>CAOKZL010000148.1:0-1349718 GCA_948472985.1 Iguana delicatissima | reverse complement strand
AAAGAGTTGCCTCCATGTTTGGTGAACCCTAAGTCTCCTCTTTCGACCTGGAAGCTGGAGCAACCAGTGGCCGGGCATTCCAGCTTGGAACATCCCTGTCTCTGATTTGTCCCTGCTTGGCAGTGAGGTGCCACTTCCTTCGGGCATTCTGGAGAAAAAGGAGAAATTCTGGATCAACAGGCCTAAGAGGTTAATGCCACATGGCCCCAGCGTAGAAGATACGGCCATCACACAGCAAGAATGTTTACAAATGTAATTTTCTAAATTGCCAGCTACTTTACATATAATATTCATATGTGTGTTATATTCATATTCATTATATTCATTTGTGTGGGTGTGTATATGTGTATGGATACACACACGCACACACGCAGAGCTTGTCACTGAAAAATGTATACACTCTTAACGTTTTTTAATTCTGGACCTTTTTTTTTTTTTTCAATTTTTTTCAACAAACATATACATCCTTAACAGGATCAAAGATTCTTCAGTAGGGAAGCATTGCGAAATTACAACAAAAACCTTAAGTGATGTTTGCAGCGCTGTGCTTTGACAATGCGAAGCAGTGTGTTGCTGCACAAGGACAACAATTTGAACACCTTACATAAAATTGTAATTTAAGATAGGATTTGTAACCTGCTCAGCCATGGCAATTCAGTTCTTAACCTTGGGTGACTCACACACTCTCGGCCCCAGAAAACCCCGTGATAGGTTCCGCTTAGGGCTGCTGGAAGTCAGAACAACTTGTAGGCACCCAGCAGCAACAACAGTAGTTCAATTATATGTACTTGTTAATTTGCTTCATATTATATTGTATATTGTATTTCATCTACACTGGAAAGGGATGCAGCCACAATGTGTTGGTCTTGTCGCGCGCCTTCACGTCCTCTCCGACTTCCGACATCCTATCCTAAGGGGCTTTTTTGGCAATATTTATTCGGTGGAAGTTTCCCATTGCCTCGCTCAGCCCCTGAGGAAGGCAAAGGCAACCCACCTCTGAACAAATCTTGCCAAGAAAACACAGTGATAGGTTCACCTTGCTGTTGTCGTTGTGTGTCTTCAAGTAGTTTCCAAGTTACAGTGACCCCAAGGCAATCCCACAGGTGTACACAAGTTTTAGCTTCAGTCTGAAGGGAGCTGCCTAAGACGCTGAAATTTATTCCCCAAATTGATCGTTTAGGTCCTTTAAAGTTCGGACAAAAACCCAGAGAGAATTCACTCCTCTCTCCACTCCTACGTGGAAGCCACCAGTCTCCACGGAGTGCATGAGAGCATGTTGAACTGCTCAGCAATGTGAGTTTCAAAAGCACTGTTTTATATATTTTTCTTATGGACAGTTACTTTTTGCAAGCATCAAGCAGTTCTGCAGATATTACCCAAATGTGTTTTTTGTTAACCTTTGGACTGCTGTATTTTTTAAAAATGTTTTTAGCCTAAGAAGCCAGAAGGTAATGCTGCACCATGGGGAGTCAGGATGAAAACTCAGGAGGAGAGCAAACGTTCTCACCATTAAGCATCTCAAGATGGTCAAGGTGTAGCCCGGAATCCAGGAAATGTGTAAGGCAGTGGGTTCTTCTCACATCCATCCCCACGTCCAAGCATGCATCAAGCTATCAAGCCGGGCGCCGAGCCAGACCCCCCCCAAAAAATAAAATCCAGCTTCCAGATGTGCGATCAAATTCAGAGCAGCTGGGATCCATTTGGGCATTTGTTGTTTTAATTCTCATTACTATTTTCCCAATAAAGCAGAATCGTTTATCTCATGCCAAACTCATCTCTCGACACAGACCAGGGCTGGACTCACTTAGCGGGAGTTTAAACATTGGCAGATTACTTGCAGTAACAACATCGTGTGCCCACTGCAGGCATCATCTCTCCCCTTTTCTCCCCAGCCCCATATTTTGATTAAAGAATTCCTTATGCTCAGCCCTTTGTTCTGGTCTGAGTTCCCTTTGCTGCATTCCTGAATGACGTGGGAGATTGGTGAGCATCCCTTCTCTCAATTTATATTAAGTGAGAAGACTGTGGCCCTCCGGGGATGTTTTTGTGGCCCTCGACACTTCCAGAATTTCTCAGGCCAAAGATTCCAGGTGCAACAGCTCACCTCTTAAAATAGGTTCCAAGGCCATTAAAAATACATTTTTTTGAGAACCATTTTTTTGAGTACTTCTCCAGTCATTTTGTTTTTTATCTTTTTAGTGGTCCATGTAGGGAGAGATGCAAATACTGAGTTTGAGCAAGGAGGTCAAATGAAAATCTGTCTTCCTCATTTGTATGGGAGACTGAACAGCAAAGAAAATACACAGCAGGTTTTTAAAGTGGTTTTGCAAAAAGATAGCGGGCCTCACCCACGTTCCTGTGAGTGCTTTTTACGTTACACGTATGCTGGATGTGTGGACTCTAAGACAAACTCCAAAGTCCGTATTACAATCAACGCCGCTGCTCCTAATTTGGGTATTTGTTAAAGAGCACCAAATCAGCCACCCAGAATGGAAAATGAAGGGTCTATGCTGTCTTAAAAACTTTGTATTTTCTGAGGGACTGATCCAGAAGTGTGAATTGCATGCCTCTCGGGATGCTGTTGGACTGCAATTCCCAGCAGCCCTAAGCCAACATAAGCTGGAGTGCCACGTGATTTTGATCACTGAATTAACGGGCAAAATGTACAGGTAGTCCAATGAACTGAGTGCCAGTGTGGGGTAATGGTTTTTGAGCATTGGACTACAACCCTAAAGACCGGGGCTCAATTTGCTGCTTGGTCACAGAAACCCACTCATGACCTTGGGCACGCCACACACTCTCTGCCCCCAGAAAACCTATGGCAGGGTCACCCTAAGTTGGAATTAACTTGAAGGTGTACAATAAGGGGTGCCCCATTGCAGCCAGTCTGGTATGGTGGTCTGAGCACTGGACTGTGGAAACCAAGGTTCCAATCCCTACCCAGCATGTCACACTCGCTCAGCCTCAAAGAAAGGCAAATCTTGTAAAGAAAACCTGGCGACAGGTGTGTCTTGGGGTTGCCCCAAGTTGGAAATGACTTGAAGGTGCACATTGTGATAGAGCAGTGGTTCTCAACCTGTGGGTCCCCAGATGTTCGTGGACTTCAGCTCCCAGAAGCCCCAGCCACTATGGTCAATGCTCAGGGCTTCTGGGAGCTGAAGTCCACAAACATCTGGGGACCCACAGGTTGAGAACCACTGTGATAGGGCAATTAATGCCATTTCAATTATACAGTGGTTCCCAGCATTGCTCACTCTGCTCACAGTATCTGGTGCTACTGGCCTCCTTGCTCATGCTACTTGCTCTGTCTGTGGTATCGTCTATTTCGGATAAGAAAAAAAAGAGTTCCATGCTATACCTGAAAATCGTATAACGCAAAAGGTCCTGGAATGGATCCCTCACATTATATGTGAGCCTACCATACGATGACCCAACTAACATGTGGTGGCAGAACCTACTTTGGCATCCAGCATAAATGGTGATTTCAGAACCCCTACATGCAGAAACATTACAATTGTTTTCCCCATCATTGCAAAGTTAATGTTGCAAGCTTTGCCCCTAAGGTGGGAAAAATAAAGACCACAAGGCATCAAGATTTTTTTTTAAAAAATGTTCTAGAGTGCGTGTTTTTATTCCATTATCAATTATACAATGTTTACATACAGGTAATGATTCTCAAAACGACAAAATAAAGTGTGTCAAACAAACATGTGGCAAATAACCAAATTTACTGGATTCCCTTCAGCTTCAGGCAAAACCAGAAACGCGACTGAAATTCATCAGTGTGTAAAAATGTTTGGTTTTGTTCCCCAGCGCAGCGGAATGACTGGACAGATCGAAAAGCTGCCTAACGCTTCTGAGCGAGCCATAAACTGCCCATGTTTCTGCACTTGGGTGTTAAGAAAGCATTTAGAAACGAGGGGGTGCAGATCTGGTTTGCTTTTGAACTAATTTTTTGGGGGTGGGAAGGTGCAGAGTTTTGCTAAGGCATTTTAGCTCGAGGCCCCTCTGAGAAAATCAAATTACTGATTTGGACAAACTTCTGAATGTTAGAGATTAATAGACGAATGACTGCACTAATATCCTTTGTTTCCAGGGCATGACAACAATTTCCTTCTTGAGTCTCCAATAATTAATTTCTGCTTCATATAAAGGCAGGGAGCACAGGTGAAAGGATCTCTCCACTCTCAGCAAGGATCTGCATCCAGCTAGCATTGTGGAAACTTGGCACAAAACGTCGGCAAACTTTCGGTCCAGAACATGGCATGGCTAAACCCTACTTCCAGCCTATCTGTTCCCTTCCCAGTCTTGACATTTGTTACCCGACTTTGTGCCCAGGATGTAGCAGGTGGGTTCTGTGACTTGTGGCAACATGGGAAGAAAATAACAAAAAATGAAGACACATTTCGGGGGGGGGGGGATTCCATGGCAAGCAGGTGTTAAAACAAACCGAAACAAGACAGGTAAGTGGTACAGTGACGGCTAAGATCTTTTTCACATGTTGTTTAACTCCAGTAAAGTTTGATCCAGCATTTGATGCATGTTGAGGTTTTCTTCTTTGGCATGCGCCACTTTCTCTGTTTTGGGTTAGAAAAAACAAAAGAAAAGTGGTCATTTAGAGTCAAGTATTTGTGTCAAATGTACAGGAAGCGAGCATGAAAGTGAAGGGTCAGGAAATAACAAAAATTACGTGGCCAGCTGAGGACTGTAACAAAAGGGAGATGGGAAAGGATAAAAATGTATTTCGGGGAGAAGAGCTTTTAGCTGAAACAGACATGGGCATATTGGCAAAGAGGACAGAGAGATCGTTTTTGGAAAAGATTGCCCAGGAGCACTTTTCCAGAAGAAAATAAAAAGGCAGGACAAGGAAATTTAAGTGTCTTCTTTACACTGCTAGTAACTATTTCACTGATATTTTTTTCCTAGCAGAAACTGGCACAGAGACCCAGGGTGGCGTAGCACTCTGGGTTCAAATCTCCACTCAACTGGGGAAACCCACTGGGCAGCCTTCGGCAAGTCACACTCTCTCAGCCTCAGGGAAGGCAACGGTGAACTTCCTCTGGACAAATCTTGCCAAGAAAGCCCTGTGAGAGGATTGCCTCACGGTCACCATAAGTGAAGACACACAACAATGGGGTTTGGAGAGAGAAACCAATAATTTTGACTGGGTAAACATAAAAACAAAATATATCTCCACAAACATTTCACAACTGTTAGCTTTATGTAGCATGCACACACTTTCTAGGGCATCCATTAAGCACACTTTGGTGATGGCGCACGGAAGAACCACGCTTCAAATCTACATACAACCAAGCTGTCAAGATGCCTTTAAACTGCCCAGGAGTTATCAACAGAAGTCTCTTTATTTGACTGGTCAGTTGAAATCACATAAAAAGATTTTTTCTTTTTAATTGGCTCTCAGGGGCAAAAAATATGTTCAAATTTCAAACATGAACCAGCTGGGAGTTCATTTAAACAATGGTTTCAGATTTCAAAATTCTCCACTCCCAAGTTACTTGGAGAGAGGAACTAGGAGAGGTGGCCTGCTTGGTTGTGTGTGTGTGTTTTGAAAAATAAATTATGATGAAGCAGGAACTGAGATGGCCAAATAGGCGGTAACTGGTTAAACAACCTTCCTAAAGCAAAGCTTGTTCATCCTGGACGGAGAGTGTTCAGCAACGTCTTACTAACACAGAGCTCTCCTTGCCCATTTCAAATACCAAATGAAATGACGAATAACATTCATGAGAAAGAGTCGGTTCATACTAAAGCTTAATCCTCGTTCAGGGCCAACTTTAGTTCGTTAGTGAGACGGCGGTTTTGCTCGAGCTGTTGGTAGAGTTGGTCTGTACAAGCCAGCCAGTGGGTTAGAGAAGAGAAGAGGCAGAAAGGAAGAACAGGGTTAGAGAAAGGACAGAAGGAGATAGGCGCAAAGTTAATCATCACCTGCAAAAGAATCACAGCAGACAGGCAAGTCAGTGGCTTTGGATTCCTGGTCAAAAACTTACTTTGCAAAGCTTGGAAGACTGTTGGACCTCTGCCCTGCACTCCCAGGAAGGGAGAGGTTTTGACTGTCACCCTCAGCAGATCCAGCCACACAACAAACCCAACGTCCACGCATTTCTGAATATCAGGGGTGGGGAAGATAATGGTAGGGGTGGGTTGTGTGTCCCTGGTGTCGTGAATCTACTCTGGGGCTCAGTCCAAACTGTAAAAGGAGGGGTCCAAGGGTGCTGATCTCCTTAAAATAGGTTCTACATCCTAGACAACTCCTTTAGAGTTCAGGCTAAATCCCGGAGCAGAGCCACCGACATGAGAGCCATCAGTTGCCAACAGATGACAGTGGGGGTATCCCTTGAGACACCCCCAGATGAGGACAGTAATGCTGGTCGAGACCAAAGACCATCTAATACACCATTCTGTTCCCATCATGGCCAACTCCAGGGGATAGAATCCTAGAATCCTTGAGCTGGAAAAGATCCCAAGGGCCAACCAAGTCCAACCCCCTTCTGCCATGCAGGAACACACAATCAAAACACTCCCGACAAATGGCCATCCACTCTCTGTTTACAAACTTCCAAAGGTTTTTGAGGCAGTAGAATATTCTACCGTCACATTGCTCTTCCCATCATGGAATTTTTCCTGATACCGAGATGGAACCTCTTTTCCTGAAGTTTGAAGCCATTGCTCCATGCCCTAGTCTCTCGAGCAGCAGAAAACAAGCTTGCTCCATCCTCCATATGACATCCCTTCAAATATTTAAACATGGCTATCATCACATCTCCTCTTAACCTTCTCTTCTCCAGGCTAAACATCTCCAGCTCCCTAAGCTGCTCCTCCTAGGGCTTGATGGTTTCCAGGCCTTTTACAATTTTGGTTGTCCTCCCTTTGACCCAACTTCCAGCTTGTCAATATCTTTCTTGAACTGCAGTTCCCAGAACTGGACACAAGAATCCAGGTGGGGTCTGACCAAAGCAGAAGAGAGTGGGACTATGACTTCCCTATCAGTAGAGACTACCAGCAGGATATGACTGTCAACAGCAGGTTCCCCAGCAGCTAATGTATTGAGGTACACTGTCTCTAATCCTGGGCCTCCACGGATTGATTTAATCCCCTTTTAGAGCCTTCCTTGTTGGCTGCCGCTGCAATGTGTTGTGGTGTGGAGTTCCACAGTTTCACCCTACAGCTAAGCAAAGAAGGCCCTCCTTTCCTCTCTCTCCATCCTGCATCAATCAGTTGCAGCAGATCGTAGCTCCAATACAGGAGCTAAGCAGAGAAGAGTTAAATATCACTCCTGCTGCATTCATGGCTGGAGGGATGTGGGAGCTATAGTCCAAAAAGCAACTTTCCCAAGCTCTGGGCTAAGTTCAGGATTCTCTTTCAACCCAGATCATCTGGCCTCTGCAAGCCATCTCTCCTTCCTGCATCCCAAGTTACAATCCAGTACCTATTTAAGAGGATTGCTGGTCCCTATTCATGCTCAGTTTCTCCAAGGGCAGTGTAGCAGTTCCATCCCAAGATAGCAATAAGCTGAATTTTGTTTCCGGCTAGCAGATAAAAGGGGGAAAACACACCAATCTCCACCCCCTGCTTTGAACTTCCATGCAAAACCCATTTCCTTGGGCACACTTCCATGGATTCAGTTGAACTTTGTTCCAACTGTGTGCGTTTGGGATCACACATCCAACCTCCACTCAAGCACAAAGCAGACCAATATATTAATATGGCTAATTTTTTTTTTTTTTGGCTCAGTTAGCCAACGTTCAATGCGGTGCCTGGTCTTTCCCCAATTGAATCCTCACTATTGGAATCACAGAATCATAGAAATGTAGGGTTTCCTTCACTGTATAATACAAGACTTGTGTCCCATTCACACTGCTCACTTACAGCGTTATATTCCACTTTAACTGCCACAGAAACATCCTGTAGTTTGGAGTTTAGCCTGAGGCTATTTTTAGTGCATTTTCTGCACGGAATTTTTTTTTTCTTTTGGCACAGAATGAGCCCCAAATGGCATCAGTCTTTGAAAACTGTGCCATTTTGGATGACTTCCTCCCAGCAGAAAGAAAAAACATATTTTATTCATACTTATCCAACAAAATGAAACTTGTGAAGATTTACAAGCCTAGGTCACTGAGCCCATCAGTAAGGCCATCTCTAAATTCTATGTAAATGAACCAAATACCCAGCTAAAAGGTTCTCGCTGTGCAAAATTTTGTTCAGAGGAAGGAATTATGCAGCCCTGTTGGATGCTGTTGATCTGCAACTCCCATCATCCCTAGCCATCATAGACCATTACAAGGGAAGATGGGAGTTGCAGTTGCAATAACAGTTGCTCAATGCCCACCTCTGATTTAGTGGATTTGTCCTCCTGCATTTCTCACCATACTTTCCAAATGGGAGCTACATTCAAAACAGGTACAGTCTCTGTATGCACGTCAGTACAAAGTACAAAGACCAGCGTCTTGTTAGTGACAAACACAAACCTAAATGCAATGTATAACTGTGTGTGTTTCGGGGGTTTTAAGTTGTTGCAAAAGCTGGCATTCTCAACAGCAAAACAAATTATTGTATGTTTGTGCTAACATTTTTGTTGTTTGTCACCATCATGATTTACTTCCAACGTATCCGTCCGTATCTATACTTTACTGCATTTGTAGCTGGCCTCTTCTTTTTCTGCTTTGTTTACCAAAAGCTCCTTTTGCAGGGTTTCCCTTGGATCAACTTTAGCAACAGTGGAACAAGCAGCCTGGAATCTTGGGGGGAAAATTTTGAATTCCTGTGCCTATTTTGATGGGGTTCTCACTCCAGCTGATCACCATGAGAACTATTATTTAACCTTAACTTTGAGAATGAGTGCCAGAATTTGCTTGTTTTCCTTTTCCCTCCTCATCCCCCTTTCCCTTTTGTGCCCTTGGGTGCATCACACACTCTCAGCCCCCAGAAAAACCCCTTAATGGGGTCACTTTAGGATCGCCATAAGTCAGAAACAACCTGAATAATTTAGACTTTGGGTGTGTCACACACTCTCAGCCCCAGAAAACCCTGCAATAAGCTCACCTTATGGTCATCGCAAGTCAGAAACAATTTGAAGGCGCACGGCAACAACAGTTTAGACTCTGGGTGCATCACAGACACTCGGCCCCAGAAAAACCCCACAGTAAGTTCACATTAGGGTCACCATAAATCAGAAATTATTTGAAGGCACACAACAGTATTTAGAATTCTCAGCCAGCATCTCTCCAAACTGCAAATCCCAGGGTTCTGTAGGATGGAACCACAGCCGCTAAAGTGGAATCACAGTGCTATAACTGTGCAGTGTGGAAGGCCTCGGTTCCAAGACGGCTGTTAAAGTGGAACCATAGTGCTATAACTGTGCAATGTGGAAGGCCTCCTGCTTCTAAGATTATGATTTTCTGAATGTCACCTTAACACCCAGCCTAATCAGATAGTCAGATTCCTAAAAAGCAGGATAAAGTAACTATATCGGGGTAACACAGTCCCCCAGTTTCCTGCTATAATAAAACTGCTCAGTGCTGAATCTTTGGCATTCCTCACTTTTAAACCAGAAAGTTTGTGAAATGAGATGAAGGAACAGAAATAAAGAAGAAGAGACACTTCCCCCTCGCACACAAATGGAGACTGGCAGGCAAAACAGAACAATGAAATGAGACTGAGAACAAATCCCTAATGGCAAGAAAAGCAGAATTTTTAATTTTATTCATACTTGAAATGGTGGAAATAAATAAAAGGCCAAAAGGAATAGCAAAACAGGTCACAGATTACAGAGCAAGATGATTTTTTTCTTTATTTTACACTGAAAGTTGGAGTTGTCTTCTGTACAGTCACCAAAGGCACCGGAAAGGGATAGAGAGGAGAGGAAAGGAGAGAAGGCGAGCCCCGCGTCCTGCAAATCACCAACGCGAGGAGGAGGAGGAGGAGGAGGAGGAGGAAAGGGTTAAGGGACAGCGGGAAGGGGAGAGGGCAATGAACTGAGAAACAGCCAGCCGCTGCTCGGGTTCGGCTCCGTGGCAGAGATGTCTTTGGAGAAGTGCAGAAGCAAAGACATTTATCTGTGTGAAGATAAAAGACAGGGAACAATAAAGAAAATATAATGAGGTGGAGGGAGATGGAGGGAGAGAGATGCAGTGGAAAAGAAGGACGAAGCCAGAAATAGGGGATAGCGTTTGGGAGATCCCAGATTGTTAAGATGCACTGAGTAGCCAAAGGCATGTCTGAGCTCCCCAAATTTCGGACACCTTCACATGTTGTGAGTTGGGAATGGGCTCACAAATGCAGGCAGACTTTCTTAGCCGGGCAGGGAATTGGTTGCCTCAGCTGTTTCCAGAGTTGGGGAAAGTTTGTATTGGGGGACTGCAGCACTCAGAATCCCCCAGCCAGGGATTCTGGGTGCTACAGTCCCCCCCAAATGCAATCTTTCCCCCAGCTCTGCTCATTTGGATTCTAAGCCAAAGTCCTGAATAATTATTGTTCCTTTATTGAGAACAAAGCGAGAGATCAATCAAATAGATACACAAATAAATGAATGAAACAAACATTTATGGAAGTCACATTCTGTTTCCCTCACCAACCTTTAAGAAGCTACACTTCACTTTTAGCAGATTTTTTTAAAAATAAAAGTTTATCTCTTTAATTTTCAGATTAACGATTATCCCCAACCTTACCCCAGAGGCTGCAACCTGCATACTTTACGGCAGGACCTCCAACTGGGAGGCAGAATCTCTCGAACAGGAAAGCATACAGGGAGAGAACAGACAACCTCTTGGATAGGAGGGGTTGTTAAGTTCACAAAAATCTTCCATTATATCATTCCCCATCCCAATCTGTATCATTTCTGCAGTTCTTTGGCAACACAGGATTTAGGAATGACAGTTGGCCAAGGAATTTTGGGAGACACGGTTCATAGAGCCACCTTTCCCCATGCTCCATGGCTGGAATCAAAGGCAGAGGGGGAAAGAGGCTGGTGGATAAGCAAAAAGTATACCGGCCAGAGACTGGAGAAGTTACTTTTTTGGGACTACAACCCCCAGAATCCTCCGGTCAAGCTGGGTAGAGCATTCTGGGAGTTATAATCCCAAAATAACTTCCTGCACTCAGGCACTGGCTGGAATCAATGGGAAGGAGCAAAGACTGCACTGACCAAATATTTTGAAAAGTCTGTGCAATTATGACAGTACTTTTAAAAAAGAGAATAGCTCTTTTTTAAAAAATCAGATTTCCCCCCCAGCTCACTTCTGATGGCTAGATTGCACACCCAGTTTGAAGAGTCAAAGGGATTTAGTTAAAGCAAACTCATCCTTTACAAGTCTGATGCTATTTCAAGTCAAACACATCTAATTTTAAAAAATCTGCTTTCAACATGGGAAGAAACATTCCTCCCTGTTTCAGAAACCTAACGCAACTCTTCCACCATCTCATAGTGGAGAACGTCCACCTTTTTAAAACCGCATTTGTAATCCTAACAGGTCGCAACCCACTTTCCACCACAAGCTGTTCTACCACCATTAGTCCGCATGCAAAGATAAAACCTTTGTTTTGTTCCCAATCGAAATGGATGTCACAAAGGGTTCGTAAAGATGTTAAAAGTGTATGACAGAGGACTTCTAAGAGAGGTTAGCAAGTCAAAACCTGCAAAACAGATGATTTCTTTAGAGCACCACAGCAACAGAAACCAAGGGTACAACAAAAAATATTTCGGAACAGTAGGCAATATTTTTTGTTTGTAAATCAAATGGGAGGAAGAATGCAAATGACTCTGGTGTATGCAAACCATATTAGAGGCTCTTGCCAAAGCTCAACGTCGGCAGTTAAAACATCCAGAAATTAAAGCTATTAATTCCTGTGGAACTCCCAACTGAGCACTTTGGAAAAAGCCTTAAATGGTCAGGTTTCCCTTCCATCTCACTTTTAAAAAAGTGATTAAGCACTTAATCCCATTCTTACCAAATGCTAGAATCAAGGTTACTGGCATAGCATAGTTAGCTTCTTTTCAGCATTTCTAAAATATCATGGATCAGACCAAACTCTCAGGCATTAAACACTTTAACACAGCCTCACCTGATGCCTTCTGGATGTGGTCAATTTCCCATCATCCACAGCAGGCACTGAACTACCACTCCCGTAAAACAGAAATAAATTTTTATCCAATCCTAGCCTTAGGAGCAAGATCTTGGAAATGCTGAAACAGAAGCAAACGGGGAGGAGAAAGCCAAAGGACAACCAAAGAGGAATAGGGGAGATGCAGTGAAAAAGGGAAGGAAATGAAATGAAGATACACATTTAGGTAAGAAAATGAGGCTAGCATTAAAGTTACATAATTCGTCAACCCAAGCATGAAGCCACTCTTTACTGCAAGGGAAAAAAGTTCCAAGGCTGCTGATTCTTATCTTTTTCTCCTCAGGAAGCTTATACATCATTTGGTGCCAAGAATCCAACTGCAAAAATGTGGGGTGATACAATGCCAAATTTGAATTAAGGGGGTGTTGCAAAATGCCAAACTGTTTCATGCCCGTCCTGAAGAGGAACATCTTCAGAAGTGTTTAAAGTCCTGCATGTGTTGGTTTCCGGTTACTGAGCCTCTCTTTTTTTTTAAAGGTTTTCCAAAATGATGAGGGCTAGAAACTTATTTGTTTTAAAAAAAGAAGCCAGGCAGGTTTTAAGAACCAGCAGCGCTCTCGCACTAAAGAGTGGGGAAGTTACAATCTCCAAGGCTGGGCTTTGCAATCCGGAAGGGGTGGAAGAAGGCAGGGGCAGGCAGAAGACGGGGAGAGAGCCATTTACATGGAAGTCATGTCGTTCAGCGCGTGGTCCAGCTCCTCGCTAATGGCTTTGTACTTGAGTTTCTGAGCATACAACTCGTCTGAGGGGTTCACCAAGGGAACGGCGGGAAGGCAAAGAGGAGGAGGAGGAGGAAGTGACCGAGAGTGATGGAGAGGAAAAACACCGTCCAGCGAGACAGGAAAAAGGCGAGCAGGAGGTGGCAGTGGTGATGGTGAGGCAGGAGAAGGTGAGAGTGAAAATAAAAAGGAAAAACAAAAAGACAGAAGGAAATCAAACAGATTCAGAAGGAATTCAAATAAAAGAATGGCTACGGTGATGTTTAACAGCAAGCAACACACAGAATCTGACAGCTCACATGTTTGCTGGGAATGCTGGACGGAATCTGTGTTGGGTTTTAGTCCAAACTTTGAAAGAGCCCCTCCAGCGTGCTGAGCCTTGGGTGGATTCACTCCAGTTTTAGCCCAAATGGCAGGGGAGGTGTTCCAAGGGCTGCACGCCCTGTCTCCAAAGTAGCTCCAGCATATAGGATAGTATCTTTAAAGTTCAGACTAAAACCCAGAGCAGATTCAGCAGCTCTTTCCTGGACCAGGCATGGGAGCCCCTGGCTGCCACTGAGTCTCTTCTCCATAAAGGCATCTTCTACTCCTTCAGTGTAGAAGTTGTAGAACAATGTCTTCTGGTCAAGAAAGCACACTGGAGATTTTCTGAGCCCCACGTTGCACTATAAAGGTAAGGGCACCCCCTCCCCACCCTGACAGTTGGTCAAGAAGGGGTTTGTGGTCTTTGCCTCCAACACAATACTGGGAAGGTTTGTGGCGCTGTGATTCAGGGGTCAGAAGACAAACTACCTCCAACAAAACCTGTAATTTCCCCACCAGAGTCTTGCAAAAAAAACTGAAGTTAAAATAAAATTTTAAACATCCACTTCTCTAGGAAAACACGGGCTCTGAATGGTAAAGCCCAGAGCATTGGGCCAGAGCTACAGAAAAGTCTCTTAATACACACACACACACGGACACGAAGGATGCTTTTTAACAGCCAGTGATAAATGATTCAGCTTCTGTGACCTTCAACAGATCTTCATCACAAAACTAAGATTACTTGCAACAACCCTAATTGGAAGCAAAGGCAGGCGATGCCTCCCCGTGGCTGACATTTTCACCTGATGAACCTGGGGCATCTGCAGTATCTCCTATCTGACTTCTTCCCTTCTTTTTTTTGGCAATGGAATATTCCAGCAGAAAAGTGTATTAATACGTAAAGGGAGGACCCCTTAGGGCATCAAAAGGAGAGGAGCAGAAGGCAGAAATAAAGGAGAAAAGGCAAGGAAGCAAAACCTTGGGTCCCTCTTTAAGAAAACAAAGCATTTTAAAGCCCTGTTTTCAGACTTCTGCTGTTGGCCCTGCTCATGAGAGGCAAATTCAGACCCCCCATCAGGCACCAAAACTCACCTTCTGGTTGCCTTTCCCGTCCACGACAAAGGAAGACTGGGTTTCTTTTAGGGACAGCACTGATGGAACAAGGGAGGGCAACTGGCAAATTTGCATATGCATTTGCAGTGCCAGAGGCAGGAAGCAGAGAGTTGTGCCTTCCCCCAAGTGATTAAGAACCATGTGTGGGGCAGATATTGGCATTTGCTATCCTATCTACTTCTTTCCCACCCTGCAGGGCTACAGAGGAGAAACATTTGCAATGAGGAAGACCTGTCAACCCAATGCAGATATTCCTCCTGATCAGAGGCAATGGGGCCAACGGGGATGACAAATCTATTCTGGATTTTGCTTTGACCTTTCGAGGAACTATCCACGGTCCTGAACCTACATGAGGAAGGATTTTCAAGCTTGGAGCAAAATCACCAACACCCCACTGACAAGGAAACTGCCAGCTGCCATTCCCCTTCCAGTATTAATTTGATGATACAGGGAGGAATCCACCATAATCACAATGCCAAACTAAGCAGCCAAGGAAACACCCGTTGGAGAGATTTCACAATGTTCGTGTTCAGCTGGGTGACGAATCGCTTACACTTTTCATGTACTCCAAACACTGCCAATATCCAAATGAAGCTACGGATCAGCATTAACCCAGTAACAGATAGGCAATTACAGGTTGAGTATCCCTTATCTGAAATGCCCTAGACCAAAAATGTTTTGGACTTTGGAATATCTGTATTTGCATACGCATAAAATACAGGAGGGCTGCAAACAAACAAACAGGAGCTCTGCAGCTACGGCTTTGTGCCAAGCACGGTGCTTGGATTTCTGCCATTTCTCAGATCTCACGTCTCTTTCCAGCCTTGCGTTCCACTCGTTTGCTACTTATGTTGTGTATGAAATGGGAGGTTGGAGAGAAACTGAGGATCTAAGAGAGAAATGAGCAGAAGCGCCAGAGTTGCTGCCTCAAAAGTGGAAGCAGGAGGCTGATGGAAAAAAGAGTTTTGGTTTTTAAAGGCTTTTGGGGATTTCCAGATAGACATACTCAGTGTGTACACCACACATACATACACACAACCCATCATTATGGCACCCACTTGAGTGTGAGCATTAGCTTTTGAGTTTTGCAAGGAAAGGGGTTGGAAAACATACCTTCTAAGTCATCAATGCTCTTCTCCAGCTTGGTTACTGACCTCTCAGCAAACTCAGCCCGGGTCTCAGCCTGGGGTGGAAACACACAACAAGCAGGTTAAAAAGCAGACACACATAAACAGACGAAAGCGGATATAATGCATGGGACAGGAGAAGGGGAGAAGCAAGGGACATACATGGGGGTGTCGGAGAAGTGGGGAAAATGGTGCCCAAACAAAGCTTACAGCAATGACCCACACCCTTTTCGGTGGGGACTCTTCTGGTTCGCTGAGGTTTTGAGAGGCCGGGATGGCCAGAGTGGAGGAAAGAAATAGTTTTGGTTCCTGTCAGAAGAGTGGACTGTTGAAAAACAGAGGATGCCTGTTCACCATTCTAGGACCAAGGACTCTGTTCAACCGAACTGAGGCTGCCTAAAAAGAGAGCCAGCTGGGCCTTGTGCAAAACTGCAACTTGCTCCAACACGTTTAGCAAGCCTGACATTCTTTACGACTGCAATCTTTTAAAAGCTGCAGAGGAGCAGGGTTGATATACCAGTTTTGGGACCGCAGTGGAGGATTCATTATTATTATTATCTTTTTTAAAAATAAAATTTTATTTTACCTCTTTCAGTTTGTCAGTAAGGACCTTGATCTCCTCTTCATACTTGTCTTCCTTTTGGGAGTACTGTGAAACAAAGAAAATAGGAGCGGGGGTGATTTTTCTGGGTGACCTTTGTTGAAGCGTCACCTTGCGATACCTGGTGTTCCTGCAATCATGTTCAAAGCCAGAGCTGGGGAAGTATTTTGGACTCCTGACTTCCAGAATCCCTCATCCAGCATGGACACTAAACACAGAGGTTATGGGATTCAGGGTGTTGTAGCCCCCAAAGCCCTTCCTGGAATTTCCAAGCCCCCAGTATCCGTGCTGGCTGGATGAATTCCAAGAGAAGCAGCCCCCCAAAAAAGCAACTTTCTAGTTCAATTCTGCTAAAAATGATGCATGGGAAGAATCTAGTAAATTTACATTACCATATGCAACTGGCCATACTTCACCATTTGGAGAGTTTTAACCATATTAACATTTAGGTGGCTTATATATCTTTTTCCACTTCTTATGTGCTTTTTTAAAATAACAATAATAATAGCAAGCTCCTCACTTACAGACAAAAGACAGCTTTGTTATCAGAGTTTGGAAAAGTTCCTTTTTTGGATTAAAACTCTCAGAATCTCTCAGCCAGGGAGATGTAGTCCAAAAAAAAAGGGTAACTTGTTCAATCTCTGGTTCTGATGCTAGAATCTGGGTTGCCATCTTCCTAGATCAAGACCTTCTGAATAAAAGCAAGGCCTTGCTTCTGAGACAGAGAAAACGCCCTGTCAGAAGCTCAGGTTTTAAAACTAGAATCCTTAACCGTTGAACACAAAATGGCTGAACCCAGGCCTCCTCTTTCTGGACCGGGACAGCACATAATCCACCTCCGGGCATTTTAAAAACATTTTTCTTCTATTTTTCCATCATTTCCTCTGTTTTGGTCTTAAGAGATATGAGTCCCAGTGCACCGTATGAGATTCCTGGGACCCTAAAATCCTGCTTTAATTGGTAATTGTTTTGTGACCAGGTGACAAAGTTCTGTCCATCCTTGCACCGATTCCACGGACTATATTCATTAGTGCCTAAACTGTGAAGACCGCATTACTGAGAATTATTAACCAACATTTTTGCAACAATTTTTGTATATCTGTGGACATCTGTTTAGCCATGATTTCATTACTATATGCACTTTATACTGTTTTGTATATAGACTGTCAACACATTTCCTCGCTTAGTAAATTAAGTTACTGTAATATATGAATATTTATTTTCATATATGTTTATAGAAGTAAATCTTGTGGAGTACACAGTGCTATCTAAATATGGATAGATCCCATAATCAAAGAAATGGAAGGTTATAAAATAAACAAGCAAATAACTTTTCAGAACTGACTACTGTTGTTAAAGCTGATGAGAGTATAGGTCAAAAACACCTACACGGACACAGTTGGCTGCCACATAGTAAAAATGGCATTTTAGTGAGTGAAAGCTGTGTTCTCCGTAGCTTACCTATTCACTAGTGACCTCCCTACCAGATCTTCCTCAGTTAAAAGGATATTTGGTCCTTCAGTATAATTGGACTTCAACTCCCAGAATCCTTGCCCTCGCCTATGCTGAAGGATGTTGGAAACTACAGTCCAACAACACCCAGAAAGGCACATATTGCTGCACCGGAGGGAAGACCTGCATTGTTCATTTCTCATCCGCTGTGCTAAGAGATTATTTTTGGAGAGAATGTGTGGGAAGGTGATTTAGAAGCCCTGGAAGTAACCAGTAACCAAACCTACATACTGGGGAAGCTGGGTCCCCCTCCGACAGAGGGAACCGGACTTACTCCCGAGTAAAGACTGGGTTGCAACACCCATCATGTTACACTCGCACCATACCTTCTCTGCCTGAGCTTCCAGCGACCTCAAGTTGTTGGTCACAGTTTTCAACTCCTCTTCAAGTTCAGCACATTTGCTATTATTTTGGAATGGAGGCAGGAGAAAGAGGGCAGGCGGAAGATCAGTCAAGCCAAATAAAGGGGAGGAAAAAAAATAAGGGAGGGAGAAAAGATAGAGAGAAAAAAATGAAAACTGAATCTCAGAGCTAAAGGGAAGGCCTCGAAAGGAGCTGAACCGACCAGAGACTGAGAAGGTAAACCGATCGCAACTGTCAAAATTTGCTCCGAAACTTAGCACAACCTTCTATTTCAAGAGGTTGCATTTGCTGGGCTTTTGGGGGCAGCCCACATCTGCTCCAGTCTTGAGGAAAAGTCCACAGTGGATGGTACCCAAAATGAACACCTTCCCTGACACAAACGTCCCCTATTCACAGGATCAGAAAAGACTGGAGAGTTTGGAATTTGGCCAGCTGGTTTCAGAGCTATCAAAAGGAAACCCTTAAAGCATTCCCAGGTCGTTCAGCTTCTTTCAGGAGCTCAACCAGCTGCAAAAAAGGTTAAAACACAGACACACACATACACACGAGAGACACTCACGCTGGAGACTAAAAAAAAAGACACTCAAGCTGAATGCAGAAGGGAAAGGGGAAAAGCGGAATGCAAGGAGGAAGCAGCGACTACGGCTAACAGGTGTCTAACTAGCTGGTTAGGATAGCCAAGAGATCCGGGCGGCAGCTAAGACCTGACCGTTCGGTTCAGAGACACGAGAACGCAGACGAGCTCCAGTACCTTCTCCTCGGCAGCCACTAACGCTTTCAAGGTTTGGTCCATATCCTCAGCTGTTCTTCCAGCTGTCGGACTTGGCTGTTAGTGAACACATGAAACGCACAAGAGCCATTCACAAAAATCAGTGAGCAAAGTCCAAAAGCATGCAAGTGAACCCCAACAAAAGAAGACCCCCTAAAAAAGAAACAACGCGGCAACCACATTAAGCACACAGACACACACACGCACATATGCCAGCACACAGATAATACACACGATCACACACAAATACATCCCCTGTTCTATGGGCCCATACAGCAGACTGAAGTTGCCAAAATAAAACCAAACCCAAAAACACAAAGCCATCCCACAGCCAAGCTTCTTCGCATACTGATGGATGCAGCAGGCTTGCCATGAGGAAAGTGGGAACGGCTAAAGGACGAGTATTATGGGACAGGTACGGACCACTTACCTTTCTGAGAGTTCAGCCCGTTCCTCAGCGCGCTCCAGGTCGCTCTCAATGATCACCAGTTTACGGGCCACCTATAAGGCAGACGGAAAGACCAGAAGGAGGGACTCAAATTGCAAGAAAAAAGAACTTCACTAAAGATTAAGAAGAACTTCCTGGCAGTAAAAGAGCCAACTGGTAAAGTGGAACAGAATTCTGCAAAAGGCAATGGGACCAGAAGGCTGATTGGGTCCAGTTACGGGGAGCAAATAACTCCCTTGTTAAAACAGCTTCACCGGCTACGGGTTCATTTCCGGGCACAACGCAAAGTGCTGGCCAGGACTTACGATGCTCCGTACGGAGAATCCCAGTGACGGAGTTCCTCTGGCAGGTCGCTCCACAATCTGTGGGTGGCTGGAGAAAATGCCCTAACAGCTATCGGCCTGGTCTGCCTGGCCGAAGTAAACATTCTCCTTAGTGCATTGAGAGGACTGACTATGGGAGAAGGCAATAACCTGGAGCCCATTCACACTACATAAGTATAGTGCTATGATTCCACCTTAACTGCCATGGTTTCACCCTACAGATTAGCAGTTTGGGGAGGGGCATTTCGAAATTCTCAGCCAGAGGGCTCTGGTGGCTCATGGAGCTACAAACCCCAGGATTCCACAGGACAGAACCATGGCAGATAAAGTGGAATAACAGCACTATCATTCTGTAATGTGAACAGGCTCCTTGTGAGGCTGCTAGGGTGACAACCAACACTTTGTACCTTGCCCAGAATTGTGTAGCTGTTGCAAGAGAAGAGGAACTGCTAAATATACACATTTCCAACCATGCTAAGCCGCCCTGGATCAACAGCCTCCTCTCATTAAGGGTATGATTCCTCCCAAACTCTGGGATGGGGATACTGCCATGCTCCATCCGCACCGGAAAACTACAGGCCAGGAGACAGAGGCTTGTGAAAGATACAAAACAGGAGGCACATCTTTTGGTATGCTCCCTTAAACACATCCAGAGTAACTAACCAGTTGCGGGAGAAGATTTTCAACACCCACGCCTGGTTAGACCTTCCCTTGGGAAACCGACACCCTCTCTTGCAAGAAAAGGAAGCCATCTTGCCAGAGAAAAGTCCTCTCTTCCCGACATCTTGTAATATGCTCCTTCCATAGAGGAACTTAGGTCCTCCTTTGGAGGAAGCTGGCCTGAATCCACGGGATTTACCTACAAGTTGACTCGCTGTTCAAGGATGGATTCAACAGACCTATTGTGGTTGGGGCTAACCCACCACGTTCAGCCCCCCGGCACAGAAGGCTGAGGGGCTCTACCAAGGAGGCCCCACACCTCACCTGGGCCCTTCAAACATGGACTTCTTTGCCCTCCTTGTGGGCAAGCCAGGCCTGTGGACCAAGAGCCCCTGCCAGTGCTGGAACACCCACCTCTTCATACTTGCGGTCGGCATCTTCAGCAATGTGCTTGGCCTCTTTGAGCTGGATCTCTTGGATTTCCATCTTCTCCTCATCCTTCAGGGCTCTGCTCTCAATGACCTTCATACCTCTGGGGAAGAGAGACAGGAAACCATTCAAGGGTTGGAAATTTTTACCACAGACCCTTGGCCTATTCATCCCACAGGTCTGGAAACCAGGCCCTGTGAAGAGCAATTTAGAAAGCTGGGTACGTTTAGCCTGGAGAAGAGAGGGTGAAGGTGAATGATAGCCATGTTTAAATATTTGAAGGAATGTCATCTGGAAGATGGGGCAAGCTTGTTTTCTGCTGCACCAGAGACTAGGACAAGGAGCAATGGCCTTAAGCTACAGATTCCACTTAAGCAGTAGGAAGAAATTCCTGACAGTAAGAGCAGTTTGACAGTGAAAGACACGGCTGCCTCAGAGTGAGGTGGAGTCTCCTTTTCTGGAGCTTTTTAAAGAGAGGCTGGATGGCCACCTGTCAAAGGGAAGGCTTGGACTGTGTTTTCCTGCACAGCAGAAGGGAGTTGGACTGGACGCCCTTTGGGGTCTTCTCCAACGCTAGGATTCTACGAACCCAGTATTGTCGATATGCACTGGTAGCAGATGTACCTTTCCAAAGAAGAACCTGGCTGGATTCTTCTCTCAACCCACCTGGAGCCACAGTGGGTCCAACTAGTGACCCTCTGCATCCAAAGCAGGGGCTCTGTTGCTGAGTTACATCCTGCCCTGTGTTTACGTACACACAGACATCCTTCAGTTCATTTACTGGATTAACAAACAGAACTTTAAAAAAATACAAAGCAAGGCCAAGGTTTTGGCTTCTGGCTTCTTTAGTTGCTGAAGATGAAACGAAGAGCATTTGAGGTGGATGTTTAGCGTGCTCTGACTTCCCCTTTCTTCAAGTGGAGGATGGGATCGTTCTCCAAGTTGAGGCCACATGGTGCTAAGAGTCTTCACTCTGTAGACTCAAAAATTCTCCACTTTGTCCAAAAATGTCTGAAGGAAATGGCACCTCAGACTCAAACAAGGACAAATCCAAGAGGCTGTGAAGTTCTGAGCTGAAATGCCTGGCTGAAGTGGGTTGCTCCAGCTTCCTGTACATACGTACTCATGCCTATACTACAAAATCCACACGTGGCTGAGGGATTATGAGACATGCAATGCAAAAAATTAATGTACTGAAATAGCCTACAAAGGATTCCTGGAACGCATACGTGTGTGCACCCTTCTGCATGTGCCTTCAAGCCACCTGCTTTGTTAAAAAATAAATCTAGTTCTTTCCTGGGTCTTCAGATACCCACGTGGCCCAGCACAACAGGAGCAAAAGCAGACTAAGCAGGTAGCTGTATGGGCCAATCCCCCCATAAATTTCCCTCATGTTCAGCTGAGCACTGGACTACAGCTCTGCAGACCGGGGTATCTTAGAATCATAGAGTTGGAAGAGACCCCGGAGCCATCGAGTCCAACCCCCTTCTGCCATGCAGGAACACCCATCAAAGCATTCCCAGCAGATGGCCACCCAGCCTCTGCTTAAAAACCTGCAAAGAAGGAGACTCCACCACACTCTGAGGATTCCACTGCCGGACAGCCCTGACCGTCAGGAAGTTTTTCCTGAGGTTTAGGTGGAATCTCCTCTCCTGCAGCTTGAATCCACTGCTCCTTGTCCTAGTCTCTGCAGCAGCAGAAAACAAGCCCACTCGCTCCTCCACATGACATCCCTTCAAATATCCCCTCTTAACCTTCTCTTCTGCAGACTAAACATACCCAGCTCCCTAAGGCATTCTTCATGGGGCATGGTTTGGTTACCCGCTTGGCTATGGAAACCTACGGGGTGACCTTGGGCACATCACACACTCTCAGCTCCCAGAAAACCCTGTGATAAGGTCACCTTAAGAGCCCGCGTAAGTTAGAAACTCCTTGAAGGCTCACAACGACTGACTGTGAACAGACCACCTGGTTTCGATGCCCACCTTTCGCTCTCGTCGGCAGCCTTCTCGGCTTCCTCCAGCTTCTGCAAGGCGGTGGCCAAGCGCTCCTGGGCACGATCCAACTCTTCCTCTACCAGCTGGATGCGCCTGTTCAGGGAAGCCACATCGCTCTCAGCCTGCGTGGGGAGAGAAGAGAGAAGCAAATGCATTGGTCTTCACGGGAGGCCTAAGTGGAAAATATGGACCATACGGACCGTACGTGCACATGTGTGTGTTAGATGGGTGCATTTTAAGACCAAGGTGAACTTAAACCAAGGAGGAGGAAGAGAATGGAAAGAGTAAGCTACTCATTTTTTTTTATCAAAACAATCCAAGTTTTTGGAATCTGAAAGACCAATGGGCTTGATGGGGCAGAAGCTTTCTGGCCCTCAACCCATGTCATCAAAATGATGGAAAGAGCTTTGGACAGGTTGAGTATCCTTCATCTGAAATGCCTGGGACCAGAAATGCTTTGCATTTCATTTTTTAAATAATAATTATTTTGTAATATCTGTACTGCATACCCATAAAATATATTACGGTACAGCAGCCCCTGGACCTCACCAAATCAGCAATTCCACCATTTTTTTAAAAATCAGTGCAATTTCTGCTCCTAGCCCACAAAGAAAGCCCTCTGTCAATAGGTGAGAACACACAGAAAATCCCTCATCGAATTAATGGAACTTATCTGTAATTTGCAAGTGTTGAAAAAGCAGGATGTTGAAAAATGAGTCACTAAAAAGTGGCAGACACCCATATAGATGTTGGCTAACTTTTCCCCCACAACCTTTATGTATCTGGATATATATTTCCAAACCCTCTTTCCCTCTTGAGGTAACCACAAACGCATTTAGTTTGCAGACTGCGTGTGTGTTTTATCTTACAAATATACCAAGGGTGTTCTGAACCTTTCACAACACAGCGAGAGCTCAGTGATAACACTACGTGTGTTATGAAACTCAGCAAGCCCTTTCCGTTCAGCAGTGAAATTACGGCACTGTGTCATTGTGGCACTGTGCTCTCTTCAGACTGCAAATTACGACTTCCCAGAAGAGTCGCTGTCTTGGAAAATAACATGTCTTACTGGCTGGATCGGGGAAGGGGGTTCTGGGTACCGTAGATCGAAAAAGAAACTTCTCAAAGCTCCAGTGTGTGCACGCACATAAGCACACGCACAAATCTGGTGGTGAGAACTGTAAACAGTCAATTCAGAGGAAAGAGACTCCAGATATTAGGGACAGCAACAGCTGGCAACTTCTGGGTCAGCAGTGTGATAGATCCATTCTGGGTTTCAATCTGAACTTCAAAGGGACCATCCAAAGTGACGAACCTGATCCCCAAAACAATCTCAGCAGTGTGGATGGCTCCATGAAAGTTCAGAGTAAAATTCAAAGGGGATTTGTCACTCCAAGCTTGTATAGGAGCTACAAAATGTCACTGACGATAATCACAAAGGCATAGGATCTTGGAAGCAAAGCAGAGTCGGCCCTGGCTAGTCCTTGGATGGGAGACTGTCAATGAAGGCCAGGCACCTTAGGCTGTATTTCAGAGGAAGGAACTTGTAAAACCACCTCTGAAGATTCCTTGCCCAAGAAAACCCCATGAAATTCAAGGGGTCGCCAAAAGTTAGATTTAAAGACAAACACACCCACAGGGCTTAAATGCCCTAAAAGCACCAGATCCCAATGATCTTGGAAGCTGCATACCCTGCATATTTTATTTATATGCTAAGCAGGGTCAGCGCTGGTTAGTCCTTGGATGGGAGACTGCCCATGAAGACTAGGCCTGCAAGCTCTCGTTTCAGAGGAAGGACCTGGCAAAACCACCTCTGAGGATTCCTTGTCTAAAACAACCCCAGGAAATCATGGAGTTGCCATAAGTCAACAGGCACCTTGAGGGTGCATGCACGCACACATACACATATGTTGCTGACAGTGGCGATTCACACAACTGGCTACTTCGTGGTAACCCTCAAATGCTGGTAAACCCCAACGTCAGGATGTTTATGCCCAAAGAGATGTAAATTAAGCCAGTTCCCTTAAAAATGTACACCGAGCCCTACCCTGCATATTTTATTCATATGCCAAAGTGGACACAAACAAGACAATCCAGCTAAAGACAGCATCACAACAGCACAACTCAATGCAGATTTATTCAGAAGCAAGTCCTGCCAGGCGGGTCTCTTCCTGGCAAAACACAGTCAGGATTCCAGCTTCTGCAAATTCAGCTTTTTTAAGAGGCTGGATTTATATCCCGCCTTCATCCCGAGATGGGATTCAAGGCACCACCACCTCTTGGGATGGGAATCACACAGCCCTCTGCGAGCTGGGGAACTGCAGCTCCCAGCACACTTCCCCACTGACTATGCTGGCTAAGGCTGATGGGAACTGCAGTCTAAGGAGGGGCGTTCCATTCCCACTCCTGCATCTGGGGTGTGGAAAATACAGGTTCACAGAAGGCAATTAAAGGGGGGAAAGAATTCAAGACATTTTAAAAGGGTTACAATCGGAATCTGGTAGCTGTTTTAAGACTACCTAACTTCTAACAAAAGTTTTTATGGGCTTCAGGAGATGGTATCCACCAAAGCCCATGCTAGAAAACTCTAATTCCCAGCTAGTCTCAAAGGTGAGCCTGAATTCCTGGATGTTTTTTGGTGCAAAAACAGGCGACCGTGGCTGTATCTCTTTGAATCAGTCTGCTAAGAAATTCTCTTGCAAATCTCCTTGGGTGGAAAATGTCCCAGAGGATCAAAGTCAGTGAAGGGGAACAGATCAGAAATTTCCACTGCTTTATTCTGGTCCCTTCCCAGTTCTCAAAACAACACTGCTTAGGCTTCAAAAGGAGTTACAGTATTTTCAGTTCCGGGAAGGCAAAACTGGCCCAGAACACTGTCCCCAAGTGAGGAAAAACTGATCATACTGCCCGTTAATGATTACACCAAAAACTGATCCGGGCTGAGTTGCAGCCGGGTCTGATTAAAGGTCAAGTTCCTACTTCCTGTTCTCAGAGGAGGAACTCCACACTTATACTGCAGCTAATACCCTAAAAGGCCCAAACTTTTTATTTTTTTGTATACATATGTATTCGTGGCAAAGCAAGCTTCTCCTTATATGGTCAAGAAAACTCCCGATCCCACCAAATGCCACTCCCAACGGCTTAACCAACAAACCCCGGTTTCTACTTTCTGTTTGCTGTTTGCAGCACGGTTTCACTCTGACAGAGAACCAAGGATTAATCATTGCTACCCAGCACCAACCCCTTTTGCAACGGAAAAAGTCAAGGGAGCCGCCTTCTCTTCACAGGCTGCTAACTAATTATTCACCAATGTTGCTTTGTTCCTTTTAAAGGGACATTCTGATCTGCTTTCCGTATTTGCACAAGAGGACTATGATCATTTCTTACAGGAAATAATAATAATTTCACTGGTTCCAAAGTCCCCACATCTGAGACTGCAGCCTTGATCTCAAAGACTTCAGGTTGTGTGTGTGCGCCTTCGAGTTGCATGTCCAATTTATGGCAACCCCATGAATTCCACAGCATTTTCTTAGGCAAGGAATCCTCACAGGTGGTTTTGCTAGTCCATTCCTCTGAAATAGAGCCTACAGTACCAGTTATTTGTTGGTGGTCTCCCATCCAAGTACTAACCACAGCTGACCCTGCTTAGCTTCATGTTTTACTTGTAGGTTAAAAGTTTTCTGTTGCTTGTCTAAAGGAGAGCCAGGCAAAAATGTGCCCCCAAGGCTGTTTTTGTAGCCCGTGACCACTTACAAACCCCTGGAATGCCTTTTTTCTGTCAAAAGGATAAACTCCCTCTGGAAGCACACCTTTTAAAATATTTTTAGCCCTCCTACTCTGCTTAACACCAAAACCAGCCTGCTTTTTGGAATCAACAATGCACTTCCACCTCTCCAACATTTTATTGGCATTTTTGGCAGTCTGAAAGGACCCCAAAGCAGAAAACTGCCCCTCCTGGGCGCATCACAGTTGTCACATTTGTCTAAGAACTAAAAGGATTTCATTCCCCCTCCTTTATTCCCACATGGAGTTAGTGTGGAGAGGGAAAGAAAAACAAGTCGGTTAAGTGCCATAAAGCTCAGAGCTTGGGAAATTTCCCTTTTCTGGACGACAACTCCTGGAACCCCTTAACCAGAAGCAGCCCGTTGATGCCCTTCAGCTAAAACCAAAACAGGCTGGTTACATGCCATAAAGATCAGAGTTTGGGAAATCTCCTGTTGCCAGATGACAATTCACGGAATCGCCTAACCAGCAAGCCTGTGGACTTGCCTTGGCTACACCCGAAACTTGATCAAGTTCCTTCCTTTGGACCTGGATTTCCAAAATCCCTCAGGGAGTTGTGGTGCAAAACTTTTAAAAAAAGGGAACTCTCCCAAGCACTGTATAAAATTCTGCATCACATCCCAGACTATGTTTCTCCAGCTACGCTCTTTAGACATAAAGAAGGCAGGTTTTAGGGGAGGAGAAGCCTCGACAGGGTGCAGAATCATCTTTTGCAAGCGCAGAGGGCGTCTGTCAGCCAGCTGGCAAACAGGAAAAACAGCAACATCTTCCAAGGTTCCGGATCCCACCCTGTGCTTCTCAGACCCACAGGTAAACGTCATTATCCGTGTAGCCAAAACAGTATCATCCCTGCCTGAGGAGAGAATTATCAACCACCTTCGACTTAACAGATACTTTGCAGACAAGCAAAAATTTCTTGCCGGGGGGACCCTACTATGGTGTGTAGGGAACCAACAAAATTCTGCAACCTCGGAATACTAATTAATTTTGCATGGTGGAAGGAAGAAAGTAGAGAATCCTGAACTGGGACCACTCCATGCTGCAACACTCTGTTGCACCGCCTACCTGCTGTAGCTCACCTGGTCCACCCAACAGGTGAGTTTTGCTCTGAACACTTGCATCATGACTGTATACAAAATGGCAGAATGAAAACAAAACAGGATCTCGGGATAAAACATCTCCAGAAATATTTTAAGAGAAGTGGGGCAGCTAAAAGCTATGTCATCACAGAAATGGAACCTTAATGCTCAGGTGGAGTTTATCTCTGAATACTTCTTTAACAGGTGGCTCCTTTCATGTCCCACTCACAGATTTCCAGGTGATAAGAAGCGGGGCGTTGGACCAGGTCAGGGAAGGGCAACCGGATGCTCCAACAGATACTGCTGGGCTGCATTTCACATGTGCTGGCTAAAGGTTGATGGGAACTGCAGTCCAACATCACCTGGAGGGCCACAAGTCACCCACCCCAGACTAGATGCAGCTTTGGCTTGATCCAGAAGACTCATTGTTAATTACAAGGGACGGATAGGAGGCTGTGCGGTCCAGTGGTTAGAACGCTGAACTAGGAGTTGAACAATCGAGTTTCTAGCCCTCACTGAGCCATGAAACTCACTGGATGACCCGGAGGCAGATATTCAACTCTTACAACTGTCTCCCTCAGCCTGTCCTACCTCACAGGGCCACTGTGATGATAATAAAGTTGGGGGAGAAGAGGAGAACCAGGTATGCCACCTTGAGCTCACTGGGGGAAGAGTGGGATTTAAACATCTTTAATAAATGAATGAATAAGCAACCAGTGTGGAAATATTTGGGACATGGCAAGGAAAGCTCTCTGCAAACAGTAGAGGACAGGAGTAACTGATGGCAATGAATGGGAATGAATGGCCATGGATTCAAGTGAAAAACAGGTAGGCCTGTGGAATTCACCGCCACTGGATGTTCTGATATCTGCTTGCACAAACAGGTTTTAAAAACCAGACACAGCCCTCAGCACTTTCCCAACAACTCCTTCAGTGATGACAGTTAGTGCTTTAATAGTGAGAGTAAAACCTCCCATGCAGTGGCAACATACCTGTCACTCTCAGATGTCAAAGACAAACAGGAGGGGATTTGGGTCACTATAACAACTTCCAGCAGGACCTAGACTGCTCCTTCCTTAGAAATTAAATGCTGCCTAAATATTTGCTCATAATTTTTGGTTAGATTTATACCCCACCTTTCTTCTCATATGGTGTATTCAGCTGTCCTCCACCATGCTCAAAACAACAACCCTGTGAGGTGGGTCAGGCTGAGAAAGAGAAAGACCACTTGGAGAGTTTCATGCCTCTGCAAGGATAGGACTCTGGAACTCCCAGTCAAATGCTCCAACCATTACAGCACATTGCCTCTTGAAAAACAATGGCACAGAGAGATATTGGAGGTCCAAATGAGACAGACCTTGTTCTGAGAAAGCAAGGTCATCGCTGCGACCTTAGAGGCGGTGAAGGAGTGCACCACGGAAGGACAATGCAAATGGCCCAACAGGTGAGAGCATCTGGCCAAACAGGTGAGGCTAACAATTTGGGAGTGCTTAGTTCACGAAAATAAAAGAGGCAATACAAGAGAATCCACAGCCAAGCCCTCTTGCATTTAATAACACCCCTGGCCATTTCCTCACTAGAGTGTTATAGCGCTGCGATTCCACTTTCAACGTCCTATGGAATCCTGGGGTTTGCAGTTTTGGGAGGGGCTGGCTGGCCCCTCCCGAAACTGCAAACCTCAGGATTCCACAGGATGTTGAAAGTGGAATCACAGCGCTATAACACTCTAGTGCGGAAATGGCCTTGGTTACCACAGGTGACCCGGGAATCTGTGGAGATGAGGCAAGCGTGCTGACAGTGGAAAGAACACCCCATTCCTCCTCTGCCAGCCCATCTGCTAAATGCAGAGCTTGGAAATTTTATTCTTGGGACTACAACTCTCAGAATCCAAGCTACAGTCCAAGATCTAGATAAAGGGCTTTAGAAAATTTTCCATTTTCTGGACAAGAGCTACCAAAATCTCCCCAGCTAGCACAACTGTGTGCGCCAGTATGTGCCTTCAGGTCACCTGTTGCCTTATGGAGACTCCATTCATTTCATGGGCTTTTCTTAGCAAAGGAAGACTCAAAGGTGGTTTTGCCAGGTCCTTCCCCTGGAACAGAACTTACACCACCCAGTCTTTGTTGGTGGTCTCCCATGCAAGTACAAAGCAGGGCTGACACTGCTTAGCTTCCACGACCGGACAGGATCTGGTCCCCTTGGTATATTGAGGTAGCGGCCAATAGTTTCCAAGTTCAGCGGAGGAGACCGTTTTCCCAGCTTCCTAACACTTTAGAATGAGATCTGTTCTCATCTTCGTGCCCTTGCTACTTGGGCTTCTGCAAGCTGTGGCCCTGCTGACTGGGGGGCTGCGGAGGTTGGAATCCCAAACAGAACTTTTCCAAGCTCTGATTTTTAGCTGTGTCTGCAGCCTCACCAATACCTGCCCTGCTGTACAATCGTGAAGTCCAAAACAAACAAACAAACAACAACAGCAGCAACAGGGAACTTGTCCAAGCTGTGATTTTAACCACGGCCAACTTTTCTAACATAAACTTTTCCAAGCTCAGATTTTAATCCTGGCTAACTTCTCCAACGTGAACTTGTCCAAGCTCTGATTTTAACCACGGGGACACCCTGAATTCTGGGTCTGGAGCCAGGCTGGCGAGGGGACGGCGGGCCTCCTGGTCCCAACACAGGAACTCTGCCGGGCTCTCAGTTCAAAAATGGCTGCAGCCTCACCTTACGGGCTGCCTGACCTGCCGGCCAGCAAGGATTCTGGAGGGTGTGGCCCGAACAAGGGAGAACTCGCACGGGGCGACTGACCCCCCCCATTTACTCGCGGCCTTCAAAGACAACGGCTCTGGGGCAGGAGGGGAGACGTTCTTCTGCTTCACACCGGAGGGGCGAGGCGCCTCCTAGCCCGGGCCGCTCCCCGTCGGCGGGAGAGAAAAGGAGGAGCCGGCGCCCCGGCCCGAGTCCGGGGGAGAAGGGGGGCCGGCGAGGCGCCCGCCCTCCTCCGCGCCTCCCTTCCTCGCCGGCGCCCGGCGGGGCCTGTGTTGCCCGGCCTGGATCGGGGCCGCCCCGCGCGCGGACAAAGCCGCCGGGCCAGGAAGGAAGGCGGCGCGCAGGGCAGCGCGCCCGCGGAGGGGCCAGGCGCCGAGGCCGGCGCGCCCCCGCCCCCCGCCCCGGCCGGCCGGCCGTCCTGCCCGGCCGCCCGCCCGCCCGTACCTGCTCGCGGAGGGCCCGCTCCTCGTCGAGCTCCCGCTGGAGGCGCCCGGCCCGCTCCTCGGCGGCGTCCGCCTGCTCCTGCAGGCTCCGGATCTTCCGCCGCACCGCCTCCAGCGAGCTCAGCCCGGCCGCCATCGGCCCCGCGGGAAGAAGCGGCGGCGGGGGGAGGACGGGGACGGGGACGAGGAGGACGAGACTCGGGGGGTGGAGGCGGGGGCCCCGCCGGCCGGCTGGCTGGCTGGCTGGCTGGCTGGCTGGCTCGCTCCCTCCGCGGCGGCCCTGCGCAGCGCGGGCTCCCCAAGACGCGCGGCGAGGGGAGAGGCGCCCGCTCCGCTCCGCTCCGCTCCGCCCCGCCCCGCCCCGCGCGCACCGGCGGCTCCTCCGCAGCCTCGCCCCCTCCGGAAGTCCCCCTTCCCCGCCCCGATCCGCCCGGCCACCTGCGCCGCCGGGAGCCGCCCTTCCCCGCGCCCGGCCGCTTCGGAGACGCCGAGGAGCAGAGGGGAGAGGAAGGGGCGGCGCCGCCCGCCTCCGCCCCCGCCCCCGGCTCCCCCGGGGCTGGCACTCAGAAGCCGCCCCCCGGCCGGCAGCGTCCCCCGAGGAGGAGGAGGAGGAGGAGGAGGAGGAAGGGTCTCGGAGGGCAAGGGGTGCCTCCGCACAGCAGCCCACTATGCCCCCGCCTCCTGGGAGTAACTCTGCGTGGACTCATGGAATTTCAGGGGCCGAGCGGGGCCCCGAGGGCCATCCAGTCCAACCCCGTTCTGCCGCCCGGGAGCGCACGGATACAGCCCTCCTGAAAGCTGATCTTGCACACTCGGGAGGGTCGGCCTGGCTAGTGCTTGGATGGGAGACCGCCAACGAACACGAGGGGCTGGCGCCTCTGTTTCAGAGGAAGGGCCTGGCAAAGCCACGCCTAAGAAAACCCTAGGAAAGTCATGGGGTCCTCGCAAGTGGGCACGCACGCACCCACACTGGTAGTACGCAATCCTGTACAAGGTTACCATCGGGAGAGGGGGCCTACATGGGACTGCGCAGCCTGCAGTCAGGAGGGCTCACCTCAGCCAGTGATTCAGGGATGGAGAAATGGGCGGCCTCCTCACCTTTCTGTCTACAACTCCCATCATCCCCAGCAAGCTTCGCCATGGTGGCCTGGAGCGATGGGGTGTATTGCCTGCCTGCAGGCTCCAGCTTCGAGCCCTCTGCTCTGGCTTCCCGCTCCCCTGCCACTTCCTGGTTTTATGCCAGTGGTTTTCCATGTCTGATTCTCCAGAGGTGTTTGGGCCCCAGTTCCCCAAAGCCCCCTGGGCCCCACAGCCAAGGGGCAAGGGATCCTGAGAACTGGAGTCCCACAACACCTGGAAGAGCCAAAGGCTCGACGCCACGGTTCAAAGTGGAGAGGCTGCCCAGGGCTTGGTCTTCATGCTCCCTCAAGTTAAAATAAAATAAAATAATAATTAAAAAAGCCATGCAGCTTCCTCCCACACAACTCTCGGGAAATTGGGAAAGGTGGTCTTTTGTTGTGGGCCTGCAAGTCTCTTCCAACTTAAGGGCAGCCCTAACATGGGTTTCCCAGCAGGATTTCTTCAAAGAGGTTTCCCCGGCCCTTCCTCTAGGGCTGGAAAGAAAACGCAAACAAACAAGCAGGTGGCTATGATAACAAACAATATTAAGAAAAACATACAGAACACAGACTAACAGAATGCAATTAAACAGGACAGATACCCAACCTGTGTTTGGTATTATTCTGTTTTGTATATGTATTACTCTGCATTGTATCACATGGTTGGTTATCAGTAGTATTTAATTGCCCTTGTAAATTCTGTGTTTGTGTATATTTCATAACATTTATTGTCATATCTGCCTTTTTGTTTGCATTTCCCCTACCCTTTCCTGCTTGTTCCTAGTTAGCGTTTTGCTTGTCTGGAGGCCCTCCTGTGTTAGAGCCTTCCTCCGAGGCTGAGAATGTGTGACTTGGCCATGTCAATAGCATTGCGTTCCTCTCACTGCAACTTAATTATTTCGTCTTGGTGGGCAATAATTGCAGGTTAACTACCTTGTACTCATAACTTGTAACATTAAGAAAGTCACAAACAATTAGCGCCTTCAGGAGAACTCTGACTTAAGGGTTTTCTTGGCAAGATTTCTTACAAGGAGGTTTGCCTTTGCCTCTCCCTGAGGCTGAGAGAGTATGACCTGCACAAGCTCACCCAGTAGGTTTCCATGGCCGAGCAGGGATTCGAACTCTGGATTGCCAGCTTGTGCCTAGCACCCCGTGCAAGATCACTACACCACACTGACTTCTTGGACTACAACTCCCAGAATCCCCTTCCATCGCCTGGGCTACATGCATCCTCCCAAGCGTTTATGCGAATGTTGTCGGCCTCCAAAGGGCGGTGGCAGGGAGGGGGGGTGGGGATACCGGGGACCCCTTCCCCCAAACTGCCGCGGGCCTCTAAGCGCCCAAGGAGACTTGCTAGAAGAGGGAGGAGGCCGCCATCTGGTGGTCAAAGGCATGAACTACATTCCAAGGCTGGGATGTAGGAAAATTCCACTGGGAATCAAAAATTAAACCATATACCCTTGATCAAAGGGAGGCAGCAGCTACTTACTTTTGGGATTTAAATGCCCCTGTGGTTAGTGAAGAGAAAGGAAGGGAGCTACAAGAGAGGTGTCCTCTAGGTCTTGTCTGGTTGCAACTCCCAGCAGCCTCAGCCAGCATAGCCAATGCTCAGGAGTGCTTGGAGCTGCAGTCCAATAACATTTATTTAAAGTATTTTATATATCACTGCAGGGGCCCTGGTGGGCTGGGAGCCAATCTATAAATACTTCCAACAAGCAAATATTATACCGCAATTCCCATCATTCCTCACCACTCCCTATATGGCTAAAGCTCCTAAGAGTTGCAGTCCTACAGCAGTGTTGCCTTTGCACAGCATTTTTACTATGTCCCCTTACTAATAGGAATAATTTACTATTTGTTTAGTTTTCAGTCCAGGTAATGGCTGCCAAAATACCCTAAAAGCATCAGCTCCTGTCTGATCTTGGAAGCTAAGCTGGGTCCACCCAGGTTAGTACGTGGCTGGGAGTTCACCACAGCAAACCAGGTGCTGGAGGCTCTGTTTCAGAGCAGAGAACTGGCAAGACCACCCCTGAGCATTCCCGGCCTAAGAAAACCCTGTGAAATTCATGGCACGCGATTCCCACATTTGTTCTAGTATTATGTTCCTGCTGCCTCATTCTGAGAAATTAACACTGGTCATTTCGTCCCATGTAATTTGGTGGAGACAGACTTGTATTAGTTCACACAATTCATATGGCACTATGCATATTAATGATGCTATAATAACATCATTATTATTCATGTATTATAGTGCAGGAATATCCTGCAGTCTTCCACATGTTCTTCGACTGCAACACCCAGTATCCTTCACCACTGGCTATGCTGGCCTAGAACTGAAAGGAGTTGCCATCTTTCTTATGACATCTGAAGGGCATACAAGGGCCAACCTTGGTCTAAGGAGTTGCAGCTCAGTTGAGTTCACATTCCTAATGCTAATTCTTTAAGAGGGTGCCTGTTAAGAGTTGGATGTGCAAAAGGCAGGCAGGCTCTCACCTAAACAAGCACCCTACAAAAGAACTCCTGAAACTGCAGCTATGTCCTCCTGAAGGAAACGGGGGGAATGGAGAAAAAGAAGGGGGTTCTGCTCCCCTATGTTAAAAAACTGGAGGTATTCTGGGTGTTCCGAGTAAGTCCCACTGTGCTCCCCCCCCAATTATGTATATTTAGGGCTGCCGTCTAAATGAATGTAGTATTCAGACAGAGTTTGTCATTTGGATCACTTCTCCTGGCTAACTTTCAGCAGTCCTCACAACAGTCCTGCAAGGTACGTTAGCATCATTCACCTCCATACTGCCACTAGGTAATATGGGGTGGAAATTAATTGATGTGGCTTCTTAAAATTGCTTGTAAGCACCCTCAGCTTCATGCACACTATTCTACATGAGCAAGCAGAGCTTTGGAGAAATTGCTTTTCTTGGCCTGCAACTCCCAGAATCCCTCACCCAGAGTCCCAGTATAACGTTTAGGGATTCTGGAAGGCGCAGTACAAAAAGTAACTTTGTCAAGCTATATGTGGGAGGCACTGTCCCCCCTTCCCCCTAAACAGTGGGAATGAGGTTGTCCTTGCTGATTCTAAATATGTTTGTATTATTTATATGGCAGATATGTTAGGAATGTTGCATTCTCTGCCTGTGGCATCACTCAACCGAATGCAGGTCTGGTTTAAATACGATGCCAGGACACTGAGTCACATACGACGGATGCGGTTGGGACTGAGCAGTCTGCACACACGCGGAGGGCTTCGTCATGCACCCGTATGACTTCATCAAGATCAGAGCTGGGGAGAGCCGTGGCTGCCAGTCAGAACTGGTATGCTAGGCCAGAGGGACAGAAAGTCTTCGGAGGAGACTTCATCCCCCTTCCTCACATATACGAACATTTTTAAAAAGCACACACACCACTGTAGCTGAAGAAACTCACTTCCCAAAACTCTGGTTTACACTGAATTTTGCATTACTTTCATGCCTAGAAACACCCCTGACAAAAATGAGCAGAGTACTTTGCAAAGGGGGGTGTTAAAGTGGAAAAGAGGCCATTTTAGGTCCTCCTCAGTCCAATCAGGTAGAATCACTTCTCTTCCACAAGGGTGCATGTTCAGGATTATATCCATGGGGGCTGGGGGTGGAAAACAAATGGATTTTCCATTTGCTGTGAACAGTAGCCAGAAGCAGCCTAGTTTGACTTTTCTCCTAGTTTTTTTTGGGGGAGGGGGCAAATCTGCACAGATGAGCATTTTGGATGCAACACTATCCCTCTGCCTCCTGAGACGGCCTCCAAAAACCCAGCCAAAAACTGAGGGGTTTTTATGTAGGAATTTATCCACAACGAAATCTGGAGATACCGGATATACTTAGATCAGCTTGTGTTCCAGATACAATTTAGGAACAGAGCTTGGGGACATTTCTTTTTTGGGCCACAACTCCCAGAATCCCCTGTGGGATTTTGCAGTCCAAAAATAACTTTTCCAAGCTCTGTTTGGAACTAAATCCCATTATCCTCGAGTGTACATCCACTGTAAAGCCACTGTTCTTAACATCCTTTAGTGATTAAGTTCTATTTAGTTATCAGGAGATACTTCTGAATATACCCGAGTAGGAGCAAAAATTTATGAACACTGCCATTTTCCTCTGCAGTGTCTTAAGCAGACCATGTTTTTCCAAAGGGGTTGTCCCTTCGAGAGCAGGGCAATAGGGCAATGAGTGCGAATCATGTAACCCCCGCAGAAGTTGTTAGACTGCAACTCCCAGCATTCTTTGCCATTAACCGTGCTGGCTAGGGGAATGATGGGAAGTGCAGCTTAGTAAACATCTAAAGGCCCACGTGATTCCTAATCATGATGGGATGCAGCTGTATGATGAAGTCCTTTGCATGCACGCAAATTGCTTCTCCCCCACCATTGTTTGTAAGTCTGCATGCATTTTAATACACCGGCATCATGTTTAAACCAGGCCAAACTATTGTCTGCTCTGTTTTGAAAGACGGAGCAGCACTGGCTTAGAAAAACTGGACACACCTTGGCAGTGCAGGCCGCCCAGCTAGACTCAGCTAGGCAGCACAAAGGACACCGGGCAAGATAACAACCTTGCGTGTTACTCAGTCTTTAATTCCCTCCTGCTTGAGGCAAACCTGTGCGCCGCAAAGGAAGCGAGGCACCGGCACTGGGCATGACTCACGCCCCATGCCACGCAACACCATGAGCTCACTCCAGGCAACCCGTCCTGGTTCTCACTTGTGAGAGGTATCTGTCAATCTCTTATATCTGCCTGCACTAATCCAGGAAACCATTTCCGCTCTAGACAAGGTTGGCTTCCAAATTAATCAACACCATCCCCTCCTGACACCTCTGTCTTTTTTAAAAAAGGTCCTCATATTAAGGAAATGCAAGGTTTATGGCACATTTGATTGGGGGAAAAAAAGCGTATAGGGTAGGGACCCAAGAGCTCCCTTAATATTTGTAAATAAATAGCCCTGCTTTCTCAATTGAGAGAACAATGGCCAAAGGATCTCTGCTCCCCCTCCGCCTTCTCCGTCTTTCTCCAGTAGCATTTCTCCACTCTCTCTCTCTCCAGCCTTCATCCGAGACAAGCTATTTCAAAATAGTCTGCATTCTTTTCCTTATAAGGAATATCTCCCCTGGATCTATATGCGGTTCCTTTGAACAAGTTAAATAAACGCCCAGCCGGAATGCTGACTCGCATCTATAGAAAGCCACATTGGGAGAAAAGACATCTGAACCAGATTAGACTCAGTCTCTCTCTCTCTCTCTCTCTCTCTCCAGCCCCTTCTCTCAGACGGAGACTCACTCTGGGGTCCTGGGGCTGAAATTAAGACAAACAGATTTCTTTCCAGCCGGGCACAAGACGGTTCTTTCACCCACCCTTTCCAAACAATGAACTAAGGAGACATAGATTTTTACAGGCTTGTCTTTCAGGGTATAATGTCTGCCATTGTTTAAGTTTTGCTTAACAACTTTTTCTACACACTCAAAACATCTTGGTAGCTCTTGTCCTCCTTTCCAGAAAGCCATTTCCTGAATTTATATATGCATTTACAGAGAACTTCAGGGCTGGAATCCTGTCATCCCTCCCCACTGGAACAGATCCACTGAATCACTAGGACTGACTCACCATTCAACCACTGATTCAATGGGTCTACTCTAGCAGGGGCTCACCAATTGGATCCAGGCCATGGTTTATTTTTCATGGGGAGGGCAGTTCAGAATGAGATCATAGACCTGGGAGGGACATGATTCCCTCTAACCTTGTTGGGGGGAAATCTTTACTTGGAAAGAATGTCCCTTGCGCTGCAAGGGACATGGAGCCGCGCATGTTTGAGGGCTACATGCATGGAACTATTTAATGCTTCTCAGGGGTTGGACAGGTGGGTGGGATGGGAGAGACGGAGCAAGAAGGGTGCAGCTCTCAGACTATACCATATAAAGTGCTGAGCTATATATAAACCCCCATGCTCAGCCTCTGGATCTCTGTCCTACAGACTGCAGAGCCAGCAAGTATCATCTTCCAAGCCAGAGGCTCCTCAGACCAATTTGCTTTGATGGGCCTTAGCTATCGCCAGGCTCCCAAAAACCACCGGAAGGCTTGGAAATCAAGACTGGGGGTTGGCTGGCCCTTTACTTGCTCCGTGCAGTGGCATGCAACCGTTTAGGCAGGGATGTGCTGAAGCCCCATGTCAGTAACCCTTGTTTCCACTCCCAGGGTGTGGTATGTGTGTGAACAATTTTATATTCCAGCACCAGGAGAAGGATCTGTTTCACCTGCAGCTGATAGGATGTTCTTGGGAATTTTGCAAATATTTTATATGTGGAAACCACGGTCCCTTTCTCTTCCTCCCAGACTGTCACCTTCACCAGGGCACGTTCCCTGCCCAACACTCTCCCTTGTGTTCAAGAGACACCTCACAAGTGTGGATGGAGGTACACCAGGTGCAAACATCACATCTGTGCGCTTTGGTGAGAGGAGGCACTCCTCATGCAAGGAAATCGGTGTAGGCTCCCCACTGCCCACCTGGATCCCACATCCTGCTGGGATGGAGTCACGGAGGCCGAAGATGTTGGGTGGGCAGAAGGGAGCCACCAGGTTGGTGGGGAACACAGCGGTGGTGGAAGAAAAGGGAGGGTACTCACATCTGCGGCCTTTTTCTCCGCCAGCTCCAGTTTCTCCTGGGCATCTTTCAGGGACTCGGAATATTTGTCAAGTTCATCTTCAGTCCCTTTCAGCTTCTTCTGGAGGCCCACCAACTCATCTTCCAGCTAGCCGACGACGGTTGGAGAAAACGGGGGGCCGGCGGGGAGACAAAGTGCGGGAAGGAAAGAGGGGTGCAGCAGGCAATGGTGATCGCGCAGAAGGAGAGGTGTGGGTGCAGAAGGACAGACGGACAGGAAAGAGAGGAGAAAAAAGGAGAGAGAGAGGAAGGAAGGAGAAAACGTTAGCTTCGCTTCGGCACGATACCTTGGCCGCTTTTTCATCTGCAGCCAGAAGACTTTCCTCGGCTGTGTGGAGCTCTTCCAGAACACGGTCCCTCTCGTCCTCTGAGACCCGCAGTTGCTTTTCCAACTGCACTATGTCGTCCTCTAACTAGCGAGGGGTGTGCGAGGCAAAAAAGAGGAGGAAATGAAGGTTTGCTTTTTATTTTCAGTTTGTTGTGGGTTGTTCCAGGATATTACCTACCCTTCACCCCACCCTTTGGCCCAGCCATTCTCAACCTTTGGACTCCTACCTGTTTGGGACTTCAGCTCTCAGAACCCATCACCACTGGCCAGGCTAGAGGAGGCTTCTGGGAGTTGAAGTCCAGTACCGCAGGGGGACCACAGGTTAAGAATGGCAGCTTTGGCCCTCTCCGTTTTGGTGACCATGGTATTTCCAAACGTCTTCAGCGCTTGGATGGATAAGACTGGACCAGGAAAATAAGAGTATAAGAGGGAAACAACAGAGCTTGGAAAAGTTCCTTTTTTGGACTACCACAATCTCCCAAGCCAGCTGGCTGGGGGATTATGGGAGCTGTAGCCCCAAAAGGGAACTTTCTCAAGCTCCCTGATGTTATTCAGTAGCTGTAGTGTGATCCACGGACTGGTCACCTTGCCATATTTGATTTAAAACCAAGGGCCTTGAATCAGCAAAATTCAAACACAAGTCCCGTTGGAAAACAAAATGGGGGGGCAGTTATTATTGACATAACATTATTAATTCCAACCCATCTTCCTCCTGGAAATCAAAAGCAAACCCTGAAGCAGGGTTTAAATCATTACTCCTTTTAACAGGATCAGGGCCAAGGGTCAATTTTACTTACTTGGAAAGTAAGCAGGACTCAACATCCTGCATTGGAAATTTTTTACTGCCCTGTCAGCATTGCTGGGGGCTCAGAATCAGCAGCACTTGGACACCCAATCTCCCGCATGTTTCCCCAGGCATCCTTACTCCTGAGTAGACATGTTTGGGGCCAGGCAACACAATCTGTTTTCAGTCCTCTTATGGGCAGCCCAACTGCTTTGAAGATCAGATTGGGTTCCTTTGCTCTGTTATGGGGTGGGGAAACGCTCACAGCTCGGAGAAGTTCCTTTTTTGGGGGGTGGGGGACTACAACTCCCAAAATCCCCTAGCTAGCCATGAGATTCTGGGAGTTACAGTGCCCCACCCCAAAAGGTACTTTTCTAAGTTCTAAAGAGGAGGGAGAGGATAAATCACAGACACACCCTGCTTACTCCAGTTCTGTGTCACCAGGATGTGGTGAGGACAAAATTCAACATCCTTTTCTCCAGCCAGCTCTGAACCATCTTGTTGAAAGTCTGCCCCAAGTCAAAATGCATCTTCCACCAAGAAATATTTACTCTTGTCTCCCGCCCAGTTTTCTCAAATTATATCCTGGGTGTAGCAGTTGGAGGGGGAGGGATGAGGTCATTATTGTCCCAAATACTGTGCCCCTCCCCATGAACTTTTCCTTCAAATTTCTAGCAATGCAGGAATTTAAAATTTCAGTTAATTGCAATTCCAAAGAAAAAGGGCATGCAGGGAATGCCAACGCAGCATATATAAGAGCTGTAGGAGTGAATGATTTTCAATGTCTCATTCTCCGCAAGGCTAAAAATTTAGGGACTGAGGGAAAATGCCATGGGGTGGGGGACAGAAATTTGTTGGAGGGGCAATGCCCTCATTCCCCGCCCCCACCGTGGGGACACCCCAGTAGCTCTTTTCTCCCCCCTGCCTTTTTCCTGCTTCTCAGAGGAGCAGGGAAGAGAGAAAGAAAAAAAAGAGAAGAAATCCAGCCTTTTAAGTAAATGTCAGTGGACCACAACAAAGCGAGAACTCTTTGCTAAAAAAAAAGGAACTGAGGAGCAAAAACACCCTGAAAAGTCTGTGGGGAGTTTTATTCCTTGGATGGGTCTGGGCTGGAAGAAAGGGAGCATTCCTTGGGCGGAAGCCAAGTGAGCCCCACTGAGATCAATGGGGTTTACTTCTGAGTAAACATCTTCAGGGGCAGGGCTGGGGGAGGGATTGGGGATCCTTTCATCATCACAATGGGGAGATTTTCTCGGACTGCATTTTCCAGAGCCCTCACCTGGATGGGGGATTCTGGCAGTTGTAGTCCAATATAGGAGGGAAAAACTATCCCAAGCACTAGGAATGATATGAGGACTTTTCTCCAAGGGCAAACCTCAGTTCTCCGCCTTGCTGTCTTCCTTCCCAGCCAGCCCTGGCCCCGGGTTCAAATCCTGACCCCTTTCTCTCTTTTTTGGCCATTTTGCGAATGACATGATGGAGGGGGGTGGCAAGGAAGAGAACCACCGTGTGTCTTAATACTTTTAAGGACGGAGGACACAAGGGGAGGTGAACACAAACCCCTCCCCCCTTATGTGGCAAACCCTTCTCAGAGTTTGGAAAAGTTCCTTTTCTTTTGGACCACCCGGGAAGAGTCCCAGCTAGAGTAGACCTATTGAATCTATAGGGTTTGCCGACGTGTCGGCACCCCATTCCACAACGGACCCAACGGGTTCACTCCAGCTGAAAGGCCTACTTTTTAGAAAAGTTTCCTTTTGCTGCAATGCTCCAGCCCCGGGGCCCGAGAAAAGCAACTTCCCCTACGCCGGGACGGCCCCTCCACTCGGCTCGGCCCGCAAAGGGAGGAGGGGACGCGGGGGCTCGGGCCCACCTGCTTGCTCCGGTCCTCGGCGGCCTTCTTGTCGGCCTCGGCTTGCTCGGCCCGGTCCAAGGCGTTCTCCTTGTCCAGCTTGAGCATCTGCATCTTCTTCTTGATGGCGTCCATGGCGGCGGCGGGAGAGGAGGGATCGGGACCCCCGGCACAGGCTCCGCGGCGAAAGAGGAGGGGAGGACGGAGGACGAGGGGCTTCCCCGGGCTGGGCGGGCTGCGCTGTCTGCTTCCCTGGGCAGCGCTGCCTCGTGTTCGGACTGGGCGCCGGAGCCGACGGGCGGGCGAGCGAGCGGGCGGACGGGCGAGCGCCTGGGCCGCCTCTCCGGCCGCTTGAGTACCGTCCCCGGGGGCCGCCCGCCGCCGAGCCCCTTTTTTGGGCAAGGGCGCCGCGCCCCCTCCCCTCCCCTCCCCTCCCCTTTCTCCTCCTCCTCCTCCCCTTCCTCCTGCCTTCGGCGCGCCGCTGCCATCCGAGCCGGCAGAGGCGGCTATATATGGGAAGCGGGCGGCAGGCGGCCCGGCTCAGCCGCCCCAGCGCCTCCCGGCTGCCTCGGCCCTCAGGTCGCCGGCTCTGGCCGGCAGCTCAAGCCCCTCCCGGGTTGCGCGCCTCCCCCCCGCCCGGCCCGGCCCGGCCCGGCCCGGCCCGGCCCGGACGTGGCAGAGGCGGAAGCCGGCCCAGGGAGGGTCCGTCGACCCCTGCGTTGCCTGCTCTGACCGGCAGCTGAAGCTCCCCGCGGGGTCCACGCAGGTTCCCTGGCCCCCATCCACCTCGAGGGGGCAGATGTGGAAGCTGGGAGCTCAGAGGTAGCCCCGCGAGGGTCCACCGGCCCCTGCGTTGCCTGCTCTGGCTGGCAGCTGAAGCTCACCCCAGGTTTCGCGCAGGTACCCCCCCAACACCAACCTAGACATGGCAGGAGCTTGGGCGCAGAGGAAGCCCTCGGAGGGTCTGTTGACCCCCGTTTTGCCTGCTCTGGCTGGCAGGAAGCTCTCTCCGGGGGTTCACGGAGGGTGCCTTTCTCCCCCACCCCAGCCTAGACATCGCAGGAGCAGAAGCTGGGAACTCCTGCATAGGCACAGGGAAAGCCCTTGGGGGGTCCACTCACCCCTCTTTTTCCTACTCTGGCAGGCAGCTATGGCCCTCTGCTGTGCTTCCTGGGAGATTCCTTCCCAGCCCCACAAAACCTCCTTCTGCCCACAGAGAGGCTCCTTCTGCTGAGTCAGGGTGGCAGTCTCTTTCCAGCTCAATGGACCAACTCTGGACGGCAGCCACAGCTCCATGGGGCTTCCATGCAGGATCCTTCCTAGAGATCTCGTCTGGCCTGCCCTCACCAGGCCCAGCGTCTGAAAGCTCAGAGGAGATTGTCAGTCCAGTTCTTTATGGTCCATACTGCCAGCTCAACTGGCAGCTGTGTTTCCGTGCAGGGCTTCAGAAAGGAGGCTTTCCTAGCCCCCCTCAGAGATCCCTGGTCTTCCCTCCTGCTGGTCTGAGCGTGAATGGCTTCCAAAATGGAATACAATACCCGTCCCTCCCTGGGAACAGAGGAGGCCTAACACTGCTGGTGGTCCCTCCGGCTACTGGTGGTCCACTGGCCACTATAGCGGCTCTCCAGCATATCAGGTAGGGTTCCTTCTGAGCTCTGTCTGGAAATGTCAGGGCTTGAATGTCGGCTTGCCTTCCACTTCAGTCAAAGTCTTGGGGAATATGCCCCAGTACTGTCCAGCCATGGGAGGCTGCCTTCTGCTGAATCGGAGCGCAGTCTCTGTCCAGCCCAGGGGGCCGGCCAACTCTGGACGGCAGCCAGGGCTCTGCACAAAGCAGAAATTGGGATGTTTTAAATGCAGCTGAGAAAGTGGGACGGCAGGGGATTAATCAGGACTCTCCCTGCCAAATTGGGACAGCTGGAGAGTATGCCTGTTGGCATTTCAGGCAGGACTGCCTTCCTAGTTAAGGTGCTCAGTGCCTACCTCACAGGATTGTTGTGAAGAGAAAATAGGAAGAGAGCCTTGTAGGCTCCCATCAGCTCACTGGAGGAAAGTACATTATTTAATTATTTAACATTAAATAATTAAATAATAATAATAATACATCATATCACTATCTGTCTATATCTATATATAGATATATCTATCTATCTCAAGAACAAGGAGTACATACCCACATGGTGTGTTGTTAAAATGTAGAATTCTCTATCATGAAATGTAGCAATTCCTGCCGTCTTGGACAACATTAAAAAGGAATTAGATTAATACATGCTAGAGCCTGGAAAAGTTACTTTTTTGGACTACCCCTCCCAGAATCTCCAGTCAGCATCGGGGGGGGGGTCTGTGGTCATAAAGCAATCTTTTCCTGATCACCTGGTATTGGGCCAGTCACAGCATCTCAGCCCAATCTACCTCGCAGGACTGCTGCGAAGATAAAATCGTGGGCGAGGTTGCGACGTACTCTTTCGTGAGCTCCCGAGAGGAAGGGTGGGATGACATGGTAAGGAAAAGCAATAACGTTAAGCAACCACACCGTTTCAAATTAAGGTAGCCGACCAATAGAAATTAGGTTTAACTGATTCATCCGTGGCCATGTTATCTGATCAATCAGTTAGGCTGAAAGATGTGGGCACAGACGCCAAACTTCTCTTGCCGTTGGATCAACCAAAGCATCCAAATGAAGATACGGGGTTGCCAGGTGTCCTGTGTTACAAGGGACGCCCTTATTTGAGGGCTGGAAAGATTGTCCCTTCTGGGCAGGCAGGTCTCCCTCCCAGTTGTGAGCTGCTCGAAGACTGGAATTTTTTTTCTTTTATATAGGCTGAATGTGACGCCAAAAATTTGGGGCATGGGTCCTTCATAAAGGCAGAGATGTGACTTATCTGAATTGTAGCACTAGAGGAGAATTCTGCAATGGTCGACGCTGCTACTTCTGAATCTGTATTTGGTAAAAAGCCCGGTTTCTCCTGGAAGGTGTTTCCAGCACGAGATTCTGGGAGCTCGAAGAGGCTACGCTGTTCGGTGGTAGGCAGACTGACTGGAAACCTGTGGGTGGCTTGCATTTGCGTAACTTTCCCGATGGGAGAATTTTTGTGTCCAATGCAGAATGTCTGCCTCCCGTTCAAAGTTCTGGCAGAGGAGTTGTGTCTGTTGTGCCTTTGGTTGTATGCTTGGGTGTGCGTGCAATTGCACAACTTTGCCTCTCAATGCAACAACTGCCCAGCAACATCAGTGTGTAACTCCTCTTGTGGGTACAGTTGGCCCTCCATATCCTCGGATTCTGTATCCACAGATTCGACCATTCACGCCTTGAAAAGGTCCCTCTCCAAAACAAAACATAAACAAAAACCAACTACCCAAAAAACAACAAAAATCAAACCTTGATTCTGCCGTTGCACATAATGGGACTTCAGCATCCACGAATTTTGGTATCCACGGGGGGTTCTGGATCCAAATCCTGGCGGATACTGAGGTCCCACTGTATTTTCACAACACAACCCTGGTGTAGGAACTTGCCCATTGCAACCCAGAGTTCTGAGCATTATTTTGAAACCCCAATGCACTGAGGTTAGCACTGCATTCTAGCAAAGCGATCCAATGTTGTGATTTGTTAGTTGCATTCAAAAAGTAACACAGTTCCATTAGTTGTAAGCAATAGTTAAGGCAGCTTCCTACAACGCAACATTGACTCAACCTTGTATTTCTATACCTTTTGTTTCCCTTTTTTTCCACAACCAGCTCCAGAAGTTCAAGCAACGCCCAAGGCAGCTGCCCAAGATAAGGTAGAAAAGCAAAGGAATACCAACGCCGATTTCAGGAGGGCGATTAGATCAACCAAGGTGTAACCGCGCCTGACTCATCGCCATTGGGGATGAATCAGCATCGCGAGACCAACAGGGCAGAAGAAACAGACATGGAAGGACAGTGATTTATGGCCCCATAACATCCCACCTTGAGGCCATGTCCCATGTATGACCCAGCCCGGGCTCTGAGATGACCAGCAGAAGCCCTTCTTCCACCAAAATGGCAAGCAAATTCGGTGGGAGGCAAGAGAGGGCCTTCTTGGGGGCTGCCCCTGGGTACTGCAGTTCCCTTCCTAAGGAGGCCAGAATGGTCCCCTCCTCTTTTTCCTACAGCCAGTGTGGTGTTGAGGTTTGAACATCGGACAGGGTTTGATTCCCCACTCAGCCATGGAAGCCCACTCGGTGGCCTTGGGCATGCCTCAGCCTCAGAAAACCCTGTGATAGGGTTGCCTTAGGGTCACCATACATTGGAAACAACTTGAAGGCACACAATAACAACAAACATAGTAAAAGACTGAATCATTTAATTAATGGAGCCAGGCTGCAGTGTCCCGCTCTGCCTGGCTGTTGTACAGGAAGCAGTATCTAGAGAATCCAAAGTGTCTACTGTTTACTTCTAGGATTGGTCCTTCTGTCCCTTCTCCTTCTCAGCTGCAGCTCAGCGCCTCTAGCACCAGGGCTTGTAATTCAGAGAGGTTCCCTCAAAATGGAACAGCGTGAAGAAGATGTAATTTGAGGACATGCCCTTAAGGCTTTTTTGGGGATCTGTCTGAGCAGAGCAAAAAATTAAGGCGCCACTACAAAAATGTCAAGCCACTTGGCAGATTAAAGTTGTGTTTCCCCCCTTCATTCCTTTTGCCAACATTGGTGGGTCCAGAGACACTAATCAGTTTACTGCAAAGGCCAGGAAAATTCCTTTTTTTCGTACTACAGCACCTAGAATCCCGTTAGCATGACCATGGCTCTTTGAGTACGGGAGCTGCAAACTCACCCAGCATCATTGTCTTTTCTAGCCAGCCATATCTTCTCATGATATGGCGAAAGTACGACAGCCTCAACTGATTCATCTTGGCTTGTAGGGACAGTTCCGGCTTGGTTTGCTCTTGGACCCCGTCCTTTGTGTTTTCAGCAGTCCTGGGTAATCTATAAAACTCTCCTCCAGCAGCACATTTTGAATGTGTTGACTTTCCCCATTCACAGGAGCACCTAATCCCATTGAAAGTTAATGCCATGGTGGGTCTATTATCTCTTCTTTGTGAGAAAGGAGAACTTGGCCCACTCTAAATGTTCAGATGAGCACCCAAGTCTCTGAGTGACAGTTTTTTTATTACACCACATTGTTTGCTGCTACCAAGGAAAAGGAATCCTGGGCAGTTTAATGTCTTTGTCTTGAAGGAAGTCTCATCTCCCCCCTTCTCAACATGTGCAGACGAGGGCAGCTTGTAAAAACACGTTGGCTGTCTTTTGCACAGATGTTGAAAGAGCTGCCTGAAGATGGGAAGTTCTCGCAACAGGGGTGAGACTGAATCACCTTGATAAAGCCCCCCCAGCTGTGGCCTACACAAAGTGTGTGTGTGTGTGTGTGTGTGTGTGTGTGTGTGTGTGTGTGTGTGTGTGTTTGTTACCAGGCAATGCTCTCACCCTGAGATTCCTCCACCCTGCCCTGAGGACTGGGGGAAAGAAGTCCAGGCCTGGAGAGATTTGGGGACCCGCTTTCCAAGCAGTGAGGCAGTATCGTCAAAGGCAACTTGGTCCTTGCGCGAAGCAGCACTTTTACCGTCTCCCATTTTCTTCTCTCCTGGATGGCAGACATCTGACCTGGGCCAGCCTTCAGTGAAATAATACTGTGGAGCTGATTTCTAAGAAATAAAACAGTCTGTCCCCAAACAATTGCTGGATTGCAAAAGATTTCCTTTCACTCCAGAGTTTGCAAAACACGTTCGATCGGAATGCGACTGGCTTGTACCAATCTGTGAGGAGTGACCTCACTCTTCTGCCATCTCGAAGGATGCTTTTCTGAGCTGTTAAGTGGAGAGACAGGCCTTGCACTGGGAGGAACTGGTGCTACCAGTTCAGGGCAAGGTGTTTCTTTTTAAACTGAGTCAGCATTTATGTGGGCTGGTTAGAAAGAGTGTTGCTGTTGTGCTTGTGCGCCTTCCAAGTTGTTTCCGACTTCTTAAGGTGAATCTGTCTTAGGATTTTCTTGGCAAGGTTTGTTCAGAGAGGGTTTTTCCTTTTGCCTTCCTGTGAGGCTGAGAGAGTGTGACCTGGCCAAGGTCACCCAGTGGGTTTCCATGGCTGAATGGGGATTTGAATCTTGGTCTCCCAGTGTCCTAGTTCAGCACTCAAACCACTATATGACACTGGCTTTCTTAGACGCAGTGGCTGTATTTTGTGATCCAGCACCCACGATCTGCAAGACAGATTTTTTAAAAAAAATGATGCTGGGATTTCTTTGGGCGAGGGAGGGTGGGAGAGGAAGGGAATTTATATTGGACAAAAATGTTTAAAAATACACAAAGCCCAGCCAATAAAAGTTAAAAACTAGGAACAACATATTACTTCTTTAGAGGAAGGGGGCATCACAGAGAACCAGCTAACCGATCAATCATTTTATTGATATTCCGCCTGTTTGGCCGTTTCCACACTAGACTGTTACAGTGCTATTATTCCACTTTCAACTTCCTATGGAATCCTGGCATTTGCAAAAAGATAAGTCCCCTCCCCAAGCTGTGGTTTCACTTTCCATGGTATCAGTTATCCATGGTCAATTGTGGTCTGAAAATATTAAATGGAAAATTCTGGAAATAAAAATTCCTAAGTTTTAAATTGTGCTCCGTAGCATGACAAAATCTCACACGTCCTGCTCCATCCCATCTGGAATGTGAATCATCCCTTTGTCCACACTGTATATGCTCGCCACCAATTAGTCATTTAGTAGCCATTTCAGTTATTAGATTGACTCTTGCGGTATGCTTGTGTTCAAGTAACCCTTATTTTACTTAATGATGGCCCCAAAGCACATCATTGATATGAATGTATAGGGGAGAAAACCCAGTATCTATAAGGGCTGGTACTATCTGTGGTTTCAGGCATCCACTGGGGTTCTTGGAACATCTTCCCCATGGATAAGGGGAAAGGGGGGACTCCTGTTTTGGGATCCCCTTGCCTCCTGGAGGGCCACCTTGGAGGCTTTTTAGCAGCCACTGGCTGGCCACCCTTGGAGACAGAGCACTAGGTTAGAGGAACTTTTTGTCTCCGGTCCCGTAAAGGCAGTCCTTGTGTTCTATATGCGGCAGAACTTGAAACTGATCCCGGGGGCCCTTACGTCTTGTTCCCTGCTGCTCGTGCCTCCGCAGAAGCGTTCAAAAAAAGTTACTCAGGAACGTGGCAGCTGCGTGTGTGTGTGCGCGCGCATCTTGGGAGTAATGCTCTCTGTGTTTCCACTGTGGCCAGTGATGCCGGCTCCCTTTTTAAACCTGTGACTACAAAGCAAAGGGCACCAATGAAAAGCATGCCTGGGCGCATGGACCGCCATCTTGTTTTGCACTTGGCCCGCTACGATGTTCACCAAGGCCCTGGTGGTGGAAATGGCTGGCACTGCCCCCGCTCCCCAAACAGACCCAAGAAGGGATCTCCTTGCCAGCCTCCTGAGTTCCTTAAGGGCGAGGGTATTTATAGGGCGGCTCGTTGCACCTGCTTGGGTCTGTAACTCAAGAGGAGCAGGCAAATGTCGGGAGAGCTGGAGGCCCTGAGCTCATGCCTTGAAATATCTTCGAGGAGGAGAGATTCACTTGGTCCCTTTTTTTTTCTTGAGAGACTCACGGCATCTTTTACGCTCAGTTTGGAATGGAGATCCCATGGCTCTCCAGATGTCACTGGACTACAACTCCCAGTAGCCCCTAGCCTGCATTGGTGATGGTAAGGAGTGATGGGAATGGCCATCCAACCACATCTGGAAGACTCCATGATTTCTGTCTGTCTTAGAATCCTAGAACCATCCTAGAGTTGGAAGAGACTCCCCCAGGGGCCATCCAGTCCAACCCCCTTCTACCATGCAGGGAGATACTGTCAAAGCCCTCCCTTGGACAGATGGCCCTCCAGCCTCTCTTTAAAAACCTCCGAAGAAGGAGGAGACTCCACCAGACTCCGTGGAGGTGGCAGCAGATTCCACTCCCAAACTGCTCTAACCCCCAAGTAGTTCTTCCTCATGTTTAGATGGAGTTTTTTTCCTGTGGTTTGAAGCCATTGCTCCATGTTTGAGTCTCTGGAGCAGCAGAAAGCAGAGATTCTAATAAATTATATTATCCCAGGTGATATGACAGCCATCTTAAAAAATGTGAAGGAATGGCATGTAGAAGATCAAGCAAAAACTTGTTTCCATGACTGGGAGCCTTATCACACTGCACTCTTATAGTGCTATGGTTCCACTTTAACTGCCATGGAAACATCTATGGAATCCTGGGACTGGCAGTTTGGGGAGGGGGCATTTAGAAATTCTCAGCCAGAAAGCTCCTGGGTCTCCCTAAACTACAAATCCCAGAATTCCACAGGGTGTTGCCATGGCAGTCAAAGTAGAATATAGCATTACGGTGTGATAAGGACCTACAAACGAATGGATTCCAACTGCAAGAAAAAAGATTCTATGTAAATATTGGGAAGAACATCTTTACTGTAAGAGCAAGAGTGAAAGAAGTTGACAAAAGTTGGATGGTCTTCTTTTTGGAGAGCGTTAGCTGTCTGTTTAGTGCGGTCGTTGCAGTCCCTTCCAGCTCTGCGATTCTACGTTTTGCAAACGAGGATCTCACAGCTCTTGCTGTGAATGAGCTGAAAGATATTATCTGCTGCCATGCTGTGCCAAAAGATTTGCCCCATCTTTTCTCTTCTTTTTCCTCCTACTCACCACTGGGACAGACTTGGATGGATTCCCATTCAATGCAGTCAGCAGTAGCATTCCTGTCTTATAATAGCACCGTTTAAAATTTCTCTCTTTCAGTGTGGAATAGAAAAGCAGGTCAGCTAGGTCCAGGGTTTAAATGGCGATACTTTGCACTGGCCAAGCAAAATCTTCAGGCTATTTCATGCAAGCTTCCGGAACTTCACTGGCTTCTTCATTGGGCAAAGAAACTAAAAACCATACAGGAGAAGTAAAGTGATGATGTTAGAATCACACACAGGTCTACATTGTGTCTCAGATGTGACCTCTGCTGTCAGTTAAGATGGTCTGGAGAGATCTCGACGCAGGCACAGGCGGTTCTTCTTCTTAGCCACTTGGGGACTGGGCACAAAAGGCAGCAAAAGCGAGGCAATAAAATTTCAACTCCATTAGTAGCAGCAAAGTAACTTCCCTTGAGATCCAGGCTATCTAAGACCGGTGTGCTTAAGAAAAGAGAGGCAACTAAAACCGACCCACCTTGTCTCTGTATCTCTGCCTTAAGACAACAGCACACATGTGGGTCAGCCCCCACAGTCTGTAACAAAAAGCCAGAATTTTTACTTTGTGTTGGAAAGACACCGGTGTTGGTTCCCGTCTGGCTTCCAAAGGGAGCTCATTCCACAACCAGGGCACCACAGCTAAGAAGGCCCTGCTCGCCTGCTATCCAGACATCATTAACACAAAAAACCCAGTGAGTTTTTTTTGGCAAGATATATTCCAGCGAGGTTTGCCACTGCCTTCCACTGAGGCTGAGAAAAAACAAGCCTTTGCCAAGGTCATCCACTGACTTTCCATGGCTAAGCAAGGTTCTAACTCTTCACTCTGTGCATATATATATATATATATATTTAAAAATATATATTTACAAAACGTAAGACTGGTTTTGTTCTCTCCCCTGTGTATTAGTTATCAGAATTTTGAGCCAGTGAGGAAGGGCTCAGTCAGCTGGAGTTCTTTGCTACCTGTCATCACAACTAATAATAATGATAACGTGTTGGTCTGCTATTCCTAAAGTACGTTTCTTTTCAACGGAAAGAATGGTTTGCATATTTCACGTTTCCAAATTAGTGTTCCTGGGTAATGGGTTGTCTATTCCCCCCCCCCAAACAAAACAAAACAAAAGAAATCGTTCTGCCATCTCATCATTGCCGATGTTCTAACAATGGGTTTCAAAATAGCAGCTATGTATCGGGCATGCCAGGGAGGAATGGCATTCCAGCTCTCCGTCTGTATGTGTTAAAATGTTTGCCCACCTCTCCTTCCTGGCCTCTGGTGGATTTTCCAGGAGCTGCTAATCAAGGAGAATTGAAAAGCACGAGCCAGAGAGAAGCTCCGCAGCTTCATCACGGTCTGTTCCAGTTTCCAGTGGTCTTTGGAACAACGAGCAAAGCAAACTATGGATTTACTACAATTGACTGCAGGAAGCCCAGGTTCAACCTTCATGCCTTCCAACTGTCTGGATTTGGGAAGGACATTCCCAATAAATCCTCTGCCGTCCCAGTTTTTCATCTGCTTGTAAAACGACTTGGTTTCTCTCTCCACCATCCTGTTACCTCCTTTGTCCTCAGCTGGCTTCCATTGCTGCAAATGGAGTTCAAAGAGCAAAAGAAGTTTGCATGCAATTAACTCATCAGAGGAGAGAAGGGAGCTGAATCTTTCCTTTCCCAGCAGGGTCAGGGAAAAGCAAACCTCTGCAGCCTCTCCTGGATTGTGTGCTCTTCCTCATTAGTAACTTTCCCCTTCTTGACCATGCTCTGGTGTTGCTTGGAAGCACATGTCCCAAGTTTTATCTGTGAAATGTTGGAGAGTATGCACACAGGGCCAAGATGCAGCTGGTGGGAGTAGGATTGGGACCTGAGCTGGGCAGGATGTGGAACTGAATGGTGTAAGCTGCCCCCATCACGTTGCATAAAGAGAGACCCTGATCCCAGGCCCTGAGTATGTTTGGAGTTGTAGCCAAGTAGACAGTCGGGACACAGCCATCGCTATAGGTAAGGATTTAAAGAAAGATCAAGGCCAAAGCAGGGTTCAGAGACCAGGAAGGGGTTCTGAGTCAGGGGTGTGCTCCATTTCCTAGTCTCTGGAGCAGCAGAAAACAAGCTTGCTCCATCCTCCGCGTGACATCCTTTCATAGAAATACATAACAATTCCCAGCTGTTTCCCCATTGTGAATCAGTTTTCCCACTCCTTCATTCCTTTCTTACCGAGAAAAGAGCAAGATCAGTTTGTTTTCAAGAAGAGCAGGTGAAATGTTGAGGACACACATGTGAAAATATGTTGCTGCAATAAATCTCTGAGTGAAAGGGAGGGGGAAAGGAGTTGCCACAGGAGAATATAAACATGATTTATTGTTGTCATAATGTTCTAAAACTTTCTTTCCATGGGAAAAAACAGTGATGAATAAAACACCGGAATCTCAGAACTGGCAGGGCCCTCCTCCATTCTAAGGCCAGACAGAGTCCAATGCTGGGTCTGAAAGCATTTTGGGGCCCGTTCTCAAATCAGTGAGTATTGCAAAACCAGGGTAAGCATCCTTTTGGGCAGTTAAAATCTCATTAAATTGGACTTATGACTTTGTAATCGTTTTGAACAGCTGGCCCTCCACATTTGCTGGCTTCATTTTGTTGATTTATCTGCAAGTTTGTCTAACCACGCTCCCCTATCTCAAATGTGCAGCTTGCAAAGACAAGGCACAAATGAACACGCTGTCTGCCCAGCTCTGCTTCCACCACTAGCAGCAGAACATAAATGTTGCACCACAGTAACTTTCTGTCCCCACATCCACAGGGTGACTTACATGTGCATATGTCCCTAACGGGACGCCAGCTACCGACTGTACAACCTTGGCTGACATCTGACATTGGCTCTGCGTAGTGTGAACATTCACCGGTGGAGTTAACGCTGCTCTTGCACTCTGCAGTTCCCCTAGGGAATCCCACTATAGTCCAACATATAGGAAGTGGTGACAGCATTTCGCTGTCACCCTGTTGCACAATGCGCTGTGTGCAACATGTGATGGACAGAGGCAGTGCCCAATGTACAATGTGCATTGACACACTAGGTGCATAATTGCACACCCTCTATGGTTCTGCATGTGGAACTCTACTTCCACCATCTGTTTTGTGTTGCCCCCCAAATTCTCTCCTCATAGGTAGCACAGCTTATGCCAGTGGGTGTCACAAAGAGAATTTGGCCCTTCTGTTCAAGAACAGTGTTGAGCAATCCAGTGCACTACTGAATGTGCATGCACATGTATACAGAATATCACCACATGTGCAACTCTGCTTCCATTACCTTGAACCAAACATGAGAATCTCCCACGTCAGATAAAAATCTGCAATTACTTCTGTAGGGGAACTTATGCATGCCTCAGAGTCCAACAGGGCTCCGGCCTTTGTGACTTTTGGCTTTTATTTCCCCCACACCACCGGCACCTTTCTCCCTCTTCCTCCCTCTGAACGGGACAGCCATCCTCCTCCGTTTGCCTTCCCAAGTCTCTCTCGGAAGGCCAAGCTGCGCCAGGCAGTCGGAGAGATGCAGCGAATTCTCCACACCCGGCAGCTGGCATGACAAGCATTCTTCTCATGGCTCTCCCTGGCCACGGACTTCTCCCACAGAGTGTTAAAGACAATCCTTTAATCCTCTCCTCTCAGCACCAGCCCAGGGACAAGAGCGCCCGGGATCCAAACACAAACGCCAACATGACCTCACCTTGTTCCCCTGCTTTCGGCCTCTGCCGCGGGGGTCAGAGCTGCCAATCAATGTCCAAAGTACAGCTCTGGAGGGCACAGGGGGGCTCTGCCTTTCCTGGAAAAAATGGCTCCTCTGCTCTACACAAAATCCTAGAATCCTAGAGCTGGAAGAGATCCCAAAGGGCCATCCAGTCCAACCCCCTTCGGCCATGTGGGAGTACACAATCAGAGCACTCCCTTTGACAGATGGCCATCCAGCCTCTGTTTAAAAGCCTCCAAAGAAGGAGGAGACTCCACCACACTCCCAGGCAACCTATTCCACTGCCAGACAGCTCTGACCATAGTTGGTTCTTCCTAAGGTTTAGGTGGAGTCTCTTGTCCTGTAGTTTGAAGCCACTGCTCCGCGTTCTAGTTCCTGGAGCAGCAGCAGAAAACAAGCTTGCTCCATCCATCCTGTGACGTCCCCTCAGGCAGTTGTCCTACATGAAGCTATATGGCCTCTTGTGGGAGGGGGAGACAAAAGGGGCAGGCAGTCACTTTGGAGTCACCCCCCCGATGGTGTCACCTGGTGTGGCCTGCCCCCCTCGCCCCCCAAGTGATGCCACTGGTCCCACCAGTGAGGTCTGTAGTCTACACCAGGATGTGGGAGCAGGGCCTTCTCAGCTGTGGCCCCAGGGCTGTGGGGTTGGAGTCCTGGGGTTTGAAGCTGACTCCGGCTTCAAACAATAGGACAACAATATATGGTCAATATATCATTTTATACCTATATTTTACCTTTTAAAAAATTATTAAATGCTTAGGTTGTTGCATATTTACTTTTGTAGAAGAGATGATGATGATGACGATGATGATGACACTAGAAAACAACTGCGGTTCCAGGGACGATATGTGCTCTGGGAGCGTTCCAAATGGCCAGACGGAACAGCTGAGTGAAATCACAATAGAGAAGATCACAATCATAAAATGTAAAAAAAAAATGACAATACTTGGAACATAATCATCCCTCCTTGATTCCTAGATCCTTAAATAGAACCAGATCGCACAGAGATTCTTAAATGGGACCAGAATCAGCAAAACTGCAATTGGTACCACCTCGGAGAGTGTGAAACCAAGAAGATAATTACACCACGGATGGAGTTTGTTTTGTGAATTTTTTTTTATCATCTCAGGTTTACAGCGCTGAGGTTAATGGGACTCGGAAAGGAATGTGCAGCCGTGCCAAGGTTGACACAGCCCCTCCACGGGTGCGGCCTTGAGGCCTGGGGCAATTTCCCTCCATGTACCCCCCCATCCCCTTAAAACATTCATGCGTCCCCCAGGAATGCTTTTGTAATTCTTTGCGGTGGCTCGAAGAATGCCTGGACTCATGCCAGGTCTCCCCGTGGATCACACTTGTCTGTTTATTGAAACTGAAGTACCGAGGAGTTGATTTTTCAAACATCCATTGTTCCAGGCCTTTCTGAAGGGAAACTAACACCATGTCAAGAGATGACAGCATTGCACACACACCACATTCCAAAAACAGGGGATGGAATGCCTACCTACCTCCCCTGTGGATTGTAGTGCATCAGGTTTTCGTGCACACCAGTCGGATCAAGCCAAGGTAACGGCTAAGACGCCGCTGTCATGGTGTCCCATTATCACAGGAGAACAACCCCAACAGATGGAGCAGCATTTAGGAAACTTTCCTGACACCACTGGAGTGTTCCTCACTGTATCTGTGGCCACAGAGTGCATTTGTTTAAGCCCTTTGATAATGCAAGGAGATTGAATCCAGAGGATTAAACTGGCAAGATCATCTCCCAGACGGGTATGGAGGAACACATGTCTGTTTCCGGCAGGTCTGTGACCTGATCTTGGGAAGATTTTTCTTTTGAAAGAGAGAGGAAAGAGGCAAAGAAAATTAACCATGATATGGTTTCAAAAGAAAGGGAGGATGTTAACAGCGGGCTGAAGGCAGGAAGATATTTCCTCTGCCACACACCTTTGAGAAACGTGCCTTGTTTTCAGCAGATGTTGTAACCACAACAACTCTTTTAAGTCTTGATGCTGCTGTGAAAGATTCTGTATCTATTTTGGGGCACGGGATTCAGGACCTTGGGTAGACATCCTAGAATCCTGGAGCTGGAAGGGCCCTCGAGGGCCATCAGGTTCAAACCCCCCTTGGCCAGGTGAGGCCAAGAAGTCCCATCAGAAGAGGTTTAACTTGGGTATGGATGACAGAAGACAGAAAGAAGGACTTGATAGCCTCTTCCAATAGCTGGAGGGCAAAGAGCTTTCCTCTGCTATTTAGGGGACAGGAAAAGGGGGAAGTGGCATATAAATAACAAGTATGGCCTCACGTGGAATATACTGTTCTAGCATTACAGATCCAACTAAATAATCCTACTAGAATTTTACCAGTAACCATATCCATAAATTATTCTATCATTAGATCTCTTATCGTTCAGAAAGTCCATGAACAGTCTCCAATCTTTCAAAAAAAAATCTTCAGTTGGCCTTTAAAATCCACATTAGTTTGGTCATTTGGGACAACTCAGAAATCTTAATGATCCATTCACCAATATTGTATTCTTTTGTGGAGCTTAATTTATACCCTCCAACCTTTGACAAATGAAAACTGGGACGCACGTATGGCCAAGCAACGTCAGAGTTGCCACATCCTTTCTGCCGATTAACGCAGTCAGAATCGCGGAAGCCAGGCGCTCCGTCACTTTAGAGGAGGAGGATTAGCAGCTCAGCTTTGAGATTCCTCCAGCGGTCAAGATCAATGTGACTTGCAGTGACGTGCCTGGAGCTGGCCGGTCCTCCTTTCCCTCCCCAGGAGCTTCCACCAGGTGGAAGGAAGAAAAGATGGATTAAAGATGCACTAAGAAAAGATGCAAGAGGGCTTTTTTTGGATGTGCTTCTGGAACGTGGAAAAAGGTAAACAACAGAATTCAGGGACACATTGAGGTTTTCGTAGGCCCTAAGCACTCTTGTATTCAACTCCCTGCTTCACCTTGACATACTACTAGGGACGAAAATATAAAATATCTTTATTTTGAAATTTTGTTTTCCTTCCCAATTCCTATACATTTTTTGGTTAATCCTGTTTTTGTAAGCCCTACAATTTTCCTAGGTACTACAAACTCATACCTTGCTTTTCAACCAAGAGGGCCCCCGCAAATCACTTGCAATTAAGCCATCCCTTCCAACACCCTGATTAGTTCTGTCCTTCCGCTTTTTCAGTTGTAATTAAAATGTCCCGGTTTCTCACTCCTCCCACTGTTCCTCTTTGTCCTCAGCTTGCACTTAAACAGAGTTTTTAAAAAAACACTTCGATTTAAACAAAGGAAAAGGAAGAAAAGTGGGTATAAAAACCCTTCATTAAACAGATCCTCTTTGTTGGAGGCTTTGTTAACTGAGCTATGCCTGTGTTTTAATAAATGCATTTAAAAAAAGTCTTTCCAAACCAGGGGGCACTGGATTTTACAGGAATCAGTGCAATCATGCACTGAAGGAATGTTTTCTCTTGCCTTTCAACACCGTCTCTCTCCCTCCTGCGCAGGCAAACAGCCCAAAATACAATTGGGAGAGTATTCTTTTCCGCTTCACCAGGGTGATTAATCCCACACCATCAAAAGGATTATCAACCAACAAAATATTCAGCTGTTGGAAAAATCTTGATTTTATTGGACAGGATGGCTGGACATGAGCAAAGCTCAATTAACTTCATTTTGATGTGATGGCTTTTTACCATGGCCTGTGAGGTCATAGTGCCCAGGTTTTGTGGACCTATATATTTTGTGATTTTTGTCAAGCTGTATTTCATCGTGAATTGGTAATCAGCAACAAGAGCAGCTCTCCACTTTGCTTATGCATCCGGAGAGTCTTTGAAGTCATAATTGTTTTACCTGGACTGGAGTGACTCACCCGCAATTAACTTCGGCTACTTGAAATAATGAAGGGCTTTTCAGGGCACTGCGGAACGAAGAGTCTAACTTGGCCGTGATTAATTTTACTGAACAGGTGTTTTATTATTTAATAAATGAGTATTTCTATCCCACCCCTCTATCCAAAGATCTCATGGAGGCAGACAATAAAACGACACACTCAACGTAGAACAGTGTGAATAGTGCAAATGATTTTAGAAGGAAAAAAAATTAATACATGTGACCCTGGAGACCAGAGTTTGATTCTCTGCTAGCCATGGAAACCCACTTGGTGACCTTGGGCATGTCACACACTCTCAGCCCCTGCAAAACTCTGTGATAGGTTCACCTTAGGGTCTCTGTGTCAAAACCAACTCGAAGGCACACGAGAACAAACTTATGGGTAAGGCTCATGGAGCAAAGTGTGAATCATTAAGAGGAGCAGTGCTGTGCTCCAAATGTAATTGGACTGTAATTCTCAGCATTCCTCTCCATTGGCTGTGCTGTCTAAAGCGGCAGATGATGATGCTTTACAAGTAAAGCAGCCAAAAACAGAGGGTCCTTCCAAAGGCGTACAGTCTGAAATACATAGACAAAAACACAAAAGGAAGGAATAATAAAACTATAGAATAGTAAAACAAATTATCCAGATAAAATACAACAAATTCAAAGTAACATAGAAAACAAACTAACCAGTCCATGTAATCAAACTATACAAAATTGTAAAACAATATTACACTAAACTCACAAAACTTTTGAAAACAAGGTTTTTAACTGAGGTTTAAAAATAACAAGGGAAGAAGCAGTTCTCAAAGGTTCAAGGAGGCAATTCCAAGAGTATAGAGCAGCGAGTGAGAAAGTTCGAGAACGTGTCAAAGGTCTCATGATTCCAACCCCAACTATAACGTAATGGAGAGTTCTGTGGCCCCTTAAAGACCATAGATTTATTTCAGCCTGAGATCTTGCAGTTCACAATCCCATGCCCTCCGGCTATCCCTCTTTGGCAGGGATGGGTCCCAGTTAATCCTCCGCCATCCCACTTTTCCAGCTGTTTTTAAATATCCCAGTTTCTCTTTCCTTCTTCCATTTCCTCCCTTTGTCCTCAGCTTGCTCCAATGGTTGCAAACTGAATTCAAAATGCAAAAGTAGTTTGCACTTAACTCAGTAGGCAGAGAGAGGAGGCTCAGCAGACTCAGGCAAAAGCAAACAGCAGAATCTATCTTCCTCCTGAGTAACTCTTGCCTTTTTTGGCCACGCTCTGACATTGCTTGGGCACATGCATCCCTGTTTTCATTTGTGAAATGTTGGAGGGGAAGGCAGTCCACTTACTTGGAGGCATGGAGTACAATATTTGGGCCTCGGGGACAAGTTGTGCGCCTCCCTTCAGACTGAACAGAGACTGGATTTGGCTATTTGGTGCCCCGGAGGAACCACTTGCAAACCATTAAATTCCTCCTGGGCCCGTCTGCCTGTTTTGCAGAGGCGCAAAACGGATATAAATAGCTGGGCTTGGACAAACCGCTATTTCCAGAATGGGGCTGAAATGTGCATTGGAGGATTAATTTATGGCAGCAAGTGGGGAGGGCAGGGAGGCAGCGGAGGGAGCCAGGGTGAAAGCTGAGATTTCTGGCCTCTGGAGGGATTGCAGAAGAATCTCACATGTAAGGAAGTTGGGAAGAGGATCTTCTAAGGAGCGGTTCAGCCCCCTGCCTGCCTCCTTGCCTATTCAACAATGAGGTAATATCAACAATTCGGGCTGGATTCCCATCTTACTGACTTCACCGGGACCCAGAGTGGCATCGTGCCCTCTGACCAAAGGAACTTTTGAGTCATGTTTTGGAGCTCTGGAGATTTTTCAGCTGTCTTCTCTCTCACCTGGACAGCATTTAATCATGAGTCCATCACAAACTGATGATCTCCTTTTTCCTCTATGCTGAATTGCATCCTTCCTCTAAGATCAGCAATGTTGTTGTCTGAACTCTAATGGAGTTTCTTCTGGATTTTAGTCTGAACTTTAAAGGGGCTATCTAAGGGGCTGAGCTAGAAGTGGATTCACCACTCCACCAATGTGGGACCCCCGCCAGCTCCCACCGGTATCAGTGGTCTGCTGGCTACTGAAGAGATCCAACTTGACCACGAGGCTCTTACTGCCAACTAGGGCAAGTTACTTTTTCAAAGGAACAGAACATCCAGAATCCCCTCTCCCTATCAGGATAATGTATGTATGTACATGTCCCTCTTCCAAAGGTATGACAGATGTAAATAAGAGCAGACACAATTGAGAAAGAGTGTGTGATAGATGATGGCTCCGAGGTCGATGAGCAACTGATTGTGCCAGAAACAGAGCCAGTGACAGACCAGACTATCAGCTGAAAGACAAGCTGAGACAGAGTTGCTGCAACCAGTGCCAGAGGGAGAGGGGACCAGCAATGATTTAGAGGAGTTAGATTCACCTTTGCCCCCCAGCTCCCATCACGGAGGAGACAAAAAGGAGCAGCTCAGAGGGAAACTGTTTTGGCAAGATTGAGTAAACAGAACAATGATAAGTAACACCTGTTTTTGTCGGCATGGTTTGCTGTGTTGCTTGTAGCAAATAGCTACTCAAGCTCCCACGACCCTTGTGTTCCAGCTCTCTTGACCCTTTTGGACTGACCTTCGGCATTCTGGACCTTTTGGATTAGACCTTGACTTTGGCTCGGCTAGCGTCTCTAATGTCTCTGCTTGTTTGTTCGCATTTGGGTACCCCCCACTGCCTCCTCCTCTTGGGCAAGTACTGTCAGCTTCCTTCCCTTGCTGGCAGAAAAGCATGGGTAGGGAGTTGAACTCTGACAGCGTGTATCCATACACTACTCTGGAAAGGCCTGGACACCATGAAGCCCTCTGAAGAGCAACTTAGGGAGCTGGGGATGTTTAGCTTGGAGAAGAGACGGTTAAGAGGCCTGTTTTCTGCTGCTCCAGAGATTAGGACACAGAGCAATGGCTTCAAGCTACAGGAAAGAGATTCCACCTAAGCCTTAGGAAGAACATCCTGACAGTAAAAGCGTCTGACCGTGGAATCCACTACTGCTTCATGGAGTGTGAGGGAGTCTCCTCCTTCTTGGGGGATTTTTAAACAGAGGCTGGATGGCCATTTGCCAAAGGGAGGGCTTTGGTGGTGTCTTCCTGCATGGCAGAATGGGGCTGGACTGGATGGTCCTTGGGGTCCCTTCCAACTTTATGATACTAGCCAGTTATAGCATGTCAATTCCTCTTTAACTGTCATGGCTCTATCCTGCGGAACCCTGGGACCTGTAATCCGGGAAGGGACAAGAAGCAGCAAGGGATAGGACACGTAATGCCAGTGTGCACCAAAGTCCCCAAACAGTGACATTTCCAAGATCTCAGCTGGCGCCGTCTGTGGTTTCGGTGCTGCCTTTCCTCTTGTGAGGGCGTTATTCAAGACTGCAGCTTTGGTTCTAATTTTCAGTCTTCACAGTATGGTCCTGTCTGACGCACACGCAATACATGCAATAAATCTCAGGCCGAAACTGTCAGAGCAACATTTTTTGGGGAATACTTGCAATGCCAATGTCTTAGCGCATTCTGGCTGCTTCGTCTTGGCCTGAGAAACTGGGATCCTATTAAAGTAAACCTCTGGCTTGAGGTCTGAGAAGATGATGAGGGATTAAAAAGCTTAGCAAGCTGGAACTTTTGACATTTTGCTCCACCAGCTTTGGGGTGGGTGGGTGGGTAGAACTGGGGGACATCTTTGACTCTTCTAGTGCAATCCAGTTGTGCTTACAAAAAAATGAAACAATGGGGCCAAAGCCATATGCTCCCTCCCTCTCTCTATTTGCATCAGACCAAATAAAGAGGAAAACATCTCTTATCTGAAATGCTTGAGATCAGAAGTGTTTTGGATTTTTTTTCTTTTGATTTTAGAATAACTCTATTTGCATTTATGTACATAATGAGTTATCTTGCAGACGAGACCCAAGTCTAAAGACAAAACTCATTTATGTTTCATATACACCTTATGCACATAGCCTGACGGTAATTTTTAATACAATCTTTTAAATAATTTTGTGCATGGAACCAAGTTTGTGCACACTGAACCATCGGAAAGCTGAGGTGCCACTATCTCAGCCACCCATGTACACAATTTCAGAATTTGGAATATTTCACACTACAAATTCAATTGCAATTAAACAAGAACACCATTGTGTAATGCTCATCAAGAATATCACCATAAATATATAATCATTATAATCACCGCTACTTCCTGTCCTACATCCTATAAATAAAATCAATTTAAGCAGGTCAAGCTAATTTAAATCAGGAAGAAAAATTTAAGTTGACTAAAAGCATATTAAGAAATCTGACAAGTTAAAATAAGACAGTTTCAGACCTGTTAAAGCCATTGTTGTTGTTGTGTGCCTTCAAGTTGTTTCTAACTTATGGCCATTCTAAGGCAGACCCATCATGGAGTCTTCTGGGGCCGAGAGAGTGTGACCTGCCAAAGCACCCCCCACTACTTTTGGCAAGTGGGGATTCAAACCCCGGTCACACGCTGGCTCTTACAAGGTTATAGTTGCAGGAGGGCAAAAGGAAAGGAGAAGAATTTGGGCTTTCAATGAAATTTGCCTTCGGCCCCAAATTTCTAGCACTCCAAGGGGTGGGACCTTGAAAATAGTTGATACCCAGGACTCTTCTATTTGCTGCTTTCACTTTTTCTTGGAATCCCTTGGCCTGCTCCTTCTCTTTGGATGTATTTCTAAATGCTCAGCTGGAGTTTTAAATTACTGCCACAGTAGAAATTAAGGGGCTGAAGGTAAATTTCATGGATGGGGGGAACAGAACTCATACAGAGAGAGGATGGTCTCATTTTGCCTCCACCCCCTGTAGTTACACTCCTGGCATGACTTCCTTTTTTCAAAAAATTTGGACTGTGAGTATTTATTTTAAGATAAAATATATTAAACTGTCTAAACAGTTCACTCTGTTGTTTCAGATGGTTTTTGAAGTGACTGCTGTGGGTATCCTTTGCCCTGAGATCAAACTGCTACTGGGTGAGTTAGAGGTATTTTAATATAGAGAAAGAAAACAAAAATGCATGGGGATGGGGACAAATTCTGCCTGAAATCAAGCACTGTGGCCAACATCTTCCCTGGAATCCTGTGTCCTGTTCTGGGCACTGCAATTCATCAAAGGCCTGGAAACCATGAAGCCCTCTGAGGAACCAGGGAGCTGGGTAGATTTAGCCTGGAAAAGAGAAGGTTAAGAGGAGACATGATAGCCATGTTTAAATATTTGAAGGGATTTACCCTATGAGGATGGAGCAAGCCTGTTTTCTGCTGCTCCGGAGACTAGGACATGGAGCAATGGCTTCAAACTTCAGGAAAAGAGATTCCACGTAAACCTTAGGAAGAACTTTCTCATGGTATGAGCATTTTGACAATGGAATCTGCTGCTGCCTGGGAGTGTGGGGTGAAAGGACTTTTGCACTTGGAAGTCAGTTTCAGCAAGCCAAGTAAGTTGAATGCAAAGAGAGAAAGTGGGAGGAGGAGAAAGAAACTGGGGAAATTTAAAAGCAGCTGAAAATGTAGGAGGACAGAAGATTAATTGCAATTTTCCTCCAAAACTGGGAACGCTGGGGGGTATGCTGTTGGTCTGGTGGTATAAATCTGACCTCACCCCAAATGATTTTGCTGCTTGAGGCAACCACAAATAGCACATAGTACGTAAAACCAGCTAAGTTCATATTTTGGCAAGCAAGGCAGAAAAATCCTGCAAGCACCTCTCCTTCTCTCTGGCAATAAACACATACAATTTTTAAAAATTATAATGCAACTAATTATTTGTTGCCCTTTTACCACTTGAGGCAGCTGTCTCCCTCTGCCTAATGATTGGACCGGCCTTCTTCAGTAAATCTAGGCCAGACGGGATACGTGTTCCGTTCCTTTTGCTGGGTGGGGATGAACAGCTGTAGCGAGAAGATTTGGCCTGATAATATTTCAGAATGGGACTAGCAGATGCCCCAAGAGGGAGAGAGCAGAGCTACCGAATTGCATGGGGTACCTTTGGGCAAAGGGAAGCCTCCATTTCATCTCCTCTAAGGCCAGGCCTGGACTTAGAATGAAGCTCCCTTCCCACGGCCAGGATTTTTCTTTCTCTCTCGCCCTCTTTCACTTGCTTAGCTCTGGAGGAATGGATCACTGGGACCCCTTTCCTTCCTCCCGCCTTAGCTGGGATCTGTCAGCTGGAGAGGATCAGTGCTGGAATGAAAGCCATCCACCCTGACCTTCAGATTATCCCTCAGTTCAGGCGTCAATACTTGGTGTCATCTGAGCCCGTGCAAAGTTCCACCCAGGAACTCAGGGACTTAGGAGAGAACATGCCCCTAACTCCGTTACTTGATTAGTCTTTGATATGGCATCTCAGATTAGAATCCCACAATTAAACAAGCTGGTCACTGATCTTTTGGACTGGGGTGGGCAATCTCACAGAAGCCAGGGGCTGATGGTTGCCCCCACAGTCCCTTCTGGGACGGATTGGGATGTCACATCACTTCTGGTCTCCATTTTCTGTTTATTTTTTTAAAAAATAATTTCTAATACAAACTAATTCACAACAGCAGGAAAAAAGGAAAAACTGTACCTGAACAATATACACATATAATTAAAACTAAAACTTGGCTAAACTAAATTAATGAAGCACTGTACCATACACTCATCCTAACTACACTAACTAAAAGACAAAAGAATTCTGATCCTACAAAAACTGGAAAGAAGAAAAACCAGTTAATGGAAAGTCCCTTATCCTACCATTACACATCTGACTAAATTCATCTTACTAGAATTACTAATAAACATAACCACACATCCTCCTACATATCTTAAAATATCTTGGTCCACAAAACTTCCCCTAGATGGGTGACTGTTGTTAGGTCACTAGCTCAGTTTACTGAATTAGTTTACTGGATGTTTTGAACAATTGCAAATAATAGAACAACAGTTATAAACCCTACAACATAGTTGCAATAAAAGCACTCTCATTGATAATATTTTGTTAAGGTTACATTGAGCCAAAATAAAAAAAAAATAGACCATCCAGTAAACTAAATGCTTTCCCCTCTTTCCACCTTAAGCTGGCAGCCTTGGTTGCAAAAAGGGGAATGCTCTGGAACACATACAATAGTTTGAACCACTAAAAAATAATGTGAATTTCTTTGTTGCAGACCATTGTCTCATGTCAGTCAAAAAGGGGTCCAGGTAATGCTCCCCACAGATCGTATATAAATGGCACTCATGTAGATAATGTGCCAAATACAAGACGCATTTACATATGTGTTGACATAAGTCAACCATTGGGTCTATTCTAGCTGGGATTCACCAACAGATTTCTTGCCAATAAGTAGCTAACTACAGGAAGTTTCAAATAACGGCAACCGCCCAGTATGGTCACTTTGAAAATCTTCATCAGGAGATCTTAATTAAGTCCCTCAAACACCTCTGATCATTCACAAGCTTTGGATGTAATGAGTCGAAGACATTCTTGGAACGTGCTTTTAGGCTTTTCCAAAAGAAACATCGTTCAGCTTCTCCCAGCCAAATGGCCAGCTCTGCTCCAGAGTAACCGCTGTGAATGGCAACAAACCCAGGTTTGCTCCTGCTGGAGAAAAAAGGAAGGAGAGAGAGAGAGAGAGAGAGAATTTGGTAGCGGTTGAGCAAAAAAGGGAGTGCTTTGGATTGTGGTCGGAACAGTCGGGCAGTGACGGCAAACTTCCCTGAATGGATAAAGAGCATTTCTGGGAGGGTCTAAAGGAGGTGTGGGTCATGTGTACCCCCCAAAGCTGTCTAGCAACCCCCAAAGTGACGAAAAAACCCTTCCCATTTTAATTTTTTTTTAGAGGAAGTTTTCAAGCAATTTTCAAGTAACTGCCTACAGCCGCATCTATTATATGCATGATTTTGGCTCTTACTTAGACATGTGGAAGACACCCACGAAATTCGAGGCAAGGTCTTCTTAGGAGCATAAGGCACAAACCACCCCTTGAAACAGAGTTTGGGGCCTCATTCCAGATCTGATTGATTTGAGACGACTTTATTTCGGGCCGGTTTTTTGCCCACGTGCGTCCTGACGTGAGATGAACACGGTCCCTTGCGTGCCTGCACTCCAAAGCTGAGTTATCTGTGGCAGGGAAGCGGTGCGAATGGAGAGGGCCTTGTTTGCCTTTTAAAGTCATGTTTCTCCTTTGCAAAAGATCCTTGCACAGAAGGGAATCAGACGCTGTGCGGCCAAAGGAGATGGATAAACAGCAGCGCCTCCAGACTGCTGCAAAGACCGACTCTTGGCCTCTTTCCCCACTGAACAAAATGCACCCGATACAGAATTCTGTTTTGGTTTCTGCAGAAATCCCTTTTGTGGCCTTGGGGGAGGTTTTCAAAAGAAACGTGATCTCCAGAAACTGAAATGTAAACTTGGAAGAGCTTCCAAAGCAAAGGTTCGATCAAAGGCAAAAGAAATTCTTTCTTTTTTCCTTGGTTGGGCAAAGTCTGTAAGGAATCCAGCACTTTCCAGGCTGTGGTGAGACTTGATACAACGGGTGTGAGTCGAAATAATAAAATCCGGCTTCACACATGGCGATCAAATGACACTTTTTTATGGATGTTGATTAATGAAGAGGAGGAAGAAAACCGTTACTCAGAGGTGGCTTTACAGCTGCAGCGTGTGGCCTGGATCCAATTGTCACTTCTGAAGCAGAGGAGACCCACTGTATCAATGTGTTGACTCGCCACATTCAATTGATTCTACACTGCTGTTGAAACTTGGGGCCCTATAACAATATACTGTTATCACACTATCATTCCACTTTAACGGTCATGGCAACAGCCTATGGAATCCTGGGGTTTGCACTTTAGGGCGGGACATTTAGCCAGAGAACTCTTGGGTCTCATTAAACTACAAACCCCAGAATTTCCCAGGGTGTTGCCATGGCAGCTAAAGTGGAATAATAGCACCATAATGGTGTGGTGTGATAGGGCCAGGACTCACAAGTAAAAAAGCTGAGATCGAATACCCAGAACATCAGTGGCTGAGTATCAGTTGCCAAGTCCTGAATTCAAATTTCACCTCAGCTAGAGCTGCTCAGCTCTGGCCTCTGGTTTGCAGAATGGAAACGATGCTGGCCTACCTGGCAGGCCAGGTGCTGTAAGGATTCCCAAGATTGCATTGTTGAAGTGCACTGAAGAAGCCTCGTCCTCCAGTTTCACAGTCTCCCGGGTGTTATTCGCTAGAGTTTGGGGCTTTCAGTGATTCGGATTCTATCTAAGAATCTAGGAATTGGTGTTGTGTTGGCTAATGCGGCATGATAATGTAGCACTTTTTGTAACTGTCCAGAATTCCAGGACACAGCTGTGTTAATCTGGGTAAGTATGCAAAAGGATCTTGCAGCACCTTTGAGACTAACTGGGAGAAAGAAGTTGGTGAAGTTGGCAGACTTTTTTACTGGCAGAGTTCCTCACCCTATCTGGGGGGAAAATAGATTTCTTCAAAAGCATTGCACAATTAGGAAGCATCCTTGTTGTAACATCCTTTTTGTAATCCAAAGTATTTGGGGTTGGCTTGGACTTTAGTGAGCAAGACCCATTAGCTGTACAAAAGACTTGCTCCTGGTATGGATGAAAGCAGCTAGATTTTTTTCAGGGGAATAACGCCCAGATTGAGACAGCCAGCTGCATTTCTGGGCTCTCCTTGTGGATGATGGCATAGAGAGTCTCATGATGAGGTTCTGCACTTCCAAGTTTTACCACTCTGCAATTGACTGGCTGACGGATCCTCAGACTCTTGCTTTTCAGCAGATACAATTTCAAGAGCTGCCCAAAATAAAGCATGTGCAAGGAGCCAAAGCCCCAGTTTAGAAAGGTACATTGAGCTGACGCTGGAATAATTCTTCCTTGCTGGTGCAGCTCAAAGAGAATCCCAGGAGCATCAAATTGGGGTGGGGGGAATACAGTGAGCGTGGAGAATGGGAACACACTGTGGAAGCAAAAGCCCACAAGTGGCACGTAAGGTCATGTGATGGGTGGGAGATGGGCCACCAAAGCCCAAAACCTCTGAGCAACCCCAGAAGTAATCCTGCTGAATATGGAACCACACCAGGGTCTCAAAAGAATTAATTTTCTGGACTACAACTCCTAGAATCCTACAGCTCCTCAGCCATGCTAAGCCTGTTTTGGCTATAGGGCTCCCACACATGCTAGGACAGTTCCTTAGAAGTTCAGAGAAAAACCCGGAGAGGATTCACAATCCCATTGACTTGGGATCCATCAAACAGTACTGATTAGCACCTTAACATATTCTGATAATTTTCAGGCCCCTTTTTCTTCAATTAAAGACAAATGCTTAGCCACACAGTGTTAACTGTTCGTAATGGGCTCTCTGGGATTTGGGTTGAAAAGCCCAAGCAATGCAGGAGCGTAAGTTTTGGATGCTTTGCACAGTTCAGCCACACAAGAACCCTGTAATTCTTGCAGCACTTTAAGGAAAGCCGGAAAGGAAAAGAAAAGGCACACTCATTTAAGATCTGTGGGTGTGAATTAGCTGCCATCAGTGGGGCAAATGATGAGATTAGATTCTTCATAGAATCATAGAGTTGGAAGAGACCCCCGGGGCTATGCCAGTCCAACCCCCTTCTGCCATGCAGGAATAATGCAACCAAAGCCCTCCCTTTGACAGATGGCCAACCAGCCTCTCTTTAAAACCCTCCAAAGAAGGAGGAGACTCCACCACACTCCATGGAGGTTGCAGTGGATTCTACTCCTAAACTGCTCTTGCTGTCAGGACTGTCCCTTGAAGCAGCTGTTAAAGTTTCAGTGTGGCTGAACAATTCAGTGCAGCAATCCTGTGCAGGAACAAGAAAGACAGCTTGGAAAAACTGGGGTTTTTTATTTGTATTACACTTCCCAGAACCCTGATCCCATTAGCATCTTGAAAAGCAGAGCACATCTGGGCCAAGGGCATCTTCTAAAGAAGGATTTGGAAAGGTTAAGAGTTATCTAAAGCATGGCAGTGTCTCAGTGGCCATTGCTCTCTCAGAGGTGCAATGAAAACTGTCACTAGAACCCTGCAAGTATTTGCTTCCCTATATTGGTCAAAGGCCTGGAAACCACAAAGCCCTCTGAGGAGTGGCTTAGGGAGCAGGGGAAGTTTAGCCTGGAGAAGAGAAGGTTAAGAGGGGACAGGATAGGCATGTTGAAATATTTGAAGGGATGTCATAGGGAGGATGGAGTGAGCCTGTTTTCTGCTGCTCTGGAGACTACGACATGGAGCAATGGCTTAACCTTCAGGACAAGAGATTCCACCTTAACATTGGGAAGAACTTCCTGACGGTAAGAGCCATTCAGCAGTGGAATACGCTGCTGTGTGGGAGTGTAGTGGAGTCTGCTTCTTTGGAGGCTTTTAAACAGAGGCTGGATGGCCATCTGTCCAAGAGAGGGCTTTGACTATGGCTCCCTGCATGGCAGGAAGGTTTCTTCCAACTCGAGGGTTCTATGATGGCTAAAAGCAAAAAGTTTCCACTGGAATCCCATATGACCTGTTGCATTACGTAACTTTACATGTTGCAAACTGCACAGCAAAGGCGCTAAGAAACCCCCTTCCTGAATTCTGAAGATGTGTAACAGCAAACCAGGCAATGCACATTGGTACCTAGGATGCCCACTGGGACTGATGTGATGCATGTCCTATTATGCATCGATCCCATTGGTCACTTTGCGACTTTGCTATGTAGCAACGTAACAGTAATTTTTTGCTGGGTATGGAAGTTATGGAACTGCCTGATTCTAATTCTGCAGACACGAGTCCACTTATGAAGACATAAATCCCCAAAGGAAGTCCGGGCTTCATTTATAAATCTATGGAGCAGATGTGGAGCTCTACCATGCTGAATATTGCCCTCTAGTGGACTGAGCTGGGGAAAGATTGTTCATCACGTCCCAGGGCTGCTTTCCAAGAGCTTGCTGCCAATTCTGGGGAAAACCTACAGATGTTGTATTTATTGCAAGAGAACACAGAAATCCACCTTCCTCTAGGCTGCTGGCTGGAACCAGAAAAGCTACGACAGAAAGCTGGTGAATTTATCTACAGCAGAAGGGTGTCTCTGGTCATGTACAGAGTGTCTTTCCACTGGAATTCTAGTGGCAGAGTTTTCAGGTAGGAAAGGACAGCATCCAAGCCTGCCTGAGTACCTGATACCTCTCATTAAAAAAAAAAATCCAACACTGTTTCATCAACTATGCAACTGGTTAGAAGTCAAACCTCTGATTTGCTCCAGGACAAGGTATCTCTCACTTGCAGTGAGAAAGTTTAAAATTACGGAAGTGGAAACAGAAAACTCTTCCTTCAATAGAAGATTGGGAGATGAAATTATTCAATGTTATACAGATGGATTGATTTACTTATGTCCTAAGAGGGGACACATTTGAAAGGTTTATCAAAGAGTGGGATAACGTCATTACATATTTCAGGAATCTCTGGGGGGAATATTAAAATGGTGTACATTGACTTTTGAGATAGAGGCCATTTTCGCACAAGACTGTTATTTCACTTTCAACACCCAGGCCCCTCCCTAAACTGCAAGCCCCAGGATTCCACAGGATGTTGAAAGTGGAATAATAGCGCTATTAGCAGTCTCATGCGGAAATGGCCAGAGTACGATACACACGTTCTGTTCTTACATGTTGTTTGACAGACAGTGTTTTATGAACTGTATTTCTGTTTTGCCTCTCACTGGGGGCAAGTTGGGCGAGAAGATTAAATCAACTAAGAAAATCTTTTCTACGTGTACATTGTAGCATTACATGTTTTTGTCTATTTGTCCAGAATGAATGTCAATGATTATTTTAATACCTATAAATTAAAAATAAATTATGGAAGTAAGAAGATGACCTCTCAGCTGCACTATGCCATGCCGGCTCACAGTAAAAATGGCTACTTCAAGTTGGAGATGGCTAGAAGGCACGCAACAGTGATAGCCACCCTGGTCTACTGGGCCAAGCATTGGGCTACAACCCAATTCAATTCCCCACTTGGCCGTGGAGACCCACTGGGACACCTTGGGCGCATCACACCCTCTCAGCTGCAGAAAACCCCATGATAGGGTCACTATAAGTCAGAAATGACCTGAAGGCATAGAACAACCAGAAGGCATCAACAAGACTCTGAAGTTGGGCATACTGGATGTTGCGTTATATGGGCTCAGTCCCATTGGCTGGTCTCCAACTAAAGTAGACTCATTGAATGAACTGGTGATTGCTGAGTCTACAAACGGGTGAAACCGCTGACTCAATGGGTCTCCCATGGTTGGGATGACCAAAAGGTTTCGGACCACTGAGGATTTTTTTGGACAGATCTTTCCATGGGTATGTATATCTTTTTCATTCCCTGACTGTTCTTTCCAGTGACCTGGGGATGATCAGGGGAAGAAAGTATGAGGAGCCCATGTTAAAAATCCTCTGGCACGCTCCGCAGATTTGCCGAGCTCATAAACAAAGGCAGGAGTTTGCCTTTTATAGGTCGAGCATGCCTCGTGCTAGAGAAATATTGCTTCTGGTTGCCAAAACTTCCTGCAAAGGTCGGGCTCAGGAGTGTCTAGAAGACACACAGCCTTTGGGAAGGAAGTTTTACGGAGCAGGGACATAATCCAGCATCCAAGCATTGAGCCCAGAGAGGTTTATTTTCCCCATCTCTTCAGTATTTCCAGGGATAGGGAATCAGAACTGCACACCCAGCCATGAAGAAGCTGGAAGAAGCACATTATCAATAATATTTGTCACCGTTGTGTTCTTTCAAGTCGACTCCAATTTATGGTGAACCTGTCATGGATTTTCTCTGCAAGTTTTATTCAACGGTTCTCCATTGCCTTCTTCCAAGACTGAGACAGTGTAGGGTTGCCATATTCCGTTTCCTCAAATTGAATGCTGCTCTCCAGGGTCATAGTTCAGTGCTCAAACCACTAGGCCACATGGATTTCATCAAGTAAAGTGTGTTGTTGCATGTCTGAAAGTCATTTCTAACTTGTGGAAACCCTGAGGAGAAACTTTCATGGGATTTTCTGGGGCTGAGAGTGTGTGACATGCCCAAAGTCACCCAGTAGGCTTCCATGGCCAACTGGAGTCCCAACGGCAAACCTATCATGGGGTTTTCTGGGGTTGAGAGTGTGTGACACACACAAAGTCATCCAGTGGGTCTTCATGGCCAAGCAGGGAATCAAACCCTGGTCTCTAGGATCACAGTCCAAAACTCAAAACGATATATATGGATTTATAAATAATAAAACATTCATAAAAGTATATCAAACCAATGCATATTCAAACTCACCAATAAGTACTTTAAAACCAAAGTTTAAAGATAATCTGGATAGGTCTGCTGGAAGCGACAGGTCTTTTTGCGTAAAGGGCATTATAAATGAACGTTGCTGATGTTGTTGTTGTTGTTATTATTGCTGATTTACACTCAGCCAGCATCTTGTGCTGATGAACCTCTTCTGGCAGGTCATTCCACAGTCTGGGGGCAGCTGAAGAAAATGTCCTCTGGGTAACAGTTCGCCTATCTTTGGCTGACTGAAGCAGATGTCTCCCAAAGGACTTATGTGCATGGGGTAGATTATACAGGAGAAAGTGTTCCTGTAGATAATCCGGAAACAAATCATGTAGGTCTTGAAAGCCTCTTTCTTGGGAGGCCTGGAGGTAGTAAACCCAGTGTTGGACCAGAACACGGGCAGCTTTCCCCCAAGTTCTTGGGAAGGTGGGCGGCGCTGCAATGTGATTTTGCTTTGCTTAAGTGAAAAGAAAGAAAAAAAAGAGCAGAGGGCAGAGCAAAGAGGCTGCATGCTCGGGCAGGAACTCTGCTGTTGCTAAAAGAACGCCCACTCATTCATTTGAGCCCTGCTGCAAACTGCGGGTGATGTCATGGTTGTGCCAAGGAGGAAATTATCTTCCACTTGCATCCATATATGGAACCAGGAATGGGCCCGCGTACAGGGATGTGAACCAGTTTCCCCAAAGGCCTTTTCACCTTTTGGGGTGAGGTGAGTCAATGAGCTCATCGGTGGCTCTGGGGGTCACAGAAAGAAGAAGAGAATTAGGTTGAACTGGGCAGGTTTGCTGGTTTAAGCCCTTACGGCTCATTTTTTAAAAAACAAAATATAAGATGAAGATGCCAGCAAGCTACAGGGGGTGGGTAGGTAGGTAGGTAGATAGGTGGGTAGGTAGGTAGGTAGATAGGTAGGTAGGTAGATAGATAGATAGATAGACAGATAGACAGACAGACAGGCAGGCAGGCAGGCAGGCAGGCAGACACCTAAAAAACCCCACAATGCCTCTTTCTCTCTCTCTCTCTCCCTCCTGTGGTTTTTCGGTGAACCACTAAGCAGGACAGCAGCCACAATGTCTGCTTTTTGTCTAGATTGTGCCCATTGTGGGACGGACACTGGAATTTCCCTTGGGCTCAGGAAATACAAGAAGCAGACATTACGCGCCGACCCTAACCCTGACCCCAGTTGTCAATTGACCGGAATTCTCGAATTCTCGTAGGGTGAGAAAATCCCTCCGCACTGAAGGCAAATACCTTTATCCTGTTCGCACGGAAGGTTAATGATGTTTGTCCAGGAACACACACACACACACAGCCAGTGGCATGGAGCACATGGACTCCTCTGTTTTGCCCAAGCCAAAAATGTAAGCTCTGATAATTAATAGGTTTGGTTACACTGAAGAAATCCATGAATAGTATTTTAGCTGGAGAAGTCATCTTGTATAGCAAAATGTATCACCACTGTTAGGAAAGTTGGAAGTCTGTGTAAATTTCTTTTGCTTTTTTCCCCGTTTTCTATTCTTTCTCTTTTTAGTTTTCCTTCTTTTGTTTCCTTTTTTCTTATGCATATGGCAGCCAGCGAGGTATGATGGTTTGAGCATTGGACTATGATCTTGGAGACCAGGGTTTGATTCTCCACGTGGCCATGGAAACCCAATGGGTGATCTTGGGCACATCTCCCCTTTTCAATTATAACCAAAACCCATGCATTCTGTGCATGGTCCACTCTTTTGACCTATTTTGTCATGTCTCCATGGTCTTCCATGCACCTCTGTAGCCCTGGACTACTTTTTCCCTCAATCTACTGCATTATTTAGCTTTTGCACACATTTGCAAGTGATATATACTGCGTCGTTTACATTTTTATTTTGGTGGCTAAAATGCATTTGCAAACTAAAAAAAAAATAGAGATTTCGCATTTGGACAATTTCTAGTTTTTGACTTTGCTCAGGGTCCCTAACCTGCTGAATAAACAGGAGACGTCTGTATTGGTTTTCTTTCTTCTCTTCTAGCTTCCTTCCCTGTTTCCCATTCTCCAGCACATCCGTTTTTGCAGGGAAGGAATTCATCCCAAGCAGCAGCAATAAAACCCTGTGACGAGAGGGTAAGGAATGCCGCTTGTTACCGGAGCAGCTTGCAAACTTAGCCATCTGGAGCCCGAGGGAAAAACAGAGCGGGGGTGGTAATGGGGGGAAGAAAAAGAAAGCAAAGAAAAAGCAGTTTTCCTCTTAAAAAAACCCAGCAGAAAAATAAAAGAGGAGATCGTTTGCATCAGTGGCTTGGTCTAAAGAGCACATTTTAAAAATACAGTTTAAGAAAGAGAGAGGGAAAAGATTGTTCAGTTTGTTAGCTGGAAAAAAAAGCACAACCCAAACATGTAAGCATGTATTTCATAGGTGTAACCTTCAAGAAAATTAGACAAGCCAAAGAAAGGGAAGAGTATATCTACACTTCATAGTTATAGAAGTTTAACACTACTTTAATTACCATACTACTCTCTGTGGAATTGTGGGATTTGCAATTTACTGAGATATTAAGCATTCCCTAGTACATTTCCTGAATTATGGCATTGGAACGGAGAAGTCTAAAAACCCCACAAAAAACTACAGATCCAAGGATTTTACTGCATAGACCTGTGGCAGTTAAAGTAGTATCAAAGTCATATAATAGTGTAGTGTGGATATGCCCAAAAGAGGGAGGGAGGGAGGGAGGGAGGGAGGGAGAATAAGCTTAGTTTTTAAGGTCCCTGTGAGAGTTTGAGCACTGGACTGCAATCCTGGAGTCCGGAGTTTGATTCCCAGCTTGGCCATGGAAACCCACTGGGCGACTTTGGGCTCATCACACACTCTCAGACTCAGGAAAACCCATGATAAGTTCCTCTTAGAGTCGCCGCAAGTCGGAATGACTTGAAGCAATGAGAAAGAACCATCCCTTTAAAAGCCATTGGTCTCTCTTGTAAGACAGAAAACTCAGCTCCAGCTCTGGAATGCATTTGTGAAGCAATCTTTCTCCCCTACGCAGACGGGGGTGGGGATTCCAGAGCAAAATAGCCAAATATGGATATTGATAACGGTCCCTGTCTCCAAAGGAATGGATTTCCCACCCTCCTCTGGCTGCTCAACAGGTTACAGCCTTGAACTCTAGATTTTTCAGAAAAGATATGTGGGGCTGGGTTGTTTTCCAGGGCCTTCTAAGCCGCTTGTCCCCACCTTCTCAAACTATCTGATGTAGCAGACGGCAGTGTTATGCCCAATAGGCTGGGGACAGATACCAATATTGTGCCATATTATAACTGACTGAGATCCTGCTAAAAGAAACATAATATAACTTTATGCGCATTGAGAACTCCCTCATCATATAATCATATAATTGCAATGTTGCAAAACCAAGCGTGCATGTGAATTGATGCACGTTATGCAACCATGCACAACCATGCAATAATTCGCAACAATGGCACTACATACCGGACTCCATTTTTGTAACCCTCAACTCAATATGCTCTATGCATTGGCTAAAAAAAGAAAAGAAAAGAAAAGTATAACTGTATGCATAAGACACTGTCGTGTCCTACCTGGGAGGAGGCCTTTTTGGATGAGGTGGGGAAGTGATGTGCCAAGATAACAGGTTCCAGCTGAAGCTAGAGGAGACTGGTAGTTCTGTAATGGTCCTGGCAGAATTGGCCCCTGATCCATCTTGGGCTTCCAGGAGAAAGGTGCAGAAGCATTTTACCCTGTAGAGCTTTGTAAATTAAAACACCAGGAGCAAACAGTCAGGAAATGCCTTGTTCCTTTTTAAAAGGAAGACACTGTGCTAATAAGGCCAGTTAGGCTGATTTACTTTTGTTGCATGCTGATGGTACACATTTACACATTTTGGTAAAATATTTAGACAGAACTGGTTGTTAATTATTTTGAATGACACCGTCCCTGTCCACTCCTTCCTTCTGCAGGTATGGTCACTATTCAGAACTGTACAACAGAGATCCAGTTGATAAAATACTGAGGAAGGGAAAGGAAACACAAGAATTCCTAACCCAATATTTGCAGGTACATGATTCCAGCATATTTCTCTGGGTGAAAAAACGCCCACCTGTACTTCAGAGACAGTGCTCAGGGAACGTGGATAACGAGATACTCAAATAGGGGGGATGCAGGCCACAGAGATACAGAAAGAGAAATTCAGGGACCTCTTTTCTTTTCAGGAGTTCAGACATTAACCCTGCACCCAGCAGAGACTAAGCACCGTGCCTGGAATACGTCTCATTCCTGCAATCAACTTCAGACAATGCCACACATTTTCCGAATTCCTGCACCCTTTGAGGGAGGCAGCTGGTAAAGAATCACATTTTTATCAAATCGTTCAGCTGTTCAGGTTTCTGAGCAAAGCATGTGTGGAATTTATCATCTCCTGGCTTGAGTTTATTCCTGTTTCATCACCCAAGGTGACTAAGAAAAGTTTTGTAATAAGAGTTTTTTTAAAAAAAAATTGTATTGCACTTTAAAAAACTTGCATGCTACCTTGAATTACATGCTGGAAGAAAGGTGGGATACTGATTAATTAATTACTCCATTTGCTCAGCTCTGTCACTGTAAAAATCCCAGAGCTCTTCGGCTTGGCTCTCTACCTCTGGCCTTTCTTCTGCAGCTGCACCATCCCAAGTGCCAAAACCTCCGATAAACCCTCTCCATCCCATAATATACTCTGGGTTAGTTAATATGTAGGTTGCTGTTTCACCACAGTTTGCTTTGGCTCCTTCGTTTGGGCCGAGAAGCCAAGCCATGTTATTCTAGGGCATTTCCGGCTGCCTCTTTTTCGTCTTGGACAGAAAAAGAAATGGAGCCTGCCTTGAGTACTGTGGGGAATTGAAGATGGAAAAGGGGCCACCAGAATTTTCTTTGCTGGAAGAGCCATCCTGTGCTGCTTTGACATCCAACCCACGAACAGGCTATCATGGCAGCTCGGTGGACCAAAATTTTTGCCTGTGATCCTCTGGGTAGCCAGGAAGTCTGCCAAAAATGCCCAGAACCCAACAGTAAGAAAACAAGCAGCCAATCATAGAATCCTATAGTTGGAAGAGACCCCAAAGGGCCACCCAGTCCAACCCCCTTCTGCCATGCAGGAAGACACCATCCAAGCACTCCCTTTGAGAGATGGTTCCCCATCTTCTCTTTAAAACCCTCCAGAGAAAGAGGAGACTCCACCACCCTCCATGGAGGCAGCAGCGGATTCCACCGTCCAACTGCTCTTACCCTCAGGAAGATCCTCTTAATGTTTAGGTGGAATCTCTTTCCCTGTCGTTTGAAGCCATTGCTCCTTAACCTAGCGTTTGGAGCAGCAGAAAACAGGTTTGCTCCATCTTCCATATGACAACCTTTCAAATAGTTAAACATGCCTATCACATCCCCTCTTAACCTTCCATAGGATGGAACCATGTCACCTAAAGAGGAATCATAGCACTATAATTCTGTAGTCTGAACGGGCTGGGCTTCCCTCAGTCTTAGAATCATAGAATCATAGAGTTGGAAGAGACCCCAGGGGCCATCCAGTCCAACCCCCTGCTATGCAGGAACACCCATCAAAGCACTCCCAACAGACGGCCATCCAGCCTTTGCTTAAAAAACCTCCAAAGAAGGAGACTCCATCACGCTCAGAGGCAGCCTATTCCACTGCCGGACAGCTCTGACCATCAGGAAGTTTTTCTTGAAGTTTAGGTGGAATTTCTTTTCCTGGAATTTGAATCCTTTGCGCCTTGTCCTAGTCTCTGGAGCAGCGGAAAACAAGCCTGCTCCCTCCTCAACATGACATCCCTTCAAAGTCTTCCATTCCCCATCTTTCCCCCTTTTGCATCCAAGGGGGTCCTGGAGCACACTCTCAGCCCTAAAAAACCCAGTGATAGATTTGCCTTAGGCCCTTAGGCAAACCTTAGGGTCGCCACAAACAACTTGAAGGCACACAACGACAACAACAAGGTAATTACCAGTTTGCTTACCTGGATCTGTAATGGTGGAATGAATAGTATTATCTTCTCTTCTTCTAATTTTCCTTTTCTCATTACAGTTTGGTGGGGAGGAGATTCAGACCCCTTTTGTGTATTAGTAGCTTTGTGCTTGGTTGTTTAGCTGAGTTAGTAAGTCAGTGCTGTTCCAACAAATTAATGTTTTTTAAAAAAGTTTGTTGCTTTAGTATTTTATCTAGTGTGTTGACTTTGGTTTATCTCTATGTTAGAAATATTTGTCAGAATTTATGTAACTTTGTATTAAAACTGATAAACACACTAAATAAAAAGAAATCAAATAAATTATTCACTGAGGATGGAGGGCTGAATGAAGAAAGAGATATTCCGAGGGACCGACAACAGCCCAGAATCTCTGGGTACCAGATGAGAACAGAGGCATCCAACAAAGAATTCGATCCATCCAAAGATTTTATTTACGGTAAATACAAAACGGTGTTGTGGCCCAGATCCATTGCATACATATAGTGTGACATCAAAATGGAGCACACCCTTCCCACACTTTTCCTTGCAAGTGTGAGGTCTTTCGAGAGGACAAGATGGTCAAAGGGCGCCCGCATTTTGTGGGTCAGAAACGCCGCCCCCCACACTCTAAGGAGTTTCTGTTTCATTCAGACATTATGTGGGTGTTAGCCAACCTTGGGAGTTTGGCCATGCCCATAAAAGTAGTTTTATGGCAGGATAGGAGCAGTGTTGGCACAAGGAAAGGTTCCACATTGTGACGGTTTGCAAAGAATGGAGTTGTCTCTTGCTGATGGTGGGGCAGTGAGTTGGATTTGGGCAAAGGTGCAACTTTTCTCTGGTAGCCAATTTGGGCAAGTGGAAAAGCAAGGAACAAATACTATTTCTCCGAGCATAGATGTTTTGGTTTCCCTAGAAGAGATCCTGGTTGGAATCCTATTGTTAGTTTGAAGTAGAGTAGAACCATAAGTAAATCAATGGGATTTACTTATGTGTTGACTCACTGGTCAACATTGGATTCAATAGGCCTACTCTAGTCAGGATGAACAAATAGGACACAGGCCGCTTTTTCATTTCCAAGTTATGGTGACCTTAAGGTGAGTGTGATTTGCCCAAGGTTACCCCTGGTTGTTACGATGCTTCATGGCTGAGGGAAACCCAGTCTCCAGAATCATAGTCCAGCGCTCAAACCGCTAGACGACACCGTCTCTGTAAAAAAAAAGAAGGATAACAAAAGCAAAGATGGCAGAGGGAATTGTCTGGGGTTTTTTTTCCTTGCTCAAAAGACCATTTGAGGTTTTTAAAGGTTTACCTTGCCATGTCATGAGAGCAGTACGTGAGAGGAAGGTGGATAATGAAACTATTGTTGCATGCAAGATGTTTGCCTTTGCCTTCCTCTGAGGCTGAGAGAGTGTGACTCGCCCAAGCTCACCCTGTGGGTTTCCATAGCACAGCAGGGATTCAATCCCTGGTCTCCAGTCGAAGTCCAATGCTCAAACCACAAAGTGATGCTGTCTCCCTGTCTTGCTAATACTGTGCGGCAGAAAGCAGTAGCAATCCACTCCTGAAAGCCTTTGCATTGAAAGCCTTTCCTATATTCCTAAGATTCCTATATTCCTAAATTATGAGCATTTTCAAACACATTGCAAACATTGAGAGTTGACGTTGTCTATAGTTGTTCCCTAAAAGTGAGTTTGAAATGTGCTGTGCTCCAAAAAGCTTTGCAATCCTTTTTTTTTAGTCTTTCAAACAATCTGCAGTCTTCTTTCCTGAACTCTCTGAGAATCAGGGACAAGACAAAGACTTAAAAGCTGCTGCAGGTGAACTCATGTATATTTCCTGCCGAAAGGTAAAGATATTCAGCTGTTCCTAGTAGCTGACTAAAACTGGAAACCGAGTGTGTTTCATGAAAGGAACTATAAATATGTCTCAGAAGGAACATTCCAGAAATGACTCGTCTCGCTGTCCGGCAAGGTTTGCAGACTATAAGCCACTGTGGCTTGGGCTGAATGGTGAATTTCGGAAGGGAGCGGCCTTCCCACCCTCCCCCTTTCCTCCTTGCAAATGGACTTCTCAGACGCTTTGTTGGTCCTTGGAGAATAATCAGAGAAACATGAACCCGGTTCATACCAAAGGGCAGGCGAGGTGATCCAAATCTCCTCCTGGACTGTAGGGTTGGAAACTGCCCCAGGATGTGGCAGAGATCGCATATGGGAATGGACACAAAGCCAAGCAACCACACAATACCCTGCACTTAGACAACCTAGCTGGCAGGCGAGTGAGTTCTAACCCTGGCCTTCCCACTACAATGTTAATTTTCTATATGCAGGGAAACGTTCTTTGCGCCTTTCCATGTAATTCTGAGGTGGTACCAATCTGGAAACAGGTTGCTCCTCCTGTTTTACAGTTACATACATATTTGGCCAATCTCCTTGATGTCTTTCAGACTCTACAACCGCCATGATCCCCTAATGCCAAGGGCCATGCTGGCCTGGAGGAGACTGGAAGCTGTAGTCCAACGTACCTAGGTTGGGTTGGCCAAACTATCCAGTGTTCAATGCAATCCTATCTCTTTGGGGCCGAACAAAGAACTGGGTGGCTCCTTTCAACTTAAGGCTCAGCACACAGTATCCACTCACAGGATGCAAGATTTCTTCTTGTGAAGTTACTTGGGCCAACCAAGGTTGCTCATCTGAGATGCCTATAACACAACTGGATCTGTTTAAAACGGGAGCTGGATGTGTAAAGCTACACACTTTTCATGCCTTTCAAGAAAACTGCAGGCAGAACATTAATTCTCCAGTAAGGGCTGTTCCAAAGCCTTGTTTTAAGCAAGATGGATAAGTCACAAAGATTTAGGCAGGTAAGTCCAAACTTAGGACAATGACACGAACGTCCTAGTAAGGCTTACTGCAGTGGAGGGACTTTTCTGAATGTTGTCGAAGGAAGTATCCAGGACCTCCTTTTGCAATGGCTTAGCTCTGCCCACCCAGACCTGAAAGGCCACTGAATGGCTGGGGAAGAAGATGCTACAGCAGAATCCCTTCACATTGCTGTTGGTACCCAGGCCTCCTCCAACAGGACTTTCCTAATTCCCAGTCCTGCAGCAGAGTCTGTTTTGTGTGAGCAATGCCATAATTAAAGAAAAAACCTACCCTCTTTCAGGATTTATGTCACGCTGGAGGACGAGAAAAGCATTTCGAAGTACCTTCGGAGCAGCATTTTCATTTTCTACAGTGCTTTCATCAACATGGCAGTACAATTATCACCAAGCAGGGAAGGGGTGGGAAAATTACGGCTGCTAAACTTTCCACAGAGTTTCCACCACAGTTCATAAAAGCAGCTTCTGATTTCTCCCTCAAAACATAAAAAGTTTATAAAAGGGGGCAGAGATGGAGAACATCAAAGCTTGGGGTGTGGAAAGGGTCAATGGAAAGACATGCTAATAGTCCTCAAGAACTCCTCCGTTTGGAATCAGCTGATAGCACAAATTGAAGCATTTTTTTTTTAAGGTGGAGCAAAGTGGTCAAGAAGTTACATCCCCTAGAGCAAGGGTGGGCAATGGTAGAAGGCCAGGGGTTGCGTGAGCCCCGAGGATACCTTGGGGGCTGAGTCAAATGCTCTGTAGAGAGAGTGGGAGCATTTCTGCCATTTTAGGGCTAGAAGAGACCCTTTTTTAACAACAGGAAGTGAGTAGAAGTCACCTCTTGTTTCAAAAAAATGGCTTTTCCTAGATCTAAATGGTCCTGGAGAGGCCAAAAATGTGGCAAAAGTGCCACCCCATGCCCCCTTGGATGCATTTGAGGGCAAGGGCAATTTTTTGAAAATTGTTTGAAAATCTTGGAGGGCCTCAGGGCCACAAAACAGGCCCTGGGGGCAACATATGGCCCAGGGGTCACGCTTTGCCCAGCCTTTCCTGAACTATTTTCTGTAATATTAGAAGCAATCCAGGATCACTCCTCTCAAAACCAACAGCGGAGCAACTTGGGATATCAAACCATCTCGGGTTGGGTCGCGTTCAAATCCCACAGTACCCACCAGTTGTCATGAAAATGAGAGACAAAACATCTTTCATGTTGAGAAGTTGTGTATTGTATCATCTAAGCAAGAGGTATATGTGTATATATTTATATATATATATATATATAAATCAAAGGGCATTTTCCTTCATGAATCAGTTACTCTGGACATCTAGTTGAAAATCACACAGATTTGTCTTCCTTGGGCCATTTAATCCCCCAGAAAGGATGACTTTCTGAAATATCTTTGGGGGCCAGATGTCTCCTCCTCTGAGGAAAAAAAAAAGAAAACCACTGTACAAGAGCAGGCGGGTGTCCGACAATGTGCCGAAATGAATACTTCTAGTGCAAACAGGTACCAAGAAGGGTTCCTCAACGTTATTTTTATTTTGGAGCGACCCAGCCCCGGGAGACAGGAGAGGAGGTCTCTGTCCCCTTCCGACACATTCATAGGTCCGGCTTCTCTCACACATTGCAGCTGCCTCAGTCTTGGGTTTTGGAAAGCGAGAGGGGGGCGGAAAACACGAAAACCCCAAGAACAAGAAAGGAGAGAAACCAACAGTCCCATCCGGATAGCTTATTTTTTGCAACACAGAGTTTTTCTTTTTTAACACTGTTTTCCTATGTAATACCGAAAAAGTCCTTAACGCAGGTCAAGGAGAATCATAAATAGCTTGAAACTTCAGGTTATGAGATAATACTGACTTTATAACCCCTTTTGTTTTAAAAAAAGAAAGGTGACTGCTCTTTCTCTCTCACTCCTGAGATACAGCAAAACAAGGACGGGGCGGACCGTAACGCTGTACCGCCAAGATGGCCAACCCAAGATGGCACCATGGATGAGGTTGAGGAGGACTTCGAGGAGAAACCAGCCCTCCGGCCACACTGCCGCCACTGCCGCCTCCTCTCGCCCCCAGCAAAACCCATTTCGGCAAGTGCTCCGTAGAGTTCCAACGATTCCTCCCCACCCCTTGTAATTATTTTTCCGCCACCACATCCACCATGGGGGAACCTTAGCCTTCATCTTCCCGCAGTTCGGTCGGGAGGAACTTGTACTGCTGCTGGCGGATCTGGGCCAGTTTCTTCCTCGCCTCCTCCAGCTCCCGTTCTTTCTTCAGCATCTCCTCCTGCGCGGCGATGATCTGGGGGCAAAGGAGGACAAATCTGTGGGCCGTGCAAAGCAATGCTGATGGCAACAGCATCCAGCAGATGTAAGATTTTACACCTGGGCTGTGACAGTGCTCTCAAATCAGCAGAACAAAGTCTCTGGGACACTGCCTTCTGTGACTTTTGGGCATATTCATCCTGCTTACCAAGCTCACCGAGTACAGAATATGTTGGACCTTTTCACCTAGCTGAGTATTTAAAGAATTCAACTGTTGTTAATTATCCTAGACTTTTACTGGTGCTATAGAAACTACAGTCCATGTACTTTTGCACTGTCAATTTTATAGGGATATTCGCTAACAGCTGATTACCCCCCTTTTAACCAAATTCCCAGGACATTCTGATGTTTTTTTGCCTACGCTATCTGTTGGATAATCAGGAACACACTCTTAAAGTAGCTAAATTTTGCCCCATTATGTGTAAGATACACCTTCAAGTGGTTAACAGTCATTGATGTGAAACAGCAAAAGTTAACTTTGTTACTTGCTTTTATGACTGTACTCACTATTTTATTGGTCAATGACCGAAATAAAGTGTCTGTCTGACTTTTTACAAAAGCCAGATTTAATGTTTTTCCCCGCAAAATGCTCCAAGGTGTCCCTTGCAGTAACCAGGCAGGAGCATCCATGAAGCACAAACTTTTGCCCTCTGGATTCAACAACATGTGATTATTCCATTATTGGCAAATCTACGAGGATGATTTTTATGTCAAATTCTTAACAGAAGATAAGAATCCAAGTGTGGATTCAACCAACCGTAGCTTGAGAATATTTTTAAAAAATCCAAAAAGCAAACTTTGTCATTTTATACAAGGGATGTCATTTTACTAACCAAATGTACATAATGGGACTCGAGCATCCACGAGTTTTGGTATCCACTGGTAATACTGGAACCAAATCCTAGTGGACAGTGAGGGCCTACTGTATTTTAATAATCATAATATTCACTGTATGTCTTTAATTGCATTGCTCTTTTGAATTGTGGGATGTTTCGAGTCCCTTTTTTAACTGAGTCCCAATTATTCATTAACAACAACAACAACAACAATATTCTTGCTAAGAAAAAGGAGTGCCAAAGATAAGAAAGTTGTTCTTTTGCCCACCTGCGCAATGCCTCCCACAAACTTGGTCTTCACGACCACATCATCATCGTCCGCCTTCCCAAATGCCGCCTTTTGGGCAGCCCGAACGAGGTTGTCCGACGCACGTTTCACAGCATTGCCTGCCGCCTAGAGAAGAGGCAAAAAGAGGCATTAGTCACCTCATCCTAAATACATATATTTAAGGAACCTGGTTTCTGGAGTACTTGGCTACCTGCTTGCTCCCTCATAAAGCCATTCAGATCTTGAAGCTTTTTTGGGGGTCCTTCCCTGAGTATCCCCAACGTTATATGTAGATGCACTTTCCCACGGCAAAAGCCCAAACTCCTTGCTTTTCCTCTGCAATCCTCCTCAAAATGCTGACAAGAACTGATGTTGCGTCTCCTCCTGTGGTCGTTTTGAGAGGGACGGGAGAGAGAATTTTTGTTGAGGGGTTCTGGGCTGCTCGTGGATGTGGGTATTTTTGTGTGTTTATTCCCCTTTGAGGGGATTTCTGTCTGGTTTGGGAGCAAAAACTGCATAAAAATTTGTGCAAAGATTTTAAATTTTGGGGGTGTTGGTGGTGGGGTTTCGGGGGATGGGGGCCTGTGGTTCACGGGCTGCAACTTACCCACCCGTGCCCATGCCTGGTTGCAGAATGCACAAAGTGCTGGGCTTTTAAGCTTTGCAAGCTAGCATTTGATATCGATGGCTAGAATACGGGATTCCAGCCATTGGCATCAAATGCCGGCTTGCAAAGCTTAAAAAGACCAACTCTTTCTGGATTCTGGTATAAATATTATTGCAAATAGGCAGCTTTTCACAACATTGCACAAGTTTCTGGTGAAGCTGGTGCTCTTGGCTCCCCTCCTGAACAAATTCTGCCCCCAAGCAGGAAGGGTTGGAGCCCAGCGCTCTTACCTGCAGCCTCCGCATGGCCTCCGAGTCCTGATCCGCCTTCACTTTACACGCAACTAGTAACTGCGCCGTGGACGCTGCCACTTGCTTGGCGGAGGAGATCAGTTTCTCCTCGCTGGCGTGGCCTTGGACCGAAGCGTTGGCTGCTTCGCACAAGCTGCTGGTTGCGGCTGCCACCATTCGGGCCTGAAAAGAGCAAAGAGCAGAGTATGAAGTCCTGTCTTACTTTGTATTCTTATTTATTTCGTAGAGGGGAAACAGATACTCACGGCAGAGATAAGTCCCTGAGACCACTGCCCATCGTCAGCTGCATTTGCAGGGATGGCGCCAACCTAGAAAGAGAAGCCATGCAAAATTGATTAGGAGGAATAACTTGCCATTTCTGTCTGCATCTGGTCTCATTTTTATCCTGACAACAGCCCTGTGAGGTAGGCTAAACCAAGAGTTTCCCATGAGCAGGGTCAAGATCTATAAGGGGCTATATAGACTGAACGTAGAATTCTGGAGCTGGACTATGACTATGCCATGCCATCTAGCCTCTGCTTAAAAGCCTCCAAATAAGAAGACTCCACTGTATTCCTAGGCAGCAGTGTATTTCACTATCAAACTGCTCTTACTGCCAGGAAGTTCTTCCTGATGTTCAGGTGGAATCTCTTTTCTTGTAGCTTGAAGCCACTGCTCTGTGTTCTAGTCTCTGGAGCAGCAGAAAAGAAGCTTGCTCCAGCCTCCATAAGACATCCGTTCAGATATTTAAATGCGGCTATCACGTTGCCTCTTAACCTTCTTTTCACCAGCCTAAATTTTCCCAGCTCCCTAAGCTGCTCCTCTTAGTACTTCATGGTTTTCTGACCCTCTACCATTTTGGTTGCCCTCCTCGGGACACGTTCCAGCTTGTCCATATCTCTCCTGAACTGTGGTGCCCAGAACTGGGCGTAAGATCCTTCCAGGTGGCGTCTGACCAAAGCAGAATAGAATGGTGCCATCACTTCCCTTAACTTAGACACTACACTCCTATTGATGCAGGCCAGAATTGCACTGGCTTTTTTAGCTGCTGCATCACACAGTTGACTCATGTTCAGCTTGTGGTGTCCTAAGACTCCTTGATCCTTTCCACAAGTACTGTGGTCAAGCCAGGTGTCTCCCATCCTATAACTGTGACGGCACGCCTACACCCATATCATTTACGAATGCCTCATTTCTATAAGTTGTTGCATTCTGAGAGAATAAAGGAGGAAAAGAAAGAAAGAGCAGGGAAGAGGGGGAGGGAAAGCCAGTGGGGAAAAGAAGGCTGAGTAGGACCGTGCAGATAACCCATTTTAAAGAAGTCACGCTTCTATTTCTGATGACAGAAGGAGTCTCTCACTCACGGACCTTCCCCTGGGCAACCAGCTCCCTCTGAGCGGCCGAGGCTGACTTGACGAGGGCGCTGGTGGCGGCCGCGATGGATTTGGCAGCTTCGAGGATCTGTTCTTCAAAGTCCAGCGTCTCATCTGCCTGCTGGAACCAGAAGGGGAGACTGTCACCTAGAGGCCACTTGGAAGCTTTGCACCCTTTCCCGAAAGAATGGAAATCTTGAAATCATGAATTGCAAATCCACCAGCTTCCCAATGTATATACAGTAAGGATTTTCATTTTCTCTTTCCTCCACTCTATGCAATCCTTTTACCCAGGAAAAAAAACAAAAAACAGTACAATCAGCAGAAGGTGTTCTAAATCTTTAAGCCTCTTTTGCAGATTTCATATTGCCTCCTGCTACTTTTTATTTTTAAAGACCAGATAAAAGATCGCCCGGAGACAGAGCGGGACACTGTAGGAATGTTTGATATATAGTTGGATTAAATTACAACCTAATATATCAAACATATCACACAGAGTCCTGCAGGAGATATTAATATTAATGATAATAAAGATATCCAGGTTTGGGCTCAGCTTGAAAATATAGACTAGTACGTGCTGAATGGTCAAGAGGAGGAAGATGCTATCATTGGGGGGGGGGTGCTGAAGACATAAACCTTCTATTGCCCTCCAGTGCCTTTCAAATGCCTTAAGCCCATGGAAAGAGAAGAATTTCAGGGAACGCAGCAGTCCCCCTCATCCACGGGGGATCAGTCCCAAGACCCCCCTGTGGATGCCTGAAACTGCAGATAGTACTGAACTCCACTCCATTGCTTCCTCTATTTTATTTCACTTTTTTAAATTCCGTGTTGGAGAGCAGCGTGATGAAGAAAAGGACTAAACCGTGAGCTAATAGGCCATGCAAAAGCAGCCTTGTCCCCAAATCCCAAAACACTTCAACCTTTTCATGTTGGTTTTAAAGAGTTCAGGCTGCAGTCTCTGTGGGACTGGGGCCTCTCCGCTGCCCCCCGGCTCACCTTCGGCTTGGCTCTGGGCTTCAGCTGCTCCAACTTCTTCGCGGCGGCTTCGATGGAGGCAGCCGCTCCCAGTAACTCCGTCTCGGCGATGACGGTGGGGTCCTCCGGATCAACCCATTCTGTGCCTGAAAAATAAAAGGGAGACTCATGAGATCCCAGGGGCTTTAAGAAATTTTAAAAATTATGTGCTAATGGGAGATTTCTTGAAAGTTTGCACAATAACTTGTGGGTACTACTAGCTTGTTCAGGTAGATCTGTAACTGCAGAATTACATTTTTCCTCTTAACTTTATGAGATGTATGAGTTTAACTTAACTCGTGCAACAGAGCAAAGGCACCCACATAGGAAACAATACTTTGAACCTAAATGTAGACTTGCAAAAATAAATGGCAAACAGTAGAACTAAACCACACCAAGAGACCCTAGGGACACGGCAGGCAAAAGATTACATTTGTCATCAGATCCACCTTTTTGTCTGAATCCCCCCCCCGTCTCCTGCTGTTTCCTTGTTGGTGCTACCCTGCTAGAGCAACCGCACTCACCTTTCATGGCTTCAGCAGACTGAATGAGCTCTGTGACGGCACTTGCGACCCTCTTGGACAAGGCGGCCAACTGATGCTTCAGCTCTGGGGTCGGCTTCTGGAGGATCTAGAGGTGCAAAGTTGCATTTTAGTGCCGTGGAAAGACTGCATTTCCTCGCCTGGTCAGAGACCTTTTGATAGCTACTTTGGCACCATTTGCTTTCCTCTTTGGAACAGTTATCTCCTCCTTCTCCACCTCCCTGGCTACTTACGTCCAGCCAATTAGGGATCCCATAACCAACATATCTGATGTTCACAGTATCACTGTCAAGCCAATTCAGAGCAAAGGATTATGGGAAACATGGCTAACATTCACAGTATCACCACCAAGCCAATTCGGAGTGCAGGACTACAAGAAACACGGCTGACATTCACAGCATCACTGCCAAACACACTCAGAGCAAGGGAATATGGGAGTTGTAGTCCAACATCCCTGGAGGGCACCAAGTTATGCAAAGTTCCCCAGTTATAATCAGAGCTTGGAAAAGTTATTGTTGCTGGCTGCAGCCCCCCAAAGTATTCAGCAAATCCTGCTGAGCTCTTGAGCTCCGGTACCTAAATTGCTTCCCACCCCAGCCGAGTTTCCAGGATGAGACGTAACCAGTTTCATTCTTCTTGCGGCTGTTTGCCTTGTTAATTCCAGGCAGTAATGCCACTGGCACCTTTGTTTTGCCCTTATCTGCATCCCCACAGTGCCCATTTGTCCAATTTCGCAAATGGCATGACAGTTCGATGCCCTGCCAAACACATGCCTCCCCTCCCCTCTTGCTTTTTTGCCTTTTGATCTGGGAGTCAAGACAGATGTTTCTATTAAAACAGCCCTCCCCTAGCGAGGAAGAGGTACATGCGGTGGGCAATTCATTGGCATGATTGCAGCCATAAATCACAGCAATAGCGGCAAAAGCTTTTGTGTTTGTTTGTTTGGCACAGTGTGGTTGCTAAGAGGTTGGACGTCAACAGAAGATCGCCGTTTTGTCACAGGTGGTGGACATGTGCAAAAGCTGAAAAAGCTACGGTTCTGCTGTTCTCTCCAAACTTGTAATGTATAAGTGAACAGCATTAACAAGGCACTTTTCAAGAATGCAGCCAGCTTAATCACTATAATGCCCTATAATCACTTAGTGCACTATAATGCTCCAGTTCAGATTGCTGGTCCAGTCTGTTTTCCACTCCGAATGGCAGTGACTCTCCCTTCATCTTTTCTTACCGGATGTTTTTGGAGGAGATGGCAGAGGTGGGACCTGCACACCTTCTGCAGGAAAAGGAGGGGTTCTACCTACTGATCTATCTGCCTACCTACAGGTCCCAAATCTGCAAAACACACAAGCATTGGACAAAAAGTCATGAAGCTCTCAGCTTCCAGGTTGGCCTTCTGTGCCTGGGATGCAGGTCTACTCCCCTCTGCCTCTCTCTCAACTGAAAAGTTAGGCATAGAGCTTGAAAAAAAATTACTTTTTTGGATGACAACTTCCAGAATAGCCCCTTCCCCAGCCACCATGGCTAAGTGAAGAGATATTCTGTGAGCTGTCATCCAAAAAGCAAAATTTTGCCATTTAAAAAGGAACTTTCACCAAATGCTTCAGCTAAGCATAAGTTGTGGTTTACAACTGTGGTCCAAAGATGCTCAAGGGTCTTTGGCCAGGGAATGCATGGGGCTGCTTTCTCCTTACCGTGAGGACGTGTTCCAGGAGCTCAAGATATCCCAGGGTGCACTCCGTCCCGTAGCGCAGGGCCCTCGCCCGGACTTCCTCGCTGACATCATGGTGGTACGACGCTTGCTGAGGATGCAAAAGGACATCCGCGATGAAGGAGACAGAGCAGCAAGGCAAGGGGGGCCCTTCCTTAAAAGCTCTCAACAGGACAAGTCAATTCATCACATCCTTAGCTCAAGTTTCTTAGCTGCTGCTTCACCTGGCGAGCTCTCACTGCCTTACATAACTTCCAAGAAGAACTACATTAAGAGACACTCCTTCTTTCCTTCCTCCCTCTCTCCTTGTTTTATCTCCTTGTTTGGTCCTTGGGGTTCACAATGGAACTTACCCTGCTTGGATTGCAGAAAACTAGAACAGCATAAACAGAACATGCCACTAAATTGCCTTCTTTGCAGAAGATTCAGTTGACAATGCAAGTGAGTATATGTCTAGCTCAATGTATACATTTGAAAAAGGAACAGGATGACACCTTTGCTAGTACCATGCAAGAACCTCACTGGAGGATCTGTAGAAAAGCAGCCAGCATCTACAACCAGCAAGGACTAAATGAATTTCAACCTCTGGCCAAAATTAAAAGAGCAGAAAGAACTTCACACAGAGACAACAGCACTTACTCCCATCCACAGACAGACAAATTATATTGTTGCAATCCTATCAACACAAGGCAGAGTCCGCATTATTATAATTATTCCTCATTGCATTATTGAAATTAAAACCTCCAAATATACATTAAAAGGCTACTCGGTGAAGGGAAAACACCCACCTACCCCTACATTCAAAAACGAAACACAGTCAGTCACAAAAGCAGTCAGAAAACTTGGGTTGCAAGGAAACTTTCCACCCCAAATTTACTAACACCACTCTGTTTCACAGTCCCTTTTCTCCTTCCTCCTCCTCCTCCTTCTTCTTAATGGTTTACCTTGCAAGCCGTCAGCATGTCGGCGACCGCTTTGCGGCTGAGGTTGGCTGTGGCGATCACATCCTCCTGCCGGCACGAGTTCCCAGCCGCCACGGCTTTGGCCGTTGCCATGGTGATGCCTTTTGTCATCCGGATCGACTCTTCGGGCGAGGACGTCCTTTCGGGAACCTCCTTCAACTGAAACACCTGGAAGGCACCAGGAGGGGAAATGAATGGGATGTGCAATTGTATAAAGAAAGCATCTTCTCTCCATGTTACGCTTCTGGAGGATCGGAGCTCCAAGAGAAGGTTACGGTGACTACAATCAACCAGGAAACAAGGAAGTTTTCAATCAAGGACCACACATGAGTATTTAGAATCAATCCAAATTCAGTACAGTAAGGACATATAGTCTGTGTGATGTCCTCACCGCGAGTTCCTGCTTGATATACTCGATTGTGGCCTCCAGGGCTCTCGTCCCCCGCGTGGCCTCGTCCTCCACAGCTTTCACCGTCTTCAGAAGCGATGTGACATTGGTGACCATGACCTAGAAAGACACGTGGGGGGGAGCACTTTTATGGCCAAGTGGTCTCTTAGGACACTTGGGCATTGTTAGTCAAGGCAATCCTGTAAGACTGTGGAAGCCTCGAGACTTGGAGGGAAGTGGATTGAGCGTAGCTGCGTCTCTTTTGTAGATTACACTCGCCGGAATTAGCCGTGAGTCAGGTACGAATTCATCGTCTCTTTCTGGACCACAGGGGTGCAGGAGGGAGGTGGGCTGGAGGAGTAAGGATCGAGGGGCCGTGAGCTGACATGGAAACATCTACCTGGAGTACATGGTTAACAGAGCCAGCATGGCACAGAGGTCCAGCACTGGACTGTGACTTTGGGAGACCAGGGGTCAGATCCCTGGCTCAGCCACAGAAACCCATTGGGCGACCTCGGGCAAGTGACAAAGCTTGGTATCTAATCATTCTTGGCTTAGGCAAAAGAGAAGCAAACCCTTTCCATACCTTGGCAGCCCCTTTGAGCTGGTACATGGACGGATCATCCGCAGGTTTGCTGGCCGCTCCCTTGGTGGCACCAATAAGATCAGACAAAGCCTTTGCAACATCCTTAATGGCATTGATCAGCACAACCTGAAAGAGTTTGAGGAACAAATGGAAGACCCAACAAGTCTGGTCATCAACCAGGTCTGGAAAGCAAACATGCAGTGCACACCTCATCCTTTTTCAACAAAAACATCAGGAAAGTGGGATGGGGGACCCCTCTTGCACATACCCAACCTTGTTTTTATGCACGCAAGAGCCATCTCCTTTAGCAGTAGATTCTTGCTTTCCCGGAGGTTGGCCATTTGAGATAGCTCGGCAGCCATAACAATCCAACCCACCTCCATCTTAAACGGCCCTCGGACCTGAAAGGAGGCTGCAAACTCTGGATCCTCCGTACCTGAGTTTCGGGGTCGTCGATCCCAAGCTGGCTGCCCCGAGTTTCACCACCTCAGCCAGCTGCGTGATGGTGTTTGCCGAGGACTGGGCGGCCTGGGCCAGCTTCTCTTGGCTGGAGGCGGCTCCAGAGACCAAGAGCTTCGTATCTTCAACCAAAGCCTTCGCCGTCTTCAGAATATTTTCCCTGGAGAAAGAGAAGGACGGAGGTCAGAGGGAGACAAATAGAAACCACACGGCACCCCTTTAAGATCCTCTGTCTCTCTCTAGCCTTGCATCTCACACACAATGCAAGTCATGAATGAACGAGACGTGAGTCTATTCCAAAATGTACTGCGTTCCAAAATTTGAAACAATCCAAAATACAGAACACATTTGGTCCCAAGCATTTCAGACAAGGAACATTGTATGGGGCATATATGCATGCATATATAGTTGTAATTCTTTAGTTTATGTCTTGCTACTTGTCTGGAAAAAGCTAGAAGAAACAGTCCCAAACAGTCCCAAGACAACGAGGACTAGTGACTTGTTTCAACAGAGGTTCCCAACGTTCTGAAAAAACAACCAGATTCTGCACTTTGAGTCGTATTTTCTACATGGGATTGATAAAATTACAGATTCTGCTCCCATGTGGGATGGGAATTGAATATATTTTTGCAGCCAGGAGGCACCAGATGTTCAAGCAGTGTAAAATTATACAATTATACTTAAAGTAGTGTGTGGCTGATCTCTCTCCCTCTCTCTGTCTCACACACACATGCAGGGAGGAGGGAAACTCATTTAGGCAAAAGGAAATTAAAGTCGCTCCCAAGCTTATTGATCAAAGGTACTCCTGGCTCCACTTTTCTCTTGTCTATAATTATCCTAGCAGAAAATACAACAATGTGGTTAAACGCTTCTCGCATTGTGCCCAGAAAGGAATTATATTTTTTATTATTATTATTAATAATAGTAATAATAATAAACCTCATGATGCAATACACTTTTCTCAAAAAAAAAAAAAAACAAGCAACTCCCCCATAACTTTTCTTGTTTCTTTTCATGTAAAAAAAAAGTGCAATTTCAAAAGAAGCCAAGATGGTAAGAAACAGGGGGTATTTTTGAATCCCCCAAACGGCTTTTGGAGGCTTTCTGCAGAAAACTTTCATTATTGTGGAATTACCAGAGAGAACATTTTGAAAGTTAGCTGTGCCTTAGAGCTTTCGGAAGCTGTCTGGTTATGAGGCTTTTCCCCCCAAGAGAGCCTTTTGTTCCAGAAAAGAGACAGCTTTGTGTCTTTCTCTGAATCGCTGCAAAATTAAAAAAATAGCGGAAAGCAATTTAAGACTGCACTCCTCCCTGAAAACATTTGCCGTTTGGGGGAGACCGACAGAGACAGATAATGATTTATAAAGAACCTGAGACAAGAGTTCATGGGATATCAACCTGTTTTGGGCATGGAGGTAACAACTACCCCAACGTTGGCTATTTGTAGGTACAAAGCTCTTATATGTTGGAGTTCCATTTCAGGCGGACTAACCCTCTGTTGTAATTGTTGCAACTTAAATCCAAGAAGACCACCAAAAGATAAGACCTGTTCTAGCTGGCCTTCGATTTCATAACTTTATCTCTTTACTGGAAGGACTGTATATCACCCATTAATATTAGCCTCCCCATGCTTGTTGCTGCTGTTGCGCGTGCCTTCCAAGTCATTGCTGACTTATGGCAACCCCAAGGTGATCCTGTCACGGGGTTTTCTGAGGCTGAGAGTGTGTGACCCATGCCCAAGGTTACTGAGTGGGTTCCCATGGCCAAACAGGGAACTGAACCCTGGTCTCCCAGAGTCCTAGTTCAGCGCTCAAACCACAACATCACGACGGCTCTCAAACAAAATATATGTATAGCTAAAGCTAAACCAAGCTGAATGAAACTAAAACAATGACACATTGCTAAAGCATATTCTAAAACACTAATCTATGTTCTCACTTAATTATAGTTTTATTGTCTATGTTTTAACTAAATCAGATTTTAAATTTCTCTCATACATGTCTATTATGTAGCTTAATATATGATGTATTTTTGCTATGCTGTTTCTATATGTATTTTATACTATTTTATGCTAACATTTTGTATTGTATTGTATCGCATTTTAATACTTTGTATGCAAATAGCCTTTGGTCTATGCATTAAATAAATATACTATGGAAACACTAATCTATTACCATAAAACACAACCTAACTGATCACCAACTAACCAGGACACAAAAGAATTCATGCTCCTGCTCTCATAAACCATAATGAAAATAAAAACACAATTACTAGAAACTTGCTATAGCTATTTCTTAGCTCTGCAGTAGGGCTCTTCCAAAGACTTCTTAAAACCAGGATTGATTTGCTGGGGTGGTCCTAAGTTTTGGAAGGGAAGTATTACCCTCTCTGATTTCATTTTCCCTTGGAGTTATTGTACTATAGTGCAAAAGTGCCATTTCACCAATGCACCATTGTTGTTGTTGTGTGCCTTCAGGTCATTCCAAATTAAGGCGACTCTAATGAGAACCTGTCACAGGGTTTTCTGGGGCTGAGAGTATGTGATGCATTCAAGGTCAGCCAGTGGGTCTCCAAGGCTGAGTGGGGAACTGAATCCTCATCTCCAGGGTAATAGTGCAAGGTTCAAATCACTACACCATGCTGGCTCTCACTACTGCCCACGCCCCATGCAAATTTGGTGCGCCACTGACCTGTGGTCAGCGAAGGACTCGTTGTTCTCGGCATTCAGCGTTCCGGCCGTGGCGAACATGATGGTGGTGTCCAGGTCCGCGATGATGCCGGACACAGCGCTGGCAGCGGTGATGCACGCCTGGGTGCCTTTGTTCCCTGCCTGGAGGGCTGAGAGCACCAGGGACACCTGCCAGAAAGAGGAAACGGAGGCATGTACAGAGGTCCCAGATTTTGAGCCCAGGGAAGGAAAGCTCCTTTTCTCACGGTGAAGAGCTTTACACAACTTTCCTTAAGCATTTCTCAAATATGTATGGGATGCCTTCGAGTTAACCGTCCTGGTCCAAAAATGAAAATGGTGGAGATCCCAAGTCCAAGGGACTTTTTGGTTTTGCTTGGCTGCTGGATGTTTTCTGTTAAACCCAGATGTTGAATGTTGAGTGCACAATGTATATGCTGACAGCTGCACGATTGGTATATAACTTGCACCTGCTCTTGGAGTGAGCAGAACTTCTAAGTTTCCTAAAAGAGTTCTCCCAAAATAAAGCTTCATTCAGCCAATTTAAGCCATCTTCCGTGGCTATGGGGACCTGAGAGGAAGGAGCTTTGTAACAGTGCGGACGGTACATACCTTCTCGCTGACCACCCGGGCGCATTCTATCAGCTCCCTTTTGGTGTAGCTGTCCGTCGGACAGATCTGCAGAGCACCGGCCTTCTGGACCAGAAAGATACAACTATGTCCCAATTCCTGAACCCGCGTCCTGATCTGGAAGCCTATCTGGAGGGCCAAGGGGTCAGAGAATACAGAGAGAGGAGGGAATGGAGAGCACCGAGGGGAAGAAGAGGAAGACAAGAATACATTGCATGTTTTTAATAAACTTGGACAGAGGTAGCACAGTTTTGCAAACTGTTCCTACTAGTCAAATTCAATATGGGAATTGTTGGGGGAAGGGGAGGGAGGGGCTGTCCCCACATCTTTTGCATTGCTCCGCCTATTTTCGGAAGAATATGGGTGGAAAAAAGATCTGGTATTTGTGAAAAATGGGGAGAACCAGCCAGTGAGGCTCTTGCATCTACTTAGAGGCCAAGCATTGCTTACATTTATTGCCTGCCTTTCTATCAGTGTACAGCAGAAGACTAGCAAAAGCTTTGTGCAAATCAACAATACAATATCAATACAATATTCTGATTTTTTAAAAAAGTATTCTAATCCAAAGGGTAAAGTATGTTTTGCATGCACAACAGTTCCTCTGGCAAATTGGGGGGCTGGTTTAACCTGGGATTTGACCACTGGCAGGTGGAGAGCACTGGAGGAAAAGAAAATAGAGGCCCTCCCACCATGTGCCTATCCGATTTTACATCAGTCTCACTGCATACTGGTTAAAAGGACATCAATTTGCTGCAGACCTCTTCTGGTTCGGCTGTAGCAGCTGCCATTCGCCCCTGGAAAGCCAAGTGCCCGTAGTCGGTGGTCATTTGCGAGGCAAGTCCTCCCAGCTCCTCTGGGTTAGTGACCGCCTTTGTCATCTGGAAGGACACAGAAACAAGGATGAAAATGAGGTTACACCAACACTCCACTCCATGCATGGATTCAAGGGCTGGTGTGTGTGTGTGAGACTGTGTTCTCTTGGCAGTGGCCTTTGCTTGTCCTTGGAGTGCCCACCTAGGAAACTTCCTTGGCATCACTTGCTGGTGCAGTTCTGGTGAAAGGAACAGAGTTTTATGACTTAATTCCCTGACTCATTTCATTCTTCTGTTATTTGAGATCCTAGAGTGAGTTTTCTTGCATCCGTAGTTAGCATTTTATTCTAGCATGTGGCCCCAAGTATTTTATATTGAAGTGCAGCCTATACACTGACAGACCAAAACTAGGAACTAATTTTTTAAATTGCTTTGGTAACTAGGTTTTTTTTAACAGCAACAAACTGGAATCCATTTACGTTTGTTTTGTTTTAAGAGTCGTGGTTGTAATTTTCTCCTTTTCAGTAGACCATGAAAGCGTCACTTGCTTGTAATGACTGTGTTTGTCAGTGTTATAACTGAGTATGGAAAGGAGAGGTCACATAAATGGTTGCCTTGAGCTGCACCCTAGGGCATCCATATGCCAATAAGTTTAATTTTGCACCAATGCTGTCTCGTGATTGCCCTTGAATTTGCTTTGGGGCAGCATCCCTGGTCAAGCCCTGGCCCATGATGCCATCCTTAGGAAAATGAAGACAATCAGAGGTGCTCCAGTCCTGGAGGAGATCCACAACTTCCTTCTCTTACCATCTCTTGGGCGGTTACTGCAATCGCTTTGGAGTATTTGACCACGGTGGTCTGATAATCAACAAAGGACCCTTTGGGCTCTGGTGGAGTGCCTTCGTCCAGCTGCGCAGCAGGAGGGGAAAAAGGGGGAAAAGACAATGAGAAGGAAGGGGGGAAATTAGCAATCTAGCACAGGCAGGATGCTAAAGGCCACATCGCTACAAATGCAGAAGAGCCAGCGCCTGGAAAAGGGACTGGTTTGGACTACAAAAAGGGAACACAATGGGGAGGGATTTTGGGAACTTGATAAAGTAACTTTCCCAAGCTCTGCAGAAAGCTCTTATCAACTGGAGTAAGTTGTGCAATCAACTGGAGTAAGCCGTGCAATTAAGGAAGGGCATTATGAAATATTCAGTTTGCATAAATTCTTTCTGTACTTATTGCACTAAAAAAATCTTTGTCTGTCTGTCTGTCCGTCCATCCGTCAGTCCACCCCCCACCCACCCACCCACCCATCCATCCATCCATCTATCTATCCATCTATCCATCGACCCACTTATTTAGTTCTTGAGTAGACACAGACAAAGGAGAATTGTGGACAGTGAAGGAGAGACTGAGGAATTTAAAGGTGGAAGGGTAAAGGAGCAGAGTGAAGATGCAGCCCAAGATGACATTTTGGGTGAACTGCTCACATCACTTCATTGACCCTGACATGACATTTTCCCCGCATGCGCCGCAGCCATGACAGGTCATCATATATAATTTTTCTCCATTAAACTATGCTCGTGACTGAGCGATGCTGCCTCTCTCTCTTGCCTCCCAAGATCCTTGCAACATAGAGACTTCACCTATTACAACGGGCATTTTGCTAGCCAGCGTAACAAAGCCACCAAGACAAGATGGCTGCCGCTACCATTAAACACTACAACACTGAAGATTTTTTTTTCTTATAGAAGCGTGCCCAACCTGAGCCTTCTCAGATGCCTTGGCAAAGCTACACGTGCAGCTGACTGGGAACACAAGATAAATAGCCACAAAGAGATGTTCCAAGGTGACCCCTGCCCACCTTGCTCATGGCTTCAGCGATAGAGTCCACCATGTTGCCCACCATGCCCACTTCACTGGCCGCTTCATTCAAGGTGACCATAATGTCATCCACGGCTTCCTTCATCAGCTGAGCGGCTTCCGTGATGGCGTCGTGAGTGTGCGAAGCCTGCGGGAAGGTAAGAGGGAAACAGAGCATATTATAACTTCATTTTCCTCTAGTAAAACACATACAGAATCCTATTTTTTAAAGACGCACACACACCTCTGTCTTAAAAACTCACACTGTTTATTAGATATTATGGAAAATTATAGCTATTTTAAATATTTGCAGGCCGCTTTTGTAGACACCAAAATGGCAATGCAGAAAACAGGAGTGGTTCTTAACCAAAATCCCAGTTGCAATGGGTGGCTTCCATGTCAGTCAGGTGATGACGCCACTCCATATTTTTTTTAAAAAGTGCCAAATACTATCCCCAAATTAGGCTCAAGACCTTGGATAGCTCCTGTACAGTTTGGACTAAAACTCAGAGTGGACTCACTGAGTCAGACATTGCCACTAGAGGAAACAAGCCATGTTTCTACAACTCTCAGCAATGCTTCCAAAGGGAAGGAGGTGCCAAAAAGTTTCCCTCTGGTTCTACCACCAGTTGTGGCTCTCACGGAGCCAAGATATAAAGCAGAAATAACTGGCTCCTTGTTAAGTAAGAAATAAAACCACCAAAAAGGGAGGAGAGCTGTTAAAAGGAACGAGATTTGCATCACGGGAAGATAATGTTCCCAAAGCAGCTCTTCAACCAAGCTCCCATCCTCCACATCTGACACCCTGAAAATCTACTCCCCACCAACATCTTTAATTTCGTCTTCTTCCTCTTCTCCAGGCGATTGCGGCATTTGCTTCACTGAGCTCCTTGCGGGAGGCCATAATCAGACAGAGATGATTACCGAAGGCTGGATATGTATTTTTTTTAATTATACACATCTGCATAAGGGGCTGTGAAAGAGCATCTCCAGAGCCTCTCATCATCCATCAGTATTCAGAATGTGACTGCTCACCAGGATCATATTTTTAGCCCTCTGAGGCACAGATAATTTCTCCTGCTCAGGAAGCTGACAAACCAAAACAAGAATGAAAGGGAGGGCCAAAACAGGGGTGGGAAAAGGGACGCAGGTGGGCTGCATGTCCCCCCAAGGCCATTTTGGGGGCTCCAGACCTTCCCCCACAATGTTTAAAAAGCATTTTCTAAAACTAAAACTATATCCTTACACACTACTGCACAGAGCACAGAAGGGCAATTCTGGCACGTTTTTAAAATCTCTCCTTGGCCTTTTTAGATATAGGAAAGACCTTAAAAAAAGGGGAAATAAAGTTTTCCAACAGCTTAAATACCCAAAAGGCACCACCAGGTACCATCTGATTGTGGAAGCTAAGCAGGACCAGCCCTGGTTAGTAACTGGATGGGAGACCACCAATGAATCCCAGGTAGTGGGGGTTACATTTCAAAGGAAAGAACAGGCAAAACCACCCTGTGCCTTTGTTGCCTAAGAAAACCGTATGAAATTCATGGGGTTACCATGATTTATTTATTTATTTGTTATATTTGTATGCTGCCTTTTTCCCAGAATGGTACCCAAGGCAGCTTCCAACAATAAACTGAAATATTAAAACATTAAAAGCATATAAAGTCATAATTCAACTGGTGCCATGAAAACACAAATAGACAAATGTTTCCAAGCCCTCACATTTATATATGTAATTTATATCCTGCTTTTCTAATAATACCAAGCCACAGGACGAAACAAAATAAAGCTAAAACAATTTAGCAGTACAGATGTCTTCCACCGGAAGGAACTTAAAAACTTAAGCGTATTCATATAAGGAGACATTGCTCTCCAATCTACTGGTGACTCAAATGAGTTGTTTTTCTGTTCAAAAAGGGGAGCCACACTGCAGTTGGGTGAATTGTCTTGTGAGCAGAAATAGGGGAGGGGAGGATCAACATGGGGTCTCAGCTCCACCCCGCAATGGCCACGCACCTTTGGGTTTCCTCCACCTTCTTTGGCCGCGTAGAGCATCTGCAGGGCGGACTCAGCTAAAGTCTTGGTCTGGTCCAACAAGTTCATTTGCTGCTGGTGACTCATCAGCTTGGAGACCACGCCAACGGCAGCAAGGACCAGCGGCTCAAAGTAGCTGGCCAGCTGAGTCACCTAGGACGTTAACGTAACCATAAACCACGATCCTTTATGGAAAATCAGCAGGCAGAGCCTACTTCCCAGCCGTGGAGCTGGTGGGGAGGGAGGGAGGGAGAGAGAGAGTATTGGAAAGAAAAGGCTGCTCTTTTCTGTTTTGGGGGGTTTGTAAATGGAAGGAAGATGCCTCAAAGCCTCACCAACCTTGTGTCCCAGCTGAGCGGCTTCCCCTCGGGCTGCCGTGGCAATGGGATCGATCAGGTGCCCAATTTCCTGGACGACCGAGGTCAGCTGCTCTTGCAAGGCCTGAGGAGCAAAGAAAAGGAACCAGGTCAGACCAGAGAAAACGCAAGGATGCTTTTCACTCTGCCAGCACACTCTGTCACCAACCTCAGCGTGGCTGTTGTGGAACAAAGGAAATGCCAGGGAAGACTGGAAAAGGAAACAGCCGAATTGGGATATATTAATAAATAAACTCCAGGGGTCTGAACAGAGATAAGGGCTTTTTAGCATGCTACGTATAGCAACAGTCTGATTTACCATACAGCACCCCCAAAGTACATTCCCCCCCAAAAAGACTACACTCCTTCCAACACAACCTACTCTCCTAAAAGTAGGATGGATTGCTTTGACCACATAAAGAAAACCACAGCTCAGATCTGTGTATGAGCTTTCTTATTGTCATTATGTATCTTCAAATCAATTCTGCTATACGGAACCCCTATGGGGTTTCCTTGGCAAGATAATTTCCAACAAGTTTCACCATACCCATCCTCTGAAGCTGAGAGAGTGTGACTCGCCCAAGGTCACCCAGTGGGTTTCCATCTCTGAGTGGCGATTTGAACCCTATTCATCCATATTTCTAGACCAACACTCAAGCTGCTACGGCATGCTGGTTCTAAAAGCAAGAATTTTCTTGTCCAGACTTCTTCTGAGGAGTTTTGCCACTGGCTTCCTCTGAGGCTGAGAGAGTGTGACTTGCCCAAGGTTACCCAGTGGGTTTCCATGGCAGATCCACAGAGCCTTAGTCTCTAGTTCATCACTCAAACCACTACAAGTGCCTTTACTAAATGACGTCACAGATGCCAAAGTTCTCTGGCCAAATCAGTATTTTGAAGGTTTATGATTGGTATTAATAGAACAATTCAGTTTCTGCACTCCATTTTATAGTGACCCACTTGTCACTGTTTATATAACACCGAAGGCCTAAACACTGTCTTCCATCAGTGCTCTGGCGGGTCAAAGAGATTATAGTCCATGAAAACCCATGCCAAAATAAATTAGTTACTCTAAAAGACTTCTCTTTTTAACTACCTCCCCTTCTTTCTATTCCAAAAGAGACGAACATGGCTCTCTCTCTTTAACAAAATATACCCTGAACAAGACTGAATTCTCCCCATATCTGCACAAAGGGGAAAAAAAGGGGTAGCCTAAAAACTCCCACCCTGAAAAATCTCATGTTTCCATCTGCAAATAACTGGAACCTGTTCAGCCTCCTAGATGGGCCAGGACGACACCACATCCGGAAGACAGCAATGCACTGTGGGAAAATCTCTTGGTCTGGAGCACAAGATGGAGTGGTCCTCTCTCCCCGCTTTCACTCTCAGCCACTTAAAAGCTTAGCTTTCTGGCGGAAGCTCGCACACGGAGACGGAGGCACCTGGCTGAGGGGAAGGCGGCCGGCTTTACCTCAACGGAAATGTCGTCCCTCGTGGCCAGGTTCTGACTGACGGCAGCGAGCGAGGCCTGCTCAATGTCTCGGATGCATTTGTTGATCCCATCGATGGAGTGGTCGCACTCCCTCTGCCCCGGAGCCTTGTCCCTGGAAAACACGAAATCCAGCTGCTTGTGAGCATGCAGAATGTCAGAATGACAGCAACAGGAAACCGGGGCTGCAGCTCCAGCCAGAACAGCACGAAGACACGGCAAGAATTCTCCTCCCCCCGTGAAATTCCCCTTCCGTCTCTCTCAATTTCTAGCACTGCAGAGAGCGAGACACTGAAAACCACTCCAGTCTAGATCTGCTGCATTTGCATTTCTTGCATCAACTTTGCCCACCCACCTTTCTTTGGATGGCTAGGTTCTGTTTCTAAATGCTCAGCTGAAGTTTTACATTACTGCAATGCTAGAAACTCGGGGGCGGAAAGGAAATTTCATTGAGAGACAGAAGATTTTTTTTTTAAAGACTGGAAACCATTTATAGATTTTTTTTTTAGAGCAATAAGAAATCTAATGATGGAATAATCTGTGGTTATGATTATTAGTAATGCTAGTAAATTGAAGGTACTTTGTTCTGTCACGGTAGCATACGACATGTGATATTAAAGCTTTTTTTCTTTTTCACTACAGTCAGTATGGGGGGCATTTGGAGTTTGTGCATTAGTGCAGTTAGGATATGTTTAGTGTAACAGATGAGTCTGTTAGCAATGGGTTGTCTTACTATGATTTAGTCTTAGTTTACTTCAGTTTAGTTTCATTTTAGTTATTTACATATCTCGTTTATGTATAGTTTATCTTTTTCTTTTCTTTTCCTTTGTTTCTTTCTTTCTTTCTCTCTGGAGTTGTGGATTAAGTCTGTTTGAATCTTCTTCCAAAATCAATAAACATTAAATCTCAGAAACAGACAGGGTTAGAGAGGATGAGGTATATATCCCATTTCATGTAGATGCTGCTCGAAAGCAAACCTAAAGACAGAGAAGGAGGAGAGAGGTGGACCTGATGGAGGTGATGAGGCTCTTAATGGACTCGGAGACAGTATGAGAGTGCCCAGCGAGGACAGACCAAGTGGAAGGGTCCTTTGGGTTGATGGCCAGGGAGCGAGCTGTTTTGATGAGGGAGGAGGAGCTCTCCAGCATGGTCCGAGCCGATGTCAGGATGGGCTGCTGAGCGAGGGAACCCTGTGCCACCGTCCAGAAAGGAGAGACAGAGAAAAGGGTCAGTTCTCTTGATCTTGACACTATACTCCTATTGATGCAGCCTAGAATCGCATTGGCCTTTTTAGTTGCTGCATCACATTGCTGGCTCTGATTTCCCTCAGGTCTTAAAGCTAAAACCTGGGTGGCAGCAGATTAAAGGAAGGCTCCGCATCGCCGGCGTGTTAAATTCAAATTACCTCAGTACTGATCTGGGCTGGTATGCTGACAAACTCAGGGTTCGACGCAAAAGCAGTCAGGTTTTCCACGGCCTCAATTAGCGGAGCAGTTGCAACCCGGCACTTGTTACGGTTCTCTTCCGAGAAGTCACCGTCCAAGGCCTAAGGAGGAAAAAATAAAATTGGGGTTCAGGGACCAGCAAGGAATAAAGAAAACAAGCAATCAAACTGGATTTAAGGTGGCATTATCTATATAAAACCTGCTGAGATATGCCACCAAGATTCTTGGCTCTTGCCTGGAGGATTCTGGGAGCTGCAGTACCCCAAAGTAGTTTTTTGAAATTCTGGTCAGGATGGTTTGTTGGAGAGATCATGGGCGCACACTCCTTTGCCAAATCCATCCTAACATCCGTTTTAAAAAATGGGACAGAATCTCCCTGCATGAGCCGGCCTGGTGTCTGAAATCACTGGAAGAGGACCTGCTCTCAGTTCCACCACCATTGCAAGCGTGGTTGGTGAGGACATGAGAGAGGGCCTTCTTGGTGGCTGCCCCAAACTCTGGAACTCTCTTCCCAATGTAGCCACGATGGCCCCCTTGTTGTCCTTCCAGCAGGGGCTAAAACAGGCATTCGGAAGCTTTTAAAGAATGGACTAAAGGGGTTCTGCACCGTTTTAACTGCTGTTTTTAAGAGCTTCTCATCTTTTTAATTGCATTTTATTCTTTCAACCAAGACATAAATTGCTTTAACGTTGCAAATATTTTAATTCTAGTTTAATTACTCTCTTTTTGTATGTTTTAATTGTCTTTTCCTTTAAATTGTGAGCTGCTTTGAGCTCCAATTTAGGGGAAGGAAGAGATATAAATAAATATGATAATAGTAAATACATAATAACATTGGCTCCCCTCCGTTCTGGGAGAGAAGGGCAGGAACCCAACACATTGGGATTATATTGCCTACTGTAAAATTTGCCTATGCTACGCATTATGTATTATGTTATATCCGAAAGGCGTTTATGTAAATATCGTTTATGTACATATCTTAAGAATCGATCATTAATAAAAATAATAAATAATAATAAATAAACAAAAATATTTATTTAAAAGTGTGTGGTTTAAAACTCATTCCTGATGTTATGAATCTGTTGTTGTGACATTAAAACTGTGTGTTTAATATTGCAATGACCTTTGGGGAAATTGCAGTTTTGAAAAGTGACTCAGAAAAGCTCATCCATGTCATCATCGGCAGGTAAGAGCATCAGTTGGAAGGTGGCATTGAAAACGCTGAACTCAGTGTGACTTCAAATTGATAGACTATTAGAATCTCACATACCAGACATAGCTGTGGTTGGGGAAAAGGAAAGTTTGGATGGGGCGACCCCTGAGGACTAGAGAATCAAAGAGAAAGGAGGTGGAAAAAATTATGGCACAGTGCGACGTACAAATGGAGAGTCAACCCCTCTGTGGTTCCAGTAGTGATCAATACTCTGGGAGCAATTCCAAACAGAATGACAAAATGTCTGAACAACATTGCTTTGTAATGGACCATCAGAGCACAGTTGCAAAAAAGCAACTCTGCTCAGAAGAGAGAACATTTTCCAGCAACGCCTCATCGATTCCTAAATTTCTGCAGAGAATTTGAATCTCCGGGGGCATCGAATTTCAGTCAGTAACATCTAGCAGACTGTGAATGTGCAAATACTAGGAATGATGGCAACGTAATAATGTAAAGAGATTATCTTTAATCTGTATTCTAACATCCTTTCCCAAGCAAATACTGCAAACTTTTAAAGTTTCCTCCCTGCTTCTGCTTTCTGTGGCTTCTAATTCTCACACGACTGTGGCTCAGTTCTGTTCCAGAGCAAGCCCTCCTTTCTCCTGCAAGGAAGATGGGGGAAACCTCCATGCAAAAAGGCATAATTAAACCCGAGCTGCCTGCTCACAGACACCTGAGCTGTTCTCAAGAATTCCAAGTGCCGGAGGTGACCAAACTGGCAGTTCCCGTGTGCACTGAAACCACAGGGCAGAAGCAAACAAAGGAAACCGAAATGCTCAGGTGTGACCCACCTCCCATCCTAACAGCTACGAAAACAGTACAAGCACGGTCCTAGCAGAAAGACTTACTCCTTCCGGAGCATAAACTATCTAGGTGGGCCTAGTGAACTCTTGGGTCGCCACGGCAGGGACGGTGTGATGGAGCAGTTTGATGCTGAGAAACCAGGGTTCGAGTCCCTGCTTGGCCATGGAAACCCACTGGATTGGGACCCTGGAGACCTTGGATGAGTCACACTCTCTCAGACGCAGAGGAAAGCAAAAGCAAAACCTTTGCCAAGAAAACCCCACGATAGGCTTGCCTTTAGGTCACTTTAAGTCGAAAACAACTTGAAAGCACGTTTTTTAACTTTAAGCAGGCTTTGAGCGTCTGAGTAGAAGAGCTTCTTATTGGGATATTTTATTTATCTTTTTTTTTTAATTTTTGTATTCTGTTTTATCTGGCGATTTCAATTGTTTTTAAATTTTATCGTGGATGTTTTTTAATTGATTGCTTTCTGGAAGTTGCCTTGGGGCCCATTCTGGGAGAAAGGTGGCAGACAAATGAACTAACTAACTAACTAAGTAAAATAAAATCACCACCACAACAAACGGTACTAGGCATTTTTTAACCATTTGGCCATGATGACGCTGGCAAAGATCCCAGAGCCCCTCTGCCTGGCGAGAGGGTCCCCCATCCACCCAAGGGGGCCTGGAGAGGCCCAGAAGGCTCGCCCACCTTGATTGTTTTCACCAGGTTGGCCGTGCTGTTGGCCACCTCTTTGGCAGACTGGACAAAATGCCTCTTTGCCACTGGGTTGGCGGTCTTGGACGATGCGATGCGGCAGGCGTTACACAGGGCGGAAGTGTGCTTCGCCACAATAGTGGCGGCTGACAAGACCTGGAAAGAAGAGGAAAAGAGAGCGCACGGGGCTGAGAGGACAGAACTGGGAACCACAGCTCCACGGCAGAGCAAGTAGCTTCACATGAGGAAAGGGAAGCAACGCCATTCAGATCGTAATGAGTGAAGGGAAAAAGCTTCTGCTGCTCTGAGTATCATGACAACATAGAGCTGGGAGAGACCTCAAGGGCCATCTAGTCCAACCCTCGACCATGCAGAAATACACAGCTGGCAAAACCACCTCTGAGGATTCCTTGCCTAAGAAAACCCTGAGGAATTCATGGCATAGCCATAAGTCAACAGGTGACCTGAAGGTGCACGCAAACACACATACACAAGCACTGAATTACAAATTTATCTTTGCTTCTGATGGGACTAACCATAGGATTGTAGCCTATATTTTGGCATTACCAAAAACAAAAGAGAGGAAGATGCATTCATCCACCAGTTAAGACCAAGCATGATACGCCAAAGCATATCACAACCATAACTGTGCATGTTAGTTCACTCCAACCACACCTTTCAGGTTCAGCAAACATGCTTGCCAAAGCTTATGCAAACCCATGGTTCCTTCAGCATCCAATAATGTGCCATCACCTCTCCCCACAACTATCTGAGTAAATTCTTCTCTTCCCAGATTTAATTAAACTTAAAAATATCCCACCAAATTGTCCTCTGCCATGTAGCAGTGTCAGGAGGAGCTACTGGTTGCCACACTTGCATGATATAAATTTTCCTGCCACGAGTTTGGAAAGGGAGCTAAATCTCCCAGAATCCACTGGCCATGCTGGCTGGCAGCATTTTGGGAGTTGCACTTCCACAAACGGAAAGTTTTCCAAGTTCTGATTCTAACTGCATTTGAGAAATCTTTCCAAGGTTCAAAGGTTTTTCACCAGGAACTTTTGGTGAGAACAATCCAGCAATCAGGGAATCAGGATTAAGCAACAGAGTCAGTTTGGTGACACAAGGAACTCAAGTTGGAAAAATATTTGCACATGTATTTTTAGAAGTGACAGCAAAGAGGGACACGAATCAAAGAAACATGTTCCAGAATCCTTTGCAGGGGATGTCAGGACCTCTCTCTTATGCTCTGTGAAACCTGAGAGGTATTGCTTTGGCACTGTGGCAAAATGGCAAGTGAAATCCAGGGTCCCACTTCTCAAAAGGAAGTCACCAGCAAAGTGTAGCCGGCAAAACCTCTCGAGGACAGTCCCCACTTCTCTCCCCTGGGATAAGCTGTTACCTGGGATGGGCTACTTGCTGGGTCCACCAAGTTCTGGCAGGCCATCTGGATGGCTTGATTGGCTCTGGCGAACTGGATCGGATCCACAAGACCCTGCTGACCCGCCTGGCTGTTGGGGTCTGAGATGCCCACCAAGTAAGCAGCCTAGATAGAAACCAAAGACAGAGGCGGCATTCATGAATCATGCACCAAAAGACTGCTTCCAACAGGATTCCAATCTTGGACCAAAACGGAATGAGCTTTTTTCCTGTTTATTCCCAGCACAATCACGTGACCAAGACAGCATTGCAGCGGATCTAAAATGCCACCACATGGTTACACGAAGCCCACCTGACTCATTCCGCTGTCATGCTTTACAAGAGTTAGAAGGCTTTTAGAGAGACAAAAACCGTCCCATCCATCAGATCACAAAAGCTTCTTTACAAGGTATTAGGAACCGGAGACTCACCTGGGCTGCTGCTTCGGTGAGACCGCAAAGGGCCTTCGAAGCCACTCCGACACACTCGCCGAAGACGGGAAGGTCTCCCGTTTTGGCATTCTGAGAAATCCCAGCCATCGCTTCTCCGAGCACCTTCGGAAGGAGGGAAAAAGTTAATTCAAGAAAAAAATCTCTCAGCACCCTTTGTGGTATCACTACCAAATCTTCGCCTGAGCTCTATGATTTATTTATTTACACTATTTATTATTATTTACACTACTCATGTGTAAAGAGACGTTCATGTGTTGAAACAAAATATATTGGCTTTGTACAGATAATGAAAAGAAAAAGTGATGAAATGATAGGGTATAAAGTAGTTAAAATGCCCAAGCAACCATCAGAACGAATAACTGTGAACACGCAAAAGAGAAATAAAGTCAAAACAATGACCACCTTAGAGTTTTCCATGACACCTTCGATGCAGTCAAAATAGGAGAGGTCGCTCACAGGTTCGTTGGGGTTTTCAAGCATCTCTTTCACTGTCTAAAAAGAAAGTGGAACTATCAGTCGTTATTGTTATCCGTCATTATCAACAGAACTTAATAATTTAACTTAATAATCATACTAACTAAAAGCTTGGAGTTCTCAAGTCTAAACCCAGCACTTTAACCACTATACAATCCTATCCCAGATCATCGATGCTGACCATGGCTGAGCCCCGAGAGGCCTTTATTGGGGGGCAGGACCACGCAGCAGTCCCCAGTCTCCCAAACCACTGTAATGGGAGCTATTTATCCTGTCTAAATAAACAGTAAACACGCAACCACGGCACATACCTCCAGCTCCCGGAGAGCGTTGTCACACTCTTTTTGGCCCGGAGCTTGCTGGGTACACAAGGTGATGAGCTGGTTTATGCTCTCAGTCACGGCCCTCGAAGAGAATTTTTTTAAAAAGTGATTTCCAGCACATGATAAAATTAACAGAGTAAACAAAAGATGGAGAAGCCGTCCCACTGGCCATATGGCAACTTCCTGAATTTTGTGGCTGCTTATAGCTAGGAATGTAATTCTTCATCAATTTTCTGTCTGAAGGAAGCAGCAAGTAATTTTAGACATTTTCTGTAAGAAAGTCTTTGAAACCCATATAGTTTTGAAAGTTGATGCACAGAACACTGTTTTTTGTGCAAAACAACCACATGCAAATTTTGCATAGAATACGTTCCCACTTACAGCACTTTCTGTGCAGCAAACAGGTTCTTCTGTGCAGAAAATAACATTCTGTATAGACATTTCTTTTTGCACTGAAAATCTTGCTTTCCATGCAAAACAACAATGTACAAATTTTGTGCAGAACAAAGTCCTGAACTGCAAATCAGTCCACAATTCCTCTTGTTAGGTTTTCTCAGCACCTGAGAAACATGTTTTTTTGATCATGCTCCAACTATTTTGGAATATTCTTTCCTTCCCTATTAAGAGCCCACTACTGCTGAACTTGTCAGTAAAACACTCATGCTTATCTCCAGAGTAAAGACCTCCTGGCTTCTCCCCAGATACAGGCTGAAACCCTCCATGATGGAGTTTTGGGCATTTACACTACAACTGATGCATGCACCTGGTCCTCCTTTGTCCTTACCTTGCTGCAGCCGCAAGGAGGTTCTTGGCGTTGGGGGCACCGGGGTCCACCGAGAGAGACTTGGCGGCCAAGAGCAGCTTGCTGGAAGCCATGGAGATGTTTTTGAGGTTCCCTATGACTTGAATCTGGTCCTCTTTCGTCTGCCAAGGTCAGAGAGAACAAATCAGGATGGGAATTCAGCACGTGGGAAAGGAAGAAGGCAACTAGGAGGTGGCTCCAAATGATGACAGCAGCATCATCACCACCATCACCCATCTTCATTTATATCCAGCCTTTCTCCCAATAATGGGACTCTTGGGCATTCACAGGCATTTAAAACAGTACAAATGAAAACCATGCAAAGCATTCATAAAAATGTAAATACAAGATTTTTAAAATAGTAAAAAAAGTTATGAACTTCAAACATTACACATTTAAAAATACTAAAATACATTAAAAGATAATACAAACCTTATAAAGAGAACTGCATAGCATTAAAAGCCCAATGCTAGTCAATTCCTAAAAGCCTGATGGCACAAAGATATTTTGACCTGTTGATGGAAGGACAACAAGGATGGGGCCATCCTGGCCTTTCTAAGTCTGGGAGCAGCCACCAACATCTTTCCAGAAAGTCTGCCTGGTGGGCTTGGTTTAGGGCAGAGCAGGAAAAGATTGAGACCCGAACTCTGCATTTCTGCTCACTTGAAATGGGAAGGGAGCCCACGACAGAAAGCAAATGGCTTTAACAATAGGGACGTGATGGGGAAGGGAGGGGGAATCTCCTAAAGGACCCGTTGAACAAGGCTTTCTGTTTGCTTGGGCTGTCTCCGCTTGGCACAACCCAGCCGGCTCTTGCGTGGCGAACAGCAGGAGCTGGGCACTGCATTCTGCTTTCTCAGAAAGAAAAATCCATCACGCGCTGAAAAAGCGACAGGAAAATCATCCCTGCTGATTTTGTATGTCTTTCACTGCAAGGGCTTAAGAGGCATATCGTTTCTGCAGGGAGGACAAAAAAGATGGCACACTGCCCTTAGGCAGGCATACACAGCAGGGACCCTGGCAAAAGACAGCAAAGACGAATGGGTTGGGAGTCTCCGCTCAACATTCTGGGCTGCAAAGCCAAGGTCCCCAAAGTTATATGTTGTCCCTTGTTGGTGAGTGATAAGGGAGCTCACCACGGCCACGCTGATGAAGGAACCTTCAGAAAGCTGTGCTGTAGCTCGGTTTGGGAATGCTCCCCACTGCACACAAGTAAGGGGAAGGGCAGGGGGCTGGTTCACAGCTCTTACGATGACTTCATTGTGCACCAAGGAAAAGTTTTTCTTTCCTTCTTGTAAACTGGGGAAGCAGAAACAAGGGAACACTGGGTCTTTCTCCACCAGGTGGAAAGGTTTGAGAGGGCTTCATTATGGGTGTGAAAATAGGGAAGGAAGGTGGATATAAAAAGAAATGTGGCAGCAATGTTAAGGTGACAGTTGGCCCTCCACCTTTCATAGAATCCTAGAGCTGAAGGAGACCCCCAAGGGCCATCCAGTCCAACGCCCTTCTTCCATGCAGGAGGGCACAATCAAAGCCCCCCCTTTGGCAGATGGCCCACCCGCCTCTGTTGAAAAACCTCTACCACACTCCCAGGCAGCAGCGTAGTCTGCTGTTGAACTGCTCTTGGCATCTAAGGCTTAGGGGCTCAGGACCCACACAAAGGTGGAAAAATCACAAATGTCAAAACGGTTATGTGCATCTGTGGTAAGGGGGCTGAGGAGCAGTGGTGGGCAGAGCGAGCACCCAGGAGCCAAATCAGGTCAGAGAAAGGAGAGGGAAAGGAGGGTGGGTCAACCTTAAAAAACCCCTTTAAAACAGCACTGTATAGCATTAAAAGCCCAATCCTACTCAGTTTGTATAAGGCTGATGGCACAAAAATGTTTTGACCTGATGATGGAAGAATGGCTCTCCTTCCAGCCTCAAGCAAAAGCACCATGCATGGTATTAATGTTTCCATATTGAACATTTATCCCCTGCTTCTCCATCCTGCCAGAAGTCCATCTAACCATCTCACCTGCGCTTGTCCGGCCATTTCAATCCCAGCATCCAGGAATTCATCAAAATCTTCACTGAACTTTCCGGAGGCAGCCGCCAGCTCCCCGCTCTGGCCCCGCGTGGCGTGGACAACCTCTCCGGCCGATTGGTTCAGGTCGGCAGCAGCCTGGTTGAGTTCGCTCTGGGCTTCTTGGAATGATTTGGAACTGGGAGGCAGCTACGAGGGGAGGGAGAGAAAAATGAACAAACTGCCAAGATGGACTTACCAAGTGGGTAATTATTTTATCGGAGGGGTGGGGGTTTTCATTTGGAGGGGGCTACAGCCCCGAGTCCAGCTTCTCAGGTTTTTTTTTGAGACAATCCACTGATGTTAATTATTATTGGCACTTAAATCAGCCCACCGATTCCACAAGCAACTTCTTGCTGGATTCTCCAATGCTCTTCAAGGCCACGTCAACGTCCTTTTGGCCGGGAAGGCAGTTCACGCAGTTGTTCAGCGAATGGGAGACAGCTTTGGCCACCTTGGGGGACACAGAGATCAATGAAAGACCAGATTAATGCAGCTTGCAACCTCTGACCATGTGCAAAATGCCATATCTCCTCGCAGAGCACCTATACAATGCAGCCAGGCTGAAGGGAATTTCGTAAGATGCTGTTTTGTTTCTGTTTGCTGTTTTTCTTTTTTAAAATTGTCCTGCTTTTAATTGCTGTTAATTCTATTGCTAATCTAATGATATTTTTGACTTTGGTATGGTGTGGATTTTTAGCCATATCTGTTTTAAGTTTTATAAGCTGCCTAGAATTCCAGGACAGTGAAAAAGGGAGGTAATAAATACTGCTAATACCAACACTAGTAATTTTCCCTCACCTGGGCCAACCTCTGTTGGCTTTCAGCATCACCAGGAGCCACCAGGGCTTGCTTGGCTTCTTGGATAAGCATGGCCGAACCTTCCATGACGTCTCGTGCCGAGTCCAACATCGCATGTGCTGCAGCCGGGTCGCTGGTAGATGCCGCGACTCCCCTTGCGGCCTGGGCCAAAGTCTTCAGGGCCTGAGCTGTCTCCCTGGCAGCAACTCCTGTAGTAAAAAGGCATTGAGATCTTAGCTAACTGAGCCAATGCTGTCCCTCTCTCGTGGCTTATTGCATGTGCCTCCACAGCTTGGAAAAGTCACTTTTCTGGATTACCACTCCTACAAATCTACAAACTGTGATTCAGGAACCCATCTCTATTCTTTCCCTGCTGTCTCTGCCCCTGGTTCCCAGTTTTCCATTAAAGGAATAATGCTCTGGAAGACATGCACTTTCTTAACTATGTCTGTATTTTAAAAAAACAAAACAAAAAGGTAATGCTTTATTAATGAATGCCTAATATGGCACCTTCTAATTAGCAAATAAAATATTACTTAAAAAAACAAACATCCATCCATCCATCCATCCCAGGATCTCATTATACAAATATTTTGCATGTCATGTTTTGGGCTATGCACAAGAAACCAGAAAGACTCTGTGTGCTGACTGTGATACATTTGCTGCAGTTCACAAGAGACCTTTAGCTTTTCCTGGGAAGCTGCTGTGAGCTGATTTGTACCTGTGTAGTGTTCGTTGCCTTGGGCCGCGCATGTCAGCAGCTGGGCCATGGAGGAACCCACCGCCTTCGAGGTGCTTCCAAGGTCTTGAGCACATTTTTCAAGCTGAGTGGCAGAAAAGGAATGGTAACATGAACCAAAATGGAAAGATCACATTCTCACACAGAGGAATGCACACTTTAAGACGGTACAAGCTTCTCTCATTTATCTGACAGGTTAGGGACCAGAGCACTGGCAGAAAATGGAATTGGTTGTAAAGGGGAATCCATGTACTGTATTGTACGGAGCATGGAGGACTTACAGAGTTCACTAGGGACTGATTGTGCACACACTGCTTGGAAAGTTTCAGTTGGCTTTACGACGTTTTCCCTGCCTCTCAGCTCACTTTGCAAGCAGCATGCGCGCACGAGTGGTCCCAAGTGAGCCTCTTTGGCAAGAAGAACTGAGCAAGGATTCAAACCCTGGTCTCCAGAGCTGTAATCCAATGCTTGGAGCATTATACCATGCTGGCTCATTCTTACTTTATTTCAATTTACACAATGGCTGTTTTCTTTTGACTTTTCACCTGTCTCAACCTTAATATTTTTATGACTGACTGCAGAACTGGACAAATGCTGTTCATCTCAAACATATGAAATACTTATTCTGAAAGGCCCAGAATATATTGCTAACACCCCCTCCCAAGCTCTCTCCAGCTTACCGTTTCTCCTGGAAGTGGCTTCAACTGCCCATCGATAGCCGCCATCTTTGCATCCTGGAGTTCATTTTTGAGAGTCTGGACAGTGTTTAAGGCGGAGTCAATTTCCATGGGTCCACACGCTTCATGTGCCTAGGCACAAAGGAAAGCCCCACCCCAGATTCTCTTATTAAAATATTTATGTTGTGTATTATATCTACAGATCTCAAGGTAACGCACAATAAAATTAACCTGACCAGCTTAAAACAATGCATAACAGTAAAAGAAAACATTTAAACTGACAAAAACCAAGTTAAATAAGGATGGTTTTAAATCAGTGAAAGCAGTGGAAGGTTTGTTTAAAAGCAGTTAGTTCCCACAGACTTCAGCAGTTATTATTATCTCCAACTCCTTCTCCCATTATCGGCAACGCATCCCTTTTTCACGCAGCTTAAGGGGCATCCACAACGGCACATGTGGGAAGGAAGCACGCACATCAAACTCATAGCCACATATTTTTTCACTGTGGCGACAAAATAACAGGCCAATGTTCAAAAACATGGACATTCCGGGTTCTTGGGGGGCTGCAAAAAAGAAATTGGGGCCACATGTGCCCATGGGAAAATGAGTTCGGGGTGTTTGTGGCACCTCTCCAGTCTACAGATTCAAGAGTCTCCAGTTGCACTGAGAACAGAGAGTCCTACCCTGGACGCACCGTTCAAGAGCCTGGGCGCCTCCCTACCTTTTGGGAGGCAGTTCTCAGCTCGGCAAGGCTGGTGGCCAGGTTCTTGGCGCACTGGCTCAACTGCATCGCTGCGGCCTGGTCGCCCACTGTGGGCACTGCTGCTTTGGCTGAGGCCACCATTTTGCTTCCTGGCTGTTTAAAGGAAGACAGAGAGAAAATGAAGCAGAGTAGCTACTGGCCGTGGTTGGATACGGCCATTTTGCCTGCAGAAGTTGCACAAGCATTGTCTGAGGGAGGACACACTTTCCTCCAACGTGAACGAAATGGCAGAAGAGTGTTTACTACTTGCAATTTTGATTAGTACATCTCTCTCTCTCTCTCTCTCTCTCTCTCTCTCTTTCTGTCCCTCCCTTCCTCCCTCCCTCTATTAAAGGTCTGATGACCACGTTTACTTTACCTGGAGGAAGTTTTGGCTGGAGTTGATCAAGGCCAGCTGAGCACTCAAGTCCTCTGCTTGGGCTTGGCTGCCTCTCACGCCCTGGACGAGTTGCGGGATGTGGTCAGCGACATTCTGCAGAGAGGGAGGGAGAGACAGCGGGGGGCATGCTTCCAAAAGAGAAACTGGGAAACCACAAACTCACAACCTGGAGAAGTGTAGGAACAGCCCCCTAAGATTCTTCCAAGCCATCCTTTTAAAGCCACCTCATAAACATTCCCGCTTTAAAAATTAAGTAAGAGGTATCAATCCAAATATCCAAACATCTCCATTTTCTTCTTTGGCTGCTCTCAAAATGGCGACCCTTTCACTCCTTACCACCATGTTTAGAAACTTCTGCGGTACCTCTCAAAATGGCAATATAGAAGTGAAGGCACATCTTTGCTTGCTGCCATTTTGAGAGTGGCTGTAGAAGCAAACAGAGGTATTTGGGTTTGTACAGGGTTTTGGGGTGATTGTGTAGTGAGGGGTGGGATATTTTTTGCTTGTTTTCTGGGTTTTAGAGGGAGTCTGTGTGATTTAGGCAAAAACTGCTCAAAAATTAAAAAATATATGGGGGGTTGGGAGACTGGTGGGAGCTTGATGGGATGCAAAATTGGGGCCCAAGAGCCATATGTGGTCCACTGGGCACCCTTTGCCCACCCTTGTCCTAAGAGGACAACACACCTAACACAGTCTCCGACAAAGTCCAGCCCCCTGTGTGATGGCATTTCACCCCACCACGAAGATGCAAGCAGATTTTGTGCTCAGGTCTTTCCCCAAAGGGGCAGAAACTGGGATGCACCCAATAAAATCCACAAGAAGAAACTGCAGATGCCTTTCAACACACTCCAAAGATGGCTATTTTATTAGTAAAAAAGGCCACTATTTTAAAAAGTGAAAATATCCTCTTTGGAGCATCTTGAAACAGGTGTCCTCTTCTCAAATGTTCCCCACCACCTTGAGTGGCCCTTACCTTGCAGCTCTGGACCAGCTGCTGGTGAGCTGCCGTGTTCTTGTTCGAAATGGCTGCGTTCTGGGACGCCGCAATGGTTTGAGTCGCAGCCGCTGCCGCCTGCTTAGCGGCGACCTGGAAGAAAGACATACGTTTTATTTCCAACCAAATTATTTCCAGCCTTCCAGTCAGCATGCACAACAGTAAGAGATTATGGATTTGGTGGTCCTAAACATCTGGAAGGCTAAAGGTTCCCCACCTCTCAGGTTTAAACCTCCTGACAGGAGAGACGGGGGGGGGGGCGGAGAGACACACACACACACACACACACACACAGCTTCATTCAGCAGCTTGGGCAACTCTGTTAAAGATCCGGAGCGGATCCAACTTACTGCTAACATGGAAGGTGCCAACATCCAACAGGAGTCAGGCATTCAGCTACCCTGGAACATTGTATGTTCACACATGTCAGCTGCCTGTATGAAGAGCTCCTCCTGAAGCTACTGAGCCTTACGAAAAATGAGAAATGAGAAACAACAGGGAGAGATTGATTCCCTGGCTGCGTTCTGACCTCCAGTCTGTTCACAATTTTCTTTTTGATGGCATTTTGTGCAGCTGCGTTGGTGGCCACTCGCAAGCCCTCGGCTGCTTCCCGGAGTCTCTGCTGCTGGTCTTCGTTTTCTGGGTTTGCTGCGGCTCCCTGGCAAAATTGGTTAGAAAAACCCACATTAAAAAACCCAGAAGACATGAGAAAATTTAGGATAAAATATTAAAAGGGCTGCTTGCAATTCTTGGACTCATAAGCCTTAATCCACTTGTTCTTCTCAACCAGAGTCCTTTTTGTGGGAACGAATTATTTTTGTCCACTTAGCACCATGGAGGAAACAAACTAGATTTCTTTGTTTCACTGGTGTTGCCGGTTTCAATTTTCATGTTATTGTGAGTTTTTTAATTTTTTGCCAGCAACTCATAAACCGGCAAAAGCAAAGAGGATCCTTGGAATTCTAGACTCAGTAGCACCATTTGTCACAAAAAACCCTAAATTTTAAGAAGTAAATTCAATTTGCAACTACTTTATGGAAAAAAAAACCCCTTCTTCTTTTACACCAAGCCAAGTTGTACATAATGCGTTTTATGTTCCTAACATAACAAAGTGACTTCCAGTTGGTAAAGGGAGATAGCAATGTTTTTTTTCCTGAACCTCTCACTTCCTAGAAAACCTGGCGGCTTCTGCTAGGGTACCTTTGCGGCTTCCACCATCCGGGCTGTCGAATCCGCCAGGAGTTTCGCTGCAGCCAGAAGCTTCTTGGAATTTTCCATGTCGATTTCTGCTTCGGCGTCTGACCGCATGGCATTCACGAGGTCTGAGGTCGCTTGCGCTAGCACCCTGGCCTGCCGCACCATTTCACCTACAACGGTATCGAGTTAAAAAGCTTGCCTTTTATCTCTCCTTCTCCCTCCACATCTTCCTCCAACTGTTACTAACTGGTTCTGGGGCTGAAAAATTTCCTCAGGTGTTTTGGCCGGATCTTTTTTGGCCACAACAGTTGCTTTGTGCCTTCAAGTTGTTCCTGACTTACCATGACTCTGAGGTGAACCTGTCATGGGGTTGTTTCCTGGGGCCGAGAGTGCGTGACACACCCAAGGTCACCCTTTGGTCTTCCATGGCCAAGCGGGCAACCAAACCCTGGTCTCCAGGATCACGGTCCAATGCTCCAATCAATTAAAGAGGAGATGGAGGTCCAGCCCTAGCGGCTTACCAGCGTCCCCCATGGAGCTGAAGATGCTTTCCGTGACGCACATGATGGTGTCCGTGGCCTGGTCGTAGCGCCCGATGGGCTCCCCCCGGCTGGCAAACTGGCGGACGTGCTGCAGGAGGTCGTTCAGGGCCTGGCTGACCACGCTGGCGGCCGCGCTGACCTGCTTGAGCAGCTCCGTGTCGTCCGTGGCCGCCTGGCAGGCTCGGACGCAGTTCTCCACCGAGCGGTCCACCAGCCTCCCGGCTTCGATCAGCTGCTCCTGGCAGACCGGGGAGCTGATGGTGGGGCTCACCACCTGTGCCAAAACACGGACCACCACACTGGTTAGGAAAACCGGGCAGAACTCACCACACTGTTTTGCAAAAAATAGATAACAATATATACGTGTTCCTGTTCTCTCTGCGTCTCTATTTCTTCTAGCTAGTCTCTACAATGGACTCCCCGCTTCTATTTAACCTTTACAACAACCCTGTGAGGTAGGTTAGGCAGAAAATATGATGATGGGTGATGGGTTTTGTTACTGTGTTTTCATTTTAGTTTGATCTAATTCTAGTTTTATACAATGATATTGTATATATACACACACTCACAGATACACCCAGTCTATTTTTAAGTATACTCTTAATTCTATTTGTACTTTTAATTGTACTTTTTAATTATGCGTTATTTTAACTAGGATAAATAGTACCCTTTTTTGCCACTTTTTTCTTTTTCATTTTTTTTCACTTTTTATATGATAGGTATAATATGTATAGTAAGGCTCTTTTATTTATGTTATGTTACTGGCGTGATTTTTGTGTGTGTGTAAGGCCCTAAAATTATGTATTGGTCTATTTTATGCGAAATTCAATACAAATATATTTACATATATTTTAACTAGTATATATATATATATATGTGTGTGTGTGTGTGTACTTTAAATGTTTTGTGCTTTTAGAGTATTTTAGTCATAATTTGTTTTTGAGTGTATCTATGTCGTACTGTCTCGAGCCTAGAGAGAGGCGAGTAACAAATAAAACAGTAATAATAAATTATTATTAATTAGTAGTAACAGTAATACTGATATAGTAACAATAAATTATAAAAATAAATAAATAAATAACAATATTTTATATTATTAATAAATAATAATAAATATTATTATTATTATTATTATTATTATTATTATATTTGTAACCTGTCTCTCCCTAGGTTCCTGGAACGGAACTTCCATATATAGAGAGGGCACACTGTATTATTATTATCATTATTATTATTATTACTACTACTACTGCTATACAGTATGCTTTCTGTATATATGGAGGTTCTGTACTGTATTATTATTATTATTATTATTTTACAGTGTGCTCTATGAATGGAGGTTCTGTTCCAGGAATCCCACATGAAACAAAAAAAGTGTGTGTTGTGTCCCACTGTAGTCAATGGACAGGACGTGCACATCCCTGTGCGCACGCAGGCGTGCACTCGTTGTGCCCGCTCACGACAACGGGAGAGATGCTTTGCACGCCCGTGCGCTGCCGAGGTCGTGCCAGAAGGGGGCGCACTGTCCTTCTCTTTTGCTCCCTTCCCCCCCCTTTCCTCTACAGTTGCGAATAAGTCTGCATCTCTGAGCAAAAATTAATGCATATTGAACCATTCAGAAAAGAAAAAAGACAACTCAAGACACGCATCCAGCCGTACCTTTGCGCAGGCCACAAGCTGGGAGGTGGAGAGGGCGCACTGGGTGGCCGCGGCAATGACCCTGTTTTGGAGGACGGCATCTTCGGCCACCTGGGCCACGTTCTTGGCCTTGAGCACCAACATGGCGGCGGCGTTGGCCACGGCTTTGGCCAGGCTCATCAAGACGTCCTTGGGAAGAGGGCGAGAGAAGGAAAACCGAGGAGAAACGGCGAGAATTTTCAACGTTGTTTTCGATTATCTCTCTCATCTTTTTAAAAAATTCTTTCAAAAAATTCATTTCAGTTTCAGTGCTCTAGCACAAAGCCATAGCAAAGAGCATAATGTTATACTGCAATACGACAAAATAGGACCAAAAGGTTTCCGCAGTAAATTTAGACCCAAACTGAGGAAAAAACAAGAGAGATTTCAAGCTAGTTTTCTGTTATCTCCCTCGTGGACTGGTCATTTTTTTAGAAAAAAAATCTTTCAAAAAATTCATTTCAGTTTCATTGCTTTACCATAAAGCCATAGCAAAAACCACAATGTTGTATTACAATACAACAAAATATGATGATAAAAAGATTTCTGTACTAAGTTGAGACCCAAACTGAGGAGAAACCAAGAGAGATTTCAAGATTGTTTTCCATTATCTCCCTCGCACATTGGCTGTTTTTAAGAATTATTTCAAAAAATTCATTTCAGATTCATTGCTCTAGCACCAAGCCATAGCAAAGAGCATGACATTATATTACAACACAACAAAATACGGTGATAAAAAACATTTCCGTAGTAAGTTAAGACCCAAACTGAGGAGAAACCAGGAGAGATTTCCAAGCTTGTTTTCAGGGATCTCCCTCACAGGCTGGTCTTTGAGGCTCGAGCTGTGGTGGTCCGGGCACTCGGGGAGACCGGCCTTCCCATCCCCACTTGGCCATGCAAACCCACCGGGGGGGGGGCCTTGCACAAGTCGCACTCTCTCAGCCTCAGAAGAAGGCAAAGGCAAGCCCCCTCGGAACAAAACTTGCCAAGAAAAACCCACAACGGGTTCTCTTTGGGGCTGCCCCAAGGCCAAAAATGGCTTGAAGGCACAAAACCAGCAAGAAAAAGGAACCTCAGCAGGTGCGGCTTGCAACCTGATCGGACGATGAGCAACACCTGCTGAAATCCCCTCTTCGACCCCGCTGGCAAAGGTTGAGGAGGTTCTGCCCTGGCCACCCCAGCTAAATTTATCCCACTGGGTCAGCTGGATGACTTGATGGCACCCAACAACAACAACAACAACAACAAAGTTGGGGGAAAGTAAACCAGTGCATTGCTCTTCAAAGACCTGATCTTGGAAGCCATGTAGGGTTGGACCTGGTCAACACCTGGATCGGAGACCATCATGAAAGATCTCCAGGTTGGGCTAGAGAAGAATCCCACCTCGGACTCCACAGAGAGCTGTGGTTGCCATCCGGATTTGGCAATACCACACCAGACGAACCGGTGGCACAAGATGGCTTCCGTACTCCCTCTCGTTTGCAATGTGCAAATTTAAATTGACGGACGGGTCAAGCCACCAGCTTAAACTCACGCACGCAACCCATTCCAATTTAACTCCAGAGCTAATTTATACTTACTTTTTGGACTCCAGTTCTCCAAATCCCCCAGCCATTCTCCATACTGGCTGGGGCCTTCTGGGAGCTGGAGTCCGAAATTGAAACTTTTCCAGGCTCTGAGATATACTCAATAATATCAACACGCTACCCAATCCAACTTGGCTGGAACATTATGGCGCACAAATTGCACATACAGGGTGATTCCACACTAGCATGTTACAGTGCGATTATTCCCCTTTCAACATCCTATGGAATCCTGGGGTTTGCAGTTTAGGGAGGGGCCTGGCCAGACCCCCCCCCAACTGCAAACCCCAGGATTCCATAGGATGTTGAAAGGGGAATAATCGTACTGTAACAGGCCAGTGCGGAAACGGCCGCTGTCTCTACAAAGAGCAGCACGGATGCTGCCATTACCTGGAAGCGCTCGTCCGTTTCGTTCTCTCCAATTTGCCTGAGAAGCTCCCCGCTGGCCTGGCCGATGCTCCCGGCTGCGGTCAAGACTGTCTGGCGAGGCTAGGAAATTAGGAAATTAGGTTATCAGGCTAGCAAAGGGAAATTGAATTTCCAGTTCGGTTGTGTCTTCTTCTAAGAACTTCCACGAATCATGATATGGAGGAAAAGATGCTGTGTATTATGCTATGTCTTATCTCGTCTCCAAATAGCTGTTTGTGTAATATTTCAAGAACTGACCTCTCATAAAAATATTAAAATAATAATAATAATAATAAGGACAAAACAAGCCTCTTGCCTCAACAGAGTGCATACTAATTTTGCCTAAAATTGCCCAGAGTTGCCTTGGAAATCTACAATGAATCTCTCTCCATTCCCTTACTTCTCTGCTGGTCTGCTGATATTTCATATTTTGTCTTTCAATGGATTTTAAAGGACTTTAATTCTACAGATTGCTTGCTTTTAAAACAATACATACACACACACACACACACACACTGTGTTCAATTTTAAGATTTAAATTCTATAGATCGTTTGCTTTTAAAAACACACACACACACATATTATATTTTTTAATTTTAATAGTGTGCTGTTCTGTTGCTTTTTAAAGACTCTCTCTTTTAATTATTATTAAAGGATTTTAACTTTAGATTTCTTGCTTTTAAAATAACACGGACATATATATTATTCACAGTTTTGTATGTTTTTAATTTGGACTGGTTTTAACAATTTGTAAGCCGACTTCATCACCATTGCTGTGGAAAAGGAAGGCTATAAAAGAACAAATAATAATAATAATTATCAACATCATTATATTATTATCATATTATTATATAATATGATACATTTTAATATTTTATAGTATATAATATACTGTAATATAATATATATTATATATCATGTAATATATATATAATATATAATATATATTATATATAACATACTATATACTATATAATATACTATATATAATGGTATAATATAATATAGTATATTATATAATATATAATACATTATCATATAATACATTATCATATAATAATAATAATTCTTATTATTATTAACAACAGTAGCAGTAGTAACATGGCAGCTCAAATTTCCAAATTATTCTATGAAGATTCAAAATTTCTAACTCTTCCCTTTTAAAAAAAAAAATCAAAGCACATATTAAAAGAAAAACAAAGACATATTTCATGTTTGGAAGAAGGCCATTCTTCCCTCTTTTGGTATGATCAAGCGTGGCGCGAACTTTCAAGGCCAGAATTGCAATCGTGCACATCTGTCCAAAACCCCAACGCACATTCCAGCGTGCGAGCGTTTGTGCTTCAGTGGGGAAAAGGCAGCCCTGGCCATCTGTAGTTTTCATGAAAAGCAGGACAGTTAATGTGTGCATGTGTGTGTGTGTGTGTGTGTGTGTATACATAATAGCCCAGGCTGATGGAAGCAAGGAAAAAATCCTGCGTGTGCCCGGTTGACGAAGCCTCAAGGAGTTCCCAGGGAGGTGCAGATTACGAGCTGACAACCGGGAAGTCCTTTGGGAGGAACAGCTCAAGAGCGGAAGCAGAAGAACCAGGGATTGGCTTCGAGCCAGAATCCAGGGAGAGGAAATATCTGAAGCCATCCATTAAAGCAACTGGAGTGAGGTTCAGGGGGCAATATCCCCCCAGTCTCCCACGGGCCACACAGGGGAGCAGCATCCAGAAACAGTGTCTTCTTTGGACTGTTTCCCACGCAAAATGGCATCTGGAAAGGACATTGCATGATTGCCAGTTGCCATTTTGGCCAGGATATGGATGGAAAAAAGGTAAGAGTATATTGGGTGTGGCAGGGTTGTTCTGCTGTTTCATGTTTTCACACATTTGGGGTAGTGGTGGAGTGATTTCTCGGGAGAAAGTCAGTCTGAAATTGTTCCCAAAAAATAAAATAGCTGTAGCCAGAGGGCCAGTTACAGGGCCCATACTATACCCCTGTCGAAAGAGCTTCACTGGCTGACCTCACCTCTCCCGATGTTGGCTCCACGGCTTTCAGAAGGTCAGAAACTGCCCCTGCCAAGGTCCGGGCGGCTTTCAGGAGATCCTCCCCGCTTCCCACCTCGTCATCCATGAGAGCAGCAAGCAGCTTGACACCTTTGGACATCTCTGTGAGGTTTGAGGAGATGGTGGTGATGGCACAACCCACGGCCGTGTAGTCGGTATCAACCGGGTCACCTGTCAAAAGAAGAGGAGTCAAGAAAGCCTTGAACATGCAGGAAGGGAACTAAACTTTTAAGTCAACAGGGAGAACTGCTGTTCAGCAATGACTCTGCTGTGGTTCTAATTCTTCTGCCTCTTTCTTTACCACAAGGCAATCCATTCCCTGTCTATCTAGATCTTTGTTGTGGTCCACAGACCCTACCAACCAAGGGCTCTTGAAAGAGCTTGCAGTCCCTCATCAGGTGGCACGAGGTGACTCAAAAGGTCCAGCGGCCAAGAGCATCCCAGGCCAAACCAAGAAGGGCTCCTGATTTTACCTGCCGTAAGGTTGACGACAGACGCCGTCCCTGCAGTAATGGCATCCACTTGAGAGTGTATTTCATGCTTCGATTCATCCACTTTGTTCTGAACCCAAACTCTGGAGGCCTGGAAGGGGGAGGGAAAAATCAGATCCAAAGTAAGCAGCCGCTTGTATGGAAACAACTATCCAATGCAGAAGGGAAATACAAGCCCAACTTGGAGAGGCAGCTGTGCCACCGGACGGGTGAAACGGTAGCCACTGAGAAAAGCATCCACAAGTAGAAAGACTTCACTGGATCAAATCAAACAGGGGCAAGCCATCAGAGATCTCCTAGATGTGTGCCAGGGATGCCTGGCTGAACGTACCATGTCATTCCCTAAAGGTGGGAGGTTGTCAACTTCGGTGAGGTCTGCCTGGGCCTGCTGGACGGCGTGCATACTCGTGTTGATGGTCCCCATCAAGGCCTGCTGGGCAGATGTCTGCAAAGGGAAGGAAAAGGAGAACAGGGATACGTCAAAGAACCTTTGGCAGTAGCAGGAAGCAGTTAGGTATCTCTGCTTATGAATACATGGTGGGCGCTCAAGGGTCAACAGAAACAGAAGGCCGGGGAGGAGACGCTTACCAAGGGGGGCATGTGACCCCTGTGCATCTGGCCCACCGTGACCTGCTGCTGGGGCGAAGGCATGCTGCCAACATTGAACGTCTCTGGGCCGGTGGAGCCCGAACGCATGACGGCTGGCAAGGCAACGGAGCCGTGTTCCACCTTCCCTGTCCGGTTGAACTGCTGTTGCAAGATTGTTGACCTACATAGGAAAGGAAAGAATCAGGTCAGGAATACTGGTCCCCCCCCCCATCATCATCATCATCTTTTTTACTCTGCTCTGTAAGCGCTCTTCTTTGTTTCCCTCCTCTTTATTATTATTACTTCCACACTAGACTGTTACAGTGCTATTATTCCACTTTCAGCATCCTACAGAATTCTGCCGGTTTGCAGTTTAGGGAGGGGCCTCAAGGGCCATCCTGAAAGGCCTCTCCCTAAACTGCAAACCCCAGGATTCCATAGGATGCTGGGAGTGGAATAATAGTGCTACAACAGTCTATTGCGGAAACGGCCACAGTCAGGTTTTGCACTCTAATTGAGAAGATGGCCAACCAGCAGCCGCAGAAGAGGCCTTCACTCTCAGGTCTTCACCGGAGGTGCCTGCAACGGTGGTAGGACCAAGAGAAAGACCTTACTGCTGGACCCCCAACCAGGCCTGTAAGGAACATTACAGGCCTTTGGGTAGTCCAGACCTAGAAAACTAGAGCTGGAAGAGACCCCAAGGGCCACCCAGTCCCACCGTCTCCTACCATGCAGGAAGACACTATCCAAACTTCCTTTGACAGATGGCCATCCAGCCTCTGCTGAAAAACCTCCAGAGAAGGAGGAGACTCCACCACCCTCCAAGAGAGCACATTCCACTGCTAAACTGCCCTTACCCTCAGGAAGTGCTTCCTAATGCCTAGGTGGAATCTCTTTTCCTAAAACTGTATGTGTGAGCAAATCCACATGCTGTACATGTGAGCATACCCAAGCTGTACGTGCAAGTACACCTACTTTTTAGGTGATACAGATTCTTCCAGCATGGTTGATTCTTCATCTCCTTCCAGTCCAAATCGGTCTTTGCTTTGCTTCTGCAGAAGAGATCAAAAGGGTCTTATCTGGCATCTTCCCCTCCTTAGCCATCCATCCTCTTGTGCAAACTAAGAGTTGCTTCTCCTAACGCTCTGAAACACCCTATCCCTAAATCAACGAACCAGAGACTCCATGCAGCCCCCAGACTCCCTTTCTTCACAGGCACATTATCATTACATTCTTTTGATCTAAAGTGGGAAATCCCTGGGTTAAAAAGGGGGTGCTAATTCTTCCCTCCCAATTCTGCAGTCTCCCCCTCTTCAATATTCTGAAGGTACACACATACAGCAATATCTAGCAAACAAAGGGAGGAGAAGGGTTAAGCGGACACCTCCCTCCCACCACTTCTCTGCTAGCTTCTCTGCAGCTAATTGTGCAGAGCACTGGGAGAGTCACTGCGCATCAGGCGATTGATCCCCAGCAGAGAAAATTTCTCCCTTCCGGACCACAACAGCGCTGATTGCCCTTCCCTGGGGTTTTGGCATTCAAACTGTCTTGGCCACAATCCAAAGAGCTACTTTAGGTCCACCCAGAAGCTTTGAGACTTCTTTTTTCTATAGTCCCTTTTTTTTTGGAACAGCCAAACTCCTCTCCGTTTCCAAAATGTTTTGCAATGTGACACAGGGGAGCATGAAGGGACAGGGAGAGCGGCTGTCGGAGAAACACAAGCCCCCGCGGGAACGCTCAGACAAGTCCTCCAGTTCTTTGGAGTGGAGTCACTTCACATTCAAAGAGTAGAAAAAGAGGGGAAAGGAGTCTTGGAGCACCTTTAACTGGTTTAATTTAGGCATAAGCACCCATCAATGCATCTTGAGGACATGGATGGCAATCCACGAATCTTCATGCTAAAACAAATCAGTGCTGAACCTCCCCGCGTAGGCGCAGCACTTTGGTCTGTTCATTTGAAGTATGGACCAAAACCCGGATCGGATGCCCGTCCTCACTGATCTGGGAATCACCAGCTCCCCCTGTTAACAGATGATATTCTTCCAAACACCACAGCCTCAACTCCTCACCCTGAACAGATAAGCCAAAACAACCCCACTGTGCAATTTAAAAAAATTTGGTGGGGCCCTGGGATGTACTTTTTCTTTTTTTGTATATTTATTTATCTGTTTTTACACATAGGCTCCAACAAACCTTTCTAACACAGACATAAACTAATGTTAACAAACTAAATAAAATAAAGTTCTAAGCAACAAATTAAAAAAAACTCACAAAGACATTGACTTACTAACTAATCTAAACAACTAAGCACTAAAATATTAAGGCACAAAAGGGCTATGACCACCCCACCAACTGTAATGAGAAAAGGAAAAAGAAAATAAGGCAAGATAAGATTATTTTACCAGGACGTACCTTCTTGAGGATGATATCGATGTAACCCGCAATGAGCTGAGAGATCTGTTCACCTTCAGTCGTTTGTACTGAGTAGTAACTTTCTTGATACTCGCCGAAATCCTAACAAAACAAGACGGAGGCATCTTGGTTAAGTCAATTGCTATGGGTCCTGTTTTAAGGACAGGTGGGTAGGTGGGAAAAGCTTTCAAGTTACTGGTGGGCAAAGTGTGGTCCTAGGACCATTTGTGGGGGCCCCACGAGTGACCTTTTTCTGGCCAGAAAGAAAAGACCCTCCTAGAAGCCTTCAGGCACAACAAAACTGATGTTTTAACTAGATTGATGTATTACTAGCTCAGATGATATAGAGCTTTTCCCCCCTTCCTTAGGGAATAATGGGACTGATTTTTGAAACCAAAAAGGTAGCTAAATTTTCACCCTTCTTCTTCCCCTTCTTTCTCTTCCTTCTCTAGAGTAGCTGGCCACCCTGTCTCTCTCTTTCTCATTCATTTCTAATTTTCTCCCCTTTTTCTGCAAACTTTCCTGTTTCTGTCTTGCTTTCTAATCAACCCAAGTTCCCGAGTGTGGCTCAACAGCAGCAGCAGCAGCAGCAACAGTAATAAAAACAACCGTTTTTGGGAACCAGAAGTGGAATTTACTTTGGAAAATGGGCTGGAAGAAGGTGGAATGAGATGGCCTTCAAGGACGTATTGTACAATTGGGCTAGAAAAAAGACCTGAGTGAATTTGCAAAAGTTGGAGGAGAATTTGGAGACGCGTGCCTCCCTTTTTGTGTGTGGATTGCATAGGGCACCCTCTAGTTTGGCCTCTTCCCCTTTCATCCCCAGCAACCAATTACCAAAGTGAAACTTTTTGGGGAGGCAGCCCAGCGCTTGACGGTGGTCAGCGGCCACTCCTGCAAGACCTCCTTGGTCTTCTCATCCACGCGCATTACCGACTCCTTGGTGATTCCCAGCAAACGAGGAACCAGCTTGTTTTTCCCCTTCATCTTCTCCTGTGGGTGGAAGAAACCAGAGCTTATCCAAGTTTCTCTTCCGCTCAGGGGCTGCCAGGTTGATAACAAAAGAATGGCTCCAGGTTTGGTAAAGAGGCCAACTCCTGCAAGGTAGAGACCAACCAAATGTCTGCACTACATTGTTATGACGTTATTATTCCACTTCCACTTCCTATGGATGTTGAAAGTGGAATAATAACGCAATAAGTCTAGTGCGGAAGTCTGGCGAGAGAACTTAGCAACTGAAAGCTTCCACTGGCTCAGTCACATTAACCAGAGGTGGACATTTAACACAAAAGTTGCATATCACAACAAATACTTAACCCCACATCCAGACATACACACCATACAATTCAGTCATAGGATCTCCATCTTGGGATTGAGTTTAATTTCAATTCTCGGGGCTCAAAAATCTAGCAAAAGCTCTGGATTTCTATGCTTCTTCCTTGAACTCTTGACCCACTGATTTTTTAGTACTTTATTCTCTGGAGAACTCAAAATAACTGGCGCATTACCGTGGAACTGTAATTTGCCATTAGTAAAAGCTAGGGCCTGTCTTTGGATTTAGTTTTCTTCCAGTGGACCAAGATGGCTACTTCCCTTTTTTTAAAGAAATAAAAATGTTTGATGCATCACAAGCTGTTCCTCGTCAGGGAACGCGGAGTCAACCCAAGATCTGTGGTGGACAGAAGAGAACTGACCACATCACAGCGCTGAGAGACTGGGTTTGAACGGCTGATTTAAAACAAATATTTAGGATGCAGCAAAGATGTTGCCATTGATAGAAGGCACGCTGTCGAAACCTTGTTTATTCCCAAAGACAGGCTGACCATCCATGAGCCTCCCTTGCTCTGTAAATAACATCTGCACTATTTCAATGTTCTAATCTTTGGAATCAACCTCAACCTGTCATGAATCAGAGTGCTTTTAAGACTAAATTAACCATGAAGTCAATTTTTTTGTTTTGTTTTGGCGGGGGTAGAGAGAATGAGGGAGACAATGAGGGAGGCTTTGAGGGTTTTCCTGCATGGCAGGGGGTTGGACTGGATGGTCCTTGTGGTCTCTTCCAACTCTACATTTCTATGATTCTAATATGAAGGTGATTAGAGATTTATTCATTGACATTTACAAAAATCTCAGCTTTCTTCCTAGGAGTTAAGAGGAGGTTGCATGATTTTTCTACTTCCACTCCCAACTATAAGATTGTACTTGTACTTTAATTGTACTTTTAATTAATTATGATATATTTTAATTATGAGATATTTGTATTTTAAATGGTTTTGTGTTTTTAGTGTATTTTAGCTATAATTTGTTTTTAATTGTATCTATGTTGTACCTGGCCTCAAGCCTCTGGGAGAGGCGGGTAAAAAAATAAACGTTTATACTATTACTACTAATAATATAAGATTAATCAGTGATAAATGAGGCTGCAGATTGTCTACAGCAGAGAAGTGTTCCAACCCTTTCACTGATGGGGTCAAAGCAGCCCCTCACAGCCGAGGGCAGATGGGGCTCTTAAACAATTATCAATTAATTATCAATTAATTATCAATTAATTAATTAATTATATGCAGGCTATCCTTGGCTGGCAATCCAATTCCCCATGGCTGATTAAATGAGGTGCCCATGAGCTGGAGCGCACCCTTTGGGTGAGATTGACTGAAGAGGATTTTTGGTGCAGGAACAATCAATCGATCAATCAGAAAGATCAAAGTGCACTAGCATGATCAGTCTCCCCCATAGCTATCAGAAAGTGTTCAATCAGGCTAGCAAGAGATGAGAATTCGCTCCCCCAGCCCATTCCCTGCCTTCGTATCACCACCAAGCTAATGCAAAATTGTACCCGACAATACAAACGGACCCTTTTATGCCACTGGGCTGCTGTTAATGTTTGGCCGTGGTGCTCACAAGGACTCCAAGACCCATCTGCCTGGTGAAAGAGGCCCAACACACACTGCACAAGGTCTAGGAGATACTGTGTGTGGTGGTCCACCCAAAAGTAATGACCCAGAATTGCCTCCCAGAACTGTCTTCTATGGATTCCTGTAGGGATGCATTTTACTCTCTCTTGGTTTGTTAAACCCAGATTTTTTCTCTCCTTCAGCCTCGTAAGGCTCATCAGAATTCAGCCATCTCCACAAGTTAGATGCTCGTGGGCACATTTCATGCACATCCAGTTTCTCTATTTGTAAAACGAGAACTCAGCTGAAAACGAGAGCTCGTTCCCCTGAAAGCAGAAGCCTTTTTCTGCCGTGGGAAAAAACAAACAAACCAGGGTCAGCTCCTTGAACGGCCAAGTCTCTTGTCAAAAGCATCAGCAACTGGATTTAATTGTTCATCCAATTAACGTAACCGCTCACCCAGTTCCAGCCGAAACCCCTCTCCATCCCGCTTACCTTGACAAGGAAAAAGGAGACCCCGTAGGTCCTCAGGGACCGGGCCAGCTTCACATACTTCACCTTGGCTTCTATTTCTGTCATCTCTCCACAGTTTTTGTGCTCCTGCAAAGAAGTGCCAAAGGATCAGTTTCTTTTTGCACCACATGGTCAACAGTCGAGAGGTTTCATGGAGTTCAAAGGGGCCCCAAGAGCCACCGAGTACAACCCCCTTGCAAGGTGGGCACGCACAGTGAAAGCATCCCTGAGATACGACCATCCAACTTTTGTTTAAAAATATTCAATGAAGGAGAGGCCGTAACCTTTCAAGTTAGCCTATTCTACAGCCAAGGAAGTCTAAATATTGGGAAATCCTTCCTAATATTTAACTGCAATCTCCTCTCTTGTAATTGGTACCCACTGATAAGAGTTTCTGCCCTCTGGAGCATCAGAAAATAAGCATGTTCCATCTCCTGTGTGAAAGCCTTTCAGACATTTAAGGAGAATTATCATATCCCATCTTAGTCTTCTCCCGATCAAACATAACCAGCTCCTCTAACTATTCCTCACAGGGCTGGAGAACGGCAAACACTGTAAATCCCTCACTGTTCCTGGGGTTGTATCTTGAGCAAAATATTCCTAAATGCAATCTCAGCTATGCACCCGCCAAACACACAAAATGCATGGACTGGACTGTTTTTAAGCTGCATTTTTTATTAATTTTAATTGCAAGTCTTGTATCGCTTAACAGTCTTAATAGTTCAATTCTATTTTAATTATTGATCTGTTGTAGGTTTTTAGCTATAACATATATCCTATTGCAAGCCTCCTGGAGTTCCAGATTTGGGAAAAAGCAAGTAGGAACGTAACAACAACAACAACAATTCCCATGACATTTTTTAAAAATGAATCTAACCCTCACCTGGAAAGCCTTGTTCAATTCTCTACCCAGCAAGATTTTTCTCCTTTTCAAGCTCTCCCATCTCACTCCATCCAAAAGCTGACCATTTCTGTCCACTAATATATAATTCCTGCCCCTTAAACTGTTTTCCTCTTACGTAGACATCAAAAATTACCCAGCAGAGAAGATTTCTCAGCCCTCATTCTTTAGGGAAGGAAAGTTTTTTTGCTCTCCTATGTGCTAGAAAAATAACAGCTGCTACTCCATTGCTCTGCTTCATCCAAAAGCGCAGGGACGACAAATCTGCAAAAAGTGTGTGCGTCTGTCTGTGTGTGTCAGCCTTCATTAATCCCCAAGACACCGGTGGTTTTGCCGGGATACAGTATTAGCGTGTGCAATGACATTTTCTCGGTGCTAGCAGGGCCGCTGTAGCCTTTTGCCGACAGCTCTTTCTAAAAAGGTCTACGTCAAATTAAACTGACACCGGGCATCTTCCTCCTCGCAACAAGCCAAGGCGGCCAAAGTCTATAGGGTGTCTGAAACCAGAAAACGGATCTATCCTGTGCAATTACAGATGTAAAATTTTGAGAAATTTTAAAATTGTGTGTGTGTGGGGGGCTTCTTTTTTTTCCTTTTTTTGGGTTAAAAAAACCATACATTTTTCAGAAAAAAACTGGAAAAAAAAGTAGTACCCTTTGTAGCGGATAGTCACTTGGTGATTTTAGAAGCACAAAAAGTGTCACGCCTGATTTGCTTGGGCATAAAACTGACACGTTTGGCATTTTACAAGCACAATTCATTCAGATGATAATTAAAAAATGGCTTTTACTTTTCAAAGTTTTAATTTCTATTACAAATGAAGATAAAAAGTTCCGAACTGTAAGGAACCTCTTTTGGTTTTTGCCGGTGTATGAGAAGCAGGCTCAAAGAATAAAACAAGAACGTGTGTGTGTGTGTGTGTGTGTGTGTGTGTGCCTTCAAGATCCCTACTGACTTGCGGGTTTTCTTAGCCAATAAATCCTCAGAGGTGGGGTTTTTTGAATTAATTAATAATTAATTAATTAATTATATTTATATACCACTTTTCTCCCAGAATGGGTTTTGCCAGTTCCTCCCAGAACATAACCCTCCAACATTTCACATATGAAAAATAGGACACATGTGGCAAAGTAACTTTGGAATGTCTTCAGGGCAGCAAAAAATATGAATGAGGGAGAACTCAAAAGCTAGGAGAAGCCGCAGCAGTTTGCTTTAGCCTGACCTTCATGGGGAAAGCTAGGCCATTTCCGCACTAGAATGTTATAGTGCTATTATTCCACTTTCAACATCCTATGGAATCCTGGGGTTTGCACTTCAGGGAGGAGCCTTTGATGTTTTTGGACTGCAAGTCCCATCAGTCGTAATCAGTATTAGCTAAATGTAAGGAATGCTAGGAACTGAGTCCAAAAACATTTGGAGAGCCACACAATTTCTGCTTCTGCTTTAGGTCTAACTTGATGCTTCCCCAGATGTTCTAGAGTGCAGCTCCCATCATCCCCATGGCTGTGCTCTCTGGGGATGACAGCAACTATAGCCTGAACCATTGGAGATTGCCACACTGGAGCAGAGTGCTTTTATCCCAATGCAATGGGGTCTTGACTTCCCCCAAAGACCCCCAACCACCGCAATCTGGGATGGCTGGTGGCTCCTTGGTCAGTTGCCTGGTGAATCCATTCCAGATTTTAGATAGTTCCAACAGAGCTCTAAGAAGAAGCTGAACCAGGTGCTGTTCAGCACCTTGGAGAGCTTCCTCAAAGCTTTTACTAAAGCCTGAAGTGGATTCACTGCCCCTCTGACACTGACAACCATCAGTCAAGCTATTACAAAAATTTGGAAAGGCAGTACAGGTTAAGCGTCCCTTATCCAAAATGCTTGGAACCAGAAGTATTTTGAATTTTTTTTTTCAAATTTCGGAATACCTGTATTTGCATATATGCACATCATCAGATAGTTTGGAGATGGGACCCAGGTCTAAACACGAAATTCATTTATCTTATACACATAGCCTGAAGGTGATTTCATACAATATTTTTAATAATTTTGTGCATGAAACAAAGTTAGCATACACTGAATCAGCAGAAAGCAAAGGTGTCACTATTTTAGCTACCCATGTGGACAATTTCAGATTTTGGAGGAGTTTAGATTTTGGAATTCTGGATAAAGGATGCTCAACCCATACTTCACCTTTTAAAACTTTTAACCGTTTACCATATGACCATCCTCAATCGCCAACACAAAACCAGCAATACACAGAGTGCTGGACAACAAGATCTGGTTTTCTCAACAAGAAAAACCCGAGCACATTGTGCTAACAAAATGGACCACGAAAAAATGGTCCTTATATAACCGCCTTCCCTCCCTTCCCTTGCAAACGCGCTCCTGTTTTGCCATCTACGTCGCAGCCGAAGAGCATTAAATGTGCTCATTTCTTGAAGAAAATGCACTGAAATGCAAAAAAATAATAATGAAAGATCTTTCCAACGACACAGAAAATTGGAATTAGGAGAGCAAGTTTGCCAAAGGGGGTGGAAGAGGAGAAAATAAAACCGTCTGCTTCTTTTACACTTGAGTTGGTGCTAGTTTACTGCTGAAGCGAAAGCCAAGAGAATAAAAATACCACATATCTATAATAAGCTGGAAAGTGGGGGAAAAAGAAGTGAATCTCTTAATTACCTGAAATATCCTCTTCTCAGCCCCTCTTTGCTTGATGTATTCTTTTGGAAGAAATTCTTTTAGGCTGGGGATAAAAAAGAGCCACCATTAATGAAGCTGCACTCTCCTGTTCCACATTTTGAACCATCGGTATGCAGAGACAGGGGAGGTTGAACCCTTCAGTTCAAGGGATTTCTAGTATTCCTCAGCCTCCCTTGTCCCTGATTGGCTCCCTGGCTCCCTCCCATCCAGAGACAGCCAATCAGGGTGGACCACTTCATAAACATCACTACACTCGGGAGGAAAGCAGGCAACCAACTGGAATCCTGCACAGCCAGGTCCTCTTTTTGGGCACCTGAGCATCCTCAGACATGCAAGAAAGCCAGAAGAAAAAAATCCAGTTGCAGTCAGCACATCTGCACTTCAAACCCACCTGCCTGTTTGATTTATTTTTTTGCTATCCATTTAGAAGGAGCACTCTGTAAAAATCCAGAAATAGCTGATTTACATCTGGAAGACTATGCTTTGCCCACTCCTGAGATATAATGAGAGTCCAGGGGCTGTGGAGGTCCCTGCTGGGTCAACACAAAAAATCAACACAAAACAGCCCTCCCTATAAACCAGTGGTTCTCAACCTGTGGGTCCCCAGATGTTCGTGGACTTCAGCTCCCAGAAGCCCCAGCCACTATGGTCAATGCTCAGGGCTTCCGGGAGCTGAAGTCCACAAACATCTGGGGACCCACAGGTTGAGAACCACTGCTATAAACCAAAGGGACAAGCTTGTGCTTCTCTAGATGCCGCGTTACAACACCCATGTTCCTTGTTGGCACAGGCTGATGGGAAGAGAAATCCAGCCCAGAAAACTAAACACTTTTCTCTCTTTCTACCATATACCTCTGTATTTGCAACAACTCAACCTTCCTGACCCATTTCTGCATGTTCTGCAAGTTGGGGTGACACCTCCAAGACCCAGTGCTTGGAAAAATTACCTTTTTTTTGGACTACAACTCCCAGCCTCCTGAGGGCGATGGCAGTTGTAACCCACACATGCAGAGGGTGCCTAGTTGTTCTCCAGTGTTTTCACACACCCACTCCTTAATCCACAACACAGTCCAGAAAAGTTTGACTACAGCTCCCAGAATCCCCTGGCCAAAGCAGCCTCAAGTCATGCTGCCTGGGGAATTATGGGAGATATAGTTCCTCCTCCCCCTGGAAAATTTTTCCAAGCTTTGCTCAGATCACTAGAAGTTTGGCTGCTGATTCACTGATCAAACTCTGGGAAACTCCAGCTACCGGGAAATAAAAGATTGAAATTTAAAAAATAAAATCAATCTCTCCCCCCCCCCAATATTTTGACTGCAAAAATCAGGTCGTGCAGCCTTAAACCAGAAACGGAAGCTGCAGGAGCAAGAAGTAACCCTGGATGTCAGGTGGGAAAAGAAAAGGAGACGCTCTGCCAGCCCTGAAGGAAAACCATGTCAGTTATGCAATTGTTATACAACCAATTTGGGAGAAGCAGGGGGGGAACACGGCAGAGATAACAAAGCCACGAGCCTTCCTGCAGCAACATGGGTCCCTGCAACGCTTTGACAAAATCACGATGGGTGAAGCAGCAGTCGGAACAAAAGCAAGAAAAAAGACATTAGTAAAGGAGGGTTTAAAAAAAATAATCCAGGTCCACCCCTGTTTTCCCAGGGCTGGGCTGGTCAGCAATTCAAAAGGTAATTTTTGCAGCAAAAAGGCACCCTCTCCCCACCTCGTGCCTTTAGTCCCGGTCTGGGTTGCAGACTTCGCCCGAGGAAGCGCAATCCAAGGTAAGGCGTGCAAGTAACAGGCTTTGGCCAAACCCCTCTGAGTTCGGCTCTCGCCCAACACGGATTGAGGGGTGGGCAACTGGGGAAGAACAGGGGGTTGCATTAGCCCCTCTGGAGAGCCTAGCGGGCCAAATCCACATTGCACCCCCCCCGTCACACAAGTAAATTTTATGTCCCCAGGTCCCCTCTTAGGGTGCTCGGGGGCATTGCCAGCACATCTTTGGTCCCACCCATCACACTATTTTAGGACCAGAAAAGGCAATTTTTAAAAAATAATTTTTATTAAAAAAAATAAACATTATTCTTGACATTGTATTAGTACAACGAAAATAGAACAACAATATCTTCACTACCAGCCTATACATCTATTACATTACAGTAGTTTTCTCACTATATAAATTCAATAGGTTGGTGTACCGTAATTTAGACTTCCTTTCTTCTCCTGTTGGATATTGAATATTAGATATGTATATTTATATTTCATATCAGAGTTCTTCTATACTTAATGTGTCACATTATGACCATTCCTGACCTTTACCAAGGCATCTTAGGTCGACCTTATTATTTTTAATTGATAAGCCAGACCCTAGATCATTACATACTCTAAGTTTCCCAAAAGAATTTAACAGCGAAAAGTAAAAAAAGTGTCTCTTGGGCCACAACAAGAACAAAACATCAACAACAACATCGGCTTTCCCCACTTATCTGACAAATTAGGGACCAGGACTGTCAGAAAACAGATGTTAATTAATTATGTTAATTGCAATATCTTTTTATGTAGATAGGACATCTCGTTTATTGTTTTCTGTTTATTGTACTGTGTTCTTGTCAGCTTGTTTATCGCATCTATTGTCAATGCAAGTCTTTTTTCTGTTTATTTTTGAAATTAATAAATATAATTAAAAAAAAGAAAATGGAAAGGTTTGGGGAACTTAGAAGTGTGCCCAGTTCCAGCTAAGAATATTGTCAGTACAACAGGAGTTTAACCAACAGCCTCATTCATCCACCATTACTGGTCTCTTCCCAAGAAAACCTGATTTTTTGCAAAACCCTTTTCCCTCCCTGAATCTCCAAAGGAGAGGTTGGAGAAGTTACTCTTCTGGATGCCCGCTCCCAGAACCCAGCATGGCCCTTAGCAAGAGCGTCTGGGAAATTATGGGATCTGTAGCCCCCCTCAAAGCTGTGGTTTGAAGACCCCCTGGTCTAGAACCCTTTCCCAGATAGAACACACAACTTGCATTAGAGCCAAAGCACAGTCAGAGTTTTCTTTTCGGGGTGGGGGAACTTACTCTAAAAATCCAGGTTTGTGTTTGTGCTCGACGTGAGGTCCGAACTGGATCTGTGCTTGGAACCCTCCAAATTCGCAGGCCTTCTCGAAGGATACAGGATGGGACCCATTCAGAATGTCATCACGGGCCTGCAGAGAAGAAAAGGCATTTTAAAAGATGTCCTTTTAACAGACTGGAAACCTAGGGCTTTGATATCACTCTGTCCTGCACCCAGAGAAGGGGGTTTATATCCACAAAAGTGCATGCAAAATTAAAAACTTTTTCTTTCTTCCCTTTCCTCCTTTTTTTAATGCGGCAAGAGAATAACACAGCTACTTCTTTGAAAACCACCAACTCCTTAGTTACACTAAAGGTACAACCGGATTCCAAGCAAAGGAACATTTTTGTATAATAGCATATGGATTATATTGGGATGCAGCGATTTTCTCTTCCTTCCTCCACACTTGTTTCCCCCATTAGTTCCACCCGCTTTCCCCTCTTTGCAGAATTATATAAATTCTGAAGAGGCAAAAAGGCGAGGTCCTACGGCTGAAGATGTACGAGAGGCTACAAAACAGCAATGCACAGCTGGGAGAGCTACATTCACAAGGGCAGGCTGGGGGGTTTCTAAAAAGCAGGTGTCCAAAAAACAATCCCAAATGATGGTATTGGAAGAGGCCAAGATTGCTGGTAGGATATTATTTGAGCAGAGATTATTCCTTTCCAGGTTTAGCTTATTACCTGAACATAAAGCAGGTTGAGCTGAACGGGGTCTCTTGAATCCACGTTCTGGTCTGAATAGAAGAACTTGCGTCTCAGCAGGAGAGTCTCATTCTCGTCCACTCCTTGCTCGCGAAACGTTCGGCTGTGGTCTAGCCAGTTTACTACGGGGAGAGAGAAGATACAATAAGCCAGGTGGACGCCATCACAGCCGCACCTTTTCCTCTTCCACCATTGCAAACACAAGGATTGTCCGCGCAGGCAATCGTAACAAACACAGACCGAAATCCTATCGTTACTCCCAACTGGAGTAGACCCATTGAATCAATGAGATTTACCAAGAGGTTAACACATCGTGCAACAATGGACGCAATGCGCGTATGAGTTGGGATTAACCAAAGTCCAGCCATAAAGCACAGTCTAGCCAAAGGGTGTTATAAAGCGGTTCACTTACAACATAATAGAATCTGGAGGTGTTTATAACTTCAATACGTTGTGTGAATTTTTGTTAGATAAGGAATTAATTGCCTAAGGAAATAAAGGAGATATATTGTTTTTACTCACTTATTATCTCGAATGGAGGACTTTGTATTTCATGTTTGCAACTTTATACGTATATTTTTTCTTTTTCTCTGCTTAATACATTCATGTATAGGATTGTAGAGACAGCAGAAACTATGTTTTTTGGAATATAAATGTATCTCTCAAATAAAATGTAAAAAAAATGTTTAAAAAAATAAAGTTGTTCACCTATAATTCAACACAGAGATTACAGGAGTGAGTAATTTGCAGCTGATTCAATATTGTTGAACTGGAACATCCATCAGCCCCTGCCAGCATAGCTACCAGTGAGGGATGATGGGAGGTGAAGTGCAACAATGGCCATTTCCACTTGTGACCGTTATAATGCTATTATTCCACTTTCAACATCCTATGGAATCCTGGGGTTTGCAGTTTAGCGAGGGGTCTTTATAAATTTATTTATTATTTGTTATGGGCGAAGTCCATCAGTTGTTGGGAGTGCGAGACGCAGCGCGAAATCACACTCGCGGCTTCCAGAGGTCGCAGGTTGGCTGCTGTATGAACACAGCAGAGGTGTAAAAGATTTGTTTTTGTTAATTGCTGTCAAGTTGACTCCAACTTATGGTGTCCTTATGGGGAGCAGGGGGAATTTGATGGACAAAACCTCATCAATTGCCACAGAAAAAAATTGTGCAAGAAAATTATAAAGTCTTTTTCTTGCAATAAAATAAAATTAAAAAATCCTGAAATGTGAAAAGTCATTGAAAAACAGACAAAAATTCTCAGAATCCTTCCCAGTGCACGCTAAACTTTTACATTGCATTTATATATTTACATACTCTGGAAGAAAGGCAGCATAGAAATACAATAAACAAATAAATAAAGTGTGTGTGTGCACGTGCGTAAACAGTGCATTTATTGTGCATATCTTTAGATTACATATTTTACTAGCATTTTTAGCCGGCGTTGCCTGGGATTTTATTTTCTCATAAACACTTGTTAGAAATATCTTAGGAATTACCTTACCTTACCTTAAGAATTAGATGCAGCTGAAATATATATGTGTGTGTGTGTGTGTGTATATATAAAATAAAGATATGCATATATTGCATGCATATCTATATTTGTATGTCCATGTATATGTGCATATGTGTGTGTATACACACACACACACAGATATATGCAGGTAAGAATGAAATAAATGAACGCTTCCCTTCCCTGCAACAGAATGTTGGAGCCTTCAGTTTGGCTGTTTTTGCTACGTGGATTCTGCATTCTCACAATTGCAATGGGAATTGGGGTTCAGAGCATATTACGTTAACATTGCTATATACATTCTGGGAGGCCAAGTCGAAGAGCGTCTACAGTTTATATTTCAATTTATTTATTTATTTTTGGTCCGCCAGCTGCAGATCTGAATAATTTTAGTTTCCTAGGATACAGTGTGACTTACATCCAGAACTGGGGGAGTCGGCATACTGCAGATTCATTGCAGCACTGAGCGTTTATGTGCCGATACGGCCCTTCAGATTGATAGGGTTATCATTCAAAAATGCAAAAGGACTTTCTGAGGGGGATATATTGTTTTAATTGTTGTTTTTAAGAGCTTTTATCCTTTTTAATTTACTTTTTCTTTACTGAGGTGCAATTGTTTTAATATTGCAAACAGCTTAATTCTATTTTAATATTCACTTTTTGTATGCTGTTTAAATTGTAACTGTCTTTTAAATTGTGAGCTGTTTTGAGTCCCATTTTGGGAAAGAAGCAGGATATAAATAAATATCATCACGCTATCAATGACTTATCAGTGTTCCACAAAACCTATACATAAATTTTTGCTAAGGTGGAAATTGCCGTACCCTGGTATTCAGGGTGGCCTTTGAATGACAGGGGAATGGTCTTGCAATTCAAGAAAGTCTTTCAATTTTCAATTTCACTGCAGCCTGACTCTGCAATTATCAAGCTGTGGCTAATGTTAGACTCTCTGCTCAAAATAGCCTCAGTATTTTTTCTTCCTGCTCTCTTATGAAAGTGTACTACGCCACATTCTCTCGCACGGAAGAATTCCAATTATGCAGCAAGAGTGAAAAAAAACCCTTCGCACTGCACATCAGTAGTGGCTTCCATGTCAGTGGGACAACGGATCCAGCCCACATTTTCTCCTGGATTTGGAAGGAGTTCCTTAAGGGGCTGGACCAGTTTTGAGGACACTATTCAGCACTGCGGACAGCTCCTTTAAAATCCACAAACTATTCAGTGATCTCAAAATGGAAGCCGCTGGTTTCCACTGGTTTTTGGTCAACTTTGCTCCCCAAACTCTACTCTCTTGGAGGGCCAAACCTTTTTTTTGAAACACACAGGGGGCAGAAGTACCTTCCCATGCAAACTTATTACTCCTTCCAGTGTAGGACACCCCAAAAGTCACCAGACCCCTCAATTCTTTTTTAAAAAAGATTGCCTCTAAACAGCCTTCGCTGTTGCCCAGACACACCAAAAGTGCAGCAGTTGGGCCCAATTTCTTTCCAGAGCTTTACAGAGTTTAAAAAAAATGCAAAAATTCAGAGGGGGGAAAAAGGCAGAAGTCAAATCTGGTTTTGACTTGCTTTTCCTTTTGATGGATTTTGGCAATGCAGAATACATCAGTGCCACTTGCTGGGGGTGCATGGGGTATAAATTGGGCCTCACCCCAGCACAGTTTCCCAATGCTGATTTATACCCAAAGCAGCACCCAATTCAGCCTCAAGTTAGGAGGACCAGTTAACAAGTGATGAAAAAAGAGCCTTCTCCACCTGAAATCCTGGAAAAATGCTGCCAGTCAGAGCAGGTGATACTGGCCTAAACAGAAAAACTAGGCTGACCCAGCACAAAGCAATCTTATACCTTCCTTGGAAGCAGCTTCACTGTTATCACCAACAATGCACAGCTGGTTTTGGCCTTCAGAGAACGTGGCATTGTTCTAATTCCTCTCAGGCCAAAGTAAAAGCTAAACAGCAACAGCAACACCCTAACAGGACTGTACTTTCCCAAGTATTGTTTTTGCTTGCTGCACTTTCTTGCCAGATTTTGTTCCTTCCCCGGACAGTTTTGATTTTGTAACTGGAAAACAACCCTCAGACCTGAACAGGGAGGTGAAGCCAGGCTAAGACCTGAAGAAGCCAAACCAAAGCATGAGAACGACCACCCCTATTAGCTTGGTGCATCATGAACTCTCAACTTGGATCGCTGCTGAAGTTACGGAACAAAGCCAGCATTGTTTTAACTTCCTTTGCAAACGCTATTGATATTTCATGCTGCAGATTTCTGCAGGAAAAAAAGCTCACTAAGTTGCATTGACCTCCAATATCCAAGGTTAGAGGAAGAGAAAGAGAGGAGAGCAATTTCATCTTGAAACAGCATCCCTTAAACTATTATGGGAAGTGGCCAGCAGAGACCTGAGGCTATTTTTGGGGATCGAGGGAGGAAAGGGGGGTGTATACAGGGAATACGTGTAGCTGTTGCTAGGCAACTGTTATTGTTCCTCCGCCACATACAAAGGATCGTACCCTCGGACGCTGCGCATTTAATCAAATCAAGAAGAACATCCAAGATCCCGGACTCTCGCCTGGATAAAACTGGATTAATGCATTAATGCACTTTTATAGGCATGCCTCGAATGAATGGGGAAACACCCCTCGACGTGCTGTTTAAACCCAGCTTGCTTCAGCCAGCTTGCAAATACAACTGGAAGCCAAAAGGATAACTCATTCAGAGTAACTGGTCTTGGGTACATAAATAACATTTAATAAGGTGTCATCCAAATGTGCACAATAAGAGGAGGACAACTGTGCAGGAGGCAATTTTTGCATCGCTGGTGCTTTGTTAGAGAAACTGGAAGTAACATCATGACATTTTCAATTCCTATTTGGGCCAGTTTGGGGCATTTTTTTTCAGTTGCGGGGAATAAAAAGAGTAGAGAGAACAACATAATTGGCATAAAAGGCACTGGTTTTCCATGTAAAAACTTGAAATGCTTTTGGCACACAACAGTTTTTCTTGGGAAAAAAAAATCTTTGGGGGAAAAAAGGCCCAAAACGTGGAATGAAAAAAATCTTGCATACTTGACCCCTTTTTATCAGGGAATCTCAATGTTCTGAGACACCCATTCTTGTCAAGCACAAGAAAAGTGGTGATTGTGCCACTAGACACAATCCAAAAATATTTGAAAACTGGCCAAAAAAAAAAAAATGTGTTTCTCAATTGTTGAGAAACCCTAACGAGAGGAATCCCAGAGTGATAAAAACCTTCACAGGCCAGGATGCAAAATCCACATGCTGTTGTTTTGTGCAGAAAATGGTATTTTCTGCACAGAAAGTAATATTCCTACACCAAACAGATGCTGTTTTCTGCACAAACATATGCAAATGTTGTGAGGAATAAGTCCTAAACTGCAGAGTTTTCGAAGACTTTTTCACAATGGGAAGAAAACTGGGCATGTCACACACTCTCAGCCCCAGGAAACCCCATGAGGGGTCACCACGACATTGGCTTTCAAATACTCTCTGCAAAGAGAGTACTCTCTCCTTGGCACGTGCGGCAGGATCGTTGGGGCTCCAGTTGAAAAACTCTTTGCATTTTTGCAAGGTTTTAATCCTCCAGTTTTTCACATTTAATTTTACATCCCGAACCTGGAATTCTCACTAGCTGCTGGTTTAAAGGCACGGCTGTTTCAATTTGCTCTAGATATCAAATTCGATTTTATCCTATTTGTGTATTTTACGGTCTCAGATGTATTTTTTTGTCAACAAGCCAATGAGTGTCAGCTATTGGGAGTAGAGGAATGCAGTTAAGTAAAGGGAGCAAACAAAAACCAGACCTAAATACCCTCCAGGCACCAGATCTGGTCTGATCTCAGATGCTAAGCAGGGTCAGCCCTGGTTAGTACTCGGATGGGAGTCCGTTAATGAAAACCAGGTGCTGTAGCCTATATGTCAGAGGAAGGCAAAACTACCTGAATTTTCCTTGCCTAAGAAAACTCTGGAATTCACAGGGTTGCAATAAGTTGACTGGTGACTTGAAGACACATATACACACAGAAAGGGAATACAAGCTGATTTCTCCCAAGAGGGACACCCATCATCGGAGAGGCTACTCACGATCATCGTCTGTGTGCAGCTTTGCCTTTAATTTCTCCATTTTCTTCTCATCCCGCAGCAGCGTGCGGTCCTTCTTCAGCGTCCCCGTGCCCTCCTCTTTTTTCTCTTCATTGCTTTCCTGGATTAAGGAATACTCTTCATAATTGGTTATCCCTAGGATGGCAAGCAGAAGAGAAAACCTAAGGAGCAGGGACAGGCAGAAGGAAAAAATAAAGCCACGCAAAGGCTGCAGTCAGGGCCCATTCACACTACACAATTTATAGCACTATGATTCCACCTTAACTGCCATGGCTCCCTCCTGTGGAACTGTGGGGTCTGAAGTTTAGGGAGGGGTATTTAGAATCCTCAGCCAGAGAGAGATCTAGTGCCTGCTCAACTTACAAATCCCAAGATTCCATAGGATGCAGTTGAAATGGAATCATGGTGCTATAATTCTGCAGTGTGGGAACTGACACAGGAAAAGTCAAATGTTTAAGACGATGCCCTCTACGGACATTTACAGAATCCAAGCACCATAGGACAGAGCTCCCGCAGGTATCTGATGTGGGTGACCAGTAGGTTTTCTTCCCCAGTCTACAGGACCAACACCATCTTGTGCCCGTTGGCTACGGATTTTAATTTCTTTCCTGGAAATTTGATGAACACCAGCAGACAAGGGGTTGTGGTCTGGCAATGATGGATAGGCGAAATCAAGGAAGACGTATCCCAGAATCTGCAAGACCTGAGCAGGGTGGCTGACGACAGAGCAGCTAGGAGTCTCTCATTTGTAGGGTTGCCATAGGTCAAGGTTGACCAGAGGGCGGCTAACGACAGTAACAAATGATTCACCCAACCCACCACCAAGTAGCCCTGCTGGAGAACTCTTCCGCAGCCACAGTCTATCGTCTCAACTGGGAGAAAGGTGCCACTCCCCAAAAGGACGGGGCTGAGATACCCCACCTGCCCGGATCACGAACTACCGGTGGGCTTTGGTGCTATTTATCCGCACAAGTGTTTAAATCTGAACATGTCTAAATGGTTGATTACTCCACACGTCTGAGGCGAACAAACTACTATCCAAATGAATCCAACCAACCACCACAGAACATCTAAGCACTGTTAATTGAACCTCACATCAGGCGCAAGGAATTGAAAATGGACATCAGTGCAGTGTTTGGTGTGAAGTCATCTTACCTATCCGGCTACAAATGGTCACCAGCAATTCCCCAACGGTTTTAGAGTCGTCCACCATCACCGTCTTCACCGCCCCATCCAACATCCGTATCTTCTGTGGCCTTTGTTTCTTCTTGTATTCCAAAATATCCTAAGGAGTCAATCCACAGGGATCGTTCATGAGACAGATCTATGGACACAGATACAGCCAGTCCTCCACGTTCGCTAAGGGTTAAGGGTCCAGGACCTTGGCGGAAGTGGAAAAACCGCAAATATCAAAAAGTGAGTGTTTGGCCTTTTCCGCACTACTCGCTTATAGCTCGATGATTCCACTTTCAACATCCTATGGAATCCTGGGGTTTGCAGTTTCAGGAGGGGCCGGCCGGTGGAAAGTGGAATCAGCACACTGTAACAGGCTAGTGTGGAAAAGGCCTTTGTGTTTGTGGGAAGGGGGTCAAGGCACGGTGGGGAGAGTGGGAAAGGGGGTGATTTGGCATGGAGGCTCTATACGTCCTCTCTCAAGCGCATGGGGGAGCATCAGGAGACAGCTTGTGGTGTAGAGAAATTGGTCGGCAAACTGTCCTTATCTGGCCATGCAGTGGCTGGAGGAGGAGGAGGAGAAAGAGGACTAGAGGTGAGTTTTCAAAGGGCTGCATGACCTGATTGGAGCTGCTGAGAGCCCCAGAGAACCCTGTGATAAGTTTGCCTTTGGGTCACCATAAGTTGCACGTGACTTTTAGGCACACAACAAGGATAACGACAAACCACAGAAGAGCGCATGGATTTTGGGTCTCACCCCGTTCCGCAGCATGTAATAATCCAGGGTCCTCCCAGCTTCCAGCCATATGCCTTTCCGTGGATCTTCGTCGGAGAGGAATAACCCATAATCAGAAGCTGAGAAAGGAAGGCAGAAGAGAAGGGACTTGAGAGAGACTCCAGAGCAATGTGGCTGCCATTCCAAAGTTTCTACTCCAAATGATGTTCCTCCACCCAACTACAGAACTACGAAGGTACCCCCGACTCTTCCAACACATGCCTTCGCCACTTCCGCCCCATGTTGTCTCCCTCCATCCACCCAAACTCATCTCCTTCTCCTCTTTCCACTCCCAATCCTTTTCCCCCTTCCAGAAGACAGACAGACACAGAAAAAGATAAAATATCTGTTTTAAAGGGGATGAGCAGAAGGGAGATTCAGCACAGTCTGTATAAAATAGAAACAACTTAAATGGTCTTAACATTAAAATCATCATCATCATCAATATTTACATCCTGTCTTTTATACCCTGATTGGGACTCAAGATGGCTTACGAATGTACTGTATCCTGGGAGGAGGGAAGGAAGCAAAGAAGACACATGGAATTGCTTCTTTATAGTTAAAAATGTATTATTATTTTTCTATTCATTTGTATATTTTATGACAGATTCGATATGTACTTGTATCTATTCCACAAAAACAACAACTCTAATGAGAAGTGTATATTGCTATAAAAACCTAAAAAAAAGATGGCTTACAAATTAAATGTTTAGAATATATTTTAAAATATTAAAAACAGCCAAGCTTCTTCAATAGAGAAGTTTAAAACTTCTTAAAAAAGGAAGGTCAAGAGGTTTTAAACAAGGGGAAAAGGAACTTTCAAAAAGATAAGTTGAAAGTTGAAGCTGCCATGTAACACCACACTATTTTTTAAGCTTTGTGGACGACACGTTCTGGGGTTTTGCATCCTGACGAAAGCGACCAGGATTGCATCCAAGGTTATGGCCAAAGAAAATATGCGCAGAGGAATGGAAGGGGGGTGGGCTGACGGGGGGCCACAAGGCTGTGCCCCCGCCCAGGGGACTGGGAACAAACCGGCAGCGCCAATGTGCCAACCACGGCACTTTAATCACTCAGTGCTAATTAATGAAAGCTGTGCTCGAATGTAATGAAGCATCTAATGCAAAGTAGTTTAAAGCTAATGCCTCCGCTCCATCAGTGTCTATTACATTAAGCCGCCAGTTCAGTGGGCAAAGGAGTGGGCAGCCCAGAGCAGAAAAGCCAAAATCAGAATTCAAGGGTCCCGAGGAGAGCGTCCAAGTTAAGGTTCCACACCTGCGTAGCCGATGAAATGGCCGTCTCCACTTGGGCAGGGGCATACCCTCCAAAGTTTCACAGGGAAAACTGGGACACCGGTGACCAAGCAACCCCAAAGGGTGGTCAAGAGGGCAAAAGTTATGAAAGAGGAAAAACTCACAAACTGGGAGAGGATGCAGCAGTTTGCTTTTGCCCGAGCTACTGAGAAAGGAAAACACTCAACCCATGTCTCTTCCCACTCCTTCCTATTTAATTGATTAGCTAATTAATTTACATCCCACCCTTCATGTCACCCAGTGGGTGTCCATGGCCAAGCAGGGTTTTGTCCAACATGCAAAGCACACCCGATCTCTAATTGTTTCATTTCATATGTGCATATTGCTAGTTCTGAATGTTTTCTGAAACAGGTTGAATTGCTCTTCCTTTTGGGGGTATAAGAATCCACCCCCATTTATTCCATGTGATTTCTGCCTCAGGGGTCTAATTTTTTTTGGTTAAAGAAGGAGTATCCAGGAATACATCTACTTTGTTAACTGGAGTATATAGGGCTTTACAGGTCATGACCAGCCCTTTGAATGCTGCCTGGAAACAAACCAGAAAACCAGTGAAGCTGTTTCAAAGAGAGACTTTGATGTTCCCTGAAAGCAAACTGGTCGCAGCATTTCGGATCAGCCGAAGTTTCTGAACAGTTTCCAAAGGCAGCCCCACACAGAGTGCGTTACAGTAATCCAAACAGGGCGCAATCACCAGAAGCAAATGATCTCTTTAACAGGAACACATTACATTTCAAAACTAACTTTCCAAGCTTTGCTCCATGCTATGATTTAAGCCTGCCGTGAGGTCTGTGCTCACCTTGCCCCGTCTGGGCCTCTGGCACCCGCTCCCGAATGACGCGGCAGGCGTCGTAGACGGCCGTCGAGGGCTCGAACTGCATCGTCTTGACCACATTGCACTGCCGGACGCAGATCTTCAACGACAAGGCAACCATGTTTGCCGGACTGCTTGCAGGCTTTGCTTTTACGTTGCCTGAACGGGAAACGGAACAACACGTTGGAACGCTGCGAAAAAGGGACTCTGGCCCTGGTTTAACTTGTTGAACTGTTCATAGACATATTAAAATCTTAATAAAAATGTGAAACCAGAAGCTTGTTGACCTTTTTAAAGATGCTCCTAGTTGTTGTTCCATGTGTTCAAGTCATTTCTGATTACCAACCCTAAGGCTAACCTGTATGGATCTCTTCTTGGCAGAATTTGTTCAGAGAGGATTTACCACTGCCTCCCTCTGAGGCTGAGAGAGTGTGACAGCATAGCATAGTAGTTTGAGTGTTTGACTATGGCCCTGGAGACCAGGGTTCGATTCTTCCCTCAGTCACGGAAACCCACTTGTCGACTTTGGGTGAGTCACACGCTCTCGGCCCCAGAAAACCCCGTGATAGGTTTGCCTTAGGGTTACCGCAAGTCAGAAGTTACTTTAAGGTACACAACAACAAGGGTGTATACATTTTTGGGGGGACACCCTGTATAATAGTCTTCCCATGTCTTCATATTCCCTTTTTTTGTTAGCTCGTATTCCTTGGCCAGGGAAATGTGTTTTTATGTTTTATTTTTGTACAATGTTGAGGGCGCTCCGTTTATGAATCTATCCATCCAGCACTCCATCATCTCCTTCTCACTCAGTAAATGCAAACCAGAACATCACCACCCTTGAAAATATGACTCAGCGAGATGCCAGGGCAGTGTGTTACTAAGAAACTATGTCAAAAGAAAAGAAAATGAACACTTTTCTTGTTTTCAATGTTCTCGGCCTTTTTTTTAAAGAAAAGAAAAAACATTCCTGGAGAGGTTTGCTTCATAATTTCCAACAGCTGGCAAGAGCGGCTGTCCTCGCTTCTTACAACATCACATCGTAACATTCCAGGGATGTGCACAATCCGGACAGGAAAAGATGAGCAACGAATGCCTTTGCACGCTGGGTTTTCTAGAAACCGGGAGAGCATTCAAGCATCACAACACACACCCTGTGCGCGTTCCCACAGCCCTGGGACGCACATGGCAAACACCCCGGGGGCTTCAGAATAGACTTACATATTTACAGACAGCATCAATCTTTATCTATGTCTGTAAAAAATAAGGCCAAGCCATTTCTCCAAGGGACTGAAATGGGTAAGAATTTTTCAAGGGAGTCCAGCACAGGCAAAATGGAATATATTTGGTAGTACGACACAGTATTTTCCTGTTGGATTCAGAGTCCAAGATTCAAATCCCTGCTCAGCCATGCAAACCTAGTACGGGACCTAGGGCGAATCACACTTTCTCAGCCTCAGAGGAAGGAAAGGGCAAACTTCTGCTGACAAAATTTTTGCTAAGAAAGGGTTGCTAAGGAAGCACATAACAACACTTGTAGCACCAGGTTCTGAAGTTTCAGGTCTGGTTTGGAGTTGGAAGCCTAGCAGTTTGGAAAGTGAAATCCAGCTGGTAGTTTATAGTGTGGGGCAGCTGTCTGAGCGTAGTAGATCTGGGATTCCAGAAGACCTGGGTTCAAATTCCCACTCAGCTCTGGAAACCCACCGGATGACCTTGGGAAAGTCCCATTCTCTCAGCTTAGGGAGCTGGGGACGTTTAGCCTGAAGAAGAGAAGGTTAAGAGGAGCACGGGATGGCCATGCTTCCATATTTGAAGGGACGTCCTGTGGAAGATGGGAGAAGCCTCTTTTCTGCTATTCCAGAGACCAGGACATGGAGCAATGGCTTCAAACTACAGGAAAAGGGATTCTACCTAAACACTGGGAAGAACTTCCTGATGGCAAGAGCAGATAGACAGTGGAATCTGCTGCTGCCTCAGTGGAGTGTGTTCACGTCTCCTTCTTTGGAGGTTTTTAAACAGAGGCTGGATGGCCATCTGTCAAAGGGAAGGCTCTGATTGTGTATTCTGGAACGGTCAAAGGGGGCTGGACTGGAGGGCCCTTGGGGTCTCTTCCAGCTCTATGATTCTATGACGATGATAATGATCTTAGCTTAGTCTTTTCAACTGTTCTTCGCAATTTTTTCCATTCCTGATTAGGCTATGCAAAGAACAGTCAATTTCCAGTGAAATAAGCCAGATCATGCATCATATTTTGGGTGCATATATTAATGTGGTTATTTGGGGGGGGGGTGTTTCTAGGGAAGGAGGTCCAAAGCTTTCCTCAGAATCTGATAAGGTATCTGCAATCCCAACAATAATCCCTGAATTGCTCTCTTCTTTAATCAAACTGGAAGAGGAGCATTTAAAGGGCTGGACCTATTGAGATCAGCCCATCTGGAAGGGACAGATGTGGTTCAGTTTCTCAAATGCTGGAGGTGATAGAAGCAAAGAGCCAACTCCGTCCTGATAAAGCCAAGTTCTGCTAAATCTTGAGTTCATCCAAAAGTGACGTCCGGACATGAGGAATGCTGGCAGGAACCACCTTTGTAACAAAAACAAGCCGCTTTTGAATTCCCCAGCCAGCCGGGGCTCATCTTAAATTTCTGCCTCTCCCTAGCTCAGCAAGTTTGGAAAGGAAGTCCATCAGGAAACAAGGAGGTCCCTTCGTCTTCCTCCTATGAGTCAGGAATCTGCACAGCCAAAAGGACTTAACAGCGCCCAGCGTGTAAAGGGAGCAAAGTTCAACGTATGTTTTCAGATTCACCATTTCCTCTCCGTGGAACTCCTCATCTAAGAGGGAACCAGCATCCCTTGTCAACGAAAGCGTTCTTCCCACCAACAGCAAACCCGCATGGCTCAGCGCCAGCGGGACGAGAGCCAAAATGGGGCCGCTCCAAAATAACAGGTCTCCATATGCTTGCGTGAACCTTGAGATAACGCATAAAGACAAAACCATTTTTTTAAAAAACGAATGCCCGAAATAAGAATGTGGAGGGGTGGGAGAATCTCCAAAGTAGAGATTGTATCTTTCACAGCATGCTGTCTCAGTACAGCGGGAAGATCGGTGATGCATTCTCTTAAGTGACCTTACTCAGCACAAGAGTAAAACTTCAACTAGTTTTTTGCTTATCACATTTCCTTCATTTTTGGGGAAATGACTCCAGTAAAAACAGTGCTTTTTCCTTTTTGGTAGTGAAGTGTGTGCAGACACACAAACACCCTCTTTTACAGCGGGGCTAAGGGCGCAGAGCAGACATAATTCTTACTTATTGGGATATTTCCCCACCAATAAGACAAACCAGAGGTCTACGATAAATATGTCTATGCAAGAATAAAGTCATAGTGCAAAAGCTTCTTGGCCTGCAAAGCACAGCCCTCTATGTGTATGCAAAAGTAAGCCCTGATTCAAGAGCATCCTGCTCTGCAAAGCACAGCTCTATGGTATACTTATCTATGCAAGTATAAAGCCACAGTGCAAACACCTTTTGGCCTGCAAAGCACAGCTCAATTCTATACATGTGCAAGAAAAAGCTCTGATGCAAAAGCACCCTGGCCTGCAAAGTGAAGCTGAACTATACACTCGTCTATGCAAGAATAATGCGTCAGTGCAAAAGCTTCCTTGTCTGCATAGCACAGCTCAATTACACACATGCCTACCGAGGAGTGTGATCCAGTGTGCAACTAGTCCTGGTGTGCAATTCAGTTCTCTGCATGTCTACCCAGAAGTTGGCCCTCGGGCAACAGACTTCTGGGCTGCACTAGCCATCACATCCAGGCACGCTGGCTCAGGAGTAAGCCCCAACAAAACAGCTTCCCAAACTGAAAACTAGAGCTCAGCACTCTGTGTGTGTGTGTGTATTTGTCTTCATATATAAACAGAAGCGTGAACCTATTAACCTCCTGCCCAAAACAGGATATCCTGCATCTCCCAACTCTGGGACAGATGGCAGCCTGGCTAACTTTGCACAAAAGCAAAAAGAACCTGGAGACTTTCAACATCTCCAGATAAAAACCTAAGCCATACAGTTTTGCAACTTCCAAGAAGGCTGGGAGAGCAGAGCCAAAAGGTCTACTTGCAACTATGGACAGGGGAGAAACTGGTTTGGTTAAAATTTAATGGGAAGTTAAAAGCTGGGAAATTTTGGAGCCGTAGTCTAAAAAACGATTCTCCCACCTCAAGCTCTGGTCCAGAAAACACAACAGGATAAGATATAGATCACAGTGAAAGGCTGAAGTGCAACTGAAGCATTTGATATTTCCTCTGAAACAAAAAAGGCAAAAGAACAATTGCAATTAAAGCATAAGATATTTCTACATCTGAGAAAAAAAAATAAAGCAGCATGTGCAGTTGAAGGGCAAGATACTTCAGCATGCAAAATAAAAAATTCCAACATGGACCAACACGGAACGCAACGTCCAATAAACCACAATGTACACCAGTCCACAATTCCTGTTTCCACTGTATTTGCCTAGAAGAACTTATTAATAAACTGTGTCCATGTTTGCATTTATCTGACAGAGGCTGGGCCTTAGGGTGATGATGATCGTATCCTATAAACCCAATGAATGCCCCTAACACTTAAAAAATAATAATACTCAGGATGGAATCCGTTTGACACACAAGGCCAGAGCAGGACTGTAACTCTTCACCAAATTTCCACTTGAAGGAGGGAATGAGTAAAGTCAGGAATTTCCTTCCCATTGAGAGAAAGACTTTAGAAACACAGTTTTCGAAGCCTATTCGTAATTCAGGACTTGTTTTGTGCAAAACTCACACATGGTTGTTTAAAAAAAAAATACAGAAAGCAACATGTCAGTACAGGAAGGATGGTGTATTCTGGCAAGGTCAAAATGTGGATTTGTCAGCTGAACATTGACTAGGAGGATTTGGGACTTGTAGTTCCAAAAAATAACCGTGGAAAGCTGGGATAGTGGCTCCCTACGAAAACTGTCCCGCATTTGATACATTTGCTGATTCAAAGTTCAGGGCTGTTCGATTCCGAAGACTTTGGAGCTGTTCTTACTGGGGAGAGTCTTATGCAATGCTTAATCCTTTTGCTGCTCATTAGTGGTTTCCTTTTCCTGATTCCTTTTCTTGGAATTGTAAAACATCAAAGCCCAACGAGAAAGTCCCGCATCAAATAATTAACTCTGTCGTATTTCCCCTCCTCCATCGCCTTATGTACACAGAAACCACAGTTTCTGACCCTTCAGAGATGCAAGGTGAATAATTAAATCATGGAAGAAAGTCAAGAAAAAGTTGAGGTCTCTCAGCCCCACAAGAGGCCCCTTCCATCTGGGAGAACTTTTCTTCTCCTCCTCCTCACAAGTCACTCCCCACCGCCCCCAGGCCACACCAGACCCAAGCTGATGTGCCAGCAACCATGAATGGGCTTTCTGGGACTCTGCCCCTTACCCACCCCACGCGCCGATTCCACATCTCCACCGGCACCCTTTGCTCACAGAAGACACGGAGCCATTCCTGGGCAAACCTGAAATCCCTTGTGTGCAAAGTCAGGCAATGCAGACGGGCCAAAGATCCGCAGGCTGCTCCTTCCCTCGTTATTTTTAAAATCTCAATTAGAAGCCTTTTTTATTGTTTACCAAAGCTTTGGGGATTTTAGTTTAATACTGTTTTATAACCTTGTGTACTTTGATTCCATGTACTTGGCAGTTTGTTTTATATTATATTGTATTTTGGATAATTCAGTTTGCAATTGTTTGGTATGGTTTTATTCCTTCCCTTTGTGTTTGTGTGCGTAGATGTGTTTTAGACTGCATGCCTTTGGCAGTTTTGGCTTGTTTTACTTGTAAAGGGCCAGGTACATGGATGGAGCTAGATAACAGATGGATGATGATGATGATGATGATGATGATGATGAGGGCATCTGAGCTTCCCACCATACATATATTCCCCATTCAGCCTTGGGGTCAGACCCAACACCAACCAAAGGATCTGTTTGGGATAGCATCTGATGGCTTACATGTTGTTAACTGTAGTGAATCTGTTTTGGGGTTTAGTCTGAACTTTAAAGGATCTATATGAGGTCCAGAACCCTTTTCCAAGTTCAAGATACTTCCTTCAGAGTTTAGACTAAACCCTGGACGCAGTGTTCCATTGACACGGAAACAACTCTTGGAATAATTTTTTTATTTATTTATTAAAAACTCCAAAGGACAATACAAAGTAAAACACGGTACAGAGACAATACAAAGCAGAAAAAGGGTACAACAAGAATCACTACCATGGAGTGCTCAACCAGAGTTCTGAACCGCACGGTGAGAGCTCCAGGGTAATTATGGTGTGTCATTCATAAAATCAGCAAAAGGGTGCCACATTTTTTCAAAGTCGTCCTGTGTAGTGCAACCTTTTGTTAACCTTCCATTATGCGCCAGCTGGAATAAGTTGTTATAACATCAAGAAGATGAAGATCTTCAACAGGTCTACCTGAAAGCAGAGATCAAAAGGGACAGGAGGGAAGACGTAGCTCAGGGCTGCTGCAAACGCTGCCAGCCACTGTTTGTCAGACTTACTTTTTGGAGTCCTTGGAACCCTGTGGAATCCTGGGATTTGCAGTTTAGGGATGGGGAACCGGGACCTCTCAGGCAGAAAGCTTTATAGCTTTGCCAAACTATACATCCCAGAATTCCATAGGATGTTGCCACAGCAGTTAAAGTGGAATCACAGTGCTATAACTGTGTGTAGAATTAGAGGGGTCCTTAGTGTATGGAATCTTCCTACATTCCTTTATTCTCTGCTTAAAACTATTTTATTCCGTGGGTTTATAATCCATTCAAAGTGGCCAAAAAGTTGTACTTCTGAGGGTGGGGAAAAACAGATGAGTTTGTCTTCCTCACTCCCAGAGGAGAAAACTCTGAGTCAAATGCAAGCCTTAAAACTCTGATCTGAGTAACTCCTCCAGTTAGAATTAAGGCTATTTTCTCACATCCTTGCCATTCCAGGTCACTGGCTCCGGCCATGAACACACACACACGCAGGGCTGGCCAGGGAAAAACTTCTACCCCTCCCTGAGAAATTAAGCATCAACATATTTAGAATAAAACCGAGGGTGTGGTGCCGAATGCTGGGAAATCACATAACTTCCATGTGTGCAATGTTTTAACAGCTTTCTTGCTTCTCCTGATCAGTGGCCACCGGAGTTTGGACAATCAGGTCCTTAAACAACTCCTTTAGGTCTAGCTAGCTAGCCTTTTAATTTCTGTAAAACCAATGCTGCTCCAAATGCTCAGCTACTTTTCAACTTAGAAAAAGAGAATTTTGGACACGACTATAAGGACAGTTGAGTCTCGACAACTCATGCTCTTATAACTGTACTAATTTATCAGGCATGACATGTTTTAGCTTCTTGGTATATAGCCAAGGGGTGATAGAAGAAGGGAAATATAATGCTTACTCTTAAAAACTGTTGCCAGTATTTGGGGCTTAAATGTACAGAATTGAGCTGTGCTTTGCAGGCCAGGAGCATGTCACGTCCTGGCTTATTTTGCACATATATGCATAAAATCGGCTGTGCCTTGCTGGCCAGGAGCATGTCACACCCTGGCTTATTCTTGCACACAGATGAATAAAATTGGTTGTGCTTTGCAGATCAGGAAGGTCTTGTACAGGGACTTATTTCTGCACAGACATGTCCTAGGAAGCTGTTTATTCTTAATCATAATATATTCTTAAGTGATTATACATTGCTCAAAATCAGGCAAACAGCTGCTCCCATCCAAAATCCAGCGGGGATTTCACTTCTGGAACACACTTGGCCTGAACGGTATGTTTTCCTGGCACGCTGGCTTAAATCCTTCCCCGCCGTGGAATGGCGGTGGCATCGCAGTGCCCTGCAGAGGGTGAAGAATTTGGCAGACGCAAAGCGGTGCCAGAAGCATCCAAACTTCTGTCAATGCAGAAGCGAGAAAAACTGGGAAGGCATGAGCGAGCCAACATGAGGCCCTTTGTGATCTCTGAGCGTCTCTACATTATATACTTACTGCAGTTGGATGCCACTTCAACTGTGGTGCCTCAATCCTACACAGCCTGGCTACCAGATAAAGAAAGCCGTTGCCACGACACTAAAAGACATCTTGGTCTGGCCAGGTATTGCCGTCTTGGGGTCTTCTGAAAATAAGCAAAATCTTGTCTTCTTCTAGCTGGAAGCTGCAAATGATGCTCATTATTTCCCTCGTGTGGGACAGAGGGAGAAGTTCTGCAGCTGGAAACAGAAGATGCTCTGCATAGTTATGAGGGGAGTGGAAGTTTCAAAAGGAAGATTCTTGCCTTTGTTTTCAATTTTTTTTTTTTAAGGAAAATCTCAGCATCCAACAGGAATGTTTCTTCAACAGTGGTCCAAATTTCCCACCCTGGATTTGCTTCTGCAGTCTTGGAGAAGGACAGCCTTGCTGTGCTGAGCAATACACTGGATTCCAAATGTCATACCAAAGCAACTGAACTTAATAATAATCATTATTAGTATTATATTCAATATTGTATCAGTATGATGTATGTATTTAATGTATGCGTACGTATATATGTGCATATGTGTGTGTGTGTCTGTGTGTATATATACACACACACACACATAATATTTAAACATATTTATTTATATTTATATTTTCCCCCATCTGTTACTCAAGACACCTTACAAAGGCTAAAACCATTCTTTTTGTTCTTTTCTGTCTTCAAGTAAGTTCTGACTTATGGCAACCCCAAGGCAAAGCTCTCACAGGGTTTTCTTGGCAAGCTTTGCTCAGACAGGGCTTGCATTTGCCTCCCTCTGGGGCTGAGAGAGTGTGACTTGCTCAAGGTCAATCGGTGGGTTTCAATGGCTGAGAAGCGATTCGAATCCTGGTCTTCCATGAGTCCTAGTCCCACACTTAAACTCACTACTTCTTGGCATACAAAATTTTCTTTAAAAAATTGAACTAATGATAGAATTAGAAGCAGTTAAAAGCAAGACGATTAAAAAGAACATGACTCAAAGCACCCCCAGCAAATGGCCATCCAGCCTCTGCTTAAAAACCTCCAAAGAAGGTGTCTCCACCACACTCCAAAGAAACCACGCCAGCAGTTTCTTCCTCCATCTGAGACAAAAGTCAAACAATCATTTTTAATTTGGGTATAACAGATGGGGGGGGAACAATGTGTGCACTTTAAAAAGTTATTAATTTTTGCTGCCAAATGAAACAGTTGTCCTGAAAAACCATGATTAAGATCCCTGCCATTTGGCTTCCTCTGGAAAGGAAGCGACAACATTAAAACTAAGAGAGAAAGTGAATATTTTATGTCCCTTTCTCCTTGATGTGCAGAAAAAAGAGCGCACTGCTGCGGGATGGCAAAGGCTTTTAAAAATGCATGCTAACACAGGCGTTCCGTTTTGAAGAGAGAGAGAGAGAGAGACGTACGGTCCAACTATTTCAGATTATGCAACCCCTTTTTTCCACCCTTATTTTAAAAAGGTTACACATCGGGACACAGACCAAATGAGCATCAGACAAGATGCTCTTCTTGAAACTGGGGAGTTTAACTTTTCAAATTGGGCTTGGAGAAGAGGTACTGGCCTAGAAAATAAGCTTAAGCAATTGGGTATGGGAAGAATGTTTCTTTAACCAGACCTGACAGTTGAGATTCAACCAGGCTTCTGCAGAGAGAGACTGGCATCAGATGCCCGAATCCAGCATATGCCATCGTGGCAAGCTGTAGAAAGGGCTCTATGTGTGAACATGACAACACAGAGGACAGGATCAGAATTCAAAGTGGCCTTCACAGATAAGAGTGGTGGGCCAAAATTAACCAAATGAATTTCAAAAAGGAGAACTGTAAGGTAATACACTTGAGCAGAAAAAAAAATTGAAATGCGCTGATATAGGTAAGGTGACACCTGGCTTGACCACAATACATGTGAAAACAATCTAGGAGTCTTACTAGACCACAAGCTGAACGTGAGTCAGCAGTGTGATGCGGCAGCTAAAAAAGCAAATGCAATTCTAGGTTGTATCAATAGCAGTATAGTGTCTAGGTTGAGAGAAGTAATAATGCCATTCTGTTTGACTTTGGTTAGACCTTGCTTGGAACACTGTGTCTAGTTCTGGACAACACAATTGAAGAATGAGATTGACAAGCTGGAATGTGTCCAGAGGAGGGCAACCAAAATGGTCAAAGACCTGAAAACCATGAAGTCCTATCAGGAGTGGCTTAGGGAGCTGGGGATGTTTAGCCTGGAGAAGAGAAGCTGAAGAAGTGACAGGATAGTCATGTTTAATATTTGAAAAGATGCTATACCGAACATGGAGCAAGTCTGTTTTCTGCTGCTCCAGAGACTAGGGCATGGAGCAATGGATTCAAACTTTGGGAAAAGAGATTCCACCTAAACATTAGGAAGAGCACTGTAAGGTCCCCACTTTACCCTTCACACCTCTAAGGCATCCTTTTATATTGGTCTGCCCATTGCACAACATGAAAGTTTTCCATTAAGTAACAAATCCCTCCTATTAGGAAACCACAAGATTTTTTAAAAAATGATTCCTACAGAGAAGAAAAAGCAACTGAGCATCACGAGATTTACCACAAAGGTCAGTGCTTCCTTTCCAAAGTCTCCTCCATGTTCTAAAAGCCTCATGCTGTAAAGCAGTGGTTCTCAACCTGTGGGTCCCCAGATGTTCATGGACTTCAGCTCCCAGAAGCCCCAGCCACTATGGCCAATGCTCAGGGCTTCTGGGAGCTGAAGTCCACGAACATCTGGGGACCCACAGGTTGAGAACCACTGCTGTAAAGTGAAAAAGATCCATATTTTGCAGGCTGGAAGTGGCGTTCCTTGTGTTTGAGACATGAGATAACCCATTTCTCCTTCTGCAAGGCCTATGGCCCCCAAGAAGAAGGTTGGAAGTTCTGTACCCCTACCAAAGTTGCTGAGCTGAATTTCTAGCATTCCTCATCATTGGCTATGCTGGATAGGGCTGCTGGGAACTGCAGTCCAACAATGTCAGTCTCACCAGAATACTAGGAGTCGTAGTCCAAAAAAAGTCATTCTTCCCTGCCTCTTGGTTTCATCTGCAGAGTGAGACAATCTCCTGCCTTGGCAAAATATGTCCCAGGTAAAAAAAAATATCCACGGAGAGGTCCAAAGGAACCGCTTATTTTCATTCTCCTGCTGTGAATTTGTGTTACAAATAAAGAGGAGAGTCATTACGCCCTGCTGAGATGCAACTAGGGCTTCATTTGTCTTTAATGAGGATTTTTAAGAAAGGAAAATGGAATGCATAACATTCCTTAGTCATTGGGATTTTATTCTACGCAAACAAAAATCGGTAATGTTCTGGGTGTGTTTTCTTGAGTGGGAGTATTTCATCCATTAAATGGGAAACAGCTTTGGGTTTTGTGCACAAACAGAGCTGTTGGGTTAAGAAAAGCGGGGGGGGGCAGAAAGAAAATGGGAGGAAAGAAAGCAGGCGAGAGAGACTAAAATATTATCTGAAAATGTTGTCATTTCCAACTGGTTTAATTTGGTCCCTACAAAAGCGAGGGTAACTACCATGCAACCATGCAACAAAATGCAAAAAAAGTTGTAGATCCAGCAGGCTACATAAACAAGAAACGTATGCATGTATATATGCGTGTGCATATTCTTGTGTGTGTGTGTATACACACACACACACACACACATTCACACAAGAGAGAGAGCAGAGTGGTGTCATGGTTTCAATTTGGACTATAGCCTGGAGACCCGGGTTCGATTCCCCACTCAGCCGTGGAAATCCACTGAGTGACCTAGGGCATGTGTCACACACTCTCAGCCCCCTTGTGAAAGGTTTGTCTTAGGGTCACCATAAGTCAGAAATGACTAGAAAGCATGCAACAGCAACAACTTTCCACCTCTCTTAAGTTTTTCCTTTACTGAAAACAGAGAGAGATCTACAACCAATAGCAAGATGAACTCTTCCCCGACTTGGCTGTCCTTCCACTGTGGATTTTGTACAAATGAAAACTGATGGGCCTATCTACAAAATCTGGAACACTTTTAGCCCAAGACTACGTCCCATTGTGTCCAACCAGGTTACTCCCAGGCAAGCAGGTAGCTGTAACTTTCCATCCCCCCTGCAACCGCTGAGGTCAATGAAGTAAAACAGACCAAAGTAGCTTAGATCCAAGGATTTCATGCTTAGCTAAAATCCAAATTGCAACTAAGTTAAAATATCTATCCCTATTACGGCATGTTGTTTCAAGCTGGCAAGAAAGCCAACGCTCAACAGAAGTGTTCTATATTTCACCACAAGAATGGTGATGGATCAGACCGAAGGTTTCATGGATTGCGATTCTGCCATGCCTTTTGGGAAACTCACAACAAAGAAATAAGGGCAAGAGGTCCTCCCCATAGCTTACGGGCCAACAGTTAGCATTCCATGTGGCTGGCATGAGCAGCAGCCACTCATTGACTTTTTCTCCATGAATATTATTCCGAAACCATCTAAGTTGGTGGCTAGCATGACAACCAGAGGTAGTGAACTCCATAGTTTTGACCAAGTGCTGTCTGCACAGTTGGACCTCTACATTTGCTGAGGCTAAAGGTGCAGGACCCCTGCAAAGGTGGAAAACCACAAATATCAAAATGTGTGCGTCTGTGGGAAGGGCATTTGTGGGCAATTTTCTACCCCTGTTGTGCTGACCATGGTTTTCAGGATGCCCTTTGCCCACCCGTGTCCTACGCATTGCTCTCATTCTACCCAACCCATGATGGGAAAATCCAAGGGTAACTGAAGAGGAGGCATTAAGTAGACCGTGCGTGCAAGATTCGCTTCTCAAATGACAGCATAGACTTTGAAACAACCAGCAGGAAGTCAGTGAGGAAGAGAAATGGGAAGCCAGAGCAAAGTTTAGCCAAGACCAGCAGAAAGTTCAGTTCCAGAAAGCTGAGAAAGGCAGGATTTCAAACTGATTTGCCTAGAAATTCAACACAGTAAAAACACAACAGAAGCAAAGTTGGCTGTTTTAAGGGACAACGACCTTTCTATTCATAAACCTCAAGGATTTCCCTGTCATCTGAGCAGTGGAGGAGGAACGGCACAAATTAAAGCAAAAGGAAAAAAGAGGGGTAGAGAAGGCCAAATTTTCAAAGCAACATAGCCCACATTTTGAAAAATCATTTTCCTGGAAAGAACACTCACCATTAGAGATTTTCACACTCAAGTGGCTTCATTAACTATTCAAACCACTACATTAACTGCATCCAATCAGAAAATGTTGTTACCGTCACATCCTGGTTTGGCGTGGGACCTTTTAATAAATTAAGCCTCCATGCTTGCCTGCAATTTCCTCCCATGTATATATTCTATTAAAATGTTTTGCAAGACATGTTCACAACAGGGGTGTGCATTGCTATTTCGTGGCTGAGAGATTCTGAGGAGTGTAGTCCAAGAAGAAAGAAAGGAACATTTCCAAATAATCAAATCTGTGAAAAACAAACCCGCAAATGCGGAGGGCCAACTGTACGTGGTGTTCTGGATGGAGAAATAACCCCACCTGTATGCTGTGGAATGGAAAGAGTAAGACGACAACATTGTGCTTGCCAAAGAGAGAAAAAGAGAACTGCATGACTTCGGCTGCAGCTCATCCCAAGAGAGCCGGGTGTTTCCCATAAGTAAGTGAATTGCTCAGAGCACTTGAAAATTGATCAAGATGAGCTCATTTAAACTCTCTGCCTATTTTTTTTTTTATTAAAGTCTGGGTGAGAGGGCTTATTTCAAAAGGATGCTTTGCAGGCGTTGTCATAAAGCCGTGACATGAAAGCCCCATCAGCCTTTTAGCTAACGCACGGCCGCCATGACATCACACTCTGCAGCGGCCAGGAAGATCGATACCAAGAATTGAAATTAGCCTGATCGTGCAAGTGCATATTCTGCAAGCTGATGTATTCCAGGTTTAAGGAATCAACAGGTTTTAAAAGGCCATGGCAAGGTTTTGGTATTTTTAATTAAAATACAGTCACCAAGTTCAGAAAATTAATGCCACCATCCATGCTTTTGGGGTCCACAATATCCTCCAGTTATCTCAGTTTAGCAGTCCACTATGCTCTATGTCAATTCGGAGGTAACACATTTATTAAAAAAACCTATTTACCATATATCTCCAAAAAGCACATTAGCAAAACAGGAATTTCATCTTAGAGGAAAGACTCTGGCAAGGAGGGTTATACAAGAAAAGCTCATAACATCCTTGCCATGAGCAAAACTATATTGCTTGGAAGGGTGTCAAAGCCTTAAATTCTCAAAAGAAAGAAAGAAAGAAAGAAAGAAAGAAAGAAAGAAAGAAAGAAAGAAAGAAAAAGAGTAATCAAAGATACACACAACATTCCCAGCACGCCTGGAAGACAAATACAGTTTGCAAAACACGCGGTGGAAAAGAGAAGGATCGGAGACCAGTGGGCTCTGGAAGTGGAGTCATTGTCTTCTCCAAGTTTCATTTTAAAGTTGGAACATAATTCAAGATAGCTGCCAAATCCAGGGACATGGTTGTCTCATTCAGTTACTGCAACCAGAATAGGCAGAGAGCAGGTGGAAAACAGCACCTTTCCTTGGACCCAAGGCTTGATTTCTGCCATACATTTGACTAGAAAATTCTGGAGATCCAAAAGAACACAGCACCATTCAAAAAATGTGCTACCGCGATGCATCCCAGATGTGCAAGGCACATGCACCAGAAACAGGGAAGAGGCTGGAAATGCAAAATATGTGAGTAGGCTTTTTTTCTGTGGTGAATTGGGGCCAACACCCCCAGATCTGGGAGAGGGTGGAGAAAGGGCATCTGATGCTTCCTGATAAGGGTTTCTTAAGAAGCCAAAGACTTTCACTTTCAAGAATGGAAGGACTCCACTTTGGTCTCAGCCATCTGGAAGCAGAGTGGAAAAGAATTCTTCTCCCGAGATCCAGATTTTATCCTCTACAGGACTTGGTGGGGAAACAAAATTGTATCGGCGTTTGTCATCCCTGTGCAATCGTAAACACATATGGTCTTATGTACATATGTCACATTTTTCCTCTTCTGTATGTTTTGGTGGATTTATTACACATTGTAATACAGTTGTATACAATGGAGTCTTTGTTGGTTTTGTTGAAAATTATCTAAAAGAGGGCTGGGCAACTGTGGTAGGTCCAAGACTTTCTGCTTGGATTGCCAAAAATGTTGGGAAAAGAAACAACAACCCAGAATTGGAAGTGACCTCAAGTCCTCTTCTGATTTTGTAAAATGGACATTTTGGGGAGTTAAAACGGAGTGAGAAGAGACTCAAGGCTTCCAAGAAAAGGCTTCCATATCTCCAATTGTCTTGTTGTTCCATATCTCCAACAATGTGTCAAAGGTTGCTCCATATCTCCAACTGTTTTGTCAGGACAGTCACAATTAATCCTCTGCTCTCCCGATTTTTCAGCTGTTTTCAAAATGTCCCAGCGCCTCTCTCCTTCTCTTCCCTCTTCTGCCTTTGTCCTCAGCTTGCTTCAGTTGCTGCAAACTGAATTAAGTGTGCAAAAATAATCTGTACTCAATTAGCTCCATGGGAGGAAAAGAGAGGTGGGTAGGAAGTAGACTCTCACCCTTCCTAGGCAGCTCTTGCAAAAGCAAACTGCTGCAGTCGTTCTTCCTCAGTAACAACTTTTGCCATCTTGACCCCGCTCAGGCATTGCTCAGTCTCACGTTTTCTTCTGTGAAAGGCTGGAGGATGCTCAGTGCACCTGTTTTATAGTCAGAAAAGGGGGTGGTCTTGGGGGCTTAGAGGGACTGAAGCCACTAACAGAGCCTTCGAGGTCACACCTGGCCCCAGAGATGCCTTCTGCCCATCCCAGTTTAATGATTCAAGATGGCAAACCACACATTGAATTATTCAACGTCTGGGTGCATTTGTGTGTTTAAAACACCACAGCTCTCTCTCTCTGTCCTCTTTAACATTCTCTGTACTTCACGTTGCTTATTTCACCGCGGTTGTTCCCCAAACGCTCGTTTTTAGACGCTTCGTCAAGCACAGTTCTTAATTCCTCATCAAAGGCCTCAAGTGTTCTGCGTGAGCTTTTGTCATAATAACTCCTTCAGCGCAAGAACAGATGGGAGCTCTTGGGAGGATGTGGCTACAAGCCGACATCCCTCCCCCTGCAAGTACACCCAAAAAGGAGGAAAATTAAATTGCGGTGAGTTGAGGAGAGCCACATCTGTGTGAGAGGTGAGCATGGATACCCTCCGCATAAGGGTCTCCACAACCACCACTCCATTCTGCCTTGGTCAGAATCCTATGTCCAGTTCTGGCCACCACAATTCAAGAAGGATATGGACAAGATGGAAGGTGTTCAGAGAGGGAGGATCAAAATGGGAAAAGGCATGGGAACCACGAAGCCCTGTGAGGAACAGCTCAAGGAGCTGGGAATGGTTAGCCTGGAGAAGAGAAGGTTAAGAGACAACATAATAGCTATGTTTAAATATTTGTGGGAATGTCCCATGGAAGATGGAGCAAGCCTGTTTTCTGCTCCTCCAGAGACTAGGACACGGAACAATGGCTCTGGAGCTGGGTGCATCACACAGCTCTAGAAAACACTGTGATAGGTTCACCTGTGGGTCATCCTAAATTGGAAATAACCTGAAGGCACACAACAACATCAACACTGTACAGCATCCATATACTGAAAGTGTACACAATTTTGCAGAAAGCAGAATGAATATGGAATCCAAGTCAAGAATTTTATAGCCCAGGAAGAATTTGGCGCAGGTGAGAGGGAAAGAAAGAATGCAAAAAGAGCAGGAGTTTGGTTATGGGTTGTGTGTGTGTGTGTGTGTGTGTATGCTTGTGTGCACGTACACACACAAAACACAAAGGCATTGTCCATCTTGTAAGAATTCTGACCCCTCCCGATGAAATTTTCCTTCAGTCCCCAAATTTCTAGCATCTGAGGTGAGAAATGGAAAATCGTTCATACCCAGATCTCCTTTATTTGCTGAATTTGCATTCGCTCGGTACCACTGTCTCCCCTCTTTTGTGGGATGCCTTAATTCTATTCTAAACGTCTGGCTGAAGATTTGAGTTACTGCAGTGCTAGAAATTTGGGGTCTGACTGAAAAATTCATGGGGTGGGGGCAGAATTCTTAAGCAGGACAATGCCCTTGATTTTGCCGCCACTCCTGTAGCTCTGCCCTTGACAAATGGATGTATTTTTTAAGCATCCCATAAATTGCAGGAGAGACCACCTGCTTTCCCGAGAAAGTCCAAGATAGCTGCCAGCTGATCCACATTTTTCCAAGGACCCCTGAAACACAAACTGAATGAGAACGCCCCATGCTGTATTTTTTTTTCAAATTGCTGAATGGGCCTTTCAGCCCTTAACGAAATATTTCTTGCCCATGCACACTGGGGGCTTAATTGCCCTGATAAGCATGCAATTTGTCATGCATGGATAATTCAGGACCACCCTTCAGCGGTGGCATTTCTCAGCAATTGTTTAGTAACCACATACCTCTCTAGGAACCCACGAGAGCGTCAAGAATTCCTCCACAAAGGCACAAAATCACTCAACACTACCATCCTAGGATTAGGGAACAGCTCATCGGAAGAATTTGCAGCCATTGACCTGATCCGTTAATTCTGGGTCGGTGTCTCCGACGGTGGACAGCTTTCTCCCCAAATGAGATGGTGCATTGGCATGACAGAAGCCCCTCGCTGTTGAGACCCCAATCCAGCAACTGTTAATGAAGCAATTGTCTCCTACAGTTTTAATAAAATCCCACCAGGGCTGTCCAGTCAAGTTGCGAAGTCTGGTTCCTTCCCTGTTTTGGGTATTTCTGACCCATGGCTGCAAAAGTTAGAGCACACTACAGTGCAGTTCTCAGGTTGCAAAGCTATTTCTGTCTGTTCAGCAATGCAGGCGGCGGTTACCGCTCTTAAGCTCAACATGCAAGCTCCAAGGGAAAAGATTACCGGAACTCCATTAATATATACTCTCCAAGGAGTCTGTCTGCACATGATGCATGCTTGCTTGCTTGCATGTACAAAGGGGTAGCTCTTTGCTTTCTTAAATTCAGTCTTTGCGTTGTAGACAGACTTGATATGTCCTCCCGCGGGGCAAAACCCCAGCACCTTTGGTTACGTAACCAAGCATTATGCAAGCACACCACCTGGGCCCACCACCTTGATCAGCATCTGGGATGACATTCCATTGTCTTGCACAACAGAGGTGAGGCATGTGTGGCCTTCCAGATCTGAAGGGCTGCAACACCCATCAGCCCCAGCCAGTGGTGAGGTACACTGTGAGTTGCAATCCAACAACATTTGGAAGGTCACATGGTTCTCAAAATCAAGGTTTCCTTTTTGGAATTTTTTTCCTCAAACATTTTTGAGTCATGGTTGGTTGAACCCATGGACGCAGAACCCACCGATATGCAGGGCTGACTGTAATATCAGTTGTTCACAGGAGAAACAGACTCAGATCTGGAGTTTTTAAAAATGAGAATTGCGGGGAAGTTCTCATCTGGAAAGTGGCTGAGGACATACCTTCAGCTGGATGGTCAGATCATGAGGTACTGAAAGCAAAGAAAGCCGGATGAATATAGGACCACTCCAGAAGCAGCCAAGACAGGTTTCAAGAAAGGGGGATCCCCAGAATAACTCGACTCCAGCTGGAAATAAACTTGCGCAGAGACAGCCAGGAATAAACTAGTTTCTGTCTAGCTGGGAAGGTCTCAGGCCAGCACAGAAGAACACCCAGTGACCAGTTGCAGTCAGTGGATTGCTGCCGTTAATAGCCTGTGTGTGGGCCTGCAAGTTGCATGTAAACATGCGGCAATCCCATGAGTCTCATGGGGTTGCCTTGGGCAAGGAAGACTTCAAGGCCCTTCAGCCACTTTCCAACTCTAAGGTCTTTATGGCACTGACCCATTCTCCTGCTTAAGGCAGTGGGAGGACAGCAGCATCTCTCATACTGTTGGTGCAATGCCATTTTGGCCTTCCCACCGTCAGGCAACTTTTGAGCATACCTTCCGTTACTTCTTGACCAGAGCATTTTCTGCACAGGCACACTGGGCTGGGGGTACGGCTTTTGAGTGCACTGGGGCTGAAAAATCATAGAATCCCAGAGTTGGAAAAGATCCCAAGGGCCATCCAGTTCAACCCCCTTCTGCCATGCAGGAAGACACCATCCAAGCCCTCCCTTTGACAGATGGCCATCCAGCCTCTCTTTAAAAACCTCCAAAGGGGACTCCACCACCCTCCACTGAGGCAGCATATTCCACTGTTACTGCTCTGACCCTCAGGAAGTTCCTCCTAATGTTTAGATGGAATCTCTTTCCCTGAAGTTTGAAGCCATTGCTTCCTGCCCTGGTCTCCGGAGCAGCAGAAAACAAGCTTACTCCATCCTCTATATGACATCCCTTCAAATATTTAAACACGGCTCTTCTCCTGGCTCAGTATCCCCAGTTTCCTAAACTGCTTCTCGTAGGGCTTCATGGTTTCCAGGCCTTTTACCTTGTTGGTCACCTTCCTTCCTGAATTGTCATGCCTAGAACTGGACACAATATTGAGGTCATGAGCAAAGACGTCTTCCTGGGGGTCCACACTCGCTCTTTGGGAGATGGGTCTCACTTCCCCCCATCACAACCGCTGCTAACAGACATAAATCGCCTTCTGTGAACTTGTGTAATGAACTACGGCAAAAGTCTCCAGGTAACAACATGGCTGCCCACCTCACCTTCCGAACGCAGGAAGCCAATTAGGCAGAGGTGAACAGAAAGGCCTCATTTAGGAAGGAAAAACACAGCAGGGCAGCCATTGACAAAGGCCTAACGAGGACATATCTCCTTTTCAACATCTTTCTCCCTCTCTCTTCCCGCTTTGTCCTCATGAACCGAGCTCTCCGTACGCCCACCGCCAACCCTGGGGAGATTTAGGGATGGAAGAAGCCCAGAGGATTGCCTCAGAAATTGGAAGGGTGGGAGCAGACCTCGGAAGGAGAGTTTCCCTTCAAAAATCTTTTTATTAGGGTGACGACAAAGGAGGCTGAAGCCAGGAATGCTCTACTGAGGAGAAGAAAGATGACAAGGATGATCTGGAGATGAGTGAAATGAAAGATCTGGAAAAGCGACAAAGAGAAATCACCACCAAAGATACAAAAACAGAGGAGAAATTCAGCCTCTAAACAGACAAACGGTCCTCCAGATGGTGTTGCATTGCAACGCTCAGTATCCTTCACCATTGGTGATGCTGGCCAAGGCTGATGGGACCTAGAGTCCAACACCCTCATACCTTGCTCACGCCTGCTCTAAGCAGAAAGGTGGGAGCAGGCATTTAATTGCCAGTACTGAAGATATGCCTCGTTTGGATTAATGAGCAATCTCAGCAGCAGACCTCAGCGCCGCCTCCTCGCTCCCTGATCACATCTTTACTCCCTTCCCTCAGTTATGTTTGCATCCAAAAAGTGACTTCACCCTGGCTTGCTCCAGAGTGTAAAAAATTAAATTGCCTTAAGAGTCAGTGCCTGTCATCTTTTAAATACCCTTCGCCTAAGATGGTCTAGCAATCTCAAGAAAATAAACAGTTCTTGGAAAGGGAAGACACCAGCTAAAAGGCAAATTCATAGTGCCTTCCCCCCCACTTGTAAAAATAGGAGGATTCTTTGCTTTTGGTCAGGAGGGTTATTCGAAAGACCAGAGAGGAATACCAGGCGGGTTGGGTTATCACAGTACCAGACCACTTGACTTCTTGTGATTTGCCGTCAAATCGACTTGGACGTACGGTAGTGTTCTGAGACCTCCAAACACCGTGGCCATCAACTATCCCTCTTGGATCTTGCAACCTCAGGGCAGCCATGGCTTTGCTGATGGAGTCCAACCCCCCTGTAAGGTAGTTGCCTTCCATTTTCTTCCAACATTTTATCCCCATTATGATTCTGGAGAACCTGTCGCCTACCATTCTAGGGACGTGTTCCAACCATCTCTATCCACCACTACATGTTTTGTCTGAGAAGTGAGAATGAAGAAATCTAAACACCTGGGCCTAAACTCAACTGCTACTTTCAAATAGAGTAGACACGTTGGATCATGTCGGAAAACATGCAGCCCTCTAGATGTTGCTGGTCTGCAGATCCCAGTCTTCCTCATCACTGGCTTTTCTGGCTATTTGCAGATGTGACTTCAAGTCATCTGTTGACTTATGGTGACCTCATGAGTTTCCTAGAGGTTTCTTAGGCAAAGAATCCTCAGAGGTGATTTTGCCAGGTCCTTTGTCTGAAACAGAGCCTACAGCACTTGATACCTGTTGGCAGTCTCCCACCCAAGGATTAACCAGAGCTGACCCTGCTTAGCTTCCAAGATCAGACAGGATCTGGTGTCTTTGGGGTATTTAGGCCTCTCCAACTAAAGAAGATTAATTGAATCAGCTGCTGGAAAGTGAATCCAGATTATAGCAGACTACAAGTCAAAACAGCTTCCAATCTGCAAGACCAGTTGTGAAGAATGCTGGGAGTTGCAGTCCAGGAACATCTGGCAGGCCAAATGATTCCCATCCCTGATTTACATAAATGCTGACTTATCATTCAACAGCTGGTTCAGTAGGTCTGCTCTAGCCAAGTCGAGCCATTGGAATTACTCCATGGTTTAATCCTCCCTCAGACAGCTGTGGGGCTTAGTAGTGCAGAGACTTGGCCCAATCCCACACGTCCCTTCCCTTCGTCCTCCTTTTCCATGCAATACGCTAACCCCACCGTTCACTTATTTTCAACAAAATTATTGGTTGGCTTTGTTCAAAAGAGTCGTTTATCACTGTATTCTCCTGCCAAGGACTGTCCAGTTTGAGCTCATGGCCAAGCTGGAACGTCTTCCATGGAAGGAGGTCAGTTTTAGGTAAACGTGCAAAACGGAACTGCCTGTGAATCGACTGTTCTATGACACAAGATGCAAGGAATCTCTTAATTAGGCAGAGGCTCACAGTCAAAGTCAGGGCTGGGTTATCAAAATCCATAGAACAGAAATGATCCTTATTTCTGCAATTCGTTCTCTCTTTGTGCCTCTGCCTGTGTCTCCCCCACCTTCCTTCTCTTTCCAAGGAATAGTGCATGTAGGATCTTGACCATGCCATTGCCCCATTCTATGACAAGTTACATGTTACAAGTTACACTGCTATTTCCCCCCAAAAGCAAGCAAGGAAAAGAAACCGATCCTACCCTCTCTCGCATACGTAGGCCCTTTCTGAGATGGTAGGGGGCTGGAACGTCTCCAACGGGGATCAATATCAGCTTGGCAAGGGGCCACACCCAGGGGCTACCAACCTCTGGACAAACAGACCGTTGTTGACTTACGAACCACAGCAAGGATTCTTACTGTGATTCTGAGAGCAGCCCCCAAGTGCAACTTTCCGGAATCCCAACAATGTTATCTTTCTTTCCCATCTCTGTAGTACCAGATAGGCTCTGCACAGCGAAGCGTCAAAGATGGGCTTTGTGTATTGTACGCCTCCAAGAAGCAGGGTATTATTATTATTATGATTATTTATTAAAAAGAGAGAGAGAAAAGATTTTTCAGGCATGCTTTTCCAGAGAAAGCAACTAACAACCGTAGTGATGTCACAAGCCTTGGTGTTACTTTAAGCAAGTGCTTAAAAGGCATGGCTGGATTGTTCAAAAGATAGCCAGTACTCTGCAGAAGAAGTGGAATTCTAGAGTTACGCATGATGTAACCAAACTTGGCCTGCAAATCCGTGTAGGCAGAACTGGCTCCAAGGTTGGGGAAGGGACTGGACCACAGACCTTTTTGCTCCCCCATCCTCTCACCCCAGTGAGTCCCCACCTCTTCAATGCCATCACCACCACCACCTTTGTTTGCTCTTTTCTTCTAAACCCAACCTACAAAGCCAAGCAGGATCAAGTCAAAGCCACTGGTAATTCAGACAGCACCTATTTTAACTGCAAAATTCACCACCACAAGGTACAGTGGACGCTCTGTATCTGCTGAGATTTGGTCTCAGGACACCCTACGGATACCAAAATGCAAAGATCCGCAAGTCCCATTACGTACAATGGTGAAGTAAAATGGCACAAATTATATAAAATGGCAAACAACTCAAATGAGTGCTGGAGAGAGCACGAGGTTTTGTGAAATGGTGGGAAGCTACAGCAGGGTAAGCGTACATATCAGGATAGCTGCTTGGCACATGGCAAAATCAAAGTTAGGATTTTTTTTTTTCCTGAATATTTTTGAGCTGTGGTTGGTTGAATCTGTGCGTGCAGGACATGGGGGTGCTGAGGGCCAACTGTATTGCAATGACCATCTGCTTGGATAGCTTTAAACTCATAGACTGGAGACATTCATGGAAGCTGGGGTCATCCATGGCTTCAGGTAAAGATGGCTACAAATTATTTTTGGTAACAGCAGCAAGATTCCCCTCTGTACCAGTGGCTGGGAAGCATAAGATGGAGGATGCAGGTGACCTTGTCTACTTCTGGAAGACTTCTCAGGGGCAACTGCTTGGCCACGGTGGGAAAACAATTTTGGGTTCAATGGCCCATTGGTCTAATTCAACATGGAATCATAGACCCTTAGAGCTGGAAGAGGCCTCAGGGACCATCCAGTACAACCCCCTGCCATGTGAGAATACACAGCTACAGCATTCTTGAAAGATGGCCATCCAACTTCTTTTTAAAGACCTTCAATGATGGAAACTCCACCACTCTCCAAGGCAACCTATTCCACATCTAACACCATCAAGAAGTTCCTCCTAATGTTTAGAAAGAGTGGGTTTCCATGGCTGAGTGAGGAACCTAAACCTGGTCTCCAGGGTCGTAATCCAATGCTCAAACCCGCATCATGCTGGAGAAACCTGGGATTATGAATCCAATCAACAACCACAAGAAGAAGAAAAACAAATGAATAATAAACATGAAGTGGGGAATAGCATCTCTCATATGCACAACAAGCTTCACCAAGCTTGTGCAAAGAAATGGGACTCCAAACAGGGAAAACTAAACTCAGCCTCCTACTTATGTCAGCAGAGCCTGGATTAAGAGGCCACTGCCCCGCCAAAGGTGGTGGCTTTCAGTTTGTCAACAGCAATCCTACACGGTCCACTTCCGTGAACAACCTGACAGGGCGATAAAAGAAAAGGCATTTCAGCCCTGCAACTTTGCAAACAGAGTGGGCAGAACCTTTTGGAAGCGAGCGGCTCTTTCTGCTGATCACTGCTGCTGAATCGAACATTTCGGCTCCCCGAATGCTGAGGCAGCAAAAGCTCACTCCCCCCTTAGTCCCCTCTGAATTTGTTTCCAGCTTCACGGACAAAAATTTCCTCCATAAAAGGTAATCCAGCTCTCGAGCTGCATCGTCTTCGGTTCACTGCTAAGGAGAAAATTAACAGGCATCCCTGGGCCTATTATGTGCTATAGGCCATTATATACTTTAGCCGGTGACCCCAGAGGCTCATATAATTGGAACTAGGTGAGAAAATAGGAACTGAAGTAAGTTTGGATGGCTGTTCTCCAACCTGAAGGGGCCTGCTGTGTTCAATGAATTATCTACAGGGGGTGACATGTATTGTGTATGCTCATGTATAAGTCAGGAAGTCAGCCCCAAAAACCTGGGTCAGCTTATCCATGGGTCAATGTAATTACTGTGCCTTAACCCTGATCATAAAAGGAACCATCCCATTCTGTGAAAGGCAAGAGCTCAGTCCATACTTGGGAGAACCTAAAAGATGCACTACTCTCTCCTCCACCGCACGGTTTCTGGCTTTTTGGACTGCCTGGGTGGGAAAATGGAGGCAATGGTTCTTTGGCACTTCCCCTCCAAGGAGCGTTGAGAGAGTAGAGGGGGCCACTGGCGCTTCTTTTAGGATCTCCCAGGACAGGCCAAGCTGTCACCTTTCCCCACTCTATTCAGAGAAGGGGATAGTTTCCCTTTTTTGACAGGAGTTAATACTGTACCTTAACTTTTATCAAAAAAGAGAACCATCTCCTTCTTTGAGTGGAGTGGAGTGGAGAGAAGCCATTTTGAATGGCCTGGCAGGAAAATGGTGGCCAGGGGCAGCTGACCTGCTGAGGTGGCCCTGGCGCTTTCCCCTATCTGCAGAATGACCCTCAACTTCTCCATGGATCATATAAAAACCCCATAACTTTGGCTCTCTTTGCTCTCTGCCCCTGGACCTAAAGACAAAGGATGCCTGGCACCTGGTGTGGGCATCAGAATGCCAGGTAAACAACTTCTGCCTCTCCAACCTCCTCCTGTAAAAATCCTCCATTTTGGGTACTTCCCTGTGCAGAGATAGAGGCATAAAGAGGGCAGCTTCCAGAAATGGAGGACAGGCTTTGGAGTGATTTATTCCAAAACGGAATTCACAGCCAGCTCATGAAGTCATTTTATTCAACCATGGGGCTATTAAAGTTTACCAGCTTTGAGGGGGGCTGCCTTTGGGGCCAAGAGGAACGTAATCATACATACAAAAGCAAGTTTGACAACAGTTGAAAGAAAGCTCTTGGTTCTTTTGCCAGTCCCAATGATTCACATAACACACACACTAATGCCTTGCACATCAGATCTGCCTCTCTCCATACGCCACTGATATCCTCTGTATTGTTTTATCTATGCCCTGCCTTGTCCCCAAAGCTGGAGCTCAAGGTGGCTTCTGTGATAAAAAGAAAAACAAGTAAAGCATACAAAACATTATGTCGAAAATGGAATTGAACCTTCAATAGATAAAAACATACTAAATGTTATGTCTGAAGTGGCAATAAAATGCCTACAGCAGTGATCCTGGAGCTATTTGATGGGTGGGACTGGCAACTTTTCCCCCCAGTGAGCCAGGGACCAGAACCAAATTCATACGCATCAGCTACAGGTTGATCCTCCCTTATCCAAAATGCTTGGGAGCAGAAGTAACTTTTCTCATCTTAGCTATACTCGCATGTCACTTGTTCACATGTGTCCTGGTCTCCATCTGTGAAATTTTGGAGGGTACAATTCTATGATTTCTACTGAGATGTGAACCTTGTAGAATTATGAACCTTCATCATCACAAAGGCAAGTCCTTCTCCCCTCCTGACAGCCACTCCTTGCTGACAGCTTCCAGAGAACCGGCCGTGTTAAGTTGCTAATTTCTGCCACCTTGACCATACTCTGCTGTTTCTTGACCACAAGTGTCCTGGTTTTCATCTGTGTGAAATGCTGGAGGATAACTACCCTAAAGGGATCAGACCTTGTCTGATCTTGACAGCTAAGTAGGGTCAGTCCTGGTTAGGACTTGGGTGGGAGGCCACCAACAAAGACCAGGTGCAGTAAGCAATATTTCAGAGGAAGGAACTGGCAGAACCAACTGTGCATCTTTTATCTGAAATGTGGTCTTTATTCCTTGCAAGACCAACTGTTATCATTAAAGCAGGCCATTTGCAAAAATGCATTTACAGTATCAGCTTGCTTGCTGCACTCTGTTCAGAGACTTTAGATCTTCACGGTGCAAAAGGGAAATTTCCTTGGCCTGAGCACATTCCTCTTCCACGCCCCCCCCAACCCCCGTCCCAATCTTCATGGGTAATTGGATGCATTGCTGAAAACTGAGAGAGCGGGAGCAGTTCCCTGAGATAAAGCACAAATGTTCAACCTCCGGTTCCAACGCTGTGCACAGGTGCGGCTGTGCTGCTCTTGGAGACAAAAGCCACCTCTTTGGCAAGGACCGATTCTCTCCCCCTCCTTGGGCTGCTATAAGAAAGCACAGCTGTCTCAAAAATGTCAGCTCAACGGAACCCATTCTCGACCGCCTCTGTTCCAGATAAATAACCATTTGATTAATTGGTCCCCGGAGCATGGCTATTTTTTTCTCCCCATTTTAAAAGCTCTCAATGTTCAACACCTGTTTGAATGTGCAAACCGTTCTTGAATTTCCCAAGGTCTACTGCTCTCTTACCAGACAAATGTCCTTTCTAGTAAAGTGCCCAGATCTCCATCCGTAGGATTATTTAGAGCTGTAACTAACAGGGAGGAGGGGAATGAGGCTCAATGGCCCCCCAATAAAAAAATCCCCTCCATTAAATTTTCCTTCATGCCTCAAATTTCTAGCATTGAAGACAGCTCACATTTATGGGTTGTCAAAGTTGCAGATTTTGCCCAATTTGCAAAATTAGAAGTGGGTTTTAAAAAAAAAAAGATCAACTGAAGATTTTGTGAAAGACCGGAAATCACTGATATTTTTTTTCAGCAGTAAGAAATCTAACGATATAATAATCTATAGTTATGACTATTAGAAATTCTAGTAAGTGGAAGGTACTTAGATCTGTAACGGTGGAAGAAGATATGTGATATCAATATTGATTTTTCTTTTTCATTACAGTTGGTATGGGGGTGTTCAGAGCTCGTTTGTGTGTTAGTCTATTTAGGATGCATGTGTTAGTCTATTTAGGATGCAGGATGAGTCTTTTAGTTTAGGTTGTGCCATTAGGTTCTAGTGTTAAACGTGTATCTTGGTCATGTATAGTTTGTTTCTTTTTCTCTTGTTCTTTTCTATTTCTGCAGCTGTGGGTTAGTTTGCTTGTGTCCCCTGCTAAAGTTAATAAACATTAGATCTTAAAAAGAAAATAGCTCGTACCTAGGAGTCTTCTATTTACTATATCTGCACTCCCTCAGTCACTCTGCCTGCCCCTTTGCTTCGGGTGCCTAAACTGCATTTCTAAATGCTGAACTGAAGTTTTAAGCAACTGCAATGTTAGAAACTGAATTAGAAGGATGAAAAAAATTGCCATTTTGGGGGACAGAATACTTACTTGGAGAGGGAAACACCCTCTTTTTTGCCCCCTCCTCCACAACTATACCCCTCTTATTATATTTATTTATATCAAAACACTACACCAAGTCACTCAGTGGACTTCTGTGGCTAAGCGGGAATTCGAACTCTGATCTCCAGAGTCGTAGTCCAATACTCAAACCACACTGACTCTCCAAACTGGTTTATAACCGTTAAAACCAACCTAGTTAACAATTCACAGCATGAAAATGTAAAAAAGCAGTTAACAACAAGAGCAAGGGCCACAGTAAGTATGAAGTCCTGCCTGGGGTAGTGGTTTGAGTCCTGGGCTGGGACTCTGGGTTCGAATCCCCACTCAGCCGTGAAAACTCACTGGAGGACCTTGGCCAAGTCATATACTCTCGTCTTCAGAGAAAGGCAACTGCAAGCTGCCTTGGAATTAATCCTGCTTATACTTAAAAACAGCAAGAATAAACAAAAGACCAGCACATTACATGAGGCCTGTTTCCCATGGAAAAAAAACAATTTTTAGAAAGAGAACTGTCTACTGGAATCAAAAAGGTTTTACTGTCTGGTGGAAAGACAGTAAGTAAGTTCATGAAATGGAGATTGACTATCTGGTTCTTGGGCTGTGGGGGTTGAGAGCTATGTGGTCTTTTTGCAAAGGAGTTTGGAGCAAATTTTGTGGGATGAGGTGGGCTGTGAGAAAACCCACTGAGCTGTTAAAGCCTTGAGCTGAGATTTTGGACGTCCCTGGAGCTCTCAGAGACAGTAACACTTAGCTGCGATTTCCGAACAAATTGCATGACCTCACTTCCTGATATTTTTTTTTGCAACAAAAATTGGTTGTCAGTTTCTTTCTTTCTTTTTTTTTAAAGCTTGTCCTTGGAATCTGAAGAGATCTCTGCATGTGGGAGGGGTACGCAATGCACGCATTAAGAGCGCATACATTTGCAAGGCAGGAGCTGGAACACTTGCTCATTCTTGCATTTCTGACCTTCCCACCCCAAGGTTCAACCTCTCATTTCATTTTAAAATGAAGCGGACTGAGCAATGGATCTTTTTGTTTCATCTGTCTGCAACCAGAAAAAGCCCCCTCCCCAAGCTGCCAACATTATGCAGCGGGTGTTCCACTACATGAGATCATATCGCTGGGCCGTTGACTGGACAGGGAGTGTGGGTGAGGTGGAGGATTTGGGGAGAGCTGTATGAAAACTACCCCCAGCTGTGATGTGTCAGAAAGCCTTGGTGACAGAGACCCCCTAACCAGCAAAGTGGGGCTTTGACGATCCAGAGCAGAAACATGGCTTCTTGGGCTTTGCGAAGAAAGGTAATCTGAAAGGTCTTTATGAGAATCTAGCTATGGATTTACTGGGATGGCCTTTTACAACCTGCCACCTCTGAGAAGTGTTGGAATCCAGCTCCCATCATCCCCTACAAGTCCCAGGAATCCCCATCTCATGTGGAATGTGGATTCTGGGGATAGGAGTTTGAAAGTTATGCTTTTTTTTAAACCTTATTTTACTGCTCAGCCAAAGAAACTAAGTGCCCCTGGGCACATCACATACTCTCAGCCCCAGAAAACCCTGAGATAGGCTCGCTTTAAGGTCCCCATAAGGTGGAAATGATTCAAAGCTACACAACAACAATATGAAACCCTGCCAAGAGTAGCGGGGTTTGAGTGCCGGGCTGAGACTCTGCGTTTGAATCCTCTTTCAGCTATGGAAACCCACTAGGGGACCTTGGAAAAGTCACACTCTCTCATCCTCAGAGAAAGCCAATGGCAAACTTCCTTGGAATGAATCTTGCCATGAAACCCTGATTACAGAATTGCCATAAAGGAGCCAGCATAGCGTAGTGATTTCCATGTTAGACAAGGACTTTGGGAGATCCCATTTGAATTCTCACTCTGCCAGGACAACCCACTGGATGATCTTGGGAAAGTCACACTCTCTCGGAACTCCCTCAAGGGGAGGGAACGGCAAACCTCATCCAAATAAACATGGGTGAGAAAAACCTTTGATCAGGTCACCATAAGTTGGAGATGACCTGCAGGCACACAGTAACAAAGGACTTACAATTGTCTGCCAGAGAGCTGCAAGGTAGACCCTCCCAATCTGCGATTTCCACCAACAACGGATCATCACATCCTATGACATAAAATGGCGGCAACGTGGACATGGGTGTGCCGAAGTGTCCTTGCATACGTCACCACCATTTAATAATACGGGACACAATTATGCACAGTTTGGAGCATGCGCGGAAGGTCCTAGAACCGAACCCCTGCAGATCCAGAGGGCCCACCATTTCCCACTCCCCTCAAGAACTGAATCTTAGGTCCCTCAGCAAACTACAAATCCCAGGATTCCACAGGATAGCTAGAATTATACCAACCTGCAACAGTTTTCTAGCATGGCTACAGCCCCTGCCAGAGCAATGAGGCTGGAAACAGCTGTCACTGTTCAACAGGATTTTTTTTTCCTCACTCAGTGGAGACACCAAGAATTGAATCGAGGATCTTCTGCGCACAAAGCAGCTGTTCTACCACCGAGCTATGGTTCTGGCTGTTGCCGTTCCCATGCTCCGACTGGCATTTTACGAATGCATGTTTGTATGCACACGCATATGTGTGTGTGTGTTTCAAAACTCCAGGAGTGAAGATACAAATGATTGCATGTCCCTGTTGACTTTGGACCCCACCCACCATAGAGTAAATGGAGTCCAGGAAAAGAAATGCCCAGAGGGTGTTGCGCAAGAAATTAGATTTCTTTCAGCACAGATAGAACTTGAGATGTTATAATCTGCTCTGCTGTCTGGCCTGCTCGTTTGGTTCCATTTCGTTCCTAATCAGTGAGGAGTGTCAGCGGGAAAATCCATTTAGGTCCCAGAGAAAGGAAGAAAAAAATCTGAATGGCACTCCTCTTTCTTTCTGGATGCAGCCCTCAAGATAGCAGGAAGCTCTCCTGTGCAAGCTCCTTTGGAAAGGAAGGATGTCTGAGAACTGCATGGCCAAATTTACTGGAGCAACTTGATTTTGGCCCCAGATTTCAGTCTTTGCTAAAAGTGACAATGCTGGGCTCAGTGGTTTGGAGAGAAAAGCCACAACCGGAGGGGCAGGAAATTGACAAGGCTTGCTGGGCACACAGGAGATCCAAAGATGAATCTCTGGATAAAATGGTAGTGGTCAGCTCACAGCCTTTTGGTACTCCCAAGCCGAAATCTCCCCTTCCACCGCCACTCACCAACAGAATAAGCTTTCCCCCTCTACATGGCTTTCCAGAAATTTTAGCTCTCTACTTGTAGAAGTATACGTACACTCAACCCACACCTTTGACTTTTCTGCATTTTCTTGTGTTGTCATTTTGTGCACCTTCAAGTGGTTTCTGACTTGCGACACCCCTAAGGTGACCCTATCACAGGGCTTTCTGGGGCTGAGAGTATGTGACTTGCTGGGAGTGTGTTGCCAGCTGGGCTGAGAGTGTGTTACCAGCTGATGGGGAGAAGATGCCCTGCACTGAAGAACCCCAACATTTCATGGATAAAACCCAGGACACATGTGGCTAAGCCAGAGTGTGCTCAAGACAGCAAAAGTCATGAATGGGGAAAGACACACCAGCTGGGAGAGGTTGCAGCAGTTTTCCTTCGCCCAAGCCTTCTGGGAAGGGCAAGACTCCATCACCTCCTCTCTTCTCTCTGCTGCTGAAATTAAGAGAGGACAAATGACTTTTTCAGTTTGAACTCAATGGGAGTAAGCTGAGGACAAAGCAGGGCAGGAAGTAGGAGAAAGGAGGAGAGAGAAGCTGGGGTGTTTTCAAAGCAGCTGAAAAAGTGGGAAGACAGAGAATTAATAGGAATTCTCCCTGCTGAACTGGAATAGTTGGAAGGTATGACGTTATGAAGTTGCAAAATATTTTTGTTGTTGCATCACAGTACATGCAAGTTAGCATTTTGTGATGTGGGACTACAACTCCCACCACCATCCAGCTAGCATGGGAGTTGTAGTCTGACACAGGTAGAGGTCGCCAGGTTGATAAAGGCTGAGTCACGGCACCCAGGTTGACTCCAGCGTGAAATCCCAAATTCAAAGCAAAAAGCCGACAGAGACCGGCCTCTTTTGTTTAAGCAATGACGCACCATTTGCCTTGAATGCCATGGGGCTTATCGTCTTTCCAGACCACAAACACACTTGTTCGCTCTCTCCTTCTCAGGGTTTTAGGTCTTTCTCCCTCTCCTTATCTCTCCAGGAGGCAAAGAGTAAGAGCCAGCCCGAGGAAAGAAGAACCAGTTTTCCCTGAGTTTTACCAAAGAGTTGAAAGCAACAGGACTTGGAGGTTTCATCATTAAATTTTCTCTCTTCTCGCTCCTTTTTTCTTCTGTTCCTTTCTTTCTTTATAATTACACTTGAAATACTTATTTTTAAAACATCACTTTCCCCTTCTTTTTTTTCTTTTCCCTCATTTTTCTTTCTTTTTTTCTCTGTTTTTCTTTCTTTCTCATTATTTTTAAAATCCAATATTTAATACCCTGAAGGCACGAGATCCTGTCTGATAGTGGAAGCTAAGCAGAGTTCAAATCCCCACTCAGAGAAAGGCCATGGCAACCCCTCTCCAAACAAAGGTAGCAACCCTGCAAAAGGGCCATCTTAGAGTCATCATAAGTTTGCAACAACTTGAAAGCACACACAGCAACAAATATTCGTAGCCTCTGGGACATTTGTTCACTGGCTTATCACGAACAGTACAGAAGACCCTCTTACATTGTCACATTAGAAAATGGTCTTTAGAGGATCTTGACAATGGACAAAGTCAGCAAACTTTGCTTGGCAGGAGGAGAGGTTTCATTCAGCGGCAACCGAGTAAGATTGAGGGCCGGCTCTGCCGTTGGGCAGAATGAAAGATGCCCCCACATCAAGCTGTGGCCATTTATCTAGATCTGGGTCAAACACAAAGATGCCACCTACTTCCTGAGCATGTATTGATTTAGCATCATTTGTATTGATCCATCAATGCAATCTCCAAGAGCTCATTAATTTCACTTCCTCTGGAGAGTTTGCTCAATTATTTAAGAGGGCAATGAGTGTCCGGCAAAATCCGCTGGGAGAGACAACACACAACACATCGTTGCCCAGAACTGTTTAATTTAAGTCAATGGAATGGAAAGATCACCACCACACTGTTTGGGTTGAAACTGCTCCTACCACTGTGTGTATTTTTCTCTCTCCCTCCCAGAGGACAGTTGATTTAGGAGACAGGTCTACTTAAAATAGAAAGCCAAAGTGATCCAGAGCAAGGACAAGTGTTTATCATTAGCCAGATATTCCCATTTGGGAATATAAATTATGGCATCTTTTGCCTGTTAAATTATGGGTTATGTTGGAGCCCAGCTGCCAAAATGCACAGAGCAACGAAACAACTGGATCCACCTGCTAAGTCAAAAAATAGGACCAGATGTTGCACAGGGATCTTCTTATGTTCCCATGAGTATTCACAGCTAAAATCTTGAGCTCTCTCCACCACACCACTCTCTATACGCAGTGGTTCTCAACCGGTGGGTCCCCAGATGTTTTTGGACTTCAGCTCCCAGAAGCCCTGAGCATTGACCACAGTGGCTTGGGCTTCTGGGACCTGGAGTCCGCAAACATCTGGGGACCCACAGGTTGAGAACCACTGCAGGCTCTTCCAATTAAACCTTGTCAATTGCACCAAGCTGCTGCTCTGTCTGAAATGGAGATCTGTACCCAGCTCTTTCCTCTTGACCAGAGGTGAGCCCTTCAAAATGGAAGACTACATTGTCATCTCCTGCCTGGATTTCACTACACATGGAAACTGGAGAATCAGGGCCAGGTCCTGAAATCTAACAACTCTGTTCCTGATATTCACAGACTCATAGAGCTGGGAGAGACCCCAGAGGCCATCCAGTCCAAGCCCCATTTTGCCATGCAGGAAAACACAATCCAAACACTCCCTTTGACAAGATGGCCATCCAGCCTCTCTTTAAAAACCTCCAAAGAAGGAGGAGACTCCACCACAGTCCACTGAGGCAGCATTGGAGTTTGAAGCCATTGCTCCATAATGTCCTTGTCTCTGGAGCAATAGAAGACAAGCTTGGCTCCATCTCTGAGATATTTAACCATGGCTATCACATCCCCTCTTAACCTTCTCTTCTTCAGGCTAATCATCCCCAGCTGCCTAAGCTGCTCCTCAGAGAGCTTCATGGTTTCCAAGTCTTTGACTATTTTGGTCACCCACCGCCTAGGGCAATGATGCTCAGTCTTTAGGAGGTGTTAAATCCACTCAAAGATTTAAGTATAAACTTTAAAGGAGGTGGAGTTCCATACTCCATAGCTTTCCACAGAATAAAGCTGGACATGTGGTCATGAAAAATCAGAATGTGGTCAAAATGGGGGGAAATTATGCATGAGAGAGAACACACAAGCTAGGAGCAGTTTGCTTTTGCCTGAACCTCCTGTGAAGGACAAGAATCTGTCCCTTCCCTCCTGGCTGAGTTAATCAAAGGCAAACTCCTTTTGCTCTTGGAGCTGAGTTTGCAGCAACTGAATTAATGGAGGACAAAGGCAGGGAGTGGGAGGAGGAGAAGAGATAAAACCAGGACATTTTAGAAGGAGATGAAAATGTGGGAAGACAGAAGGTTAACAGGGACTGTGCTTGCCAAATTGGGATAGCTGGAATGTACTGGGTTCTTTCGGGAGTTGGGGTGATCGTTAACACTAACTTGTTAGCTTGCAAGGTGACATTTTCAAGCCCAGGGCTAAAAGCAAGCAGGTAACTGGTTTGTCCATAACCCAAAGAGAGATGGTAGAGGGGTGGGTGAGTCTGTCATGACACTGACTTTGACATAACTCAATCTGAACTTCTCACTCCTCTCTCTCAGCCAACTGCCTCTAATTTCCTTCTTTTTCATTTTTATTTTAAGTTAGATGTAGCTCAGTCCCCCACCCTGCAGCATGCCAATGCATGGCTCAGTGTGCAATTTGTAATCATGCATTAAAAACAGACACGTAAACCTGGCTTGTAATTTTGTCCTCGACATTGAAGTTGTGGCCAGACTATTATTGTGGAGACGGCGATTCCGTTCGGGCTTTCAGTTTCCCCTCATCTGGAGCGGATACAGTCGGGGGGCTTGTTCCTACATAATTACTGCGTATACGTATATCCTCTCATGTTTTCCTAAGAGTAATTAGTTATTTAATAACTCCACGAGCTTTAATTAGAAGGCAGCATACCTCGGTGCACCCGGGTGGGTCTGGAAAAGTAAGGCCTTTGTTCCTCTTTGGAGGCAAAGCCATTGCACTAATTTAAAATGGCAGGATGGCAAAAGAAAAAAAATACATGAGGGAAATCCAGAGTCGCATGGCCTCTTGGAGGGTGGGGACTTGGAAAGGCTACATAGTTTGGGGGTGCTCCTGGTTATGGATTGGGAACCCATTTCCAAGGATATCTCATTAGGTACACAGATGCAAATACAGGTATTCCAAAATCCAAAAAAAAAAAAAGCAAAATACTTGTGGTCCCAAGCATTTCAGAAAAGGAATACTCAATTTTTACAGTGCTCTACTGCACTTTAATTGCCATGACAACAGCCTATGGAATCCTAGGTGTTGCAGGAGATGTAGAATTCTCAGCCAGAGAGCTCTAGTGCCTCCCTAAACTGCAAATCCTAGGATCCCAAAGGATGCAACCACGGCAGTTAAAGTGGAACCATACTCTTACAAGGAAAGAGATCCAGGTCTGGGAATTTTGGGGCTGTGGCTTGCTTGACTGATTCTTCCCCCTGTAATGTGGTTTTCCTCTTTTCCTATAGCCTTCCACCTCACAAAGTATTATTGTCTTTTGCAACGAGTCATGTTGTCTCATGGTATGTCCCAAGCAGGATAGCCTAGGTTGAGTCATTTTTGCTTCAAAGGGGAGCTCAGGCTTAATTTGCTTCAGAACCCCGTTATTATTATTATTATTGTCAGTGGCCCACAGCCCCCCCATTTCAAACGGTTTGACTTTTCCCCCTTTCAGCCACCTGCTGCTTCTACCCAGGGGCTTAGCAAAGCGTCATGCTGGCAATGGGTTAATGGTACCTTGTCCAGTGGATATGGTGGTGCTTGCATAAGAGGCAGTCCCACTAATGCCCACACGTTCACGTGCGCGGAAACAGTTTCAGTACAGGTTCCCTGCAAGGTCTAAATGCAGACTGTATTGGGGGAACTGTGGCCAGTGCCTGGCCAAGCTTTGTGGTGGAGTCACTCAGGCTAGAGGCCGGGACACTGAAGGTTTTAGATTCTGAGCAATCTCTCCCAGCCTTACCTAGAGATGTTCCTAGGCAATGAATGTGGGTCAAAAGCAGGTGTGATCTACTACCAAGCCACAGTCTTTTACCGGGCTCCTTGTTCTTGCAAACAGAGAACCTTCCAACTCAAATGTCAAATGCACACACACACAGGCACTGCAGCAAACCCGATTGTGCTGACATTCATCTGCAAACAAGTGGCGGCTTTGTTCCTCCAATCCATGTTACAAGATTTCCATGCCGGGGTGCCAACCCCATGGGCAACGTCTGCTAGATGGCACCAGAGATTATTCTTTTCATTCCTTCCCTGGCCTTCTACAGCTGTATATCCTCCAACCACTCAGATTTTTTGGTCCCTGTTGGGTAGACGGCTCTTTCTATTTTTCAAATCATGTGGGTGGGACTGTATGCACACTCAAGCCTCTCAGCTTCCAGACCCTTCCACCCTGTCCCTTTAAATTAAATCTCAGAGATGCATCTTAGCTCCGCTGTTGTAGATGCATGTAAAAAAAGATGCAAGCACAAAGGCGGAAAATGCCGACACATCGTTTTGGTTCTCCCTTCCCCGCCCCATGAACGGTAAATATTGCAGAAAGCATGGCAGCCAGGCTATAAAAAGAACCAGATCCATTGCTAAATTAGATGCACTTATTTGTTTTCCTTGAAGGAAGAGGCAGCTGTGGTGGCATGAGTCATGTACCGGTCCAGCACAGCAGAGCCACAGCAAAAATAAATACAATGCCTATCGACCACGGAAGCTAAAGCTCCTGGCTCCAGCAGTGGACAGAACAGGGAGGGGAGAGTCTCAGCATGGATCGCTGGTGTGAGAACAGCGTGCCACAGCCGGCATCCTGGGAATGCCAATGGGCAGCCAAGGGTGTGGAGTACAAATATGCATTGACAAGCATACCTGTTTTCAACTGTCCAGAGGTTGGGAGGGTTTGCAGCCATCTTGCAAAGTGCAAGGATTCCAAGGCAGGAATCTGAGACAAATATCAGTAACAGGTATAGCCCCTGCTTTAGATGCAGAAGCTCTGCCTCCTGACAGCATTTCCAGTCAAACACCCCCAACCCCCTCATTTTTTTAAAAAAGCCCCAAACTTTTTTTTTTCTCCAGTCAAACATAAAGTTGTGGATGGATGTCCAGCTGCAAACGCTATTTTGTTTTTGGCAGGGGGCTCTCACCCTGAAACAAAACAAAAGGCCCAAAAGTGACCAAAAAGGGACATGCAAAATGTTGTTTCAGTTTTCTGGCAACCGAGGAAGAGTTGAGCTCTAGCTGAGTCACAGAGAGGAGGGGGCAGGCCTGTCCTCTGCCGCCCCAAAAGCTGGGACCAGGACTAATGGTTTCAACTTGCAGGAAGGTAGATTTGAACTGAACAGTAAAAGGAACTTCTTGACAGTGAGAGTGGTTCAACAATTGAATCAGCTGCCTAGAGAAGTAGGTGGGTGGGTGTCTCCTTCTCTGAATGTCTTGGATCCCTGGATGCTAGAGATGTTGCACTGAGCAGGGGGTTGTGCTCCTTGGCCTTATGGGACCCCTTCCGACTCTAGGATTCTATGACTCTCTATAACGTTATATTGCAATAATTTAAGGAAATCTTATTATAAGGTAGCACAGTCCCTTGCTACTATATGCAACAAACTCTAACTATAAGAAAGCTAACTACATTGTTAATATAACGTAACAGAATGGAACTAAAATACAACAAAGTGTGACTGCACTGTAACAGATTACTTTGGAAACAATTGCCAAGAGAGATAGGGAGAGTCTTCTTCTCTGGAGGTCTTCAGAAAGAGGCCGGGGAGCTCGCTGTTGCTGGCAATACTCTGACTCAGAGCTCTCCAAACTTTTAACGTTGATGACACACACTAATGTGCACAACACACAGTTTGAAAAGCTATGTTGAGCCTGCACTGAACAGGGGGTTGGCCCATGAGGCCCCTTCCAGCTCTCCACGGTCCATGAGGTCCCTTCCAGCTCTAGGATTCTATCCTGCCCCCATAAGTTCAGTGCTTTGGAAAGCCCCTTTAAAGTTCAGGCTAAAACACAGAGCAGATTTGGTGCTCAGATGACAATGAATTCACCAGTTGCCACTGTAAACCGTTTAACTTGGTATGTGGAAGTGTGACTATGTAAGATGGCATACCCATGCACTCCAGGAGTTGGTGGCTTGTGCCCACTGGGGATGGCAGGACAGGGGCGAGAGAGGCGGAGCCAAAAGGTCACGAGGGTGGAGCCGACTACTTCTAATTTGTGACCCAGCTGCCTCCCTTGCAAGGCCTGCGCACTGCAGGGATAGGAATTGTGTGGTTCTGCAGATGTAGCTGAACTTCAGTCCCAGCACTCCGCACCGTCAGTCATGCTGACTGTGGCTGCTGGCATCTGCAGTCCCTTAAGAGCGAGAGAACTTCACGAGTGCCCTTTGTCTCCCCCTCCTGGCCAGGAGGGGTGTTGGCAGTTGGGTAAGCATTGTGGCATCCAAAGAGCAAGATCATCTTGGAGTCTCCGGAGTAGAACCAGGTTATGCTTGCAAACTCCCTGCCTACACACACATATAGACCTGCCATAAGACGTCTCCATCAAAAAGCCATCAGTATTCCTGCAGTGAATCATTTTTTCCCCCTGTTCCTCTCCCTCCCTCTCTGTACGGAAGCTAGTCCATAATTCACCATGACAGCTGAAGTCAAGCTGCCCTCCCTCCTCCTCGCCCTCTCTCCCTCCCCGGCATACATATGCATGAGCTGGCTCAAAGCCAACTGAGCCCCCCATTTAATTAACAGAGATTATTTGATTATAATGGAAACTGTCTTATTAGTTAAGATAGATAAATGAAAGCTGGAGCTAGTTGTTTAATTTATTAGCTCAGTTACGTTTCTGCAGAATACTGTAGTCCTTTTTAAAAGTTTTTTTTTAAAGAAAAATGCTGCAGCATGCATGCATGCAAGAAACAGATTTACACACTTGCTGGAGAATCCAGACAGACAAAAAGCAACTGATGAGAGAGAAACAACACACACAACACACACACAAATATATCACTACCAACAACAGGGATGCTGGTTCCTTGATTATACAGAAGTAATTAAATACATCAGTCTTCCCAAACCTGGTGCCCTCCAGCTGTGTTAGACTACCGCTCCCATAATTCCACAGTCAAAAGGATTTGTTCTCTGCTGGGAATAGCCACAGATAGGGGAGATTTTCATTTCAGCTTGTTTTTTGAAGAACTTACCCACATTTGCAAACATCTTCCCATTTCAGGCAGAAAGAAGTTGAAAAAAAGACACCCCCCCAGGGAAAGCAACATTTAGAAGTTTTCTGACTCCTACTGCAGCTCTTCTAGCATTTTGGGTCCATTTACATGACAGAATTATAGCACTATGATTCCCTTTTAAGTGCCATGGCTGCATCCTGTGGAATTCTGGGATTGGCAGTTTAGGGAGGGACATTTCAAATTCTCAGCCACAAAGCAGCCGTGCTTTCCCAAACTACAACCCCCAGGGTCCCCTAGGATGCAATTAAAGGGGAATCATAGAGCTATCAATACGTGGTGCATAATACATAATTCTCCACTGCACACCCAATGTACTCTCACCACAGATCTGTATAAAAGGCCATACTGGCTTTCCCAATTATCTGACAGGTTAGGGATCGAAGCCCTGTAAGAAAATGGAATTGGTTGAAAAGCAAACCCCATGTACTGTGCTGTAGGGAGTATGAAGGATATACAGGGGCTTACTTGGGACCAGTTCTGTGTGTGCTGCTTGCAAAGTCACCGGATCTTTTCCCCTCTCAGCTCATTTTGCAAGCAGCACACATGTGCAAGCTGCCCCAAGCCCCAAGTTCTTCTATAGGCAAGAAGAACTAATAAAGGAGAGGAACCCCCATCAAACTGACGGACCTTGTCCTTAGTTTGGAAACGTCAAAAGAGTGAATTATCAGACAAGAGGATATCAAATGCAGAGTTCACCTTTTGTTTCTCCCTTTCTTTCCACAGCAGAGAAACATGTTTCTTAGGCTATCTGCCACCTTCCCAAAATCCCTGCCAGCTCAGGCCATTTCCACACGACACTCTTATAGCGCGATGATTCCACTTTCAACCTCCTATGGAATCCTGGCGGTTGCAGTTTAGGGAGGGGCCTTTAGAGTTCTCAGCCAGAGAGCAATTTGGCCTCTGTAAACTACAAATCCCAGAATTCCACAAGATGTTGAAAGTGGAATAACAGCACTATAACAGTGTAGTGCAGAGAGGCCCCCAGAGTGAAGAGAAAGGGAAGCTCCCCATCGGGGAATCCAATGCCGCTCTCCTACTCACAAGGAGCTCCAGGGCTGAGACATCCCACTGTGGAAGGGAGTGGCTTCTAAACGGTAACATGCCCAAATTGCAGAGATTATAGCACGATCTCCAAGGTGGAGGGACCATAAAAACTCCCTGCAATCATTTCAAGGATGCCTTGAATGTCTGGACATTAGGAAAGACCTTGGTTTAAATGTAAATAGATTTAAGAGGGGGTTACAGGGGTGTCTAGCTGCAAAAATGGCTTTTCTTTTTTGCTTGCCTCAGCCTGAGAAGATCAGCTGTAGCTTTTTGGCTTCTGCACCTTCTTTAACAGGGTGGGAAATACATTCTCTCTTATTTCAAACCTCTTCAAATCAGCAGCTGTAGTTGCTGTCTGCCTTCAAGTAATTTCTGACTTATGGCAACCCTAAGTGAACCCATCATGGAGTTTTCTGGAGCTGAGAGTGTGTGACATGCTCCAGCATCATAGTCCAATGGTCAAATGCTCTCCGGCCAGAGGATAATTAAAAGGGGAAGGACTTACATTCTTCCTTTGAAGTGGCTCTTGATCCTCTCTGCCTCTTGGCTGCAGCTTCTTTGAACCTGGACACATCCAGGGGTGGAGCAGTGATTTGGGAAGGGAGAGGACCTATCATGGAAGTGTGTATCCATACATCACAGGTAGGTAGGGGCTCAGGATCTAGGGCTGAGTCCCACACTAGTCTCCCCCAGCTGCCCAGCCCTGCACTGGACACAGCAGGGCATCACACCATCTCCCATTGATGAGGCTGGGCAGGGCTACGGACTCATGCTCGGTTACCCGGGAGTAAGCATCCCTCAGGTGAAGGGGGCTTCCTTCTGTCTTCCAAGGTTCAGCTGGTAAAAACCCACCGAGCATCAACAAAGAGGCTCAGCCAGCAAAAACACGTCCCCGAGATTTTAATGAGAAATATAAACCATCTCAAGCGTTACCGTTCCAACCACTAGAGAAATAAGAACCTCATCAAAGAAAAGAAGAGATGCATCCAGCTCTGCTTAATCTTTTGTCTCATTCTTCTGTTCTCACTACACCCAGAGTAGAAATCTTGTGGTGCTCCAGAGGTTCTCACACTGCAACTCCTATCATCCTTCCCCATTGCTAAGGTCAGTGGGGTTTGCAGTCCAATAACATCTAACCACCCTTTTTTGGACATACCCAGGGTAGGGAAGGAACACATACTCTAGATATAGATGCACTACAACTCCCATCATCCATCACCACTTGCTATGCTGGCCAGGGCTTGCCCATTGTCACACACAGAAAAACCTGACAGGCAGAGCTGAGACAGAGGACCTTCCTGCCGAGTCTCATAACCAGCCAGGCCTCCACAACACAGGCCAGGTTGGCATTTTTGCTGTTGCCGTGTGCCTTCAAGTCCTTTCTGACTTACAGCAATCCTGAGCTGAACCTATCACAGTTTTCTGGGGCTGAGAGAGTGATGCACCCAAGGTCACCCAGTGGGTTTCCATGGCCGAGTGGGAACTGAACCCTGGTCTCCAGGATTGCAATCTAATGCTCAAACCACTATACCACCCTGCCTTTCGGGTTGGCACGTTCATCCAGAATCAGATCCTGAACTTGTTTTTCCATTCACTGACCTGGCATTCTATTTTATTTTGGGGGGGAATCTCCAAACAAAACCCCCCAAAACAGCAGGCTTTGGGACAGCGTGAGTCAACCCAAAGGTAAACCTTATTGATTTTATGAGTCTAGTCTGGAGTATCAACAGGTTTACCATGGCAGCTACAGCTACTGTATCAGCCCTGTCCGTTGATACACACAGCATTTCTTGTATCAAACACAGCTTCACCAACTACAACAATGCAATATAACATCACAAAATACATGCCAGTTTCATCTTAAAGAGAGGGACTCTGGCTGCTAAATCAACCACTCCCCACCAAGAAAACTAACACTTGGGTAAATTGTATTGATTGCATGGGTCTACTATAGTTCGGACTACAAGCGGAATTCAGATTTATGATACATGCATGGCCAGGCCTGGCTAGGACTTGGATGGGAGACCACCAATGAAGACCAGGTGCTGGAGGCTCTCTCTCAGAGGAGGGAACTGGCAAAACCACTGAGTTTTCCTTGTCCAAGAAAACCCTAGGAAATTAATGGGGTCCCCATAAGTTGATAGATAACTTGCACGAACATACCCTAGGGACTTCCGATCCAGTCTGATCTTGGAAGCTAAGCTGGGTCAGCCCTGGTTAGTACTTGGATGGGAGAACCTCAACGAATGCCAGGTGCTGGAGGCCATATTTCAGAAGAAGGAACTGGCAAAACCACCTCTGAGGATTCTTCACCTAAAAATACCCTAAGAATTTCTTTGGGTCTCTATCAGTCCACAGGCAAAACTCAAAGGCACATAGCTGTGCATGCACGCACACACAAGGTAATCTAATCTATGTTGGTTCCTTTTTAAAGAGATGGACTCCCACCCATAAACCCACAACTCCCCCCCAGGTTAATCAACACTTAGGTAAACCCCATTGATTCCATTGGTCCACACTGGTGCAGATTATCCACAGAATTCAGTTTTATAATTTATATCATACAGTGCTGCACAGGGCTGTTCTCATTCAAAGAGAGCAATTCCGGCCCATAACTAACCAGACCCCACCGTGTAAATTCACACTTGTGTAAATATGTGGACTCCATGGGTCTACTCTAGTTGGAATGATCAGCGGGCGAAGGCACACGCGCAGCCAACGCCACCCCAAACATGGCTCCCTTTCGCCAGAGGTATTTTCCCCCCAGATCCCCCCTCTCTGTGCGGCTCTCCCTGGGGGGCCAGGCGGAACCCCCCCCTCCCCCGAGAAGCAGGGAGCGACGTGGGGGCTGCGCGCCCACCCGGGTCTGCACACTTTGGCTGCAGAAAAACCCAAAATCTCTGGATCCGGAGGAAGGCGGTGAGGAATCTTCCAGAGCAGCGGGAGCCCCAGGGGGGCTGCAACAGGGGTTTGGGCCCGATCCGAGGCTCTTCTTCCCCGCGCCCTGCCTTCCTTCCTCCTCCTCCCCCTCCCCAGGCGAAAGAGTCCGGCGAGGGCGGGAGGCGCGCGGAGGGAAGGTGGAGCTGGGGTCCCCCCTCCCCGCGCGGATCGGGTCCCTCTTACTTTGCTAAGCAATGTGGGGCCCCGATCCCTCGGAAAGTTGAAGCGGGGGGTGGGAAAAGGCAGAAACAAGAGAAGAAAATGAGAGGGGGCTAATAGATAGCTTGATCGATGAATGGATCGATCGAGCAAATCGATGGACTGGTTTTTGGCACCTGGGTGGAGGAGCAACCCCTCTTGCCGCAGCCGAGTCCGCCGCCTTCACGTGTGGGGGGGGGAGTGAGTAGGGAGCGGCGGCGTGGGAGGGGGCGCGGACAGGTGGTCGTGCGCGCGAGCCAGGAGGGGGCGTGGGAGCGCGCAAGGGAGGGAGAGCGAGAAGGGAGAGGCAAGGTCAGATCCAGCCCCGATCCATAGCGCTGCCCTTCCTCCTTCTGGGGGGGGGATGCACACACAGATTGCAGAAAACACCCCCTCCCCAAGCCAGGATCGCAATGCAAAAAAGGTTTCTAGGTTTAAAAAATCGCCATGCATGAATGAAAGCAACCCGATCCTGCAGCCTCCCCCGTGCAAGCCTTACCGGGCGGGGCGAGGCGAGGGCTCACTGGGGCACGGCGGGGGCGGCCAAGGGACCCCGTCTCCTCTTCTTTCCTTCCTCTTCCTCCCGCAGCGGCTGCTCCGCTTGCAGCGCCCGCCGCCGCTACTGCTCGCCTCTCGCAAGCGGCTCCCTTGCAAGCCCCCAGCCCGGGCAGAGCAGGAAACGCGTCATCACCCCGGGACCGACCGGCCAAGCCGCCGGCCAGCTGGCCTTCCTCCTCCTCCTCCTCCTCCTCGTCCTCCTCGCCGGGAGACGCTTGCGGGAGGCCGGTCTCCCAAGTGCAGCGAAAGGAGCCGGGGTCGCACGGCAGGGGGCGGAGGGGAAGGGGAGCCCGTGCTGCTGTCCTCCTCCTTTCCCTCTCTTTCTCCTCTCCTTTCCTGCTCTCCTCCCGAGGAGACAGGGGCGAATCTGGGCTTGGAGGTGTGGCAGCCCCTCCTGGAGGGGTCACACACGCCCCCCTGAAGGACACCTTGAGGCCCCTTCCCAGATCTCTCCCTCCAGATGTCCGCTCAGAGAGAGGCGATTCAGGGGTGCTTGTCATCAGCTTCAGCTGATCCCCCCACGGCACCCCTTCCTAGAACTGGACGACCTAAAATTGCTAGGGCACACGCTGGTAACCTCACGGTTGGACCTTGGCAATGCGCCCTACGTTGGGTGACCTCTGTACCGAGTTCGGAAACACCAGCTGGTCCAAAATTATGGCAGGCAGACTGATGGCAAGTACATCAAGGGCTGAGCATATCACACCGATATTAAAATCACCCCACTGGCTGCCAATGAGTTTCTGGGCAAAGTACCAAATCTTCCTTACTACCTTTAAAGCCCTACATGGTTTGGGTCCAAGTTACCTGTAGGATCACCTCCGCCCATGCAGTCTGCCCCTTACCCTCAGGTCCCTCTGGGGGCCATTTGCTTTAAACCAGCCTGGACTAGGTCACCCAGAAGAGCTTTTCGTTGGCCACCCCTAGACTGTGGAGAGACCTGGTGGAAGAGATCCGATAGCCAAACACTGTGAATTTTAAAAAAGTTCTAAGGACCTATCTCTTCCAGAAGTGTGGTGTAATGGTTTTAGCATTAGAGCACGACTTGAGAAAAGGGTTCAAATCCCTGTTTGGGTATAGATACCCACTGGGTGCATTTTGCAAGTTCATGCTATCTCAGCCTCAGAGGAAGGCCATGGAGAACCTCCCCTGAGTAAGTCTTGCCAAGGAAAAGCTAGGAGAGAGTCTTATCTGAGCTTGGGAGCTAAGCAGGGTAAGCCCTGCTTAATATTTGGATGAGAGACTGCTAACTGACAAAACCCACCTCTGATTATTCATTGTCTAAAAAATCCCTGTGAAATTCATGGTGTTGCCTTAAGTTGAAAGATAACTTGAAGGCACGTACTCATATGATAAGCTCCTGTTGAAAACAGAATCAGGGCCAAGGAAAAAATCTATCAGCCAGTACGTGGCATCAAAAAAGTTAACAACCTTATGTGTCATCAGCAAAAAAAAAGTTGGCCACCTTACCTTTCCCTCATCTCATTTGGCAGTGTACCTTTGTTTGCATTCCAAACAGAATACTTTTGCTCCTCTGTGCTGAGATTTGGAATGCTGCACCATACAGGACTTAGTATTACGGTGACTCATATGAAACATGTTGAAAAATATCTCATGGGCTGGCAGCAGAGCTTGGAAAAGTTACCTTTTGGTGAAGGGGGAACTGTCACACGCAAACCCTAGCCAGCATCACCTGGAGTCATGGGCTCTTAAGTGTTGGAAAGGGCCTCATGAGCCATGGGGTCCAACCCCCTTCTGCCATTCAGAAATGCAAAGCTAAAGCACTCCAGAAAGAAGATACCAATCCAACCTCTGTTTGGAGACCTCCAAAACTGGAGGCAAACTGTTCCGTGGTTGGACAGCTCCCCCAGTAAAGATCTTCCTAATGCTTAGGTGGAACCTAAAGGCTGGAGACATACCTACTTCATGTGTGGGCACCACACCATTCAACAGCTGGTTCATTTGGTTTATTCCAGCTGGGACAAACCAGTAAGATTCAGGCCTCTCTGAGTCTGACGCCTGGGGTCTCTCTTGTCCAGTCTTGTCAAGGTTGACTGAGAAGCCACCTGGGTCAACCTGGGACCTTTTGCATAGAAAGCAGGGACTCTGCCATTGCACTGTGGTCCAAGGTGACCCAGGGAGCTTCTTGGATGAGTCGGAGGTGAACCTGGCTCTCCCCAGGCAGGTGAGGCTCAAGGAGTCCCCAAAACCAAGTAAGTAAATCTGGACATTTGGGTACATCTTGAGAAGCTTTGGAGCAGATTGGCCAGGATTTCTGATTCTTGATGTTGAACAAACAGCAGCAATGTTATGAATTCCTTTTGGATTATATTTGCTCTTTCCCCTGTTGTTGAGTGCCTTCACAACATATCTGATTTATGGCAACACTAAGGTGAACCTTTAGAGCAGTGGTTCTCAACCTGTGGGTCCCCAGATGTTTTTGGACTTCAGCTCCCAGAAGCCCTGAGCATTGACCACAGTGGCTGGGGCTTCTGGGAGCTGAAGTCCACAAAGATCTGGGGACCCACAGGTTGAGAACCACTGCTTTAGAGTCATAGAACTGGAAGGGACCCCATAATGCCATCAAATCTATCCCCATACTCAATGCAAGCTTCCCAGCTAGAGCAGCCCCAGCCTCTTTCTGAGGAGGTCCAGAGAAGAAGGGGACCTCACCACACCTCTCTGGGCAATAGCTTCCAAAGTAATTTGTTACAACGCTGCCACACTTTGTTGTATTTTAGTTCCACTTTGTTACATTATATTATCAATGATTATATTTTTACTTCCATTTTTTTGCATTATATTAACAATGTAGTTAGCTTTCTTATAGTTACTTTATAGTTACACTATAGTACCAAGGTACCATGCTGTCTTATAATTACATTTTCTTAAATTAATCTAGATGAATAAGAAGACAGAAATAATGACCACAGATGATTCATCTGACTTCAAAGGGAATAATGAAGACATCAAAATAGTTAGAGATTTCCTCTGCCTTGGCTTAGTCATTAACCAAAATGGAGAGGCAGTCAAGATATCAGAAGAAGGCCTGGACTTGGAAAGGGATTTGTGAAGGAACTAGGTAAGACCCTCAAGGGTTAACACTTATCCATAGTTAGGATCATCTATGCCAACATATTTCTGATTTCTATATATGAATGTGAAAGTGGGACAGAGAAGAAACTTGATAGGAAGAAAAACAATTGATTTGAAATGTGGTGGTGGAGGACGAGATTACTGCAGATATTCTGGGCTTCTTAAAGGACAAACGAATGGGCCCAAGAACATATTAAGCACTGACCCGTAATACAAGCCAGATTGACTGAAGTATCTGTGTACCTTGGACATATCATGGGATAACATGCCAACCGTACCTGGTATTCACTGATGGTCTCTCATCCAGGTGCTAACCATGGGGTAACCCTGCTTAGCTTGCAAGATCAGACAGGAACTGGTGCATTTAGGGATTGTCATTATGTGTTTTCAGGTTGTTTCTGACTTATGATGACACTAAGGTGAACCTATCATGAGGTTTTCTGGGAACTGAGAGTGTGTGACACATGCAAGGTCACTCAGTGGGTTTCCATGGCCAAGCGGGGAGTCGAACCCTGGCCTGCAGGGTCGTAGCCCAGTGTTCAAATGCTACACTGCACTGGCTTTAGGGGCACTGCTTCTTGAAGAGGAAGGTGAATTAAAAATAAAACGAGAGTGCCATCTGCTGACAGTTTTTTTAAAAAAAATAATTAATACTCCAGAGTAGTACTGGACAGGCAGAGCCTGATCCAAACTGTGTGATTGCACAGTTCTCTAGATGTTGCTTGACCCATCAAGCAGCTATGCTGGTTTGGGGATGATGGGACCTGCAGTCTGGGCAGACTGCACCTTGCCCTTCCCTCCTGTAGACAGTGGTCCCATTCTTTACTCAGAACTCCTTTCATATGGCCCAGAGCCAAACATGAAATGCTTCCTCCCTTACTGCTGGGCTGGGAATCATGTGCCCCTCCAGAGGTTGTTGGACTGCAGCTCCCAGCATTCCTCACTATGGGCTGAGCTGGCTAAGGCTTCTGGGAGTGGCAATCAAACCATATCTGGCAAGATTTGTTGCAGGGGGTGGTCTGCCCTCAAGTCATTTCTGAGTTATAGTTACCCAAAGGTGAACCTTTCAGGGAGTTTTCCTGGCAAGATTTGTTTGTGGGGTGGGGGAAGTCTGCCCCTTGTCCCAGGTGCCAGCTACCTGTGCCAGGCAAGAGGGGGCAGGGCTGTCAGGAGACCATTCGGTGTGAAACAGAGGCACTAACAGTCAGTACAGCTTACCTGTTAATGGTCCAGAAACAATCCAGGAATCCAGTGGCCACCATGGTCAGAAAATCCAGGCAGGGAATCCAGAGAAGGCAAAACTGGGGCCAGCCGCACACACGTTGCGTCCCGTGTGGCGCTCCTGCCTTCCTTGGGCAGCCCGGGCCCGGCTGCCCCTCGCCCCAGCTTGATTAGCCCCGGAGCCCTGGCTTCCGCCCATCCTCGTTCCGGGCTGCTCCTCACCTGGGGAGGCCGAGTCCTGGCCAGTGGGGCCCCTGCCTCATGGCGGGAACAGGTGCCATCGTTTATCCGATTTCAGTGCAGGCGTTGCCTAGAAGAAACGAGCTCTCGATTCAGCGCTTTGAAGCGTTGGTTCGGTGCCTTGGAGTGGCCTAGTGGCAAATCAAAATGGCAGCTCGGAGGCTGAAATTCTGTTGGTGTCTCACGCACGCATAAGTTCCCCTACGGATGCAGCTGGGCGTAGATAGATGGGAGATGAGAGAGTCATAGGGCATTTCCACACCACGCTGTTATAGTGCTATTATTCCACTTCCAACCTCCTGTGGAATTCTGGGCTTTGTAGTTTGCTGAGGCCAAAGAGCTCCCTGGCTGAGAATTAGAAAAGGCCCCTCCCTAAACTGCAAACCCCAGGATTCCATGGGATGTTGAAAGTGGAGTAATAGCACTATAACAGTGTAGTGCAGAAAGGCCCATAGTTTGATTATGTACTTTAACAATTGCTGGAGAAAATATTGGATGTCATTTTTAACTTTTTCTTTCCTTTTCTTTCTCTCTTCTTCTTCTTCTCTCTATACTTTTTCTCTATTTCTTTATTTCCCCTTTCTTCTTCTTCTTCTTCTTTTTGTTGCTTTATTATTTAAAGTTTTATTGGACATAAAAAAATCTTAATACTAATAATAATAAATACATTTTTATTTGTTACCTACCTATCTTCAAAGCTTGAGGCAGGGTACAACAGAGGTTAAAATACAGTTGAAACCAGCATACCAATTAAAACACATTATGATTAAAATACACTAAAAAGATAAAACCATCCAAATATATCATAATTAAAAATACATCATAATTAAAAATAGACTGGTAGGCCTGCTGGAAGAGATAAGTCTTTAGCACTTTTTAAAATTCAGACGGCATATTTTTCTGTCAAACCTCTTCCATCAGGTCATTCCACAGTCTATGGACGGCCAACAAGAGGGTCCTCTGGGACCCTAAAAAATTTAGAGTTCCAATGCAGAACATCAATGCTTAGTTCAAGTTTGCAGTAAAAAAGTTGCACATATGCATGCATGGAGGAATGCATTGTCTCTTTCTTGTCCACTTGTCCCTTTCTTGACCCATCTTGATGGGCACTCACTTGTGGAAAATTCCTATTCAACGCAAGGGCTGAATTGGGGAAGTCACACTACCCCAGCCGCGGCTGGCAGCTCCCGTGTCAGTGGGACGGTGAATCCACTCTAGGTTTTGGATGATTCCCTGAGAGCTCTCCAAGGTGCTGAACCTCTTTGAGGAACGAGAACTCACTAAACGCCTGACACCCACCAGTTGCCGCTGTGCTGCACAGCCCTGCTGTGTGTTCTCTGCCTGAGAGTCTGCAGAGCTTTCGAACATCCCCAAACCCATCTGATGCTCATTTCGTTGTACCATTCTGTAGCAAATGAGGAACTGGATGGAGCTATTTCCTTGCTGTAATTGCAAAAACAACCCAAAGATAAAAGGTCCCCTTTCATCTGCTGGACTGAAGAGGCATTGATAAGCTCAGCTGATGGTTCTAGATGCATCCGTCCCCTTGGGAAAGCCTTCCCTTTTAAAAATCCCATATTTTTGTTTATTTCAAGCAAATCTTAAAAGAGGAAGGGGAGAAACCCTGATATATTTGCTGCTACTTCTGGCCTGATTTTAAGTGGCCAAAAATCTGATAATGTAACAGAGAAGTGGAAAAGATGACAGACCTCAGGGGCAACTGATTTCTTTTTGCTTTTTATTTCCATAAAAGCTTTTTAGGCCCTTAAAAGGGCATTTCATGTCTGCCAAGGACTTGTAAAACTCCCTTGCAAACTTATCTCATCCGAAACAGTGAAGCTGTAACTCTTGGAATGGAACATCCTTGCAAAATGTAATCAAGAAGTTCTTGCCAGATGAGGAAATCATTCTGTCTTCAAAAGTCAGTGGGTATTAATGTGGATATGAACTGATATGAGCTGTGCAGAGCCAAACTCATACAGGGAGTCTTGAGCTAAGTTATCGAAAGAAAGAAGGGGCTGCGAAGAGAAGAGACAAAGCAGAGGAAGACAAAAAGACGGAAAGGCAGGCAGGCAACAAACGTATTTACTGATTCAAACAAAATCACAGTTATTTAATACTTCTTTGTCATGTATCTTCAACTTCAACTTGGGATGACCCTGTCCTAAGATTTTCTTGGGAAGATCTCTTCAGAGGAGGTTTGCCCTGGCCTTCCTCTGAGGCTGAGAGAGTGTGACTTGCCCAAGGTCTACCCAGTGCATTTCCAAGGCTGACTGGGGTCTTGAATCCTGGCCTCTCAGAGTCCAACACTCAAACCACTATACTGCACTGCCTCTCAGTAATTACAATGTCAGTGATCAGAAGACGGGTAATGTAGTGCAACCAACACGTAAGTATGTTAGTACAGATTTATACTTTGCAAGCATGAAGTAGGATCTTGCACCGCATATCAAATTTTGTCAAAGAACACCGAAGAAACCCCAAGAACACCATCCCTGTAAACCAGGGCAACCCTTCCCCGTTTGGCTTTAATGGTTCCTGTATTGTTGTCACCTTGTCTTCAAAGGAGTCGTAACAAATAAGTGGGAGAGTTATGATCTGGATTTACTGCTCTGCTTTCCTTCTGACAGTAACAGGTAACAGCTGTGCCTTCCTTTTGTCCTGAGGCTTTCTTTATTATTCCCCACCGGAGCCTCTGCTTTTGATTTACACAACCACACTGCCTTTTGATGTTCTAAAACGGCAAAATGCAGCCTCGGAGGTGTTCAGGTGGGTTCTAAACAGCCCCACCCTGCCTGGTTCCTGCATTCTTCCGAAAGGAAGTGTTGCCAAGGCCCCCAAAGTGCCCTTCCTTTCCTGGATGCCAGCCAGGATCTAATTGCCCGCGCGAGCAAAAGTCATTAGTAGAAGTCTTGTTGTATTTGTACGTTTAGTAAACTGTGAACATCTGCTTATGCAGCCTGGGCTTTGCACTGTATGCTCTTCTGCAAACCCTCTAGCCATGCTCTTAGGGTATGGGATGTACAGGATAGCTTTGAGTTCAAAAAATTGGACTTAGAGATTTTAAAAGCTTTATTTAGAAACATCTAAGAAACAACAGCACACCCAGGCATTGCCAGGACTAAGGAACCATTGGATTTGCAGTATTTTATAAGATGTAAAATTAGAAATTAGCATGCACTAACACTCCATTTGATGGCTGACTGCAACAACTCCTTTTCCAGGTCATTCTGTCCCCCTCTCAATCAGCTTGCCAACAGTTCTTTCAACCCAGTCCATGCCATTGTATTCCCAATTTCTACACATGGTTGTGTAAGCTGGACAATGAAGAAAGCTGATAGGAGGGAAATCAGCTCATTCAAAATGTGGTGCTGGAGGAGAGTTTTATAGATTACCCAGGACTGCTAAAAGGACAATGAAGGAGTCCAAGAGCAAACCAAGCCTGAACTCTCCCTGGAAGCCAAGATGATTAAACTGAGACTATTGTATTTTGGACGTATCGTGAGAAGACATGACATCTCTCTAGAAAAGACAATGACACTTGGCAAGGTAGAAGACCGTAGGAAAAGAGGGAAACTGCATTACAGATGGACAGACTCGATTTAGGGAAACAACGTCCCTGAATCTGCAAGAGCTGGGCAGGGTGGTTGGCGATGGAGTGGCTTGGAAGTTTCTCATCCATAGGGTCGCTGTAGGTCAGAAACAACTTGAAAGCAGGCAACACCAGGGAGCAAATCAAGTCTGAAGGCATTGGGACCAACCAGGAGAATTCAGGGTGCAGAAGTTGGAGTGTATGTTTGTGTGTGTGTGTTTGTGTGGCGTAGCATTTGTTCTTGGGTTAAAATGAGGAGTGGAATGAGGCTTCCTCACTGCAGAGAGGCTGGTAACGGAGCAGAGAAAAGGGCTTGGCTAATTGTCAAAATTCGCTGTATCGGCTCCCGTCCCTAACAAGGCCTTCAGTGTTCATCTCTTAAGTGCCACCAATATGTGAAGTCAGACTCATTTCTCCCTCACTTCCCGGGAGGCTGAGGGCCAGATGGTTAGAATGATTCATACTGGGACTGGACCTTCCGCTGGAAACCTGTGGCTGGGAATCTCCCCAAAGACTTGAAATGGCTGAAGATCAGCCTGGATTAGCTACTCTGGATGAGATCCGAGCCCCTGGCCCAGGGACACTGGATGTTTCTGCCATGACATCGCGTGGTATGGATGTCTCTTTGGAGGTCTACCATGTGCAACTGGTGGACTGGGTTTGACTTTCTTTGGGTGTGGAAAATTAACTCCCTTTGCCCTTGTGTTTGTTATCTCTGTCATGAGTTCACAGCTTCAAGTTACATCTTGTGTCTGCATGAAGAGTTACCTTGCTGTTGTGTGACTTCAAATTCTTTCCAACTTATGGTGACCCTATCACAGGGTTTTCTGGGGGCTGAGAGTGTGTGACCTACCCAGGATCACCCAGTGGCCGAGTGGGGAATCGAACCCTGGTCTCCCAGGTCATAGTGCAATGCTCAAACTGCTTCACCTATCCTCCAACATCTCACTGGTGGAAACCAGGGCTTGTGTGGCCCAGCGAGATGGCAGACATTATAAATGAGGAACAACACCCAAGCTAGGGGAGGCTGCAGAAGTTTGCTTTAGGCTGAACTTGATTCTGTCTTTTCCTCTCCTTCTGCTGAGTAAATGGAGTGCAAACTATTTTTCCGCTTTGAGCTTAAATTGCAGCAACTGAAGTAAGTTGAGGACAAAAGGAGAAAAGGGGAGGATAAGGGGTGAGAAACCAAGACATTTTAATTTTTCAAGATGAATATTTATTAATATTTAGCAGAGGATATCAACAAACCAATCCACAACCGCAGAAAAAGAAAGAAGAACGGGGAAAAGAAACAAACCACACACAAACAATACACATGTTTAACTGGAACCAGAACTAAACTAAATTGAAGTAAACCAAAACAGAAACAAAACAGCACAACCCATTGCAAAAAAACACTAAACACATCCTAGCTACAACATCTAACTAAAACACAAAACAGCTCTGACTTCTCCATACACTAGGCTGGAAACCATTTACGGATTTTTTTGAGCAATAAGAAATCTAATGATGTAATAATCTGTGGTTATGATTATTAGTAATTCTAGTAAGTTGAATGTATACAGATCTGTAATGGTAGAATAAGATAAAGGATACTAATTTTTCCTTTTCATTACAGTTTGTAAATGATTAGTCTTTTAGCAATGGGTTTTTCTGTTATGTCTCAGTCTTAGCTTAGTTCAATTTAGTTTAGTTTAGTTCTAGCTTTAGTTGCACACATGTATTGTTTTTGTATAGCTTGTTCCTTTTTCTCTTGTTCTTTCCCCCCTGTAGTTGTGAACCAGTTTGTTTGCACCTCTGTACTAAAATCAGTAAATATCAAATCCCAAAACAGTCATTACATTCTCCATGCAGCCTTGCTTATAGCCAAAGAAACTGTTCTGGGGAACTTCTCTTGTGAAAACCTGACCCCTGCCTTAAATTCACTGCAGGAGAGAGTCCCGGTGGATTATGCTTTAAATGGTTCCAGTTGTTAGGACAAAAAATGGCGAGGGGCGGGGTGTGTGTGGAATTAATCAGTGCTTGCAAGGGAACTATGTCTTCGGCTCCATTTTCGGAACAGGTGGGGAACCCATGAGCAGGCTGGATGACCCAGATGTTTGCAGCTGCTGCAAGAGGGGGCCCTGCGTTATGTCATTTTTGGAGAAGCCTTGATGTATTTTGTTTCAAAGGGGTGGGGAGAAGGAGGTTTCAACACAAAGGTGGCAAATGGGGCAGGGGCGATTTGCTGCACTCCCAGGCCTGCAATTTTCTCCCCCAACCCAACCTGCTGGGGGCTGCAGTGAGTTTTGTGAGATACTTTATGGACTCCCTGCAGAAAATGTATATAAGACTGTGTAAGTTTGGATTTAGATATCAGAAGGTATATCAAGAGCCAGGGTGGTGTCGTGGTCTGAGACCAGGGTTTGATTCTCCACCTGGTCATGGAAACCCACTGGTTGATCTTGGGTGCATCACATCCTCTCAGCCCCAGAAACCCCCGTGAAAGGTTTGCCTTAGGCCATTTCCGCACTAGCCTGTTATAGTGCTATTATTCCACTTTCAACATCCTACGGAACCCTGGGCTTTGCAGTTAAGGGAGGGGCGTCAAAGGCAAACCTCAGGGTCCCATAGGATATTGAAAATGGAATAATAGCACTATAACAGGCTAGTGCAGAAATGGCCTTAGAGTAGCCATAAGCTGGAAATGACTTGTAGGCACACGACAACAATAAAGTATATGTTATAGAAAGGAAGATGAAGAATTATTATGATTAGAAGAGAGAGGGACAGATGAATTGTAACTTCAATGAACTGCTGAAGAGAAGATTAGCAGTTATTTTTTCTCTTGTTTCTTCATCACATACATTTCAAATATATTTTTGAATATATATTTTAAATATACATTTTTCTTAAGTTTATCCATCTCTTTTTCTTCCCTTTTCTTCATTTTCTGTTTTTTGTTCATTCTGCATTTGCTGTTTTGATTAAAGTTGTATTGTGTATAAAAAAAAGTTAATAATTTTTTTTAAAAAAAAGAGACTCAAGATGGCTAACAAGATATTTAAAAACAGCTCTATTGCTGTGTGCCTTCAAATTGTTTCCCTGCTGGAAGAGACAGGATATAAAGAAATGAAGAAAAGATATAAAGAAAAGAAAAAATCTTTATTTTTACATTTTTATTTTCAGTGGTTTTGTTCAGGTTACTGCAAGTCCCTTTTTAAATAAAGGAAATGTTCTGTTCGGATGCTTAAGACTCAAGCAGGAGCAACCAACAGCACACAAGAAGTTCTCGCTTCTTTTGCAGCTGCGAAGGTGTCATGAAATATAGATATATTTTTGTCCTGGTAACTTGTCTTTATCTTGACAGTCCTAAAAAAGGCCCAGCTGAAGTGTGTGAATAAGAGGCTGTTTCAGCCATGAGTGCCAGGTCTGTATTTTGGGAAGTGACAGTGGAGCTGAGACTGACGCGTGGGCATGGATCTTAATAACTGCAGCCAGATAAGGATGTAACTCAGATTTGAGCTCATTTTTCTCCATCCTGCGTGTCCCATCCTGCAGTGTGCCACACTTGATTCTTATTTTTCTGTTCTTTCTGAACCCAAGGAAACTGATTTTTGGTAAACTGGTGTACAGTCAGCCACCCACACTGGTGGATGTAACATTCATGGATTTGATTATTTGCAAGGCCATTTCTGCACTGGACTGTTATAGCGCGATGATTCCCCTTGCAACATCCTATGGAATCCTGGGGGCCGGCCGGCAAACCCCAGGATTCCATAGGATGTTGCAAGGGGAATCATCGCGCTATAACAGTCCAGTGCGGAAATGGCCTAACTGAGCAGCAATTCACTCTTTCAACTGTCAGCAGATGGAGCTGTTGATCTCCAAATAGGAGGTTGCCATCTAGCTAGTTCTGGGATGGATCAACCCTCCAAGATTCGATCTGAAAACCTTTCCAGCACTAAACACCTGTGACCACTGTGGTCTACGACTGAAGGAAGGTGGCTTTTGTGGTCCTGCAGCATACTTTTTTAAAACTAATTCAGGTAAGGAAGGAGGGGTACCTACTTTCCAGAGCTTCTGTTACTGTGTCTGTTGTTCAGAGAATCATAGAATCACTGAGTTGGAAGAGACCCCAAGGGCCATCAACCCCCTTCTACTTTGCAGGAACACACCATCAAAGTGTTCCTGACAGATGGCCATCCAGCCTCTGTTTAAAAACCTCCAAAGGAGGAGGAGAATCCACCACACTCCACTGAGAGAGCAGCGCATTCCATTGTCAAACTGTTCTTACCATCAGAAAGTTCTTCCTGACGTTTAGGTGGAATGTCCTCTTTTCCTGTAGTTTGAAGCCATTGCTCCGTGTCTGAATCTCTCGAGCAGCAGAAAACAGGCTTGCTCCGTCCTTCATATGACATCACTTCAAATATTTAAACATGGCTGTCATGCCGCTTCCTCACTTTCTCTTCTCCAGGTAAACATCCTTAGCTTCCCTAAGCCACTTTATGGTTTCCAGGCTTTTGACCATTTTGGTCGCCCTCTGGACACATTCCAGCTTGTCAATATCCTTCCTGAACTGTGGTGCTCAGAACTGGAGACTATATTCCAGGTTGGGTGACCAAAGCAGAGTTTCTGACTTACAGCAACCCTAAGGTGGACCTGTAATGGGCTTTTCTTGGTAAAATTTGCTCAGAGCTGTCCACTGCAATCTGGCAGGCGTACTGAGAGAAAAGGTGGATTTTGCACAAGTCTGTTTCTTAGATCCTGCTGCAGAACAGGATTATGGGCTCAACAGTTTAAGCACACTGATTAAATATAGGACCAGGAAAGGGGAAATTGTTACTGGATCTTTATGAGGTTGGATGAGAGGAGCTTCTCTTGAGTAGGAAGTCTAGAGAAAGCCATCGGTGGCACTGATGTTGCCCAACAGTCCCTGACCTAATTTATGATTGTCTGAGGAACAACACACTTCATTCTTTCAGAAGGTCCTTGGCCTACTTATGTGTCTGAGCTTTTCTGGTTTTAAGTAAGCTTTTCTGGAGTCCTGGAAACATAAAAATAACTCTGTTCTCTCTCTCTCTTTCTCTCTCACTGCCCGGCCCTTCTCAGCCTGCAAGAGAAAGACTGTGGCAGTCCCAGCTCTGAACACTTTGCTCCTCTCCAAGGCTAAGCACATGACTGAAGCATCACAGGACTTGCTGTGTGGTTTCTGGCAGTCTGGCCTTCTGAAATGGCTGTGGATCTTTGTTTAAGGAACACTCTATTTCTTAATACACTGCTATGGGAGCTCTGGTGGGTAGAGCAGAGATTGACAAATACTTTGTAGAAATGAATAACTACTGAGATATCATTGCTTTTGGGTGGTGATGGAAACAGTGGTGGAATTCCCTTGCATTAGAGATCAAGTTGATGTACTTATTTCTACAAGCTTTCTGCAGAATAATGCGAATTATTATGGGAGCTTGCTTGTGTTACTCTTTCAGAATCAGAAAATGCATGTGTTTAAAATGACAGATATCTAAAACCACCTTAAAAAAAAGCATCTGATAAAACTGTACCATAGAATTGTGTGTGTTGGTGACATGACATACTCTCCTGTGATTTTATGGATCTGTATCAGCAGATATTTGTCAGTTGTGATTTTAGATATTTTTTCATTTTAGACACGTGCAATTTGTGGTTGTTAAACTGTGAGGTTACGCCTTTGTAGTTTGTAGATTTAAACTCTGTGTTTCAGCTGCTCTGACCTCTGATGAAGAAGAGAGCTTTTTACAAGCCCAGTTAAAAACAAATATAAAAACTAAGGACTCTTGCTTTTGGAACCCTGGTGCATGCCCTCAGCAGAAGCACAGCCTAGCAGAGGCAGAGCTTGGAAAGGTAACTTTTCCTGGGACACATGCTGGCAAACAAACAAACACAAAAAGAGAATGTTTACATGCGCTGCCCTTTTCTAGGTCATCCTGGGAGTGAGAGAAACAGCTCAGGAAGGTCTAGTCCTCACAGGCACGCTCTGAACTTGGAGAATGTTCCTCTTCGACTGGCCGTGGCAGAGACAAGATGCTCCTGAATCACTCACGGTGTCCTTTAGCAGGGTCAGAGCTCGTCCAGTCCTTTCATCTCCAATAGAGGAGCCAGCAGTCTCTGTTCTGAAAGAGACAGCTTCTTCCTTGTGTGCTTGTGGGGTTTCATCAGGAGAAAAATGAGGTGAACATTTCTCGGTGGGATCATGTAAACAGAAGGTTCTCTTTTGGGGAAAAAAAGATTATTTATATATTAGCTTAAGAACTAAAAGTAAAACTAAAACAGTACTAGTGCAGTAAACTAAAATGCTGAGCACTAACTTAAACAGTAAATGCTAACCTAATAAAAGATAAAAGGTCTCTGACCACCCCTGCCAAGAAAGAAAAAAAAAGAAAGAAAGAAAAGCTATTGTACCATTTCAGATGTAACTAGGCAATCCGGTTAGGATTACTAGTGTCAATTGCCACAAATTATTGCATTGTTAGATTTCTTCTTGCTCAAAAAGTCCATAAAAGGTTTCCAGTCTTTCAGAAAAAAATCTTCAATTGCCTTATCCTTTAAAATCCACATTAGTTTGGCAATCTGGGCTCACTCAGCAACCATGCGATCGGGAGGTTCTGTTTAGATAAAGAGGTGTCGCTCTGTCTGAGGGGTAAGCAATGCAGTTTCCCTTTTTTTCTCGGAAAAGCAGAGAGAAGGAGGAGGAGGAGGAGGCCACGATCCTGCACTCCCATGGTAGAGGAGACACAATGAATTCACTCTGGGTTTTACAATAATTTTAAAGGAGCTCTCTGAAGTCCTGAATTCCAGTCCCCACCTAGGTTCAGCACCTTGGAGAGCTGCTTTGTGAGGACCCCAAATAGGTTCAGCACTTTGGAGAGCTCTCTTAGAAGCAGCAATAAAATGGGGAATTCCGCCCTCCCCTGACATGGAAGACATTGATGCCCTGCGGGAACGTTTAGTGGTTTTGCAGCATAAACGTATGCCACTGGAGCTGTGCCGGAGTTTTGCCATGCAGGGGTTATCCTGGATTTCAGCTTCCTGAAGGTGATCACACAAAAGGGCAATGCATCTGAATCCGGGTACCTGTTGCACCACAGGCAAGCGCGAGGAGCCACTGCTATACCTATGGTGCAATCTCCTAAAAAGTACAACTGCTCACATACAGGATTAAGGGTAGTGGAAGTTGCTAACGGGATTGCGGCAGCAGACAGCCTTGTCATGTGCAATGAATGAATGAGGAACAGGGTTGGGTCAAGGGAAAAGTTAAGGAAAAATTTTCAGGAGAAGTCATATTTGTAGAGTATGAATTGTTTGGTACCCGTAGCATCACTTTGGAAGGCTATAGACAAGTTGGGGCGATTTCAGAGAACGGCAAGGAGGATGACAAGAGGTATGCAGAACAAAACATCTGAGGAAAGGTTGAAGTCTTTGGGCATGTTCAGCCCGGTGAAAGAGGAGTGACATGATGGCCCTCTTTAAATACCTCGAGGGCTGCCCCAGAGGGGAGGGTCCAGGCCTGTTCTTTGCTGCCCCAGAGGGTAGGTCCAGGTCTAATAGTTCCAAGTTACAGGAGGGTAGACTTTGATATAATATGAGAAAGAACTTCTTTAAATTTGTTAACTACTTGCTTATAGGGAAACCACTGAATGTCTATAACTTCTTTCATCAATTGCTATCTTTCTTTAATTTGGTAAGAATCTCCTGATTTTTTCAGAAGGTCTTTATAAGTTAGCCAAACACCTTATTTCCTTAATTTTTTAATAGAGAGGGTTTCAAAAGGAGAGAGCTAGGATGGCAACTTAGAGTAAAATACCCATTTGTATTTATCCCAAAGATTTACGGATAATGGGATTTTAAAAAGATGTCTGGATGCTTGCCTTATTATACCAAAGAAAGACATGCCAGCCAAAATACAGGTCATGCAGGCCTTTCTAGTAACAAAAGCTTTGTAATATTAAGTAAAATCCATAGCCTTAACCAAGTCAAACATGCTGTATGATGATATAAATCTAGATCTGGGATTGCAGAGGGTTAAAGAGTAGATTGTCAAAAAGCAGGAGGGGGGCTGTAAATGAAAACCCAGTGGCCATACTGTTTGGGGGAAGCCAAAGTCACTGCCTGAGGCCATTTCTGCACTAGACTGTTATAGCGCTATTATTCCACTTGCAACATCCTGTGGGATCCTGGGGTTTGCAGTTTCGGGAGGGGCCGCGGCCCCTCCCGAAACTGCAAACCCCAGGATCCCACAGGATGTTGCAAGTGGAATAATAGCACTATAACAGTCTAGTGCAGAAATGGCCTGAATTGAGTGCCTCACAGAGTTTGTTGTCGTTTCTCCATTGAAGTGCCAAAAGGTGGCAGCATTCCTCAACTCTTGGGCTGCTAAAAAGGCAAGACGGAACCACCTCCAAGGCCTCACAGGTCTCTTCCAAAGATGCAGCCTGGCACCTGCTGTTTCCAGCACTGTTTTCATCATCTGGCAGGATTAGGCCCATGGGGAGACCCCTCAAGATAAACAGCCTTTGGCCAATAGTGAGCCAGTGACATTTGGCATCCTCTGAAAGGGGAGAACGTGGTTGTTCAAGCTGACTCCTCATTTAGGAAACAGATTTCTCTGGGGAGATTAGCACTCCTGTGTGTTTTTCACGGAAGGACGGCAATCCTCCCTTTCTCGGTGCTGGATTGCTTCTGACCTGGGGAGTGTTTTCTCTCTGGCCTCCACTTTTGGGGCAGGAGGGACGAATGGCCCTCCAGAACCATTTATTCCCTCTGTAGAAGTGCAGACTCTTCTGATGCCAGGATCCTTTCAGGAACCAATTGCCATCCTCAGTGGGCTGAGTGGAAGGGAAGGACTCCAGGCTCTAGGTCCAGAGTCAGCTGGCATGCATCACAGAATCCTAGAGCTGGAAGAGACCCCAAAGGGCCATCCAGTCCAACTGCCTTTTTCCCTGCTGGAAGATACAGTCCAAGCCCTCCCTTTGGCAGATGGGCACCCAGCCTCTGTTTAAAAACCTCCAAAGAAGGAGGAGACTCCACCACACTCCATTGGGGCAGCAGTGGATTCCCATTGTCCAATTGCTCTTACCCTCAGGAAGTTCTTCCTGATGTTTAGGTGGAATCTCTTTTTCTGTAGTTTGAAGCCATTGCTCCGTGTCCAGATCTCTGGAGCAGCAGAAAACAGGCATGCTCCATTTGTCATATGACGTGCCTTCAAATATTTAAATGTGGTCATCATGTTGCCTCTTAACCTTCTCTTCTCCAATCTAAACCTACCCAGCTCCCTCAGCTGCTCCTCAGAGGGAGGGCGAGGGATGAGAGGGAAGGTAAAGAATCTATACAGTTCTATGTGTAAGGAAGCAGAGCCAGAGAGTTTCCTTTTTTTGGGCTGCAATGCTCAGACTCCCCAGCTGCCCTTTTGGACTGAGTGTTGCAACTCCTCCAAAAGGAACTTCTTCCTGCTCTGGTGGAAGAAAATTCCTTTTCTACCACCTCTGGTGGGAAGTTCCTTTTTTAATGGAGTGCAGTGAACGCCAGCCGTGTAGTGAGTGGTTTGAGTGTTTGACTAGCATACTGGAAGTCCAGGATTGGAGTCCTCACTCAGCCATGGAAACTCATGGGATGACCTTGGGCAAGTCACATTCTCTCAGCCTGCAAGGAGGGCAAAGGCAGATCTCCCTTTGAACAAATTTCGCGGAGAGACCCCAGTGATGAGTTCACCTTAAGGTCACCATAAGTTGGAAACGACTTGGAGGCACACAACAACAAAAAAATTATGCCCTCTCTGTGGATTCTGGGCACTGTAGTTTAAGAAAAGGAATTTCCTGCAGCACTGGTGGTAGAAAATTCCTTGTTTTTCAAATGCAAGTTTCTTTTTTTCTTCTTTTCCCCCCTTTCCACTACAGCATGAGAAGGCTGAGCCAAACTGTGGAGTCTGGGCATTGTAGTCCTCTCCCCCGCCGCAAACGGACTTTCTCCGAGTTCCGGTGGGAGAAAACCCATTTTTTCCCGACTGCAACACCCAGAAGCCCCAGCCGGGCTGTGGGTGGTGGGCGCTGCAGTCCGAAGACACGGAAATTCCCCAGGACCTGGGTTTCCCGGCAGCGTCCGCCTGCTCCCGGCTGCCGACGCCCGCCTTTGTTTGCGCGCAGCGCGCAGCTGGCACCGCAGGCGCGGACGCGGCAGAGCGGCGCCAGGGAGGGGGGAGCCCGCGGAAGATGCTGGCCAATCGGAGCCCCGCTCCGCCGCGCCGCTCGCGTTCCGCGGCCTGCGATTGGCTGCGGTGCGGCGCCGCTTGGCCATAAAAGCCCGAGCTCGCGGCGCAGCGTCTGCACGCGCTTGGCGCCCGCGAGACGGAACGGGGACGGGGCTCGTTTGGCGGCTTCTTTCGCTCCTGGAGAGTGACGCCCTTGCAAGGTAGGCAGGCTGGCCGGCCCGTGCTGCGCCCCCTCGGTTTTACTCGCGAGTAGGTTGCATGGGGAAAAAAGAATTCGCAGAGCATCGTCTCCAGTTAAAAGGCAAAGACCTAAAGTGAACTTCCCGCTTATTTATTGGAGTTTAGTGAGAGATTTTCTTTTTTAAAGGAAACAATTCTTTGAAGTTCTGACGAAGGTGAGGATCGTGTCCTTTCACCCTCCCCTATGAACGTCGGAAACCCTTTGCGCGAGTCAAATGCATGGGATTTCCATCTAAAAAATGGTTAGGAAATTCATAGATGCCTTAACGGGAGGGAGCGAAAGCCTGTGGTCCCGATCCTGTGCCTCGAGAGTCCAGGGAGGCTCTGACTCGCAAGTAAACACCTCGTAGCTTGCGGTGGCAAAGCTGCAAATAAGGGTTTGTGGACCACACGCTGCATGGATATCGTGCGTGTTGTGGGAAGCTTTTGGACTACAACTCCCAGAATCCCCACTGGGGGGTGTTAATCCCCCCCCAAAAAGTAACTCATTGCATTGCAACTCCAACCTTCTTGATCTCTGTTTTGTGGGCTGCATAAAAAAAATATATGTCACTTTGTGTGTTTTTGTCTGCTTCATGGTTGTGTACGTTGTGTTGAAATTCCAACTCTAGCTGATTTAGAGATACTTATGTACTAGAAAAGGAACTTTTCCAAGCTCCGCATAGAGGCAGTGAGGGACCCTGCAGCTTCCCTGTCAGCATGTGTGTGAATCCATGCTGAGCAGCTCCCCAGCCAAACTGAAATAAGAGAAGAAAATTTTTTAAGAAAGTTATTCTACCCTAACAGATCCAACTGAGTAATCCTCCTAGAATTACTGGTGTCCCTAGCCACACATTATTGCATCATTAGTTTTCTTATTGCTCAAAAAGTCCATAAGCAGTTTTCAGTGTTTCAGAAAAATCTTCACTTGATTTAGCTGTTAAAACCCACATTAATTTGGCCACTTGGGCTAACTCAGCAACCTTTGCAATCTGTTCTGCTATTGTCAGTGTGTCAGTCCATGTCCAGGTTTGAACAAACATTATTCTTGCTGCTCTTATCACATATATTGAAGAAGTAATCCATATTTACTACCCAATTCTTTATCCGAAATGCCTCACCAAAACTTTTCTGGCCACTTTACAAAATCCACCTTTACAATTTTTTCGCATCAGCATAAAAAAAAAAAAAGGTTTCCAGAGATCCTGACCTCTTTGCATCTTGCACTTTCTTGGCAGGTCCTTTTCTTTCTCTCTCTCCTTCTGGACCCTCAGTTGGGACTCTCAGAAGCTGCCTCCATGTGGTTCTTGGAAAAAGTCAGGTCCTCCCCGGGGGAAGCCAGCTCTCCAGGTATGTCCTTCCTGGGCTTGCCCTCCGGACACTCCGTTCCTGACAAATCCACTCCACCTGCCTCTGGTGCTGCTTTCAACAACATCTTGACCCCAGACCGTATCCCTGAATTCTGCATTCCTCCGCGACTGGCAGCGCCCCCTCCGGTGAAGAGTCCTGGGGTGGCTTTCCTCCCCCACCGTTGCCTCACTGAGCCGGGCTTGCAGCACGTGGCTGCAGCGCCCGACCATGGCAGCGGAAGCAGAGGCAGCCCCGGCGTGTTCCTGCCCCACCTCATCCAGGTGGAAAGCGTGGAGGAGGTCTCGGGCCTGGAGGAAGAAGAGGAGGAGGATGGCACTAACTCCGATCCCCAGTCGCAGGCGGCCTTGTCTCTGCCCCACTTCCCCAAAGCCCAGACGTCCTACGGCTTCTGCACCCTGCTGGAGAGTCCCCACACCCGGCGGAAGGAGTCCATCTTCCATAGCGAGGGCCCCTTGGCTTGTGGTTCCTCTGGCCCAGGCCTCATCCTCCCACGGTCCCGGGCCAGCAGTTACAGTGGCCGAGAGCTGTCCTCCACCAGCCCTGTGGGCATTCCCCCGCTTTTCTTGACCCGGAGGCGGCTGGGGACCTGGGACAGCGACACGGCCTCCTCCAGTGAGTCCTCACCTTTCAGCTCGCCACGTCTTTCTCCCCGGTCCAGTTCCCTCTTCAAAGCCTGGAGTCACGATGGGCTGCTGGGGAGGACCCTGAAAAGCCGGAGTGGCTGGGGCCGGCCGAGGCGAGCCGATTCCTTGTCCACCGAAGAAGGGGACAGCTCCACCGACAGCAGCCCCAACGCCACCCGGAGGTCTTCGGAGAGCCTTTTTGACCCCGCGGCATCCTTGTCGGCCTCTCCCCGGGCTTACAGCCTGGCTCCGCTGCCCACCATCTTTCCCCTGGATGTGCCCTGCAGTCGGGAGCGGCTGGGCCAGGAAAGCACTGTCGCCCTGGGCCCGGGGGCACTGATTCGGCTTTCCTCGGAGTACTGTGCCGAAAACCGGCGCCTCCGGGTCCGTCTGATCAGCGCGGAGGGCTTGTACCCAGCATCGACCGAGTCCAAGAACATCCACTGTTGCATCACATTCTCGCTGGTGCCGGGCAGGATCCAGAAGCAGCGCAGCACGGTCATCAAGCGCAGCCGCAACCCTATCTTCAATGAGGATTTTTTCTTTGTAGGGGTCACCGAGGAGGACCTGTATGGCTTCTCCCTCCGGATGAAGGCCGTCAACAAAGGGTGCAACATGAAAAGGGACCTTATGTTGGGTGAAAGCCAAGTGGCCTTAATGACTCTCCTCACTGCCTAAATCTCTCATCTGTTCTTTTTTGGTTTTTGAATTGCAAGCTGACAGATATTATTTATTTATCTATTTTTGTACTGTGTGTGTGTCTGCCTGGAGGTGTGATGGTTTTCTTTTCTATTTTAATAAACTGCATTTTTATTTAAACGTAGCAGTGTGTGTCTTGTGGTTTTGACAAGGGGCAGCAAATGATCCTGGTTTGTGTGTGTACGTGACTTGAAGTTTCCTATTACCCTTGGTAACTGTGAATTTCACAGTTTTCCTAAGCAAGGAACCCTTAGAGGTGGTTTTGCCAGTTCCTTCCTCTGAAACAGAGCTTCTAGCACCTTGTATTTGTTGCAAGACTCCCCTCCAAGTACCAACCAGGGCTGACTCTGCTTAGCTATCAAGATGGGAGACTACAGGCATAAAAAGATTTTATAAAAAGGAGCTTCTTTCTTAGAGGGTTTGTTCACTGAAGCATGCCTGTACTCTTCTGATGCAAAGGGCAAAATTAATAAAGGACACTCTCTGGATCTTGCATTTGCTAATAAATGTTCTCCTTCCTCTTCCACACTCTGTTGCAATTTGCAGATTCACCTCTGCAAGCTTCTAATTTTGTTGCATACTTTTATTACCCAAATGTTACCGTGCTCTTTAAAAAAAATAAAATAAAAAGCCCAGATGAATGTTTTGAGGTCATTGCGTGATAGAATACTTGAAAAGCCAAATAGCCTTGTTAAGTGTCTCTCAGCGATGGGGGTGTATAGATTGCTTTCGAACTGTCTACGTGGTGGATTGAGCGCTGTGTTGAAAACAGAGCCCGTCGGCTGAAGGTGATGAAAACTCGAGATCCAATTACCCCAACCTAATTGGATCTCATATAGGACTGGAAGCAGCATTCTCCTCCACTTAGCAGTAAAATCTGAAGTGAAATGACTTCCGGAAATTAGCAATAGGGAATTGGCAAGAGTTTAAAAAAAAAAATCCAAGCAAACCAATGACATTTAATTCTCCAGCGGCCACAGGCTGACAGCATCCTTCCATTATTCATGCTTTAAGAAACCCCATGTTGCTTCTTCTCACTGTTGCCGCTGTTCTTATGTGCCTTCAAGTCATTTCAGTTTTATGGCGACCCTAAGCCGTAAGGTTTTTGGCCGGTCACAGGGTTGTGGTGCCCAGAACTGGACGCAGCGCTTCAGGTGAGGTCTGACCAAAGCAGAATTCAGTACGGCCCAGGATTCAGTATTGGTCTCCTCGACTTGACTGCACTGGTTTTTTTTTTTTTAAAAAAGGATTGGGGGACCAGGAGGGCTCGGGGGACGACTGCCAGGGACTTTTGAGGGGGCACAATATTTGGGTTTGGGAGTCGAAGGCGTCCCATGGACCACACTTTCTCTGCCTCAGCACAAATGGATGCCAATGTGGCTGTTGGCTGCTTGAGATCCAACAGCTGTGCAACCCACGGCAACTGACTGAGCAGGGGATGCCAAGAGCTTCAGCTCACCTTGTTGCACAGTGGCCTACTTAATAGATTCTATCAGCTCCCCACCCACTCATCGAAATGTGAAAGAGAAAGGGCTGGGTGTGTTCTTGGAGGCTGTCTGCACTAGGGATGGCGGGGTTTGCACAACTTCTGGGAAGGTCCAATTGTTTGCATAATTATTTTTACAGTCAAGGGTAATTCTGCAAGAGGACTTGCTTTTCTCAGCATCACGGAAGGGGAAGTTTCCCTGCAGATAATCGAATCTAGCCCTCTGTCAGGGCAGGAATCCACAGCTAAGAGAGAGGAGATGATGATGATGATGATGTCCAGAGGAAGGTGACCATAACAGTCAAAGGCCTGAAAACCATGAAGCCCTCTGAGAAGCTGTTTAGAGAGTTGGGTAGGTTTAGCCTGAAGAAGAGAAGGTTAAGAGGGGACATGATTGCCATGTTGAAATATTGGAAGGGATGCCATATAGAGGATGGAGCAAGCCTGTTCTCTGCTGCTCCAGAAACTAGGACACAGAGCAATGGATTCAAAATTCAGGAAAAGAGATTCCATCGTTTAAGAAGGCCTTTCTGGCAGTAAGAGCAGTTTGACAGTGGAATCTGCTGCTGACTGGAAGTGTGGTGAAATCTTTCTTTGGAGGTTTTTAAACAGAGGCTGGGTGACCATCTGTTGAGAATGCTCTGATAGTGTATTCTTGCATGGTGGGTGGTTAGACTGGGTGGCCCCTTGGGGTCTCTTCTAGCTCTAGGATTCTAGGAGGAAGATTTTATTCTTTCATATCTCACCTTTGTCCCAAGATGGCTAAAAACATATTTAAAACAATGCAAAGGTATGCGTAAAAGTATAAACATAGGTTTAAGAAACAAACAAAAACAATTGAAAATGCATTAAATAAGTATTAAAAAAACCCTTCAAAAACGGAACTGCACAGCGCTAAACTGCATAGCCTTACTCAGTTTGTAAAACCCTGTTGGCACAAAAATGTTTTGACCCACCGAAGGAAGGAGAGCAAGGATGGTACCATCCAAAGTCTCTTTAAAAAAGGAAGGAGAAACCAGGCCACTGCCTTCCAAGGCAACCCATTCCACTGTTGCACAACTCTCACTGTCTAGAAATTCTTCCCAATGTTATACTAGAATTTCTTTCCTTGGAATTTGAATCTACTGCTTCAGGCCCTAGCCTTTGAGGCAGCAGACAGGCAGAGAAACAAACAGAAAACAAGTTTGCTCCAACTTGTACGTGACCTCCCACCAGATATGGGAAGACGGGTGTCACGTCACCTCTCAGTTGGTGCAAGTTTTTCCAAATCCCAGTGCTGAAACCGAGACACTCTGAACTGCACACAGGTTTCTAGGACTTCTCCTACGGGCGCCTGCTTGGCTTTTCCTCATATTCATTGCAAGCCAGAGTCCACGTCCTGCAGAAGCTAAATTGAGGAAATCGTCAATCAGGAGAAAAGGCCTTCTCATCCTGTAACAAGCAGGGAAAGACATTACATTAAATCAATCTTCGTGGTTTCCTCATTTCTGTGCTCCTTGGGGAACTGAGAATTTTCCCAACCAACCCCTTGGACAAAGATGACAAAGCTCCTTTGTGGAAATGTTTCCTGAAAAGACGTGGCCCAAAGCCCAAGGCAGGAAGTCAGCTGCATTTGTAAAAATTAATAAGCTCAATTTTTCAAAGGAATAAGGTTGGCCACACAGAGTAGCTATCCCTCTGGCCGTAATATCACTCCATTCCCTGATAGTGGCTGGTCTATTTTTTCATATCATTGCCATTAATTTTCATAGTATCAACATGTTGACTGGCTCTTCACAAAGGACAGGAACACAAGGGTCTGTTGCAAGGGCATTGCAATCTAAAAAACAACACAAAGAAGCAAGGAATAAAGACAATGGCTTCATGGCACACAGAATGTTTGTGCATTCATGCGCTCACACCTTCAAGTTGCCTGTCCAATTTATGGTGACCCCCAGGGTTTTCTTAGGCAAGGAATCCTCAGAAGTAAGTTTTCCAAGATCTTTCCTCCAGCATCTGGTATTCATTGCTGTTCTCCCATCCAAGCACTAACCAGGGCTGACCCTGCTTAGCTTCCAAGATAGGATCTGGTGCCTTTGGGGTATTTAGGTGCACATGTGTGTGTGTGTGTGCGTGAGACAGACAGAGAGAGAGAGGGATTGGTTCAAGTCTCTTGCCAACCTATGGCAACTCCATGAATTTCACAAGGTTTTCTTAGGCTAAGAGTCCTCAGAGGTAGTTTTGCAAGTTCCTTCTCCTAAAATGGAGCCTGCAGGATCTGGAATTCACTGGTGGTCTCCTATCCAAGCACTAACCAGGGCTGACCCTGCTTAGCTTCCAACATCAGATGGGCTCTAGTGTCTTTAAGGTGTGTGTGTAAAAGGGAAAAGATTTATGTGATCTGAAAAGAAACCAGAAGATGCACGGAAAAGAAGATACATGGAACTGCTTCTCGATAATTAAAAAAGTACTATTGCTTCTTTATTTCTTTGTATATTTCATGGTGGATGTGCTATATACTTGTATTTTATTTCATTGGAATAACTATGTCAGTAATGAGTGTATAGTGCTATAAAAATATAAATAAAAAAGGTGTGTGTGTGTGTGTATGTATGAATCTTCAAGTCGCCTGTTGACTTACATCAACCCCATGAATAGAGTTTTCTTAGACAAGGGGTCTTCAAAGGTGGTTTCCCAGTTTTGCCAGCTGGCATTGTGATTTCCCTGCCCTGTGTGATAATGGCCTTGTCGGTGGACCCATAGATGGTTGGCCCTATTTGAAACAGATAATGTCTCTACGGGCCTTTCTACACCACACTGTTATAGTGCTATTATTCCACTTTCAACCTCCTATGGAATCCTGGGGTTTGCAGTTTAGGGAGGGGCCTTTAGAATTCTCAGCCAGGAAACTCTTTGGCCTCAGTAAGCTACAAACCCCAGAATGCCACAGGAGGTTGAAAGCGGAATAATAGCACTATAACGGTGTAGTGTGGAAAGGCCCTAGGATGCCCAGGCCATGGTCGGCAGCTGGCCCTGAACACTAGAGTGGTGCATGCTTTTCTCATGTATGCATTCCTCCCCCCCTTTTTTTTAAGGCATACACTTCAAATATTTTTGGCATCTGCTGAGCAACGGCAGCCATGAAGAGGCCCGCAGGTGCATCGCAGGGCTGGAACCCCTCTGACCTCCTCTGAGACGTGGCTTCAGCCTCCAGCAAGATATTTCTGCTGCTAAGACGGTCTCAAGAGGGAGAGATAATTTGGGGAAAAGATTTCTATTTGTCCGCCCCCTCAGTGTCCCAGAATACGTCAGCAGACCTGCTTGCATTGGATAAAAACCCCGTGTAAATAGACGAACGCACAGTGGCGACAGTTGCAACCAGCCGTGGGTTTTCTTTTCCTCTTTTCTTTTCTGGGAAGATAACCAGGCTTTCAAGGGATTGAGCCGAGCCGGGAGCAATCGGACTGTGTACAGAAACAAATCTCCACAGCAATTTGAAAACATTAAAGTTACATAATCGGCTGTAAAAGGGCACTGATTCTGTACCTGCAAACTGGCCATACTTTTAATCTCTCCTCGTCTTCCCCTTTTTTGCAAATGACGTCATTAACGCAGAGGACTCGGCAGTGAGCGATAACGTACAAATATTGGCCATAGAAGGGAAGAAGTGAGCCTAAAAGGGCCGTTCGCAGGGTACCTGCCTCACCTGTGACCGGTTTGCTATGGACGGGAATACAAAGAGCTCTGACTCTCCCTCGAGTTCTCTACTGTCTTTGCACTGGGGGCTGAGATCAGTCCGTGGGCCCTTCCGCACTACACAGCTATTGCACAACGGTTATAGTGCTATTATTCCACTTCCAACATCCTGTGGAACTCTGGGGTTTGTAGTTTACTGAGGTCAAAGAGCTCCCTGGCTGAGAATTCTAACTGCCCCTCCCTAAACTGCGAACCCCAGGATTATTCCATAGGAGGTTGAAAGTGGGACAATAGCACTACAACAGTATAGTGCGGAAATGGCCTATGATTCCATTTTAACTGCCACCATTCTGTTCTGTGGAATCATGGGCTTTGCAGTTTAGAGAGGGATATTTAGAATTCTCAGCCAGAGAGCTCCAGTACCTCCCAAGACGACAAAGCCCAGGATTCCATAGGAGGCAGCCATGGTAGTTAAAGTGGAATTATAGTGCAAAAATTGTGTAGTGCAGAAAGGTTTTGTGTTAAGGCTGCATCTCAGGCCCTGGGTCTGCAGCCAGGCTGGTAACTGAGGCGAGATACAGCCGCCATACTATGCTCCCTGTTGAAACAGCTCCACTGGCTGCCAGTTTGTTTCCAGGCACAATTCAAAGTGCTGGTTATGGCCTATCATGCCCAATGTGGCTCAGGTCCAGGCCATTTGGCAGACGGCATCTTCCTGTATGAGCTGGGGGCGGGGAGGGCGCTTCGCCCCGGGCGGCAATGTTTTTGGGACGTCCCTTGCACGCTCTGGCCACGCCCCACGCACCGCAGCCACACCCCCACGCACAGTGGCCACGCCCCTTGTGCTGCAGCCCCGCCCCCTCCCCACACTCCAAGCTCCGCCACTGGACACAAGAGAGGGCCTTCCTGGTGGCTGCTCCGAGACTCCGAGGCCATTCTGCCCTACACTGTCGTGGTGCTATTATTCCCCTTTCAACCTCCTCTGGAATCCCGGGGTTTGCAGTTTAGGGAGGAGCATTTAGAATTCTCAGCCAGAGAGCTCTTTGGCCCCAGGAAACTACAAATCCCAGAATTCCACAGGAGGTTGAAAGTGGAATAATAGCACTGGAACAGTGTAGGGTGGAAATGGCCTGAAAATCCCTTCCCCGCAATGAGCCCCTCCTTGTTGTCCTTCCATCATCAGGCTAAGGCCTTTTTATCCAGACAGGCTTTTAAAACAGAAGGGTCTTAAAGCATGGGCCATATTGTTTTAATTGTTGTTTTTAAGAACTTTTCATCTTTTTTTTGAATTGCATTTTTATTCTTTACCTAAGTGTTATTGTTTTAATACTGTAAGTGCTGTTGCTGTTGCGTGCCTTCCAGTTGTTTCTGACTCATGCTGACCCCAAGGCAAACCTATCACTGGGTTTTCTGGGGCTGAGAGAGTGTGACATGCTCAAGGTCATGCAGAGGGTTTCCATGGCCAAGCAGAGAATCGAGCCTTGGTCACCTGGGTTGTAGTCCGAACTGCTCAAATTGCTGCACCGCGCCGGCTCAAACTGGAGATTTGTGCACAGCCCTCTTCCTCTTGCCCGGAGCTGAGCTAATAATTCAAAGAACTATGCATTCAAGAAAAGAAAAAGAAAAAGCAGAAAGAAGGAACTTAACTTATTGAAACACAAAAGGGCTCTGACCCCCCCACCAAGCCAAACTGTGGTGAAAGAAAAAGAAAATAGGGGGGAAAAGAAAAGAAAAGATAGATTATTCTACCATTATAGATCTCATCAAGCTTTTCTGCTAGAATCACGAGTGAGCATAGCCACAAATTATTGCATTGTTAGCTTTCTTCTTGCTCAAAAAGGCCATGAACAGTTTCCAGCCTTTCGAAAAATCTTCAGTTGGCTTATCCTTTAAATCCCAGACTTCAACCGTGATTTGAACCAGGATCTCCCCAGGGAGGGATGCCTACAACTCCCAGAATCTGGGATTCTGGGAGCTTTTGTCCCTAAAAGTAACTTTCTCAAGCTCTTCCGTGTGAACGCAGAACCAATCCTTTCGGTGTGTTTGTGTCCTTTCATTGGACTCCCAGTTCTGGCAGGAACACAGAAGAGGGCACGGTGTGCCGGGCGCCCATCTCCCATGTGTCTGTGTTTATCTGGGCTTCTTGCCTGCCTTTCCCATAAAAACCAGGAAAAGGGCAGCCGGACAAACAAAGACTCCCCGGCTAGGAAGCCAAGGCGGACGGTTGCCAGGTGACTAATGACGGCCAGGAGGTTCAGGTGAGAGGGAGAGATGGAGCGTTGCCCAGAGGCGAGCTGCTGCAGAGGAAGAGCAAGAGAGGGAAGGGGGAAGAGCCAGAGGGAGATGCTGGGCTTGGAAGTTGCTCTGCAGCTGAAATTTTGCTGCCTGCCTGTGCTGGAGGCAAGTCACCAGCGGGCGCCTGTGCCAAGTCTGACTTTGAGGCACAGCTGGACACATTTGGTGCAGTAAGAAAACAAATGCACAGTAGGAAATAGGTTTCTGTGCCATTGGCAGATATGGGCCTCAATCAGGAACAAGCGGGCCCTTTCACATGGCACAATTATAGTGAGATGATTCCTCTTCAGTCACCAAGGTTCCACCCTATGGAATCCTAAGACTGAAGGTCTAGGGAGGGCCTGGAACTCCCTGGTTGAGAATTCTCACCACTTGAGGCTCATCTGATGCACTTTGGGCTCTTCTGGTGCACATCAGGTGCTCCTGTGTTGCTCCAGAACTTCCTGGCCACTGTCCGCATGTGCCCTGAAGAGTGTCACCATTGCCCATTGGTGCTCATAGGGCACTGGGCTGTGGTGCATCAGTCCCTCCACAATTGTGCAATGGATGCCTATAGATAATGACATCACAGCAGCACCTAGGAGAAAATTGCTCAGTTCTATTTCTTGCACCTCTATGTCCATCTAAGGGGATGTAAGTCGCATTCTGAATTCTAGCACCTTTCTTTTCATTGCTGGATTTTTTAAAAAAGGAATGTCCATCATTGCTTAAATTTTGCCAACTCTGGTTAAGTCCACAATGCTAGCAGGGATAGTGCCAAGTTGTCCATCTGCAGTCAACACCTCAGAGATGCTCTCTGTCACTTTCTACCATGCCCTCCATGCTCATGACAGCAGGGTATGTTTAGCCTGGAGAGGAGAAATTTAAGAGGAGCCATGTTAGCCATGTTTGAATATTTGAATGGATGTAATGTGGAAGATGGGGCAAGCTTGTTTGCTGCTGCTCCAGAGACTAAAATTACGGGAAAAGAGATTCCGCCTAAGCATTAGGAAGAACTTCATGAGGGTAAGAATAGTCTGACAGTGGAATCTGCTGCTGCCCAGGAGTATGGTAAAGTCTCCTTCTTTTTAAAGAGAGGCTGGATGGCCATCTGTCCAAAGGACGGCTTTGATTATGTCTTCCTTCATGGCAGAAGGAGGTTGGACTGGGTGGCTCCTTGGGGTCTCTTCCAACTCTAAGATTCTCTGATTCTATGCATGGTGGCTGGTAGATCAGAGAGAAGGCTCTAGTAGAACCAAAGAGGCATCAATGCTTATAGAAAGCGATGAGTGAGAGGGAATTCCGGAGAGCCTGCCTGCTCTTTTGTTTCCCCTCTCTGTTTCTTTCTTTGATCTGTGCACTCAAGCCTTTTTCCTTCCTTCCTGGCTGCAGATGTCAGTTCTCTCTTCTTCCAAAAGTTGCTTGGCCATTTTGTCTTCGTTTGTCTGAGACAAAGCATCCATGTGGCTCAGGATGGCTTATATCCTCTCGTAAGAGCCAGCTTTTAGGGGCTCTTCTACTGAAATCTAGGCAAACTTCTGTCCATCTCCTCTGGAGCCTAGCCAGGGTAAGTCAGGCTGCCTGGAGACACAGCAGGGTTCTTGTTGCACATCCCACGTGTTCAATAATAACAAGCAAGCAACTAATAAGGACAGGTTGTTTTGCAGCAATGGAAGGCACGATGTTGATGTTTTGATTGCCATTCCGGGTCTGAAAACTGAAGTTACTGGCATTGCTTCCCTCTCTCCCAGAATGACAGACAAGGGAGAAAAATAGGAAACTAATGCAAGGGGTGGGGGAGGCATGTAGATTTAATTCCCAGATTCACCCTGTTTAACTCTTTCAGGACTGCTCAGTGAAGATTTGTTCACAGCTCGGCTTGTTTGAAAAAGATGAAAACTGTTTCAGATGTGAATAGTTACAAATTTCTGGGCTATGGGGCTGGGGTTTTTCTGGGGCTGAGAGTGTGTGATGCACCCAAGGTTGTCCAGTGGGTTTCCATGGCAGTTACCCAGCGGACCTGAAGCCAGGTCTGCAGCCCTGGTGCAACGCTCAAGCGACTGCATCATGCCAGCTCTCTGTATTGAGATCCGGCTCTAACATTGCTTTATGGCTGGATTAGTATTGACTCAGTCAGTGGCTCTGAAGAAGTGGATGGAAATGGAAGCTCACCACTAAAATAATCCAGTTTGCTTTAGAGGTTCAGTCAGTTTCCTCTCCCATCCTTCTTTCCCTTTTAGGAAGCAAGCACGAAAGACTAGTGTAGGGGTGGGTGCAATTAAATGGGGTGCTAATTAAGATAAAGTGGTAACCAGGGAAATAAACAAATGACTCACATGGCATGCCACGGAACCTTCCTCCGAGCAGGATGTTTGAGCAAAGCAAATGGCACAGAGGCGGACGTCACAGAGAGAGGACATATTCATGTTGAATCCTTTAATATTCATTTTGATTATCTCTCACGACACAGGGCAGGAACAGGGTGACCTCTTGCACCCACGTGCGGGCGGAGGGTGTGTGAGTCAATCTCTCCCCTCCCACTGTATGGCAGAATTGAAAATGCAAACAGAGCTTGTGCGGTGCTTCTCGATCCAAGAGAGTCCAAAACGGGGCCTCTTAAGGGTTGAGGCCCATCTGTGGCCCTTAGCTGAGCCCAGAGTGGCTCCAGGGTGCCATGCTCACTTTCTCCTGCTGCCAGATAACCAACTGTCAGCCCTGCAAGAAAAAGTTGCAAAGTCTGGTGCTGAGAAAGGAGGAGAAAGTGGATAGTCATACGGAAGAGCTAATTTCAGCAGCTATGCAGTTGGCCCTCCACATTCGGTAGGGTTAATGGCACAGAACCCTTGCAAAAGTGGAAAAATTGCAAATATCAAAATATGTGTATAGGTGTCTGTGAGAAGGGGGCTGGGGCAAGGTGGGGAGAGCGGGCAACCAGGGTCCAAACTAGGAGAGGGAAAGGGGGTGGGTTGGCGTGGAGGCCCTATACTTCCTCTCTCTCACCCGTCTCCTTCCTCGAGGCGGGCATCAGGAAAGGGATTGTGATGCTGAGAAACTGGGGTGTGATCCCAGAAAAAAAGCTCCTGAGGTGGGAGGCGGCGGGGTTGAAGAAACTTGCACATAATCAAATCCATGAAAGTCAAACCCACAAATATGGAGGGCCACCAATAGCTTGCATGAGAAGCAACAACTTCTGAGTTTCCCTCTTCCACAGTCGATCCACTCATCATACGGAAGACCTGTCCATTTCTGCACGTGGCAGCTCTCTTAAAAAGTCCTTTTCCACAGAGGGAGCGAAAAGAACTTGTGCTGAAAGGAGCAGGGCCTTCTTAGTCACCACTCAAGAGCTTTAGGAAAGCCTTCCTGAAGAACACCCTGAGCTCTTCATTCATTGACCGTCCAACAAAAAGGCCCATCTCTTTCAACCTGAGAAGTCTTGAGAGGTGATGCGACAGCTGTTTTCAAATACCTGAAGGGAATGTCAGGTAGAAGATGGAGCGTGCTAGTTTTCTGCTGCTTAGAAGACAAACTCATGGCTTCAAACTACAAGGTGAGAGACTCCATTTAAACGTTAGGAAGAATTTCTTTATTATAAGAACTGTTTGATAGTGGAACAAGGTACCTTAGAGGATGCTGAAGTCTCTGTCTGTGGCGGTTTTTAAACAGAAGTTGGATGGACACCTTTGAGGAGCACTTTAGTTGTGTGTTCCTACACAGTAGAGGGTTGGACTAGATGGCCCCGGGGGATCTCTTATGTTTCTACAATTCTTCAGCAGCTAAAGCTAAGAACAAGCTGCTTCTGTCTTATTTCCAGCCATCATTTTAAAATGTTTGGATAGACTAGTTTTAGTACCATTTTGTGCTTCTAGTAGAATTGTTTAACTTTTTTTTTAAAACCTTTACACATTTTAATTGTACTTTGTTTTAATTTGTCATAAACCGTCTCGGGTGCCTGCTGGCAGAGAGAAAGGATATCAAGAAAAGACAAGGAAAAAAAATATTTATTTTTACATTTTTATTTTCAGTGGTTTTGTTCATGTTATTGCAATATGTGTGGGAAAACAGCATATATTTTAAATAAAAGAGATGTTCCGCTCAGCCACCCAGCGCTTTTGCAACAGCAACCTATGGTGTACAAGATGTTCTCGCTTCTTTCACGGCTACAAAGGTGTCGTGAAATATAGATATATTTTTGTCCTGGCGACTTGTCCTTCTCTAGTCAGTCCTGAAGGAGAACCGGTTCAAGTGTGTGAATAAGAGGTGGCTTGAGCAATGATGCCAGGCCTGTATTTCAGGAAGTGAGAGTGGAGCTGAGACGGGCGAGTGGGCATGGATATTAATAACTCCGGCCGGATAAGGATGTAACTGGAATCTGAGCTGTCTTTTGTCAGCCCTGCACATTCCACCCAGAGCTGTGCTGCTCTTCACTGTTCTTTTTCTCACGTATTTGTCAGAACGATTCGCAGTCCCCTTGTCTGGAAGCCTGGAAGGAAAAGAAACATAAATCGGATGAAGTGAATAGGTTTTAATCGCTTTAGACATTTCTGGGAATTTCCCTCTCCCTTTGCAGACTCGGCCAGGAAACCACGAAGGCCAGCTCAGACGAGCAAGACTTCCGATCTTGGGGAAATGCGGCCTATTTTTGGATTGTATCTCCCAGAAATCCACCAGCCAGATGGCCAGAGGACAAAAAACGTGGAGTGTTGGGTTTTGTGGGGCGTTTGCAAGGAAAATCCACTCCAAAGATGGTCTCCCTGCCCTTCATCTTTTTGAACGAAAGAAGAAAACAACCTGCCTTTGACATGCCTGAGTGTACGTGCCTTCAAGTTGCCCTTACGAAAACCCCAGAAATTTTCTTGTCTTAGGCAAGAAATCTTCAGAGGTGGCCCCCAAAACCAGGACTGGGTAGTAGGGAAATCTGGACGTTTTGGTAGATCTTGAGGTGCTTTGGAGCAGATTGGCCAGGATTTCTGACTCTTGAGGGTTGAACAAACAGCAGCCATGTTATGAATCCCTCCTAGACTATATTTCTTCCTTTGTTTTTGTGTGCCTTCATGTCATGTCTATGGTGACCCTAAAATGAGCCTATAGAATAAGAGAATCCTAGAACCTTGGAGTTGGAAGGGGCCCCATAAGGCCATAAAAACCAACCCTCTGTTCAACACAGGATCCCCAGCTAGAGCAGCCCTAGCAAGCAGGGAGCCCCCAGCCTCTTTCTGAAGACCTCCAGAGAAGAAGGAGACCCCACCACATCTCTTCTAGCCAATGGCTTCCAAAGTAATTTGTTACAATGCAGTCACACTTGATTATATTTTTACTTCCATTGTGTTGCATTATATTAACAATGCAGTTAGCTTTCTTATAATTGCATTCTGTTACACTATAGTAGCAAGGCACTGTGCTGCCTTACAATGACATTTCCTTAAATTATAGCAATAGAGAGAGTCATAGAATCCTGGAGTTGGAAGGGGCCCCATAAAGCTATCAAATCCACCCCCTGTCCAATGCAGGATCCTCAGCTAGAGCCCCCCAGCAGCAGGGAACCCCCCAGCCTCTTTCAGAACACCTCCAGAGAAGGACACTCCCCTCTCCCCTCTCTGGGCAGTTGACTCCGTTTCCAAACTTCTCTTACCATCAAGAAGTTCCTTCTGGTGTTCAGTCAAAATGGACTCACTTGCAACTTCAAAACATTAGACCTGCACCATTTCTGCACTAGACTGTTATAGCGCTATTATTCCACTTTCACATCCTATGGAATCCTGGAGTTTGCAGTTTTGGGAGGGGCTGGCTGGCCCCTCCCGAAACTGCAAACTCCAGGATTCCATAGGATGTTGAAAGTGGAATAATAGCGCTATAACAGTCTAGTGCGGAAATGGCCCCTGGTCTTACCTTTTGGGAAAGCAGAGAACAAACCTGCTCCCTCCTCTCTGTGACAGCCTTTGAGATATCTAAAGAGTGCAATCCTGTGTTCCTTTCCCCAGGCAGGATGTGCCCATCTCCCTTGTTTTGTTCTCTGGACCTCTTTCCACCCTTGCTCCTCTCTGAAGCCTTGTCTGTATCATTCTTAAAATGAGGCACCCACAGCTGAGTGCAGTACTCCAAAGGAGGTCTGACTGGTGCGGAATCTAGTGGGACTATTGCTTCCCTTGCTCATTCTAAGCCTATGTCTTTGGAAGCAAGGTGGTGGACCATGGAGTTCTAGCAAGAAGGCAATGTGGGTTCTGTTTCCTGTAAGCCTTTCCAGAACTGGGACTGACAGTGCTTGTTTCTTCCAGTTTTTCCTGGGGAAGCCCCAATTATTCCTAGTCGCTCAATCAACCTTCTGGTCCTTATTAAATTCCAGGAAGAGGAGCAGAGGGAGAGAGATGGGTACAATTTACATTTCCCAACAGCCACGTAAAATAAATATTTAAAATAAACGGAAAACCCCGCTGATAAGATTCGAGTGAGGAGGAAAAAAATAATAATAATACTACCTGGTTGCTTGAGGGATTTGCATGCAAACTATTCGACAACCATCTCTAATCTTCCTGGATTCTTTGTGTTTCCACTTAATGTAATTATAACAGGCGATGCCATGGTTATCGCTGGCTGAGAGTCCAGCAAGCTGTGTGCAGAGATAAGACCAGGCTGGAGGGGAGGCCGGTGGGTTGCATTCGTGTAAACAGTCGAGATCATTGCTTGGGCTTATGTTAATCCCTCACGTCTCTTCTGATATAATTTAATTACTCCTGCCTCCACGAGCGCTGGCAAGTACATAACCATGTTTGGCACATGGAGAGAAGCGCCGGTGGTGGGGTTAGCAGGTTCACAAGCAGAGACGAAGTGAATAAGAAAAAGCAAGGGACCGGCATTGATCTGTGAGAGTGCCTTTTCTTTACAAGTGGCTATAATGCCAACGTGAGAGTCGTTCCCACCAGCTGCTGGTGCCTCCCATTTCCGTGGGGCAAGAAATCCAGTCCAGGCTTTGGGCCACAACTGGGGTAGCTCTCCAAGGTGCTGAACATGGCTGGAGCTGGAGGAGGCCTGCAGTCCTGCCATGGCCCCATGAGAGACAGAGCCCAGTCCATCCCAGGCGACAGATGCAGATCAAGGAGGAAGAAGCAGGGTCGCTTCACCGTCACCCTCTTTGTATTTTGGAGGAAGGAACTGGCAAAAACCACCTCTCAGGATTCCTTGCCTAAGAAAACCTACAAAATTCGTGGGGTCCCCACAAGTCGGCAGGTGACTTGGAGCCACACACACAGACTGAAAACCCCAGAATTCTGCAAGAAGTGGCCACACCAGTTAAGGCAGAATAATAGTGCTATAACTGTGTAGTGTGGATGGGCCCTTGATTTGTCCTTTCCAACTGATTTGCTCTTTGGCTCTGAGTCTGAGCAATGGGTCCGGGTTCCGGTCTCCCGGCTACCTTCCGCTGGCTGCCAGTTGACTCACCTTGAGTCAGACCAGCGGGTCGGCCTCTTTTTCCCAACAATTACTCAGCTTTGCTTGATAACCTACAAAAGAGGAAAAAACCCCACTGGGGGACAGCCACGGTTGGAGCTGATAAAGGGACAAATCTAATAATGGAATGTTCAGGACACCAGGACTTGGGGCTAATCTCCCTTATTTATATTTCCACTCAGGGGTCAAGTTGTAAATAAATATTATCTTAACACGAGCCAGCATGCTGCACGTGTTTTTGGTGAATTTTTATTTTATTTTATTTTAAAGGTGGCCTTTGATTAACAGGCGTTTGGAATGCTATCCTTATCAGCCATGTGGACTCTAATTTTCCTCTCTTTCTTTTTTTCAGTTAGATTCCTTGCAATTGGAAGTTGTTGTTTGCCCTGTAGTATTTCATCTTGCTTGTCTCCAACCTGTACTGACTTTCATCTCCCAAACATGAGACGGATTGAGTTGGGCATGCTTTGCTCGCATGATGATGCCAAGCAGTGCTTCTAGGAAATCCTTTTAATACATTTTTATTAAGTTTTGTTCAACAATTAACAATTGACATTAAGCTAAAACAAAAGCAAGAAAAAAAAAATTAAAGCCCCCCCCCCAAAAAAAACCCCACAAAGACAAAAAAGGGTGGGGAAATCACATCATATAATCATTTCATACAATCATACAATGACTCAATAGTTCCCAAACTTTCATCATCCATGAGTTTTGGGCTTCAGCTCCCAGAATTCCTATCAGCCATACTGGTTGGGGCTTCTGGAAGATGAAGGCCAAAGCAGCTAGAGAACCAAAGTCTGGGAACCATGGGAATGAGTTAAACAGAAAAATAGTGTTTTGTTACTTAATTGTTAACAATATCATCTGCAATTCTATTTCATGGTATGATGGATTCCCTTGGCGGGCTGGCCCAGCATTTCCAGCCCTGGGTTCCTGTCTCTTACCTTGCCCCCTTTTTCTTTCTTAATCCCTTCCTGGATTGGATATTTGGACCTCAAGGTGACCCCCCCCCCATTGTGGACCAGTGGCTGTGTTGTTATGGTTATAAAAAATAACAAATATAATAATGTTCTTCCTTTTCCCCTTTTTTTTTCCTCCTTGCATTGGGCAATTTTTCTAAAAAGCAACAAATCACATTCTGTTAAACCCTGTTCTTAACTGAGAGGGGCATCCTGTGTTTAGGAATTCTTCTGAAACCAGAGTGCAAATTCTGTGAAGGACGCTGGTGAGTCTTTGGAAATGCCCAGGGTACCTTCCTCCTCCATATTGGTCTGTTTGGGTTGGAAGAGGAGCATAGGGTCTCCAGGTCTGTTGACCAATGCTTAAACCATCACAGCAAGTTGGGTCTCTGTAGCTAAGTATACACAAAGCTGTTTAACACACACTGTGATAGTGAATTCTGGCCAATATCACTCAGTTATTAATCAGTAGCAGCAAACTCAAGTCCAAAGCAAACATGCCATTGCCGGCTGGTCCAGAAAGGAAGGCAGGTGTGACCCTTTCTCCTCTCCAAGGTGGAAGGAAAAGAGGGTCACAATACACGTGGCTTCACCTGCAAGCTACCAGAGAGTGAAGGCATTCAGGTCATAATTCAGGTGTAGGAGGGGACAGAGACGTTTGGCATTGCCCCCTGTGTTTGATAATGTGATAATTCTTTGCTTATGTCCTTCTCACAGGCAAGAAGGAAGCATTTCTTTGAAATGCCTTTGTGTGGATGTGATTATGAGAGTAATCGTGCAGTTCTCAATGATTTTTGTGTTTTTGCATTTCATGACTTTTTGTCTGAAAAAATCTGTTGGTGTAAAATGAGTTGTTTTTGTTGGAAGAAAATGGGGGAAGGTCTGTGTCCCAAACATTTTTTGAACAGCTTTGGAGCTTTAATGCAAAAGACTTCCTGTGCAAAAATGTTGGGATTTGCAGGAAAAAATGTGTGTGGTGGGGTGGGGGCACATGTGAATATTTTGGAGGAAAGTCCTGAAATGCGAACATCTCAGGCTGGTTAACTATTTCCTTGCTTTTTAGCAATAGGAAAATTTCAGAATATTTTGTGCATCCCTAGAAAAGGGACAGGAAGCCCTTAAGTGCAAGAGTTGTGGTTGCTCTTCCATGCCTTTAAGTCGTTTCTGACTTACGGTGACCATGAGATGACCCTATCATGGGTTTTTCTGGGTCTCTTCCAACTCTATGATTCTATGAATGGTGAGACCAAACACAGAGAACCGGGTTGAAAGGGCCGTTGTATCCAATCTAGAACATGTTTAAACTGAGTTGACCCTGGAAAAGTGCAAGAGGAGGCAGCAAACTATCCCGGGGTCACCCGAGGCCAGGTGTGACTCCATGACTTCCAGCCTCTCCCTGCGTGAACTCTGTTACCATGTGCATATGTGCATACCTGGAACACTCCTGTACCTGCTGTGTGTACATCCCGATTTCATAACTGTTTGTTTTGCAACTGCAGAGGCCAGCCTGTGACCATCATAAAGTTCTGCGGATATGAATCAGCATTTTGAATCAGTTCAATGTTTTGCCACAGCACTGATAGGGAAGCCAAACATCTGCCCCTGGCTAAAACTGGATCATTTAAACTTTGGAATAAAAGGTTTATGTTACTTTGATTATTTTGTTTATTATTCTATTGGTGTCCAACCTTTCTCTCAATGTGGGACCCAAGGCAGCTCAGAGCATGAATTTAAAATGAAGCACTCAGATCCAGCGCGGTGTAGAGAGACAGCGTTGTAGAGTGGTTTGACCGTTGGGCTTTGAAAAGTAGAAGCATTATTTCTTGGTCCCATTCATCCATGAAAGGATGTAATGTGGAATGGTGCCTGGCTGGCACGAGTGACCCAGTTCTGCTAAAAACCAGACACTCACCGGGATGGACATTTTATGTCTCAAGGGCAACTTCTCAGGGAACAAAAACTGCCTGGTTTCATCGGATAAATGCTAATTCAGCCACAGTGTTGATGCATTTCTGGCTGCCGTGACACAGCCATCATACTTCCGTAAGGACATAAAATGTGAAGAAGGCATGGTGTAATCCGGAGCTGTGAAGTAAAAAATTGGGCAAGACAGAGTAGATGTGGAATGCTGTGTGGGGACCTATGGAAAAAAGGATACAGAAGTGTGTCCGTCAAAGGGTTAGAACAGGGGCAGGATGAAACAGAGTTAGGGAGTTAGAAAGAGAGTGAGGGCTGCTTAGGAGGGAGGGAAATGGCCTGAATTGTGTTTTGGGGAGCTGAGGATGTGGAGAGAGGTAAAGGAGAGGTGCTATTTTGTCTGAAACTGAGGGGGTACTGTGTACTGTCAGCATATTTTATGTTCTTACAGAAGCTTGCTGGCTTTTCACTTAATTACCTTGGGAGCAGGGAGAGAAGAGGAGAGGGGAGAGTCTTGCCCTTCCCAGGAGGCTCTAGCAAACTTCAGACCTTCCTAGCTTCTTCATAAAGAATTTTTGCCCTCTTTGCCCCACATTCTGATGTTGCTTGGCCACACTCATCCCAGTTTTCATCTCTGAAATGTCAGAGGGAATGAAACTACAGTCATCCCTCCACATTTGCTAGGGTTAGGGGCACAGGACCCCCATGAAAGTGGAAAAATCATGAATAACTCCAGCCCCCCCAAAAAACCATATTTAACACACAAAAAAGTGTGAGCACCATATTCAACTCACTGTGGATTTCTTTGAGGCATCAGGGTTCCTTCCCAAGGCAGAAGTTCCTGCCCCCCGCCACTGCTGCCCCACACCATTTTTAATAGGGACTTGCAAGCCTGCTCCACAGTTTTCTCAGTTTCATGAGGCTTGCAGTTCCTATTAAAAATGGCAGAGGGAGGCAGCAAATAATCCATGATTAATCAAATCCATGAAAATGAAACTTGCAAATGTGGAAGGCTGACTGTAATATTGACAGACAAAGGCAAATGACCTGGGATTGTTGGCAGATCTGGTTATGGCTCCATAATAGAGTATATTTGTGTAGCAATTTGTATTCCAAATATTTAAGCGTGTGCATACAGTTTCTCTGCAGACTCCAAGTCGGTAAGTGGAGCATTTATCAGTTCTCGTCTAACCAACCATCAAAGGTAAACAGAATTGACCCAGGAGAGCTTGCTTCAGCCATTCCTGCCGATCAATAACTGCTATAAATAGGTGTTTCGGCCAGGATCCTTGCAAGCCAATAATGCAAGCTGATCCTGCTAATGGTCTGAGCCATAAAATGAAGCCTCAGGAGATGGCCCCTGCACTTACTGCTGCTCTGTTACGTTCCAGGGATCACGTTTCAACCATATGGAGAGCTCCTCTCTGTTTGCCAGGCTGTTTCTAGGTTCTTTTCAAAGCTCTGGTGCTACCTTGGCAAACTGGCAGAAGTCATGGATGGGAAACATTATTCTGTCAGTCTTTCTTGGGTGAATAGAGCTGACTGTTTCTTTGAAGTCATCTGTGTTGCACTGAACTAAACTAAGACATAATAGCAAAACACTTTGCTAAAAACCTCAACAACTAATCTGTTACTATGAACACATCCTAAGTGCACTAACTGAAACACAAGAGAATTCTGAGCACCCTCACAAACTATAATGAAAAGGAAAAGTTGACTAATATCCAATCTTATTCTACCATTGCAGATGTATGCACGAGTAACGAGCTATACATACGTACATGGATCTTCAATTCCATGTCTTCGTTTACAGCACTGAGGGTCCCGAAATGAAGAGACCAACGTTTCGTCCATGCTGTGGAACTATGGCAGTTTTATCCCTGGCAGTGAGTATTTCCCGTCTCCTTGGGGGATTCATTCCAGGTTTTGGCTTGCTGTCCAGGGTGCTGAACCTGTTTAAGAAAAGGATTCAGCACCTTGGAGAATTCCTTCTCTAAAGCCTAGATTAAAACCAGATGTGGATTTACTAGTTCACTGAAATGGGGGCCACCAGCTCCCACTGGATACCATAATGACTGTCATGGTCCCACCATCCAGAGTCCTGGGATATGCAGTCTAGTGAGGGCCTGGGAACACTGTGATAGCCACTACGGCTCGTTTGTGGTCTTTTAAAAGCCTGCAGTACTCCTGAGAGGGCAAGAGTTAGGAATATTTCCTGGTTAATCCAGGGCTGGATTGGCAAATATTGATCTAATGCCCCGTCTTCCCTTAGCAACCTCTGCTGTCTAAACAGAAGGCCCCAGTCCGTGTCAGGACTCAACGGGATATGAAAAATGATGACGTGGGCATCTCACGAGAAAGACGTGATTTTTCAGGGAAACAGACTCAAGCGTACATCCGCCTTCTCCACCGCTGCAAAAGACAATAACTTCTGAACTGCCCTCTGCGTTCCCAAACCTCCTGTTTATCTCTTCCGCGCTCGTGCCAGGTGAAGATTGTCAGGATGTGTCTCCCATGAGTGAGCTGGAGAAGCCAAAATGGAACGTGCCCCTCTCTAGCAGGGATGGGCAAAGAGCAGACTGTGGGCCCCATTCAGTCCTTTGGACCCCAAATTGTGGCCCCTGAAGCCTACCAGAAGCTCCCCACCCAAGCCCATCGACACTGATTTTTTAAAAAAATAATTTTTGTGCATCGATTTGCTACACTACGAGGTTTGTAACATGCTGTGACATATTTCCTTACCAGGCTGGCCCTATGGTTCCAATCCTGGGTTCCCGTCACTCACCTTGCCCCCTTTCCCCGCTCTTCACCCCGTTTCAGATTGGGTACTTGGGCCTTAAGGCAACCCCCCCATAGTGGACCAGTGGATGTGAGGGGTTCACTGTAGTAAGCATGACTGTGCTCTTCACTAAACTTAATATGAACAGACAGGAACAGTGGTAAAAACTAAACAAGTGGAAGTTTATTAAGGCACAAGAAAATAATGCAATAACCATTGAACTGCTAAATCTTTCACAGGTCCCCAAAACCATAGCCAGTCTTTCCGTCTGTCAGACCCTCCTGTCTTTGTTCCATTTGTTCCTATCTCTCTGAAGTCTGTTCCCTCTCTCTGTGCCATCTTTTCTCCATCTGCCTTGTGACAGAGACAAGCCTCAGTTTTGTCACATTTCCTCCCTGCACGCCCACCCCTATAAAGCTCTCCCTGAGCTGTGATTGGCTGCCTTCTGCCAGGCTTGCCTGGCTCCTCCCTTCATGCATGACTACGTGGAATCTAACTTTGCCACTTCTGGGTCTTGGCTTCTAACAGGCAGCCATGGATTCCTGGTTCCCCAAATGGGTTGCTGTGAACAGACTGGAGCAAGAGTGGAGAAACTCTTTTATGCTGAGGGCCAAATTCCATTGCAGAGAAGTCCTTGAGGGCTGCTTATGAGTCACGGATGGGACCAATGGCAAAGGGTGTGAAGCCAAAGGCTTGAGCATAGATTAGTTTATAGCTCTAGAAGAAGCATCAGGATGGGTCACTCTGTTGCCACACCAAGCTAGAGGGAAGGGTTTTATAAGGGTTGATGCCGGTATCAGGCATCCTTGGGAAGCTGCTGTGGACTTACCACCCTGGCAGAGGCCTGATGTTACCGTCTCTTCTGGGCTCATTTGCAAAAAGGCAGTATTATATAGTGGTGAAAGTACTGGCTGGGATTTAGGATTGTCCATGTTGAAGTCCTCACCAAACCATGAAGCTCATTGGGCAACCATTCATGGAACCATAGAGTTGGAAGGGACAAAAGGTCTATCTAGTCCAACTGCATGCTGCCATGCAGGAAGTATTTACAGTTGGTTGACCCAAATTAAAGGCAAGAAGAAGAGTTTGGCCATAGCCAAAAAACTACAACATACACTTTATAATATCTATGCAATGTAGCTATCTTTAAATTACGGATTATGGTGGAGTACTCAAAGAGAATGTTACGGTAGCCTGTGTTAGCAAGGAAGGAAGGAAGGAATCCAGTAGAACCTTTGACACTAACTGAGAAAAAGAAATATCTAGCATAAGGTTTCACTGACTAGAGTCCACTTCCTCAAATGCAGATTATGATGGGTTGCCACTTGATCTGTGGCTTGCTTAGCCTCCTTTAACCAGGTATTTAGCCTGTTTCCAATTTGCTTGCCAACTCAATTCAAGAGCCAAAGGCTGGACCCAGAAAGGTCTTGGGTTTGATCTATGAAGGTTCTTGTGATCTTTAATCAGTTAAGGTGGTGGTGGTGGTGGTGGTGGAGGAGGAGGGGGGTTGTTTTTGGACCCGTCAACCTGAGTTGATGAAGTCCAAGCCTTGCAGAGCTAAAATTCATTTCTTAGTCTGGCCTCTGCTGAAATATATCATTTATTTGTCTTGGTGCGCTAAAGATAGCTCCATCTGCCTTGGGTGAAAACACATAGCACAGAAATAAAAAGCTTTTAGAGGCAAGTTGGTGGTAATTAGAAGCTGTTTCCCTGAATTTATCAACTCGAAAAGGGCCATGATGGTGTTTATCCTCCTCTTGTAAACAGGTAAATTCAGCCCGGGGTTTGGCTCAAAGGCTCCAGTTCCAAGGTTTTGCTGGGAAATCCTGAGAGCTTTTTTTGCTGAGCGTTGGCAGAGTGCTGTTTACCATCTAGGACAACCCCTTTCAGCCATACATGTTTAAACAGATGGTTCCCGTTGACTATTAAAGCAATTGCTGCAAGGGAGTTAAATCTAATGGAGAACAGATGGAGCGGAATGCTATTGACTTCCAGGGGCTGATCTTTTGCATCGTCCATCATCTGTACATCCATATTCAGCCCGGTGGTCTCTGACCTTACTGAAATGCCACCTAAAGATAAGCCGAGGTGTTCCTTAGAGATTGGATCAGCTACCTGTCATTACATGAGCTTGTTTTCAGTCGGGATTTTGGAGCCTGCAAACATTAGGAAACTGCCAAATCCCAAGCCTTGCTAGAAGCCCAAGAGGACTAAGCTGAGACTGTTGTTCTTTGGGCATATCATGACTCAGGCCATTTCCGCATGAGACAGTTATAGTGCTATTATTCCACTTTCGACATCCTATGGAATCCTGGGATTTGCAGTTTAGGGAGGGGTCAGATAGCCTCTCCCTAAACTACATACCCCAGGATTCCATAGGATGTTGAAAGTGGAATAACAGCGCTATAACAGTCTCATGCGGAAATGGCCTCAGTAGAAAAGATGCTAAGGCTCAGAAAAGTGGAAAGGAGGAAGAAAAGAAAGGGACCACATTAAGGCTGGATAGAGTCCATCAAGGACGTCATGGAAGCTGTGCTGAATTTGCAGGACTTCAGCAGGGCAGCTGATGACGGGTGTCTTGGAGGTCAAAGTTTTGTCATGTGTGTGTGCCTCCAAGTTCTCTGTAGACTTATGGTGACCCCATCAATTTCCTAGGGTTTTCTTAGGCAATAAATCGTCAGAGGCGGTCTTGCCAGTTCCTCCCTCTGAAATATGGCCTCTCATTTGTTGGAAGTCTCCCATCCAAGTGCTAACCAGGGCTGACCCTACTTAGCTTTCAAGAGGCAGGATCTTGTGCCTTTAGGGAATTTAGGTCCTGTATGTGCCCGCACACATATGCTTTAAAGTCAGCTGTCAACTTACGGTGACCCCATGAACTTTATAGGGTTTTCTTAGGCAAGGAAAACCCGGTGGTTTTGCCAGTTCCTTCCGCTGAAATACGGCCTGATATTTCTTGGGGGTCTAACCTGCAAGTCCTAACCAGGGATGACCCTGCTGAGTATTCAAGATCTGGTGCCTTTAGGCTATTTTATTCCACTTAGTGTTATTTATTCCAACAGCGTTAACACTGTTTTTTGTCAGTTAGAAATGTTCGTTAGGTTTATATTTGTGTAGTTCTGTGTTATACAATTTTGTGTAAAAACTTGTAAATAAATATACAAAAGAGAGAGAGAAAATCTGAGGATTTCATATGACAAGTAAAACCGCTGCCGTGGCAGTTAAAGTGGAATCATAGTGCTATAATTCTGCAATGTGAAAGGACCCCGGGGTTCTTGTAAGCCAGGAGGAACTATCCATGGTCCTGAACCTTTTCAGAATAGAGTTCACCTTCTTGGAGAGCATCTAAATAAATATCTGGGAAAATGCACTTAAAACATTTTTAATTACATGAGGCAAAGCATCTTTTGGCTTGTTTTCAAAGTTCAATGGATCCTTCCCCCCCCCTTCGGGAATATTTTTTAAAGCATTCAGGCCAGAGAAAGCCTTCTGTTTATCTCATCTTAACAGCTAGGAACGCAATCAGCGTACCGTGAATGAAATGACTGACAGCAAGTGAAGCAGATAAAACAAATTAATCCAGAATTCAGCCTGAGTCTGAAAGCAAAGGAAACAAAAATGAACTGTATGTTCTGTGTTATGTTGTCAACAGAGAAGAGGTGACAGAATCCATTAACATTCTGGAAATGAAAAGTTTGCCCTTGCGCCTAATGGTGTTTTGTCAGAACCAAACACTGTCTGTTGTTGTTGTGTGCCTTCAAGTCATTTCTGACTTATGGCAACCCTAAGGTGAACCAATTATGGGGCTTTCTGGGGCTGGGAGTATGTGATGCACCCAAGGCCACCCAGGGGTTTCCACGACTGAGTGGGGACTCGAACCCTGGACTCCATCCTCTCTTTTTCATCACTGTGCACCCAGATGCCATCACTCATTATTGATAGCCAGAGCAGTGCATAATCCCTAAGCACAGTGGCACGCCAGCATTTATCTGGAGCATCAAAATATTCTATGGCATCAACGCTGATCAACAATAGTTTGTTCGTACTTCTCTGGCTGCCATCGAAACCTGGGATTTGTAGTTCCATAAGGTGCTTAGAATTCTCTGCCAGAAAGTAGATCAGGAGAGTAAACTAGATAATTCTAAGTAACTTCCCAAACTTGAAGTTTGGACAGTACTAGATAATTCTTCCTCAAACTTGTAGTTCTAGGGAGTGTACTAGAAAATTCTAAGCACCTCCCCAAACTATGAATCCCAGGATTAAATAGGATGGAGCCATAGCAGTCACAGTCGCATCAAACTGCTATAATGTTGTGGTGTGGATACAGTCTTAGTACACTCTGGAACAACATTATTTTACCTGTGGGCTTATCTTACCTTAGCAACCTGCCTTGCCTCTGTTTTGAAAACAAAGGAGCTTTGAAGTAAAGAATAGCTTAAAGATGCCAGTGACATTTCCATCCATTTCTTCCACGTGAGCAAGTTATTGATCAAATAAATGCCCCCTTCACTTGAAGCAGCCACTCTGCCATGGTGTTTAATCCAAGGGGTTTAATCTCTACAGACAAAGGAAAACTTTCAGTGTGATGACAGTTTCCGAGGTTTGCAGGCTCGGGTGGAAAGGAGGGTCAGACACAGGGGTGTCCACTCTTCTAGGATTCTAATATCTGCAGAGTTATGCATTTATTGTTACGTACAACCCTCGTGTGGCATGACAACATTGCACAACCAGATGAGCCACCAATGCACAACCCAATGTGTAGCCACACGGCCAACGGCCACCTCAGGGTGCAGAATTTCATATCGGGTATGGGGCAGAAGTTTGGTGGTGGAGACCGTCAACCGTGCCATGCTCGAGCCACCACTGAAATATGGCACCAACCCTCTACCTAGCCTCATTTCAGAAGCAATTTAAAATGCAGTACCTACTCTAGTCCCAACATGTCCAACCAGATGTATTCTATAAATTTGTGAAATGCAGAGAGTCACGCTGAGGCTGTGATGATTTCAAGAACACTGCCTTTAGCTAAGGAGATTTATTGCTTTCACACTCCATTACTGAGAGACCAGTAGCTCCAAAGACCTGTATCAACTTACACAACACTGTGAAGATTTCTGGCCAGGGTTACAATTTGCCCACTCTCTATGTACCCAAGTCACCTTAGGGTAACTCCCATAACATTTTCACAGGATTTCCTTAGGCAAGGAATCCTCGGAAGTGGTTTGCTAATTCCTTCCTCTGAAACAGAGCCTTCAGCACCTGGTATTTGTCGATGGTTTCCCATGCAAGTACTAACCAGGGCTGACCCTGCTTAGCTTCCAAGATCAGACAGGATCTGATTAGAGTATTCGGTCCTGCTTCTTTCTATACCCTATTACATTCTATCACACTCCCGCAACTGTGTCACTGTGCTGAAACACCTGTGGCTGTCATATCACTTTTTCATTACACCTGAAAAAGTGGATTAATATCTGAGAAAGTTCAGATTGAAATACATTAGTTTGTCCCAAAGGTTCTGCAAGATTCTTGACTCTGTTTCCCACCTTTCCTTTTCAGCTTTTATCATATCACGGGCTTTCAACAAATCTGCAGGTCAGAGGAAGGCAGCTGCTCTTTCTTTGGCGTAACATGATTGCCTCCCTCTGGGCAAAGTGCAAATGCTAGCAATCACATCCAACAAATGCCGTCCTGTGGCAAATGCCACACTCTGTGATCTTCAGCTGCTCTGATCATAGAATCCTAGAGTTGGAAGAGACCCCAGAGGCCATCCAGTCCAACCCACTGCCATGCAGGAACACACATCAAAGCACTTCCTTTGACAGATGGCCATCCAGCCTCTGCTTAAAAACCTCCAAAGAAGGAGGAGACTCCACTACACTCCGAGGCAACAGCAGATTCCACTGCTGGACAGCCCTGACCGTCAGGAAGTTCTTCCTGAGGTTCAGGTGGAATCTCCTTCCCTGCAGCTTGAATCCATTGCTCCTCGTCCTGGTCTCTGGAGCAGGAGAAAACAAGCCCACTCCCTCCTCTACATGGCATCCCTTCAAATATTTAAACATGGCTATCATGTCCCCTCTCAACCTGATGCTTGCCCAGCTGTTGTAGATACGGGTTGGTGCATTGCTGAGTTAAACCAGAACAACAGGAGTGCATGGCCATGTCCTCACTAGACTGTTATAGTGCTATTGTTCCACTTTCAACATCCTATGGAATCCTGGGGTTTCCAGGTTAGGGAGGGGCCACAAAGACTGTTAGATGAATTCTAAATCCCTAAATTGCAAACCCCAGGATTCTACAGGGTATTGAAAGCGGAACAATAGCACTCTAACAGTCTAGTGCGGAAATGGCCTGTACTGCAGAGGTGTGGATACAAATTCAGTACAAAAAAGAATTCCATATTATGACTTTATGATTTCAACCTTACTTGCAATTCATAATTATCCCCTTTGTAAACTGGAACGAATCACACTGAGTTTTCGTTTCGATAGTCTTCAGGAAGTTATTTTGTTGGGTCTAATCTCTCAAAAACCTTCAATGAGCATGCTGGGTGGGGGGTTCTGGGAGCTGTAGTCCAAAAAGGGGACCTTTCCAATGACAAGCCTTGTAGTCCCACTCTATTCTGCTTTGGTCAGATGCCACCTGGAGGAATCCTGTGTCCAGTTCTGGGCATCACAGTTCAGGAAGGATATTGAGAAGCTGGAAAGGGTCCAGAGGAGGGCGACCAAAATGGTAGAAGGTCTGGAAACCATGAAGCCCTCTGAGGAGTGGCTTAGGGAGCTGGGGATGTTTAGCCTGGAGCAGAGAAGGTTAAGAGGGGACAGGATAGCCATGTCTAAACATTTGAAGGGATGTCAAGTGGAAGATGGAGCAAGCCTGTTTTCTGCCGCTCCAGAGACGAGGGCAAGGAGCAGTGGCTTCAAGCTTCAGCAAAAGAGATTCCACTTAAGCCTCAGGAAGAACTGAAGGGAAAGGAAACCACTGTTTTCAAAATATAGGTACCTGGGGAAAGAGGACCTACAAGAGTCTGAGAGGAGGACGGGAAGAAAGAAAGCAACGCACATCTCACAACTGATGAGGGTGTATCCACACTGCACTGCTATAATGCTTTCGTCCACTTCATCTTACAGAATGCTGGGATTTGTGGTTTGAGAAGAGCTTGCGTGCCCTAAAGGTACCAGATCCTGTCTGATCTTGAAAGCTAAGCAGGGTCAGCCCTGGTTGGTCCTCGGATGGGAGACCTCCAAGGAACACTAGGTGTTGTAAGCCCTGTTTCAGAGGAAGGAAGTGGCAAAACAACCCCTGAGGATTCCTGACCTAAGAAAACCCTCTGAAATTCATGGGGTCCCCATAAGCCAAAAGGTACTTCCAGCCGTGTACGGTCCTGTCCTCCAACTACAGCATTACCGCCTTCTAAATACCCCCAGGAAACTGCAAACCCCAGGTGTCCATAAGCTGGAGCATAACAGTTAAAGCGGTATAAAACCGCTATAAGTACCTAGTGCAGATGAGACCCGCAGGAGGAGGAAAACCGGGGTAAAGTGTGCGCATGCGCCCTCGCCGTCTCTCTCTCTCTCTCTCTCCCCCCCCCGTCCACCTCTATGGCGAAATCCCCTGAGGCCAAAGCAATGGGAGAGGGGCGGGGAGCTCCAGGAGAGGGCGGGACAAAGGAAGGCAAACGGAAGAAAGCGATAGGCGGATGAGAAGTGATGGGCCCGGAGTGCCAACCCATGCGAAGAGGGGAGGGCGGCGCGCGGCGGAGGGGAAGAGGCGGCCCGGGTCACGTGGGCGGGAGGCGTCCGCGCGTGCGCGGTGGCGGGCTCTGCTCTCCCACGGAGCCTGTCGGGCGGCGAGGCGGGCGCGGCCGTGGGGGCGGAGCCGGCGCCGCCCCGGCTCGCTTTCTCCCCGCCTCCGTCCCCTCCTCCCGCTCCTCTCCAAGCCCCGCCGCCGCCGCCGCCGCCGCCGCCGCCGCCATGGTGCTGGAGTCGGTGGTCGCCGACCTGCTGAACCGCTTCCTGGGCGGCTATGTGGAGAACCTGAACAAGTCGCAGCTCAAGCTGGGCATCTGGGGGGGTGAGGAGGCCCGGGGGGAGGGGCGGGCCGGGCCGGGCCGGGCCGGGGCGGGCCAGGGGGGGCTCACCTGTCCGGGCCGGGCGAGGAGGAGAAGCCTGGGCTGCCGGCGGGGGGGGGGGTTAGGCCATTTCGTCCTCCCGCTCTCCCCTTTTTGGCTCCGGGGTCTTCCCACATTCCCCTATGAGGGGTGGGCTGTGGGGAGACTTACCTGTTTGGGCCAGGTAGGGAGAAGCCTGTGAGAGAAATGGTGCTGGGGAAGGAATTTAGGCCATTCTGCCCTCCTCCCTTTCCCTTTTTTTGAGTCTGGGGTCTTCCTAGTCTTCCTTAGGAGGAGTGAACAAAGGAGGGAGCTCACTTGGCTGGGCCAGGTAAGGAGACGCCTGTGGTGCTGGGATGGGGGAGTTGAAGCTTTTTTGTCCTCCCCTTGCTCCATTTTTTTCCTCCATTTTTTAGGTCTGGGCTCTTTCCACTCTATCCCAGTACAGCCCCTATTTTTCCTGGAGGGGGGACAGAAGAGAGACTCTCACCTGGCTGGGCCAGGTGTGCAGAAGCCTATGGTGGAAATGGTACTAGAAAGAGAATTTAGGCAATTTTGACCTCCTCCTTTTTTAAGGTATGAGGTCTTCCTTCCCTGCCCTTCCCTCTGCACTAGTAGCAGCCTCTGTTTGAGGTAGTAAAGGATGTAAGCAGGTATTTGGGGAGGAAGAGGAGAAAGGGCATGGAGGGTTGGTGAGGGAGGGGGCAGCTGAGGGGAGGGTAATTCCTTGTGTTTGGGTGGGTGGGGAGTGGTGGGAGCTCACCTGCCTGGGCCAGGTAAGGAGAAACCCTGTGAAGGAAATGGTGCTGGCCATTTCTTCCTCTTTTAGGTCTGGGGCCCACTTTTCGTCCTTCCCTGCACCCCAGTATAGCCCCTAATTGGGAAAAAGGAGAGGTGTAGCTGAGTGTCTGAAGAGGGAGGGTGAGGGGGGTATTGGGGGTTTTGATGGAGATGAGGATGTGGAGGGGGCTGCTGATAGTATTTTATCTTTTTAAGATGGCATTTTTGTTCTTTACTGAGGTGTTATTGTTTTAACACTGTAAATAGTTTAATCTTGTTTTAATATTCACTTTTGTATTCCTTTTGTTGTATGGTTTTTAAACGGTGAGCTGCTTGGAGTCCCAAATTTTGGGGAAAAAAGCAGGATATAAATAAATATCTTAATATCACTCATCCTCATCCCTTTTAGGTTGGTGGGTGAGCAGGAGGGAACTTGCCTAGCTGGGCCAGATAGGGAGGAGAATATGGGGGAAATGAGGAGGGGGGATTTAGCCCCATTTCTTCCTCCACTTTTGGGTCTGGGACCCACTCTCCACCCTTCCCTGCCTGTTTGGGGAAATGCAGTGCTCTGGCTCAGTGGTGGATTGCACCTGCTTTGCGTAAAGGATGTCCCAGGTTCCAGTCACAGACTTGGGAGGGAGCTCAAAGGGGTGTCCAGTGCAACCCCCTGCTGCCATTGGAGGCAGTGCATGAGAATAACCTCCCTGGTGGGTAGCCATCCCACCACTGCTTAAAAACCTCCCAGAAGGAGAGTCCGTAAAATCCCTTGCAAGTTATCTCTAGGTGGCCCTGTGGGAACCCACCACCGGCCTGCAATTCTGGAGAACCGCCAGTAAGTTTTGGCCAGACACACACACCCCTGTACAGTTAAAGCATTGCTTCGTATGTTCCTTTTTCAATCTGCTTTTTCGTTCAGAGACATGAGGACTAGAACCTTGCCTTGTTTTTATGGCCAGGGCAGTAACTCACTACGGAGCAGCTCGATTGCCTTGAAGAGTGGTGGAATGTCCTCCTTTGTACGTCTTTAAACAGAGGTGGGACAGCCATCTCCTGGGAGTGCTTTAGTTGTGTGTTCCCGTGTGGCAGAAGGTTGGGCTAGATGGCCTTTGCAGTCTCTCCCAACTCTGTATTTAGAAGGCTTATCAAAGTGCCCAGGGTCTGCAGCCCTGGCGAGCCCTCCCTGCCAGTCACTGTCAACAACAACAGCCTACTCAGTGTCACGTGTGTATGTGCCCTCAAGTTGCTTGTTGACTTAGGGCGACTCTGAATTTCATAGGGTTTTCTTAGGCAGGGATATACGACATCGCTGTCCTTGCTAGTAAGGGAATCCCGGTGCTTTGACCTCTATGCCATCATTCCACTGCAACTTTGTATGGGTGTGTTTTTAAACTGTTTTGTAAGGAAGAACATGTTTTCTTTGTTTTTAAATAATGCAGGCACGATACTTTGTAGTAGACATCGTCTTAGCAAAGTTATTCTCTTTTCTGAGAGCTCAGAGAGAGATCCTTCCGTGGTGGTACTTGGCAGCTGGAGCTGTTAGAAGCACCTATATTAAATATGTGTTGCCTAAATATTCCAGAATAATATTCGTGTTTTAATGTATTCTTTTTTCCCAGTTAATCAGTTACACTTATTGTTTACCCTTCTTCCGAGGAGCTGATGACATAGTTCTTTTCTTCCCCCTGTGTTTAACCACAGAGAAATCCTGTGAAGTTGGTTAGGCTGAGAGATAGTACCTCTGGTCCAGCGTCATAGAGTAGCCCTGAATAGTTTTGTTGTCAATGCCAGTTGCATGATGATGAGATTTCACGTTGAGACCGTGTAGCACTATTACAATTTAGTGTACTTGTTTGTGGAATGCACCTGTTTAGTTCAATAGATGAACTTAAATCACAGTGCCTCAAGCAAGTGAAACTAATTGCGTTCAGTTCTTTCAGGTATTAGACGCCCTTCTTTCCGAAAGAGCCACGTCTCCATAAAGCATAACTTACTTCCTTTTTTACACAATCAGACTGGTGTCTTGCGGTTAGGATATTTTGGCTGCCTATTCATCTGGATTAGAAGTCAGACATGTTAAGTCCTTTCCCACCCGATGCCATAATGATCAAGCTAGATAATAAATATAGTACATGATCAGTCATGCCATATTTATCCCACTTAATCTCAAAAGGCAGGCATTTATTCTGGTGCTCTGATTATAGAGAAGAAATGTCAACTTGAATAGATCATTAATTCAGTTTTGGTTTTGTAAATGTTTTTATGCCCCTTCAAGTTGACATAGGCTTTTTTTGGCAAGCAGTTCTAAATATTGTCTCTGTATTAACTTTAGGCTTACAGTTAAGGAAAGTTTATGATTTTAAAGATGACTTGTAATTTAAAAACTGTTTTTTTAAAAGAGATGTGTTTTATGTGTCTTGCTCACAATGGCTTTAAATGAGGCAGTTGTCCATTTTGTGGAAGTAAAATTGTGACTGATGCCTTGGTTACGGTTTCTCTGTACTCAGTTGAATTTGAAGGGTTGAATGCAGTTCTCTCAGTTTCACTTTGAATGTTTTTGGTACTATCTTGTATTGTTGTTCCCCATTTTCCTGGGCCTTTTTGAGAATAATTGCTGTGAAAGGTATCCAAATGTGTTTGTGTGTGCTTTCAAATTGCCTGTCAATTTATGAGGATCCCAGGAATCTCATAGAATTTTCTCAGGCAAGGAATACTCAGAGGTGGTTTTGCCAGTTCTTTTCTCTGAAATGCAGCCTGTAGCAACTGATTATTTATTGCTGGTTTCCCATTGAAGTACTAACCAGGACTGACCCTGCTTAGCTTCCAAGATCAGATGGGATCTGGTGCCTTTAGGATCTTTTAGCTCTGTGTGTGTGTATGCATGCACGCAAGTTACCTGTCAGCTTAGGGTGACTGCATGAATTCCGTAGGGTTTTCTTAGGCAAGGAATATTCAGAGGCTGTTTGGCCAGTTCTTTCCTTGAAAATATAGCCTCTAGTACCTGGTCTTGGTTGGTGGTTCCCCATCCAAGTACTGACCAGGGCTGACTCTGTTTAGCTTCTAAGATCGGATGGGATCCGATGCCTTTAGGGTATTTAGGTCCTGGTGACTAATATGTTTTGTGTATATGTGCTTTCTAGTTGTCTGTGGATTTAGGGCAATCCTATGGATTTCACTTGAGTTTTCTTAGGCAAGGATTATGTATGGGTAGCAGGAACACTGAAGATAGAGCTGCCTTCCTTTGCTTACTATTTCTGCAGAAGCATGATTGAGGACTGGGAGAATTCAGCCACTATCTAACTGGGTTTTACTTGTACTTTCCTTTGCTAAAAGGGAAGTTAATGCTTTGTAAAGGCCAGCATTTAAGCTAGTCTGGTTATTAAACCTTCCTTCTTAAAAGGATCCCAGCTCTTTATGCTTTGGTTTTAGCTGAGACTGTGTTTACTTTCTTGGGCTGCCTGGAGCAAAAATTTGGCTGAAGCAAGAGAATGGGGGAGGTAGTGTAAGAAGACCAGGCCTTGTTTGAAGAATTATCTGGCCAGGGATGACTCAGAGGATCTGTGTGCATTCGTTCATTTGATAGGAGAAAACAGTTTGCAGATCATGTGGGCTGCAGAGCCACAAGTTGCTTATGGGATGGTGAACTTTAAAAATGTTGCACATCAGAGGTGTGGCGCTTTATGGCCAAATCATTACCAGGTCTTGCTCAAGGCTTTTCCAAGAGTTGTAGTGTTTACTCTGTTGATCGATTTAGCTTAAAATACTACATGTGTTTTTTTTTTAATGAACTGTTTTATCACTGGTCTTTCAAAATTCAGTAAACTGAATTTTTGCTTAGAACAATCCGTTTAATATTAATCATGTGTTAAGACAGACAAGAGGAAGAAAGGGAAAGATAGTTTGTTGAATTTACCTCCTGACCTGCAAACCACAGTTTGTGGGTTCCTAGCCTGTGTGTGCCTCATAGCAGTGAAGAGATAAGATGCCAGTCATTTGTAATAGCAATCACAATTTGTCAAAAGTCAGTGGAAATTGGAAAGTCAGCTATTGCAGGAAGCATAAAAGTCTCCTTCCGTCTGAGTGATTCACATTTTCCAGTGGCTGTGTTTGGCCCCGAATTTGGAATTTGGAAAGGCAAAGATGTCCCTCCCTTGTTTAAAGTTTTTGTGTCCTTTTGTTGCTCTTCACAACATTTCTTGGTTGTAGCAGTGACTCCATTCTCACTTCTCACTGTTCTGTTCCTGTGTGCACCCAGTCAGGTCTTTTTAGGCAAATAAAAGTGTGATGCAGAATACTGAAACAAGCCTAATAACTTATGATCTGCCTTTAAAAGTGGGCCAGTAACTCTTAAACTTGTTTTTTTTTTTTTTTTTTGCTTTAAAAGTTGCCAGACTAGTGCAGAAACAGTGTTGATCATGCCTGACCAGATACTGGCACCAAGTCAAACGTTGCAGTAAATGAAAGTGAAGGACTTCAGCAGTGGTTTTGACTTTTCTTTGTTCCTGGCCAAGTCCAGCAAGGACCTAATATACTGTGAATGTTTCATCCTTCCTCTACCATATTTGCTGCCACACTGGGTGCATTTCTCAGTGTAATCTGTAAAGGGTTCACATTTTAAGCTGCAACTGAACTACAAAAATTGTCAATTGGAGCTGTATGGTTCTTCCCATGGGATGTACATTTTCTGGAAAAAGCAAAACTAAATTTTTCCAGTGCTTATCTGATTTAACACATTTGTTTTAAATGTTATATTTAAACACATTTGAAGCTTTACATGGAATCTGTTTGACTGAAATAACTATATAAAGAAAATGACCTGAAGCTGGAGAATTGAGTTGAAATTGCTGTTTGTGCGATGATAATTCATAAGCAGAGGAGCCATTTTGATAACAGAATTTATTCCTTTGTAGGTAACGTGGCCCTTGACAACTTGCTGATCAAAGAGAATGCACTGGTAAGCAATCTGTCATTAAGAAATCAGTCTAGGAGGGAGAGGGTTGAATGTTTTGTTCCTCTGAAATTACTAGTCCAGGCAGCTTTCCTCCCTCCTTTTACGGTCCCATAGATACTTTTAAACTTAAAAAAGAAATGTTTTTGGAGATCTGGTCACAAGCTTTCTATATCACATGTAAATTAGCCCTGGTCCCCCAAAGTTTTAGTCAAAACTCTCCACCTCAATCCCATGTTACAGCAATGGAATTTTTGGCCTAGATGGATGGCTTATTACTTTATTGTTCTCAAGGGAAGAAGGTTAAAAATGGCATGTCATGGGAGTGTGCACAGTTTACTTGCTTATTGCTGGCAGCTACAATGCATTTATGTATTTACCTTCAAGTCGGTGATCAACCTATGGCAGCCCCATCACAATCATAGGAAGTGTGTGCTTTCTTCCTTTTTCCCTCTGGAGTTACCCTTCCCATTCCCTTGCCTCTGGCCTGATGTGGAGAAGGAAGGCTCATGTGCCAGGACAAAGGGCAAGGGAATGGTGCAAGGGAGAGCTCCAGAAGGAAACGTCATGAAGATCACATTGGGAGGGAATTTTTTGTGGTTTTTCCACTTTTGCAGGGGATCTGCGTCCAAAACCCTCACAAATGTGGAGGGGCCACTGTATTAGTTTCTCCTATACCAGCTAACTTTAAAACAATTTTTTTTACTATGCAGAAAAAATAGCATTTAACATCTTTTGGTATATCATGATTGTATCTTCCCCTTCTCCCTAGAGTGAATTGGATGTACCTTTCCGTGTAAAGGCTGGACAGATAGGTGAGTTTTCTTTATTACAAGGTATGCTTTTTAATGAAAAATGGGGAATTTGTTATGTAAGACTGATACAGACCACACTTTGTAGTACCTTTCCCATAAAATTTATAAATAAACAAATTTCCCATAACAGAAAATCTGTTGGAATGTATCTAGCAAGAGAGATTCTGTATGGGAAAATGCTTCAGAGGCATTTTGTTTCAGTTTGTCTTCTTGATAGCAATGAAATGTGTTTACCATTCTTTCCTCCTTTGCTTCTTCTCTAACCGCTGATGTTTGCTCCTGACCTAGATATGCATGTGTTTTGGGGTTTACTGGATTTTCCTCTGAGTCTGTGCTGCAGACACTCTGACAAGAACGAAATGCAGGTCTGAACACAGGGCAGGGCTGCAGTAAGAACAAACCAGTTAAATTCCAACTGATACTCTTCTGTACATGCTTGTAAAAGATTTAGTCGCTTAGCAAATAATTGAAGGGGAACCTGAGATTTCAGACTTAAATTGTGGGAAACCAGAAGTACAAAGTGCTAATACTATTTGCTTTGCTTGCTGTTTAGATGTTACTTCCTGTGTGAAGCAGTGCTTGTCTGATTACTGAAAAGAGCAGTGCATGGTTAATATTTCAGTCTCTGGTTTGGCTGTATTCTTTGAATTCAAGTTTTTCGAATGGGATCACAAGGGGAACAGTTTCTTCTCAGAAAATAGGGAAGCTTTTGTGTTACGTACCATGGGTGTGTACTCTGAGAGAAGGCCAAGATTAAGAGTGGAATACTATGCCAAGATACGTGCTTAATGCTGTTTTCTCTCTGGAATTCCCTCTCACTAATCACCTTATGCAAGCATTGATGCCTCTTTACTTCCAATATGCACAATGGATACCTATATGTTGTAACATCACTGCAGCCTCTGGGTGAATATGGACATGGTGAAACTACTAAATTCAATTTTTGCATATATGTAAGGCCATTTCTGAAGATACGAGTCTCAAGCAGTGTGGCATATCTACCTATGAAAAATGTGTGTGCCACAAGCAAGACAAGCATGGATATTTTCATTACAAACAGGATACACATATTTCAAAATACGTGTGTATTTGTGTGTCTTGGCAAATGTTGGATTCACTAGGTAACTCTTTCCAACTCTGCATTTCTAGGATTCTAGGATACAGCCTCCGCTTATTCATTATATGTGACTATGTCTAGATAGATAAAATGAACCCTAAATACATGATACTTTGTTTTTAGATAAGCTTACTCTGAAGATACCTTGGAAGAATTTATATGGTGAAGCAGTAGTTGCAACCCTAGAAGGCTTGTATCTCCTTGTTGTCCCTGGAGCAAGTAAGTTACAGCTGGGAGATCTTCATTGTTCCAAGGGGTTGATGGGCAATTAAAACAATAATTAAAGCTTTGACTTGAGTATGTAGTTATGCCTTGTGGTGAATTTGAGGACAAGATGAAACATGAATGTGTTTCATACCTTGCTTTTGAGGCAGTCCTGGCTTGAGCTGGTTGGACACACACACACGTTCACACAAAAGTGTCAGCATAAATTTTCTGTAAGAGAGGAGCGATGTGGATGCGAAGACACCCTAAGGCCACAGCATGCTGCTGATCTTCATACTGGGATTTGGAGATTGGAAGCCTTATATTTGAACTGGACCATAGTGTTGTCTTGTATGAAATGACCCCAAATTGCTATCTTCCTTCCTTTTGGTGTCATCTGGTCTTTTTTTACAAAGAAATAGGGCAAAAGATGTTGAGATGGCTAGAGCCCAAATCAATTGTGCTGAAATTCCGTCCTCTTGGCTCCTCTCACTTTCTTTTTTCAACCCTCTCTGGTGCTGGAAAACTGCCCTACACCCTTTTGCAGCTTTCTGGAACAGGTTTTGGGATTTTGAGGCTGTATAGTGGTTTTCAAATGGCTGGGAGATGGTCCAACAATGGAAACTGACCTCTGTCACCAAATAGAGTGCACCTCCACTACCTTTTAGCAGAACAGTTGTTCTACCCGTGACAGTAGAAGGGAGAAGCACTGTAAGTATGGGCTGGAGAGAGGAGGAGGCAGTTATGATTTGGTCAGCTGATGCCACTAAACCAGTTTTCGTCTAGGGTCTCTGTTGGCACTAAAACATTAATTCCATAATTGTTTGTCTCCTAGGCATAAAATATGATGCAGAAAAGGAAGAAAAGTATTTGCAGGACAATAAGCAAAAGGAGCTGGCAAGAATTGAGGAAGCCTTACGCAAAGCAGCAGAAAAGGGTAATGTACAGTAACTCCCAGGGCTTCTAAGAGAGCGAATCTGAAGAACTCCAGAGTGGCATCTTAAGAACTGCTCTTGAAATCCTAGTCCACAGAGCCCAGTTGCTTGCTTGTTCATGAATCTGATTCTAGGAGTTGGGAATTAGAAATATGTATTCAGCCTTTAAGGGGAAAAAATCGCCATTGGTCTTAACACAGTTCGTTGGTATACAGATTGAGCATTCCTTATCCAGAAATCTGGAATCTGAGCTACTCCAAAATCAGAAATTGTTCATATAGGTGGCTGAGATGGTGACACTTTTGCTTTCGGATGGTTTGGTGTACACAAACATGTTTTTTTTGCACAGAGTTATTACAAGTATTATATAATATTCAGGTAGAAGGGCCATACGAATCGTAAATGAATGTCATCTATAAGTGCGGGTCCTGTCTCCAAGATACCTCATTATGTATGTATATGCAAACAAGTCCAAAACGCTGCTTGTCCCAAACATTTTGGACAAGGGATGTTCAACCTATTATTTAGGTTTTTATTTCTGTCCTTCAGTGGGCTTCATGGAGCCCCTTCTGTTTTTTTATGTGTTTTTTAAAAAGAAATATATAGAGTTGTGCTGAGTGCTTGAGATTTTAAATATGTTTGCTTTATATATTAATGCTGCAGAATTCTGCTGTCAAGGAAAGTGGGGCTAGTGGTAACATGAGGCAGCATCTTCTTGGTGGCAACACCTCAGTTGTCGAACTTCAGAGAGATTTTGTATGGTCCCTTCCTAGTTTTTATTTGGGCAGTCTGGGCGTTTTTCTTTCATCAGGCTTTTAACAAGCATTAATTGTTTGTTGACTTTGGTTATTTCTCTACTTTGCGTTCATAGTGGTTTTATTGTTGTTCAGTTTTATTAAGACTGTGCACATCATGAACTGCCTTGCATCCGAAAAGTGGTATAGAAATGTTTTTGTACCTGATTATTTGTGTATGTGTGGAGACACACCCACTCACCCAGCGTATGTCAATATTTGCACTGCAGAAACCAAAAAACACTATTGGACTTTCCTTATCAGACCAACTGGGAAATAGATAATATATTTTAAGCTGTTGTGCAACTCATAACAAAGTTCTTTCAGCCAATGTTCTTTCTTTGAACCAAGCTGGGTACATATCTCAATTTCAGAATTTGTTTATCTGGAAGAAACTAATACTTGCCTTTTTGGTGGGCTGGAAGGAGTGATACAGCTGATTTAAGACCGTTATTAATATATACTCCATCATAGCCTTTTTTTGTTCCATGAAAATGCACAGTACTAATACACATACTTGTCCGTGGTAGTTTTATCATCCGGTGAGAAAGCTGAAAACTAGAAAGCTGTGTTGCATGAATCTCACGCTGTTAGATTGTAATCCAACAGTGGCCATGAAAGAGGTCGGTGGAAGTTCAACAGTCTTTTTACATACTTTGAAAATGGTTGTCTCTCTTTTGGTATTGCAAAACCTGGTAGTTCAGACTGAAAAGTAGATTCTGTTCTTTAAAACTGTGTGCTTTCTAATTACTGCTGTCATGTGGATGAAGGAGCCCATTCAGATTTTATTTATGGCCTGGAAAACATAGTGTACAAGGAAGCCAAACCTGGTGGGTATGCACGCTTAATGCTTACATTAAAGGAGGCGTCAGGTGGGAAACTGAGGAACTGTTGGGTCTCTAGATTACTAGAATGCGCTAATTTTAGTAGCTGGAGCTATATGGATGTTTTTAACAAGCTGGAGCTGTATGGATGTTTAATGACTCCCTGAGCTATTTTAACCACTTGTTAGTTTAACACTCACATAACATAAGCTTTTGAATAATACTTCCAGCAATGGTTTCGAGAATGTGGGTTTGAAATCAGACCCATGAATAGTGTGAAATTTCAAGAGATGAGAAAAGTGTCCTTTATTAAGTTTCTACATGTAACAAAGAGTTAGATCTACGCAAGATTAAACCAAACTCTATTCTTGCAGGGAGGCTTTTCCCCTGTACCTTTATCTTGCCTCTGTAGCCTGCTGTAAACCTCTAAAAGCTACTCCTAAGGTGCAGCAGCAAAGAAATTGGGCAAATGTTGTGGGGTTGCTGTGCGCGCGCGCACACACACACACACACACACACTTCTAGGTCACAGCCATTTCCTATAATGTACTTGTTACTGTGGTGAAACAGCCCTTCTTTACTGAATCTTTAAGCATATGATTGGAGGGCTTACAACCAAACGCAAGCTATGGAACTATCCATGGTGCTATGAATTGATCTGAACCCCCCCCCCCAACCACATATTAGATAACTGGAGGTTGATAAAAGAATTAAATCAGTATTTTTGGTAAGAGGTGAGGGCTCGCTTTCTTCTGTAAACTTCTTTTTGTCTTCCTTTACTCCTGTTGCTTGTTTTGACACTTGCCTAACTTTAATTTATCCTTTTTCCATAAAATTGCTTGCATTGAGAAGGACGTAAGTCAAAAAAGGCTAAAAAGCATTTTAAGAAACCATTTAAAGGTCATGATCACTCAAAAGGTGGGTACAACTAGCAAAGTGCATTGAGCATTCTCTTTTAAAAGGCAGACCTGTACTACTGTATAATAAACTTTGTTTATACTGATAGCAAGGTGATGAGAAATCTGGCTGCTGCAGATCAAAACAGAGGTGAATTTAAGTTAATTCTAGAGATACCTAGATGAGTGTGAAAAGAGACCAGAAGAGTTCATGCTCTAAGATCTATGTATCCCCTGTTTTGGGGTGTATCCTGAAATCGGTTGCATGAGTACCAGCTATGTTTAAAATAGAAAGAAAAAGTTTTAATTTTGCAGTGAAGGAGGAAGACACTAAGGGATGGCCAAAGAATAATAGTTAAAAGGCTTAAAAATGCATTCTCTGTTGCAGGCTGACACTAAAGGTGGAGTTTAAGTCTGGAAATGTATATGTTAATAGCTTTCTGAGCCATAATCTGTGGCCAGTTAGGCTTATAGGAGAGGGGAGAAAAACCTTTATCTGATTATTAGTATTCACTGTAGATGGCTCTGAAATAGGTGATTGTCTGAGAAATGGCCCACGCTAGGGAAACTTCAAGGCAATCAGAACAGCAATGCTTCTGCTTGATGATCTCCTTGTTTGTTTTTCTTAAGCATGTGTGGCCCTTCTGCCCTTAATAATCTGACATCATTGTCAGTTTCACCTTGTAATTGCTAGGGTCTGATTTAAAAATTTCTGGATCTCCTTTCTATTTCAGTGTTCAATAGGTTGGGAAATCATGTGGCTCTTCAGCTGTTGTTGGATTGTAGCTCCGAGCATCCCTTTCACTGACAGTGTTGGCTAGTGCTCAGGGGATTTGCGGTCAAAAATTAGAGGGTTACATGATTCTCTCTTCTACTTCATAGATTAAATATCAGTAGTTGTTTATGACATTTACAGGGTTTATGGGATGTGTTTCGCCACGTGGTTCCAGGCTTGGGTGAAAGATATCATGGCGAAAACAATATATCATGTTCTTTAAATCTTCTAGGTATCTGATGAAATCTGTTTTGTTCTTGCCAATTTCTGCAGTATTTAGTTGCTGTTTCATTCTCCTTGTCAATGCCCAATCAGTAGTATTTATTCTTGACTGCTTGCTTGCATTTCTCTTCTTTTTATCTGTTGTTTTGGTACTCTTTAAAGGCATTTTATAATTTTGGTACTTATTATTATTCATTGCCTTAGTGCTTTGGCTAAGACTCTAAACTTAAACTGTTTTTTAGCATTTAATGTGTGAACATCCAACTTGTGGGCTCCCTGCTTCTTCTCCAGTATAACTGTGGGGAAGATTTGGATTTTCTGTTCCTTATTTCAACTAACTGTTGTTTAGCGTAGCATCCACTCCTGGAAAACTGTGCTTAGTCTTAACCCTAATTTAAGAAAATCAGCCAACTTTATAATCTGTGCATCTGGATGTGATGTTAAAACTGTGGTTAGTTGAAAACAAGACAAAATGTTTTCTGTTCTCATTGCTGTGAAATTGAAGGGAGAGAGGGGCTGAGGGTGGTATCTTAACAGCAAACTAAAGTTCTGAATTATATATAAAAAAGGGATGATCTTGGACATGCTGAATTTACTAGTGGTCCACATTCATGCATGTATATGATAGTGGTTTGTAAATGGTCATTAGATTGTTGCCTGAGATGTTTTCTGAATAAACTTAATTGTAGGAATGCAGTCAGAGTTGTGTGCTATGTTATTTAACAGAGGGGTAGGAATTGTGCAGCCTTCCAGTTGTTAGAGTGCAACACCCACATTCTTTTCATCGGCTATGCTACCTAGGGCTCCTGGATTTGTAGTTTATGAACATCTGGAGGGTCATACAATTTCTACCCCTACACGAATAAATGAAAACAAAAGTATGCACCGTTTCCTAGGGATAAATGTTTAGCTATCATTTAATGATTGTGCTGAATTTTCCTCTTAACTGTTATCCTTTTCTGCCTTCAGGAAATAAATGGGATGTAGGCCATTTAGAGAAAATGAAAACTAAAAAGACAAATATTGGTATTTTTTCCCTTTGCAACCAGAATCTTGAAATGAAAGTGAATATTAAATATAACTCTTCTAAATGGTGTTTAATGTAATAGTCTTAAGTTGCAAATGAAATGAGTGAACATCAGAAATATAGTCTTGTGGCAGAGGCTCACTTGCTGAATTGTTTTCTAGATAAACCAAAGGAAGAGAAGAAAGATACTTTTTTGGAAAAGCTTGCAACACAAGTTATCAAAAATGTTCAAGTCAAAATCACAAGCATTCACGTCAAGTACGAAGATGATGTGAGTAGTTTGAATTCACCTTGTAATGACAACTAATAAGAAGTCAGTCTTACCATGTTGGTTTCCAAAATTTGTACTTCAGCTATAAATGTGGTGAGAACTCTTCTGTGAAATACGTAGGGTTTCCATAAATTGACAGGTGACTCGAAGGCACATGTGCGCACACGCACACAGACATGCCTGCGTATGTCCTTTTTTTGGTTGTTCTGGTGGTTGGTATTCTTTCCCTGTCCCAGAAATAACTAAAGTCCGATTTCTGGATAATTGCATCATCTGCTGAGACCTCTGATAAACCACAGTTGATCTCAGTGGAGGATGTTATCCGTCTGCTTTTGCTGCAGGGATATAGCTGAACGTTTCTTTGATCCCTTGTGTGTGAAACTAGGAAACTGCAGCGGCTAAACTGTGAGTCTGGGAGGTGGAAGTTTCAGTGGAGATGTGGCATGGTTCTACCTGCTGTCTTGTTATACTGTGTCATACGGGATTGTGGCTGCGGTTCACTGAAAAGGAAATGACTTCTTTGCCAGCCTTTTCAGGAAACCATGTTGTATTCCCTGAAATTCTTATAAGCATTTTCTCTGTCATCTTGTAAGAGTGGAATCCTGTATATATTTACCAAGGTTGATAGCAGCCTCAAAATATCTGAAGGCATGAAGCTATAGAATACTTCAGGCTTCAGTATGTTTGCAAGTGTTTGTCTCAAAATACTTTTCTATTTAGCCTGTAAATGGGGCTGTTAGAGACAGGAATTGTGTGAAGATGTTTCACGTTATGCACAAGTAAATATCCTTTAATACCTTAATAATTTTAGTATCCTTCTGTCTTTTGTAGATTACAGATCCTAGAAGGCCACTTTCATTTGGAATGACACTGGGAGAGCTCAGCTTACTGGTAACTCTGTCCTTTTTCTGGTAAAATCCGTGCAGATTTAACAAAACAAAATACTATTTTCATGCTTTTGATAAAGAATAAAAAAGAAATTCCTTTGAACTTTTTCCTAAGTATGAGCATCCACTTAAAAAGTAAAAAAAGAACATGTTACTATGATCTTCGCAAACCTGTATAATTTGACTATTTCCTGTAATCAGGGAGGGTTGCCATTGTTGTAGCAGGCAGATATCCCATAATAGTTCAAGGGGCAGTTTTTTTTTATGAAGAGCAATCTGTCCTTCATTTGGATCAATATAGTGTCTGGACAAGCACCAGGTCACCTTCATGATTGATGCCTTAAGAAAATTAAACAGTTTTTAGGGCTGAAGTATTACTAGTTGTCTGAAGAAATGGAATGCTATCAGTTGTTCGGATTAAAATGGAGGTTGACAGGACTGCCTGGAGAATTTTGTTTGTAAGCCAAGTTCCAGAAAAGAGTAGTTCAGGAGCTTGTTCTTTGATTAGAGTTGATGCAGTTCATCTTTTTGTGTAGATCTTTTATAATGACGTGCTTTACGTGGTTGATCTTTAAAAGCTGGTTGTCGTATAAAAATGTGGGAAATTGCACCAACTGACCCTTTTAGCTATGAAGCTTTCACCTTTTTTTGTTGTTTCCGATTTCCAGACTGCTAATGAAAACTGGACTCCTTGCATTCTAAATGAGGCTGCAAAGATCATATACAAGGTACGTCAGTGCCACTAATGAAAAATTGAGGAGGAGAAGCTGGTTTTAAGTTGGCTGTCCATTGAGATACTATAAAACAGCATCTTCAAGAGAATTGTAACTTCAGTGGCTAAGATTCAGAGAGCTGCTTTAGTACAGCCTGTAGGCTTGGGTCTGCCTTAATGGGATTTCTCACTTTTCCTCCTTGAACTGTAGAAGCTTTCCTGTCCTCTTTTCCTATCCTGACTATATCACTATCTGTTTTTGAAAGTCCCTTTGGCTTCAAAAGCAGTTTTGTTACATCACATCTATCACAGTGCAAGAAATATTAGTTATAGAGCTCCCCGGGCTGGTAGAATAATTTCCTCTGGATCCCAGCCAAAGCGCTGGTATGAGTTGATTGCTTGTGGAAAAATAAATGAAATGGTTTTGCTGGATTTTGTATTCTTACATTGATGGAGATTTTAAATTTGAGACAAAGCAACAGGAAAAACACAAAAGGGTCTTTGAGTTCTGTTCTGTTAAGATTATAAGTGTATGTCTGGCTGAGTAAGTTTATCAGGTCCTCTCTGCCACTTCAGGAATGTGAAGTTTAATATTGTAAGGTATTGATAAGTATTGAAATGTATTTATCCATTTGAAGCATATCCTAACAATTGTGGCCGATGACCAAAGGATCCTGAAAAGTGACTCTTAGGATTTCTGTCCTCCATTGAGATTTCAAGAAACAACAAATGGTTATCGTAGTGTTGTGCTGGTCAGCTTAACACATGAGTGTTTGTAGTATATATGCTGTGTATAAATTCCATTTGGTGCTCTTTTAACCCTGCTCCTTATGTAAAAAGGTAAAATCAATGGTACCTCTCTCTGGATCCAATTATAACCTAATTATTGATCACAGATTAGTCTGATCTGTGTGATTAGTATGTGGTAAAATACAGCTTTGCTGTGACTATACCGTAATCTTGTCCTTTGTGATCAGTGTAATTACTTCTCTCCCTGTTGCTTGGTTGCTGTTGCGTTTATCACACATTGATCTCTTCTTGGAACTGGCTTGTCTGAAGCAGCCCAGTAGTAGATGGAGTAGATGGCTGTTTCAGGAATTGCTGAAAATGTGATAATTCAGCACACACTTGGCCCTTACTGTGCAGTAATTGCAACAGCCAGCTGATGAAAAGAGAAAGTTTGCTGTCTCTATAGTTGTGATTCCACTTTTTTCCGAATCTTTGTAAATGCTGAATAACCTAAATTCCAGTGATTGTATACTGCTTGAGTATGACTAATTCTAGAGCCAACCCACTAATGATATGGAAACTTCCATTGTTTTCTCTATTAGTCATGTTTCCTGCTACATTATTTTGAAGACAAGATATGTCCTACACAGTTATCTAGTGAAAGTCTACGTAGTATGAAGTGAAAGCCTGCAAAACATTTTAGTGTGTCACAGAATTTAATGTATTGTTGCTTGTACTGTACTCTTTAACTTCTTCATAAATGGCAAGATCTTTGTGCTGAATTGCTCCCTTATTTTTGTTTTTGGAAAATAAAGTGTTTATGTTTGTTCAGTGGGATTTTCTCTCATACCACATAGCAGCTAATGTAGTGTGTTTGTATTTTCAGCTCTTGCGCCTTGATGCCCTCAGTGTCTACTGGAATGTGGACAGTGAATTATATTATCATTCTTCCCGGGAACATATACTGGTAAGTTAAACTTTCATATGCTTCAAGTTAAACACATTTCATTGTATCGTTACATTATTTCTTATCTTGACATTTTTAATAGGAACTTACCAACCTCTCCTCATGTTCACAGTCTCTTGCAGTCTCTCGCAGCTTCTCTCAGCGAGATTCGCTAAGAGACTGGAAACACAAGACAAGACTAGTAAGTCCTATTAAAAATAGCAGAGGGCAGCAATGGAGCTGCTGGCAAATATTCCACGAATAATCAAATTTGTGAAAGTTAAATGTGCCAATGTGGAGGGAGGACAGTGGAAAGTACCAGGGTGTGATTGACACGTGCAGCAGGGACCACTTTCTGCCTTGGAGGTTGGCAAAAAAACAAATCTAGAAATGATCAGTGGTGGTTTTGAAAAAATTGTATTGCAGAGTGGTTGTGCATCCTGCTTAAAAGGGAAACTGGTTCTCGTAGAGAACAGAAAAAGGGCGGTCCAGTGAATCAGGTGTGTCTAGGTGCTGGAGAAACAGCTGTGGGTTGCTGCCTCTGGTTCCTCTGCTGCTCTGGCTGGTCCCTGGTGTAAAGCATGGGAGGAACAGGCAGGTAAAGTTTTTAAATTTGGGATCATGGAAAAGTCCTGAAGCTTTCCTCTGCCTCTAGCTTTAGAAGGTGGAGTAAAAACCATGACTTCTCTTTCCGACAAGTTATACAGTTTAAGAGCATTTCCATGGGAGCACAAAATCCAGCAACGTTACAGGATTTTCGAATAAACATATTTTTGTATTGGTTAGGGTTACCTCTAATGCATTTAGGCACCTCTTTGAGAGATGCTTGATCAGTGCCTGCTTGTTTTTCACATAGTTGTGGAGTTATTAAAAACACACACACCTAACCACGTACTGATGTTGAATCAATTTATTTTATCTTTTAGCTGTTATGTTTGTCCCGAATAGCATATGATCGCATGATTCTCCTTGCTGAGGAGGCCTTGTTTGCCAAACTTCTCACTTTATCTCCTAAGCAGATTACATTGTAAGGCTTATTCAATAATGTGATTACTTGAAAATGTGTGAACACATTTAATGGGCAACAGATGGTTCTAGCTTACGTTTAGTGCACTGTTATGCTGTGTATGTTCCGTCTTTTATTCATTTATGTTGCTATGCGTCTTAGCTGTCCTCTCGTTTGGAGGATGTGTCCCACCTGGCTGAAGTCATAAAATTTATTTTGTGAGAATATGAAGGTTTCTTTTCTGCCAAGAATTCAAAACACAACTCAGATCTCTACACGTTCCCAACTTTCTGTGTATTATTAGTGTTGAACAAATAGAACATAAAAAAATGAGCAAAATGTTTAAGTTTCTGCCTTCTTCAGCTGGTGAAAGCAGAAGTGAGCTGCATCCAAGGTGGCAGTTTAGAATAATCTGTTGCCAGCATTGTAAAGTGGGTGATGGCATTAATGTATTACCTGCTAGGTTGGTACCATGGAGGCTTATTTTTGTTCCATCCTCTCTTGCTGTCAGGGTGGCTAGGAACATGGTTTGGATATGTTTTAACAAAGCAGGAGAAACTGCAGATCCTGCAGTCTTGCCTAGTTAGCGTCACTTCAGAATTTTTGTTGTTTACAATATTTCAAAACTGCTTGCTAAGTGATATTTGAGCAGGAAACCCAGTGCTTTACCTAGAAGAGTGATACTAGCTTCCGGGGTTTATACAGATGGCAAAACAATGCTGTCATAGATTTTATAAGATAAACATTTGGAAGGTGAAGTAAATAATGTTGTTTACAGAGTCTGCAAAGGAATACCAGAGGCATTTACAACAATTACGTACCTCCAATTTCTGCTCCAGTTTTAATGTATAATATAAACTGATGTCAGTTGCTCAATAGATCTGGAGTGATCCTCTCCTCTCTGTCACAGAGTCATGCTTTTTAAACAGAATGTAAGGATTTCAGTAACAACTGTTCTTATCAGTCCTCTCTGTCACAGAGTCATGCTTTTTAAACAGAATGTAGGGATTTCAGTAACAACTGTTCTTATCAGTCAGTAAACAGCACTGCTCATAGTTTATCTTTCTGAATTGCATCTGCTTGTACTTCCTTAATCAAGATAGCCCCTGCACGTTACGATACTACTGTTTCTAAGTGACAAAAATTTACAGTTTGTTTTGAAAATTTGTTTTGGGATAGGCAATATCCTCCTTTCCAGGAAAGTTTCAACAACACAGTTATAAAACAGGGAATAAACTGAAAAACAAATAACATGATGAAAATAATTTCTCTCTTATTGCATTTTTTTAAAAAATGTGAAGCAACAAGGAAGTGTAAGCCTTTATAAATTTATGGCCATCTTTTCCCGGTAGAAAGAATTACTTGGCTTAATATTGTGGTGTTCTTTTCCAATACAGAAGCACATCTGTCAGTGTATTCCTTGGTGCTGTGATAATATTCCAATACGATAATCTGTTTCCTTGTTGGGGAGCAGGAAGCAGGAAGAACCATGCAGTTGATTTATACTTAGATAAAAGTATCCCTCTGAATTATATCCCTTGGATCCAAGTCCTCTATAAAATCTTGTTTCTAGTATGCTTTTTTAAAACCAGACTCTAGCCTAAATCCTACGTAATGCTTAACGCTTGCTATCTTTGTACAAGATGGTTGCACAGAGTGGTTGTCCAGTTGCTTTGGGCAAGAAAACCAGTATTAGGCAACAACTCTTGGGCTAATATGAAAATGTGCAGCTCCTAGCAGAAGAGGACTTGAGCTGGTGCTGTGATACCACTGGATACAGTTGTCGTTGTCGTTGTGTGCCTTCAGGTCATTTCTGACTTATGATGAACCTAACGCAAACGTGTCATGAGGTTTTCCTGGCAGGATTTGTTAAGAGTGGGTTTGTCTTTGCTTTCTTCTTGGACAAGAATGTGACTCGCCCAAGTCATCCAGTGGATTTCCATTGCTGAGCAAAACGAGATTCAAGCCCTGGTCTCTGGAGTCGTAGTCCAGTGGCCAAACCATTGGATAGAGCCCTTTGTTTCTTCCGCCTCCTTTCTCCTTCATCCCTGCTTAGCTACTATTTTCATCCTTTTCCCCTTGCTTTCCTTTGTGCCTATTTTAGATTATAAATCTTCATGCAGCAGCAGTATTTACTCTGTTTTATGTACAGGACGTAGAATTTATAGGTGTTCATTAAGACCAAAATCCAGTTGTGTTGTTCACATGTCTGGTTCCTCCTACTTGCAAGCCCTTGCCAGTTAAAACTGGTGCAAGTCCATATCCCTCAGGAGTTATTTTTCAGACTCCTGTGAAAAACACATTATGAAAGCTGTGTGTGCAAGTGTAATTCTGAAGCTGTAATATATTCATGTATCTTAAAAAAAAAAGCCATGGAAGAACTTCTGCATTACATCTGTGTTGCAACTGATTTCAAAGTAATGAGATGGTCATGTTGGAACTGAGCTTATAGTAACAGCCCCTGCAATACAGTTGTGATTAAAAGTCTCTGAGATTATTTATCACTTGTTTTGGTTTTTTGTCATTGGCAGGAGCGGTTGAAAAAGGGAGTCCCTTCTGCCAGCAAAAAGCTGCCAAAGGATCAGTATAGTAAGTATGAGGGCTGAGTGAAGGCTCAGGTCTTTTCTCTGCCTGTGTTGAGGACTGTCCAGACAGGTGCAGTTGGCCTCTCCCTGTCCTCTTTCCACAGGCAGAGAAAGGCCTTTTTATTCAGTCAGGCCTTTTGAAATTTAATTATGTTGGACTGTGTGTGTGTGTGTGTGTGTGTGTGTGTGTGTGTGAAGTAGTATTCTCTGTTTTTAATCTTTTATTGGTAGTTAAATGTCTTTTAACTGTTTTCAATCGTTTTAAAACAGTATTTAATTCTTTAACTTTTTAAAATAAGATTTTAGCTTAGTCTTGTTTAAAATTACTGTAAACTGCCATGAATCCCATCTTGAGAGGAAGGCAGGGTATAAATTCAACAAATAAATAAATAAGGTTTCAGGCCAAGAAGGGTTCCCTTTCCTTTGATGTTTTGGAAGGGATAGGCAGAAGGGTGTTCTTAGGTCTAGGCTATCTGAAAGACTGCATCTCCACATCTGAGCCTGCCAGTGTTTTGAGACCTCCCAGGGAGGTCCTTCTCACTGTCCCTCTTCCTTCACTGCCACATCCAGTGGGAGCGTGGGAGACAGACTCTCTTTTGAGTCTGCTCTAGAGTGCCCTTCCTGATGTAACTACACAGGCACCTTCCCTTGTTATCCTTCCATAGGCGGGTGGAGGAGGTCTGTGTGCAGCCGTATAATCTTAATCTGTGTCAGCTATAATTCTGGCCAGCATCCCTGATAGCACCAAGGAGATTGTGACTGACTTTCTTACTGTGAGGCTGGTTGTAAAAATCTGAGGCTGGTTTTGCAACTCTCTTCCTTGTTTGTTTAAGTATTTAAGCCTGTATCAGCTTCTGCAAAGCTCTACATCAACCCTCACGCAGAAACAGAACTGCAGACTCCAAAGATTGACTGGAGCATGGAAGTCCAGAGCATTGCTGTTGAACTGACCAAGCCGCAGGTGAGCATCTTGTTTATGGTGATGCCATTAATTTTGGTTACCTTCATGAGACTTGCTCAAGATTCTTGCTTGTGCTGTAAGTTTTATGATCTGTTGTGGATTAGTGTGTGAGGGCAAATGCTTGAGAAAAAAAAAGGACACGATTGATATGTTCAATGATATGATGCTTTCACATTTCCAGAGATGATAAGTGATAGAGCCTGTTTTCTTGACATTCGCTGGTAGTTTGAGAATAGCCATACAGGTTGATTATCCCTCAGCTGGAAATCTGAAATCCAAAAATCTCCAAAAATTGAAACTTTTTGCTGCCAGTTGCCCGCTTCTGCCTTTGTGGCGATGGCTGTAGCACTCCTCCTTGTTCATCTCTCAGTCTCTCCAGCCTTATGTCTCATACACAACGAATGAATGAGACACAAGGCTGGAGAGAGATGTGAGGATCTGTGAAATGGGGGCAGTCCAAGCATAGTACTCGGTGCAAAATGGAGGCTGCAGTGCTTCTGCTCGCTCACGGACTCCCCAGAGATCTCCTGTACAATACTGTATTTTATGTAAATGCAAATACAGCTATTACAAAATCCAAAACAATCCAAAATATGGAACACTTCTTGTTCTCGGCATTGTGAGGAGGGATAAAGGATATTCAATCTGCATTGTGATCCAGGTTGATTAGTCTCAAGTTTTGAAGAATGTTTTGTGTTCTTTGGATACACTTTGAATTTTATTTCTTCTAATCTTATGACTGGAATTTATGCAGGGGGATTATAAAGTTCATTGTCTGTATTCTGAGTGATTTTCTAGTGGTTAAGATACTTTTTCCCATTTCATTTGTACAGTACCTTAGTATGATCGACCTCCTGGAATCCATAGATTATATGGTTCGAAATGTCCCATATAGAAAGTACAGACCAGAGGTACCACTACATAAGAACGCCAAGCAGTGGTAAGTTGGGAAGTCTTTTGCATAGTTTTTAATGTGGTAAGGGTGCTGCTTTAGTTAAAGACAACCTTGCCTGGTTCTGAGGAATCTTAGTTAACATCTTATTTAAGAAGGCGGATGGTCAAAGAGTAATCTGGTTTACAGTGCAAGTACCCACCACACATGCCAAATAATATGCAGTGAGATTGGCAGAATGCATTCAAATTGCTCTTTCTGTGTCTCTCAGCTGTTACCATTTTCTTTGTTTCATGAAGAACAAACAAACAAAAAAGTAAATTTCTATTTCAACTGTGGAAAGAGTGCAAAAAATTTGGTTTGAGTTTTGCTAGGAAAAAAGCTAATTGGTGACTATGAAGATTTGCTTGAATTAGCCAAGAAAGCAGAGTTTGCCAGACTCCCAAGAGAAGCTTAATTACAGTTTGCAACAGTGCCTTCTGGGCTGCACATTGGTTCTGTTTTAGCTTAAGTTGAAGGTGACAGATGTATGGCTTGCACGACAGTGAAAATAGAGCTGTACCAATCAGCATTTTAGGAAACTTAACCATTGGCTAGTTTGGCTAGGGGTGCTGGGAGTTGCAGTCCAACAGCTTTTGGAAGGCCAGGTTCAGAATAGTGGTCTCCCACTCCCATACAGTGCACGCTGTATGCAGTTCTGAACTTCTTTGTTCGGAAGCAAGTCTGGAACATTTGTGCAAGATCGCACGCTTAAATTAAAGAACAGGATCTCACTGAATGCATCTTTCAGCACCACAGTGAGTGTACAGTCCTTTCATGCAAAACCTGCTCATGGTTTTCCCTGGGACATTTTTTGTTAGTAAAATCATAGAATCATAGAAATGTAGAGTTGGAAGAGACCACACGGGCCATCCCGTCCAACCCACTGCCGTGCAGGAACACCCTCAAAGCACTCCCAACAGATGGCCATCCAGCCTCTGCTTAAAAACCTCCAAGGAAGGAGATTCCACCACACTCCAATGCAGCAGATTCCACTGCCGGACAGCCCTGACCGTCAGGAAGTTCTTCCTGAGGTTCAGGTGGAATCTTCTTTCCTGCAGCTTGAATCCATTGCTCCTTGTCCTGGTCTCTGGAGCAGCGGTAAACAAGCCCGCTCCTTCCTCTACATGGCATTGCTTCAGATATTTAAACATGGCTATCCTGTCCCATCTTAACCTTCTCTTCTGCAGACTAAACATACCCAGCTCTCTCAGTCTATCCTCATAGAGCTTCATGGCTTCCAGGCCTCTCACCATTTTGGTCGCCCTCCTCTGGACTTGCTCCAGCTTGACCATGTCCTCCTTGAATTGGGGTGCCCAGAACTGGACACAATATTCAAGATGAGGTCTAACCAAAGCAGAATAAAGTGGTACCGGTACCTCCCTCGATCTAGACACCATACTCCTGTTGATGCAGCCGAGAATTGCATTGGCTTTCTTGGCTGCTGCATCACACTGCTGACTCATGTTCAGCTTGTGATCTATTAAGACTCCTAGATCCCTTTCGCATGTACTGCTATCCAACCACTTGCGTTCCATAAAAAAAAGGCTTTAACTTGTTGTCATCGCTGTTAAACTCGTGAGACTTAGCACCCTTGCCTACTGCTGCAAGTCTTCTAAGGGCTAGGTTTGTTATTACAGGTTTGTATTAATTTTTTACCTGCCCTAAATGGAGAAAGAAATAGATCCTTTGTTCTTTTCTTACAGGTGGAAATATGCAGGAAATAGTATTCTTGAGGTTCATATCAGACGATACATTCGCATGTGGTCGTGGACTACCATAAGACATCATAGGCAACTTCTGAAAAATTACAAAAATACTTATAAAAATAAATTGACCCAGACCAAAGTATCAGAAGAAACTCAGAAACAAATACAGGTACTTGGTGTGATTATGGTGCGTGTGTATGTGTGTGAAAAAGCATATACTGGCTAATCTTTGAAGAAGTATATTACTATGTATAGAAAAAGCACTGTTACAGAAAAACTAAAGTTCTGAATTTTCAGCCGGTTTCCTCTCTTGAACATAATTTTTAGCGGAAGTGCAAGAATATTTTTTGTAGGAATGTCTTCTAATACAAACCCAGAAAAAATTGCCTTTGTCTTTTGGTTTGGTTGTAGTAAGGTAGTTTGATTAGAGCAGACTGTAACATTGGATAATAGCGGCAATGTATAAATGCAAAGCATAAAATGAAAACTTAGTGACTTATCATGTGTGTAGCAGAAAAAGTGTAGGCGTCATGGCCGGAAATTCTTAATATGTTAGGAGCCTTTCATATCATTGCTCAGTGCCCTACATGGACTTGCAGAGTAGGTTTACTGTGAAATCAAAGCCCAACAGTATCATACGACTCAGTGTGGCTTATGCAAGTGGCATCCTTTGAAGGCATTGAGTGGGAGCGTGACTGGCAGTTTCAATATTAAAATAAATGTTAAAGTGTTTCCCCCCCTTTTCCTCCACAGGACTTAGAAAAATCTCTAGACGTCTTCAACATTATTCTGGCAAGGCAGCAAGCCCAAACTGAGGTGTGTTCTGTTTCTTCTGTGTTCATTTCATAAACAAAGGCCTATGAAGTACTCATGGGCTTCCGATTTATAGAAGCTTAAAACAATGGCCAAGACAAATGCCTTAGTCAGTTTGATTGGTTTGTTTTAGAAAGTGTGTGTGCTCTGAGTAGGTGCATAAATATTTCCAGGGAGGTTTACACAGCAACTGAGAAGGCTCTTTCTCATGTCCTCACCAACTAAGCTCGTGACGATTGCAGTACCATAGTCAAGAAGTGAAATATTGAAATGCAGCACCTTTTGATTTGGCCAGTAATCAGCTGCACATCTTTGTGCAGCTGATAGCTTTTCAGAAGACTAGTGAGGGAACCTAGTTTGTCTGTTTTCCTGCGTGCATGCAGCCTGTTTTCCCCCCTGTCCATGTTTTCTGACTGAAGTAGCAGGTAACGTCAGGTAGCATCTGGGAAAACACTGAAAGTGACTCTCCATCAGCATAGTTGATGCTGCTGCATTCAGTTGATTTATTGAGTTTCGTGAATGAGGTAGCGCCTCTTGGATCGCCCAGGTCGAGTAGCACAGCCGTCTTTTTTTCCTTCATCAAATAATCTGCAGAGCAAATTGGAATTAAAAACTGTGTAGGGGTATGATCACTTCCCATATGAACTACTTTGAAAAGAAAAGGGTGCTCTACACCAACATTTCTGCTTGCCGTCTAAGAACGTTCGTTGCTTTAAAGTTTTTCTGAGAGGTCTTCCTTTGGGCATCTTTCCTACCTGAACATTATGACGCTAGTCCAGTGGTTCTCAACCTGTGGGTCCCCAGATGTTTGCAGACTTCAGCTCCCAGAAGCCCCAGCCACTGTGGTCAATGCTCAGGGCTTCTGGGAGCTGAAGTCCAAAAACATCTGGGGACCCACAGGTTGAGAACCACTGAGCTAGACTATTTCTGATCACACATACACATTTTCTGTTTTATAGGTGATAAGATCGGGACAGAAGCTCTTGAGGAAGAAATCAGCTGATGGAGAGAAGAAAGGTGGTGGATGGTTTAGTGGACTGTGGGGGAGGAAGGAATCAAAGAAGAAAGACGGTGAAGAATTGTCAGTTCCTGAAAGTAAGTTGGATTCTAGAAGTAATTGGGGTGGTGGCTGTCTATTTAACCAGGTTTTTATAGAGGTACCGTCTCCCTTCTCCAAAATGCTCTGGACCAGAAGTGTTCCTTATTTCATATTTTTTTTGGATTTTGGGATACGGTACCTTTTTGGGATAGCCTCGTGGCTCGTTCGTTTACTTGTTTGTCCCACTCCAGGTGAAAAGCGGTCTGTAAATGGAATGAATGAGTGAAATATTTCAGTAACTAAGTAATCTGAAAATTCGTCAGTTGTAAAATGGAAAAAAAATTCTCAGCCTGTGAAATAATTGAGTGCTTTTGTAATCATAGGTTATTTTGGGGGAGTATCCATCTCAGTGAGAGGCAGCGTGGTGTAGTGTTTTGGCCTAGGACACTAGAAGAACCAGGGATAGAATCCCTGCTTGGCCACAGACCCCTTGAGGTGACCTTGGACAGGTCACACTCTCTCAGCCTCAGAGGAAGGAAAGGGCAGGGCTACCCGCTCTGAACAAATTCTACCAAGAAGTTTGTTCAGCTTAGGCTCACCATAAGTCAGAAATTACTTGAAGGCACACAGCAACAGTAATTGTCTTTAAAAGAACAGTTGCAAGGGCTTGGGTTCCTGAAAGGAATGGATAATGACAAATTTTTCCACTTATTTCTATAGCCATTGATGACCTCATGACACCAGAAGAGAAGGCAAAGCTTTTTACTGCCATCGGTTATAGTGAGAGTTCTCATGATCTCACTTTACCTAAGAAGGTATTTGCATCTTTTCATTTTAACTTGTGTTACAGAGTATAGCCTGTGGTATTTTCCCCCTTTCTAACATTGGTTTTCTGCACTGGATGACTGTCAGCATGAGAAGGGCTGCAGAATTCCAGAGTTGCCAGATTTACTTTGTGAGTGTTCCTCAGCTCTTAAAGAAAACCTTTCTGTTAAATCTCCCCTCCCTGAGCCACGGTCCAGAGCGTGTTCTGTGCCTATGGCTGTCTTACATCAAGCTTGCGTAGTGCTGATCTCCTCTTGCAAAGTAATGTGTTGGTTGAGCTGTTGAACCCTTGCGTTGAATGATAATGTGCAGCTGAAGGCAGAGTCAAGTGTACTTGTACACCCACATGTGCGTCTGAATGCACAGCAGCAGTGTGTGCCCAGATCAGTTTTTGCAGTTTTGAACTGAATTCGAATGCTTTGCATTGGACCAAAATCTCCAGTTGCTCCATAGAGGAGCATGTGTGAGACTCCAGGAATCTTACAAAAGAGCTGTTGGGCCCTTTCCCTCATGTAAAATCTCACAATAGGCAAGGACATGCTGACAGAAGGCAGGTTAATGCTTTGCTAGGCACTCCCCACTGCTATGTCTCTAGACATTGGGAAGGTTAGCGTAGGGCAGTAGTCTTAAAACCATGCTCTGTTTTGGGGTGGAGTTGGTCTAGCTGTTGGAGAATGTTTTGGGAAATACTTGGCATTTTTGAAAGGTTCCTCCAAATACTTGTGTACTCTTAATATTGTGCATTGTGTATGTAGCAGTGTGTCCATTAATCTGGCTAACTTTGTTTAATTCTCTTTTATCCCCTGTTTAACAGTATGTTGCTAATGTGATCTCCTTGAAACTCTTAAGCACCTCGTTTACCATTAAAGAAGACAAAAATGTTCCTGACACTCTTAAAATCCAGATCATTGATTTAAGCACCAAAATATCACAGAGACCAGGAGCACAAGCTCTTAAGTAAGTATCTAAAATGACGATCTGTTGGGTGCACACAGCACAAGCTGCTCTCGTTCCCATTTCCATTTTCATCTGTGATATATAGATGGTATGAGGGCACATGTATCGAACTGCCGATTTCTTGCATGCTGTTTGAGGGCAGCGTGAAGATTATTACAGTTTGTTAATCAGGATTGTTCCTCCGTCTTTGCTTCGGGTGGGCTGTAAGTACAGCTGAATGATGTATCTCTGTCTCTCCTTTGTCTGTTTAAATTCTGCTTTCAGATTTTCAACTTTTAACTTACAGGGTGGAAGCAAAGCTTGAGCATTGGTACGTTACGGGTCTGAAACAGCAAAACGTTGTGCCTTCCCTTGTGGCTTCCATTGGGGATACCAAGTCATCTCTGCTTAAGATAGAATTTGAAACAAATCCTGAGGACAGCAGTGCTGACCAGAGCCTCTTTGTGGAGTCGCAGGCTGTGGAAATGATCTATGATGCAGTGAGTTGTTCTCCCTAAGGAAGAGTTATCAGTTGTCTTCTTCTCATGTATTGTGAATTAATGCACTTTTCCACAGTGACACATGCTTTGGTTACATCCTGTTTGGATTACAGTAATCCCCCTTCATCCACGGAGGATACATTCTGAGGCCCACCGGGGATACCTGAAATTGTGGATAGTAATGAATCTTATAGTACTGGATAGTATAAAATCCCTCTATGGTTTCTGAAACTATGGTTAATGCAGCTTGAATACCCCTTAACACGGGAAGCCAAAAGCCAAAACTTTTTGCCTCCAGTAGCCTGCCTCAGCTTTCAGGACGATGGTTGCAGCACTCCTGCTCGTCTGTTGGTCATGTCCTCAGTCTCTCCAGCCTCATGTCTCATACACAACGCAAGTAGCAGACGAGCAGGACGTGAAAAAATGAACAGGACACGAAGATGTGTCAAATAGCGAGAATCCAAGTATAGTGCTCGGTGCAAAGTGGTAGCTGCAAAACTCTTGCTTGTTGGCTCACGGGCTCCCTGGAGATCTCCTGTGCAGTACTTTATTTTATGTATATGCAAATACAGGTATTTCAAAATCCAAAAAAATACATTTCTTTATCCAAAGCCTTTTGGATAAGGGGTACTCAACCTGTAATTTAATTCTGTTTGAATGTTGGCTTTCTGTATGTTCTAGATTCTGTTGTAATTGTTTTAATTTGTACCAGTCTTGGGGAAAAGATGGGATATAAATTAAGTTAATTAGGATAATGATGATGAAAATGATAAAAAAAAATACACCATATGAACCTGCCTTTTTTAGAGAACCATAAATACGATGCTGGACTTCTTTCGGACAAACAAAGGCATGGACCTGGAACGTTTAACCACAGCCACTCTGTCAAAGCTGGAAGAAATTAAAGAACGGACGGCAACAGGTACCTTTTAGAGCCCTCCTTTCCCTTGCTGATTACAGAAGACGGAACTACCCTTTTTGATGCTAAGTAGCCATGGAAATTTAGCATCTTCCTTTTCCAAGAATTGCTTCACTTTTCACATTGTACAGCTTCTTGTGCTGGTTTCCTTTGCACAATTGTGCACCTTTTTCATCAAAGGGAAAGATTCCTTTGCTTCAAGGACAGTGCTAGCTCATGGCAAACATTTCCAGAAACAGACACAAATGTCTGCTTTTTGCAGCCTTTTGGACCTAATCCTTTTGATTGTATCAACCAAGCATACAGCTTTTGTGTGTCAAATAATTGGGTCATGAAACATTTTTTCTGTAGCAGGAAACTTTATAGCGTGTGCATAGATGGGTGCATTTTGTGAGAGGGGAGTGTCCCATGAGCTACTATCCAGTCTCTGTGGAATATTAGTTTTCTATCTTGTGAAGAATGTGACCTGGGCTGATGAGAGAGGAGGAGTCCACACAATAAGGCTTTCCTGTCTGTCACTGCCCAGGAACAGGCGGGAAACATGTGATAGAAGTCTGGGTTCAACTGATGCTTAGGATGTTGCTGTTTAGCCTCGCCAGTTCTTTGGTTGCCCGTGTCCAAACTCATTGCATGCGCTTCTCATTGTCCCTTCCCTTTGTCTCTCTTTTAGCTCCATTTCTCTTTCTTCTCCTTTTTTGTGTCTGCTCCGGTTTCTGCTCCTGTTACTGTTAGCAAAAAACCCTCTTCACATTGCTTTTATTTTTTTCAGGACTCACACACATTATTGAAACTCGGAAGGTCTTGGACCTGAGGATCAATCTGAAACCCTCCTATCTTCTGGTTCCACAGATGGGTTTCCACTATGCAAAGTCCAACCTTCTTATTTTGGACTTTGGTACCTTTCAGGTATACATTCTTTTCATTTCCAGGGATTGGCAGTTAAAATGGTCATAACCAGCACTTCAGATTGTGCCTGGAAATGGAGCAGTAGCCAGTGAAGCTGTTTCAGCAGGGTGATCATACATTCCCTGTAACCAGATCTGCACTCTGGCTACAGCATTTTAGCTTTTTCCAGCCTTGTGGCTGGGGTTGGTGGAGGGAGGACAAGGATGAATTTGTGAAAACCAAGCGACTCTTGTATCTTATCTGATACTGGGAGTGATTATTCAACAGCTGAACAGTGTCCATCAAGGGAACCACCACACTTCAAGCACTTCCCTGGAAGAAATTATGGACCAAGCATATGACAAGTTTGATGTGGAGATCAAGAACGTGCAGTTACTGTTTAGCAGATCAGGTAGGAAGTCTCTAATCAAATAAGAGGCGCATTTGAAAATGTTCTTGCTCACTAGCTGGTGCTTTGTCATGAGTGTATCAACAGAAGTCTCTCACTGAGCATGTCTGAGGAGCAAAACAGAGAGAGAAAAAGAGGGAGGCAGAGGATAAGCTTTCATACAGGGGTCATTCTAGCCCCCTTGGGGAGAGAGTTCCAAGTCTGGGAGCAGCCTTTGAGAAGGCCCTGTTTCCCTTGTTCCCATCAAACAAGCCCAAGAAGGTGGTAAGGGGGCAGAGAGAAGGGCCTTACTTGAGGATCTCAGAGCTCTAGTGGGCTCATAAAATGAGACTGTTGTTAATTGCTATCAAAGTTGGTTTTGACTCATGAAGACCCTAGAAAGGGAAATACAGTCTTTCATTAATGAAGAATTTCCTACCTGATCCTTAGGTTCCATAGGGAAAGTAAGATGTAGGCATACCCTAGGGACTATGAAAATGAATCCTTTAGGACAGTGGAACTCCATCCAAAACAAATTGAGTATTATGACCCTGAAAAAATGAACCATCTGCATACATTTGTATCTTCTGATAGTAACTCTGGATTTGCTATTTGAAATTCATATTTTCTTATATGTGTCATTAATTATTAAATTGGAATTAGCAATGGGACTTGGAAATTCTTAACTGTTCTTCAGGAGAGGACTGGAAAAAGGCAAGATGTGAGCATCCGTCAACTCTGCACATACTACAACCCATGGATATCCACGTACAGCTTGCCAAATCCATGGTGGAGAAGGATATCAGAATGTCCAAGTAATGTATCACCGTTCAAATAGACAAAGAAATATGTGGGGTAGCTTTCTGTGGTACTGCCTGTGAGACTGAAAGTTTCAGGGGTTTCTCATTCTGTTTCCTCTAATTCCTGCCTCCCTTAATCAGTGTATTTGGCTACAGTATTGGAAAAAGCAGTGTGTTTTTAGTTGTGGAAAAATATTTCTAATTCTGATAGTATGATGCCAGCTCCTCAGATGTTATAAAACATTTTGGGCACCTTTGTCCTGAAACTTAGTTTTTAAAACAACAACAAGTCAGTCAGTCAGTCAGCCAATGGAGTATTCTTTCTTGGAACACGTATACTGTCCATGAGTTTTATTAGCTAAATATTAGTAACTAAAATGTATACATTGGGATAAACTGACCTTTCTCCTCACCAAGGCAGCTGAAGCAGTTGTAGCCAAAATTTGACTTATCTCAGCATACCTTCAATATTTCTCAGAAGGAGACCTCTCCAAAATAGCCTGTAAAATATTGCCCCTCAGCAAAATTTTCAGATGGCTGGGGCCTTAATTCTTCACATGTGCCTGTTGTGCCTTATGAAATCTCATCTTGAATAAACACAAGACCTCTTATCGGTTTCTCTTATTCTTTTTTAGATCAACATTTCAGCCTCTTTATTCTTCCTGTAGGTTTTACTTCAGTATCGCATAACCAAGCAAAGTTGTTAGGGAGCTTAGTGTTTTACGTGCCTGGCGTGTAACATAAAACACTTTCCATGTTCTTTCTATATCCTTAGGTTCAAAGTATCAGGAGAGCTCCCCATAGTTCATGTGGGAATTTCTGATCAGAAGATCAAAGGCGTCTTTGAACTCGTTGATAGCATTCCATTTCCTGAGAAGTCAGCTGTTTCAACTTCAAGCGCAAAAGTAAATGCATGATACCCATCCAATGTTGGAGGGCGGGGGGAGGAGGAAATGCATTTGCACAGATTGAAAATACTATTCGTTCTCAAACAGGTCAAAAATTGTTATTTTAAATGGAGTTTTTTTGTGGAGAAAGACAGTAGGATATGATGTTTTACATTGCTATGTATGCTTGGCCAAATAAGGATATGTAAAATGTGAACTTGAGGTTCAGCTCACGGTTTTGCCCTTTTCTCTAGGCACCTGCCATTCCTGTTGTTACTGATACAAGAAAGAGTTTTCTTGGTACACCTCTCCTACTGGAAGGAGTAGCATCAGGTGAATCGCGTGTGCATGTGGGGAATGGATGGGGAATCCACGGCAAGCAGGCAGGTATACAGGGCAACATAGCTGCTTACTGGAAAGTACACAAAATCTAAATGGCAGAATTTCAGCTTGTGCGGAAATGGTGGAGAATAAATAGCAGGATGCCTGTTTAACGTGAGTTGGTTTTAATATCACCACTGCTGACTTCAGGCCATGATGTTACAGTCAACCTTGGAAGGAAAACCAGGTGGCATGTCAAGGCTTATCATGAGCTTTTCTTGAGAAGGCTGCCTTCTCTTTCCCATGGTAGAGACATGCTAAATAGCAGTCTCCTTTGTGGCTCTGACTTGCCCCTTTTATTCTCTTCCGAGACCAACTCGGTGCCTCAGTTATCCGACCAGAGGTTTAGATCTTATCTTTCCATTTGGTATACTAGAGTCTTGTTCATACTCCACTTACCCTACTACCTGCATGATAACCTGGGGTTATTCTTTGCAGTTTTTGTTTACATCTTTTAAAGGAATATCCTGCATATTTCCCAGACTTGAAATCTAAACAAACATTTGTGGTGTTTCACTGCAAAACAGAAAATGTGCAGACACTGTCATGATTCTTACCATCTGTAGGTTTTGCCAGGTTGTATATGCTTATTTAATGATATAAACATTTTAATAATATATGCACAAGCTGAGGGGTTGCCGATAAAATTTTGGCCTGTAACAGTAGGTGACTTAAAGGCACATACACATACATATGGAGATCTTGGATTGTGTATTCCTTCTCTGAATCCGTGCTGATAATCCACTTGTTGGTCATGCACTTTGAAATTGGGTGTTGTCCAAAGAAAGGAACATTTTGAATAATTTAAGTGTGATTCTTTTGGCTTGGACAGCTTGTTCTGATCTTTAATTAGCATGCTGTGAATGATGAAGAGTGTCTGAATGAAATAAAAGCTTGGTAAACAAAATGAACAATTACTGTGCTGGTCCAGTTTTTATGATATATTTGAAGCCAAGTTATGGGCATAGTGGTATTGTTTAATATCTTTTTCCCCTTAGAATCTGATGAAGAGTATTTTGATACTAATGAGTATACCAGTGCAAGAGAAATTCCTCCTACGAAGGCCAGGGAGTTGAAGTCTGAGACTGGGGCTGGACAGGAAGAGCTCACAGATCTTCAACTGAAATTCGAAATAAGAGAGGCGAGTGCAGTATATGTTCTTCCCACACATGCCCAATATGCTGTGCTTGCCCACTCCAGCTGTGAAGTGCTCTTGTGTATTATGAAGGGCAATATATAAATAAGCTAAATGAAATAGTTTGCTCAGTTTAATGAATACATGGATAATTCTTAGAGCATTGTGATAATTGAATCAGCTGGTCTAATGACAAAGATGGGTCTTGACATTTCATCTGTTTCTTTAGGATGCCTTAATAAATCATACACACTTTGTAGATGAATACAAGCAAATGTTCTGAAGGTACTTAGGTATGACGGTATTTCCACAAATGATGGAGGCATGTGTTTTCTTACAAAAGGCACTCTTTGCTTTTCTCTCATACATCTCTCTTAAGATGGTACTGTCCAGGTCTATTAGAAATTGAATAGGTTTTTCCCTTTCGTGTGTTGTGAAGATCTGGAACGTCAGTGATGCCTTTGAAAGAAGCATCTGGAAATACCAGAATCTTAACTATTTTTAGGTGGTTTTGGAACTCACCAAGCAGTTGCAGAGAGAAGAAAAGATGCTCGTGTTTAACATAAGCCAGCTTGGAATGGAAGCAGTCGTGAAAACATATGACTTGAAAGCGGTGTCGTATTTGAGGAAAATTAACCTGGATTATTATGAAATCCAAGGTAGTTCACTTGCTAAAATAAGATGCATATGCATTTAAATAATGCAAACAGTTCCTTTTTCTCTTTTAGTTTAATGCTGTGTGAAGAAACTGTTACTTTGCTTTCAACTTGAGTGTAGTTGGTGAAAATGGCCATGCCCAGTGTGGGAACAGGTGTAGCAAGATCAAGAGTAAAATCAAGAGGGAATTCACTGCTTTGGTGACAATGAGTCTGCCAGCCTCCTCTGAATCTTGTGAGACAGACAGACAGACAGATAGATAGATATTAGAACTTTGGGTCTGGAAAAAGTCCGTTACAAAAGATGTACTGCTTGTACAGCAGACACCATTTTGAAATTGTTCTTAAAACATTCTTCCCCCCGCTTGACTTCTGCAGGCAAAAAACAGCCGCTGCATTTAATTAGCTCTTCAGATAAACCTGGATTAGATCTCTTGAAAGTGGAATATACCAAGGTAAGTGCTTTCTTTGGAAAACTTGAGTATGTATGAGTTTGGTAATAGGAATTTTTTAAATATTAAATTGAAAATTAAATTTTATTAAATATTAAAATATTTAATATTAAATCTCAGCCTGTACACAGATACATTTTGTTTCTTTGTATCATATATCGTGTTTCTTCCAGGCTGATAAAAATGGTCCAAAATTTCAGACAGTTTTTGACAACACTGAACAAACAGTTCAGGTAAGCAAAATCTGTGTCTTCTTTCCTCCCCCTCCCATTTTTTTTCCCTGGGCAAGAAAATGAAGTTATCTGTCATGGTAAAAGCACAAGGTTGAGATTGATTGAGAGAGGGATTAGACCACTGTTAACGAGTGCCTCTCCCGTCCAGGTGGCTTTCTCCTCGTTAAACCTGCTGCTGCACACTCAGGCCCTTCTCTCAACTATCAATTATCTCACGGCTGTTATACCAACAAAGAGCCAAGAGGCTGCAGATGCAGGCTCTTCACAGATGCAGGAAGAAAAGCGCAATAAAGAGGCTGGTTTGAAGAAAGGTATCCCCCCCGTTTCTGTGTTCCATTTCCTGTATGCCACATGTGTCAAACACAAGGCCCTTGGGCCAGATCTGGCCCGCCATGTGGTCCTTGCACCTCTTTTGCAGCTGTGGCACTCCCCCTGCCTGGCGAGCCCAATCCCCACATTGTGGGCCACTGGCTGCTGGTATTTTGAAGAGGGGCCCAGCAGCCAGTGCTCGCAATCTGCTTCTACTTCTGACTGCTCCTTTGTCCAGCTCTTACCATCAGAGCGTTGCCACGGGTTACCATGGCAATGTTCCATGTGGCTCATGAGAGTCGGACAGAGGAACAGTCAGAAGTAGAAGTAGATCATAAGTGCTGGCTGCTGGGCTCCTCTTCAGAATACCAGCAGCTGGAGACCCACAATGTGGGGATTGGGCCCACCTGGTACAGAGGGGCAGGAGGGCAGACAGAGCCCACGGTGGGGGAGCAGATAGAGCACAGAGAGTGTCTGGGGGTTGAAAGAGGCACAGGGAGGGTCTGGGGGGCAGAAATACCATACAGATACAACTGCCTCTAAGGGCAACCATAACGTCGATGTGGCGCAAGATGAAATTGGGTTTGGCACCCCTGCCGTATGCAGTTGCCCTGTTCAGAAAAGATCAGCTTAAATTGATCCATGTCCCAGTGATTAATCCGTGACAAAAAAAAATCTCTTGCAGTGATGAAGCCCTGCAAAGGCAAGAATGTGTTTGATTTCAAACTATTTGCCAAGTTGGATGCCTTCTGCATATATGTTTGTGATGAGAAAAACAACATCGCTGATATCAGAATTCAAGGTAATGGAGAAACCAGTGGGCAGTTCTGCTTAGTTATACTGTGTTGTCAGACATTTATTTTATTATGGTAATTTGGATCTTAACATTTTTTCTGTAAACAGCCTCCAGACTTGCCTGCTTCACTAGGTAGACGCCGTATTTTTAGTGTGTTTGATCAATGGTATGGTGACTCGTTTGTGCAGATCATAATAACTGTGCATTAAAATACCTTCTCCTGCCCCAGCTTCCATTGCTTCCAACTGTTGTATTTATCTAAAGCTTGAACTTGAATTTACCAGACTTTTCTTTTCTTTCAGGTCTTAACTCATCTCTGTTTCTCCAGTCCAGTCAAACCACTCTCTTTGCACGGCTGAAAGATATAATTGTTACAGATGTTGATTCAAGGACAATTCATAAGAAGGTATAACGTGTTCATGATAATTTTATTACTATCATAAGACCATCCTCTGCTGTTGGAAAATAAATGTAGAAAATGAACCAGCACAAATTTAAAGTCCAGGAAAGTTCCAACATATGTTCATTGTTGTTGCATGAATTCAGGTCCTTCCTAATTCATAGAAGCCCTAAAGCAACCCTCTCCTGGGATTCCCCCCTCCCTCTTGTTGAGGTGGGCCAAGATTTATTCAGTGTGGCTTGAGGAAGTTTACCAGTGGGTTTCCTTGGCTGTGAAGGAATTCAGATCCTTTTCTCCTGGATTCCTAGCCTGTCATTCAAACCATTACCCCATGCTGGGTCATACATGCATATAGTGATAATGGTAAAAACGTAAGTATTTTTGGTAAGGAGCTTAGCGGGAGCTGCTACTTCTGATAAAATCAGTAGGAAGGTTTAACCAAGTGGGTTCTAGTACAAGATAAAACACAAAAGTTTTTGGAAGCAGAACCTGTGGATATGGAGGGCCACCCATAATAGGTTAATCATATGTTAGCACCTGTTTCCAGAGAGCGGAGAAGAGTGTACCTGCAAGTCCCACCTGACTCAATACATCTACATATTAAGATTGTGTTGGATTGCAGAACTGCGTTCTTAGAAATGCAGGTAGACAGAACACCCATGGGAATTAGGATTGTAAAAAAAAAGTCTTAGGTACTTGTATGTTCATGTGAGAACGTGGAAAAAGCCATCTGGAGTCCCACCCTGGGAGAAAGGTGGGAAATAAGGGGATGGACGGACGGATGGATGGATGGATGGAGATGACAGGTACGCTGCTTTTCCTTTCAGGCTGTTTCTATAGTAGGTGATGAAGTCTTCAGTTTCAACTTGATATTGTATCCAGATGCTACAGAGGGAGATGCCTATGCGGACATGTCCAAAGTGGATGGGTTGGTGTCTCTCAAAGTGGGATGCATTCAGATCATATATCTACACAAGTTCCTCATGTCCCTCCTGGTAAGGCCGATGTTCAGTGAATTTTGGTTCTAATTGTGGTAGGCAGAACTTGAAGGAAATTTAGATAATGAGATAATGATTAAATATGTGAGGCACAAGCATTTGGTAATTTTGCAAGTTTAGGTCCCCGGCAGGGGAAGCCAGTTTGCATTGCTTTCAGAAAGAGTCTTGGATCTCTTTAGCTTTGAAAATATTTATAAAATAACTCTCTTGTGAGAAGCTGGGATTTCCACTGCAGCTTATCTGATGCTGTTACTAGGAAAAAGTATAAGAACTGTTACAGTTTAAGAGCCATCAAGTTTAAGGGCCATCAAGTCCAACCCCTTGCCATGCAGGAATAAATAAGGAATAAGGAAGTAAAATACGATGATGCCATAGAGCAGTGGTTCTCAACCTGTGGGTCCCCAGATGTTTTTGGATTTCAGCTCCCAGAAGCCCTGAGCATTGAGCATAGTGGCTGGGGCTTCTGGGAGCTGAAGTCTACAAACATCTGGGGACCCACAGGTTGAGAACCACTGCCATAGAGGCTTTGAGTAGGAGATGCATGGAATTCATAAGCAGAGAACACTGAAAAATGAGCATTGCTGTCTCACCTTGACCCACCCCTTTCATTCTGTTGCAGAACTTTCTGAACAGCTTCCAAATTGCCAAAGAGGCCTTGAGCGCAGCCACCGAAAAGGCTGCTGAGAAGGCTGCCACAAGCGTGAGAGATCTGGCTGAGAGGAGTTTCCGTCTTTCAATGGATATTAATCTTAAAGCCCCTGTGATCTTCATCCCTCAGTCCTCAGTCTCCTCGAATGCTGTAGTTGTAGACCTTGGGCTGATCAAGGTGCAAAACAAGTTCAGTTTGGTCCGGGGGAGGACTGTCCACTCCCTCCGGTCATGGATAGAATGGACGTCCAGTTGACGCAGCTGAAGATGTCAAGGTGAGTTAGATTTTTGGTTGCCCTGCAAGGATGAAATGAGAGGAGGGGGAAGAATTGAGGGCATTATTCCCCAAATAAAAGTTCTTCCCCCAAAAAAGAAATTTCTCTTTCAGACCCCCAAATTTCTAGCATTACAGAGAGAGTAAGGCATTAAAAAAGAGTTTGCACCTGAAACTCCCTTATTTCCTGCATTCTGTTTCTCTGGGCCATTTTGCCTGCTCCTTTTCTTAGGCTGCTGAACACTCTTTATAATGCTCCGTTGAAGGTTGAAGGTAACTGCAGTGCTAGAAATTTGAGTACTATGGGAAAATTCCATGGTGGAGGAAGAATTCTTATTTGAGGGGAGAGTGTTCTTGTTTATGTATGTAAATTGGAATAGTCAGAATGCTTTCTGTCATTTTTCATACTTTTCATTTTTTTATGTTTTACTTAGGACAATCTTGCAGCCAAGTTTTTCACAGCCTGACATACAAATTCTGCACCCCATTAACTTGAATCTGTCCGTGAATCGCAACCTGGCCGGAACGTGGTATCACAGAATACCCGTGATGGAAATCAAAGGGTACCTTGATACAATGAACGTAAGTTAGTTTTTGCTTTAGAAGTGTTGGTTTGAAATTTGACAGGCTTCAGCAAGAGAAAGCTAGGAGTAAGCCAAAGAAACGGAAAAAGATGCAGAAACTTGTTTGTGTGACAAACAACCCAAGGATCCCCTTGAGTGCTTTTCTCACCACCAACCCACCACCATGTTTGAAGAAGGAATTTGTACAACTGCTGTGAGCCCCCTGATTTTGCAAGAGAAAAGAGAGCCTATCAGGGTTGGACACTGAAACTGCAATCGAAGCAGAGTGAATTAGAAATAGTCTGGATTCCTTTACCATTTGCCATTACTCCATGTCCTAGTGCAGTGGTTCTCAACCTGTGGGTCCCCAGATGTTTGTGGACTTCACCTCCCAGAAGCCCCAGCCACTATGGTCAGTGCTCAGGGCTTCTGGGAGCTGAAGTCCACAAACATCTGGGGACCCACAGGTTGAGACCACTGTCCTAGTGTCTGGACAGCAGGGAACAAGTTTGCCCTATCTTCCATATGACATCTTTTCAAATATTTAAACATGTCTTGTCCTGATTCTTCCAGTGTTACTCAGGTGATGTGCCCTTTCTTTCTTGAACTGAATGGTCTTTGAAATATATGAGAGGTTGAACATTTTGATCAAAGCTTTAAAATGTGAAGATGGATTACCCAACTTCATATGCTTTTCTTTAGGTTATCCTAAATCAAGAGGACCTGAATGTTCTGCTTAAAATATTGACAGAAAATCTTGCTGAAGCAGACAAAACTGTGAGCAGTACAAAGCCAATAGCACAAACTGAAGGTAAGACATGAATACCTATCATTCTCTGTGCCATGCTCTTTCTTTTGTAGAGAGTTTTTCCCTGGAGAAGTTTCTTCTTATTAGGAGGGCTTGGACTAAGTTTTAATATCTTGCATCTGATGGGAAGTCCCCCCCTCCCGCCTTGGCAAGTGAACTCTAATAATGTTGTTTCAAGTGGAATTCATCTCTCTTTAGAATTTTCCACCAGTACAAAAGAACTGGCAGCACCACATGGACCTCAGAAGGACATTCCATTAAACAACTTGCTGGGTACATCAAAAGAAGTCACACAGGAAGACATTACCAACTTACTGCTTCATTTTGAAATAAAAAAAGTATGTTATCTTGTTCTGTTATCTTAAGCCAAAAGCTCATGTTGGTTCGTATTTATTTATTTGTGCTGTAGCTTTTATTCTATTTTTCAGTTTGTTTAAAAAAAACGAAAACAAAACCAAGGACTTTCCAAGAGCAGCCAGTTAATCTTGTAGGTTTTGGAAGTCTGGAAGAGACGTTTTGGACAAACTAGTAATGCCAAATTTGCCAAACTCAGGCGTGATCCAGATGTCATATGAAACCACGGTTTCCTGTTGTATCAGTAAGACTTGGGCTCTCACTTCTCTTTTCCCCCTTTTTTTGAATCTGCAAGGGAGAAATGGGGAAGTTTTGCTTTTGCTGTTAAACAGGCCCTGGTTGCTAGTGATGTCTGAACTCAGAGAAACTTTGGTGAGAACAAGCGAGGACCTGGTCATATTTTCATATCCTGGTTTCTTTTCAAGCCGTGTTTTAAAGTTCAAACTTGGCTTGGAAATGTAGAATATGTGGCAGATGTCAAAAGAAAAGGAAGTGTGAACAATGTGGGTTAAAAGATGTTAAAGATTTGTTAATGTTTTTATGCATTATAAGGCATTTTTAAAAAATAATTTGCCTTTTTTTTCTCTTTTAGGTTGTTGTAACATTGACAAAACAGGTAGAACAGCAGAGCTTGCCATTACACAGGTTAACAGTACTGCAGCTTGGAACTGAAAGCAGAATTAAAACCCATGACATGACGGCTACAGCATATCTTAAAAAAATTGACATGAAGTGCCTTGAATTTACTAGTAGGTCTTGTTGCATTCACAGTGTTAATGGATTTCTTTTGTTAGTTCATATGGTGCTGTAACTTGCTCAGAGTTGTATACCTTATATTTTTCCCAGATTCTAAAGGAAATCCGCTGAACATCATCAGTTCTTCAGATGAATCTGGCGAGCATCTTTTAAAGATGGAATACATAAAGGTTAAACATGTTTCCCTTCTTTTACTAAAGGTTGTCCTATATTCAGTCTCTTAAATGAACAGGATCATATAGGTTTTATGCTGGGCAGTGTGGAGAATCAAAGTGAAACAGCTAGAATTAAAGAAATGCTGTGATTAAATGAAACACCAGCTGGTAGGCATAAGACAGAAAAAGAGAAAAGAAGGAGAGAAAAACCAAAAGGCAGGAGAACTGCCTTTTTTGGGGGGGTCAACCTTCAGAAGCAGCAATCCAACTTTTAAATAGGTCACAGGGCCCCACACGCAGCTTGACGTGAAAGTCCTGACTTTGATAAACCAGAAGTAGACTTCTGGTCATATCTGGGTTTTCCTCATTTTTAAAATATAAGACGGCTTGCTGCCTCATCCGCACTGATAGTTCTAAGCTCAGAGGACCGTCTGCTTGAGTGTGTCTCGTGCCTGATGTTACTTTAACTGTCTAGTAATCTGAACCTTGATTCTTTGCGTAGGCTGATGCAGAGGGACCACATTTTGAAACAGTCTACAAAAATACTAAGCAAGTCTTAAGTGTAAGTTAAAAGGCCTTACTGAATTAACTGCTGTGTTGTGTCTTGCAATTTTGGTCTCATTTTTCTAACGAAGAATGATGGGAAATGTTGATTAAAGTTTAACTGGATTGACATGCTTCTTTTATGTGATGGGTGCAGTGAAAGTTGAAATTACCATGTAACAGAAGGTCTTGCTCTCAAATGAGATGCCAGGAATCCTCAGTAACACATTTTCTCTTCCTTAGGTATCCTTTTCTTCTTTAGATCTATTGCTACACACGGATGCCTTGCTTTCCTTCATGAATTTTTTCTCGTATGCCTCAAGTGGCCTTACGACCACAGAGAAGGAAACTGATATGAAACTTCCATCAGAAGAGCTGAAAACTGTCCTTGCAAAACCAGGTATTAGAGTATTAAGGTGATCTCTACACCGTTTTTGGTAATGAAAATCTGCACTGATGGGTTAACACATGTAACTCTTTGCACGTTGCTTCACGTTAATTAGCAATAGTGGTGATACAGGGTGTCCAGAAATTATCATCACCTTTTCAATTCTGTACAGAGTCGGAATTGTAAAGATAATTTTCGGACAGCCTGTATGAAAAGGGGACAAGAGGAGTTAAAATGGCACTCATGCTACAAGACTAAGAAGGAGAAGCAACTTGCAGTTCCTCTCTTGCAAGGCAATGAGGAAAGTGAAGCGTTGAGAGGAACACCAAAAGATTTGTTGAAGAGAAGCAGTGATGTAACAAACTCGGTGAACTGGACAGTGTGGTTTTCACTCTTCGTCTTTGATGATAGTTATTAAATTATTCTTTCCTGGTACCTTTAAAGTACCGTTTCCTACTAACGTAAACTAGGAAACTGTGATGTAATATTTGGTTGCTAATTGTACAAAACTGGAATCTGATCTTATTTGTGTGTACATTATTTTCTTAGTTTGTGTGTGATAGAAAACTGGTTGAAGTGGAGGGGATGCCTGTTGAAGCTACTATTTAGGAAGGTGCAAAGGACGGGAAGAAATGGGAGAGTGTGAGTTCAACACTCATTCATGGCTGAGGCTGTTAAGGCAGGGGTATAGCGCTGGGGACACCTGTGGACCCCAAGGCTCTTCCTGTGCCCCTTGATCTGTCCACACTTCCTAGATGACCCCTTTCATATCTAAAAAAGAGCGGATTGCCTCTCCTGGAAGCCTCCAAAGGCAGTAATTCAATTTTTCAATAGGTTGCAGGACTCCCTGTACTTTTAAGCATAACAAATAAGTTTTCCAAAACCAGAAGTAGTTTTCTAGTCACATCATCATCATCGTGGTAGTTTTGGTAGCCCATGTGGCACATGTAGGATCCTGGGGACAGACAGTTGACCCCTAGAGTCTGCTGCAGTTACTCTCCTGCCCCCCATGCTGGGTTGCTTGTGTCAACTCGACTGATGTTTTGTTGTTTCACAGTCCCTGTTGCTGCTGCTGGCAGTGGTGATAATGTGTTTGACCTGAAGCTCACTGCCAGACTGAGTGCCTTTAACATTTGGGTCTGCGATCGAAAGGGTGACATTGCAGATATACGGATACAAGGTAAATGGATGCCTGTCGTTTAAAGTGCTGTGGACAGTATTGACATGATGTAATGCCTTTTGAGCATTTGGAGAGATGGGATCAGAACAATTCCTCAATTAGAGACCAACAAATAGCAAATCTTTGTTTACTTTATTTGTACCACTTGATTTCATTGCAGTTGGGCCTAAAGTAAGTAGACTTTTGGTTCCAGCTTTTTAAAAAATGCTTTTATATACTGTTCTTCTAGAAGAAATGGAAGCTGTCTCACAGTAGGTCCCTGTGGTCTCCCTTCCAGACTCAGAGCAAATTCCCATCACCGAGCCAAATGCTTCAGTTCGAATCACAGGGCCAGGTACCCAAAGACCTAAAGCAGTGATGCCTGTTGAATCCTGTGTCAGTGAGTCCATTCCATGTTTTAATGCCAGCTTTTATAGAGTTATCCAAGGTGCTAAACTTTCTTTCCTAAATAATTCTATACCTTGGAGAGCTCACTGAATGCCACACAAAACCTGGAATATATTCACCGCTTTGCTGACATGGTTTATAGTAGCGATTGAAGGCTGGTGATTGTGAGTTGACGACTTTCTGCAAAGGCTTCTCCCACTTACCTGACAGGTTAGGACTATCCCGCTGTCAGAAAATGGAATTTATTGAAAAGTAGAACCCATGGACTGGACTGTAGGGAGCATGAAGGACTTATGGGAGGCTCACCTGGAACTGGGAGCTTGCAAAGTCTTTCAGTCAGCTTAGCACTCCCCCCACACTAGCTGTTCCAAGGAAGCCTCCATAGGCAAGAAGCACTGATGAAAGAGTGCAATCGCTGTTGAATTAATGGAACTTGTTTTTAATTTGGAAGTGTCAAAAGAACGAGTTGTTAGGTAATGGGGCATCAAAAGGCAGGGGCTGCCTGTAGTTAAGAAACTCTGTTACGTCCATTTATTTGTCATGTTACTGAATTTTCTTCTCTGCTTTTTCCTCCTCTGGTTAGGAATGGAGGCCTCTGTTTTCACTATGACCAAACAGACAGAAGTTTTTGCTAGGCTTCGGGACTTCATAGTAACCAACATTGACCCAAAGGCGGTTCATAAAAAGGTGAATGTGAGAGGCCAGGTTGCTGAACGGTGGGTTGTGAGCTGCACAGGCAGGTTCAAGAAAGTTTGGAGAAGCAGAATTAAAAGTGCGAGTCTCATAATCATCATCACCTTTATTATCAGAAGCTGCCATGATAAACACATGGACTTTGATGGGTCTGGAGGCCTGTTTCTTGGGTAGGTGAAGGGGTCTATATAGACTGTCAGAAATGCCCTGAAGCCAAACAAACAGAAAAATCAGGTGAGACTGAGGATCTGAGAGATGCCTCAAAAGTGGAAGCAGGCAGCTGGCGGCAAAAAGAGAGAGGCTGAGGATCTCTAAAATGTGGAGTGGTGTGGATTTGCACTGAGCACTGCACTTGGATTCTCACTGTTCACAGATCCTCAGTCTCTCTCCAGCCTCACCTCTCATACACAACACAAGCAGCAAAAGAAGAAGACATGAAGCTGTTCCAAAATAATGTATTGTATTCCACTCCAAAATCTGAAATAATCAGAAATGTGGAATACTTCAGGCCCGAAGCATTTCGAATATGGAGGCTGAGCATGTATTATTTTGGCTGAAAGGCAGGATAAAGTGCTTGAAATTTTTAATAATAATGCAAGAAATCTACCAGAATCTGACCACACTGAATGTCCTTTTTCCAGACTATCTCAATAGTGGGAGATGAAGTCTTCCGGTTCGCTATGTCCCTTTATCCAGAAGCCACAGTGGGGGAGGCCTATACGGACATGTCCAAGGTGGATGGTAAAATGTCACTGAAAGTCGGCTGCATTCAGATTGTTTACCTGCATAAATTCTTCATGTCACTGCTGGTAAGAGATGGGTCTTAATTTTTGCATTCAAGTTGCATTTTGATTTTCTTTTTTTAAAAAAATGTCCTTCAAAATCAGTTTCTGCTTTTTCCAGACTGAGTTCTCCATACATTGATCACGGTCTGCCTTTGAAACAGAAACAGTTTTCAAGAACAATAACCCTACAGTGTTTGGGCCTTGCAGGTTGGAGTGGTTGGGTGGAGGGGCTCTGCCTGAGCAGAAAAAAACAACAACAACCCAAAATGGTCCCTCGCCCCTTGCCGCAAACCTTGTACCAGTTTCTGGATGGTGCAGAGAGGCCATCCACAGTCATGGGTTAGCTCCCCTTATGCTAGTCCAGATGCAGGAGTCATGCAATCTTGAGTAGTCATTAAGTTGCAGCAGCTTGCCTAAGCTTGACCTCTTAGATCTGTTCGTTACGCGTGCTGCTTGGGCTGGTGTTCTCACCATTCTGCTTTGCAATTTTGCCTTCCTATAGAACTTCCTGAACCACTTCCAGACTGCCAAAGAAGCCCTGAGTGCTGCAACTGCTCACGCGGCAGAAAAGGCAGCTTCCAGCATGAAAGATTTTGCTAAGAAGAGCTTCCGCCTTTTGATGGACGTAAACCTGAAAGCGCCGGTGATTGTGATTCCTCAGTCATCTGTGTCTCGCAATGTCTTGGTGGCAGATCTGGGCTTAATCAGAGTTCAGAATGAATTCCACCTGGTCCCTGGGGAAGAGTCTTCTAATCCTCCCGTGATTGATAAAATGGATATACAACTGACTCATTTAAAGATATCAAGGTATTAGCCATTTCCCTTCTCTTTCCTCTGGGGGGTGATTCCTGATCTTAGAGAAACAATTACCTAAATGCCCATAATGGGTTTTCCTTGCATGCTGTGGGGCACTAATGTGATGCAAGATGAAAGCTTCCAGGGAGAGCAAGCAGGGTTTTTGCAGAAGATTATGGGTTCTTTTTTTGCCAGCAGATGTCTACTTTTTGCTGCAAGGAGGTAGAGTTTCCTTCCTTCCCCTGCATAAAGAGGTTTGCAGCTCAAAAGTTTTGTCATTCTTAAGAGATTAAAGGAGGACATTTGTATCATAAGGTTCACATGCCCTCAGAGTTTATTCTAACCACAATTTAGTTTATTTTTTCAAGCGTGAGTGGAAGTGCTCTGCTAAGTGTGCTTTACAAATACAGTATGAAACTAATTGGTTAATGTATGTTTTTTATTTGCTAATAAATAAACTGGAATTCCAGACAGCTGCTGCTCTGAGTTGTGTATCTCTCCCTGCAGAGAGAGATCATTAAGAACAGTGATGGGAACCCCATGGCCTTCCATATGATGTTAGACTACAAGTCACAGCATCCCTCAACATTGGCTGTGCTATTGGGGGATGATGGCACTTGCAGTCCAAACATCTAGAGGGCCTCATGATTTCTCACCTTAATTTGGAGGATGTTAATGGTAGTGATGCAGCATCACTTGTGGGGGACTAAAAATGCAGTGGGGCAGACAGCTGAAGAGGGCAGTGGGAGACTTGGCCCCCTCTTCAGTTACCAATCCCTGGTTTAAGAGATAACAAGCCATTTTATATTATTGTTGGTTTCCTGGATCTTCTGTAACATGACATATAGTTGCATATTATAGATCGCGGAGACAAAGCATAATAGCTCCATGCTGGGGCATAAACTCCGCACATAGAAAGGGCCTAGATCCTGGCATGTTGTGTTGAAAGATGACGAGAGGGTTTATAGCAAAACAGCCTGCACTGAACTTTATAGAGCAGCTTCCATTAGAGTATGCAGTGCTAGGCTACATGGACCAAAGATCTGACTTTGATACAGGGCACCTTCAAACATTTATAACCTTTTGGGCCACAATCTTTCAATTGTTATCTTATAGGACCATAGTAGCAGATGGTACTCAGCCAGAGATCGAAATTTTGCAGCCGGTAAATCTCCTGTTGTCAGCCCAGAGAAATTTAGCTGCAGATTGGTATCTACAAATCCCAGGGATTGCTGTCAAAGGAGACCTGAAGGCTATGCAGGTAATTTGTGTGAACCTGTGAAAGATCCATGTTCTATGTGCAGCATAAACACAGGCATCATTAGTATAACTCAGGATTAGCCTAATAACTTTTTCTTATTATGAAAAATTATTTTAGAAATATAATTAATCTGTTTAGCAGCCAGGTTTATTTTCACTGTCAGTGAAGGATATTCCTGCTCTGTGATGGGCAAAATGTTGTCTGCAGTCTGCATGTGGTTCTCCCACAGCCATTTTTATGGCTATTGGTCCTTTCAGGTCAGAAAAATTCTGAATTTTCTCTTCTAGTTCTGTGATTCTGTGATTCTAACAAGTACCTGAAGTAAGCTTGGCATACCGTACCTGAAATTAGACAGGTATTCATTGACAGTGGTAGTGAAGATGGCAGGTACAATGTTGTATGCATCTTCTTTTTTAAATGGTTTTTCTGGAAGGAAATAATGGACTGAACATTTTGCAGATATCTCTCAGTCAGGATGACTTAACTCTGCTCATGAAAATTATGCTGGAAAATCTTGGAGAAGCTACGTCAGATCCAAGGGTTACCCAGTCAGCCTCACCAGAAGTGCAGAAGTTGAAAAAGAGTAAAGGTGAAATGGAGGTTGAGCATGAAGAAGGTATTTTTTTCTCTCTATCCCAGGATGTAATTCAGTGATAGTATGATGATAAAGCATGTTATTTGGTCATTATTGTAAGGGAGATAATAGTCATAATTTCTTAAATGGGAACAAACATGTCTGGCAGCTACAAGTCTTACTACCTCACAGTTAACATTGATCTTCTGATACAAAATTTGCTGTGGCTTAAAGTTTTCTTTTTCTTACATCTCGATATTTCAGATAATCTAACAATATCAGGAGAGAAGGACCTTTCTGAAGTCAAGCCTAAGGAAAGTGTGGCCCTTATGTTTCACTTTAACTTCGAATCGCTTTCCGTTGTTCTCTACAATGCCTCTGCTAATCAGGTTCGTAACATTTTGACTTAAAAAAATACATTTCTTTGAGCCAGCTAAACATAGGATGAAAAAGCTGATACTAAATAAAATCTTATCATTTCAAGACAAGGTCCAGCCGTAACAACAAAGGCTTGCAACAAAATATTTTTTGAAATGATGAATGTGGTCAGTGTCCTCTGAGCCTGTCTCTTGCTTCTCCCTCCCTAAATTGTTACTCTGGTTTTTACTTCGTTTCTCACCTTGGCTTTTCTCTTCCTCTCTGTTCTGGAGGCCTTGCCTTTCTCCCTTTCTGTTATTTCTTCGTCTTCACTGATTGGTCACCTGTTCTCCTGCAATCTCTTACTCTCATCTTACTTGTTCCTGTCTGCATCCCATGTACTTTTTTCTGATTTTATCATCTCTCTTCTGCTTCATCAGAAATACAGGGAAACGTATACCAAAGATGCTAAATCAGGATTGATTGTCCAGTTTTGAGTTTCTGTCTTTGGTTAACCTTGTAGAATTAAAATCTCTTTAGATTTCCTTGGTGTGTACTGAGATCTTTTCCTATTGCAAACTTAAATTTTTGTTCTAATGCCAGCAGTATTCTCCTGTACAACTTCTGTGTGCCTGTAGAAATAGAAAATCCAAACTCAACATGTTTGATGCCTTTTGAGTCTCTCAACTTTGCATGTAATTCCTTTGTCTCAACCATTGTGGTGTGTTACAGAAATCTCAGTTTTCACTTCATGACAACAGTTTATGTCTCGGAGAACTCAGACTGCACCTAATGACAGCAACAGGACAAATGTTCTCAAACGGCAGTATAGATATTAATACTAAGTTGAAAACATGTACACTGGATGATCTCAGAGAAGGGATTCAGAGAGCAACCTCAAGGTAAGCTACTTTACTAAGTGCTGTGGTGTTCTGGCCTATCCAGTTGGCTGATGATGGAATCTGTATTTGAAATAATAAAATACTGAGAACTAGCAATTACTTTTAATTATAGTGGAGTCACAGGTGTCGAGTCACCTTAGCAGTTATTTCTTTAAACAACAATAAGCTATCTTATTTTATTTGGAAAGAGTGTTTGTTTGTTCAAAGGGTTTTTATAAACCAGTTATTTATCAATAAATGCCAGCTCTTCTTGCAATTTAAAATTAGACTTGAAAGTGCCAGACTAACACATTGTGAATCCTTTCCATTGATCTATTCTTCAACTTATTTTGTGCATTTTAAGGTATGAACATCTTTTCTCCCCAGAATGATAGATAAGAAAGATGGCATAGTTGATAGTGTCATGATCGATATCAGCTACAAGCAAGATAAAAGTGGGACTGAAATTGTGTCTCTTCTGGACAAACTGTATTTGTGTGCCAGCGTGGAGTTTCTGATGACAGTAGCTGATTTCTTTGTTAAATCCGTGCCGGCAACCTCATCTGAGAAATCTACCCAGTTCCAGTTAAAGCATGCCGCCCAGGGGAAGCAGAAGTCAGAGAGAGGTGAGCAGAGCAAAAGCATCTCTAAGCTGATACTGCCATAACTGGGATAATTAAAACCCTAAGAGTGACTGCTGCCCATGTTAAGTATGACTAGAAGCTAGATGTAAGAACCAAATACTCATTTTGCATTAGGGCTCCATGTACATCAATGTGCAACCATACAGAATAGAACTAGAGTTGGCCCTCCACATTTGCTGGGGCCACAGGACTCCTGTGAAAGTGGAAAAACTGCAGGTATCAAAATGTGTCTTTGTGTCTGTTGGAGAAATGCATATGTATTTTATCCAAAGAAAATCTGATAGTCTTTTTTTGATAGATTCTGCCAGGATTCTGTTCTTCTCGTTAGTTATGAAGCAGATTTTGTGAACATTACAGCATTACAACAACCATACCTGATGATCTGATTTTATTCTGTTCTAAGCAGTAGCCCCGCTGCGCGTGGGTTCTGGCCCGAGCAGGGTCTTCGCGGCACGAGTTCAGGGCCCAGCAAAGCAGAGTCAGACAAAGCAAATCAGGTCAAAGCACAGAGTTCTGAAAGCCAAAGCAGGGTCAGGGAAAGCAAAGAAAGGCAAAGCAAAGCCCAGGCTCAGCAAAGCCAAGCGAGGTAAGTGGAAGCAAAGAGGCGCTCAGGAGGCGACTAGGCATGTGTGAAACAGGGAATTTCAGAGAGAAGATTTACAGCAAGGATGGGCCACATGGACCACTGAAAAATAACCCCCCACCCCACTCCCCCATGGCTGGAAGTCCACGTCTTCTTTTTTTATCTTCTTTTTTCCTGATTAGTGTGTATTAAGTGGGGATGCACTTTGCCTGTCTCAGCCTTACAGGAACAAGACTCAGATTTTGCATCAGCAACAAGCAGTTACAGACGTACGTGCCTTAAGCGCTGGTGAGAGAAGCCTCTGCAGTTAAAGTAACCCAGCCCAGTCCCACTGCCGTTAATTGGGATGCAGGGGAGTCCAGGATTTCTCCAGAGTCGGGGTGGTGAAACTGGAACCCTCTGGGCCTCGTGTGGCACACAGGGACTTTTGCAGGGCTACAGGGACTGCCAGACGCCCCCAAAGCCTTCCTGAATCCTTGTGTGTGTATGTGCCTTCAAGTTGCCTCTCACCTTATGGCAACCCCATGAATTCCATAGGGTTTTCTTAGACAATGAATCCCCAGAGGTGGTTTTGCCAGTTCCTCCCTCTGAAAGAGAGCCTACAGCACCTGGTATTCATTGGTGGTCTCCCATCCAAGTACTGACCAGGCCTTAGCTTCCAAGATCAGGCAGGATCTGGTGCTGGAGGAATGATGGACAGATATTTCTCCAGTGTTGAAGTTATGCATATGTGGTTCTTCCAAGTGCTTTGGGGTTTGGAATCCTACAAGAATATCTGCATCCCTCATCAGCAGCAAGGACCATTGTGCAACCTGTAGTACCTAGGTAGATATCTAGGTGAAAAAAGTAGATCACATCTTCTGAAATGGAGTGCTGCTATTGATTTTTTTTATGGTGGTTTAACTGGGTGTATCTCTTTCTTATGTTTTGATGTGTGGCTGCTGGATCAAAAATGAACTGAGCTTTAAAACCTTTTGCAGATGAGTCCCTGCGGCCTAACATGTCAGTGGTGGCACGGATTATGGATCCAGAAATTGTGTTTGTTGCCAGCTTGACCAAGGCAGATGCTCCTGCTTTGGCAGTTTCATTCCAGTGTGATTTCACTTTGTCAAGTAGCCCTCTTGCTCAGCGGATGACAGCTCGAGTGCTTGACCTCAAAGTCCTGGCTTGTCCCTTCCTTCGAGGGAAAGGGGAGAAAAATGTTACCACAGTAAGCTCTTCAATTTTACTTTCACATGTTATTGTGTGCTTTCTTGCTTCCCCCCAACCCACCCAAAGGTATGTGAATGGAACTTCAGGAGAAGAGATTCCACCTAAACATTAGGAAGAACTTCTTGAGGGTAAGAGCATTTTGACAGTGGAAAATGCTACTCCCTGGGAGTGCAGTGGAGTTTTTAAACAGAGGCTGGATGGCCATCTATCAAAGAGGGAGCTTTGATTGTGTTTTCCTGCATGGCAGAAAGGGGGTGGACTGGGTGGTCCTGGGAGTCTCCTCCAGCTCTATAATTTTATGAACATATAAGGGAAGAATGACTATCTCTAAATTGGCCCATGGTGCCAATACAATGTGGAGTGCATCCTGCCACTGCTTTATTTTCTTTACTGCCGAATGCTTTAACAACGAACATCAATCTCCTATGTCAAGTCTAAAAATGAGAAATTACACTGTTACATGTTTTGTGGCCATTTCTAACAGTATTTTACTGCTGCTCTCTAAGGTTATGCAGCCATGTTCTTTAACGATGGAGGCTGTTATGCACACTTCTGGAATGCAAGCTGTGGATGTGGTGGTGGAAGAGTTTATTGTAAAGGTTAGTAAACAGGCCATGCTGGTTTTCTTCCTTCTCCCCACTCCCCCCCCCAAAAAATACTTCCACTGACTTTCAGATGTAAACAAACTGTCCTAAGGCGCTTTCAAACACATGACTATAGCACTGTGATTCCATTTTCTGTGGGCTGCGTCCCATGAGGACTTGTAACTTGGTGAGCTCTTTGGTTGAGAATTGTACACGCCTATCTCTGAACAATAAATCCCAGGATTCCAGAGGATGGAACCGTGTCTGTTGAAGTAGAATCACTGTGCAGTATAGAAAGACCCCTAATGTTTTGTGTATTTTCCCCTTTCTTAGACATTTATTATTTTCCCAAGCTATTTCTTCTTTTTAAAGAAATGAGTTCCAAGGGCTTTAGGGCTGCAGTCCATGGGCCTTAATTTCCCCACTTCTGATTTAAAGGAAAGTAGTAAGCCTTTATATGGGCTAATAGATGGGAAGGGCTTCATTTAAATTTACAAGCTTGTTGGTTGATAGCCTTGTTTCGCATCCACGTAAGCCCTCTTAAGTTTTTTTTGAGTCCCATTCAAATAAGTGAGAAAAATGTTTTTATATGTTTGTGTATGGTATATGCCAGCTTTGTTCAATACATCTGCAGCTTTGGCTTCCCTCTTAAGATTTCCCCAATAATTCTCAATACCGTCATGACCATCATGGCTGCCATGAAGTCCAAGCCAAAGGACGCTGAACCCGGTGGGACGGCTTGCAGCACGGCAGACCTCTGGAGCATCAAGTCCATCGACCACTGCCAGTATTGGTTCCTTGGTGTTGACATGGCCACAGAAGCAACTGAAGCCTTCCTCGCCGACGAGCCCGGCGAAAAACAGGAGAATTTTCATGTTGAAGTGAACTCAGTTCAGGTCACCCTGGAGTGCGGTTTGGGGCATCGTACTGTTCCTTTGCTGTTAGCAGAATCAACTTTTTCAGGAACAGTGAAAAACTGGTCTTCTCTCATGGCTGCAAGAGGTGACATGACGCTGGAGGTAAGTGAATAGCGGGCGTCTCCTGCTTCTCATTGACTCATTTTTCAACACGCATTGTTTCGACATGTGAAAATTAGAGACAAGTTTCATTGATTCAACGAAGGGCCTGCTTTTTTATCAGTTTTGTCAGCTCTTCTTGTCTACAGTTGTCTTTTTGATAGGTTCACTTTTGGTATGTAGAAAAATTTCTGTATTTTCTGAATTTTAAGATCCTCAAGTGTGGAATGTTGTGTCCAAATCAAGGTGATATTCAGAAGGTTTAAGCTGTGTTGTTGATACTGTGTTCCAGGTTCATTATTATAATGAAACATTTGCTGTTTGGGAGCCCCTTATTGAGCGAATTGGTAAGGAAAAACGTCAGTGGAAATTAAAGTTGGAAGTAAGTAAACTTTTTTTCTTAAAAAACTCTTTAATTAAATATTAAGTTGAAACTGCTGTTTCTTTTTAACCTTGACAGTTTTGCAACAGGCTAAAAAGAGAGCTGTATTTTGTCATACGCTTAACAGATTACTTATTCTTTATTAAGACTTCATTTTGCAGTGATACAACATCATCTAATTTTCTTTTTTAATTCCAGTTTGTACCCTGCTATGTGTACTAACAAGCTTCCACTGCTCCATTCAGCAGTAACAGAAGCAATATTATAATTAAAACCTTATGTCAAACAAAATTATTATGCTGTCACATTTCAGTTTGCTAAAACCTCATGTGTGCTGTTAACACAAGTGCAGTTTTCTCTAATTATTGAAATACTTGGTTAAACCCTGCTGTGATCCATGCACAGTTTCTGAATGAATTAGAAGTTTTTAAAATAAGCACTTATTCTTATTAAGTTCATGTTTGCAGAGTCTTTTTGCTAGGAGAATGTATCTGTGAGATAAAATTCACAGTAATCGTTATGTCTATCTTTGTCTTCAGAGGTGAAATCTTAAAAAATAACACTTGGTTATAATGCTTGGGTTATTCTGAGTGTACCTCTGATGTACAGGATAGCTCTGAGTTCAAGTGATTAGACTTAATGGTTTCAAAAGCTTTATTCAGGTACTTCGAAGAAAACAACTGCACACCTTGGCAACAGTGAGGACTAATTAAGCGTTGGATTTGGAGCACCTTATAAGCTGTAACATTTCAGATTAATGTGCTCTAGCATTCTGTTTGATAGCTAATCATAACTCCTTTTCCAGGCTCTTCCATGGGGTTGGACTGGATGGCCTGTGTGGTCTCTTCCAACTCTACATTTCTATGATTCTATGATTCCCGTTTTCTCATTCATTTTGCCAACAGTTTGACCATGCAGCCAAGTGTTTCTGCCTGTCCCTGGACTTTTATGACAGTTCGTTACAGTAACATTCCCTCATTCTCAGTGCACTGTTTCCAAGCTGATCCCATCATCCCCTCACAGTACAGTCAAGCCCAGTAAAGCATCAAAGCAAGGCAGCTACCTCAAAGTGTGGCAGGGAGAGCAAAGCCAGCCTTCAGCCTCAGAAGGGTGGTGGGCATCTTTCAGGGGTTCTTTAGTTGTGTGTTCTTGCACGGCCAGGGGTTGAACTTAGATGGACCTTCTAACTCTTAAGACTGTGATTCTGAGAGAGGCTGATCTTTGGCCAAAGCAGGAGTGGGGAACTGTAGCCTTCCACGTGATGTTGAAGTGAAACCTTCATGATCCCTCACTATGTTCTGTGGTGTCTGGGGCTGATGGGAGCTGCAGTCTAGCAATATACAAAGGGGCTGCAGTTACCCATTCATGTACTAAAGCAGAATTGCAAATCGGACTGATGACATGACTTGAAATTATGCTTCAACAGAGAGCTGTTTTTGTTTTTAACTGGTTTCTGTTCCTTTTTAGATGAAGGCCAACCCAGTGCAAGACAGAGGACTGTTGCCTGGAGATGACTTTATTGTTCTGCCTGACCCCCAGAGTGTCATTAACATTTCTTCAAAGGATACCATGAACATAACGATATCCAAAGCTTCTCTTGCCGTCTTCGACAATCTTGCCAAGGTAATTCTGTGCGGATTGTTCTGCTAAACCCTTGGACCTGATGACCCTTCTGTTCCTATTTGGGAGTGTCATTTTTTTCTTTTTCTGCCTTTTTTTTAAGCCACTTGTCTGTGTTTGCTTTATTTTAGGGTTTCTCCGAAGGAGCTGCCTCTACGTTTGACTACACCCTAAAAGACAGGGCTCCTTTTACTGTGAAGAATGCTTTGGGCGTTCTTCTCAAAGTTCATGCTTGCAGAAGTCTCCAGGTTGTTGGATCAGCTGGAAATGAGGATATTTATGATGTAGGAATCGGTCAGAACTTGGAACTGGAGTACTGTGCACTGGAGCCCCAGCGTAGAGGAAAGTTATCTGCCTTTTATCGCCAAGAGAGTTCCCTCTTCACTTTGAGCTTTGGTAAGATGTCAGACAGTGGTGAAGGGCTGCAGTGTGTCAGTGGCCAAGGGTCAGTTGCCAAGAGATAAGAAGGTAGCTGAATACTTGGATAGGGAGGTGGCGGCTGAAGCAATCGGCTCTACACATTTTGAGAATTTCTGGGCTTAACACCCATTGTAATCCAAAACTGATTGTATCTAAATTGCTGTCAGGTGATGCCTGGTGTTTTAAAATGCTTTTTCCAAGATTAGTAACGGGCTGGTTTCACACTTCCATTTAAGCATATTAATTGAAGTTTACTTCTGGGGTTAAATCTTTGAATTCACAATTGTTGGTAGATCTCTCTCTCTCTCTCTCTCTCCCTCCCTCCCTCCCTCCCTCGTTTTTTAATTTTCAACTTAGTCTTTAGACTAAGATATTTCTTCCTTTCTAAGAAACCTTCAAACTAAGATCTTTTTTTCAGACTGAGAAATGTTTATTGCCAGCATTGGTTTTACACATTCATGTGAGGTACAAGGTATATCGCTCCTGGGACTGGGCCATTTTAGTATACAGAAGGCTTGCATGATTGTAGATGTAAGAGCTGTATCTGTCAATCTTCATCTACAGATAGAGATTTTTTTAAAAAAGCTTTGTGTATGCAAAACTGGCACCTCTAGGACAAGTTTGAGTTTGGAATCCTTCTCCTTGAAAAGTGTATTTTCCATTAGCAGGGAGTTGGGGGCCAAATGCTTTCTTATATCACCGTTGCGTGAAATTTTAAAGTTCAGTAGGCTGGGCAGTAGATGAAAACTTATTTTACTTCCCAGAAACTTACAGCTACATAACTACACCGACCGAACCCAAAGAGTGATCACGAATGGCTGCGTTTCATCCTAGAGAGAAGTGACTAGCGGGGTGCCACAGGGTTCTGTCCTGGGCCCAGGGCTGGTCAACATCTTCATCAATGACTTGGATGAAGGAGTACAGGGCATGCTGACCAAATTTGCAAATGATACCAAATTCGGAGGGGTTGCTAATACACAAGAGGACAGGATCAAAATTCAAAGTGACCTTGACAGATTGGAGAGCTGGGCCAAAGCTAACAAAATGAAATTCAACAGAGAGAAATGTAAGGTCCTACACTTAGGCAGAAAAAATGAGATGCACAGATATTGGATGGGGGATGCATGGCTGGATAGCAGTACGTGTGAAAGGGATCTAGGAGTCTTGGTAGATCACAAGCTGAACATGAGTCAGCAGTGTGATGCGGCAGCCAAAAAAACAAACGCTACTCTTGGTTGCATCAATAGGAGTATGGTATCTAGGTCGAGAGAGGTGATGGTACCACTGTATTCTGCATCGGTTAGGCTTCATTTGGAATCCTGTGTCCAGTTTTGGGCACTTCAATTCAAGAAGGATATGGACAAGCTGGAACGTGTCCAGAGGAGGGTGACCAAAATGGTGAAGGGTCTGGAAGCCATGAAGCCCTATGAGGAGCAGCTTAGGGATCTGGATATGTTTAGTCTGCGGAAGAGAAGGTTAAGAGGGGACATGATAGCCATGTTTAAATATTTGAAGGGATGTCATGTTGAGGAGGGAGCAGGCTTGTTCTCTACCGCTCCACAGTCTTGGACAAGAAGCAATGGATTCAAGCTGCAGGAAAGGAGATTCCACCTGAACCTCAGGAAGAACTTCCTGATGGCCAGAGCTGTCCGGCAGTGGAATAGGCTGCCTCTGAGCGTGATGGAGTCTCCTTCTTTGGAGGCTTTTAAGGAGAGGCTGGATGGCCATCTGTTGGGAATGCTTTGATGGGTGTTCCTGCATAGCAGGGGGTTGGGCTCAATGGCCCCTGGGGTCTCTTCCAACTCTGATTCTACACAAAGCACTGTTTTATATCCCCTCCCCTTTGTTATGAGGGAGACAAAAAATGGGTTTCTTCAGTTACTTTTTTGTTGTAAAACAGGACCTGAAGGATACACAGAAGTTGCCAGCGTGCCCATAGCAAAACCAGGCAGAAGGCTGCACAACGTAAGAGCCCCTCACCGCGACCATTCAGACTCCGTTGTTGTACAGATAGATGCTGAAGAAGGAAATAAGGTCATAACTATACGTTCTCCTCTGCAGGTAAGCAGTCCCATTTTTGCTTGTTAAATGGAGTGTTTCTGTTCTTACACAGAATGGTCGTGTGCCATAGATGATGCACTGTGAAAAAACAAAAGCCCTCTGATAAGCTATGGCTTCTGTCTTTGTTGACCTATGTACGAAAACATGCATTTTCATCATCTTGGTCAACATTATGTGGTTATGGTTATGTGGCAAAATGCCAAAACTGGTAGCTTCACATTACTGCAGATCTGTAAAGCCCTGGAGACATTTGAAATGTCTTATGTTGTTGTTGCTGATGCAGTTGTGTACTTTCAAGGTATTTCTGAGGCAACCCTAAGATGAACCTATGATTTTTTTTTCCTGCAAGATTTGTCCAGGGGGGATTTGCCTTTGCCTTCCTTTGAGGGTGATGAGAGAGTGTGACTTGTCCAAGGTCACCCAGTGGCTTTCCATGGCCAAATGGGGATTCAAACCCTGCTCTCCAGAGTCTGAGTCCAACATTCAAACCACCACACCATGCAGGCTGTCTGAAGTGTGACATGTAAAAGTTAAATATGATGTGTGTTGGTCTCGTGCCCTTCATGTGCACCTGTGCTTATTGATGTGGCAGGTTGGCATCTCTTCTTTTGCCAGGATGCCAGAGACTGGTGCCATGTTCATGCCCATTGGCTATGACTGTTCCTTCCTTTCCTGGAAACTCGCTGTGGATGGCAACCAAAGGCCTGCATACTGGCACCAGTTCGCAGACCACCATTTTGACGTACTTGACATTTTGTAGAGCCTGAGACGGTTCTGTCCAGAAGGGATTTGCAAGACATAGCTTGACACCAGGGTCGTTGAAGGAGGAGAACGTGCATGTAGGGACTGGCTCTTTGAGGGTATAGCTTACTCATTTTGTTCACATACTAGTAAAGTATATTGCTGTTTTTTGAATTTCAGATTAAGAACCACTTCTCTGTTCCATTTGTAGTTTACAAATTTGTTAGGGATGTCAGACTGTTGGAGCCGATAGGCGTCTCTAAGCCTGAGGAGGAATTCCACGTCCCGTTAGATTCGTATAGGTAAAACATTTTTGCCCCTTCAGATTGCTAAGCAGTTCTGTCTTTGCAAAGCATCCACACCAGGTCTGGATTTCATTTTTGATCTTTGCTTCCATTTGGGCTCAGGTGTCAGCTGTTTGTTCAGCCAACCGGGATCTTAAAAGGCAGGTACGAACCCTCCACTACCTACATTTCCTGGAGAGAAGAGCTGCACAGGAGCAGTGAGGTCAGGTGTATGCTGCAGTGCCCATCAACCGAGGCCAATTTTCTGCCTCTGATACTAAACACCACGGCTGTGCCTGATGAGCTGAGCTTCATTGCAACCCATGGGGAGAACTGGGACCCTGCCTACATAATTCACCTCTATCCTACACTCACTGTGCGGAATCTTCTGCCATATTCCTTACGGTATCTCCTTGAGGTATGCTGGTTCACTATTTTATTTATTTATTCAGTTTATACACGCCTTTCTCCTGGCAAGACACCCAAGGCACCTTCCAATAATATAGTACAGAGTTGTAATTCCCAAAGTTAACTGTTCCAAGCTTTGGACTAGGTGGGCAACCTCTGCCCAGAGGTAAATTTGTTTCCTGTCTTCTAGAAATGAATTACTTCTTCATAGAACTGCTTCCTTGTTCTGTAATATGTCCAGAAAGGTTACAACTACAAAATCTGTTATGAGAGTATTTCAATGCTCTTGGCAAACCTCATATTTTAATTTTGTCCCAGTGTGATAAAGATCTCCTGAATGTACTTGATGATTGCAGATTGTCTGTTTTCCCAAAGCATTCAATAATATTGAGTTTCTGATTTTTTTAAGAGAACAGCAGAAACGCATGAATTGCCAGAAGGGAGCACGGCTGACGTTCTCCATGCCAGAATTAATGGTGAAATCATGGAGTTAGTCTTGGTAAAATATCAAGGAAAAGATTGGAACGGACACTTCCGGGTCAGTGAAACTTTGCCAGAGTTCTTTCCCGTGCGCTTCACATCTGATTCTGCAGATGCAATGACAGTGGACATATACATTCACATGAGAAAAGTTGGAAGCCGCATGATCGTGTCTGTATACAGTCCTTATTGGATCATCAATAAAACATCCCGTGTTCTCCAGTACCGTGCAGAGGACGTGCATGTCAAGCACCCGGCAGATTATAGGGATATTATCTTGTTCTCCTTCAAGAAAAAGAACATTTTCAGTAAAAATAAGGTAGGGCATCAACCGGACTATAAATATTTATGTATGTATTTATATAGCGCCATTGGTGTACATGATGTTTACAAGTGAAACAACCAAAAACAGCAGATCCTGCCAAAGACATACGATCTGAAATGTGTGTGTGTGTGTGTGTGTGTGTACATATGTTGTTGTATACACAGATACGTATGCACATGGACATATATGCACACGCACACAGAGGGAAGGAAGGAATAATTAAAAAATGTAAAACTATACAGTACAATTATAAAACAAATTATCCACATAAAATATTAAAAAATACAATGCAACACAAAGAAAAATGACAAATACATATAATCAAAATAGGCAAGACTATAAAATAATTTTAAACTGAAATTCCGAAAGCCTTGGAAAATAAGAAAGTTTAAACTGAGATTTAAATATAGTGTTGGAAGGAAGCTAGAGAAGTAAAATGGACACCTTTGAGAGTACTGCTTTACAGGCTTTCTTACAATTTGGAAAGTATTTTTTCAGGTAATTTTGTATGACTTTTCCGTTTTATGTGATTGTGGCATACTAGTTTTATGGAAGTTTGGAAAAGTCTAGCTAGCTTGAAATTTACTCACCTGGCTGATTGCATTTGGCAGAATGTTTCTTTTTTAATTAAAATTGAAAAAAAATGATTTTTACTGCTTTTTTAATAAACTGTGACAGTCTGAGTGCAGAGTTCCACATCATTCTCACTGATGGTGAAAACGGCGATTTGCCCCCTGCTTTGACCAGGAGCTCATTTTGTTTACCAGAGAGCTAAAGTTCCCCTGTTTGTCCGGAGAGCTTCTGTGGAGGTGGCCACAGATGTGTCAGGTCCAATGCCTAATTTCCTTTGCTTAGGCTGTTGGCATTATAATCACCTGTAGAGTTCAACACTAGTCAGCTAAATTGAAGTGCAGATTCAGCCAGGTTCCTTTCTTTCAGAATGGAGAATAACACTGTGAAAACAGTGACATTGTTGGTAAAATTGATTTCTTTTTTTTTAAATTTCTGGTCCTGTCATACCCTAAGCTCATTCTCTGTTCTGTCTTTCTCCTTGCAACTCCATCTCTGCCCTGGCTATAGATCCAGTTAAGCATCTCAACCAGTACGTGGTCTAATAGTTTCTCTCTGGATACAGTTGGAAGTTATGGATGTGTGAAGTGCCCGGCCAGTTTCATGGATTTCCTGGTAAGCCTCTCGCTCTTAGAGTTGCTTCCTTCTTATACTACCTGTCCTTCCTACCAGACTCATGAGCTTGGAATGCTCAAGTTTCTCTCATCAGTCTATGGATTATTTACCCTGTTCGTCCTTCATGTGTGCTGGCAGATGTGGTAGCACCGTGATTCTCCACCGCCATGGCAACATCTGGTAGAACTGCTGGGTTGGAACTTTGGTGAGGAACTAGAGCTCTCTTGCTGAGAACTCTTAAGTACACCTCCCTGAACAACAGATCACAGGATGCTGTAGGGTGTTGCTTTGACGCTTAAAGTAGAATTATAGCATACTATCTGGGCAATGTGAACCTGTCCTTGGTGGGGAACTTCATCCTTTGAACACATACTGGTGCTTTCAGTACCTCAGTCTTAATCCTGACTTGTCTGCTACTAGAAGATTCCTTTGTGTTTTAAAGTGGAAAATCTGTTTCTGATTTCCCTTCTTGGCAAAAGGTTGGAAGGGCAGAACAGTCAGTGTCAGCGCTAAAATAACTGTACTGAATTTTATTGAATGCTTGGAGTCTTGTGGAAATGTACATTTCAATCATACTGTTCTGCAGGTTGGTGTTAGTATTAAAATGAGCAGCTTCAACCTCACCAGGATAGTTACTTTAACTCCGTTCTACACCATTGCAAACAAATCTTCCTTGGAATTGGAAGTGGGAGAAGTGGGAGCTGACGGCTCGATGCCTACTAACAAATGGAGTTATTTTTCATCTTCAGAGGTAATGCATGGAAAGTTACATTTGTCACTTGAATTGATCCGCTTCAAATGTGCAACCAGCATTCTTCATTACTCCTAGTCCTAAAAGATGATGGATTACTGATGGATCAGTAATAGATACTAGTAGACAAGGTTTTTCTGTTTTGCTTGGGTAGGGGTGGGCAAAATGTGGCATACAGGGCATATGGCCCCCTTCAAGAGTGTTTCTATGGCCCCCATGGGCTCAATTTTTTTGTTTGTTTCTGGGTCCCCTCCAAGGAGAAAGGGGGCATTTTGCCATTTTTAAAAATCAAGAAGTGAGTTCTCTGTTACTTTCCATTGTAAAAACTCCTTTCCTGGTCCTGAAGTGGTCCGAGGGGGCAGAAAAGTGGCAGAAATGTCCCCCATATATGCAGACACCCACCTTTGAGGGCATTTGGGTTGAAACAGGTTTTTTTTCCTTGCAGGGGTGTGTGTGTGTTCCATTGGGGGCAGGACTCCAAAGTCTTGTGAGGAACTAGTTTGGCCCACTGCGCTCTGATAGGTGCCCACCGCCCTGTGCTAGGGAATAATGATCACTTTCTGTATTAGTATATGTCAGGGGTACAAACTGTGTGGTCCTCCAGTTGCCATTGGGTTGTAACTCCCATTGTCCCTCCCAGTTGGCTATGCTGGCTGGAGCTGTTGGAGTTGCATGTGAACAACATTTGAAGAACTTAGATACATGCGCTCCTGGTAATTGTAAGTTGCATGATAACTTTAATGAAACATAGGGTGATAAAAATGCAATAGATACTGGTTCCTGAAGAAAGGAACCTCTGAAGATGACAGTTGTCCTTGTTTAGGTTTGTGTGGTTCAGGTGTATCCACCATTTTAATATAGATCTTTTTTTATTCTGCCCCTAGTGTCTTCCTTTCTGGCCAGAAAATTTGTCTGGCAAACTCTGCATCAAGGTGGTTGGATGTGACCGTGTATCCAAAACATTCGTCTACAACCAACAGGACAATGGCACTTTGCTTAGCCTGGAAGAACTGGTGAGTTTTTGCACATGTTTGTTGATATTATTTTCCTCTTAAAGAACTCAAATTGGTGTATTAAACTCAGCCCTTAGAAGTGTCAAAATATAAAGTAGCCCTTTAAAATAAGCTCAGAAGATATGTTAGTCTGCAAAACATTTTCCTCAGCTCACATGGGTTGTCAGAAGGGATGGCCACCTCCCCATCTTTCTGCTGTTTTCCAGAACTAATGCTACTGCAAAGGAAGGCTGGCCCTTAAGATTCACACAATGTCTCATTTCCTGAACGTACACAATCCTAGATCTGGTTGGAAATATTCACTGTAAAAGCTACAGTGAATCTTGGTTATGATTCTCCGGAGACCATGCTATAGATTTTAATATATGATCATTTCTTTTCAACAGGATACGGGCATCATAGTAGATGTGAATGTTTCTGAGCATTCTACAGTCATTACCTTCTCGGATTATCACGAAGGGGCTGCGCCAGCTCTAATCATCAATCATACTCCCTGGGTGACTCTTAAATATAAGCAGAGGTGTGGGAAAGATTCTTCTTCTGTCTTTGGGGAGAGAAACACTTTAGTACTCAGATGTATGTTTTTAAACCTCATTTGTGTCACCCTTGTGTGCATCCATGTTAACGGTTGTGGTTTTTATTCCTGCAGTGGCTCACAAGAAGAGATGGAACTGAAGCCGAGGGAGGTGAGACTTTTTGCTTGGGCAGATCCCACAGGAACAAGAAAACTGACTTGGGCATATGCTCATAACATTGGGGAGCAAGATCTTCTTAAGGTATGTTGTGTCAGTAAAGTGCAATGACAATGTTTTCTGAGTGTTCTTACTGTGGAAAATAATTTCTCTGCCTGTCAAAACTGTGAGTCTCCATCCACTTAATGTGTTAGCATCTTTCAAACTATTAAGGCATTTTTTTAAAAAAAAGTTGGTTTCTTTGGAGTATGTTGCTCGAAATAGCGTTTAATTCTTTGTTTCAGGTTTCCTTGTCAAATTATTCAAGTAGGCAGCTTTTTGACTGTAGAGAGTTTGTGTTCCATGTTCTGTGCTTAGTGTAACAAGGTGGTATTCCACTGCATGCTTCTGTTCTACTAAGTATAAATTAATGTTCATTTAGAAATTAAATCACTCTCTGAATTTTTCAAAGTAATAACTGTGTCAGTTTCAGCATTAAGGCAGAGGAAGGAAAAGAAAGATGGGACGCTTAGAGTAACAGATACGCTTTTAGCAAGAGCTTTTGTGAATTTCAATCACTTCTTCAAATGCACTGATGGAATACAGCACCTATAATTTGATTGTTGTACAGTAGTCCCCCCTTACCTGCAGTTTCACTTCTCACGGTTTCAGTTACCTGCAATATACCTTTCCCCTTACAAACTCACTTTCTTCCCTCCCACGCTTTGCTCCAATCCATCTCATGGCATCTGGACAGCAGCAACCACACAGCCTGCTATGTGTCCTGCCACCCACATCTTGCTTGGCTGCCTACCCCCTAGTTTAGCTCCCCCTCCACCAGCAGTGTAACTGGAAATGGCTCTGGCACCACTGGAAAAAGCCGTCTGGCTTCAGAGGAGACATAAAGAGGCTTCATACTGTCTAATAGTTTGAGGCCTCTCTGTGGTCCCAGCAAAGCTAGAGGGATACTTCTGGTGATGTTATGTGGGCGGTACTGTTTCAGGCACCCATGAGGGGGTCTTGGAAAGTACCCCCCGCAGATGGGGGGTTGGGGACTACTGTACTCGATCAGTGTATCTGGAGAAATAGATTAAAATCCACAAAAGCTGATGGTGAAATAAATCAGTCAGTTTTAAAGGCACCACTAGGTTCCTTCCCCACCCCTTTCCTTTTTATATTGCTCACAGAGAGTTTGCTTCGGTTTGGTAGCGACAGGTTTCGTTTTGTGTTTGCTCAGCCAGTGTTCCTTATGTCATATCGATCTAGGATGAGTGTGGTCAGTTCCCTTACAACTCCAACACACAAATACATTGGGTCTCTTTCCTGGACGGGCGCCAAAGAGTCCTGCTTTTCACTGACGACGTTGCCTTGGTTTCCAAAGCCCGCCAAGCGGAAGAGATGGAGCAGCCTGAACAAGAAATCAACCTCTCTCTCCACAGCCTTGGGCTTTCCTTAGTCAACAATGAAAACAAGCAGGAAATTTCTTACATCGGAATCACCAGGTATTGTCCATAAGCCATGTATTTGGTCTTGTTCACACTGCACAATTACAGTATTTTGATACCACTTTGATTGTTGTCACTCCACTCCACGGAGTCTTGGGATTTGTATTTTGGTGGTGTGTTTAGAATTATCTGCCAGAGAGCTCTACTGCCCCACCAAACTACAAATCCCAAGGATACACAGAATGCAGCCATGGTCACTGAAGTGGTATCAAAGCACTTTGTGTGAAAGGGACAAGAGAGAAATTATTTATATTTCTCTGAAACAAAATTTTATCTAAACACTTGGGCATCTTCAGTATTAAGAAAGCCACATAAAACAAATATAGATTTAGAAGAGTTTTCTTTGCCTGTGACTTGCTCTTTTCACTGGCCGTTGGATCCTCAAGGCATCCTGTCCTATTGAAATACATTTAACTACTTTAGAAGTTCAGAGATTAAGAGGCGCAGTGTAGTGATTCTTTGAGCCTTTAACTGAGATGTGGCTATCTTCTGAAAGCTTATGGGTTCCTTTTTGTCTTCCTCTGGACATATGCTTTGTCATTTGAAGGCTGGGGAGAGGGAGGGTTAAGGTGAGCGCATTTAGAGGGGAAATCACATGACAATACAGTTTAAGAGGCTCAAAAAACTTGTCGTGGGGAGTCAGAGAGGGTCTGTTGCGCCTCCGGTTTGTTGGTTGCAGCCTACAGTCTGTACTTCCCTTACCTTGGTTTCCTTAAAACACAAATGTAGTGATTTTTTTTAAAAATATCTTTTCCTCTGATCTTTTTTCTTGCAGTTCAGGCATTGTCTGGGAGTTAAAACCAAAGCAGAGGTGGAAGCCATTTAACCAAAAACAGATCAGCCTCTTGGAGCAAGCTTATCAGAAGCATCTTTCTGGAGGAGGGACTGAGGCCTCCGGTTGGGTTAAAATAGAGAACAATTTCGAGGTATGCCAAAGCCACGCAATAACAGGTTGTCTGGGGTGGTCCAGAATTTATTGTGGGGTGTCATAGCCCATGTTGCTTATTTGTTGTCATGGTTTGGGGTCATCATCTTGCTTTCATACCCATTGCAGAAAAGCCAGTTTCGGTTAGAACAAATTTCTCGTTCATCTTGAAGGGACTGGTCCTTGAATCGTAAGGGATACCTTATGTGGAATAAGTGGAAGTTTATTTTGGGGAGCAAAGCATAAAAAAAACTGCAGGTTTTTCTCATGTCTTCTGTTTGAAACTTTGTATGGAAAAGATTTGGGATCAAGCAGCCAGCATTAACACTGAATTCTTTAACCCCCCTGTGTGTTCTTCACTATCTTTGAGTTTTAATAGTTTAAAACTTTTTAAAGTGATTTTGTCGTACCCTGTCCTGAAATTCTCAGATGTAGAGTGGAATATAGTTGTTTTGATAAGTAGAATAAATAATACTTACCTTTTCAGGTAAATTTTAATAAAATGCCGATGGAAATGCGGCTCCCAATCAAATGCTGCATCAAGCGAGACTTCCTGTCGGGCATTCAGATTGAATTCAAGCAGTCGCGTCACCAGCAAAGCTTACGGGCCCAGTTATACTGGCTTCAGGTACAATTCTTCTGAGATAATTTTATGTTTGGGGCATGTCAGCAAAAGTCCCTCTCCATGAGATGGGAAGCTCTACTTTGGAAGGTGGTAATTATGAACAGTATGAGTCTGTATTTTTTCATGGCTGAGCTTTTAGATGTTCTTGCCTGCCTTCAAGTCATTTCAGACTTGCAGCAACCCTAAGGCAAACCTATCACAGGTTTTTCTGGGGCTGAGAGTGTGTGATGCACCCAAGGTCAGCCAGTGGGTTTCCATGGCCAAGCAGGGAATCGAACTCAGGTCTCCAGGATCATAGTCCAGTGCTCAAACCACCACACCGAAATCATTGGAGCTTTGCTAATTACTCGGGATAATTTAAAAATTGTATTTTTGATTCATGAAGCTTTTAAAATGCCTTTAAAAGTTGTTTTTCGTAGAAGTCAACACTTAATCCATTTTGGAATGTTAAATCTATTTCTAATTGCTGGTTACCTTCTAGAACCAGTGTGGTATGGTGATTTGACTGTGACTCTGAAACCAGGGTTTGAATCCCCGCTCAGCTGTGGCACCCACTGGGTGGTCTTGGGCAAGTCACGCTCTCTCAGCCTCAGAGGAAGGCAAGGACAAACCCCCTCTGAACAGATCTTGGTGAGAAAACCCCATAACAGGGTTACCATAAGTCAGAAACACACAATAGTTCCCCTTGCTTTTTCTGTGTAGGCTACTGACATGGCTCTACAAAGTAATTTCTAAAATGTTAATACCCTGACAGGGTCTTGACTGGTATTTCTCAAATGCTGCTGTTCTACTTTCTTTGAAGGTTGACAACCAACTTTCCGGTTCAATGTTTCCTGTGGTATTTCATCCGGTAGCTCCTCCTAAATCAATCGCGTTGGATTCAGGTAGCAGTAAATGTGTAATTTCTAGATACATATCTAGCAAATAAAAAGTGCAATCTAAACGAATATGTATATTTCAACTGTTACATATTTTTTTGTCTTAGAACCAAAGCCTTTCATTGATGTTAGCATCATCATTAGGTTCAACGAGTACAGTAAAGTGCTGCAGTTCAAGTAAGTCTATTTAGTTTTTGAAATATAAACCATATTCATCTGATTACTAAATAGTGAATTTATTTATTTATTTTATTGCCCACTCTTCAGCTAAAAAGGCGCTTACAACGGCTTTCAAATCATTAATTTGAGATTTCCTTGCCCTCAGGCTTACTAGTTGTATAAGACAGGACCCAGAAGGAAAAGGAGATGGATCTTGGGGAGCAAATTACACTTCTGAGATGCTGATAAAGTTGATCAGATAATGCTAATCTGATACCTGGCAGCTCTTTTTCCCCTCGGAGCCAGAGCAGTGGCAGGGGCGCTCATAAGCTGTTGGGGCCAGGTTGTGATAGAGCTGTCCCTGGCTGCTCTTCTTTCTCTCAGAGGCCAGAAATAATAAGTTGTTAAGATTCAGAGTGAATGTCATGTTTTTAACTGAAGATGATTGAAAATAACAACAGCAGCAGTCTTCATCTATCTATTCCAACGTCCAGTTCGGTGTCTCTGGCAAGCCCAGAATAGAATTTGAGCATAACCTCATCTTCTTACTTGTGTTCCTTAGCAGTTCATATTCAGAAATGTACTGAGGGTAATATAAAGCCATCATCCGTAGCCATTGATAGACTTATCCTCGATGTATCTGCCCTCTGTAAAGCCATGAATTTTAGTCCCTTGTAAAGATGGTGGCCATCCCTGTAATGCCAAAAGCATCACAGCAGCAATTGCTGATATTTTCCGTTTCCTTTAGATACTTCATGGTCCTCATCCAGGAGATGGCTCTGAAAATAGATCAGGGATTCCTCGGAGCTGTCGTTGAACTTTTCACTCCATCTACAGACCCAGAAGCTGAAACTCAAAGGGTAATATATATATGAGATCAAAACTGCTTTTGTGTTTGGGTTCAGTTGTTAGTCTGATTTTAAAAATTATGGTCTGTAAAAGCACAGATGATGTATCTGTTCATATTTTTAAAACAGGGAAGATCTTAAATTTTCTAGAAAGTAATTAGAATGTAATATGATTAAAATATAACTAGAAAGAACCTGCACACAACAACTGTAATATTTTGGCAATTTTTGTTAATATATATAGTCTGTACTTACACAGGACCCAGAAATAGGTTGAGGTTAGTAGTTATAAATTTCCCATATGTAACCTGCAGGCTCAGATACCATGAAGTCACCAAATCTTGTCTGAATTCGGAAGCTAAGCAGGGTGAGGCCTGGTTAGTACTAGGATGGGAGACCAGCAAGGAATACCAGGTGCTGTGGGGTGTATTTCAGAGGAAGAGACTGGCAAAACCACCTCTGAGGATTCCTTGCCTAAGGAAAACTTAGAAATGTGTGGCATCACCATAAATCCACAGGCAACTTGAAAGCACATGCAGAGAAACATGTGAACCTCTCACATGAGAGTGTCTCTAAAGATTTATTTCATTATGTCATCACTGTGTATGGATCCATTACTGCAGTAATGCTCTAAAGTCATTATTTTTTTATTTGGATTGCTTTTCTGTTCTAGGTTTTCTTTTTTTATTATTTCTTCCCTGAATCCCCCTTGCTGCTTTTACTTAGTGTGTCTGATGAACTTAAATTACTGTGCACAGTTTAACCTCTGGAACAAGCTTCTGAGAGGGCTGATTTCTGATGCAAATAATCTTTTAAAAGAAATGCAGTGAAACATGCCTAGAAGATGAGGGGATTAAGTGAAAGAATTGGAATAAGTACTGTAATTTGATCTATGATGGTTAATCTTCTTTGGAATAATAGTAAGACAAACATTTATATACAAATGTTGACCTTTCATCAATCTTGTCTAGCTCACATTTGGAGACTGCAGTGAAAAAGTATTTCTTTTTTAACAGATGAAGTTGATTCAGAAGGACGTTGATGCTCTTAACACGCAGTTGATGGAGTCGTCCTTGACTGATATATCCCCTCTTAGCTTCTTTGAGCACTTCCATATTTCTCCACTGAAGGTAAATTTTGAAAAGCATGTGCTTTGATGTTAACAAAAATCCAGGTTTGGTGGTGGACTTTCTCATAAGACCTGTGCTGAGACGAAAGATAAAATGATGCTGTGTCATCTGTTCAAGCTTCACAGCCCCAGGAAGTTTAAAGAACCGTGGAGCTTGATGAAATCTCATTTAAATCAGACATATCAATATTTATTCTTTATTGTTGTTATTTTAAACACCTGCTGATGCTTTACATAATTGAAAGATAAAATAATCATGATCCTTGTTTTGCCAGCAGGCACAGTCTGATAGAATAGCCTTTATTTAAGCTTTCACTTCATAACCTAGTTCTCATTTTCCTTGTTTACAATTAGAGATTTGGGGAAATCAGTAGGGAAATCATGACTGAGTGTCTTCGTTCTGTTAAATTTAAATTTTTCTCTCCATTAAATAGCTAACTGGGTAGAAGAAAATATCCCTTGGGCTCTTTCAAAATAATTTGTGGAACCCATGTTAAATTCAGGTTTAACATTTTTTTTGCTCTCGGAGTGGAGCTGTATCTTACCTGATGGTAGGTCATCTAAGTTGCTCTCATTTTCGTTGACATGGCAGATGGTGTACACTTAGCAGGCATGTTATCCTAGTATTTAGGTGGTTGTCTGCCAAATATTAGGCTTGAGAATATTCTTGAATTCTTATGTGCTGAAACTTTGACACCTTAAAAACCTGCTAAGTTGAGGCTATATTGTGTATTGTGTTGTGTTGTGTTTCTGGTGCAGGCTAAGCATCCCTTATCCAAAACGTTAGGGACCAGAAGTGTTTTGTATATTAGATTTTTTTCCCAGATTTTAGAACACCTGTACTTGCATAGACATAAAATATGATGTTGCACAGGAGATTTCTGTGGATTTTCTCCTTGATGTTTTCCGGTAGCAGGCAAAGATCTTTTTATTCCGACAAGCTTTTAGAACTGAAAGGATTTAAGGAACAGGCTAGGGGCTGCTGTATGGTCGTAACTGAACTGTTTTGAAGAGATTTTATCTTTTAATTGCATATTAGTCTTTTAATTAAACTATTTACAGCATTAAAACAATTCACACTTCAGTTAAGAAGTGTGAATCATTTGAGTGCAGCAAATAGTCTAATTTTAATTATTCACTTTCTGTATGTTTCTAATTGTATTGTACTTTATATCTTCAGCTGCTTTGATTACCAGTTTTGAGGAAAAATGCGGGGGGTGGGGAGAAATGATGATGGTGATGATAGTTATAATATTTCTGGGTTTGGAATGTAGCCGCAAAGCTGCTGATAGTAGAGTATCTAAAGTTTTCCAGCAGTGTGACAAACGGTGCAGGATTGTGGTCCCAGGACACACTCTTTATGTGGGTGTACGCTGCAGCCATCTTATTGAAACTCAGGAGGTGTGGGATCTGGTCAACATCTCGATGTGAGACCGCTTGGTCTCCACCGATTGTGCCTCCATCAGTTCCATGATGAAGGGAAGTGTGAATTTAAAAAAAAATGGAATGCTTATCTTTTTCTAGCATCTCCAGCTGTTAACAGACTGGCAAAGTGAGCCTGTCCTGTTCTGACCTTAGCCTACATAAGGAAAGATGAGAGAAATTCAATTAAGGAGCGCCTCAAGAATCTCTGTGCCTGTCTTTTCTTGGCAATTCATTTCACACCACAGGAGGGGACAAATGAAAATTAATGAGCTGGCAGGGCAAGGCTTCTCAAAGAGCTATTTTAATGTTTTAATACCTTTCTGGTAATACCATGTAAATATGAATGTTTGAGCTGAGATTGTGCGTCGGCCCATAGCTCCGCACACACGCTCCACGTCCTTCCACCACCCCATCATCTGTCAAGCCTTGGAAGGGGTCCCTCCTCATTTCATTCACCAGTGGAGAAGGGAGTGAGGGGGAGGCAATTCAGGCTGCAGAGAAGCCGTGTGGCTTGGTTGTGGAGGCAAAAGGTGAGGGTACGCTCTCAAATGGAGTGTGCCCACCTTTTCCTTGCCCCGGAAGGAGGGATGTTAGGAAGGAGGGCCTTACAGGTATTCTTGCATCCCCAGTTTTAACCCTGTGCACGTTAAGACTCAGTAACCACCAGTGGCCAGAAATGTTTGCAATATCCTTTTTGTCTTGAATTTCCATCCTCTTAGCTGCATTTGAGCCTGTCCTTGGGAGCCGGTGGGGAAGCCTCGGACAAAGGCAAAGGAGAAATGATAGCCATCCATTCTGTGAACCTCTTGCTGAAGAGCATTGGGGCCACCCTCACAGACGTGGATGATCTCATATTCAAGTAAGTGGGCCAAGCATTGAACTTAGCTTCCCTTTCTGGCTTCCTGTGGAATACGGTGAGTAAACGTTTGCAGTACTGATCATTCCCAGTTCTCTTCTCACTACCTGGAACCTGTCCAGGGGGAGAGAGACCAAAATGGTGAAAGGTGTGGAAACCGTGAAGCCCTCCGAGGAGCAGCTTGGGTATGTTGAGCCTGGAGAAGAGAAGTACAGGAGCTGACATGATAGCCATGTTTATATGTTTGAAAGCGTGTTGTATGGAAGAGGGGCAAGCTTGTTTTCTGCTGCTCCAGAGACTAGGACATGGAGCAGCGGCTTCAAACTACAGACAGAGAAATTCTACCTAAAGAACTTCCTGATGGTGAGAGTGGTTCGACAGTAGAATATACTGCCTCGAGTGTGGCAAAGTCTGCTTCTTTTCAGCTTTCTTAAACAGAAGCTGGATGGCTGTCTGTTGGGAGTGCTTTGATTGTGTCTTCCTGCATGGAAGGATGGGGTTGGGTTGGAATAAAATCAGCTTAGGTTGCTATAAGTTGGAAACAATTTGAATGCACAGAACAACAACAAATTAGCAGTTGAAAAATAAAAAATGGTGCTTTTCCATAGTATTGATTTGATATTCCTTTCAGACTTGCTTTCTTCGAAATCAAGTACCAGTTTTACAGAAGAGATGAACTGATGTGGAAAGTCATTGGGCATTACAGAGACCAAGTAAGTTGCTGTTGTTTTCTCCTGTCTATTTCCAAGAAAACTTATGTGTGTTAAAGTAATGTAGTGAATCTCATTCAGATGTTTTCCTAACACTTGTAGCTTAGCTGTGTTTTTGTTATCCAGTAGGAGTTAATGCAGGGTGTAAAGTGCTGTTCCTAAGCTTGAAAAATCTTAATACACACCAACAGTGTTGTAATTATAGTATATAGCTTTGTTCTTAAACTAGCATTAAAGATAGTTTCCTTTGGCATGCATATAAATTCTTGTTCAGTTCTTTTTAAAATTAAACACTAATTTGCTTGTGTTGGCTTTTACTAGTTCCTCAAGCAGATGTACGTTCTAGTGCTGGGCCTGGACGTCCTAGGTAATCCCTTTGGCTTAATCCGAGGCCTGTCAGAGGGTGTGGAAGCTTTCTTCTATGAGCCATTCCAGGTATGAAGTGTCACTGGTGTTATTGGACATTGGTTCAAAAGTTGGTGTGCAATTTAAAGTGTGTGTATGTGTGTGTCGTGTGCATGGAAAATAATTCATATTTCTCCTCCAGGGAGCTGTTCAAGGACCCGAAGAGTTTGCTGAAGGTTTTGTGATTGGTGTAAAAAGTCTGCTGGGACACACAGTCGGTATGTTGAGAGCAGTGTATTTCCAAGCGTGTTATATACATTTGACCTGAATGTTTACGCAGCAGATGAGTGTTTAGAATCTTTAAGGAATCATTCTAGGTTTGTTTTGAGACATTGTTGGAATTGAAATATCTCTCTAAGAGGCACAGGCCATCTTCTGTTTACCAGATCATTGTGTTTAATTCTTTCTGAGATGTTGATGGAATCTCATAACTGTCCTCTATTTTTCACCTGTTGACAGGTGGAGCCGCAGGCGTGGTTTCACGGATCACTGGTTCTGTTGGGAAAGGTCTGGCTGCTATCACTATGGACAAAGAATACCAGCAGAAGAGAAGAGAGGAGATGGGACGTCAGCCGAAAGATTTTGGGGATAGTCTTGCCAAAGGAGGGAAGGGCCTTCTTCGGGTACGATGCTTTGATAGTGCTTGGATTTCCTTGTTGGTGCTTAAAATGAATAAGAAATCCAAGGAACACAGTAAATTAACCTTAGTTCATTTGGCAGGGGCGTTTGGATTGTTTTTTCAGTTTCTCATGCTACTTGCTGGAAGAGGAAAAAAACCCAATCAAGATAACTTAATTATATCAACAGAAATGGAAGTATAATTTTATTGGGTAGCAGATGGAACCCAGAGCTGCTCTACACCTGCTCTCTGCTGGAACCAGAAAACAGAGCCTGCTGTTTTGTGCCTTCAAGTAGTTTCCAATTTACGATGACCCTAAGGGGTTTTCTTGGCTAGGCCTGCTCAGAGGATTTTTGCCTTTTCCTTTGAGGCTGAGAGAATGGGACTTGCCCAAGGTCACCTGGTGGGTTTCCATGGCTGTATGGGGATTTGAACTCTTGTCTTGAGAGTCATAGGCCAACTCTCAAACCACAACCCCACGCTGGCTCTTGAAAACAGCTCGCTTGTCGTCAGTAAAAGGCCTGCTGAGCCCTTCTGTGATTTGAGTTCATATGCTAATGATAGATCTGGGTTAATTGCAATATTCATTCTGGCAATGTGTGTATCTATCCTGTATATCAATTAACCTTTGAAGGCATTTTTTTCAGTAGTTGTTTTCCTGGATGAATAGCATTTTCCATTCTTCTTAAAAAAGGCTTAACTTGTTGGGCTGTTGTGTGTGTACATGCATGTGCTCATTGCCGGCATCCCTGGGTGAGGCTGACTCTGTGAACTGGCCCTGAGTGAATTATTTTGAGGTTTCCAATAGGAGAAGAGAATGCCACAAGATGCTGCATGCTAATGGAGTGTGAACTTTTTCAGTTCTGATTTGCTGTTCTGTCTCTGTTGTTTTCTTTAAGGGAGTTGTTGGCGGAGTGACTGGGATAATCACCAAGCCTGTAGAAGGTAAGCAGGACACAGTTGTACTGGTGACCTTAGAGGGCACTGAATAGGTTTAATAGCAATTCTAGTTAACATTTTAAAATTATGTTTTATTCCAAAACTGGATGATTCTGCTCAAATTTGGAAACAAGACTGAAACACCAATGATTGAAGAATGGATTGCAAAGATTGCTGAGTTAACCCAAATTGCCAAATTAACATGGGTTTTAAAGGATAAATCAATTGGGGATTTTTTGAAAGATTGGAAACTATTTATGGACTTTTTCAGCAAGAAGAAGTCTAGCAGTGCAGTAATTTGTGGCTGTGGTCACTAAAGGACCATAGTCACCTTCTTTTCTGCAGGGCTAAAGGAGTTTTGTTTCCCTGAGTACTCTGTTGGCTGCTATCTAAATGGCTGTGACACTCCACGCAAATTTTTGAAACCTATTTCTGAAATCAGTAATCTGATTTTGCAGTAATTGCAACATTGCATGGTCGTGTTGGGAATCTCACCCTAATTCTTATTCTTATTAATTTATTTAAAGCACGTATCTATCACCTCCAAACCCACCAGGGCCCCCTGTGGCAATGTACAGTGGATAAAAACATTTAAAACATTAAATATGACTAAAAACTTTTAAAAAACAGACTAAAACCACTCCCTAAAAATAAGTTTGAACCAGTGGTGGTTAAAACAGAGTAATGAAAGAAGGACTTGGGTGAGTGCAGAATGTTATTAATATTGTGGCTGAAAGTATACATCAGTTGCTTTATATAAATAAATAAAGAGATAACATTAGAATTAAGAGAGAACAATTCCAGTGGCACTGACTTAGCTCTCAAGTATGATGCCGTATCAAGTAGAAAAAGAAAGATAGCCATGCAGGGTGGTTTACTGCCTGACAGATTTATTGGGGATTCCGGGTTTGGGCAGGAGTATGTAATTCTGCCTTTGTATATTTTTATTCTGGAAGGTGCCAAAAAGGAAGGTGCAGCCGGCTTCTTCAAAGGCATTGGCAAAGGGCTGGTAGGGGTCGTGGCCCGTCCAACAGGCGGCATTGTGGACATGGCCAGCAGTACGTTCCAAGGGATCCAGAGGTAAATGCTTTTGGATAGTTGCTTCATGATCTGACTTGCTGGAAGTGTATCCTATGATATAAGATTAGCCCCGAGTGAAAAAGATTCAGTCTTGTTTAAAGTCTGATACATGATCTCTCCCAAATGGGGAAACCAGAAATGTATGAGAGAGAGAGAGATGGAAATTTGCCTGGTATGTACCCATGAGGAAAAGAGTGATGAATGCACTGTACACACAAAGTTACATACTTACACCCACATATGCCTGCTGTATGTTCCTCCCACTTTTCTGATCGTAGGAGCTGGGCCAAGGCATGCGTGGTAAATTGCCATCTCCTCTTTTCATAGCCCTTGAATCCACAGGAGACTAGATTTGTTGAAAGAGAATCATTGAATCATAGAAATGTAGAGTTGGAAGAGACCCCGGGGGCCATCCAGTCCAGCCCCCTGCTATGCAGGAACACCCCTCAAAGCACTCCCAACAGATGGCCATCCAGCCTCTACTTAAAAACCTCCAAAGAAGGAGGAGACTCCACCACACTCCATGGAGGCAGCAGCATACTCCACTGCCAGACAGCTATGACTGTCAGGAAGTGCTTCCTGAGGTTCAGGTAGAATCTCCTTTCCTGCAGCTTGAATCCATTGCTCCTTGTCCTGGTCTCTGGAGCAGCGGAAAACAAGCCCTCTCCTTCCTCTACATGGCATCCCTTCAGATATTTAAACATGGCTATCATGTCCCCTCTTAACCTTCTCTTCTGCAGACTAAACATACCCAGCTCCCTAAGTCTATCAAGAGTATTGATTTTGGTCCCTACAAAAGGGCCAAAGAGGCATATGATGGGATGGACAGACCTTAAATTGCCTCTGTCTCTGCCCCTATGCCATGCTGTATTTTGGCACCCTGTGCCAGATGCCAGTCACCCTGACCACCTCCATGGAGTGTATCAAAGACCTACCCTCCCTTGCAGTGCCTTTTACCATGCGAGTCCAGGTAAATAAATTCTGGGGAAAGAGGAAAGCATTCTTTCCCCTGGAGTTGTCCCTTCTGGAACTTCTGTCTTTTTCTAAAACCAGTTTTCTCTTTTTATACCTCAACTCTCTCTCGATAACAGCCCATAACTTTTAACTGAATTATGGTCAGGGCACCTGATTTGTCATCTTGCTGTGAAAATTCTGTAGCTAGTAAGTTTGGCTTCGGGGTGCATCATGTTCTCCTTTAGAATTTCCTTGAGTCTCAGCACTTGAACTGGAATGCCTGGTGCTCCAGTGTTTCATTTGGTCAATTTATACAGTCTTAAGATTGATTGATTTCTTCAATATGCAGTGAAAAAATGAAATCTCTTCTTGCTTTGTTTTTTGGGCAGGGTGGCAGAATCAACTGAGGAGGTGTCCAAACTGCGCCCCCCACGTCTTATTTGCGAAGATGGCATCATTCGGCCCTACGACAGGGGTGAAGCTGAGGGATATGATTTATTTGAGGTATGGGCTGATAATAGTGGTTTTAAAAGTATAAGAAAACAAAAGATAAACATATTTGAAGTATTCACTACAGTATGGTGTTTAGATGCAACACTAAATCCCAGTTAATCTAAAATGGAAGTGGAAGCTTTCTGTCTCCTTCTCATGACCACGAGGACGGAGACTTGGCTGCATTTGTGCGCAACACTAAGCCACGGTTTACATGAGCAAACCACATCCCTTGCTTCAGTATTCATTATTGGAAAGTGGCAAGTTGGCCAGGGAGATTTATACTCATGACTTGGGAAAAAGTATGATATAATATGTAGCTGGGAAACTTGAGTTTAGATTGCTGCTCAGCTCCAAAGTTCATTAGATGAACTTAGCGTGTTTCAGTGTGAGATTCGTGGGGTAGTTCCCCATATACCATCTGGACTTGTGCAAGAAGCCCAGAATTGTTGTGTTCAGAAATGCTTTTAAAAATTAAATTATATTCATAGAGCTGTCACTGCTTTTGTGTTCTTCACTGGTAGTATGTGTTAAATTACAGAACAGTAATTTTTTTCCTTAAAAATAATTTGCTTTCCAAACTGGCAAGAAAAAATACTGTTGTTTGATAACATTCAATGAAATCTCATCCATTAAGTATCTGAAAATCTGATTCTTTCCTGTCTGATATATTCCTGTTATCTGTAGTACACACTCTGTTTCTAATACAATTCTTCTTTCTTCCTCTCTCCCACCATGCTTACACAGCAACAACTGGAATAATGGAGTTTGCTGTTTCTGTTCTTTTCTTCTGATTACCTTTAATCATCTTTATCTGCCTTGGCTTGTCTTAAAATTAAGGGCAAGATCCCATGGGAATCCACTGCATTCAGAGCCTTTACTCTGACTCAAGTTTTAAGCTCCCAATTTCAAACAATAAGAGAAATAATTTCTTACCTCTGAAGTCAGCAGCACAGTGGGGAAAACTAAGGGGTGTGAAGATAGAAAAAGTTTTCTTTTTCTTTTTTAAATGTTCTTTCTGCATGATTTTGTATAATTAAAACCAAAGCTATCAGTGGCAATGTAGATCAGCTGTTGGCTAGCTGAAGTGTTGCCTGATTTGCGATATATGGAGTAGCATCATTTGATTAAATTAGCCATGATTGTCCATCACTCTGCTGAAGTATGAAGTGACTCTCTGTTTATACTAAAAAGTTTGGTATCTGACAGGGGTGGGAGTTTTCAGTGTAATATTACTTTTTCTCTGTTCTGGTAAGAATTATAGAATCCTATATACCCAAAAAGGATCTTTGTAGAGGAAAAAAATGCCATTTTAAAAATTCTGCCTGGATAAGTAAATGCAAGTCTTTTTGAGAAAGTAAAACCAGTGCCTTGTTGCTCAAATGAAACTGTTTGTATGGCAGCATATGTTTAGTTTATGTATAAGTTTCCCTTCAGTGTTTACTATCGTACTGTGTTGATTTAAAGATATGTTTGGGAACAATGCATCTTCCTTACATAGTACTGTGTTTTGGAAGAATATTTGTGTAACATTCAAGCAAAAGATGGATATGCAGTCCCCCCTGAACAGCAGATGCTTGCACGATTCTGTTAACATTAAGAATAAGAAATGCACTGAATGCTTTGGCAACAAATAAAATATATATCACAGCTCCTTAAAAAGAAGAACAACTTACTGTACCTTACCGCCTTGTACTTCCAATAGCTCCTTACTTTATTACCTCTAATAAACAGTGCACACATAAACAAATCACCTTAATACCTAATATTATTGTTGTTGTGTGCCTTCAAGTCATTTCCGACTTACAGCAACCCTACCATGGGGTTTTCTGGGGGCTGAGAGAGTGTGACACATGCCCAAGGTCACCCAGTGGGTTTCCGTAGCCAAGTGGGAAACTGAGTCAAATGCTCAAACCACTGCATCGTGCTGGCCATAATATCTAATATATGAAACAACATTTTCAATCTAAAGTCCATGATATCACAGCATCACATATGGCAGTTTCGATCCATGGATTTTTTTTTCCTTCACAGAAGGCAATCTCTATGTTCAAAACTTGTTTTCTACAGCTGAATAGTTGATATATAGCACACTGCATTTTTGTACAGGATGTAATTTCTGTTTGGATCCCTTCAGGGATAGGAGGAAAGACCTTTCCTCTCTAATTCTAGTCTAATTTGTTCAGTTGCAAACTTTCTTAACATAAGCACAGTATTTCCAGTGGGAAGAGTGGAGTTTCTTGTTGCTATATTATCAGTGACTGAGAAACTTCATAATTTATCATCAGCAGAGTTTTACAGACAGAATGTAGAGGCCAATTGTAATTTTACGTTGCTCAGGAGAAGGAAGACGAAAGAATGATTATGAGGAATCTTTGTTTTTTTGGGGTGGTCCTGGGTGAGATACGGTACAGCTGTACAGAATGCAGAATTTATTTATAAATGTGTACTTCACCTGTATATTCACACAAGGTGTCCTGGGATTATTATTACCATGTACTTAATTACATTAACATAGTTGAAGTGTAATTAATTATGTTGGTTGATCTTTTTTCCTGATTTTTTAAAAAACGTTAGTAAAGCATGTGTTATTCTTTAATAATATTTATATTTAATTAAGTGGGATGTCCAGTTCTTATCTAACAAATGCTGCGGTTGAACAACTCAAACGTGTAAAGTTCCTTCCTCCCTTTTGTTGCATATTCAAAAGGTTTTGTATGTGCCATTATACAGTTTTGTATGTACATATGTTTTGGAAGGTTGTTTCAGGAAATAAAATTCTGACCTGATGAAAAGAAAAGCTGAAGCCTGTCTGAACTGATTGTTACAGAGGCCAGAGTGGCTGTGTCATTCTGCTTCAAGTGACCACGTGCACAGTTTTACTCTCGAGTAGCAGCATCTAATTTTTGGCCCCCTCCCTCCCACCTGCCAAAAGTGTTGGTACCAGCCAGAGGCAGATTTACTGTGATGGGTTTATTTTTGTTTCTTACTCATGTACTTTTTGTCACCTACGGATATTTTGTTCAGATTTAATGTTTTTTCGTGGAATCATAGAACTGGAAAGAGACCCCAGGGGCCATCTAGTCCAGCCCCCCATCTGCCAGGCAGGAAGACACCATCAGGGCATTTTCTTTCTTTCACTGTATAGCCTGTTCAGAGAAGAGGGGTCTCCAAGTTGCAAAGTGTGGTGGGGATTTTACTGCATGCTCTTGGCCGTTTCCACACTAGACTGTTTAGTGCTATTATTCCACTTTCAACATCCTATGGAATCCTGGGGTTTGCAGTTCGGGGGGGGGGCCTTTGAGGAGCTGGTACATTTTGAGACCCCTCCCATAACGGCAAACCCCAGGATTCCATAGGATGTTGAAAGTGGAATAATCGCAGTATAACAGTCTAGTGCGAAAATGGCTTTCGTTCTGAAGCTAACAACCCTGGTGAGCCTTAATTTTGGGCTTTGAAATGCTATGCCGATCTGAGCAATGGAAATTAGATACAAAAGAGGTGAGGCATGATCTGGCAGGTATGGCATGGGGCAGCCTCCCTTCTCTAGAATTAAGTCCAGGCCTTGCAACTGGCATCTTATATATGCAAATTAGAATTTCCAGCTGAAGCGAGAATTGTGTCACTTTTGGTGTAAAACATTTGTGTCCCCCCCACTCTACTCTAGAACTCTCACATCAAGAAGCTGGCAGGAGAGACTTTCTGCTGCCACTGCGCAGCCCCAGGAGGCAGGAAGGCACACGTCGTAGTCACCAACAGGTACCTTTGCTTTATGTCAGGTGGACAACTGCGTAGGGCAGTTGGGGTCCTATTCCTCCCCCAAGACCCCCATGGGCCTCACCTCCTCATAGAGCAAACCTAGATAGAACTGTTTCCCTGTACAATCCCTCTCAAAATGGCAGTAGGAAGCAACGTTGAATCACTTCCTGTCACCATTTTGAGAGGGACTGCAGAGGAAAATGGGGGGCAGCACAGGATTCTGGGTGCTGGTGAGGGCGGGAGTATTTTTTGCATTTTTAATATCCACTTTTTGTATGTTTTTAGTTGTATTTTTTAATTTTAAGGTACATTGTTCAAGTTTGGTGGTATAGCAGTAAGCTCAGCCTCAATCTTAAGTGTCTCTGTTCCTCCTTTGTCAATATGCCTTCCTTATTTTCTGGTTGAGAGTTCATTGAAAGAATTATCGGCTCCTTGAACTTCACTCTCCTCCCCTCTCCTATGGCTTGAATTTCCTGCAGTAGCAGCCAGTGGGAGCAGGCGGTTTTTCTACTCTGGGGTTTAGCCTGCGCTTTAGAAGAGCTGCCCATAATGTTTCAGGTTTCACGCTCCGGATAACTCCTGTAAAAGAAAATTCCAACTAAAATCCAGGGTGGATCCACCTTCAGCCCAGTGACACTGAGGCCATCAGCTGCCACTCTTTCTGAATCAGTTTTTTCCCCTTGAATTTTCTGCTGAAGTTGATCACAATTTCTCCTCTTACCCTCTTTCACAACATCAGATATAAGGAGCATAATTCCCTGTTGTCTTAAATCTGGCCAGTTTTCAACAGTTTTGCAACTGTAGTTGCTAAGCTTTCAATATAGTCCACTGAATTTTTTAGAAAATCGTTTTGGAGTTATGCACATTGTCTGCAGAAATAAAAATGCGTTGTAGGATTTTTGTTGCTGCTTATTTCTGTGGAAGGGAAACTAGTAAGCTGGTATCTCTTTCTTTTTTCCAGGAGAGTGATGCTCATCAAAGAAGTGGAGATTTTGGGACACATCACCACAGACTGGGATTATCTGTATGAAGATTTTACACGGCCGCCAACTGTGAATGAAAATACGCTGCTCATCTTTGTTAAGGTAAAGGAAACATCCATGCCTATTCCAGTAAGAGCAGTAAACATGGAGCAGGAGGGGAAAGCCCTGGTGCTGGACTCTGATTTTTTGTGTAATCTCACAAACAAACAAACAAAATTATCAAATTATCTTCTGGCAATAAATAGCTCAGCAAAACTGTAATCAGATGGGTGGCTTGTGAGTATGTTTTTGCAGTCCTTTCAAGCAGTGCTGATTTTCCTAACAGGACCAAGGGCTGTTTCAGAAAAGAGAGAGCTCTGGACAAGAATCAGTAAAGAAAATTAAACTCGCCGACGCTGCTTCAGCAAGGGTAAGGATTATTTGATGTCTTATCATCTTAACACTGTTTAGGCTTATTTTCGATGAATCAATTAAACTTGCGTGTTTATTTAAGCTGCTGTCAATTAAATGGGTCTACTTTAGTTGGGACTGTAACAATAGGATTTATGCCGCTTCATAGTATGCATTAAAAATGTGTGATACCAGCAACAGCGACAAGTCTTCAGGGTTGGAATGCTGTTTGTTTGAAGATTTTTGTTTTTCACAGATATCCTGGAACTCATTTGTAAGACTGGAAACTTTACAGACTTTTTGAACAATGAGAAATCTAAGGATGAAATAATCTGTAGATGTGGTTACTAGTAATTCTAGTAAGATTGCTCAGTTGGATCTCTAATGGTAGAATAATATTTTTTCCTTATCTTTTCTGTTTCCTCACAGTTTGCGGGTGGGGGGGTTAGAGCCCTTTTGTGTTTTAGCAAGCTAAGTGTTTAGTGTTTTTAGTTTACTTTCTTAGTATTGTGCTTTAATTTTAGTTCATGTTAAAAATGTTAGTTTGTGTTTGTTACGTGCGACATTTCTCCCAGAGTGGGATGCAAGGTGGCTGTGTTAAAATTAATAAATAAATATGTATTTAAAAAAATGAAATAGAAGACCCTAGGAAGTACAGCGACAAACCTGACTATTCCAAAACCAGCTGGACCTAGCAGAGTGAGTCTTAGGAGGAGGAGGAGGAAGAGGAGGAGCAAAAGAACTGTGACTTTCAACTGCAGCTCAGTTGGCTCTGCTGGCTAGACTTGATGAAAGGGCAAAAACATCTGGAGTGCCACCGTTGCCTAGGCCTCTTCAATTCTAGTAGATTTATTTCCTTTTCCAGAAACCATCTCCATCTCTGGAGGCACAAATCGCTCAACGCTCTCTCCCTCTGCCATTTGTATTTGGCTTAGGAGATTTCTAAGTGTCTTGTCTTCCTCTGCAAGCCAGAATAACAGAGAATCAGGAATCCCACAGGTTACAGCTGAGCATGAAATTGTTTGATCGTCACATTTGGAAGTTAGGAAGGCACTGACAAAAGATGGCAGATTGCTCTTGAGGAAATGCTGTTGACTTACAAGCCTCCTCCAACAACTGAAAAGGTCTTTGGGCCGAGGAATAAATGTAGGAGCAGCTGGGATGGTGGAGTTTCTGCAGTCGTTAATGGAAAGTAGAAGGAATAAGTTCTGGGTCTGAAGGCCGATGCATTCAGTCAATAGTTACCTGTTCTTAAAAGAATAGCTTTCTGTGCACTAGGGCAGCTAGTGTCTTTTACATCCTAGGTGCTTCTTGGATTCTTCAACATTTTGCTTTTGATTGCTACCAAATAAGCTAAATTCATCTTTTCCAAGAAATCTTCCTGTTTCTCCATGAAGATCTGATGCATAATAACAACATTCTGTTTGCTTTACAGAAAATTTGTCATACCATTGACGAAGCTCAAGCATCGAGACATCAGCAGAAGTTGGTGAAGCAAGCCTCCCAAAAATTAATCAGACCATAGATGGCACCCTTAATTTAAACAGCCTTATTGGGAAATTAATTTTCTGGAAGCCATGTTGGAAAAACGCACCCATGGTGTCCCTTACATTTCCCCCCTAGCTGTTTGGGCCAAACTCTGCCTCAAAATCACTTCTTGGCCATATTTCAATATTGTTTTCATGTATATAGTAATGTCTGAAACAGAGATCTAGAAGGACATTTTGCAATTCCTTCAGCTTTAATTTTCAGCCTTGCTGAAAACTGACCAAAGAAATTTTCTCTTAGGTGAGCGTTCGTCCGAGGAGATGAATTAAACCGTCCACCTTTCAAATCAACTTGAATTGTATGGAGATAATTCCTTTAATACAGAAAACCAGCTTCATTCTAACAATTCAGCCTGTTCCTGGAGTGTGTCAGTTGCAGAGGCATGCGTCCGCATTAGTAAAGATACCGTACTCGTGTCGGCCAATAAACAGTCTCCAGTTACGTTACCCTTGTATATCTTTCTGTTTATAGAATGTGAAGAAGCATGTTTAGCTTAGTCTTCAGAAGTAGATCACTGCTTAGGATGGAGGTGTCTGGCATAGAACCAATGTTCTGACTGTCATATACATAAAGAGAAAAATGCATATACAGTGGGCCTGCCACATCCACAGGCTCATGATCCGTGGATTCAAGAAGAACATGGTGAGTGGTGCTCCTCCTTCGCAAGTGACCTACATGGTCATTTGCAGAAGCTGCTCGAAGGCAGAAGCGGGTGTTTGGCGGTCTCCCTGCTGCTGCTGTAGCCCCTTGTTAATAGAGACTTGAACATTCATGGTTTTTGGAATCCGTGGGTTGTCCTGGAACCAATTGCCCATGGATACAGAAGGCCCACTGTATGCCAGTGAATAAATTTGTTTTCAGGGCATAATGTATTTTGCACAAGAAGACACATTACTCTGGAAAGTGTACATTTATCAATGCAAATTGACGGTTGTTGAAGGTAGAACAAATGGGTAAGACTAATTCCCGCTGTTGGAGTGCTTGAGTCCCTAGTTGAATTTTCAGCTGAGCTTCCACAAGGGCCCAATGATACTAGGAAATCAACTTGAGTCTTCTGTTTACAAGAGTCTGTGCATGCACTTCTGCAACTGAGGTATTACTAAGCAAGCCTCACTGGCAAACTATACATAAATCAAGTATTGCTACTGCCATAGATTTTTGTTTCACAGATGAAAGGATCTCATGAGAAAATTCAACATTGTTTAACTTTGATTATTTTATTTGTCTGTGACTTTTTCTTCTCCTCCTCCTCCTTGTAAACATGTTGTTTACTATGGCACTTTCTTGTTCTTTTGTTCGTTCATTTCGCTGTTCCTTAGTTTCAGGCTCAGCATTGCTTCTGCCAAAAATTACCAGTGATTGTGGTTTTCAGTGTGTTTAATGTGTAACACAGAATAATGTATCAATCGGTGATAAAGGCTGTTTAATCAAAGAAAATTCAGATGAGATGTGTATCAGCCTCACGTATAAATCACGTGATGTTCCGAGTCTGTATCAGAGTATAAGAAAAATATCCTTTTTTAAAAAAAATACAACTCCTAGAATGTTCTGGTAATGTGCTTGGTGGGGTGCCTGGACCTCATTGTCTAAGAGGGAACTTTTCCAAGCTCCCGTCCATATCAAGTCAGATGGCACAGTTATTTGCCCTGATAAAAGGCAGCTCCATAATAGGGAATGTGTGACTGAATTTTTAGGGAAGAACACCTTTGGGGTAGTTTTGCCTCTGGGGTGACTTACTGCGTAGCTTTGCACTATTATTTGGAACAGTGAAGAAACCACAAGCCCTAAGGTGGCCAGGTCATTAGTATTTGCACTTTGGGTGACATAAAATGTACTTTTACCCGTGTTTATATCTGCTGTTGCTTGTGTCATATTGCCAAATAAAGATTTGATATGCAGGTCGTTGTGGTTTTCATGGCCAACGGCTGTTTAATTTAAAAGGCTGTTATTACAGCCAAAGAATTTTAAAGATACTATATTGTAGTTAGTTTACAAAAAGAGAGGTCACACACCCCTCTTCTGGTAATTTCCTCTTAAACCTGTTTCTGTTGCTTTCCACCAGATGGTAGTGTTTCCTTGCTATTGTAGTTATTACTGTACTTCCTGCAGTACTGGAAGAACAAAGTTTAAGAGGTGGTACAGAAAGCACAGCCCAGTCCCTGTGCATCTTAGAGACGGTCACAGAATGATAATTCCTCAAAGAGTTGGTCTCTTCTGTCTTCTGTCCAGCTTTTCTTCCCTGTTGCTCCAGATCAGGAAGTTCCTCCTAATGTTTAGATAGAATCTCTTTTAGTTTGGAGCCATTGCTCTGTGTCCTAGTCTCTGGAGGAGCAGGAAACAAGCTTGCTCCACATGACAACCCTCCAAATATTTAAACAACTATCATACCACCTCTTAGTCTTCTCCTCTTTAGGCTAAACATGCCCAGCTCCCTAAGTTGCTCCTCAGAGAGCTTCATGGTTTCCAGGCCTTTGACCATTTTGGTCATCTGCCTCTGGATATGTTCTAGCTTCTAAATATCCTTCCTGAATTGTGCTCAGAAGTGGATTATAATAATATGGTATAAGTTTTTTTGTGTGGACTAATCCATAACAAACGATGCCGTATTGAATTGTGGTAGTCTTCTTTAAGGACTCACAAAAATCTTTGCTGTAAAGGCAGCCTGGGCAGCTAAATCTGAATACCATTTTTTTTTATGTCTCTGGTCCTTTCCTAAGGGTCCAGATGAAGATCGGAAGATAAGTGACTGCAGAATAATCCATTATGCATGGTTTTTCTTACAGGTGAGATGGCGCTTGGAGGTGTGTGGCCTTCCAGGTCAGTGCCTTTTTGTCAGGAGCAGAAAAGTGGGAAGCCTTTTATAATTAAAGCCATGTCAGGTTTTTCATTGCTACATAAGCTCATGTTTTTGTTGGCAACTCTGGAATGGGCTGCTTTTACTGGAAGAGTTTTGTATTCTGTCTTTAAAAACTCTCAGAGTAGTGTATGAAATGCAGTGGTAACAGATTCTAAAAGCATCATTACAAAGGCCAAAGGGAAAGGAAATGTGAGAAGAGTTTTGTGGATATAGTAGACTGCCAAAAAGACAAATGAATGGGTCTGAGAGCAAATCCAGCTTGAACTCTCCCTAGAAGCCAAGGTGACTCTATTGAAGCTTTGGTAAATTGGGCATAACTTGAAATAATAGGACCCAGTGGAATAAGATGATAATGTTTGGTAAAGCTGAAGGCAGTAGGAAAAGCAGAAGACAGCACTGTAGATGGATTGACTCTGTCGAGGAAGCCACAGCTGCCCTGGCTTTGCAAGACCTGAGTTGATGGCCAAGGCTCACAGAGATCCCTCATTGGAAGGGTTGCCACAAGGTGAAGGTGCCCTGACAGCGCAAAAGAACCAAAAGGTTGAAAACAAGCTGAAACTTCTGGGGGGAAGAATGGCTGGACTTTGTGGGGTGCTGGCACACAGCCGCTGTTAGCCTGCAAAGACGTCTTTGCCAGCTGCACACGCAACCCTCCGAACATGGGAGGCACAGGGCCAGCGATCCCGGAGATGACGGGTCTTGCATCACTAGCAGGAATGTGTGGGAGAAGATGGAAGTTTTCAAGAAACGGCTGTAGGGTTGTTGGCTGAGAGCAACCTGGTGAGATCATGTTCCTCCAAGACACACGCCCCGTAGCAAAGCAAAGCACTCTTTGCCTCTAATTAATAGGAGGCCCAACGTCACGGAAAGTTCTCCTGGAGAACCTCCTGGAACAAACAGGAGCAAGCGAAAGGGAGCAGGGAAGTGCAGCCAGAAAGTTTTCCATTCTGGTCTTTGCCTTGGTCTTTCTAACTCCAACTGCTGTCAGGTCTCTGCTTGCCAGACTTGTACCAGTCATGCATTTTTCTTGACTTCTAACCCTTTTGCTTTACTGCGTCTTTAAAATACCATCCCAAGTGGCATCTACAGGAAAGGTGGACAACTTGCAGATTTCCAGATGCCATTGGACTGCGTCTCCCATCATCCCCCAACCTACGGCTGTCCTAGCTGGCTAGGGTTGCTGTGGGGTGGCAACTCAGCCTGATCTGAAAGGTTGTGTATTTCCACATCTATCGGCATGTGAGATTTAGGGGGAAAAGGGTATTAAATGAAGTAAAATAATTAACTTTTTATTTGCGAGGGGAAACACTGACGAGAATCATCACTTTTAAGATGCATGCAGGCGTCTTTTGGTGTTTCAGTACTTGAGAATCCATCAAGGCACGTGTGTATGTGTGGATGGCCTCAGGGCCCCCTTGTTTAATGTCTTTCCGTCTATCGAAATTAGGCACCTCCTTTGTAGGACAGCAACACTTAAGATTCCCTCAATTAGTGGACTCACTCAATGTGATGCAGCAGCCAAAACAGCCAATGCAATTCTGGGCTGACCAACAGAAGCATGGTGTCCAGATCAAGGGTTAGAAGTAGTGCCACTCCATTCTGCTTTGGTTAGACCTCTCCTGGAATCCTGAGTCCAGTTCTGGACGCAACTGGTCAAGAAGGATATCGACTAGCTGGAACTATCTAGAGAAGGGTGACCAAGATAGTCAAAAGTCTGGAAACCATGCCTTATGAGGAACAACTGAGGCAGCTGGGTATGTTTAGCTTGGAGAAGACTGAGAGGTGACATGATAGCCATCCTCAAAAAAGTGAAGGGACATCATGTAGATGGAGCCAACTTGTTTTCTGCTGCTCCAGAGACTAGGATATGAACCAATGGATTCAGATTGGAAGAGATTCACCTAAACATAAGAAAGTACTTCTTGACCCCAGGGGCTGTTCACCAATGGACAAGCCTGCTGGCAGGGTGGGAACTGGATTCTCCTTCCTTGGGGGTTTTAAACCAGAAGTTGGATGATCATGTCTTGGAAATGCTTTAGTTGCGTATTCCTGCGTGGCGGAGGGTTGAACTGGGTGGCCATTGTGGGATTTGCCCTCTTTACATCCCTGGGAGTGCAGTTCATCCCCACCTGGTTCACTAGTATGTAAGAAAAGTTCATCCCCGACACAGCTCCAAAGCCAAGCTGAGCTCACGCCTAACTTCCCTGCTTTTTGGATTTTGGCTTTGTGCCGGTCTCCTCCTGGGCTCTGATTGGAGACACAAACAATGGCCAACGCCAGCCGCCATTGATCACCTGCCAGGGGCCAAGAAGAGATCTTTTATCACTGTCTCCCTGGGAAGAAGGGAAAAAATTGAGATGGATGCTGGGCTCTCTTGCGGGGAGAGACAGTTGCAACACAGTCGTTAAAACACGGGCACTTTGGCAGACTGAAGACTGGTTTGTGCTACGTGTATTTCTTTCTTCCTCTTTGTGCCAGCCCCCAAGAAGTCCCAGGCCAGGGCGGGCAGTTGTGGTGAGCCCAGGGGGCCATCTGCCCCAGCACTCTCTGAGGGCTGCCGAAAGCAAACCAGCAAGCCAACGAACCTGGAGCTGGCCAGAAGTTCACTTCTGGTTTTGAAAAATGGGGCTTTTTCTTTTCTTTTAAAGTTCAACTGTATGGGGATGGTGGAGTGGAAAATTCTTCAAAAAGTGAATTGCTGTCCCTGAAAGCTTACAGAAGAGGCTTCTAGGCCCCGGGGGACTGACTTAGACCTTTCGCAACCTAGTGATTTTGAAATCAAACCTAGTGGCTTTGATTTTGAAATCAGTGTAGTACTGGGTCCCAGCCTTGTATTAGCTCTGTAAATGCTCAGTTACTTGCCCAAAGATGTAACTCAATATGTCACATTCACTAGGGTTAGCGGTGCAGAACCCTTGCAAAAGTGGAAGAACCACGTATATCAAAATGCGGGTGTGTGTCTGTGGAAAAGGGGCTGGTGGGGGTCATGGACACTGAGGGTCCAAACCCAGCCAGGGGAAGGAGAGGGAAGGGGGATGGATCGGCATGGTGGCCCTATACTTTCTCTCTCTTGCCCATCTCCATCCATGGGTGTGGCGGAGGGCATCAGGAGAGGGTTTGTAGAGCTAAGAAATTGGGCTGCGAGTCATTCTTAACAGGCCAGTGGCTGGCAGAGGAGGAGGAGGAGGAAGAAGACCAGAGTTGGCTTTTCAAAGGGTTGTGTGGTTGGATCGGAGCCACCGAAAAAGAAGGTTCCCCCGGGAAAGAAGCCCTTGAAAGGAGGGAACAGGGGTTGAAGAAACTCGCAACTAATCAAATAAGTGAAAATCAAACCCTCAAAGGTGGAGGGCTGACTGTATGATCGTAGCAGGTGAAAAGCAGAGCCCTAACAGAGGCGCTCCTCTCCTCTCCTCTCCTTTCCAGAGCCATTTCCGCACTAGCTTGTGGCCGGCCCCTCCCGGAACTGCAAACCCCAGGATTCCATAGGATGTAGAAAGTGGAATCAGCACTATAACGCTCTAGTGCGGAAATGCACCAAGAAGAGAATGCCTCCTCCAAGAAGGTGCATTTTGCTACCGACACAGAGCAGCCATTGGTGGCTCCCATGTTAGCGCAATGGCAAATCTGCTTTGGATTTTAGTCTGAACTTTAAGGTAATTCCCTAGAGTGCTGAACTTGTTTCAGCGGAATGGAGTCTAGCGTCTTGGATGTTTCCTTTAAGGGTTAGAATCCACAGTGAATTTGCCACCCAAACGCTGCAGAACTCACCACCCGCTGCCAGGCATCCATAAATCTTTGATTAAAACTCATCTGTTTAATCAGCTAAGATTTCTTCAACTGGGTGACAGCACAACTCTGTGTTTTCAGCATGAAGCAAAGATCTCTTGTTGTTGCTTTTTTTTTTTTTAAAGAAAATCAGTTTTTCTTCATTGAAAGCCTTTGAATGGTGCCACGTTGCCCTGCTGTTTTGTTCACTGTTGTCTGTTTTGGAGGGTTTATTGATGCTGCCTTCAATTTTTATCAGTTGGTTGTGATGTGCCCCAGAAATATTTTATATTGAAGGGCAGGATGTAGAACATTTGTTTGAAAAATAAAAACAGCAACACCACAAAAGGAAATAAAAGCTTAAATTAGAAAGAGGACAATGGATGAAAAGAACGTCCACGAGTGCCCAGCGGGGTAGCCAGGGCAGAAACACTTTTGCTCTAAGGTCATCAAAAGTTTTTTAAAAAATTAAATTTTTGGGTAAGTTCTTTCTTTTGGTACTCTCACATCAGGACAGAGGTTTCTGTTATGTGTATGTGAGAGAGTTTGCCAATTTTTGCCCCTTTTGGCCCATTTTAGGCCCAAGGGAGGCTTTTTTTTTTTTTTAAAGGAAGTGGATTCTGATCATTTCTAGTTATCAAGAAAAGGGGTGTCCCCCAGTCCTAAAATGTCCCAGGGAGACCAAAAGGGGAGATACATCTCCAAGTGCTTGGTGGATGGTGTTTATTTCTTTATCTTAGAACAAGCCCAGCACGTTTCAGAAGCTACATGAATAGAAATGTCGCATAATTGTACCGTGGTATTTATACTTAAAACAAGATAGTACATAGCATATTGATATGTATAGGCTTTAAGCAACATACAAAAATTGAAATCCATTATGATGTTTTAAGTAGGTATTATATAATTATGTGTCCTTTTGATTTATTTTTTAACATGAAATTTCAATTTGTACTTTCTTATGGATGTGTTTGAATCTCATGCTACTGTGTATGTGTGTGTGCAAGCACCTTCAGGTCAGATCTTGACTTTATGGCAACCCCATGAATTTTGTAGGGTTTTCTTAGGCAGGGGATCCTCAGAGGTGGTTTTTCCAGTTCCTTCCTCTGAAATAGAGCCTACAGCACTCGCTATTCGTTGGTGGTCTCCCATCCAAGTACCAACCAGGACTGACCCTGCTTAGCTTCCAAGAACAGATGACATCTGGTGTTTTTAGGGCGTATAGACCCCTATTATGACACCATATTCAGCATGTTGAAAACAGAGTGCATGTTTCCAGTATGGAGAGCAACATGGTTTAGTGGTTTGAGTTATGACCTTGGAGTCCAGGGTTCAATTTTCTGCTTGGCCATGGAAACCCACTGAGTGACCTTGGGCACTCTCAGCCCCATGATAGGTTCACCTTAGTTCCACCATAAGTTGCAAACAACTGGAAGGCACACACCACCAACAAAATATGCATGAGCCAGACAGTGACTATAGTGAAGACAAAAGTCAATTTTGGACTTTATTGCAAAAATAATATAATGTTGGTGACAATGGGATTGGCTCCTGGTTTATTTGGATGAAGAGGGTGCACCATGTGTGAACTGAACTTGAGAAAAGCAGGAACAGCCATATGTATCGGAAGTCACTAAAAGTATTCTGTTTCCTCTGTGCAAATCCATCTGCAAAAGTGTTTTAATCAGCATCTGAATTGCAGCCCCCCAAACGTGCCTTTCCACTGCCTCTCTTTGCTTTTGGGGCTTTGATGCAGGGAGGAGAGAAGCTGCTGGAAGCGGCTTCTAAGACCTGTTGTGTCTCTGCCTGCTGGCATCCAAAATAAATCTCTCTCCCAGTCGAGACTTTTTCTTGCTGCCAGGAGGCAGGGAGAGAGGAATGCCCAATATAAGCTCTCCGAGTGAAGGAAGACACAGTTAAGCTCCTTATGTGAATTTCCCACACACAGAAGAGACTGGCTTTCTCTCTCTCCCCCTGTACTTATTTTTTAAAATTTCCCCTTCAAACGGTGAATTGCCTGGGAAATGTGATGGCTTGGCATTTTCAGAGCTGCAAGCTGCCTGCTAATCTGGAGAGGAGGGAGTTTAAGTGAATGCACATCCGTTTTTGAAACGCCTTGCACTCTCCCTGCGCCTTGCATCCAGGCCTGGGGGTTCAGGTCCAAACATGACCGTCTCAGCACCCGTCTGTCCACCCATCTCAGCATCCCAGGCCGGCAAATTAACTCCCGTGCCCTTTGCATGCAGAGATTCCAGGCCTTTTTTTCCCCTTGGATGCTGAGCAATTCAACACAGATCCTTTAAGTAGGTCTAATCACTGTTTGATTTGCAAGGAAAATGGAGCGATAATGTGGTTTCTCATCATTTTGAGGGTTCAGACTGTTGTAGGGTCAATGGCCAGCAACTCAGTGGTGGCTGGAAGCTCAGGTGCCCGCAGTGGATCTACCCTGGCTTTCAGTGCGAACTTTAAAGGAGCTCCATCAGGATGCTGATATGCCCTCAGGACGGAGATGAGAGTCTTGTAGCCCTCCAGTGTTGGAATGCACTTCTTTCCATTGGACAGTGGCAGCTGGTGGCCTCTATGTCAGGGGGCGGTAAGTCCACACTGGGTTTTTGTTGGAACTTTAAAGGAAGGTAAACAGAAAGAGTTAGGTTCAGTACCTTGGAGAGTGGCTGTGAAGTTCACCCTGAAACACAGAGCAGGTTCACCACACTGTGGACATAGTGGAGCGAGACCAGTAAGACCAAAACAGTACCTTGGTTCAGTACCTTGGATAATGCCTGAAAAGTTCAGACTAAAACGCAGAGTGGATTCACCACACTGGGTGTAGTGGAGCTGGACCAGTGTGACCAAAGCATCAGGACCTTTTTGTTAACAGGGATGATAGATGAAGATGATTGATATCATAACGTCATCATCATCATCATCTTGCCTTTATTATTCTTATCGTTTATTTATGTAGAGCCATCCTTGTACATGGCATTTTACAACCAAGAATAGCGAGTCTGTCCAAAAGTGTATTGTCTAAGCTATAGGATGTGTATACACAAAAACACAAAGTGAAGGAAGGAGTAATAAAACCATACTATAGAAGTGTAAAACAACTTTTCCAGAAAAAATAGAAAAACATGCAATATAACATAAAGCAAACTGACAGATGCGTGTAATCAACATGGTGTTGGTGTCTGCCTTCAAGTTGTTTCTGACGTCTGGCAACTCTACGGCAAACCTGTCACAGGTTTTCTGGGGCTGAGAATGTGTGACGTGCCCAAGGGTCACCAATGGGTTTCCTTGGCCAAGTGGGGAATAGAATTCTGGTCTCCCATGTTTTGTATTGTGAGTTGCTCTGAGTCCCAGATTGGGAATAGATTTCCATTTTTGAACTCAAAGCTTTTTTAAATTGCTTTGTTGCACCAGCAAATTTTATTTTATTTTTTTGAATTGAAGCAGGGAGGAAGAAACACTAGATCAACTAATGAGACAAAGGGACAGCTGATTAAAATGCTGTCAGATAAGTAGACCTAACTCTAAGTTGAGTAAGATAAGGATCCGTCCGCTAGATGAGCCTTTAAACCAAAATATCCCACTCTGAAATTAAATGCCGCGCACTTTTCTGCTCAACAGTTGCTATCAGCATTTCTAAGTGCCTTTAGCTTTGCCCTCAGCTAAAGACTGTCAACCGTCTGCGGTTTCGTCTACAGAGGCTCAGAAGATGCACGGTCATCAGTCCAAAGTGAGGGTTTGAGAATCCTAAACTGTGAATTTAGCAATGAAAAGCCAGCTCTTGCATTGAGCTGGGTGGCAACACAGAACTTAGATCAAGCCGGGGGTCTTGGGTTTCACTCCTCCTGTGGCCTTGGATTCCTGGATGGTGCATGGCAGCCTTGAAGGAGACCTCCTCTCTCAATGTTCATTCCCCATGTGTAAAAGGAGAACTGCAACACCCATAATGCATAGACATTGAGTGCAGCAAGAGAACAGAGTTCAGTTGGGTTTGGGGAATGATGACCAAACTGACTGTTGGCCCAAAGGGGACAAAAGCAGAAGAGTCATCTGAGACCTATTGGTCAGTCCAGCCAGAGTAGAGAAGGTTGGAAGGTGACATGATTGTTGTTGTGTTGTGTCTTCAAGTCATTTCTGATTTATGGTGGCTCTAAGGTGACCAATCATGGGTTTTTCAGGGGCTGAGAGTGTGTGACTTGCCCAAGGATACCAATTGGGTTTCCATGGCAGAGCAGGGAATTGAACCATGGTCTCCAGGCTTATAGTCCAAGGCTCAAACCACTACACCACTCTGGTTCTCAGGTGACATGATAGCTGTGTGTAAATATCTGAAGGGGCATCAAGTGGAAGATGGGGCAAGCTTGTTTACTGCTGCTGCAGATACTAGGACATGGAGCAACGGATTCAAGCTGCAGGAAAGGAGATTCCATCTGAACCCCAGGAAGAACATCCTGATGGTCAGAGCTCTTTGGCAGTGGAAGATGCTGCTGCCTCCATGGAGTGTGGTGGAATCTCTTCCTTCTTTGGAGGTTTTGAAACAGAGGCTGGGTGGGCATCTGTTAGGAACGCTTTGATTGTGTATCCCTGCATGGCAGAATGGGGTTGGACTGGATGGCTCCTGGGTCTCTTCCAACTCTAGGATTTGACGATTCTTGTTGTTGTTTTGTGCTTTCAAGTTGTTTTTGACTTACGGTGACCCTAAGGCAAACCTAACACGGGGTTTTCTGGGGCTGAGAGTGTGTGATGCATTCAAGGTCACCCAGGTCCTTACAATTGTATGGTAAGTCAATTCATGGGTAAATCCCATTGGTCCAATGAGTACACTTTATTTGGACAGACAATACAATTCAGTAATTTCAGATTGGCATCTATTGGAAAAGTAATTTGTCTTGTCCACACATGGAAATAACTAGTTTCACATAGCTTAATTAGCTGCAAGGAATTAATCTCGCCCTCCCCCATGCCAAGGTGTCATGAAGTCGCATTTCAAAAGCGATCAGTGGGAGTGAAGTTGCTTTCTTGCTCCATCTGGTAACCCTTTCTAGTTACTTTTGAATTTGTAAAGCATTCTAGGAGCATTTTGACAGAATTTTTCAAGTTTTATGTCATTCCCTTCTCAGAATTTTTTTTTTTTTTTGGTAAATAAAAAGCACAATGAAGTGATAAAAATGTTATGAGCAATGCAATGAATAATGCATCAAGTTACTTTTAAGAACTTTGAGTAACAGCACTTGTAAAAAAAAAACACAACAAGGAAAAGGCTTGAATTCATATTTAGAGTGTAAACTTCCACACTCAGTCCTGGTCATGAAGAATAAAAGGTGCAGACTGACGTGCAGGTTCTCAGTCTGGAGTTTATATAGGACCTGCCGTATCGGGATTGGCTTGTTGGGGTCAGCTGACAGGATGTTCAGGGCAACCGCTACTGCAGTCTACGTGGCGCCCTTGAGGTGTGGAGCTTGGTTTGCTGGATTGCAATGGAAATGCAAGACTGGCACAGCCGGGGTTGCCAGATCTCAGGACCTGGGCCCGAGCCCCCAGTTCTAGGGGGTCATCTCTAGGTGGGAGTTCTCCAGTTTGGGAGAAGGCTCAGCAAGAGGAAAGGTCTGTGTGCAAATCTCTTGCTCAGCTAGGAGAGCAGCCACTTGCTCCAATTTGCAAGGTTTAAAGGATCAATTGCTACAACTTGCAAAGGTTCTTGGGTAGGAAGATTTTGGATAGTTCAGACTGAACTATCAGACATGCCTTGGATAGTTCAGACTAAACCATCAGGCTTAGTTCAGACTAAAACCCAGAATGAGTCATGACCCCACCGGGGACACAGACCCCCCAGGTGCCCCCCGTCTTGCGCCAGAGGGGGTGCCCTGAATTTAGCCGCCGTAAACACCCGTGGTCCTCTCTGGCGGGTCCATGTTCTAAAAAGGAGCCAACTCAGACTCCCTGGGAAGTCCCTGCTTTGCAACGAAAGAGAGAAGCACACTTCCTGCTGCACAAACTTGGTTTCCCCTTCATGGCTGAGTCCTGACCGGGTGGCTTGCCATTGCTCTCAGAGGACGGAATCTGTGTTGGAAGAGCACAAAATGGAGCAGAGATGGTCAGGGTGAGGCCAGTTGGAAAGGCTAGTCACAGGTCCATCTGCCGTCCCCAGGGGATGGCAGATGGACCTGTGACTCGCCTTTCCAACCGGCCTCACCCTGACCATCTCTGCTCCGTAGGAGCAGCTGTTTAGCTCACCTCGATGCAGCCCTCTTCCAAGTGTTTATTTCTCACCCGCTCTTTGCTTCTCCTCCAACATCAATCTTCTTCTCCCTTCCCTGCCTTGGCTGCCGCCTTTTTTTCGACCTGCCCTGCAGCTCCGTCCACCTGTGCCCAGCCTTGAGCAATACATAACCTCCTGCCGGCTTTACTAGAGTTACAGTGGCTTCTGGGCTGGGGCTTCCCCTCCCTTTTTCCTTCTGCAGCCTGTTGCTTTGCAGCCGAACAGGTGGGTCTTGGTTTGGGCTAGGGCAGGACGCCATTCCCTCGGGCAAAGAGAAAACCTGCCTCTCCTCTTCGGGTGGCTTCGAGAGTGTGCGAGCTAAAAGGGTGCGCTTGAAAAAGATCTTTGTGCAAAGAGATGCACGCGCCTGATATGTGAAGGCACACTGGGCATGGCCTGTGGAGAGGCACATACACACTGGGTGGTGTAACCACACAATTCACTAATTAGGGTGATGACCCCCAGTGTAAAGTTGCCCTCCATCTCTTCCTTGTAGAAGGTTCTGGTACTACAGGTGTTATTTCTCATTTCGTTTTTGTTAGTTTGATGTGTCATTTCTCTCTCTTTTTGAAACAATGACATTCCTCTTCATTATTTCCCAATCAACTTGCTGAAGTTTGCACCCAAACAAAGTTCGTTTACTCTTTAAGTTGCAAGATTTTTTTTTTGTCTGTAATTTTTTTGCTGGGAGAGAACAACGTGGCTGCCCTCCCTTGAAACTTGTGACATTGCTCTGCCTTCTTTGGCTTATATTGTTGTCTTATTTATATTGCATTGTTGAGTGGTTGCATTTAATCTTTATTTCAAAGGCACCCTGGGAAAGTTCCTTGGAGTGATGGGGTATGAATACTGAACTCAGCCGTGGCTGATTCTGCTGGCGTTACTTTCTCAAGTGTTTCGTTTTGTTTACATCTCAAGCTCCTTCCATCCCGTAGAAGAAGGTATTTGTGGATTTGGGTAATTTCTTGTGAAAAGAAGATCTGAACAAAATTCTCACCCATTGCCACTGCTGTTTTTCTTGTTGTTGTGGGCCTTCGAGTCATTTATGATTTATGACAACAGCCCTAAGGCATACCTATTATTTCTTACCAAGATTTTCTCACAGGGGCTTTGCGCTGGCCTTTCACTGAGGCTGAGAGAGTGAGACTTGCCCAAGTCACCCAGTTGGCTGCCATGGCCGAACTGGGATTCGAACTCCGCTCTGCTATAGTCTTAGTTCAATATTTAGATCCCTAAGCCATGTTGGTTCCTACACGCTAAAAACTACCCATCCTCAAACTACCAAGGAGACCTCACACTATGAATTTTGTTGTTGTTGTGTGCCTTCAACTTGTTTCCAACTTACATGGACCTTAAGGTGAACTTGTCACGGGGTTTGCTGGGGCTGAGAGGGTGTGACACAATCCCAAGGTCACTGAATGGGGAATCGAACCCCGGTGTAAGGGTTCTGGTCCGTGACTAAATCCTTGCAGGATTCTGCCTGCAAGGATCCGGGCCTTGACCCTGTTCTTTGCAGAATCTGGCCCGGTACCTCAGGACCAGCTGGCTCCTCAGATGCAGGGCAGCTGGAGTGGCCAGGAGCCACTTATATAAGGACTGGAGTTTCTCTGCAACGTTTGCCAGAGCAACATGGTTTCCAGTGCTGCTTGTAGCCTCTTTGGATGCTCTGCTGACCCTTGGACCTGCTTCTGACCTGTGGACTCTTCCTGGTCAGCTTCTCCTGCCTTGAACCCTTGCTGTGCCCTGACCTCCTACCTGTCTCCTGGCCCCGCTTCTTGCCTCTGGCCCCCTGGACTCTTGCAACCCGGAGGACTGCTGCCGTAGACTCTCGTTGTGCCCAGACCCCGGGGCCTGTACCAGATGGCCCTTGCTGCCCATGCCTTGGACACCTGATCTCCAGGGCTCTGATGCTCAAACCACTAGACCATACTGGCTCTCAAGATAAGTTTTTTTTAAACTTCTTTTTTTATTATTTAATTTTTACTTTTTATTTAAAAAAATAAAACAACACTGAAAACACACACACAGAGGATAAATTTTATGGTGCTTAATAGAAAAGTTGGGGAGTAAAGAGCAGAGAAAAGCAGAGAATGTCAGTATCCCCGGATCTAACATTCTGTAACTCTGTGACTCCTGGCTCTTGAACTGGAATAAGAGGACATGAGATGCGTTATTATGGATTGCTTTTTTGCACCATCCATAGCACCAGAGAGCTGGAGGGGACCCCAAAGGCCATCTAGTCCAACCCGTCTGTGCCGTGCCAGAATCCACTGCTCACGGACTCCAGAAGAGGCTTCCATTTAACCTCTGTTGAAAAACCTCCAAATCCCAGGCTTAGAAGAGACCGAATACCGCCCAAGTGCTTTCTCCGCCTGTGCCAGCTACCTCCTTTCCTAAATTTGGATGAGGATGATCTTCAGCCATCTGGTCCCTATTTAAATTTTTAACCACCTCTCTCTTGGAATATTTCTTTCCCCCTCCGTCTTTCTTCCGTAGACTCGTTTTGTCTTAACAAATTGGCCATAAGCTAAATGGCACCATCTGTGACTTCCAGTAAATACAACTGTTGTTAATGAAATTACCCAGCTCCATCATTTTGATTTAAAGCTTCTCTCGCCTGCTTCACACGGCGACCTTTTTCCTTGCAGGTTTCGCAGATTTCAAAGGCTCCAGCCACGCAGGTCAGGCGTCGGGAAATCCGTCTCGTGCCAAGTTTGCTCAGTGGGCTGGCAAACCGGCGCTAAGAAATTACAACGGCATGTGTGTCGATCTGCGCTTCGGGGCGAAACTCGACTTGGATCCGACCCGGGGGCAGAACCCCTGCCTCGTCACCAGTTGGTCACGGCGCCTTTTGTCCTCACCCATAATTTGTTAATCCAGGAATATGAATGAGCTGGAAGGCATCCATTCTGTGTCCATAGACATGTTTCACCGCAGGTCTGGTTTTTGATGCAGCTGAACCAGAAGTCAGAAAAGTTCCTTCTTTGCAGTACCAACTGGTGGCTCCCATGTTCAGTGGACCGGGGCCCCTGTCAGCAGGCAAATGGTTTCTGGAATCCTTGTCAGCATTGTGGCTGGATGTTAACAGCTACGTATTTGGATAAGCAGGATGATTTGGGTGCAGGAGGTAGGGTCACCAAATCTCAGACCTTGGCCCCAAGTCTCTGGTTTTCGTGGGTTACCCCCAGGCAAGAGACGAGGGTGCGAATTCTGCAGTTTTTAGTGGGCTCAGCTCTAGCCCAAGAGGAAAAAGGGTCGTGCAAATCTCTAGCTCAGGAACAGGCCACAGTTTCCAAGGGTCAATTGATTTCTTGCTGCAATTTAGGGGAAAAAAATCCACATAGTCTCTGAATTTACTGAGTTAGTGTCTTCCTTCTGTCTACCTTCTTGTTGTCCCAGGTCTCACTTTTCACTCTGCATTCACACTCTTTCTAGACGGAAGTGGGCTAGAGGAAATGCTCCTTGGATCTAAGTAAGTGAGGAGAAATAATCTGCTTGTATCATCTTGATATAGAGACGGTTCCTTTAGAATCACAGAGCTGGAAGAGACCACAATGGCCGTCAAGTCTAATCCCATTCTGCCATGCAGGAACACACACTCCCTAGATTTCTGTCTTACTTTGCAAACAAGAAAATATTTTATCCCTCTGCGCGTCTCTTTGTATGGCAAGCTGTGAGCAACTGTGGCTGGTACTTTATTCATAACCCTTAACAATATCACTGGAACTGTCCCTAATTCTCGGATTTTGGCCTTAATCAGGGCCTGGTGTGATCTTGAACTGGCCACCCTATCATCCCCAGCTCCACAGAGCTTGGGAAAGTGACTACAACACCCCAAATCCCCAGCCAGCAGCTACACAATGAGAGATTCTGGGCAATGTCGTCCAAAGGACTCACTGTCCCAAGGTGAGACAACAAGAGTGGCTTCCGCTGTCTAGCCAATGTTGTGGTTTTGTGGAAATTGTGCTGATCATCCCAACGGGGTGGTGGAAATCCTGTTGTCTTGCAACCCACAATATTTTTATTACACACGTACACTCTAAATTTATTTTTCTGCATTATTCTCCCGTCATCCTCGTTCAGAGAAGCGCTTCGGGGCTTCCTGGCTGCTTGGGGCGAAATGGTGTATGATAAATTCCACCCCATGAAGTTGAGTTTTGACCTACCGGTTGATGCATAATCAGCCGACTTAATTTGGAATATTAACTACAGATTTTGGCCTCAAGGAGTTCTTCCTCTCCCACCCACTCCCTCTTTCGAGGGGTACCACTGAATTATACACGAATCTTCCGCTCTCTCTCGCTCTCGGGTGAAGACGAAACATAAATAAATTCCTGTTTTCATGCTACACATACTGGCTATTTTGGGGAGAATATTTTACAATCTGAACTACACTCATGATTGTTGTGAGTGAGTATAGTGCGTGTTATATTTTTCCATCTTTCCTCCTGCCTGCTGAAACCAAAGCATGAAAACATCCCTGTTTTCATACTATCCATGCAGTTTCTTTTGTTTTTGTTTTTCTGCAGGGGGAGAATACTTTAAAATCTGAACTGCACTCATATTGAGAAAAAAATGAGCATAGTTTAAGGCTATCCTTAAGCTGGTCCTTCTCTATCTTTTCCTGCACTCATGGAACCAAAATGTCAATAAAACCCAGACTTCATAGCACATGGACAGTACATTTTGGGGAGAAGATTATGAAATTTGAATGGCATTCATACTGAGGGGGAAAAGTGAGTATAGTGTGTGGGATATTGTTAAATCTCCCTTGGTCTCCCTCTTGGCCCCTCCATTCTCAAACCCTCTCTCCCCCTTTTTTCCTGATTAAGATATAGTTTCATAGAATCCTAGAGCTGGAGGAGACCCCCAGGGCCTATCCAGTCCAACCTCTTTCTGCCGTGCAGGAGGATACAGTCAAAGCCTTCCCTTTGACAGACGGCCATCCAGTCCCTGTTTTAAAACTTCCAAAGAAGGAGGAGACTCCACCACACTCCATGGAGGCAGCGGCAGATTCCACTGTCCAACTGCTCTTACAGTCAAAAAGTTCTTCCCAGTGTTTAGGTGGAATCTCTTTTCCTGAAGTTTGCCACCATGGCTCCGTGTCCTAGTCTCTGGAGCAGCAGAAAACAGGCTCGCTCCATCTTCCCATGACATCCCTTCAAATATTTAACATGGCCCTTGTATCCCCTCTTAACCTTTTCTTCCTTAAACTAAACATATTCTGTTCCAAAGCAGCTCCTCATAGGACTTTAACGTTTCCAGACTCCGCTCCTGTTGGTGCAACGGGGCTCCATCTACTGGAAAAGGGAGCTTTTCTGTTATAGCACCTCACCTTTGCAATTCTTTCTTCAGAAAGCTTTTACTGCCCCCGATCTCATCCAAATTTTCTAAATTCTGTGGCAGATGGTAGCTTCCAGGTCAGTGGAGAACAGAATCTGCTCTGGGTTTTCGTCAGAACTTTAGAGAAGTTCTCCAACTTGCTGAACCTTAGCAGGGGGGTTGGTGGTAAAAGGGCTATAATTCAGCACCTTGGAGAGTTCAGAGTAAAATCCGGAGGGGATGGCTCATTTGCAGTTCAGAGTGATTTATTAAAAGTAGTAGCAACTGCAACCAGCTTTTAAAAAAAGACCTCAAGAACAATTGCTTCGGCACTGGTTTTACGAAGATAGGGACCTTCCCACACTCCAGTGGTGGTGGCAGTCTTGGTTTATATATATGTATATATGTGTGTGTTGCCTTCTTTAAAAATCCTATCTCCCCTCACTGGCAATATTATTAGCTATCTAATTGTGGGGTGTTCCCCCTCTCCCCACCGTCCCTATTCCACACAAGAAGCCTTTATTGAAGAAATAATTCACTCCGGATTATACAGTCGGCTGTAGTGAAAATTTCAGCGCCGCAATGTCAAATAAAGCCTAATCTCTGGAAAGAGTTTTGTGATTTAGCCGGGGGACCGGAGGCCTCTTGGGCCATTAGATGCATTACACAGATTATTAAGAAATAATAGGGGCGCATTTTGGAGACAAGACCGGAGTCATAACAATGCGACATTGATTGTCAGAGAGAGGGAAATTGCATTTCGCTCCCTCCGCACTTTTAGCGGCACAGCGGGGTCTCAGACCCGCCGCCGAACGCATTGAGACACGCGGGGCCTGTCGGTCCCTGACAGATCTTCGCATCTGGAAAACTGGATAATAACAACAATTCAATTCAAGTAGAAGGGGATGAAAATGAGGTCTTCAATCTTGATGCTAGGCAGGAGCTCCAGATAGGGAGATACAAATTTGAGTTTGCATGAGATGACTATTTAAAAAGCCGGTGGAAAGGGCGGGGGAAGAAGGAGGGAAGGGAGGAAGGGAGGAAGGAAGGAAGGAAGGAAGGAAGGAAGGAAGGAAATGATATGATGTCAGAAGAGGGGAAAAGTCAGCAGGGAAACGGTGATTTTAATCCCCCTGCTTCCTCAAAGGCAAGTGCTTCTCATGTTGACTTTTTTTAAACAAAAGATTATTATTAGTTTTAAAACAAATAATGAAATTCACAGTTAAAGTCACAGATGGAGAAATATATGTTCAAAAAGAAAAAAAGTAACTGGGGCCTTTTCCGCACTAGCCTGTTATGGCGCGATGATTCCACTTTCAACATCCTCTGGAATCCTAACTGCAAACTCCAGGATTCCAGAGGATGTTGAAAGTGGAATCATCGCGCCATAACAGGCTAGTGTGGAAATGGCCTAGAACTAAAACTAAAGCAAAAACACTGATCACTAACTAAAACACTAAATACTAACTTATTGAAACACAAAAGGGATCCAAATTCTACTTGGGGGACAGCACCTGCATCTTGCTCCCCCCATCGATACGCTCTTGAGTTTAGGAAGTTTGGAATCCCCTGCTCGCAAATTTCCTGGTGTGCCCTCTGATTTGCTTTCTACTCCCCATCCGTAGCCAGATCAAAGGATGACTTAGCCAAGGTAAAAACGGAATTTCGATGAAAGAAGTCCTAGTAAGAGTATTTGGTGTCTCTGTCAAGCAGAATGCAGTGTAGCCTGTGCAATATGAGCTTGTGGTAGGAAGCAGGTGAAAATACTCAGCGTGCTCTTGTAAGGCAAGGTAAAAAGGGGGAGGGGATTATATTTATTGTTTCAGGAAGTTCTTCTTGGGATAGGAAAGAAGATGGATAAAAGAAAGTTACCTAAAGTTCAGTAGAAGAACCCCTAAAAGCTGGCTCTCATGTGTGGATGTAAGCCATCCTGAGGCAGGAAACTCGTGGGTTCTCCCTTCCCAGACCAAAGGAAACAAACTGACTGACTTTTGGAAGAAGGGGGAAGTGAACCCCTTTCTGACATGTAGGACAAAAGAATCAAAGCCCTCCCTTTGACAAATGGCCATCCAGCCTCTCTTTAAAAACTTCCAAAGAAGGAGACTTCACCACACTCCTAGGCAGTGTATTCCACTGTCAAATTGCTCTTTCCACCAGGAAGTTCTTCTTGATGTTTAGGTGGAATCTGTTTTCCTATACTCTACTGCTCCATGTCCTAGTCTCTGGAGCAGCAGAAAACAGGCTAGCTCCATCCTCCATGTGACATCCTTTCAAATGTTGAATACCTTCTCTAGACTAACATACCAAGCTCCCTAAGCTGCTCCTCTTGGGGTGTGGTTTCAAGGCCTTTCACCATTTTGGTCACCGTCCTCTGGACATGTTCGGTGGGCCTACTCCAGTTGGACCCAGCCACGGGATTTTGGGGTGATGGGTGTAGCAGTTGCTGAATGGAAGAGGCATGGAAGCTGTTCCCTGCCTGCTTTAGTGCTGTGAGGAAAAGAACAGCCCAGGGTCTGATTGATAAAACCCCCATGCCTCTTAGCAGCACTGGTTGCCGGGTCTGTTTTAGCAAAAGAGCTTTCCTAAGATGTGTCCAGATGGGGACTTGAGAGCCACAAGCAAAGAGCCGGGTGTTCATCTGATCATAAATATAAACGTGCCACCCTTACTTTGATTTCGTGAAGGATATATTTGAGGTGAAAATATGTCGAAGCAATGCTGAGAGGGATCAGACGGGGATTTACTGCGGTGTTTATGAGAGTGTTGCAACTCCGGCTTTCTTAGCATGTTTGCATGTGTGTTATTTCTAAATTCTGATTTACGATTCTTTATCACCACTTTCTATTTCTTCTGCTCTGACGGTTAGAAATAGGAATTGTTTCCCTCGCTTCTGTTTTTCAGATGTTGGGAACTAGTCTGGTCTAGGGGTTTGAGCACTGGCCTAGGACTCCGGGAGACTTGAGTTCAAATCCTTGCTCAGTCCTGGACCCCATCCCCGGGTGGGCAAGTCACATCCTCTCAGCTTCAGAGGAAGGCTGTAGTAAATATCCTGTGAACAAATTGTGCCAAGAAAACCCCAGGAGGAAGTTCCAACATACACTGGACTCTTGGAGATTCCTTTTCTGTTGACATATATTAATTATTTAGAAAGTAGCTAATGACCTGTGGTAGGTTTGCCTTAGGGTCACCATAACTTGGAAACAACTTGAAGGCACACTGCACCCCCAGATAAGTATTCCGCCCCTCCAAATGAAATTTTCAATCGGCAAACTTCTAGCGTTGCATAGAGAGCGAGAAGTTGAAAATCGTGCATGCCTGGGACTCTTTTATTCACTGGGTTCACATTCCCAGCCTGTCTCTTTTCTTCCCATGTTTAAACTGTATCTCCAAATGCTCAACTGCATTTTGAAGTTATTGCAAGGCTGGAAATTTGCAGACTTAGGAAAAATTTCATTTGGGAGACAGAATATGGAGGGGTGCAATGCCCTCATTCGGAGGTCACTCCCCGTAACTGCACCCTTACCTCTCTCATGTTTTGCCCAAGTTTTCCTGCATCCTTCCTCCGTCTCTCCCCGACCCCACGTCTTCCTTCCCCTGCCGGCCTGAATGGCACCCGCTTGGCTTCTCGTCTGACACAAGATAAATGAGACCCGAGCCTTCCGCGTTCTTCTCCGGCTGCCGGCGGGTTCCAAAATAGCAAACAATTTTTCACCACCACAATGGGATCGGGAGTCACTTGCAGCAGGTGTGTTGGTCCACACAATGGCTGTCCGCGGAGTGGGGAATTCATTAAGTTGCTTTGATTGTGTTACAAAGTTGTTGTGGTGTTTTGTCCGATGGAGAGATCCGGCCAAGACAACTCTAAAAGGGGTTGCCATTTTGGAGCCAATAGAGCTCCGAGAGACCGGCCTCGGCCATAGGAAATCACCAGGTGACCGTGGGTGTGTCACACACTCTCAGCCCCAGAAAAGCCCATGATGGGTTGCTGAAAGAGGGAAATAACTTGAAGGCGCACAACAACAATTATTCAGAAGACAACTAATTCATATGGCGATTTAGAGGGGAAAGTTTATAACTTGGTGATTTGGAGAGGAGAGAGCAAAGAGGGAGGAAAAAGGTTGGAACTATGATATCTGGATAGATGGAAGAGACAGAGGCATGTATAGGGATTAAAATGGTTGTAAATTAAAAGGAGAAAAAAAACATAGCCACAGCCTCCCCAGTCACAGTCACGGTGTCATTCTTTTGCTAATTGGCCTTGGGGTGTGATCGTCTATCAGATATTTATGCGATGATCACATGCCAGCCTTCTGCCTGCTGGGGGCGGGAGGGGGGAGAAAAACCGCGTCTTAATTTATAAACATAGTTTTTCCCTAGGGAATCCAGAGTTACGCAGTGCATGATTAACTTAAATGCCGTAGTTTATATTTTCAGGGGCTGGAATGATAATGCAGTTTGTAGCTCTGCAGATCTGGAGGGTGGGGGGAAGGGGACACAGTGCACCAGGGGAAAAGTCATCTCTAAGGCCTAAATCCAGGCAAGGTGGTATTGTTTACTGCTGAGGGTCTTAATTGGGGTTTGGAGGGGTGTCCTGGGCCTTTTCCACACAAGCCTGTTATAGCGCTATTATTCCATTTTCAACATCCTATGGAATCCTGGGGTTTGCAGTTTAGGGAGGGGCCTCAACAGCCATCCTAAAAAGCCTGTCCCTAAACTGCAAATCCCAGGATTCCATAAGACATTGAAAATGGAATAATAGCGCTATAACAGGCTAGTGTGGAAATGGCCCTGGGCAGGGTTACACTGCCCCTGAAAGACTACATTTGCCGCTTGGGCTTGCTTGTGGATCCATCTCTCCAAATGACAGCCCGGATAAAGGAGCTCCAGCTTCACTGTTGTGCCAGTCACGCCCCTTCTTAGAACAGGAGGATTTGAAAATGGTAGCACACTTGCACTGCTGACCTCAGCACTGGACCTCTCTGCAATGCAAAGTGGGCTAGCTCTGACCATTTCCGCACTGCACTGTTATAGTGCTATTATTCCACCTTCGACACCCTGTGCAATTCTGGGGTTTGTAGTTTCCTGAGGCCAAAGAGCTCTCTGGCTGGGAATTCTCCCTAAACTGCAAACCCTAGGATTCCATGGGAGGTTGAAAGTGGAATAATAGCACTATTACAGTGCAGTGCAGAAATGGCCCCTGTATCAAGTTTGAAAACGTCAGTTAGTTCTAGTCACAGCAGCCACACTGGTTACCAGTACAACTAGGAAAGATCGCACTTGTTTTTGCATGCTTTCAAGTTGTTTCCAACCTAAGGTGAACCTACAACATATGCAGTGCTTTCCAATTGCTTTTCAAAGGGGAAAAGTTAAACCAAAACACTTTCCCCAGTTTAACTACCAGTCATCCTCCAAAGGACTTGAGTTTCTGTTCTCCTTTGATTATATCCCAATATCGTATACTTTCCCCTTTTAAAAATCACAGAATGGTGCACCGTAATGGTTTTCTCAGAGTGCCAATTACTCCTTGAGTGAGGCCCATTCAGTGCAAATCCAATCAATTTGTTTGAACAGGTTGAATTGCTCCCATCTGGCTGTGCTTTTGACTTTGGAGATCAATCTGCCACCCGTTTTCACCCAATTGCTTTTCTCAAAGTACCTTACAGGGGCTGGCAGCGTTGATCGTTGTCACAAGGCCCCACTCTCTCGGGCGGCTGCGACACAGCTATACAACAGAGCACAGGCGGCGGAGACCCCATGGTCTTGTTCCTTGACCTTATGCCAAGGTTGGTGCCCACCAGCCAGTTCCAATCATCCAGGAACCAATGTGGTACCAACATGCTATATTGGGGTTGTGTAGCATGTATCTCCACATGCATAGCTCTCTATTAATTGTGCTAGGCAATATTTGTGTTGAATGGCAGTGTTGCGCAACTGAAGCAAGACACTAAGGCTCTAGAATCCTAGCGTTGCCCTCATATGGAAGGTGGAACAAACTTGTTTTATTGCTGTTCTAGAGACCAGGACATGGAACAATGGCTCCAAACCTCAGGAGAAGAGATTCCATCTCAACACTAGGAAGAACTTCCTGATGGTAAGAGCAGTTTGATCTGCTGCTGCCTCCATGGAGTGTGGTGGAGTCTCCTCCTTCTTTGGAGGTTTTTAAGCAGAGGCTGGATGGCCATCTGTCCAAGGGAGGGTTTTGATTGTGTCTCCTGCATGACAGCAGGGGGTTGGACTGGATGACCCCTGGGGTCTCTTCCAACTCTAGGATTCTAGAGCCTTGGCGTCTTGCTTCAAAAGGGAATTGAACCCTTGACTCTAGGGGTCATAGTCCAATGCTCAAATCACAACACTACACTGACTTTCATTAAACCAACATTAAAATCACTCTATGGGCTGCCAGTTAGTCCCTGGGCAAAGAGCAAAGTGTTGGTGCTTCTTTTAAAGCCCTGCGGGGTTTGACTTTGGTTACCCGAGGTCATTTTTCTCCCCTATAATCTTCCTCAGATCATCTGGGGGACCTTTCCCTTAGGCAACTAGGACTACGTTGGCAACTATCTGCTTGTTCAGCAATTGCCTTGTAATAGTGACCAGGAGCTGGAGGCTTGCTGTTTTTGCTTCGGGTCAATTTGCCTCTCCATCTTCGTTGGGGTTTATGGGCTTGGTTCCTTGCCGTCACCGTTTCCTCCTCCTCCTCCTCTTCTTCTCCCCATAACCTTGCAGTCGGGAGGGTGCGAAGCCGTGGCCCACCCATGTGGGCTCATTTCAAAGTCAGCGCACGTGCCATCTTTCCTGCGCCCAGTCGCGATGTGAGATTGGAAACGGTGCCCCCTGCCGCAGCGCTGATGTTGTGCCTCTCATTATAACACCATTGGCACAACCTAGTCATTTTGAGGTGTACGGCAGCAAGGTGTTATTAGAGCGGAGCTTGGGGTAGTTAACACACACCGGTTCAGCATTTCCATTACAAAACTGTTTTTTAAAATCTTTTTTTCAGGGTTACACACAGGCCAAGAGAACAGCATTTTGGGAAGGCAAGCGAGGAATCAGTCGGTGAGCAGAATTTCACACACGCACGCCCATCTCTCTCACCTTTCTGAAATCTACCAGGAAATACATTTGCTCTCCATTAATTGTTGCTGATATAAGTGAAGATGGGGGAATTGGGGAGATTTAAATATTTAAGCAATCCCCACACAGTGCAGGAAATGTAAACAGACTGGGACTTGAGCTGGCAACACGTTCTAAGCTGCCTTGAGTCCCATGATTGGAGAAAAAGTGGGATATAAATGAACAAAGTGATGATGATGGTGGTGAAATTACATCTGCAGGAGCTCTGCTGTTGCGTAGTGTCCACATCCAGTAAGTGACTGCTGGTTACATTACATCACTGTTACTATTATTATCAGCAGCAGCAACAACAATAATGTTTAAATATTCGAAGGGGTGTCATATGGAGGATGGAGCAAGCCTGTTTCCTGCTGCTTCAGAGACTAGGACATGAAGCAATGGCTTCAAACTTCAAGAAAAGAGATTCCACCTAAACATTAGGAAGAACTTTCTGACGGTAAGAGCAGTTCGGCAGTGGAATACACTGTTGCCTGGGAATGTGGCAGAGTCTCCTTTTTTGGAGTGTTTTAAAGAAAGGCTGGATCGCCATCTGTCAAAGGGAGTGCTTTGGCTGTGTCTGCCTGAGTGGCAGAAGGGGGTTGGACTGGATGGCCCTTGGAGTCTCTTCCAGCAATATGATCTTCTGATAATAGATGGGGAATAATGCTACCATTGATCTCACATCATGATTCATTCTTATTGTTTGCATTCAAGTTGTTTCTGGGTTATGGTGACCCTAAGGTGAACCTATTATGGGGTTTTCTGGGGGCTGAGAGTGTGTAATGCACCCAAGGTCACCCAATGGGTTTCCGTGGCCGAACAGGAGTAGAACCCTGGGGCTCCAGGCTTCTCGCCCAAAGCTCAAACCACTACAGTGATGATACCTTTTCCCAAAGAAGGAAAATAAAACGTGGACGCTAAGTGAAATTCCACTGCAAACAAAGCCTGCTGGAGGTTGTCTTGGGTGAGGACGAAAACTGCTCCACAATCCAGTTTATGGATTCTACTCACACGTTTCCCTGTAACGTCCCTTTCTTTGAGCGGATGAAATTGCCGGAGAGACAAGGGCAGGAAAAGGAGGCTGTGGAAGGAAGGCGGCTCGGAACGGGGGAAGAGCAAGCGTGCAGCCTGAGTCTCTCGGAGCCCCGGATAACTTTCTGGGGCTCAAAGGTGCCAGGTTCCTTCCTCATGCCTCCCACTCAACCTCCTCCCCCGTCCCCGTCCACAGCCCACCCCCCTCCTGCCCTAAACACAAGGACATGCCAAGCAAAAGGCATGGTTTGCAAGTAAGGCCATTTCTGCACTAGAGTTTTATAGCGCTATGATTCCACTCTCAACATCCTATGGAATCCTGGGGTTTGCAGTTTCGGGAGGGACTGACTGGCCCCTCCCGAAACGGCAAACTCCAGGATTCCATAGGATGTTGAGAGTGGAATCATAGTGCTATAACAGTCTAGTGCAGAAATGGCTTAAGTTGGTAGTCTTCCTGTCGGATTATAGACTTTGGAAATACTGCGGCATGGGCTATCCTGACTTTGCCATTCAGTGCTATTGTGTCAATATTGTGTGTACATTATCCTCATCCAAAAATGCCTGCTATTCCCAGAAACCACTCTTTCAGCCTTGGAGGAAGCCACTGCTGAAGAAATCTTGCCAAGAAAACGCTCTCATAGTGTTTCCATAAGTTGGAGTCAACCTGAATCAATCAGTAGGAATACTGTCTCTGTATTGAGGGAAGTCATAGTCCCATTCTATTTTGCTTTGGTCAGGCCTCGCTTGGAATCCTATGTCCAGTTCTGGGCAGCGGATTCAAGAAGATATAAGCTGGAGGGTGTCCAGAGGAGGGCGACCAAAATGGTCAAAGGCCTGGAAACCATGAAGGCCTACAAGGAGCAGTTTAGGGAGCTGGGTATGTTTAAGCTGGAGAAGAGAAGGTTAGGAGGGGACATGGGATCCATATTTCAATATTTGAAAGGATGTCATAGGGAGGATGGCGCTAGCCTGTTTTGTGCTGCTCCAGAGACTAGGACATGGAGCAATGGCTTCAAACTACAGAATAAGGCATTCCACCTGAACCTTAGGAAGAACTTCCTGATGGTAAGTAAGACAGGCTCATCTTGCAATGAAGACAAACTCTCAAGGGGGGGGCATTACACCTCTGAATTTTAGTCTGAACATAAAAGGAGCCAGACAAGGTTCTGAATTCCACCCTCAGATAGGTTCAGTACACTAGACACCTCCTTTAAAGTTCAGACTAGAATCTGGAGCAGATTCCCCCTCTCACTGACATACCAGCTACGGCCACAGATTAACCTCTTCTTCCGTCTGTTCTTGCTCTGCCCGCCTCAGTTCTCTGTCCCGCTCAGACCTTTGCTGCTCTAGCACGTCTATTTCTAGAGGAGCAAAACTGAGAAAGTGACTCAGCAGCATCAACCGGGGAAGTGTCACTTTCTCAGTTTTGCTCCTCTTTGTTTGCAAACTTGGCACCCTGGAGGACTGAAGGGAGTGGTGTCTTGAGGCTACGTTGTGAACTAAGCACTTTTCCAGGCTGTTGTTTGGCACATAAACCTGGTTGTTTGCACTGATCACCTTCGTGTCTGGGCCTTGCATTTGAGCCTGCGTGGAAGAAAGCTAGCAGGTGGCCCCCAGAAGGGCATCAAGAGCAGCAACTGGGGCTTGAACCGAGAGCCCTGTGTGTAGCCACCACACCAACGGAACAACTGGAGTCACAGCTTGGACCCAGTACAAGCTGGCACCTACAGTATCCATCAGGCTGTGCATCTACTCTAGGCTTTTTATTCTTTTAGTTTCAGCACCTTGGAGAACTCCTTTAAAGTTCTGGTGAAGAATTTAAAAGACTTTAAAGTTCTGACTGAAAACCAGAGCAGATTAACTAGGACAAGTCTATTGCTTGGACCAAAGTGTTCTCAGGATCTGGTTTAGCCCCACACATGTCATGCCCCCATTCTGAGAATTTGTCTTCCTCAGAAGATGAAGCAGACACACCTTTGGGGCAGGCACAGCAGATGCCTAACGGGCAGCCAGGTTTTTCTTTTGTTCAGCAGGTTGACTCAGCGTCAGGGCAGGAAAAGGGTTGAGAGGGAGGCCCCCCAGCTCCTGAGAAAGGCAGAGGCTCAGGCACGTGGCTCAGACCATCCTCTGCAGATGGAGCAAAAGGCTTTAATAGAATCAAGGACCCCTCAGGAGGAGCACAGCTGTGGAACACTCTCCCCAAATACTACTTGGGATCAGGGCGTTGGCTGAACAGACTGCCTACGTAAGAAGGCTACTTCCCCCAGTCAAATTACTGAATATGGATTCAGTACTCCTCTTGACTGTTCGGCTCTTGCAAGTGTATTTGTGACCCCTGGATTGTTTAGCAACTCAGCTACCAGACCCTGTAGAACTCTGTCTCTGGTTGATGGCTTTCTCAAACCCCGGACTGTTTTGACACTGGCTAATGCCTGTTTCCACAGATTCTGACTTGGGCACCCTGGATTCTTGTTTGACGTTGAGAGCAGGGCAACCCAGCCAGGTTAGCCACTAGTTCCTAATTGACAGGAAGTGCTTCCTGTTTGGGCTGGAAACTGTTTTGTGGGCATCTCCAGAAAGTTCTTTCATTCTGAAACCTTGACTCAGTTGTCTCTGAGTAGCCAGGCCAGAGGTAGTAGCATAAGTGGTCAACTTGACCAGTGGTCAAGTTGGGTTTCCAAGGCCACCCAATAGGTTTCCATGGCTGAGCGGGGAATCGAATCCTGGTTGCCAGGTCATGGTTCATGCTCAAACCATTACACCATGCTGCAGCATCTGATACCTCTGTGCAAACTACCAGCACCATCTTGGTAGCCACTGTTTCTTCTTCCCTTTGGCAAGTGGACTTGGAGAGGTGGCATCCACCTTCCCTGCTTCGGCCTCCTCTCTGACCAAGAGATGCCAGTTGGACACAGATGCCCCCTGTGCTTCCGGTGGGCAGCAGGAGATCTAAGCCACATCTTGTGCTGTTGCTAGACTTGACTATTTGCTGCTGAAACCATTTAATAGGTTTTTTGACAAAGCACTCTGGTTGCTTATTATATTTATCCCAAATTCCTAGCCTTTAAGTCAGATCATTTGATGTCTAGCGCTTTCTCAAACGGTGCGTTTGCCTCCTCTTTTTGCAAGATGCCAAGAGTGCCAAGATGCCAGCGCATTTAGGATGTGAGTCATCATCTGGATCTCTTCTGTCTAAGCCTGGTACCTCTCTTAGCAGGCATTCTTGCTCTTCCCCACTTCACCGCATTGACTGAAACAAAAAAACTTGCAAATGAATCTGTTCCTTCCTAAAGTTTAAACCTCCCCCTTGACTCCCTCAGCATCATCCTGTTGGGTGCTCAGGTGGTGTGGCTCAAGGTCATTTACTAAGAAATCTCTGGAAATTTAGGATCCTTATCACACTACCCTGTGGTAGTGCTATCATTTCACTTTAAGTGTCATGGCAACGTGATATGGAATCCTGGGATTTGCAGTCTAGGGCAGGATGTTTAGAATTCTCAGCCAGAGATCTCTTGGGCCTTGCTAAATTACAAACCCCAGAATTCCACAGGATGTTGGCATGACAATTAAGGTAGAATATAGCACTATAATTAAGAGGTAGTGCTATGTAGTGGCTTGTGCGTTGGACTAATGACTCTGAAGATCAGAATTCGAATCAGTGCTCAGCCGTGGAAACCCGCCGGGTGGCTTTGGACAAGATACATTCTCTCAGCCTCAGAGGAAGGCCAAGACAACCCCCCTGTGGTTTTCTTGCTGAGAAAACCCATGATAGGATGGCCTTAGAGTCTCCGGAAGTTGGAAACAACTTGAAAGCACACAACAAAAACAATAACAAGAGTGTTGTAACAATTTGGTGTGAGGAGGGTCTAGGGCCATTTCCGTACTACACTCTTATAGTGCTATTATTCCACTTTCAACATCCAGTGGAATCCTGGGATTTGCAGTTTAGGGAGGGGCCTCAGTAAACTACAAACCCCAGAATTCTGCAAGATGTTGAAAGTGGAATAATAGCACTATAACAGTGTAGTGTGGAAATGGCCTAGGCCAGTGGTTCTCAACCTGTGGGTCCCCAGATGTTTGTGGATTTCAGCTCCCAGAAGCCCCAGCCACTATGGTCAATGCTCAGGGCTTCTGGGAGCTGAAGTCCAAAAACATCTGGGGACCCACAGGTTGAGAACCACTGGCCTAGGTTGAGGTGATCGGCTGGCATTGACCACATGAGAGACCCAGTGGTGGAGAAGGTCAGGCCCCTGGGAATTAATCTGACCCCTTCTCTTGGGGGGATCCCTAGACGGCTATACCCCCTCAGAGGGAGAAACTGGCAAAACCACCTCTGACTTTTTTTTTGCCTAAGAAAACCCTGGAAAATTCAAAGGGCCTTTGTAAATCAGTGAGCAGCTTGGAGGCACCAACACACACACACACACAAGTAATTAATGGGCTTAAACACCCTAAAGGCCCCGGAGCCTGTCTGATGTTGGAAGCTAAGTAGAGTCAGCCCTGGTTAATACTTGGATGGGAGACCACCAAGGACTTTCTCTCTCTTAATGCCAAGAGACCTCATCCCTTAATGCTGTCCTGTTTATCTTCTCTCCCCACGTTGGCATTTCATTTTCCAGCACCCCGACTACTACCACCACCGTCACCAACGGTGTTCGTTTTGGGGGTGTGTGTGTTTCCGTTTAGCTAATTAAACCTTTGAAGCTGAGAACCTCCTGTCTTGCGGTAAGGTTCATGGATTCTCTCCCATGCTGATTAGACGACGACATTGCTTTCGAGGGAGGAAAACCAGCCCTCGCCGCAAAGCCCGCTTGTCCCCAAGGATCCAGAAGCCCCGCCAAATCCCGATTCTTCTTCCTCTTCCCGCACAGGAAGCAGAATGAGGTCTTATTAAATTCGTACAACTGAATTCACTTAAACTCCCTCGGAGTAGGATATTTTGGCTGACAAGCTGTGTCAAGAAAAAAGGCCCTCATCTGGCTAATTAAGACATTTCTTTTGACAGCCCGGATTGCATTTAAGCTCGGTGTGTTGTACACAAGCTAATAATTTCGTGTTTTTCTCTCCCCCTGCTTCTCTTTCCTTCCCCCATCAACTACTGCAGTGCAACTAAATATGCTATAACCAGAAAAATGTCAAAATAACAGAAGACTCAGAACTTCAGATGAAACCTTGAGTTGGAGGCAGAAGCTGGGAAAATGAAAAAAACAACAACCCCAAAATGAGCCCAAAAGAAACAAAGCGAGGGGAAGGATATGATGTCAGTTGATTGATATGCATCCCTTTATTTACAGGGTTTGATGAGAGAGGTACCCAAAATGTTCCTTTTGGTGCTGGTTGACCAGTCAATGCCTATAGAAGACCTACAAATCATATCTGGATAACTGGTAGGTGGGGTTATGCTGCTGGGCAGCTTGAATTTTGACCAGGTTCAGAGTTTTTTTGGGAATCACGTTGCTCCATTCCTGCTCACTCTGAGGTTGCTTGACCACACATCTCATGATGTTCACCTGTGAGATATTGGAGGTTATGCGAATTGTTTATTAGATTTCCTAACTGTTGTTATAAATTTCTTAACTCAAGTAAACTCACAGAATGAATTAATTAATTGGTAACTCAAGGGTTACGGAAATTCCATGGGTTTCCTGGAAGAGGGAGTCTGGATGTAGGCCTCAGGTGGGATGAATTTTGGTGGCCCCTTCAACAAAGATGACAGATTTCTTCTCCAGAAGTAATTTTCCTCAAGCTATAATCATAGAATTGGAAGGGGCCTCATGGGACATAAAATCCAGTGGTTCTCAACCTCTGATTCTCTAGACGTTTTGGACTTGCCATTGGTCATGCCAGCTGAGTCTTCTGGGAGTTGAAGTCTGAAATAGGGGGAGGACAAGAAGGTGAGAAGCACTGATCTCGTCTAACCCCTTGCTCAGTGCAGGATCTCCAGCTAAAACATCCCCAGCCATTTTTGGAAAAAACCCCCACCTCTCTGGGCAGTTGCTTCCATTACTGTACTGTCAAGAAGTTCCTTCTAATGTTCAACCATGGAGTCCTTGAACCCTAGAGCTGGAAGGGGCCTCATGGGTCATCAAACCCAACCAGCTGCTTAACACTGGATCTCCATCCAGAGCATCCCAAACAGCAGGTAGCCCCCCAGCCTCTTTCTGAAGACGTCCAGACCCCCCTCACCTCTCTAGGCCATTGCTTCCATTGCCAAACTTATCTCACCTTCTAATGTTCAGTCATAAAATCCTAGAATCAGAGTTGAAAGGAGTCTTGTAGGCAATCCAGTCCAGCCCCTTCTGCTCCATGCAGGATCTCCAGCTAAAGCAACCCCACCCTCTTTTGGAAGATGTCCAGAGAAGGAGGCCCCCCTCATCTCTCTGGGCAGTTGATTCCACTGCCCAACTGCTCTCACAGTCAAGAAGTTCCTTCTAATGTTCAGTCAAAGTCTGCTGTCCTGTAACTTCAAACCATTAGACCTGGTCGTTCTCTCTGGGGTAGCAGGTAGCAGGCCTGCTCCCTCCTTTCTGAGACGACACGTTGACGTATTTAAAGAAGGTGATCGTATAACCTCTCGGTCTTCTCTCCACCAGGCTGAGCCTGCCCAGCTCCTCCTCTTCTTCCTCCCCCTCCGCCGCCTTTCGTCTTTGCATTGTCTGACGTGCTACCATTTTAATTCTGTTATCTCACGGCTGGCTTACCTGAGTGTAACTTGCACACACACACACGGGCACACACACTGCCTCTTTCTCTCCCCCTCCCTCCCTCCGCCTTTGGGATTTTTGTAGCTGCTTGCTTCGAAATTTCATTCTTGAGAGGAAAAGGAGGGGGGTAAAAAAACAGTACCTTTAAACGTGATAGTTAAAACATCATGGATAATCTAATGAAATGATGAAATAGTTCCCTAAGGGAGAACAGACTGCAATTTGTAAAATATTCCCTCCAGATGTCTCCACTCCCTCCTCGCACGAGAGTCTCCCCACCGCCTCCACGCACCCCCTCCCTGCACGAGGATTTGATTTGCGTTGTGGGTCTGCTGAAGCAATAGACAAACAGGGGAGCCATCTGCTTATATTTGGGGGAAAAGAGAGAGAGAGAGATTGGGGCATCCGTGGCAAGCTGATTTCCAAAGGTGGCCACCTCCAGTGGTCACCCAGGGATGCAAAGTCAAAGGTAGACAGAGTTGATCCACGGGGCACAATCCCCCGGGAGCCCTATTGAAACTGATGGGAGTTATACAAGAATATGATATTTCTGTGAAGAATCCAAGGGCCCAGTTCCTGTTGATGGGCCCTTCCAGAAGCGGGGGAAAAAGTCTCTGGAATTATCAGGAGCTTGCAGTTCTTTTTATTCTGATTTCACCTGCATTTTCCCAGGTTTGCATCCAAACGCTTTCCTGAAAGATCTCCTTGGTCCTTGGGCCTCAAGGTGACCCCCTTATTGTGGATCGATCATTTTGTACAGGAACAGGACTTGGGACTTCTTGAGACACCAAACTGCTCATGGTACAAGGCCCCAAAGTCCAACCCAGGCCCCACAATGCAAGCTTGGTTGTTATCTGCCTTCAGACTTGGGGTGACCCTTTCGTGAGTGTTTGACTTGTCTAAGATCACCCGGTGGTCTTCAGCGACTGAGCAGGGAGTCAGACCTTGGTTTCCTGGCATCTGTCTCAGGATGGATCTCAAGAGAACGTACTTTTCTGCTACTAATGGAGCTGAAACTTTATTATGGGGAGCAACCTCTGCCTTGTGTTGGAATCCCCCAACACCATCTTTAACTGACAGACAGAAGAGAGGTCCTAGCATCATCCTCATTTTGATCCTGTGTGATTTTTAACACCTTGGTCTGACGAAGAAGCCAGTGAAGCTTCAAAAACTTCCACGGTGTATTTTGTGCTTTGGAGTTGGCCCCCCAAAAAGGGTATCATTGCTTGTGGATATTGGATTTTGTTGTATTTTGCTGCCTGGCCAACCTCTGGAATCTTTTGACTCCAGTATGGTGACTCTTTCCTAGGGCTTCTTTAGCAAGATTTCTTCAGAGGAGGGTCTCCTTCTTGTGTAGCAGACAACACTCTGAAGCAGTTAACACAAGTGAGGTTCTTAATGAGACTCCTGGCAGCAGCACCCACCAACTCAGCCTGAATTTTTCTGTCTCTCTGTTAATTGCATGTCATTGTGCTCCTCGCTGATGAATTCCTTTGTGGTTCCAGGAGGAATACTGTTGCATTTGGCACCTGAGCTTCTCCTCTCCCCACGACGACGACAACGGGGGTAATTAAACAACAAAGAGCTGGGCTTGAGTGGCAGCTGTTAGATCACTCCTTTCTTCTTTGCAGAAGATGTCGTTGGATTAATTAATTAAAAACAGAGCTTCCAAAGAAGACACAAATGTTAACCTCCTGAACTTCATGGCAAGAGAAGCGCCGTGCCAAAGATAACACGGGGTATGGGGACAACGTGCCGTCCTGCATTTCCCAGGTGAAAAATGGGACATGTGGGGCTAAGCATTGGCCATTTCCGCACTTCACTGTTATAGTGCTATTATTCCACTTTCAACCTCCTGTGGAATCCTGGAGTTTGCAGTTTAGGGAGGAGCCTTTCGAATTCTCAGCCAGGGAGCAATTTGGCCTCAGTAAACGGCAAACCCCACGGGAGGTTGAAAGTGGAAAAATGGCACTACAACAGTGTAGTGCAGAAATGGCCATTCTCAGAGCGCAGTCAAGCATGCCCAACAACTTCGGCAGAGGCAGCCCTGATGAATCCTCCTCCATCCCACTTTTTCAGCTGCTGTTGATGCCTCGGTTCCCTTTTCTCCTCTGAATTTCCCCCTTTGTTCTTAGCATACTTCAGTTTTCTTGCAAACTGAGTTCAAAGTGCAAAAAAGTAGTTTGTATAGTTTGTATTTAATTAAGTCAGCATGGTGGAGAGAGAGAGAGTTGGGGAGAAGGCGGAATCTTGCCCTTCCCAGTTGGCTCTGGCAAAAGCAAACTGCTGCAGATCCTCCTAGCTTGCCTGTTCTTCCACATCCATAAATTTTGCCACTGCATCCACATTCCGAGGGTGCTTGGCAACATATGTCGTAGGCCATTTCCGCACTAGACTGTTACAGTGCTATTATTCCACTTTCATCATCTTATGGAATCCTGGGGTTTGCCCTTGAGGCTCCTCCCTAAACTGCAAACCCCAGGATGCCATAGGATGTTGAAAGTGGAATAATAACGCTATAACAGTCTAGTGTGGAAATGGCCTTAGTTTTCGTCTGTGAAATGTTGGAAGTTATGGAACCCGGCCAGGGTTTCCAAACTCTGCAATATGGCAGACATACCCTGGCACTCTCCGTGAGACCAGTAGCAGGAAGCGTGTCAGAACAGAAAGAGGTAACTGAGATGGAAGGGGAACGTGGAGAATTTGATTGGCAAGATGTTTTCCTCCAGACACATATACTGGGGAAGCTGTCTTGGCCATGCAGCAAAATACAACTGAATCCCAAATCCACAAAACAGTGGTGCCTTTATTGGGCCAACTAAAATGCACGAAATACATCATGCAAGCTTTTGGAGCTTCTCTGGCTTCTTCAGCAGGCAAAAGATGTTAAAAACCCTGCAGGAGAAGAAATGTGACAATGTTAGAGCCAAGGCCTGCTCTTGGTCTCAGATGTGACTTTTGTTGTCTGTTAAGATGATCTGGAGACATCTCGATGCAAGCAGAGCCCATTCCTCTTCTTGGCCAGGTGTGGACTGGACACAGAGTCAGGTGATAAAAATCTCAGCCCCGTTAGCAACAGAAAAGTAATTTCCCTTGAGATCCAGGGTGTCCTATTTCCCCAGACAGGCTCTGACACAGGTAACAAGAGGTTGGGTGGACTTAGGGATGTTGAGATGCCCACATGTCGCTGCCAATTCGGTTCTGCACGCTTTTGTTTGTTCAGAAGACTCTTGTTTGCTCCAGGTGTCTAAATTTAGCCATTTTTTTCGTCGGCTGGAAGAACCTCTGCTAGGGAGAAGAATGCTAGCAAATCTTAGCCTTGTCACACCTTATTAGTCATGCAGGCACTTAAAAAGGCAAGGGGAGGAAAGGCAGCATGCTACAGCTTTGTGGAAGCAGGTCCTGGTGTGTTGTTCCTCTTATTGTTATTTTATTTTTTAAAAAATGCCACTCTGAGCCTTGATAGGATTTATTTCAGCTGTAACTGGTCTGAGTTTGAGAGCATTAAATTCTGGGAACAATGCAGCTTTGGGGGAGGAAGGATATTTGCAGCTCTGAAAGGGCTTGGAGGAGAGAAGGAGGCATGAGAGCGCATCTTCGCAACTTGGTGCAATCTTTCATTTCCCCACGATCACCGCATTCAAAGGCAGAGAGAGTATATTCTGCTGACATGATGCTCTTTTGAGGTACTGTTGCAAACTCTGGTACTGACGGGGGTTACACAGAGAGACACTGAACTTAAACTAGGCCACAAAGTTTTTTTTTATTATTATTATTTGAAGGTTCTCTGTGAAAGCAGCCTGCTGTGGTCCTTTGAACTACAATTTGATCGAGTTTTATATTTTCTTGCACAAGCTGCTGAAAGATTAGCAACAGGGCAGAGTTTTCCTGGGTTCCAATGTTGCTTCTGGAGAGTTAGGAAAACTATTTTTTTTAATGGACCAGAATTCTCCAAATCCACTAGCCAACAAAGCACTGCTTCACCTTGTCTGTCAGGTTTCGCATGGGCAGAACATCTTATAAATACTCCCAAGCTGAAACTGTTTTAGAGTTGGACTTAAAATTTGCTGTTGTGTGCCTTCAAGTTGTTTCCAACTTATGGTGACTCTAACCTATCACAGGGTTTTCTGGGGCTGAGAGTGTGTGACATGCCCAAGGTCACCCAGTGGGTATTCATGGCCAAGTGGGGAACTGAACCCTGCTCTCCCACTGTCTTAGTCCAACACTCAGACTGACTACCTTTCCGCACTACATTGTTATACTGCTATTATTCCACTTTCAGCATCCTATGGAATCCTGGGGTTTGTAGCTTAGGGAGGGGCCTTTGGGAACCTCAGCCAGAGAGCTCTTTGGCCTCAGGAAACTACAAACCCCAGAATTCCACAGGATGTTGAAAGGGGAATTATAGCAGCATGACAGGGTGGTCAGGAAAGGCCCCATGACACCATGCTGGTTCTCGGAGTGCTCCTTTAACCTGGGAGTAAACCCTGCAGACTTTGGAATATCCCTGTATCAGACTTTACTCTTCGTGGTCAAGTCTATTGATTCAAACTGAGAACAGCCTAATTTGTATGGTTGTGCAAAGCATATCGATGCCGAATTGCATATTTGTTTTTAAGCCTGTCCTCTCTCTGTGTGGGTGCACGCATCTGTCTCTCTCATTGATACCCCTCCGGGAAAAAAAAAAAAAAAATTCTGGCCCAAAGGGGGCAACCTGTGCTTTTAATAGCTGCCTAGTAGGATGAAGTCTGACAGGTGCAGCTTCTCCCATTAGAGGATGCCCGGAGGCCATTACCAGCGTTCCAAGATTCCTACCTGGTTACGGGAGCTCATCTCTCCTTGCCAAATCCCGTTAGGCAGGGCCATCTGTCATCCGGGGCTAGCCTAACTGCCAACCGGCACAGATGTGATTGCGGTTCCCAGATAAACAATGTGGCTCGTCTCTGTACCCAGTAACCTAAATTGCCCTGGCGGAAAAAATAAAAGCTGGACAGAGAGAGAACGAGAGAGAAACCAAGGCCGGGGCACAGTGGCCAAGGCTTTTTCGTGTAGGATGCAGTGTGGTTTTTGCATGCGTGCCCATGTGTGTGCGTCGGGGAGAAAAAGTGGAGCTAATTGGGCAGCAATGTGTCATGGCAATAGGTGCAAGCAACTTGCAAATTGGTCCAAATTATAATGTAATTAGTAGTCTGTTTTTCAAGATTTTGGAAACTGCAAATCTCTAGTGCTGGGCTAGACAAAGCGCAGCCGCCTAGACTTCTCCAAATACAGGTCCCAGCTACCTTCTAACAGGAAAGTGTGCTGGGATTTGTATGGTTTTGGTTTATGTTATTTGCAAATAAGTCAACTCTGACTTATGGTAATCTTTCAGAGAGGGTTGGCCATAGCTTCTTGGTGATGGAAGCTGTTTGACAAGGGAGTGGGATGGGATCTCCTTCTTCTTTGGAGGTTTTTAGGCAGAGGCTGGATGGCCATCTTTTGGGACTGCTTTGAGGGTGTCTTCCTGCATGGCTGAAGGGGTTGGACTGGAGGGCCCCTGGGGTCTCTTTCAGCTCTGGGATTCTAGGATTCTAAGTGTAAGAGAATATATCAACATGAAACAAACTGTCAGGAATACATGAATAGAAATCGGTGTGGTTTCCCCCTCCTAAACAACTGCATGTTATCAAGGAGCCACATCAACTCGTCTTGGCATTTTGGGAACAAGAGAGATGTTGGTATTTCGTTAAAAGGAAACCAAGCAAAAAAGGGGAGTTTAACACAAATCCCGATATTCCATGAGAGAACTGATAAGTGGCAAAGACTAAAGGAAACTTATTTCTGCGGTTTGCCAAGCCCTGCTTCCTCCTGCCAGCATGGGCAGTGATTGTGCTTGCTAGGGGATTCTGGGAGTTGCGTTCCACAAAGTAACTTTTCAAGGAGCTGATGGTAGTGGCAGGTCCCTGTGAGTTAGTGAGGCCGTCATGACTTTTGATATTGGCTGGAATCCACAGGTGAGTACATTTCCTTTTGGAAGTGGTTGAGTCTCTGTGTTCCAGTGTCCACATTCAGATCAGTGCTGCAGAAGGTGGAGTTGCACCCGTGGCGCCATTGTGCGTGGATGTGCACACTGCTCACTGTGCATGGATGCCCACAGGCTTCCCCTGCTCGTCTGACAGGTTAGGGAATGGAACACTGTCAGAAAACAGAATCAGATGAAAAGTGGAACCTATGCACTGTACTGTAGGAAGCATGGAGGGCTTATGGAGGCTCACTTGGGGCAGACCATGCGTGTGCCATTTGCAAAATCTCCCAGCCAGCTTAGTACCTTTTCCCCTGGTGAGCCTGCATTGAACAGAAGGAGGTTGGACTCCATGGGCTTTGGAGCCTCTTCAAACTCTAGGAAGCTATCACTTTTATGAGTTGTACATATGATGCCATCACACCGTGTTGCTCATTGCAAATCATTGCGCGTTGATTGCATAGTTGAACATGGTTGTCCATCATGCATTCCCTATCAATGCCCATCCTGTATTTGGTTGTGCAATGTCGCCATTCTGCAACAAGGTGGCATAGCGCAACCAAGGTGTAACTCTGGGAGCATAAAGTTACACTGCATGTCTTCAACGCAGGATTTCAGCTTTGGCGCTTTGGCCCAGTTGCTCAGCATCGCCGTTCCACACAAGGGCTGTGTAACACAATGACTGCATAACTCCACAGGCAGGGATGTGCATGATGCCACTCTGATTTAATATATGCTCAGCCCACGTTCGCACTTTTCATGCTTCTTTGTGCAGGCAGGAAGTTGTGAGGAGGAGCAAGGAGCAAAAGAGTATTGCAAATAATTTACCAGGCTGCGGCATGATTTTATGCAAAATTATTTATGATGGAAATTATTGTCATCAAATATTCATTTCTTCCTTCCCTCCTGCAATATGGCCAGGGATAAGATGTTTTTCTCCGTCCAGCCAGGCAGGGAGGAGTTCGAAGATGCTCAGCCGTCTTGGGGAAGGCTAGGTGTGTCTTGAAGATAACGCTTCTTGGCAGGGAGAAGGAATTCTCCTTTCACATCTTGAGAGAGGAAAGGCAGCAGCCAAAAGAGGTGAGCTTTCCAGTTTTCTGACTGCATATGCTTCAGGATGCTTCAGTGTTGAGCTGGGAGGGATTGAAGAGAAGGATGGAGAAGGATGGTTGAAAAGTCAGCAGAGAACCTCTCCAGACAAGCAAAAAGTCACTGGAAGTCGCAGACTTTGTTCCTGTACAAATTGATTTTATTTTGGCAATCTACTTGATATTTTCCCCATCCTGAAGTCTTCCCTGGGAACTCCCGTCATTACCTAAGGCTTTTCATTCCCACTCCCCAAGTCAGTTTAAATTAACCCAGGAGTTCTCAAAATGAAATGCATCTCTTCGTGGCTGTCTGTGTTATATGGGAACTAACTAAGATGGTGGCCACCAAGGAAGACAGCAGTCGTTTCCCAAGACCCAGATTCAACAGAGACCAAGTGAGCAAAAGATGACCGCTGGCAATAAAAGAAAATTTATCCTACTGCTTTACTAGTGTAATGTTGCTCAAGCACTTTAATACTTTGACAATCATTCTTGAATAATAATTGGAAAGGGCCCAGTGGAAGTTGGTGAAAACCAGTTTCTGAAATGTTGCCTGAATCTTGATAGGATATGCAATTAGTGGGAGGGGAAGAGGGAAGAATACAAAGGAGGGAAATTGGGGATATTTCAAGAAACAATTTGGATGCAAAACCGTCAGTATTCAGGGAAAACCCAAACAAAAAAAAAAAAATAGGAAAGTCTCAACTCTTCCAGGACTTTTTCCCCTGTCTGGATAAGCCCTAAGAAGAACAATATGGAAAAATGAGCCATGTTATATTGAACCACATGGCAGGTGGAAGATGTTGACTCATAGATGCCAACTTGTCCTTTGTACAGCGACCCATGAGAGAGATTTTTGGAACCCTTGCTGACTTACGAAAATGGAATTGGTTCAGTTTCCTCTGAGTGATACCAGTGGTTTGTCGTCATGTGCCTTCGGGTCATTCTGAATTTATGGCAGCCCTAAAGAGAATCTAACACAAGTTTCTTGGTGAGATTTGTTCAGAGGGGGGGCTTGCTTTTGCCTCCCTCTGAGGCTGAGAGAATGTGACCTGCCTAGGGTCACCTGGTGGATTTCCATGGCTGAGCTGGAATTTGAACCCTGGTCTCTAGAGTTATAGTTCAGACTTTGGGAAAAAAGATTCCACCCAAACATTAGGAAGAACTTCCTGGTGGTAAGAGCAATTGGACAGTGGGAGTCCACTGCTGCCCCAAGAGAGCATGAGGGAGTCTCCTCCTCCTTTGGAGGTTTTTAAAGAGAGACTAGATGGCCGTCTGTCAAAGGAGAGAGCTTTGATTGTGTCTTCCTGCGTGGCAGAAGGGGGTTGGACTGCATGGCCCTTGGGGTCTCTTCCAATTCTTGGGTTCTATGATTCTCAACCACTACACTACACTAGTTAGCACATAAGGTGATCTTTTTCCTTCCACTAGCCTAGTATCTAACCTAGTATCATCAACTCTGGTGTGAGCTTGTTTTCTGCCACTCCAAATGAATGGATTCAGCTTCTGAGAAAAGAAATTCCATCTTAACATTAAGAAGACCGTCCTGAAGGTAAGGGCTGTTTGATAGTGTAATGGACCAGCCTCTCCAGTCTTTGAACAGCAGCTGGATGTCTGTCTCTTAGGGGTGCGCTAACTGTGGATTCCTTCATGGCTGAAGACCAGACTAGATATCTCGGGTAGGGAGTCCCTTAGAAATCTGTGATTCTATGTGAAGTGTCTTTAAAGAGGGAGAAGAGAAGAAGAAGCTGCCTCCCATTCCTTTGGCTTGTCTTCTCCTTGGCCAACATCTTCTGCAGCCAAACAGCCCTTGTGTGCCTTGAAGTCTTCAAATCTGGTTGCCAGATACTATTTGAGCCTGCACAGATGTCCTCCCTGGGAGGCATGGGTTGCCCAGCCAGGTTTCCCTATGCCAACTGTAAGTTTCCAGCCTGCTGCCCAGTTCCTTCCGGTGCCTTTGCCATCATGTTGTGGCCATTGTGTACACCAGACTTCGTGGGAGGGTTGTCGTGGATTGGGTGAACTCCAACCCAGAACAACACAAAAGCATTGAAAACTGAAAGAGGGTTGTCTCTCCTTCCTTCTCATTGCTCCAGCCAGGGGTATGTATCGTGCGTGGAAGGAAAAGTTGGCTCCTGGAAGGCCTCCTGTTTTGGACCAAATCGGCTCAAGTATTTGGCATAGCCAGTCAAGGCTGAGACGAACTGGGCAAGACCACTGAAGTGTGAAGCCAAGTCGAATTTTATTCCTATTCAGCCCTAGGCTATTGCAATGATAGCAAATACAATAAAGACTAGCAAACGTAACCAACTTAAAACCTTACCGGTACTAATACTAAAACCATTCCATTTTCAAGAGATGTTTCTGGTACTAAAACAGAGATAAACTGCATCACCAAAGGGTCTAAACACACACATAAGACTGTTGGTGAAAACTATGGAGTCTGTAAAAGGAGATGTTCCTAAAGAAGCTGTTTGTGGCCTCCACAGAGATGGAAAGAACGTTCTCTGATATTTCTTTCCCAGTCAAAAAATAGCTTTCCCGACATTTAGGAAAACCTGTTGGAAGGAATAATAGAGCAGCAAGACAGTTCTGAGCAGCTTTCTCTCAGTATTCCAAAGTCCTGAAGGGTACTGGAGGATTTTGCTGTGCAGAGAAAAGTGTGGCTTTTTTTCGTGGTTTTTAAAAAACATTTTCTATGCAATGTTTCCTACACAGAAAACAGTGTGGTTTTCTGTGAGCATTGGATTATGATCCTGGAGTCCAGGATTCAGTTCCCACTCAGACATGGAAACCCACGGGGGACCTTGGGTGTGTCACACTATCTCAGCCCCAGAAAACCCCATGATAGGTTCACCTAAGGGTTGCCATGAGTTGGAAACAAATTTGAAGGCACACAACAGCAACAGCAGCAACAACAACATAATGAGACAAGATGCAAATCTAAACACAAAATCCATTTATGTTCCATATACACCTTATACACATAGCCTGATGTTCATTTTTATACAATATTTTTTATAATTTTGTGCATGAAACAAAGCTTGCATGTTGCATGTTTGTAATTTATGCACAAAATTTATATGCATGAAACAAAATTTGTATGTTGAACCATCAGAAAGTAAAGGTGCCGCTATTTTAGCCAGCTGTGTGGGCAATTTCAGATGTGGAGTATTTTAGATTTTGGGTTTCTAGTATACAGGATGCTCAACTTGTACAGAGATTATGCCACAGCCAAAAAAGTCCAGCCTGCTGTGTAAGGGAATGTTGTTGCTGTTGTGTGCCTTCAAGTCCTTCTGGACTTCTGGTGACCCTAAGATGATCCTCCTATCCGAGGGTTTTTGGGTTTTTTTGGCCAGATTTCATCAGAGGAGGCTTGCTGCCTTTGCTTTCCTCTGAGGCTGAGAGAGTGTGGTTTGCCCTAGGTCATCCAGTGGGTTTCCATAGCTGAACAGGATTTGAACCCATCACTCAGACCTTTATACTGTTTACATGTGTGCAAAACACCAACAGAATGTGTGCCAACAATAACAACAGGAATATGCCATGACAACCCACTCCATAAAAAATGCATTTTAAAATGTGTATTTTGAAAGAAAGAAATTTTCCAGAGGCCACATTTTCCATACTTTTTCTGTTATGAGTCCCATGCTTTGCTTTCCTTCCTCTGGAGCTGGATCAGCCCTGTGTCCCTTCACCTCTCCCCCTTGAACCAGTCCTTTAGCTGTGGATTCCTTCACTTCCCCGAGAGTTGGGCTGGATGGCCTTTGGGGGTCCCTTTCCAGCTCTGTGAATCTGTGATTTCCAGGGAGGTTTGAGTTGTTGACCTAATGGTTAATCCAGCCCAGCCGAACCGAGCCATTTGCTCATTCCCGGCACGGGCGTGTTTTTTGAGCTCCTGGCTTGCTTCGCTTTACATGTGTACTCGCTTTCATCTGTCAAATGTTGGATCGTGGGCTTGCATCGGCCTCTAGGTAATAGAAGCGCCTGTTTGATACACTGTCTGATCTCGCCTCAAACATCACGCTCTCAATTTGCTTTCCGAGGAGTACCGCGCTGACCCGGTGGGAAAACATGTCTTTAATTTGTCCTTTCGCCGACTCTCCAAGAGGACTGAAAAAAATCTGCACCTAACCCTCCTCCCGGCTCTGTGCACCAAAACTCTCCAAAATGTTTGGGTCGGTGGCCTGGCTGGGACAGTCTCCCTTTTGCAGGCTCTTTCCTCTTTATTTTCAATCAATCAAAACAAGGGTTCAGTCTTGCAAGAACCCGATGCCAAAGCAAGGCTTCATTTTCTCTTCATATCCCAGCTGGATGGGACTTGTTTCTGGGTGGTGGAGCTGACCGTCCCAAGATGGAGGCTGAGATTCTCTTCCAAGGAGACTGTGCATAACTTGACACTTCAAACTTCAGGAAAAGAGATTCCATCTAAACATTAGGAAGAACTTCCTGAGGGTAAGAGCAGTTTGGCACTGGAACATTTTGCTGCCTCAGTGGAGTGTGGTGGAGTCTCCTCCTTCTTTGGAGGCTTTTAAACAGAGTCTGGATGGCCATCTGTCGGGAGTACTTTGAGGGTGTTCCTGCATGGCAGGGGGTTGGGCTGGAGGACCCTTGGGGTCTCTTCCAGCTTTGTGATTCTATATGTTTATGTGATGATTGTGCATTAGTGAATTGCAGTACTATTGCAGACGAGCACTGAACTCATTATATAGCCTTCCAGATGAGATTGCATTTTGTGTCCTGATAGTGAGTTTCATCCACAGTGGGGCCACTGAACCAGTTGTGGAACAGTGAGTCAGCATGGTGGCCAAGAGCCTCCATGGATGAGATATTGTGTAACTTTATGCTCCCAGTGTTGCAGCACTACACAACCCAATGCACACTGGGCATCGCTGGGCAAGATGCACTGATGCGTAGTGATGCACGAGGCACACTATCAGTGCACGGTGTGCATCAGTGCTCATTGTGCGTCCATGTGCAATAGCACCACGTGTGTAACTGCTTTCACAACACTGGACTATATGGCTCAGGCTCAGGGTGTTTGGAGCACCTTGCCTTCCCGTATGGGTCTACCGGAGCTGTGAGAAGTGGAGGCCCTTCTCTCTGTCCCATCTCCTTCACAGGCCTGGTTGGTAGGAGCTCAAGAGAAGGCCTTCTTGGTGTCTCCTCTCATACCTTGGAACGCCCTCTCTGGTGCAGTTAGTATGGTGCCTATAGATGCCAGCTGCTAATTCTGGCCATCTTTGGCTGACCCACCCCACGCCACCATTTTGAAACAGCTCTTCTATTCCGGCAAGGGAGCAAGGAAACTAATGTCCAGATATTCCCCTTTCTTTTGCCACTGAGAATTACAAGCCACTCTCGGCCCATCTCGGGTCAACTTTGAGATGTAATAGCTTGCCTTCTTCTACCAATTACGCCTGTGAAATGGGATCGCTCGGAGACTCGTATCGAATTGTTATCAAAAATGTCTCAGTTCAGATTTTGACAGCTTCTATGGGGAATGTGTTTCTTCAGCTCAGAGTAGAGAACAGAGAATTCCACTCAGTAACTCCCCACTCAAGCCATAGATTTCCTGTCAGGAAAAATAAAACCATGCCTGAATTCATCTACAATTAAAGCATCTGGCTTCCTTTTAGCATCTGTTAGTTCGGCTGTTTCGTTCGAGTGTGGGCAGCCAGAGAGAAGACGTCTCACAAAGGTATCCCAATATGGAAGGAACTCTATTTTCTGAGAATTCATGAACTGACAACGGCTAACGTTGTCACGACATTTCTGTTGAAACAATATTATTCAGGATTTTTTTTTTTAAATTGGCTTGTTTGACTCTGTTCTGGGCTGGTCCACACATGCAGATAAAACGTCTCTTGATTTCTCTACACTCCTTTCCTGCATCCTTTCACAGGAGCCAGGAATGGAGAAGCAGATTTTTTAAAACAAAATCCCAAAGGATGTTTGATGTTTAAGCATGCTCCCTCCTCAAAATCTCAGTTTTTGAACCATATGGCTGTAATATTTCCTTGATGAACAGGAAGTCTAGCATTCATGCTCCACTGTGTAGCCAACAAGCCGTGCCATTTGGGGGAAAATATACCATCCGTCTTTTCTCTTCTTTCTTCTTGCGCAGTTTTTATTTTCTGGACACAGCAGCCAGACAGAAAGTTTGGAAAGCTTACTTTTTGGAGCGTGTTCCTCAGAACTCCTCAGGAAACATGGTTCCTACCTATGTTGGCTTGCTGAATCTGGGAACTGCCATCCCCCTTACAAAAAAAGAATTTCCTCCATGCTCTGGTTTAGACTGAGACCAGAATTTAGAAATCTTACTTTTTGGAACGTAGATCCCAGAATCCCCTGGCCAGCATATACTGGCTGGGAGATTTGGGAAGCTGTAGTCCCCAAAAGTAACTTTTGACTTCTCTGGTCTCACTGCTTAGAATAGTCTATGAGCTGAATGACCACAACACAAAATGCAGTTTAATGCCAAATGCTTTTTTTCTTAAGCCACACATTGCAATAAAGGAGCAGTATTTTATCTCTTTTGTCCAAAAGCATAAAGATGTTGGCAGGAATTCTATTGGGCACTTACGAATGTGTAAGAGAGAGTTACACAGTTGTGACTGCTACATATTGATGATCCCTACATACCCCCTTGTTTAGGGACTGTATAGGGACTATAGATGGCCCCAGACCCCAGCTGCTGTGGTCAACGGGGGGCTGTTCCCCTGTCAACTGAGAGGCAGCTTCCTGTGAGTGGTCTCTGGCATGTCAGGTCAGAGAAGGACCCCTGCCACAATTTCCCCTCTTGCCCAAGATCACCCATGTGAACATCAGGCAGCTGCTTTGTGATCCCTGTTGTTTGAAGCAGCTGCTGACTGGCAAGTGGGTTGTGAGGGGCCAGGTTCACTATGTAGCACCATAATTACAGAGTTATGTAGTACGTAGTGACCCTACAGGATTCTGGCAGCATATCCTTTCTTTCCCTCCATTAAGATCCACGAAGTGCTCAGAAGCCAATGTCAAGATAACACAAATAAAAGAGCAACCAAATAAAGCCAACCGCTTTGTAACATTTTTCCGTGGAAAACCACACTGCCTGACATGTTGCAGGAAATGACATTGTTTTGTAGCATGGATATAAATTGCACATCTGAAGGTGATGAACAGTCCTTTTTTGACAGCAAAGCTTAGACCCCCAGGTTGTTAAATCAGTTGCGTCAGGTTATGGCTTTTAATTTCAATGCGCCATGTGTTCCAACTTGACGTATTACGAGCTGTGGACAGACAGCATCTTTTTTTTTTGTCTTCAAATGCAGATTCATGGCTACAACTTGAAGTAAATGAATTATCTGATTGTAAATCCATGGCAATCCATCTTTCCTCAGGCGCCTACTGTTTCTCTCCATCTGTTGATCTAGATTCTTGCTTTTTATTAACTAGAGCGGTCTTTTTTTGAGGCCCCAGACAAGCACAATGGCATTTCTCTTAAGCCATTTGTGATCTTCATAGTTATCTTACAGACTGTGTTGTCCTCTTGGATTCTTCCCAATATCCAAAGGTCCTTCCAGGGCCCTTTATCTTACATTGCTTGTGGAAGACATGCGGTTGTTGGAGCCATGACAAGGATGGGCTATAAACCTTGTGCTGTCTCAACCTTGGGTTAAGTTACCCTATGGCTGGACATGTTTGTCCTGCATGGAACTTCTGCACTTAGCTCAAGGAGGCAGAAGCAGAGTCCTGCGTATGGAGCATAGTTGCACATGTGTGAAGACCTACATCTCCATTGTGTATGTTTGCTCATAGGTGCGCAGGCTCATGACACTTTAATGCACATTGTGTATGTGGATGGGCATACACATTTTGGTTGTGCAATGCCATAAGTCAATAAAAAGGTGCCGTTGCATAACCGCTGTGTAACTCTGTGAGCATAAAGTTATGCTCCATCTCCTTAATAGATGTGACCAAAAGATAATGAATCCAGATTTCAAAGGCGCTCTCCAAGGGGCTGAACCCTGTTCTCAGACTAGGTTGAGCACCTCTGAGAATTCCTTTCAAATTCAAACTAAACTTTGGTGTGGATTCACAGCCCCACTGACATGGAGCCACCAGCTACCGTGGGGGGGGGGTATGAAGACATAGAAGGGAGTTTATCAGAGAGGAATGTTAAACATAGGAAAATAAATGAGAGAACTAAAAAAAGGGAGAGAGAGAGAATTCTAGCTCTTTATATTTATAGTAGTTTAAAGACCTTTGATAATTAGTGGTTTTCTAGGTAATTAGAAGTCTTCTTCCCTTGGTTGGTTGAAATGAGCAAACCAGGTGTCTACACTGTTTGGCATCCTATGTTAAGCTGTTTAAAGTAACCTTACATTACCTTGAGGAATAAGGGAAGAGGATGTGTTGGGATCTCTGGAAAGTGGCACGGAAACTTTCAGTCAAGGCAACCAGGACGCTAAAATATGGGCTAGGTCTAGAAGCTTCATTCCTCTTCAGTCTTCAAGGTGACCCTTCCTATATCAATCAAAAAATACAGTTGGCCCTCTGCATTCACAGGTTTAATATTCACGGATTTGATTATTTGCAAGTTTCTCCAACTCCTGCTCCTCCATCTCAAGCACTTCTTTTTCGGGAGAACTTTCCCTCCTGGCTGCTCTGATCAGGCTCTGGCCACCAAAAATGTCCTCTCTCCACAAATCCCCCCAACAAAAACAACAATAGTTGCAAGTCCATTTCTTTCGGAAAACAAAAATATTATCTGAGAAGGCTGAACAGGCAAGGGAGTCCTGCGACATATTTAAACACCGACTTGCTGCAGCTGTTGGAGATTTTGGATTCTCTTTGTTCCCCAAAAGCAGCAGTCTGAGGGAGCTTGGAGAGGCCGAGGGCCAGAAAAACAACCCGGGAGGCCACATGTGGCCCCACGGCTACGCCATGCCAGCTGTCAGAGCCACTCAACTTCCCAAAGCATCTTTTAAGCCCAGCTTCCCCCTGTAGAAAGCATCACAGTGATCCAAAGGTCTACAAGCAGGGAGAGGGAATGCAGAAGGCAAACAAGCAAAGGCTTGGGAGAGAGGGATTACTATCGGTCAGTGTCTGGCAGATGGCACGGAGAACTTGGGAGGCGACTGGCAGATGGCACGAGTAGCCCGGGCAAGGCAGGAGAAGCACTTGGCTTTGGAGAAGGAGCAGAGAGCTGGAAGGCAATGGCGGAAATCAACCCCTTTCCTGGGGCTTTGCAGGAGGTGCACTAAACATGGACCCCCTGGGAAAATGTTCTAGGAGGGCCGAACAAACCGTCCTGCTTTGTGTGGCACGGCACCTCAGCTCCGAGCAGCGAGGAAGCCAACGTGTGAAGAATGTGCCAGAGGAATTCTGCTCTCCAAGTGGATTAGGGTTGGAAGTCCATCTGCTGTCTGAACGCTGACCAGTTCCATGTCGGCTGCTTTTTCTTCAAGGTTAGCAAGGCCTCCATGCCATTGCATTAATCACATTTTTCTTCTTTTCCTCTGGAACTAGGAGCCTTGTGCATAGTTCCCAGGTCTTTGTCCTCACCATCTAGGGATTCAGGGAAGAGTCACAATTTTTTTGTCGTCATCAGTGAGAAAGGGTGTTGAGATACCTTGTTGAAAAGAATTGAAAATGGGTTCAATTTTTTGAAGTTTTATTTTGGGATGATGGTGATGGTGATGTATTTATAGCCTGTCTTTCTCCCAGTAATGGGACTCAAAGTGTCTAACAACATACAGTTGGCCCTCCACATTTGCTAGGGCTAGGGACACAGAAGTCCTGCAAAACTGGAAACATTGCAGATATCAAAGTGTGCATGTGTCTCTGAGTGGGCACCCAGGGTCTAGACCAGGTCAGGGAAGGAGAGGGAAAGGGGGTAGATTGGCATGGTGACCCCATACTTCCTCTCTCTTGTTTGTCTCCTTCCTTGGGTGTGGGAGGGCATCAGGAGAGGGTTTGTGGGGCTAAGAAATCTCACTGCAACCTGTTCTTAGCTTGCCAGGCAGTGCCTGGTAAAGGAGGACCAGAGGCAGGTTTTTAAAGGGCTTTGCAACCTGATCGAAGCCTCTGGGAGGAAAGGTTCCCCAGAAAAGAAGCCCCTGAAGTGTGGGGTGAGTTTCTTGCAGGGGTTGGAGAAATTCACAAAGAATCAAATCCATGGAAATTTAACCCACGGATGTGGAGGAGTGACTGTATTTAAAACAATCCAAAGTAAAAGCTATATAAAAGCATTAATAAAGGTATACATGGCAGATTTAATTTATAAAGTTAAAACATTACATTTTAAAAACATTAAATTCCATTGAAAGACTACATGGAGACCTTAGAAAACAGAACGTCACAGTGTTAAAAGCCCAGCCCTCGTCAGTTTGTGAATGCCTGATGGCACAAAAATGTTTTGAGGGAGTTCCAAAATCTGGGAGCATCCACGGAGAAGGCCCCATCTCTTGTGTTCTCACCAAACAAGCCTGAGAAGGTGGTGGGGCAGAAAGAAGGACCTCTCTGGACAATCTTGAGAGCTCTAATGGGCTTTTCATAATGGGAAGATAGGGGACCTCAAATAAGCTGGACCCAAGCCACATGGAGCTTTCTTCCTGTTAAAAAAAATTGTAAAGGGTTTGTCGCATACAAAAAAAGATGGAGTTCTGCCCAGAACACAGGCGGAGATTCCGCATTGGGACTGGATAATGTATATTTCCTCCCTTCCTCCTTAAAGCTAAACCTGAGTTTGGTGTCATTCAGTGTTCCAAAGATCCGTTCCCAGTTATCCTGAACGTGATGGTCAGGGACATTAGGTCCAAGATCCTACATCGTGGTTGCATAGCATAAATCTGCACTTCCAGAGTTGCATCTATCATGACTTCCTTTGAAAGTTCTCCTTAAGAAGCAGGCTTAGCAATGGAAGTGGGGGGTGGAGTCCAATTATCTTAATTAATTAATTTCCTGACCAGATCCTTTGGACAGCTTATACAAGCAGAAGATGCCAACAGGCCCATTATCTCTTTCCACAAAAAGGAGCGGGCCCCCATACTTCCGATATCTGAAGGTCAGGAGACATTGTGCTAAAGAAACGAACCCACTGCGACAGGAAATTCAAAACACTTTTGCAGCTCCGAAGTGAAATCTACAGTGTTATCAGTATTCAGACACACACACACACATATCATGGGCAGGTTCATCATTGGCTATAAGTTTCCAAGATCACAGTGTTAACTAGCACATAATTATTATGTAAGATAACTGCAGACAATTATTCTGCCTCCCTTACTCTTAGGCTGTTATAGAACTAATTACTTTCTCCGCATGTAATGTTATGGTAGTAAATTGAACCATTCCAATTATCTAAACCTCATCCATTTTCTCCTCTCTGTGTCTTCCCCTCCATCTGGCAAACCCAGCCGCATTCCTAGTGGTGCTCGAGGAGATGTACCTGTGTGCGTACCTGCGTTGTTGCGGGTACCACCCTCGCCCCCTTGCACGGCAAACTCAGGGGGTGGAGTCGCTCTCTCGGCTGGGAAGCGAAACAAAGCCGTTGGGAAAAACGCATCGGTGGGGGCAGTTGGGGGTGTCAGGCGGAAGGACGTGACTTTGAGAGTCTGGGGAGAATGACATTTCGAGAGAGGAACTTTAAAGCGCCTGAGGGGAAGCGCACAAAATATCTATGGCAGCTGAAGAGAGAGAGAGAGAGAGAGAGCATGGTTGCGGCAGGGTAGGGAAAGGTCTAAAGCAAGGGTGGGATTCATGTGGCCCGTGGGCCTCAAGTGGACCCAACAACATTGCTATGGCCCAAAGGGTCCTCCTGAACATTCCTGCTCCCTCCCTCCCTCCCTCCGTCTGTCCCTCCAACTATGCATCCACTCATCCCACCTCTGTCTGTCTGTCTGTCTGTCCGTCCGTCCGTCCTTCCTTTCCCTTCCTTCCTTCCTTCCTTCCTTCCTTCCTTCCTTCCTTCCTTCCATCCATCCCACCCCCTCTGGAACTCTCTCTTTGTCTGTCATCTCTGTCTGTCTGTCTATCCAGATGGGGGGAGGGAGGGAGGGAGAGAGAGATAGAGAGATAGGGAGATAGATAGATAGATAGATAGATAGATAGATAGATAGATAGATAGATAGATAGATAGATAGATAGATAGTGGCTGAACTGCACTCTTTTCAGGCAGAGCATGAATCCCGGAAGAAGAATCCTATTAAAGATTCTGAAACAAATTTTATAAAATGACTGAAAACGGGTATTTATATGAATCAAGCCTCACTTTCCCATCGAATCCAACCCTACTTTCTGCCATGCAGGAAGACACAATCCAAGCCCTCCTTTTGACAGACGGCCATCCAGCCTCTGCTTAAAAACTTGTGAAGAAGACAACTCCATCACACTCCACTGGGGCAGCAGTGGATTCCCACTGTCAAACTGCTCTTACTATCAGGAAGTTGTTCCTGAAGTTTAGACGGGATCTCTTTTCCTAAAGTTCGAAGGCATTGCTCCATAGAGTCCTAGGTCTGTGGAGCAGCAGGAAACAGTCTTGCTCCATCTTCAACATGGCATCCCTTCACATTCTTAAACATGGCTACCATGTCACCTCCTCTCCTCCAGCTCCCTAAGCTGCTCTTCACAGGGCCTCGTGGTTTCTGGGCCTTCTGCCATTTTGGTCCTGGAAATCCATGCCCTGTGAAGACTGGCCCGGAGACCACTCTCGTGCTCTCTCTAGGGTTGCTTCAGGGTCACCATAAGTCAGAAACAAGTTGAAATCTTGCAACAATGACTACTAGGAAGTCTGCTAGGATTACTTAGCTGGATCTGTAATGGCAGGATAACATTTTTTCTTTTAAAAATTTTCCTTCTTTCATTACAGTTTGGCTGGTGAGGGGGGATAATTTTCAGTGCTTTACATACTTAGTGTTCAGTGTTTTAACTGAGTGTGCTAGTACTGTGTTTTAACTTACTGCAGTTTCTCTTCTTTTCCTATGAAAATATGTTTCTTTGCTATGAATATATATTTCTTTGACAGCAACTGTGACTGATTGCTTTAAAACTAATAAGTAAACAACAGATGGACAGATAGAAAGATAGAATGAAGCTATCTGTAGGACCAACACAAACAATCCCCAAATTCTGCCACCTTTGTTCAGAGTGGTGGAAGTCAGCATTTTCCTAACTCCTGATTTTCTTTTTAACACCTGTTTATGTAAGGTTTCTCAAGCTCGTCGGCTGCCTGCCTCCGAGAGAGGAAAAGTTTAGGAGTTCAGTGCTTGGCAAAGGGAGAGAACTGCCAGCGCATGTGACAAGGGACCCTGGGTGTGAGCTACGCTTCACAGGTACTGCAAAGCTGGGAGCATTTATTATAATAGCGAGCATGATGCACTATCAGCCTCGCCACCCACAGGCAGCAAACTGGAGTAGTAAGACACAGGGATGCTACCCAATTAAAATGGCTGGGCTTTACTTCCGTACACAAAAAAATAAGAAAATAGAAGGGAGAGGAGCTTTTTTGGAAGAAAAAAAAATCATTGGGGGAAGAAGCAACCTTTTCATGTTAATTGTATGGCTGGTGAAAATCCATGCCAGAAGATGCAAAGATGAAGGACCAAGCCATCTCACTGATTTGCAAGGTCCGTTTGCATGCAATTGGCGTTCTCTTGCATCACATTTTAAAAAGTCCGTTTTCTTCGGCTGTGTGAGAAATTGTTTTGGTTTGGTGATTCTGTGCGAGAGGACGGTTAATTTTGTTCGTTTTGTCCTCAGTTTCATACTGTTTTGTTCATTATCTTTACTTAATTGGAGCGAGTTCATTCATTTTTGCATCGTCTCCTACGTTTTACTTTTTTGAATGTGAAGTCTGGTTGATCTTCTGCTGCCTGTTAACTTGGGTGTTTTCTCCCTGTGTGGAATGACATTTTTAAGGCATCTTAACCGCTAGATTTCAGGAGGACTGAAAGAGGATTCTTTGTTGACATGCCAGGCACACATCTTATAAATTTCTCATTACTTTAAACAAGAGACCTAGGCCATTTCTGCACTAGACTGTTACAGCGCTATGATTCATATATCTTGATTTCAGTAAGGCCTTTGACAAAGTTCCCCATGACATTCTTCAAAGAAGCTAGTAAGATGTGGACTGGACAGGGCTACTGCCAGGTGGATTTGTAACTGGTTGACTGACCGTACCCAGAGGGTGGTCACCAATGGCAGATTCTCATCCTGGGGAGAAGTGACTAGTGGGGTGCCACAGGGTTCTGTCCTGGGCCCGGTGCTGTTCAATATCTTCATTAATGACTTGGATGAAGGAACAGAGAGCACGCTGATCAAATTTGCAGATGACACCAAATTGGGAGGGGTTGCTAATACGCCAGAGGATAGGATCAAAATTCAAAAGGACCTGGACAGATTGGAGAGCTGGGCCAAGGCTAACAAAATGAAATTCAACAGAGAGAAATGTAAGGTCCTACACTTAGGCAGAAAAAATGGTATGCAGAAATATAGGATGGGGGACACGTGGCTGGTACGTGTGAAAGGGATCTAGGAGTCTTCATAGACCACAAGCTGAACATGAGTCAGCAGTGTGATGCGGCAGCCAAGAAGGCCAACGCAATTCTTGGTTGCATCAATAGGAGTATGGTGTCTAGATCGAGGGAGGCATTGGTACCACTTTATTCTGCTTTGGTTAGACCTCATCTTGAATACTGTGTCCAGTTCTGGGCACCCCAATTCAAGAAGGATATGGATAAGCTGGAGCAGGTCCAGAGGAGGGCAACCAAAATGGTGAGGGGGCTGGAAGCCATGCCCTATGAGGACAGACTTAGAGAGCTGGGTGTGTTTAGTCTGCAGAAGAGAAGGTTGAGAGGGGACATGCTAGCCATGTTTAAATATTTGAAGGGACGTCATGTCGAGGAGGGAGAGGGCTTGTTTTCTCCTGCTCTTGAGACCAGGACAAGGAGCAATGGATACAAGCTGCAGGAGGGGAGATTCCACCTGAACCTCAGGAAGAATTTCCTGACGGTCAGGGCTGTCCGGCAGTGGAATGTGCTGCCACGGAGTGTGGTGGAGTCTCCTTCTTTGGAGGTTTTTAAGCGAAGCCTGGATGGCCACTTGTTGGGAGTGTTTTGAGGGTTTTCCTGCACGGCAGGGGGTTGGACTGGATGGCCCTTGTGGTCTCTTCCAACTCTACATTTCTATGATTCTATGATTCCACTTGCAACTTCCTATGGAATCCTGGGGTTTGCAGTTTCGGGAGGGGCTGGCCAGCCCCTCCCGAAACTGCAAACCCCAGATTCCATAGGAAGTTGCAAGTGGAATCATAGCGCTGTAACAGTGCAGTGCGGAAATGGTCCAAGATATCTCCCTCCCTCTTTGCTGGCCAGGAGCAGAGACTGGAAGCTGGTGTTATCTTAATGTTCTGCCTGAGATTTATTAACAGAAGATGGAGAATGGACAGGATTGCCTTCCTCTATCATAACCACCTGGAGTGGAGCCATAAAAATACACACACACACACATGACACTTTATTCTTTATTGCTTGGCAAAAGCTGTCAAGAGAAGGTCATCTGATTCCTCAACTCATCAAGGCGGGAAGGTGATAAATGGGTCACATCGCATTTCTTGCTGTTCTCCTCGCCCTTAAGAGGGGAAAAACTGCTTTTTTGTCAATGTACATTGATTTTCTTTTACAATTGCTAAAGCAAGCGACAACAGGGCAAGACGGGCCTGCCCTGGTGCGATCAGGGGAAGAGAGGGTGTCCTGGAGAGCACTTGGAAAGTTACCTTTTAAAAGGAATTGGTGGTATCGAGGCCCCCTCCAAGCTTCCCCCAATGGTTTCCTGCACTTATACTTCCTTTTGTTAAATTGGAGTGGCAAAGTTATTTGTTACATTGCAGTCACTCTTGCTTATATTTTTACTTCCATTTTGTTGCATTATATTAACGATGTAGTTAGCTTTTTTTTGCAGTTACATTTTGTTACATTATGGTAACAAGTTAGTGTGCTGCCTTGTAATTAGTTACATTCCTTAAATTTGTAGTAACAGAGAATCACAGGTATAGGCCATTTCCGCACTACACTCTTATAGTGCTATTATTCCACTTTCAATGCCTTATGGAATCCTGGAGTTTGCAGTTCGGGGAGGGGCCTTTAGACTCCTCGGCCAGAGAGCTCTTTGGCTTGGGAAACTACAAACCCCATGATTCCACAGGAGGTTGAACGTGGAATAATAGCACTATAAGAATGTAGTGCAGAAATGGCCGCAGAGTCACAGAATCCTACAGCTGGAAGGGGCTCCATAAGGCCATAAAAACCAACCCCTTGCTCAGTGCAAGCTCACCGGGTAGAGCATCCCCAGCATCAGGGAGTTCCCCAGCCTCTTTTGGAAGACCTCCAGAGGAGGAGACCTCGACCTCTTTGGCCAATTGGCTCCATTGCCAAACCACTCTCATGCCAAGAAGTTCCTTCTAATGTTCACTCATAGAACCATGGGTGGGAGCAGCCACTGAGATGGCCCTGTGCCCTGTCTCCTCACCAAATGAGTCTGGGATGGTAGTGGGATTGAGAGAATACTTTTCCCTCTAGATCTTAAGGCTCTGGCAGGTTCGTATGGGGAGATACAGCCTTTCGATAGTCTGGACCTACACCCGACAGGGCTTTGTAGGTCATGACCAACACTCTGATTTGTGCCCGGAAATGAACCAGTGGAAACAGGAAGTGGAACGGATGTTCCTCTTTTTGGTGGGAGCCCCTCCTGGCTCTCCTAGCCCCCCAGCCTCCAACAGTTGACCATCCTCGTCTAGAATGAAGCCTGGAGTGGCTTCACCACACCCCTGATGTAGAAATAACTGGCCATCACTGCTAGCTGGTGACTCCCAATACTACTGTTCTTCTGACCTGCCAGTCACTCTGGTCTTCACAAGTCCCCAGCCCTAAAATATCACCCATGACCATCCATGACGCTCTCCAAAAACACACTGGCCTCCTTCCTGAATAGTGGTACTCCTCATCTGGCCAGCTGTATGGTGCCCATGGCTGCTGGGAATCACCCGTCTCTTTGTTCTGTGAAACTGCGAGAATTAAGAAGAGCGAGGGAACGTTGCCTTTTCCTCTCCAAATAGCGCATGCAGAGCAGTGGAATTCGTTCTCATCTTTAATTCATGCTCAAAGCCTCCCTTGCATACTTTTAGTGAAGCGCACATGGCATTTCCAGTCTGTTGCACCGGGGTTCAGGAGGTCACTGCTGCTGCGGAAAGCAGCTGCACCCAGGATTATAGAGCTTTCTTCAGGGTGCAGCTGGCATTTGCATTTGCTCAGAATGGCACAGAACTGCACAGGAGGACTGCGCCGCAGCTAGATACGCAGGGCTGGGCAATTGTGTTTTGGTACCGGAGCTATAAAATCCACATGGCTTTCTGTAGAGGTGTGTGGGTGTATGGGTAGGTTAGAATTGTAGAATCGTGGAGCTGGAAGAGACCCCAAGGGCCTCCAGTCCAACCCCCTTCTGCCATGCAGGAAGACTCACTCCAAGCACTCCCTTTGACAGATGGCCATCCAGCCTCTCTTTAAACACCTCCAGAGATGGAGACTCCAATAACACACTCCCAGGCAGCGGCACGTTCCACTATCAAACTGCTCTTATCCTATGTTTAGGAGGAAATTCTTCTCATAGTTTGAAGCCATTGCTCCGTGTCCTAGTCTCTGGAGCAGCAGAAAACAAGCTTGCCCCATCTTCCCTGTGACATCCTTTCAGTTCTTTAAACATGGCTATCATGTCATCTCTTAACCTCCTCTTCTCCAGGCTAAGCATACCCAATTCCTTAAGTTGTTCCTCATAGGTTTCCTCATAGGTTTTCATGGTTTCCAGGCCTTTTACCATTTTGGTCGCTCTCCTCTAGTCACGTTCCAGCTTATTAAGATCCTTCTTGAATTGTGGTGCCCAGAACTAGACACAGAATTCTAGGTGGAGTCTGACCAAAACAGAATAAAGGGGTACCATCACTTCCTTTGACCTAGACACTGTCCTCTTATTGATGCAGAGTTGCATTGGGTTTTTTAGCTGCTGCATCACGCAGTTGACTCCTGTTCAGCTTGTTGTGGTCTGCGAAGACTCCTAGATCCTCCTCACATATACTGTGAAAGTACATGATCATGAATACCCAGCGTTGGTGAATATGGAGGAGTTACATATCTGTAATTGTAGCTTATGAATCTGTAACAATGCTGGATCTCGCCACTAGTAATAATGCATGTGTAGACATAAATTAGGGATCCAGGGAACCAGAATTGGGGCCTTGGGAAGTAGAATTACATTCCCTGGGAGACAGATTTTTATACCCTGGGAAATGAGTTCAAGACAGGAGCCTACCAGGCCCTGGCTTGAGTCACTTGGCTGAGGTCAGCAAAGCTTGACTACTAGTCCCCCTGGGAGTTGTTGGGATTCTTGGAGTTGTTCCTCAAAAGTATCTTTGCTTTAGATGTGAGCAACACCTTGTTGCCCCAGTGCTCGTTTCTTGTTTTTATATATGACAGAGAGCAAATAAATGCCATTGCAGCCCAACAAAGGCTGTTGCAGGCTGCACATGGGTAGGATGGGCGTCTGGCAAGAGCAGCTTACAAAAGCCAGGTTGAGAGAAGCAGATGCTGGGGAGAGGGAGTTTGGGGTGGCGGGGGGGCACTTAGCCAGAGCTGGATCCCATTTCAGGAGCCTGCTTTAATCCTGGTTTTAGGCGGAATAACGCCATGCAGCTGGCATTGGGGAGCAGAGGGCAAGCTTTGGGTTGGGTATGCATCAGCTGATAACAGCCTCTAAATGAAAGCCAAAGCACTCTGAAAACATTATGTGGATTGGGATGGGGGGGTAAGGGAGGGAGGTGGAAATCCTTCAAGTTTTTAATTCCATCTGCAAAATATTGTGTCATTCCCTAACCCTGACCTTTCCCGCCGGCCCCAAACCCAGCCAAGAGTAATCTGTCTCTTCCCATATGTTGTACTGCATTGGAGAGGGAATTACGGGAATTCAGACCACCCTTTGGATTAGTCTGAAATCGTAGCATTGGAAAGGACTGCAACAGCCGTCTAGTCAAACACCCTGCCGTGAATGAAGACCCAATTTAAGCAGGGACCTGTCCAACTTCTGTTCAAAGGAGAAGGAGAAGGGGTCACCCTTCAAGGGGGACCCTTGGCTGATTAAAACAGAGCCTAGACTTAAACAGAAGAGAGCACCAAGAAAGGCTGGTGGCATTTGCAGTCTCCCCAAAGGCCCATTCCCTTGTTCACAGGCTGGCTGTTGGACAGAGACAGCTTTGGTTGCCTTGGTGGATGACCTCTTCAGGGAACTGGACAAGGGCAGTGTGTCCAATCTCTGTGTAGGCTCAGAATGACCAATCGGCACGAGTCACAAAGACCACAAAGGAGAACGGGGGACAGGGGTGTGTTTTTCCATTGGTTCCCCTGGACCTCTCATTGGCTTTTGATACTAGCGACCATGGTATCGAAAGCTGCCACTCTGGGATGGACTTGGGGGCAGTGTTCTGCGTTGGTTCAAAGGGACCCCAAAGTCCTTCAAGTACAACCTCCTGCCGTTGTAGGAATGAATGCACAGTAAAAGCATCCCTGAGACATAGCCGTGCAACATCTGCTTAAAAATCTTCAGTGAAGGAGACCTTCCACGTTGGTCCATTTTTCCAAAGCCAAATAGGTCTAAATCATTGAATTCCATTAAAAGACTAGATCAGTGGTTCTCAACCTGTGGGTCCCCAGATGTTTGTGGACTTCAGCTCCCAGAAGCCCCAGCCACTATGGGCTTCTGGGAGCTGAAGTCCAAAAACATCTGGGGACCCACAGGTTGAGAACCATTGGACTAGATGCATATCTTAAAAACAGGACCACACGACATTAAGAGCCCAACCCTAGTCAGTTTGTAAAAGCCTGCTGGAACAAAAGTGCTTTCACCTGCTGATGGAAGGAGAACTAGGATGGGGCCATCCTGGCCTCTCTAGGGAGGGAGTTCTAAAGTCTGGGAGGTGTCACCGAGAAGGCCCCGTCTCACCGAAGGAGACTGAAATGGTTGTGGGACAGAGAGAAGACCTTTCAGAACAATCTTAGAGCTCTAATGACCCCATAAAGGGAGAGGAGAGCCTTCAAATAACCTAGATCCAAGCATGAAGAACAGACATAATTTGTTTTCATTTGGAAATGCTTAGTCTTTGCTTTATGAAAAAAGAATCTGTTTTTTTTTTTAAAAAAACCTCGACTTTGCGATACACGTAATCCTTCCCTCCTCCCCCTATTAATCTGCTTTTCCTGACCCTAACCCTAATTCTTCTCAAGGATTCCATGGCCTGCTTTGCTCTTGGCTACACAGACCCCAGGGGGAAATCTAATCATGCCTGGAATTGCCATTTTATCAGCTAAATCCATATTTCCGTGTTACTTGTTTTCCAGAGTCTGAGGTATTTTACATTGGTTGCAAAGCCAATGGCAGGCAGTTGGTCTCTTGCAAAGATAATAACAGATAAGATAGGGAACTGATTATTCTCTGAAACGCTGTGCTAAACCCCTCAGTGAGCAAAACTTGAGCATCGCCAGAACTGAAGGCTGCCAGCAAGGTAGAACTTAGGAGAACAAGAGGAAGAAAAAGGGGGACACATGCAAAAAGGGAATCCTGGGCTTCGTTTTTGTCTTCCCCAATATAGGTGCTGGATCCGGAATGGCGTAGTGGTTTGAACATTGAGTGACCTGGATTCTGACCTCTGGAGAAGCATGCACGTGAAATCTGTGTGCACAGGAGATGCACGTGCAGGTATGCATTGAGTTGCTCAGCTCAAGGGCTACGTGACAAAATCAATGTGTAATTCTACATGTGGAGATTCATGCTACACAGCTCCAAAGTTGATTAATGCTGTTGGTGAATTAGGCACGGGTTAACTGGTCAGTTACGTAAGTGGTTGGACTGTTTAATGAGTTTGCATAAGGAGTTACATGGACATTTCCTTGCGTAAGGGCTCTCCTGGATTGTGCAGTCATCCACAGGACTCTCAGAAAGAGGGGCTTGAATTAACCCTCCCCTCTGCAGTCTGGCTGTATTGCTTGCTTCACCATCCCATGGAGTTATGTCGACAGAGCATGATGCTGTTATTCTCTGCTGCCTCTCAATCTGAGGCCATTTCTGCACTATACTGTTACAGTGCTATTATTCCACTTTCAACATCCTATGGAATCCTGGGGTTTGCAGTTTAGGGAGGGGCCTTTGAGGATGGCCTTCAAGAGTCATCCCTGAACTACAAACCCCAGGATTCCATAGGATGTTGAAAGTGGAATAATAGCACTATAACAGTATAGTGCAGAAATGGCCTTAGTCTTGGACTGCAACTTCCAGCATCCTTTGACCACCTTGCCTCAAAAAGGTAACACTCCTAAGGTGTGTTTCTCATTTCAGGGTGTTTTCATGAGCTACCTGAAGGCATTTTTGGTGAGCCACCCTGGAAAACAAGAGGGGTGGACCGGCAGAGGACATCTTCCCATTGCCCTCTTGCTTATTCAAGGCGACTCTTTCCATTCCTCTCTCGAATACGCAGCCAGAAAGCCTCAACATAAATCTCTCACTTAAAATCCATAGCCCATTCAATGTTCACTGTGTTCATTATCCATCTGAAAAGCTCTCTGCTCCTTTCTCCAACCAAGTTCCCTTCCACCCGGCCAGAAGCACTAAATTAGAACCAGTTTCCCACTCACACAGTGGCAATGCTAAATGGTTATTTATTTATTTGGCTTAAAAAAAAACCCCAAACAAAACCAGCCAACCTCATTGCAGTGTAATTGGAGATGCTAGTGTGGAATCAGGACCCAATTGTGGGGGGTGGGATTTGAGGGGGGGTGCAGCTCAACCTCAGAGGCTCCCCCAGCTCTCCACTTGCTTGCTTTTCTCCAGACTATCATAATAGGTTATTCATCTATAATCCTCTTTTGAGTCGGGAGGTTTGCATACAATGGCCCACAGGCCATTATTAATCGTAATGCATTTGGAGAGTGGAATTAAAGATGGACTAAGGGAGCAATTGCTTTCCTTAGACCCCCACCCTGTCCCCCCAGCACCACTCTGCACCCTCTAGAAACTGCAGTTGTGTCACTGTGATTGCTTTTCGGATTTCTCCATATGGCTCCATTCTTCATTTTATCTGATTCTCATATCCTTGAGGTATGAGATCGGGGCCATTTCTGCACTAGACTGCTATAGCGCTATGATCCACTTTCAACATCCTATGGAATCCTGGGGTTTGCAGTTTCCATTAAAAGACTAGATGCATGAAACTGCAAACCCCAGGATTCCATAGGATGTTGAAAGTGGAATCATAGCGCTATAATAGTCTAGTGCGGAAATGGCCCAGGAAAGGACTCTGAGAAAGAGGGGACAAAACCGGGGAAAAGGACTGCCAGGAGGAGTTGGAGGAGATCCCTGCGAAGGAAAGGAGTGGCTCCCTTGGCATTCAGGTATGGAGGCCCGGAACGCTGTTTTGGAGAGAAATGTCAGGTGTAATGTGACAGAGACCCAGGGCTTTTTTATGCAGCACACGGAATCATGGAATCCTAGGATTGGAAGAGACCCCCAAGGGGCCACCCAGTCCAACCCTCTTCTGCCGTGCAGGAAGAGACAATCCAAGCCCTCCCTTGGACAGATGGCCATCCAGCGTCTCTTTAAAAACCTACAAAGGAGGAGGATTCCATTTTTGTTGTACACCTGGCAGACTTCAGACACCTCCCAAGTTCTACACCTGACAGTCTTCACTTCTGGTGATACTCAGGTTTTGCTCACCAAGGGGCTTAGGAGTTCATAGGATGAGGGTTTGAAGCCCCACTCAGCCATGGAAATTCGTTGGGGGAGCTTGAGCAAGTCCCACTCTGTCATCCTCAGAGAAAGGCAATGGTAAACATTTTCTGAATAAACTCACCCCCTGAAAAAAAAAAATCCCCCAAACACCAAAACCCTAAGATAGGGATTGCCAAAGCACATCACACACACGTACACACACATACACAAATACACACGTGAAAGAGAGCAGGGTATAATGGTTAGACTGCTGAACTCATGCTTCGGGAGCCCAAGTTTCAAATCCCTGCTTGGCCATGGAAACCTACTGGGTGACTCTGGGTGTGTCACACTCTCTCAGCCTTGGACGAAGGCAGTGGCTAACCCCCTCAGAAGGAATGTCAACAAGAAAACCTCATGATAGGTTTTCCTTAGGGCTGCCATAAGTTGGAAACAACTTTAGAGACACATACCCACAACAACAGATAATACTTTTCTAGCAGAGGGAGACTCAGGATGCAGTTGCTAACAGTGCCGAAAAGCTTTTAACCTTCCTTAGCAACTGAGGATTGTCTTCCAGCATCTTAATTAATTTTGCTTAAGGTTGCCAATGTTGAATGCAGGGCTTTGTGTCTTGCAAGAGGATTAACTGACTCTGGGCATATCGACACCATAGGCTGAAACGGGTGTAAGTGGCATTTTGGGTATTTTATCTAGGAAAGCTTGGGAATTGTAGTTCTGTGATGAGGGCACAGCTAGGGACTTGGGGTTGAGGGAAGAGATTTCTAGGCTTCCATTAGAACTGCTGTTCCCAGCATTTCTTGTGCTAAGCTTTATGGTGCTAAATTTCAAGTTTATTGTGTAGTTTTAGCCTGGAGAACAACAAAAAACCCGAATTGGCTGGAATTTTGTTGATGAGTCCCAGTTAGAGCAAATACTTTGTATCAACTGCTGAATCTTGACTTAACACCTATGTAAACCCAGCCAATTCAATGGGTCTGTTCTAAATAGAAGAAATGATGGAATCTTGGGCCCATGTCTTTTTATCTTCCATGTCTTCAGAGTGTGTGACAATATACAACCAGAGCATGGAAAAGTTACCTGTTTGGACCTATTTGTAAGGTGCCTGCAAGTCATTTCCAACTTAAATGACACTGCCACGGGGTTTTGCGGGCCTGCGACTGTAGCTATTTCCACACTAGACTGTTATTGTGCTATGATTCCACTTTCAACATGCTATGGAATCCGGCTGGCCCCTCCCGAAAGTGCAACCCCCAGGATTCCATAGAATGTTGAAAGTGGAATCATAGCACTATAATAGTCTAGTGCGGAAATGGCCTGTGTGATGTGCCCACAGTCACCCAGTGGGTTTCCGTGGCCAACCGTGCAATCAAGCTCTGGTCTCCAGGGTTGTAATCCAATGCTCAAAACCACAACACCACACTGGGTCTCTTGTTTGGACTACAACTCCCCAAAATCCCAGCCAACATGGCCCCTGTAGTCCTAAAAGTAACGGTTCCAAAGGACGCATGAAATTGTACAAAACGGCCTTCCTCGGTATAGTATCCATCATGAAAGCAACCTCCCATCATCCCAAGATAGCATGAGCCCACTGACTGGGGACAACGGACGTTGTAGTTAAGCAGATCCAGAAAGCACAAGAGTGCGAAAGAGTGGAGAAGAGCCTCCAGCAATTTATAGGAGGAAATGGGGAGCATTCAAGGCGGAATAGGCGCTGGGACGTTACAAGTGTATCGCACCTTTTCACAGTCAAACAGGGGAAGGTACTTACCATGCCCGGCTTCATCTTTCTTGCAATAACCATAAATCCAACACAGACATTCTTAAGTCTCCTCCACAGGCAGCTGGGATTATAAACGATCTGATTGGACTTGGATAATATTTCCCTCCATCCAATATCTTCCTTTGTAAAAGCGGCAACATTTCACTCCGGCACTTTTGATTTATTTTGCCATCTGTTGAGAACAGTCTGTTATCGACGGAGATCATTTCCGATTCCTTTCACATCGTTTGGGGTTTGGCAAGTGGTCGATAACCTTGAAGACCAACTGCGAATGATATCTTGGACGTTATCAATTAACCTTCCTCCAAACAGCTTAATTGAATGGATTTAAATGAAATCACCTATCGATGTGGTCCCTGGGTTGTCTTTTTTTTCACCCTTACCAATATCTGTTCATCTGTCCAGTATCCCCCCTTTTCGCCAAAGGAGTACCATCCATTGAGGCACCATTACACAAACATACACAGATATTATGGCTAGAAGCTATTGGTCATAATTAATTAATTAGCTCCACTTCTTTGTATGCTCTGCTTTCCATACATCCCACAATGAAAGGCAGTTACACTTTTGAGTTCTTTTGTAACTGCTCTGTTGAAAGCCATGTTCTAAGTTTTGGAAGCACCCAGTAAGTTTCAAGATGCTGTGATTTTCTTTTTTCAGCCCCAAGACGTTGTCAGTCATTTGCTTTACCGAATAAAACTGGGGATGGACAAGCACTGGCAATCCTAGGAGGGAAACTTTGGAAGAAACCCTCTGCTAGAAGGTTTGGTGAGTCGTTTGCCCTTATGCCCAGATCAGAGGACTAAACTTAAAGGCAAGATTGCTCTAATTGCCCCTGGTTTTTGCCCCATCCAAGCGTAGCTCACCATCTCACAATTCTATGTTATTGTCACTAACAAAAGCCTCAATCCAATATCCACTCAGCATAGTGTAAAAAATTCCTGAAGGTAAGAGCAGGTTGACGGAGAAATGGGAGTATGATGGAGTCTCCTTCTTTGGAAGCTTTTAAACAGGCTGGATGGCCATCTGTTGGGAGTGCTTTGGTTGTATAATCCTGCATGGCAGAAGGGGCTTGGACTGGAGGGCCCTTGGGGTCTTTTCCATCCAGCGGTTGTTTAAAAACCTCTAAAGAAGGAGCTTCCACCACAATCCACTGAGACAGTTGATTCCACTGTCGAACTGCTCTTACCACCAACAGGAAGTCCTTCCTAACGTTTAGGTGGGAACTCTTTTCCTGCAGTTTGAAGCCATTGCTCCAAGTCCTAGTCTCTGGAGCAGCACAAAACAAGCTTGCCCCATCTTCCATATGATATCCTTTCAAATATTTAAACATGACTATCCTGTCACCTCTTTACCTTCACTTCTCCATGCTAAACCTCCCTAAAGTTGCCTAAGCTGCTCCTCACAGGGCATGGTTTCTAGGCCTTTGACCATTTTGGTCACGCTCTGCTGGACATGTTCCAGCTTCTCCATATCCCTTTTCAACCATGGTGACCAGAGCTGAACACAGTATTCCAGATGGGGTCTGATCAAAGCAGAACAGAGTGGTAATATTACCTTTCTTGACATAGGCGCTATACTCTTTTTGATGCAGCTTAGAATTGCATTAGTTTATTTAGCTGTTGCATCACACTGTTGGCTCATGTTCAGCTTGTGGTCCACTAGATCCCTTTCACAGGTACTATGGTGAAGCTAGGTATCATCCATCCTATATCTGTGCATTTCATTTTTTCTGCCTGGACATGTGGATATCTCTACCTGAATTACAGCTGTGATCTGTTGTTGTCTGTAATAGCTGAACTTCATATATTTTGTATCCCTCTGCATATGCCAATGTATTTGTCATGGACTTTGGCTTGGTGCATTTGGTACGATAAACTCAGCATTCATATGTTAAGATGCCGTGTTTTGCACAAAGCTGAGATGGAAGAGAAGTTTGGAAGGAACAACTTGCAGGGAACAGCAAACGTTGCACAGAGAGAAGGAAGCTGCTTGCTGGGGTTTCAAAGGAATCACCTGTGAAGTGAAAGGGGAGCTGGTTTGGGAAGAAGGAGGAACATGACAGAAGGTTTGAGGAGCAAGCTGGGAGATGGAGGTGAAGGGGGCAGGCGAGGTGTGGAAAGGTAAACAGCTCTGGAGGTGGTGGGACAAGGAGAGGAGGGCAAAGGCCACCCTGTGCTCTTTGTTTGCTCAGCACTTCTGGAAGAAAAAGAAAATATAAAAGACCCAACGAGGAAAAATTCCAGGAAGCCAGGTCTTTTTCACAAAGGAGAGCCAACTTGCCTGTATTTTGGCATTATTCTTTCTTATGTTCCTACATGTCTTCATTTTCACAGAGGGCTGGGGGAGAGTTCCCAGACGTCTGCTTCTTGGGGTCACTATTGCTGCTGTTCTTCTTTTCATTGGACTAAAACTGGGGTGCATTTTTCTCCCCTGTCCCCCCTCCCAATACGAACCACACTGTTCTGAGCTGGAATGACTTGGGTTCATTTATATTGCATGCCACCCTAAGATCCTGCGGTCAAGGGTGGGACAGAAGCGTTTCAATCATAATCAATGATGTTGGCAAGGACTCTAGAACCTGTTTGCCTGCTAACAAGGGTCCATATCCACCACAAGCACATTTTACTCACTGAATTCTTTAGCAAGGAAACTTTCATTGTGCAGTGAGATGGCCCGTTTCAACAGCTGATCCTGCTTTTGATAAATCGTACATGTCTTAGAGAGGGTATTTCTTTTTGTTTTCCAAGCATGGAAAGTGATTCAGGAGCATTCCTTGCCAGTTTCCGAATGTTATGGGCAACAAATCACGTGATCCCTGACCGTCAGTCATGAAGACTGTGGACTGTGTTGCAACCTGTATAATCTGGAGCACGTCTCCTTGCATAAAGCTGCCTTGAACTCTGTCCAACATGGCTCAACATCTGCATGAGTGGGGAGCTGGCTGTGGTGCTGAAAACCCTTGTTGGATCCTGCATTACAGGGGTAGGCAGAATCCAACCCACCAGATGTTGCTGGGATGCAAACCCCAGCTTTCCTCAATGTTGGCTGGGCTGGCTAAGGCTGATGGGAGTTGTAGTCCCACATCTGGAGGGCTGCACTTTACCTACCCCTCTGGACAACCATTCCTGCTGGAGATGAGGCACTGTATGCCAACCACCAGCTCACTACTATGAAGATTATTTTATTCTTATTTTGTTGTTGTTTCAAAGAGTCTTGCGTCTTGGGGACAGGGTGGCATAGGGTATCTAAATTGCATTACGTAAAAACTCCCTCCCTCCCATCGCCAGTGTCCTAAGTTTCTCCAATTCTCTTTGCTGCAGACATTCTAATGAGCAGTAGTTGCTGGTGTTAGATGATTTTATTAAATATCTTTGGATTCCAGCCCAGTTTCCACTTCACCTTCAGATGAGGTGAACTTCTGTCTTTTAAAAGTCTTCCATTGATCTCCTCTCTCTTTAAAGTCCCTCCAAAAAATGCACCAGAGCAGGCGGCGCACATATAAATGAAGCCTGTAGAAAAGTTGTTTCTTCTTCATCTGTTCCTCCTCTAAAAGGGAAGGGGAAAGCTATAAGGCAGCTTCAGCATCAGCGTTCAGATGAACCACACCAGCTAACAGCCATCATGGACTTCGACTGGCTAGCCCCATGTGCAGGGGCAGCTGGTGGCTTCTGTGTTACTGGGGCAGCGAATCCTCTCCAGGTTTTTAGTGTGAACTGTAAAGGAGCTAGCCAATGTGCTTATCAAAATAAGTTCAGCACCTTGGATAGATGCTTTAAAATATGGGCTGAAACTCAGGGTGGAATAGGAGTTACAGCCTGGTGAACAGATCTACAAATATTAGGTCTTGCACCCCAGTGAGTACATCTGCAAATATTAGGTCTTGCATCCTAGTGCATACATTTGCAAATTCTCTTTCATTTCAGTGAGGATTTCAGAAAATGGCAGCGATCATCTGTTGGCAGTTTTCAAGGTAGAGCCGAGAGTGAGAAGTGAAGCCAGGGAGGCCTTGTACAAATTAGGAAAGCTCCTGGTCACAAGCAGGAAGCCTTGAGAACTCTCCTGCTGGTGAGAGCCAATGGCCAGTCATAGTAGTCCTTCCCTGCCTAGAGAAATGTGGGGTTGGCAAATGATGGCCTGTGGGCATCGGGAGGTTCCCCTGGGCTGTTCTTGTACCCGCTCAGGGGCCCCCAGGAACAAAAACTTTCCCCATTCTGTTGTAATGGTGTATGACCTTACTGGAAGACTATTGTTAAGGCTATGGATTCTCTCCAGCTATGCCCCTCAACCTCTTAAGTCAGGGGTGGAGAAAAAAAAGAGCCTCTAAAGCCATTTTTGTGCCCCCTGGGGTTAAATCTTGACCTCAAATGTCCTTTAAGAGGAGGGGGGCATTTTTCCCCATGTTCTTACCTCCCTGAGCCATTTTGGGTTCAGGAGAGGCCCATTTTTAGCAACAGGGAGTGATTCCCTTTCACTTCTTCTTCTTCTATAATGGCCCATTGGGACTGAAAACATGCCGAAAATGTTCTCCACACTCCCTAAAGGGCTTTTTTTTTGTGGGGAGGGGGAGAAAATGATTTTTTTGTGGGGTGCACCAAGGTCTCTCAGGGGGTTAATGCAGCCCCTATTCTCCCCCAGTTGCCCACCCCTGGCCTACAACAGTGGTGGGAAGTCTCCTCTCCTGAGGATGATGTCGGACCTTCTGGATCCCTGAACTGCCCCTCTGGAGTTTCCGCACCCCCTTCTTGAGGACACCATTTGCTGGTTTCACAGCTTGTGTACAGACTCTGTCCGCCTTCTCCAGCCATTCTAAAGAATTGTAAGGTCCGCCCTAAGTCTTTAATACTGGCAGCAAGAGCTTTTAAGCTAAAAGCTATGGGTATTTTCAGCCCTGCTTGTTACTAGGAAGTGGCCCCTGAGAACCCTCTGAAGCTGAACTTGGCTCTTGGGCTGCAAGAGGTTCTCCCTGCTCGGCCAAGAGAGATGCTCCCAATCGAGCCATCGTGGCAAACTGTTCCACCATGCCGGTTCTCTCACCGTCACTGGCGGTGGTTAAACAGAGAGAGACACTGCAGTATAGTGGTTTGAGCATTGGGCCCTGGAGATCAGGGCTCAGCCACAGAAATCGAGTCACACTCTCTCAGCCCCAAAGGGAGGCGAAGGCGAAGCCCTCTCTCTGAACAAATCTTGCCAAGAAAACCCCATGACAGGTCCACCTTAGTGTTGCCATAAGTCATAAATGACATGAAGGCACACAACGACAACAAGAAAACAGAGGGTGGATGGAAATCTTTCAGGAGTACTTATTTTATTTTATTATATGCCAACTTTTCTCCCTAAGTGGGACCCACTTTAGTTGTGCATTCCTGCCTAGCAGCTGTTTGGGCTAGATGCTCCCAAGTTCTCTATTTCCATTATTTTGAAACTGCCTTTTGGACCACCTTTGTATACCTTAACAAATAAATATTTTCTTTCTTATTTTTTTAAAAATTAAAGACTCCCTTTTTTCCCCCTCAAAATATTCACTCCGAATTGCAACACTGGGCAAAAAAATAAAAACATTTTTAAAAATGGGGGGCCAGCCCCCAGATCTCTGAGAGAGCAATTAAATCCAGGACCCATTTGAAGTGGATGCCATAAAGTCAAACAAAATCGAAAGCAATATGCTAATTACGCAAACATCCATCGGCTGCCTCTCTCAGAGATGATAGCCCTGTGCTCTGTCAGAACTTCTTGACAGTCTATGAGAAATTCCAAATTACCCTTGAAAGTCCCCCAGCTGGAGAAGCTTTCTAAGTGCGGACATAAAAGAGTGTTGGTGCAGATCAGTCGGCTTAGAGCCCGGCTCTGTACTTCACTTTGCTCCTCGGAGCGCTTCAATCATAGGGAATAATATTTTTTTAAAAAAACCTCTTGCAAAACAGCATCCCTTGGTTTGGCCCGACTCGTTAGCGCTAGTCTCCAAAGTAACATTGGTGAGGCCGGCTGGCTGCAAATTTGCTGTGCAGCTTGAACCAAAAAATAAGAATTAAAAAAAAATCAACACTTTGCCCCAGAGTTGCTCCTGCATCCCCAATGCACGTTCCAAATTTGGATACCCTCCACCTTTTTGCAGATGAAAATTTGGGACACTTGGGGCCGAGCAGCATCAGAATGTTGTCAAGGTAGCAAAAGTGATGAGCGAAGAAGAACGCAAAGGCTGAGAGAGACTGCAGCAGTTGGCTTTTGCCTGAGCCTACGGAGAAGACTGAGAATGTGACCCTTCCTCTCCTCTTCCCCACCTTGCAGCTGAGTTAATTGAATGACTTTTGCACATTGAGCTCAGTTTGCAGCAATGGAAGTCCCCCATGGATAAGAGAGGACTACTGTATCTCTTTCAAGGCAGCTCTTTCACCCTGAGATTCCTCCCCATTGCCCTGAGAGCTGGAGAAGAAGGGGCAAGGACTGAGACTTTGGGCCAGGCCCTGAGATCCGAGATCCCTCAGAGCGATCCAGGGTGCTGAGAGCTTTCCCTCAAACAGGCAAGCCATATCAGACCAAAATTTAAAAGGGGGTTGACCATCAATGTCCACTGGTACTAGAAGTATTTTTTTTTGCACTGACCAGCAATATATAATATAATAGCAACACTTTAAATGGATAAAAAGCAAATAAATGTTGCTGAACTGAGTCGTAAAAAAAAAAAAGACAGGATCTAATTTTCCGCCTCTGGAGAATCAATACTGTTTGGATCTATTTGGAACAGAGTTTGGTATGTTTTAAATATTTCTTTAACTCTGAGAATTCTTCAGATGACATGGCTACACGCCATGCTTGTGGGGGTTTCTTGGGAGATGAAGTCTCCAAAAGTAACTTTTCCAAGCTCTGATTAGGAAGATTTGGGTTTTTTCCTCCCCACAAAGCCTCAAATTGAGTTTGGCAAGGAAGGAAGAGCTGACTTATTTTGAAGCCAATTCCACCTGTGACCTTTGCTTTAAAATAATGAAGATGTTAAGGGGAGAAAATAACTTTTAACCTTTTTGTTGTTGTGGTCGCTTGCATAAATCAGGCTGCAACAGGGACCTGTGGCTGATGATGAATCACACAAAATACCTCTGCGTTGTTGCTTCTTTTCTTCAGATGTATTAAATTAAACCTGAATTCTGGCTATGTTTAAAAACAAAAGCCAAGATCTGGAACAAGAATTCTAATGGCAGGAAGATGATGGATGCTGATGCTGATGCTGGCAATGATTTTAGAAGTTTCTATCTTGCCCTTTCCAGCTTTCTAACTTTTCTGTGATGAGACATTGAAGGTTTCACTGTGACTTTGATCACAGATCTTTCACAGACTTTTTCATGTTTTCTTATTATAGTTTTCAGAGAAAACATGGGGGTGGGTGGACAGAAACATGGAACACACTGGTTTACTGGAAAAGTTACCACTTTTCATTCTGGACACGGCTCCTGTGCCTTTTAACGGCCTGCATAGCAGATGGGATCCAGGAAGGCAAAAGCTGCACCAGTTGGATTCGTGACTGTCAGACAAACATGAGATGCGTTTGACTGCAGAATGGAGGCTGCCGTCAAGAAATCAGAAGAAGACGAGGACTTGGAAGGGTAGCTAGGAAGGAGCTAGACAAGATCTGCAAGTGTCAAGATATGTCACTGAATACTGAAGTTAGGATTGTCCATGCCATTTCCAGTTTCTATGTATGGTTGTCAAAGCTGGGCAATGAAGAAAGCTGAGAGGAAGAACGTCAACTCATTTGAAATGTGGTGCTGGAGAAGAGTTTTATGGATATCCTGGCCTGTTGAAAAGATGAATGAAGGGGCCCAAGAGCAAACCAAGCCTGAACTGTCCCTAGAAGCTGAGATGACTCAACTGAGGCTGTCCTACTTTGGCCATATCATGAGAAGACCAGACTTGCTAGAAAAATAATGCTTGGTAAAGTGGAAGGCAGTAGGACAAGAGGAAGACCAGTGCTACAGGTGGAGAGACTCAACCATGGAAGCCATGCCTGATTCTGCAAGACCGGAGCAGGGTGATTGATTATAGGGTGACCCAGAGGTGTCTCATCCATAAGGTCACCATAGATTTAGGTCAACTTCATGGCAGTTCATAAGAAGACTTCATAAAACGAAGAGGGTCACAATTGGGTTTGGTGTCAAACTAAAGATTTGCTATCCCTTGGCTCAGTCATGAAGCATCTCAATAAGAAGCTGGAAGTCCACCCTGGAGACCAGGGTTTGATTCTCTGCTTGGCCATGGAAACCCACTGGGTGACTTTGGGTGCAGCACATACTCTCAGCCTCAGAAAGCCCTGTGATAGATTTGCCTTAGGGTTACCCTAAGTTGGAAATGACTTGAAGGAACCCAACAAGAAGCTGCTTGCACATGGAAAGCATGCTTAAAGAACAAGGTCTTTTCCTGCTGGCCAAAGGAGAGCAGGGAGGTGGCCAGCCTAGCCTCCTGAGGAAGAGAGTTCCAGAGGTTGGGAGTAGCGGCTGAAAAGGCCTTGTCTCCCCCATCCTCAGCAAGCCAGCCTGGATGGTAGGGGGACCCAGAGAAAGCCTTCCCCTGCAAATCTTGGGGCTCTGGCAGGTACTTAGGGAAGACTCGGTCTTTCAGATAGTCTGGACCTAAGCCCTATAGGGCTTTATAAGTCATGGGGAGCACCTTGAATTGTAGCCAGAAAGGAACTGGTAGCCAGGGAAGCCGCTTTTAACAAGAGAGTTGCATGTCCCTGATGGTGGGGGCTGCCAGCATTCCCGGAGGAGGGCAAAAGCTTGCGGCCCAGGCCGCCCCTCACCTCGCCACCCCGTGCGCCCTGAGCCCGGGGCGCCTTCCGCGGCCGCCTGGCCAACCCCTCTCCAACCCAAGCGGGTTCGAGCCGGGGCCGTGCGCGTCTACACGGGCGCGGGGAGGAGCGGCGCGCGTGCTTTGGCGGGGGGGGGGAGAAAGCGAGAGAGAGAGAGAGAGGGAAGGAGGGGGCGCGCCAGCGTTAAAGCTCTCGCTAGCGCTGCTTGTGGTCACAGCCAAGCAAGCTCTCCTCCCCTCTGGATCTGCCGCCGCCTCGCTCGCTCGCTCGCGCCCGCCCGCCGCCTCCTGCCCCCCCGACGGTCGGATCTCCCTCCCCCTCCCCACCGATTGCCCCCTCCTCCTCCTCCTCCTCCTGCCCCCCACCGCCGGCGAGGGAAGGAGGGGGCGCCGGGCGCCCTGGCCGAGGAGCCAACGCTGCCCCCCCCGCCGCCGCCGCCGCCGCCGGGAGGAGGAGGAGGAGGAGGAGGAGGCAGGAGCGAGGAGGCGGCGGCGGCAGAAACATGGAGTCGGCGCCGGCGACCCCCGAAGAGACGGGCAGCAGCAGCAGCAACGGCGGCGGCGGCAGCAAAAGCGGCGGCGGCGGCGGCGGCGGCGGCTCGGAAGCTGCGGCCGGCCTCGGCCCAGCGGGGACGGGAACGGCGGCGGCGGCAGGTACCGGGGAGCCCTCGCCCGGCGGCGACCAGCCTCCCCCGCCGCCGCCAGCCCGGAAAGGCGAGGCTCCCCCGCCGCCGCCGCCGCCGCCCCCCACCGCCGGCAGAGCTATTCCTCCTCCTCCTCCTCCAGCAGCGGCGGCGGCGGCGGCGGCGGGGGGGGCTCCCGAGGAGGAGGCAGCGGCGGCGAGAGGGGAGGTAGGAACGGACGGGGGGGCGGAGAGGGAGGGAGGGAGCGAGGGAGGGGGAAAGAGAGAGAGGAGGAAGAGGGGCAGCCGGATGCTGGGCTTTCTCCCCTCCCCAAAACCAGGCTCTTTGTACGCCCCCCAAACCAGGGGCTCTACACCCGGGACGTGCGCCCTGGCAAACTTTTAATGGCTCGGCGTTGAGGCGCGGGGGGTGGGGGAGCGCTGCTGCCAGGCGCGGATGCCCGGGTCGCCCGTTCTCACGTTACTCCGCCCTCTTCGCAGCCCGGGCCGGCGTGGCCGGAGAGAGAGGGACGTGTTTACCTGGAGCACGTGTCCGGAGGGCGGCGGGGGGGGGGTGCCCGGCCTCTCCTTAGCCTTACATCCAAACATCATGCCCCATGAACGAGCCCCCAAATCGTTTTTTTTTAAATCTCCATGGGATGGCTCATGAAATTCTAACCCTGTCCGGAGTTCCTTCCTCTGTCATGACCACCACCGAATTGCTGTTAAATTTAGACATGAACCCGGACCCATGCTTTGTTAAATCATCGTGGAGATTAAATTATTGTTCCGTTCAAAATATCATTCTGAATTTCTTCTCCTGAAATCATGCTTGTAAAAATTGCTACCAAATTGAAATGGTGTTCTGAATTCTTAAAGAAGAACAACTACTAACTATTGCTTTTGTTATTCCGATTACGGGGGCTGTGGTCTCTTGTGGTCTCCCCCCAAGAAACAGGCAGGGGACGGCCGCCCCTGAAAGAGAAAGAAAACTTCTTCCAAAGGGGCTCTCCTCTCGCTCTCGCCCTCTCTCATGATTCATCCTTTCCCTTGTCAGTGCACGTCGTTGTTCCCCTGTTGCGCGGTGAAAGGTGCCGAGTTCTGTGTCGCGGAGTTTGGGGCAGGTGGCGGGCGAGGGAATGGGCTTGACCACTCGGTTTGGCCTCGTTGGCGTCTCTCTGGCGCGCGATGGTCCCCCCTTTGGTCCTTTTTGTCTGGGTGGCCGGTTCGGTGGTGGTTTTGCTTGGCCTCTGGGGTTGCCAGAGGGGGAGGGGGAAGAGCCCCCCAACCAACCTACGGTAGCCCCTCCTTTCCCCCAGCGAGCGCGGCCCCGCCTCGGTTGGCCTCTGCCGGGCTTTTCGAAAGTCCCGCGCCCGGCTTTGGCTGCCGGTCGGGCGGCGGGCGGAGGTCAGGGGCCCGCTCCGCACGTGCGCAGGTCGAGGGGAGTTCAGCCCCGGACTGAGCGGTGGGGCGGGGGGCTCTTCGGCCGGCAGGCGAGCAGAGCCCACCGCCCGTGGGGCGTGGGCGTGGGCGGGTGGGTGTTGGCAACACGACGCGTCCGGCTGCCGGAGGCGCCTCGGGCTGCCTTTGCCTCGGGAGCGGAAGGGTTAAGCGCCTTCCAGAAACCGGGATGGTTTTCCTTGCCGGGTGGGCGGGCAGGGAGGCTGGCTGGTCTCTTGCAAGGTTTCAAAGAAATCCCCTTTGCAAAGAATGGGGGTAAGCCCCCTCTTAGAGGGGCTTCTTCCTTAGGCGTGGGTTCCCTGACCCTGGCCAGGGGTTGGGCCAGATGACCTTGCGGGCTATTTCATAGAGTCATAGAATTTCCGCAAGAGTCTCCCTGTACAGAACCTCTCTCTTCTTGCTTGGTGGTGGGAATAGCTTCATCCTAAGCCACTAGTGTCCAAAGCCCTGGCACATGGAGCCGGAGGGGTTGGATCCATGCCCAAGCTAGGCGGAGGATCTTGAACCCCCTCTCCAGAATGATCTGGCAAAATTGGACACCCTGCCCCCCAGACTTCTCTGGTGCTAAATGGCCAAGCACTGAGAAACATAGAGACAACTTCATAAAGAGTTTGTTTTTTAAAAAAATCTTGTATCTATATTTTTATAAATGTTTAGTTTTAGTTTGTATTATTTTAAGTATGTTGTTAGTCACCCTGACTCCCATTACCAGGAGAAAGGTGGGATATTAATAATAAATAATAAATAATAATAATTACAGTCCTGCCTCCACATTTGCTAGGGTTAGGGGCACAGGACCCCTATGAAAGTGGAAAATCTATGAACAAGTCTAGGCCCTCCCAAACCGTATTTGAACACACACAAAAATACGTTCACCATATTCAACTCACCATGGATTCCTTTGAGACACCAGGGTTCCTTCCCAAGGCAGAAGTGGGGTGCTGGTGGGGCTTATGGCCACCCCCATTGCTGCCCCACACCGTTTTTAAGAGGGACTTACGAGCCTTGTTCGCAGTTTCTCAGTCTCACGAGGCTTGCAGTCCCTATTAAAAATGGCATAAGGAAGCAGCAGAGGGGACAGCAAATAATCAAATCTGCAAAAGTGAAATCTGCAAATGTGGAGGGCTGACTGCATCATCATCATCATCATCATCATCTCATTATCATCATCATCATCATCATCATCATCATCATTATTATTATTATTATTATTATTATTATGCCTTCCAAGGAATTAAAAAAACCCTGCCTGGCTCCTGTCTAGTTTGGGGTAAGCAACACTGAACACGGTGGAGGTGCTTCTGTGCACACTCTGTCTTCCTATTTAAGAACATTTCAGTGATAATGCAACCTAATTTGCCCTCCCCCTGCAAAGCCTTGCAAAATTCACCCTAGCTACCTGAGTCCACGCTCCGCCTTCAGAACAGATCCAGGGTCCCTGCAAGGGGCTGTCCTTCATACTGCCAGGCTTGAGCTCCAGCGTGGTAGAGAGTTGGTTCAGTGGCAGGAGAGGAAAAAAGGGGAGAGGAGAGCAAAGAAAAGAGAGTGCTTTCATCTACATACTCTGGTCTGTCCCTTGGTACCTCTTGGAGTGGGGCTGATCTGGGCCCTGCCTGCTTCTGTGTTACAAGGGGGACTTGGTTTAATAGCAGTAGAGGAAAAAAGGGGAGAGGAGGGCAAAGGAAGGAAGAGGACTTTCTTCTCATGCTTTGGTCTGTGCTTTGATGACACTCCAAATAGGCCTGATCCCTTCTGTCTCCCTTTGTGTCACAAGGAAGCTTTTTTTTCCTGGTGTAATTATTTGTCCCACCTTTATTTTGGCCATGTCTCCCATTTCCAAGCCCCTCTGGCCTCACCCTGGCAGGCTTGCAGAGTCCAAAATGATAGGCATCCCTTAAAACAGAGGCAAGAGGTGTTTGGTTTCCCCAATGATGTTGCTTCTCTGTTATTATATGTTGTTGTTATTGTTATTGTGATTTATGCAATTCCAAAAAAGCTTGGCTAGGGAGGAGGGAAAAAAAGTGAATCTTGGCCTAATACAGGAGAGGGAAGTAGAAAGCCTCTTGGGTTTTATTTTTGCACTAGGGAATGGGGTGATGGAGTAGAAGCGGAGGACGGCTGGGCAGGGACCTTGAGAGCGGTGGATTGTGTGGAAAGGAAAGAAAAGGCATGCCAAAAGCCCGGTTATGTAACAACGTTAATCAGAAACACTGGCGAAAGAATGCATCTGAGGAGGGAGCCAGTTTGGGGACAAATGTTTGTAAAAAAGCTGCAGGACTTCGCTGTTATACAATCCCCCATCCTGATTTTTGCAAACTGGCTTTTTTTCCTGAACCCTGGCTCTTTTGGAGACATTGATTTGTCATCGCTACCATCATCATTTTCTTCCTCTTTTTCCTCCTCTTGGTCTTTCCCCTTCTCTTCCTCCTCCTCTCTCTTTCACAGTCTACCAGATGTTCCTGGCTGGACATTGGAACCGCTTTTGGTTCAGACTGTATCCAAGAACTTCAGTTGTTGTTGCTTGTTACTATTAAATATTATTTGGCAGGTTCTCTCCAACTCGGGAGGCAAGGAACCATGTCTGTGTGTGTGTGTGTGTGTGTGTGGAGGAGAAGAGCGAGAAACAATCCGGCTCCCATGGACAGAGACTATTCCTGCGGTGTGTGAGTGTGTTGTTGCAAGCATGCCTTTCCTCTTTTTCCCAAGCTGTGCCTGTCTGGAGAGAATTATGTAACCGGAGTAAGCGTGTGTGCGTGTGTGTGTGTTGATGATGCCCTCCTCCTATAAATGAAAAGGCTGGCAGAAAAGATGGGGGGAGACGGTGGAGGGCAGACCGCCTGATTTGCATTTCGTGGTGCGTGGAGGTTGGCAGTTGGGGGGGTACATGGAAGAATGAGCCATTTGGGTGATCTTAAACGGGTTAGGCTTTTTGGTACTGGTAACCTGCTGACCCACATGTGCGTCGGCTACGACGACATTGCCTGCTCCTGCTGCCGCTGTGTCTCTCTCTTCTTTCTCTCTCTCCCCTTTCCTGAATCTCATCCAACCCTCCTCCCTCCCCCAGTGCACACACTACAGCGGGGATTATTAAACCAGAGGCGCAAAAGTGGAAACGGTGGGCACACAAACGCAGAGCGTCCTGCTCTCTCCGCACGCAAGCGTCGCCCTTATGTAACAGCCGGGATGGAAGCGGCAGAGCAGCGGCCCAGGGATGCCAAGGAGGTGGCGTGGAGGGAAAGGACGGGTGGCCAGGGCAGGGCGGTCTGTGCGCGGGGAACCCTCTGGCGGAAAAGGCGGCTTCGTGGGCAGGATAGAGCCAAGAGGAGGCTGGGGTTTTTGTTTCCACAGGAGCCCCACTGGGCGCATCATGTGCAGAAGTGGAGAAGGGTGGCTGCCAGTAGCATAGGAGTCTCTGCTGATTCAGGTTCTGTGCTGGGTGCTGGTAGGCTTCTGGTCTGAAATCACAGGATCATAGAAGCCTGGAAATGGAAGAAAGCCCAAGAGCCATCCAATCCAGCCCATTGCTGCCATGCAGGAAGACACAATCAAAGCACTCCCAGTAGATGGCCATCATGCTTCTCTTTAAAAACCTCCAAAGAAGCAAGAAACTCCGCCACACTCCATTGAGGCAGAAGCATGTTCCACTGCCATAGAATCCTAGAGACCCCCAAGGGCCATCCAATCCAATCTCCTTCTGCGATGCAAAGCTTTCGCTTTGACAGAAGGCCATCCAGCCTCTGTTTAAAAACCTCCAAAGAAGGAAATGCCACCATTTCCCCAGGCAGCAGTGGGTTCCATTGTTGAACTGCTCTTACTCTCAGGAAGTTCTTCCTAATGTTCAGGTGGAATCTCATTTCCTGTGATTGGAAGCCGTTGCTCCATGTCCTAGACTCTGGCGCAGCAGAAAACAAACTTGCCCTAACTTCCCCATGACATTTGAAGCCCTTAAGTGGTTTGGGACCTCAGTGTTTGAAGGAGTGCTCCCCACTATATGTGCCTGCCCTAATTCTGAGTTCTGCTGGAGGGACCTCCTCTGAGCCCCATCAGTTGTCCATTCTCGAGCCCACATCCAATCGGGACAGTTTTGAGAGAGGGCTTTCTCTACTGTCGCACCCCAATTATGGAATTCATTCCCTTTAGAGGCACGATGGGTGTCCGTGTTGCAGTCATTTCAGCTCCAAGTGAAAGCTGAAATGTCCTTGGGGCCTAAACTGCTTTTAGGCAGATCCACACACACGTGTATGGTTTTGAATGGTCTTGAAACTGTTTTCTTTTAAGTTACCATAGAATCATAGAGTTGGGAGAGACCCCTGGGGCCATCCAGTCCAACCCCCTTTTTCCATGCAGGAAGGCCCCATCAAAGCCCTCCCTTTGGGAGATGGCCACCCAGCCTCTATTTAAAAAACCTCCAAAGAAGGAGACTCCGCCACGCTCCATCGGGGAGCAGCAGATTCCCACTGTCCAATTGTTCTTCAACAGTAAAATATGCTGCTTTGGACTGTGGTGGAATCTCCTTCTTGTTACCTTGTTTAATATGTTCATAGGTTTAATTTTTTTTTTTTAACTGTTTTCATTGTTTTAAACTGATTCTGTTGATCTTTTTGCCTGCTGGCTTGAGAGCTGTAGATATAGGCCAGGCTGGGAACCTTTTAAGAAATAAATCAATAAGGTATGGGTTTGGGGCTTGTTTTTTTCCTTCTTCTCTCGGATCGTGTTGTGAAGTGGACAGAAAATAAAGTGTTTCCAACGACCGGAGCTGGCATTTCCTCTGCCCAGTGTGATGTCCCTGGCTGTGGTGAGAACTAATTGACTGTGGGAGCCAAGACTTTTACAGGCTGTGTGCGTGTGTGTGTGTTGCAAGTTTAGAATTCCTGGCTGAAATTGGAATTTCCAGCAGGGAGAGAGGACGTATGATTTTAGCTTCTGCTGTCCCGCTCTGGCTTGGTCACATCAAAGTCTTGGTTGAAACCTGCACCCAGCACGAGGCGACTTGGCTCTGGGGTGTCTCTGTCCTTGCATTCTGTGGGCCAGTTTTAGCTTAACATTGAAAACACAAGAACAGAAGTTTTAAACAATTTGCATATTCTTAAAAAACCTTAAAAAAAAATTCCAGCAACAAAGCTGCATGTTTTATACTGAAACCAGTGCACAGACAGTCGCCCATAGTTTCATGTGCCCCCACAGAGCACCAGTGTAGGATCTGTTTGCTGAGACCTTATGCTCACTAGTAAGTTGTCAGAGGTGGCTTCACAGCTCCAAACCAGTGGTTCTTAGCCTTTTCTTTAGTGGGGACCCCATGTAAATATAATTTATTGTCAGAGATCCCCAAGACTTAACTCAAGATTTAGAGATTTAGATTTAAATATTCAAGTATTTATTTTTTAAAGGCCTCTAGAGCCTAGGGTTCAGATCTCTGCTCAGATAGTGGGTGACTTTATGCAACTCCCTGTTACTGCCATAGCAGGGCTTTGTGGACCCCGGGGGCCCTGGACTCCAGGTTAAGAACTACTTCTCTAAATAATATACAGCATCTCCACAAGCATGTGTACACCCCTAACAGCTTATAATTCTAGAAAAAAATTCTGATTTTTTTTTTGCAGTCCCCCCAAAAAAAGTACATACCCTTAAGAGCTTATAGTTCTGAATTTATTTATGTTTTTGCCATTCGGGGTGGATATAGAATGGATGTGAAAAAGGGACTCCCATCCCTGGAAAGCAGTTTGTTCATGGTTGTATAGCAAGTGGATGAAAGTCCATCCAAAGCTGTTTAGACGTGTTGGGTTGTTGCTTCCTGCTTCTGTCTCAGACGTTTCCGCACAACACTCTTATAGCACGATGATTCCACTTTCAACCTCCTATGGAATCCTGGGGTTTGCAGTTCCGGGAGGGGCCGGCCGGCCCCTCCCGGAACTGCAAACCCCAGGATTCCATAGGAGGTTGAAAGTGGAATCATCGCGCTATAAGAGTGTCGTGTGGAAATGGCCTCAGTCTTGGTGGCCCGTCTGCACAGTGCAAATTAGGAATGCCATTCAGCTTCTCTCTGCAACTTCAGAATCCTGTGGCACCTTAAAAACAAACAGATTTCTTGTGCCTTTGCATCAGGAACTGGGCTGCAGTCCAAGAAAGCTTCTTCTGACATAATAAATCTGTTCATCTTTAAGGTATCACAGGACTGTTTGCCTAACACATGGCAACCCTTCTGGAAGCTGATTTGGGCAACCGTGCTCTCATGTAAACTGGGACGGGTGTGCAAAGAGAACTTGGTTGAAATCCAGTAGAGACGATTAATAAATGGTTGAGTGTTTGATATCCCAGCTCCCCCCAAAAAGGCTGATCAGAACCAACATTTAAAACAGATACAGGTAGATGCAAATAAGTACAGCTGTGTATGTGTGTGCATGCACACATAAAACACAATTATAATGCTAAATTAAGATAAATGGCTATATTAAAAGGGCCCAGGTTCCCTAAAGGCACCAGATCCTGATCTTGGAAGCTAAGCAGGGTCAGTCCTGGTTAGTACTTGGATGGGAGATCACCAACAAATACCAGGTGCTGTAGGCTAAGGAACTAGTAAAACCATTCAGGCCAGCTTGTATAGCCCAGTCTTTAAATGGATTCTGTACCTTGAGCAGCCCTCCAAAGTTCAGACTGAAACCTGGAGCAGTTTTTATTTGCATCCTTTGAAATTCTGGCCTCCTTGATGGCACTCCCTTAATACGGCCACTTTTGAAGTCCTGGGCTCTGTTGCTTTGTGGCCTGGAGCCAAGAAGCAGCAGCAGAATTTTTTTTTTTTTTTAAAAAAGAAGAAGGCATATCCCTGTGATTTAAATACTTTCAGCTTATGGAGACTTCAGCTCTGCCTTTGGCAATGGGAGGAAGTGGTGATAAATTATCCCTAGCAAGGAGAAGATGTGCTTCTCATTTTCCTCCAGCAACTTTGCCCAAGAGCCACAGGATCTTGGTTTAAGTCTTCATTTGGCGCGATGCGCAGCCAGAGGCTGGTGTGTGTGTGCCGGACAGTGAAAGCTGTGCTCGGCTTAGTGGGCTTACTCACAAGTAAGGGCCTGCAGTGTGAGCATCGAAAGCTCTCTCTGCTCTGCTGTGGCCGGCTTTGGGGAATCTTCTGTTCCTCCCTTCAGTATTTGATGTTGCTTTTCTTGCATCTAGAAAAGCTTCTTGCTTGGACTACAGTGCCCGTGGTCCCTTCACTGGCTGGTTCTATTGCCTGGTGGATTCTGAGAGTTGTGGTCCAAGCAAAGAACTTTCCCCCGAGCTCTCTACTTTCTGAAGAAGGAATGGCTCCCTGTTAGTGAAGTTTCAGATCCACTGCAGGGTTTGGTCTGAACTTTGGAAGGGCTGTCTGTAGCACAGAAAGTATTTGGGAACAGGGCACTGGCACCCTACTACCATAGGGTTCAGACTGCTGCCCGGAGCAGATCTACAACTTCATAGGCTTGGAGACAGTCATCAGTGACTGTATTTATATCAGTGGCCTTATGGATCAAAGGCCATCTCTGTTGACTCACAAGAGGAGCCAAGATCATGTACATTCTTTACAAACTGGCTTTCCATCTTCCTGACCGGAATCTTTTGGGAAGGGTTGGCTGGCCACGGGTGGACTCAAACCCAGCCCTACCAGAGGATGAGATGGGCCCCAGAGGGCCAAGATAGCTGATCGGGATTGGCAAGTATGGGGTTAGTGAGGGTGCATCTTTGGAACTGCTTGTCACTAGAAGATTAATAAATCTTGCAAAACTGTGTTCCGGAGTCCTTCCTTGGACATGGAAGTCTCTCATTTTGGGTAGGATCTTCTGAGGAACCCCAGAGGCAGTTCAGGGCAGATGGCAGTTTCTTTGGAAGAATTTGGGACAAAACAAGAGCCTGACTTTGTCATCTCTGCCCCTTTCTCTCTGCATCTGATCCTTGCGTCTCTGTAAAAGCCAATTCTGCCAGCACCAGTGGTGGGTGGTTGTGTCCAGATCAGTGAGGCTGATAAAACCTCTCTGGACTTCAGTCTGAAGTTTAAAGTTGCTTCCCGGGTGACTGAATCCCAGCTTCACAATCTGGTTCTACACCCTGTATCTCTCCAGACTAAAACCCAGCGTGGATTGACCGCCTTCCTCCACTGTCCTAGAAGCCAACACTGGCTTCCAGTGGTCCACAGACTTCCAGTGTGATGCAGCAAAGCATTTCTGTGAGCAGCTCCCAGCTGCGGTTGGCCTCTTCCTCTGCTTTTCAGGTGCCCAGGCTCTGCCAGGCTTGGAATCTGCCTCCACCAACCTACCCTGTACCCCACTGCACATTGGTCATTGAATCATAGAATCTTAGGGTTGGAATAGACCCCAAGGGGCCATCCAGTCCAACCCCATTCTGCCATGTAGGAAGACATAATCCAGCTCCCTTGACAGATGGCCATCCAACCTCTCTTTTAAAACTTCCAAAGAAGGAGACTCCACCGTGTATTCACTGTCAAACTGCTCTTTCCTGGCTGATCATGGTACATATGAAAGGGATCTAGGAGGCTTACTAGACCACAAGTTGAACATGGTCAACAGTGTGATGTGGCAGAATTAAAAAGCCAGTGAAACTCCAGGCTACATTAATAAGAGTATAGTATGAAGGCTGAGGGAAGTAATAGTGCCACTCTATTCTGCTTTGGTCAGACCTGAATTGGAATGCTGTGTCTGGTTCTGGCACCATAATTTGAGAAGGATATTGGCAAGCTGGAACACATCCAGAGGAGGGAGACCAAAATGGTCGAAGGCCTGGAAACCGTGAAGCCCTGTGAGGGTGGGCTTATGGAGCTGGGGATGTTTAGCCTGGAGAAGAGGAGGTTAAGAGGGGACATGATAGCCATATTTAAGTATTTGAAGGGATGTCATGTTGAAGATGGAGCAAGCTTGTTTTCTGCTGATCCAGAGACCTCTGTTTTAAAAACTTCCACCAAAGGAGACTCGACCACTTTCCAAGCGAGGCTTTTCCACTATCAAATGCCTCATAGCATCAGGACGTTCTTTCCAACATTTAGTTGGAATCCCTTTCCTTTTACCTGGAATCCATTGGAGTCAGCCCCTTGCACAATTGTGGGGTGCAGGTCAGCATGGTACGAAAACTCTGCTCCCAAACATCTGCTCTGAAATTCCAGAAAGCACACAGTGGTTAAAGCAGATTCCTGCGGTCTTGAAGGCCAGGAACCTAGAAAGCAGATTCTCCTCTTGATTTTGCTGCACCCGGTAAATTCATAGACAGAAATGCAGAACATACACTTTAAAAAAATCGTTTCCTTTCAATTTCCCAGTGCTGAGAGCTAACTTGAGAAAGCTTGATAACCCTCCCCATCTTATTTTCCTGGGTCGAACCTCTTCTTGCCCTTGGTTGCTGTACTTCCCCCTAGAGGTGAGAAGTAATTCCACTTCTGTGTTGCCACCCTCTCCCTTTTGGCTGAGCATTTCATTTTTTATTCCTTAAATATCTCCCTCCTCGATTATGAGAAAAAGTCTGTGGTTTTCCCCCCCCCCAGTATGAGCTGAACTTCTTGATAGCGTAACAAATTTTAGCTTAGCTTGCTACTATTCTAATGAGCTTCCTTCTGGCTAGATAAAAAAAATAAAATAAAATAAAATTAAGCTGCAGCAGCCTTGCTGTGGAAAAGATTCCTGCACACGGATTTGACAAGTAAGTTTAGCCGATTGTTAAAAAGCGAGCTATGATTATGGGCTGGCAGCAGGCGAGACCAGTTCTGAATTTTAAAGAAGCAAAATCTAATGCTTATTGGCAAAACAATCTCGGCTCAAAACAATATGTTGGAGAGCGGGCGGTGAGAACTACAGGAGGGGGCATGCAGCGAAACTTGGCATTTTCTGCCATGAGGTTGAGGTGTGTATATGCTTGTCCACACACACACACACACACACACAGAGGCAGCTCGTGGCATCCACATCAGCAGAGTAGTGAATCCACTGTTGTCTTTGAAGAAGTTCTCCAAGGTGCTGCAACTATTTTGGGGCACCTTGGACAGTTCCTTATTGCCAAGCCCATAGTGGATCTACTGCTCCCCTGCGTGGATGAAAGCCACCAAGCACCGCTGCACACGTAACGTTTTGGACAGCCTTGGATCCCTACAGGAGTATTTTGGTCCCTCATTCAACTCTCCTGGAACCAGGTGATGGGTTCCCTCTGGACCTTTCAGTCTTTAGCCTTTGCTAAGATATCTGTGTTCCCAAAAGACATCTTCCAAAGAGTCCATTGTGAGTTTTGAGAGACAAGGTTCCCTGGCCCTTTTTTGGACTGGTCAGATGTTTGCTGAATATCGGATCCACTTTCTTGGTCACCCCATGGCCTTTCCTGATGGTTGGCTGTTGACAACTTGACTGTTCTTATAGGAGTCATAAAGAAACTTTGGAACATCTCGAACAGCATTGTATATTTACTCTCTCTCTCTCTCTCTCTCTCTCTTTCTCTCTCTCTTTTTGTGAACTGCAGTCTGCTCCAAAGGGTGGTTGAAATGTTACCCTCAGCTGGCCTCAGATCTGAGCATGAGTGCAGCAATGTGAGCATTAAAAGCCAGGAAGCCAAATGCAAAGATAACTAAATTGTGACACTACGTTTAGAATGCAATCCTGTACCGCAGCAGAGAGAGTAGGTGGCATTTCCAAATGTTGTTGGTCTCCATCTCCCATAGTCTGTCATCATGGGCTATGCTGGCAAAGGCTCATGGGATATGCAATATTTGGATGGCCTCAACCCCTTGGAATTTATCTACACACAGTTTCTTAGGGATAAGCCAAACTGGCAGGTTTTCCCATTGCTTGTAGGTGTAGTATGCTTCAGATATCAGTCTGATGCAGCAGTGTAGCACCATAGAGTTGGAAGGGACCCCATGGGCCCTCAGGTCTGACCCAGGATGTTCAACTAGAGCATCCCCAACAGGTGGGATTCTTGGTGTTTTGATGATGAAAACAATGGACTGGTATGCAAAGGGATCTTGTGACACCTTAGAGACTAACGGAGGAAAAAAAAGTTTGCAGCATAAGGTTTCCTAGACTGAGTCTACTTGCATCTGATGAAATAAGACTCAGTCCAGGAAAGGTTATACCGCAAACTCCTTTCTCTCGTTTGGTCTCAAAGGTGCTACAGGATCTCTTTGGGTACTGGTCCAGGCTAACTGGGCTGTGTCTTTGAATGTGACAGCTATTATCTATTATCTGTCTGTTGCATCTAAGGAAGTAGGCTTAAGTCTAGGAAAGCTTCTACTACTAACTTCTCTCTCTCAGTCTCAAAGGTGCACCAGACCCTTTGCATTTCTGTTGCTTTTAGCACAAACCACTGGCTCATTCATAGCTATAGGGGTCTGTTTCTAGGTACTTCCCTCCATGCCTCTGATGAAATAGAGTTAAGTATATGAAAGCTTCTGCTATCAACTTTTTCCTCTGACTTCTTTCTCAAAGGTGCTACAAGGTCCCCTTTGCATACTGATCCAGACTAACATGGCTAGGTCTTTAAAAAAGGCAGTGGACTGTTGTAGCACGTGTATTGAACAGTGTTGTGAGAATGCAGGTATCCCAGGGCATACTGAATAAATGTTGCTATAGCATGACAGGACTGGAATTTCTCCAGATGAATGTACAACAGTTTTGACTAGAGCTTTCCAAATTCTGGCCGCGCTACCAGAATTTTTCAGAGTAATATTTGGAACAGAAGGAGCAACATGCTCTGACTCAGATTTCTTGGCATGTTGTTTGAAGCAAGCTGCAAGTAAGAATTCTTGGTACCAAAAAGCAGTTCTTGGATGGCATTCTTCTCAAATGCACCTTCCCCCATCAGCAGCAAGACCACGTTCATTTGAAAGGGAATGATTGTGGTTTCTGGTTTGGGTTGGAGCAAGTAAAGATGACTTGAAAGTTGCTCTCCAACTTCAAATCAAAACGATAGTGATGGAAGGCTAAAATAGAAAACAACAACGCAAGGGTGAGTACCTGGGAAAGAAGGGGACTCAAAAAACTCCAATTTGCTGCTTAAAAGCATCTACAAACAGCCGCTTACAAGATGAGCAATGATCACAAAGCAAATAGTGTTGATAAACCCTTGTTTCCAAGGTCTCCAACACCCAATCCACTATAGCAGTGGTTCTTAATTTGGGGTCCGGGGACCCCTGGGGATTCATGGAGCCCTCACAGGGGGTCCACAAAGCCCTGCTGCTGGATACCAACAGCTGGAGCAGCAACAGGGACTTACCCAAAGTCACCCAGTGTCTGAGTGGGAATTTGAATTCTAGTCTCCAGAAGCCTTTAATAAATAAATATCTGAATATTTAAATGCATATTTGAATATTTAGATCTAAATTTAAATATTTAAATTATGAGTTAGGTCTTGGGGATCTCTGGCAACAAGATGTCCCTGGTAAAGAAAAGGTCAAGAACCACTGCGTTACACCACACTGGTTCTCATGGAAAGAGTAATTGCAGATGTTGGAACGGCAGGTTGCAGTGAGGTGATTACATGCCTATGTGGTGGCCATGCTGAACAATTTGAGTATTTTCAAGATGAGTTGAGAGAGGTGTAAAAAGAAAAACTGGCTAGGATTTGACTCTTTGCTCAGAAACAATGGCTGGAATTCCATTGGCGTCTTATGCATGTATTAAATTCCCCTACATTTGGTTGTGAAAGCTCTGGACACTTTTGTCCATGACAGAAGAGACATATTCGGCTCAAAGTTGTGGAAATGGAGGTGGATATGGGCCGCCATCGTGCATGGAAGTGTATCACCCTGATGTGCATGTGGAAGCACATGGACATGCAGTACTCATGGAGATGCACATTTATTGCGCAACCTCACAATTCACTTAACGAGATGCTCTGTTGTACAACCGTTGCCAAACTCATGAATATAAAGTTACACTTCTCCCCTTGATGCTGGATTGTAGTGATTGTTAAAGAACTCTTCCCACCGCAAGTACCCAGAAGTGTTGCTGCTGTTGTGTGTCTTCAAGTTGTTTCTGTCTTAGGGAGACTCTAAGGTGAATCTGTCGGGTTTTCCTGGAGAGATTTGTTCAGAAGGGGTTTGCCATTGCTTTTCTCTGAGGCTGAGAGAGTGTGACTTGCCCACAGTCTCTTCGGGGCTTCCAGGGCCAAGCTGGCTCTCCCAGAGCTCTAGTTCAACACTCAAACCACTATGTCATGGTAGTTCCCATAAGTATCTAGAAGACAGCAGCCAGTTTCTTTTAATTTAACAGCAACAAAATTGACCATTGCTAAAATCTAGGAAAAACCTCCTGAGATTAATCACAAGCCAGGAATGGACTAATAAAGTTTGTCATATAAAGCTGTTATTAAAAATTAGTAAGGCAGTTAGACTGAGAGATGGTGAGACTGTTGAACCCAGAATTTCTGAAGGAATCTAACAGAATCCTTTCATCAAGTGTGAGAAGACAGATTGTGATGTAGAAATTAATATCTACTTGTGTCTTAATTGTTGGATCAGTTTGATGACTCCGTTACATGAATTATGTGTGAGATCAAGATACATTCATGCTGCGCTACTTCCATTTCACCGTTCTTCTTGATTTTATGGAGGAATTTATCCATGGAGTGCTGGTCGTTTTTCTGCTATTTATTCACCCTTTTCTAATGAACTAATTCATTAGAACCATTGTTTTGAAAAAAAAATCCTGTATTAAAGTTGTTGTGAAGATAATTAGTTGGGGTCTATATTATTGGATTTGTACACTGCTATATTTAATACTTTTTAAAAAAAAATTTGGAAAGTAAAAAAAGAGAGGGAGAGAATATGCAACCGATTTGACAAGAGCGTTCCGGATTCTAGTAGAACTGCCAGAGTTTTTAGAATAATCCTCGGAAGAGCGAGAGAGAGAGAGAGAGCAATGCTATTCGGATCAAATTCCTTGGCACTCCACTTGAAGCCAAGTGCAGTTTTCCAAGTCAGATTTCTTGGATGGCTTTTGTCTTAAAAAGCTCCCCTTTCCCCTGTTAGTAACAACAAGATCCATAGTGCAATTTTTTAAATGGGAAGTTTTTAATCTCGCCCCAAGGGACACTGAGGCTTCTAAGGTTTGGAGATTGGCGGCGCTTTCTCTCAGCTGATGGGTGGTTGAGGTTTGAAGGAGCCAAATAAAGGTTTTTTCACCCCTGTTTGCTGCTAATGTAATGCAATACTAGAATTTAGGTCTCTGATACTTTCGGCAGACCCAGGCAACAAAGGTTTTGCAGGACTCTGCTGTTGCGAGTGGAAAAGAGGTCTCCAAATTACTTTGCCTTTGCTTTCCATTCCAAATGCTTACGCACCTGTCCTTCCAAATTTTAGCAAACCTCCACAAAACAACTAGAATGCAAGGCTAAACTGAAGACTACATTTATTGAAAGTTGTTAAAAGGTCAGGGAAAATGGAAACAAAAAGTTTTCATTTGGCGTCAGGGAGATAACGAAGTAAATACTGGATAATACTCCCCTGAGGAACGTTGGTGGCTGGTGGCTCTGAGGTAGTGGGACAATGACCCCGCTCTGGGTTTTAGTACGAATTTTAATGGAGTTCTCCAAAATGCTGAGGCAATATGGGGATATTGTTCAGCACCTTGGAGAGATCTCTCAAAGTTTGGACTAAATCATAGGGCCTTTCTGCACTACACTGTTATAGTGCTATTATTCCACTTTCAACATGCTATGGAATCCTGGGGTTTGCAGTTTAGGGGGGGGCATTTTCTAATTCTCAGCCAGAGAGCTCTTTGGCCTCAGTAAACTACAAACCCCAGAATTCCACAGGAGGTTGGAAGTGGAATAATAGCACTATAACAGTGTAGTGTGGAAAGGCCCATGAAATGAATCCACCATCAGTGTGTAGTGTAGAGGTTTGAGCACTGGAGTATGACCCTGGAGAGCAGGGTTTGAATCCTTGCTTGGCCATGGAAGCCCACTGGGTGACAAGTCATACTCTCTCAGCCTCAGAGGACGGCAAGGGCAAGCCCCCCCCCGAACAAGTTCTGCCAAGAAAACCCTGTGATCGGTTTATAGGAGGGTCACCCTAAGTCAGAAGGCAACAGTTAATAGCTTTTTGCTGTTTATGAATGAGCTGCACAGCAGAAAAACAGAGGAGTGAAGGTCCAAAGTTTGGCCCAAGGCCTCTGGGGCCCTGAGGAAGAGGGATGAGGTGCCTTTAAATCACCCTGATCTCTCTCTGCAGACGGCTCTTTGGCAGGCGGCCTCTTGGTCCCGAACCTGCTGAGTTAAATTTACCCAGAATGACAACTGTATACTCAGGGTTTGGTTACAGAACAGCCGTTGCCGGCGTTTCATGTTGCACTAATCCCGGCGCAGAGCTAACGCAGGCTCTCCAAAGTCCAGCTTGGGCTGAACAGCGTGTGTCTGTTTTGTGTTGAGTGTGCATGGGGAGACTTTCGTAATTCCCATCACCCTCTTTTTGTGCTCTGAAAGTCGGTCCTTCTGGTCCTTCTAGATAAATGCAGGAACACATTTTGCTGGGGGTGTGTGTAAGAGTCAGTAGCTCCTGGAAGAAAAATGCCTGAATCTGAACTATTGGAATCTATACAGAGGCCTTTTGATATTGGGTGGATGGACACTGTAGTAGATAAACAGGGTAGGAGAAGCCTCACAGTTGAATCATTCAATGTGAGGAACTTTTGGGCTTGACTGATACTCCTAAGCAGTACGGATCCAGGATAACTGAAGCACTGTGTTCTCTCATTCAGGCCTTCCTGGACTGTGAGATATTGGGAGGAGACCCAACTCTTACTTCGATCATCTTCCATGCAGATCTGGTGGTGACACAGAAGGTGGCCTTCTTGGTGGCTCTGAAATTCCCTCCCTGGGTTAGGCTAGCTCAGCCCCTTCTTTCAAGCCTTCCTGGACTTTGAGATATTTATTGAGATATTGGCATTTCTTCCTTCTATCCCCTTTCCAGGCACATCTGATGGTCCATTTTCTGATTAGTACACTTTTACTAAGAGAGGAATATGGCCATTCAGTCCTGTGTTCAGAGGCAAATGCACCCATTTGCCAGACGGGTACTGCTGTCATTTTTACCTAGAGGAGACCCCAGCAGAGACTGGTGACTCCAGTGTCAGGGGGATGGAGAATCTGCTCTGGATTTTGGTCTGAATTTAAAAGGGGCTCTCCAAGTGGCTGGACTTATTTTGGAAGATTTGCTTTCAAATTCCAAAACAGGTTACAGCACCTTGGAGAGCACTTTCGAAACGTGGACTCAGACCTGGAATGGATTTGGGAACTGACTGACATGGGAGCCAGCAGTCTCCACTGGCCAAGTCCCTGATGTTTTTGGGTCTGAAATGCAGGCACTGATATTTTGTGATGACAGCAGAAAGCAGAGAGAACAAGATGAAGCAAGTGTGCGTACAAAGAGATGTATTTCTGGGGTGCCCGAGGGCCATTTCTTGTGAGCCTCAAAAGGCCCTCCTGAAATGAAGAGCAGTCATGGATGGCCTGATCTCTCCTGGGTTGACAGCGGTCATTTTGTGGATCAGGTATCTTTTCATTAGTACATTGTGGCTCAACCTTCTGAACCCTGCCAAGAATATGCCCACGTTGGCAGTTTGCTGCTTTTCCCACCCGCTTGCGTTTCAGTTTATGTAAGGGACGGTCCCTTCAGGGGGCGGACGCTGGTTGTTTGTCTTTCCCTGTCTCTGAGCTTTCTTCTTCTTCCTGGGTTTTAGCTCCCAGAAGGATGACAGGAGCCCCTGGCACTGGGCAAAGGCTGTGAGTGGCTTATGTGCACCATGTCTCTTCTGGATGGGGTGCAAGGGGCTACCCTTTTGCCCTTTGCACCCCGTCTAAAACTTCCCACTCCATAGCTGTCAAGCCCCATAATGCTCAGCATTACAGCAACAATCTGCCTTACCACACTACACTGTAGTAGCCCTATATTCCACTCTAACTGCCCTGGCAGCATTCCGTGGAATTCTGGGCTTTGCAGTGTGTTGTTATTGTGTGCTTTCAAGTCATTTCTGACTTACGGTTACCCCAAGGTGAACCTATCACAGGGTTTTCTGGAGCTGAGAGTGTGTGACGTACCCAAGGTCACCCAGTGGTTTTCCATGGCTGAGTGGGGAATCAAAACCTGGTCTCCAAGGTAGTCCAATGCTCTTGTTTGTAGTTTAGTGAGACCCAATTGCTCTCTGGCTGAGAAATCTACATACACCTTCCCTAAACTGGATTGAGCTATGCTTTGATGTAGGAGCTCAGGTGGCGTTTTATTCCAGGCTTTGACGGATCTGTCCGTGTTGCCGAACCTATTGGCACTCTTTTCTCATAACACCTGGTTTCCTGTCCACCTTCGCTGCCTTTCTCTGAATGGTTGTCTACATTCCTCTTAAAATGTTGTGTCTAGAACTACATCCAGAATGTAGTCCAAGTGCATCATCTCAAAACCATCTAAATCTGGATTGTCTAGCTTGACATGCAGGAGTCCTCTAGGGTATTAGGACACCTATCCCACCTTTTTGCCCTATTTGGAGAGGCCAGGAATTGGACCTAAGTCCTTCCTGCATAGGCTCAGCTACTGCTCTTCACCTGTGAGTTATAGATCTTTTCCAAGTGATGCTTTCTGGAGAGATCTCAGAATTATTGGGGAGGTTCATCAGGCACGAGGCCTTATTTAGTGTGGCAGCGGGCTGCCTGATATCATGAATTCTGGAACTTCACAACAAAAACAAGATCAGAGAGTCTTTAAAATTTTTTATTTTTGGAATGTATCCATGCCCATTGATTTGATCAAGCTGATTTGATCAAAACTCAAACCTTCCTCACTTCACAGAAGACACTTTCAAGGGGGTGGGCCCCACCGGGCTCTGTCTTATCCGGTGGGAAAGTATTTCCATCTAGGCTCGGGAGGGCTATCTGGTTGATGTTTGCTTTAAAGGATTCTGTCAGCTTAATAGCTTCCTTGGAGACTTGTATGATTGCACCATGTAATATGGCAAAGGCGACGAAGGCAGGCAGGCAGGCAGGCAGGCAGGAAGGCAGCCTTGACTTAATGATGGGAGAATTCCAGCTCAGATAACTGTCTGATCCTTATTAAATGCAGTGGTTTGCATGGAAATTTAATATATTAAACAGGTGGCAGTTGCTTTAGGCCACGTTCTTGGGCCTTGCTGGCTCCCTAGAGGGCATTCTGGAGCTAAAAGAAATAGTGGTGGCTTGCAGCTTCCCTGCCAGCAAAGGGGGCAAATCTGAATGCTGAAGGAACTCTCCAAGGTGTTGAACATGTCACCTTGTCTTGTGAAGGGCAGTGAGATTGGCCAATGACAGTCCCCAGTCATTGCCACAGAGCCCTTCTTCCCTCCCCCAGGAACTTTTCTATGGCCACAAGGTGGATGGGGTCAGGTCAAGAAAGGTTACTTGTTTAAGCATGCAGACTGGGCGGGGGGTCTGGGAATTGCAGTCCAAAAAGAGGAGCACTTCCAGGATCTGGATAGTACTCTATGACCCTGCCAGGTTTTGAGATCTGTAGGGGAGGGTTTTCTCTTGTCCTCATCATCTTCTAAAGCACATTTGGTGAGGAGAGGAGAGAGGGCCTTCTTGGCAGCTGCTCCCAGGCTGTGGAACTCTCTCCTCTAAAAGGCTAGGCTGCTTCCTGTGTATTTTCCTTCTGCCGGAAGACAAAGATGGCTACGGTCTGGCTGCTGTGGAAAGACCTTTTAATGTGCATTTTGTGTCTGTGTAAAGACCCTATTATACTTTTAAATGCTTGGTTTTAATATTATAGTTTAACTTAGTACACTCATTGCTCCACATTTGTGGGTTTGACTCTCACAGATTTGATTAACTGGGAGTTTCTCCAACCTTTCCCCCCTCACTTCAGGCACTTCTTTTCTGAGGAACCTTCCTTCTCAGGGTCTCCGATCAGGCTGTGTAGCCCTTTAAATATCCCCCTCCGGTTCTCCTCCTCCACCAGCCACTTTCTGGCCAACTAAGGATAGATAGATTTGTCAGCACCCCGGACCCCCTCTGGATGGCCCACAAACACCCAAGGAAGGAGATGGGCAAATGGAAGGAACTATAGGACCACCAAGCACGCCCACCCCTTTTCCTGACAGGGGTGTTTATTCTCCCCACTATGCCTCAGCCCCCTTCCCACGGACACATACACACATTTTGATACGTGCAAATTTTCCATTTTGTGGCCTTCCTGTGCCCCTAACCCTAGTGAATGTGAGGGGCTGACTGCATACTTAAGTAAGTAGATGATACAGAATACTGTCTCATGTCTCCAACTGGACTTTAAAGGAGTTCTCCAAGGTGCTGAATCTTCTCTTCAAATAGATTCAGGACCTTGGATAGCTCTTAGCTCCCACTGAGCAGACTGGCCCGGAGTGGAGACCCCCAACTAACAGGGGGCCACTGGCCACCACTAGAAGGAGAGGACTCTGTCTTTCACACCCTGCTGTTGGGCCCCTTAAACTGCTTCGTCCTCAGACACAGCAAGCTGGAAATGACTCTGTGGGAGAATCGTCTGAGGGCTTCTTCCTGGACCCCCTTGCAAGATGTCTCTTCCCTGGGAACTCGGCATGGCGCCTTGTCTAGTTGCCGAGAACCCGCTGGAGTGCTCTGCCTGCTCCGAGCGCCGTGCTGTTCAACAAAAGGAACGGAGGGTCTCCAAACTGTGATTCTTTTCTTCTTTAAAATAAGAAACCCTCGGAGGGATAGTACAGCCGGTGCCAATCTATTTGTTACAGATACCTTGTTGTCGTTTGCAAGATGTCTCTATAATGTACTTTTTTTTTAAAAAAAAATACAGCTGCTGCTGCTTCCCACCTCCTTGTTCCTCTTTTGGAAACTCTTTCTTTTTGATAGAGAGATTCTTCCTAGTGTGCCAGCTGATTCCCAGACCAGTGGAAAGTAGGGATGATACATCATAATGGAAAAATAAGAGAGGTGTAAGCCTGCTGGGTTCTTAGCACAGCTGGTGTTCTGTACTAGAACTTGGAAAGGCCCCCTTCTTTGGAGTCCCACTCCCAGAATCTGGTAGTTGCAGTCCAAAAATAAGGTGGGGGGAACACTTCAACCGTGGAAGATTTACAGTTGGCCCTCCACATTAGTTGGTTTCAGTTTTATGGATTTGATTATTTGTGAGTTTCTCCAACCCCTCTGCCCCCACCTCAATGAGGTGGAACCTCTTTTCTTGTAGTTTGCATCTGTTGCTCCATATCCTAGTCTCTGGAGCAGCAGAAAACAAGCTGGCCCCATCTTCTGTATAACATCCTTTCAAATATTTCAGCACAGCTATCCTGTCCCCTCTTAACTTTCTCTTCTCCAGGCTAAACCAAGCTCTCTAAACCACTTCTCCTAGGGCATGGTTCCTTGTACATAAGACATGTGCAGGTACATCTCAGTCAACAAAGTCTTGGACAAAGAAGCTCCTTTTTACAAGTTTTTTTCCAACACTCATCCATCTCTCCTCTTCTTGTGTCTAGCTGGAAGTGTTTTAGCAGCTTCGACATCAGAAGAATGGTGAAGGAGTGGGGAGGAACACAGGCTTTTGATGTCAGGTTGCAACAGTAGACAATCCAATAAAGCTTGAGGCAGGAAACAGTGGGAGTTTGCTCTAATCCTACTGAAGCTGTGTGTGCAACAGGAAAGGTAAAGAGAAGCTGTCTCCAGAAGCACACTGCTCAGGCCACGTCTTCTCCCGCTGTGGCCAAAGTATGACAGCCTCAGTTTAGTCATCTTGGCTTCAAGGGCAGGTTCAGGCTTGATTTGCTCTAGAAGCCATTCATTGGACCTTTTTTTTAGCAGTCTTGGGTATCTGTAGGACTCTCCTCCAGCACCACATTTCAAAGGAGTTGATTTTTAACTGCTTCTCAACTGCTCCAAAGCAATTACCAATTGAGTCTGAAGAGGAGCCTCCCCGTCACTTGAGATGCTGTTGTTGGTTTGAATAGGGAAGGGAGTGTTTTGTATCTCATCCTTGCCGTTGACACAGTTCTCTTTTCACGAGAGTATCTGCTCCGTACAATTGGGGGTATGAACAGATGAACTGGATGTAATCTGAAGTGATAGCCTAAGAATCATTTCATGGTGGGTGAATGGAGATGGAGCGTTGTTTTAAAACATTAAAGTCATTGGAGTATGTGTGTGTGTGAGAGGGAGAGGGAGTGAATGAGAGATTATTATTTTAAGACTTTGGCTAGAATCCTGCGGGTATCTAATACCTCTGTAAATTCACCTGTGGAAGTAAGTGGGCATTTTTTGCAGAATCCTAAGGCTGGAAGAGGCCCAAAGGGCGATCCAGTCCAACCCCCTTGTGCCATGCAGGAAGATGCAATCCAGGCCCTCCCTTTGACAGATGGAGACCCAGCCTCTCTTTAACAACCTTCAAAGAAGGAGGAGACTCCATCACACTCCACAGAGGCAGCAGCCTATTCCACTGTCCTACCACAGTTACCCTCAGGAAGTTCTCCTGATGTTTAGGTGGGATTTCTTTCCCTGAAGTTGGAAGCCATTGCTCCATGGTGTCCAAGTCTCTTGGAGTGGAATGGTACTTGGAATCATACAGGAGTCTCCTGCTTTTTGATGGCCCACTCTTTCACCCTTTTTCAGTTACAACCAGAACCCATCTATTTGACAATGTGTTCTGCTCTTGCAACCGTGTGTTGAATATGTGGCTTGTGGCTGTAATCAAAAAGGGTCAAAAGAGTGGATCATTGGAAAGTGAGCGTTTGCTGCTTTTTCTGTGCATTGACTTGGTGCCATCTTTTTGCTCAGTGTGTACACAAGTGGAACCAAAAACAGCACCAAGTTAACTGAGAGAAAGAGCAGCATGTGGTTGCAAGTCCTGTATAAGAGATGCATTGTGCACAGTTTCTAAGAGATTTGTGGCGCATCTCCTAGAAACTGTGCAGTGCATCTCCTATACAGCATTTGCAACCATATGCTGCTTTTTCTCTCAAAAGATTTGACTGTGCACAGCCATTGTGCAACCAGTGCAATGGGCAGGTGCATCCATTGGCGGTTGTGCCAGTGCACGTAGACAACCATGCACAATGACATCATGTGCACAATTCCATTTTTGCAGCCTTCGTTCTCTCAGTAGATTTTGTTCAATAGACTGAACAGTTAGATGGAGCCAAGTCAATTCACTTCTGCATTTCTTTCTTTCTTTCTTTCTTTCTTTCTTTCTTTCTTTCTTTCTTTCTTTCTTTCAATGGTGTATTTAATAAGCCCTAGGTTTGTTTGTTTTTTGTTTTTTTCCCCATTATTTTCGTTATTTTCATTATTTTACTTCTGCATTTCCACTTTTTGATAATGCTCTGGTCCCTCACCTGTCGAATAAGCGGACGGCACCTGTACTGGAAAGGTATTCGGAAGGTATACCAAATGGTCCTCAGAATCCCAGGCAAAATGTAGGACGCTCAGAGTGGCATTCAGACCATTCCAAATGGCCCTGTGCTCTTCATCGACAACTTTGTAGAAGTCACGGCTATAGCAAAGGTAGGGGCGAAGGGGGGAACGTCGCCTGTGTCTGAATGCCAAAAATCCCGGGGACAAAAAAGAACGGCTGTTGTGGATTTAATCCAGTCTCCTGCATCTGACAGTTCTCAGCATCTCATGCTTCAGAAGTAAAAGTACAAGAACCTGCAGGAACCAAATGTCGGATAATCATCCCCTCCCCAGCCTCCTTGAACAGCTCCTGCTAATCCTTAATAATAGCCGGAGTGTTGCCGCAGACCCCAAAGCCTTGAAGCTCTCTGCCCTTTCCGGGCTGACAAGATTAGAGGTGAGCCAAAAGTTTATTCCTCTCCCCGCCAACCACATCCTCAAACTGTACGTTTGCCTTGAATTTTCAAGAAAGGGTTTCATATCTCCTCGGAAGCGGGGAGTTTTGTCTCAGGCCTCAGTTGCTGTAAGAAAAAGAAAACAGCTAATTTTCTTAGTTATGTAGTGATGGGCTTGGTTGCTCATGAATTTTAAACTTTTCATTCCAACTTCTGGATGCTGGAGAGTTTTAGCATTAATGCTGATTATTTTGGGGCGGGGGGGCATGGCAAGTGGCCTGAGGTCATTGAAAGGAGTAGAGTTTTCATGGAAGAAGAGCAATTGCAGACAATAAAGGTAGGTAAGAAGCAATTTGCAACCACTTTATTAAATCTCCATAGTAGGGATACGTTTCTTCGCAAAGGAAGCAAAGAGTAACTAGCAATTTGCTCCCTTCTGCAAGAAAATCTCGAAAAAAACCCAAGCCTTTTTTTGAAGCCTATTCACAGTTTGGGACTAATTCTGTGAAAAATCTGCATGTGGTTGTTTTGTGCAGAAAGCAGCATTTTCTGCAGAGAAAACAAAGCTATTTTCTATGCAGGAAATGATATTTCTATGCAGAAACAGAAAAAGACATTGTGTAGTTTTTGTGCAAATTTTGTGCAGAATAAGTACCGTATTACAGCATTTTCTGGGCAGAAAACAGCTTTTTCTTTCTGCAAAGCAATGAATATTTCTGTGTAGAAACATCGTTTCCTAAACAGAAAATGCTGTTACCTGCACAAAAAACAAAAACAAAAAACGTAATACAAATTTTACACAGAATTAGTCCTAAACTGCAAAGATTCTCACTGGTCTTGTCAAGGTATATCAACAGTTGAAAAACGTGTCTTTTGATTTTTTTAAAAAAATGTTTTCTAACATTCTTTCCATCCCTATGTTAGAATCACAGCCTTAATGCGGAGTTCTGTGCTACGCATCCCTGATGCGAATATCCCTGGTCCGGGAGTTTTCGAATCCTTGACTGTGTTTTGTTATGCCCAGTGACATTCACTTCATGGCTTTGCAGCAAACCTATGAGAATGTTATTAACAAATTAGTCAGTGGTGTGTGCAAAGACAAACACCCACCGTTTCATGCAGACAACAGCCGTTCCCAGGGGGGATAGCAGATGACTGCAGAAGTGCTCATCTGCAGCCACACTCTTCCAGTGTCGAGAGAATTGCATTGTGCAACTTTATTGACTTGGCATTAAAACGCTCTCGAATGGGAGACAAATAGATAAATGCGTTCTTCTTGTGAAACTTTCCCCATGTATTTTACCTCAGGGAGGGAAGTGAGTGACTGCGGGGACTTTTTTTGTTTTTGTTTTCTCATGGTGCCACTATCAAGCATTTATTTAATTATTTGCCTATTTGTTTAAATGTTTTCCTCCTGCCCTTTTGCTGTGAGAGCTCAGGGCGGAAAACAGGTAAAACATTGCAAACAAGTTAAACCGTTCCAGAATGAAACCAGTTTAAACAAGGTAAAAATGCATGAAGCGAGTTAAAACAGCTTTAAAAGTCTAAAAGAGTTTTTAAAAATGTGTCTGAAAGCACGCTTGGCTCCAAAGCCATGGTTTGCCCTGGCGTGAGAAAGAAACCAATGTTGGCTCCTGTTGGGCATCCAACGGGAGGGATTCCACAAATTCCACAGCCCAGAAGGCCATCTTTTGTGTCCTCCCCCGTCACGTTGCCTCAATGGTGGGATACAAAGGAGGTTCCCCAGTGGCAGATCTCAGTCCTAGGCAGATGTAGGGCAGGAGATAACAGCTAGAATCCTGCTGATACTCATGTAAATCATAGAACCCCAAGAGTGGGAGAGACTCCAAGGGGCCATCCAGTCCAACCCCCTTCTGCCATGCAGGAAGACCTAGCGCAAGCTTTCCCGACAGACGGCCCTCCAGCCTTTCTTTAAAAACCTCCAAAGACAGAGACTCCAACACACTCCAAGGCTGCAGCACACCCCATTGTTCTTACCATCAGGAATTCCTTCCTAACGTTTCGGTAGAATCTCCTTTCCTGTGTTTTGGACCCATTGTTCTGACATCCTGCTGAGGGCGTAGAAATCAAGAAGAGCCCCTCCAGAAGACCTCAAGCCACAGGCAGTGCAAGCTTTTTGTTTTAACACTCAAAGCCCTACGCAGCCTAGTTTCCCCGCATCTTTCACCCCTTGCTTCTTTTTACCAGCCTGCTTGGGATCTGCTTGGAAACTCTCGGCTTCTCATCCAGCCAAGAGTCTCCTCTTTTTTGGTCCAGCTTTCTCACTCTCTGGCCATTTCCGCACGAGACTGTTATAGCGCTGTGATTCCACTTTTAACATCCTATGGAATCCCGGGGTTTACAGTTTTGGGAGGGGATGGTCTGCTTTCAGTCTGCTTCATATTATATACCGTATTTGCTGGCATATAAAGCTCACTTTTTCCCCCTGAAAAACACTGTTTGAAAATGGGGTGCGTCTCATACGCTGGTGTATCTTATACACCAGCAAATAGTATTTGCCAGCATATAAATGTAGTGTGTCATATACGCTGGTCCGTCTTACACACTGGCAAATACGGGTATATAGTTTTTGTATTTTAACTAGATAACTTGTTTTAAAATTTCATGGTGTGGTTTTATTATTCCTGCTTTCCCTTTGTGTTTGGGGGTCTGTCCATATGTTTTGGATTGTGCACCTTTGACAGGAACCGCTGTTTTGGGTTGTCTCACTTGTAAAGTGGCAGGTACATGGACGGCGCTGTATAATTCATCATCACCATCATCATCGTCATTCCCACAGGCAAGCTCATCTAGGCTCATAAGATTGAACGCAGAACACGTTCATTGCATCCCTCTGTAGTCCCAACCAGAGACCGGTGGGATTTGCCCAGTTCCTAAATGCACCCTTGAGCCTATTCTGCTCGGGACAAACAGTGGGGTCCAGGCCCTTAAGGTCACACCTGTGCAGCCCACCCTCTTCCCCGCTTTCTGTGCAGAGTCTTTGCTGAATCCCACCTTTTCACTTGGCAGCACAAAACCTATAATTGTCTCTCTTTCTCTATTAACTCCATCGACAATGGCAGAGGCTGGTTTTCTTTCAGCATTGATTCTTTCCTCCTCTCCTGGATTGCAGCACCGACGTTCCAGAGCCAGGTAGCTATTTTTAAAAATACCTGTAATATTGTTTTTTTAAAAAGTATAGACAAAAGGAGGCTGACCGTTTTCCTCCTTGTTGTTGCCTCTTCTTTTTTAGTGTCTTTCTCCTAGGTTCTAGTTTTGCAATGTATTATGATTGCTGCAATTTGGTCCCAATTGCTGCAATTTGAGGGGTGGTAGCAACAACAGGGCCCTTCTGGTGGCATCCAACAGACTCGGTACCCCGCCGTTTTTGGGGGTGGCGGCGGTTTGATTTCTTCCTTAAAGTCCGGAAATTTGCTTGGTCGTCAACCCGTTGACCGTTTTCCGGAAAGGAAATTAGCTCCTGTCTGTATTATATGTTTCAGCGTTGTCCCAGCCCCAGAAAACACATTCAGCTGGAGTCCTCCGCAGAGTGTCGATATTCGATTTCATCCTTTTCGCCGTGATATCAGCTATTACGCTAACTCACAGTTACTGTGTTGCATCGCCGTTTGTTTTTTTTCAAAGTGTGCAGTTGGACACAAAATTTACCATTGGAATTTTTTTTTTTAAAAGTAATTGTGCAGTTGAAGAGGCTGAGATCCTACATCAGGCTTACGTAGAGTAAATTTACACACACGCAGTTATATAGTGGTTATGCTATGCCAGCCTTCACCAAAATTGTGGAACGAATGGTCTGGTTTTGGGTGATCTCATGGACCTCTTCCTCCTTCCTCTCCTTTGCTGTTTGGTAGAGCTAAAATCCCTCAGCCCCGATCAGGATGTGTGATAGCAGATTACATCCCCTCACCACTCTCAACAGCTGCCCGTATGGGTCTGGGAGGAAACCTAAGATGGCGACCGCCACGTGCCGGAGCGTACGAAATTGGAAGTGATGTTTTCTGTCTACTGGGCCTTTCCTGAGCCGGCTCAGAACCAAATCAAAGGAGACGGGTTGTTTCCCTACAGCCCCGAACGAAGGCTCTGTGGCTGAGATGTCTGCTCTCATCCGGCTCCTTCGGCCTGAATGCCCGCCTCCGTCTCCATCTTGTCTCCTTCGGTTCCCCAGGCCCCTCTTGTGACAGGACACTCGGCTCCGTCTCCCTCCCACTCTTTTCCTCCCCTTTCGGTCCGCACGGGCGTCCGCCTCAAACCGTGCTGAAACGCAACGTGGAACTAAATGCAGACCAGCAGGTAGCAAGTGACTGATGACAAGCTGACATATTGGCTGGAGATCTCCCATAATGCAACCTGAAAGGAAGCGCCTTTCGGTGCATCTTTCCATTTTAATTACGATTCTTAATTTGCCAGCGTCGCCTTCTTCCAGCACAGGCAATTGTGGGCAGTATTTCCCCCCCCATTTTTTTTTACAGTGTCGTTGTCTGAAATCATTAACGTGTTTATTAAATAACCAAGTGGAGTCCATTATCCAGCCAATCCATTATGCAAATGTGCCAGAAAGCATAAGAAGTTGAGCATCTGAAACTTCCTGAACAGCATCCATTTTCCTGAATTATGGATGCAAGAGAGAAAGGGGTGGAATTTCCCCCTTCTTCCTGCTTCTTTGGGTTTCTCCTTTCTCCCTTAAAACTTAAGGGAGCAGAATTCAGCTGGTGGATGTGTGTGTATGTGTGTGTGTGTGTGCGTGTGTGTGTAGGGATGAGAAATACTGTATTTGCCGGTATATAAGACACACCCGTGTGTAAGCTGCACCCCAGTTATACAGCGGGCAAATACTAATTGTCCATGTATAAGACACACCGGCATATAAGATGCACCCCATTTTCAAGCAGTATTTTTTGGAGAAAAAAGTGAGTCTTATATGCCAGCAAATACAGTACTTTTGTTGCACTTGGCACTTTTTCTACACCTTCCAAGGAAGGACATAAATCTTTCATGCCAGGAGTCGGGATAGTGCAGACTGTGGGGCAAATAATGCCCCAGACACCACTTTTGTAACCCTTAAAGTCCCCTACCAGTCTACCAAAGACCCCCAACCCCCTATTTTTTTTAAAAAAAATGCAATTTCATACCCTCTAACATTTTACAAATGAATGCATTAGTACTGTGTTTTAATTTTTTTCCTGCTTTTCATTCTGCCTTTTTTCCTGATGTACATCTCTTTGATTGTGAATTAGATGGCTTGTATAAAAACTAAAAAGTAAAGAATGTTTTCAAAAAGAAACCAGAGGGTAACTCTGCACTCACGATGCTGCAGAGCCCTTGAGCAGCAGCATCTAAACTCAAAGAGTATGCAGTCTATGGCCGTTTCCGCATGAGGCTGTTATAGCACGATGATTCCACTTTCAACATCCTCTGGAATCCTGGGGTTTGCAGTTTCGGGAGGGGCCAGCCGGCCCCTCCCGAAACGGCAAACCCCAGGATTCCAGAGGATGTGAAAGTGGAATCATCACACTATAACAGCCTTGTGCGGAAATGGCCTATGTATATGCAATGTGCAGTATCTGGCAGCATGTGGAACATGCCAGACATTGCACCGTGCAATTCCATGCGCAGCTCCGCCTCTGAAACCTTGAGCTGAATGTGGACATTTCACGTTTGGCCAAAAATGTCTAACCACTTCCATAGGGGAACTTAGGCCCATGTGAGCAGACAACAGGATTCTGGTTGGCATATTTTTCTGGAAAAAAAAAAAGAAGCTGCACAGAAAATGTGTTTTGCATTAAAAAAAGACCTGTGTTTTTTTTATTTAAAGTAACCCATTTATTCAAATTCTTTTTTAAATTTAAATTTAATAATTTTTCTTAACAATTTTAATTTTGTCCCATCCAGCTATACAGCTATCATAGTTTGAACTTTTTTCTTTCTCCTTCCGTCCTTTCCCGAAATCACAAAGTCACAAACCTTTTCTCTCTCAATCACAATATGTATGAATTGACAATATCAATGCCTTCTTACCTGTGACCCCCAGACCCACAATTTTGAGTGATTGCAAACCATTGCATCCTATACCTAAAATGGCAACATGCATATGGATGCTGGAGCACGTGTGCACATGTAGCCACCATTGAATATAATGGGATGCAAGCATTCTTAATTTTTGATATTCGTGGGGGTTCTGGAACAAAGCCCCTGAATATATGGAGATCCCACTGTACATGTTGTTTATATATTCATAACCTTACAATAAACCTTGTGGTTTTGTTTTTATTTTTTTGCATGTGCAGAAGAAGCATATGCATTTCTGCACAGAATAATTTCCTGGAACGTTTTTGCAAGGTGCAAATACTGGGAGAAAACCACACAGAATCTTGTGGCTGCCTTATTCTCCTCAGCAGGCTTCCCCAGGTGTCAGAAAACCCTTTTTCTCCTCCGGGAAATGTAGAAGAATGAATATTCATGCCATCCCAACTTGCTGTGTGAGAGAAACACACCTCATGTTAACAAACTGCACCTTGTTGAAGCTTTACAGGGTGTGTCTGAAAAATTGTGCAAAATTGAGGCCTGCGGAACATTTCCAAATGTGAACCGTTAAAAATGCTCATGACAGACATACGCACATGCGTCTGGCCGAAGGGGAGGAATGCATTCGTTGGGTTGGAAAAAATGCAAAAATAAATGCAGATATTAGGAAAATTGTCTAGAAATGCATACAGATTTTCACAAGGGGAAGAAGCACCATTGTCTAACCTGATACAATGCAAGGATGAGAAGGACATGCAGGTGTGAGCAAGAGAAACACAATGGGATCAAGACGGGGAGGGTTTCTCACACCTCTGTGTGTGCGCACATATCCACTCACGCATGCATGGACATGCAAACAAACACACACTTGGTGATAACCCTTATGTGCCACAACTGAGCATGCCTGTTTGTGTATAATCTTTATATGGAAGGTTAGCAGATGGGCTGGAAGGAGAAGCATGAATAGATTTATTGGTGAGGTCTGGATGACACAATAAACCAACAGTGTTGATCTGCCCACAATTTACACTCATTCTGGCTCTGAGTATTCTCACTCCCTTAAAAGGAAATCCATGTCTTTCCACCCAGAAAGTCCATTTATCTCTGGTGTTTGAGAAACCGCATTCCTCTGTGCAAGCCCACCCGTGGCCTAAGATCTTCAGGGAGAAGATTTCTGTGGGACATGCGAGAGAGCCTTCTCGGTGGCTGCTCCCAAGCTAAGGCCATTTCCGCACTAGGCTGTTATAGCGCGATGATTCCACTTGCAACATCCTATGGAATCCTGGGGTTTGAAGTTTTGGGAGGGGCCGGCTGGCCCCTCCCAAAACTGCAAACCCCAGGATTCCATAGGATGTTGCAAGTGGAATCATCGCGCTATAAAAGCCTAGTGTGGAAATGGCTTAAGAAACTCCCTTCTTCAGGAGGTCCGGTTGGCCCCCACCTTGCTCTCCTTCCACCGGCAGGTATAAGACCTCTTTATTTAGGAAAGAATTGGATTTTAGTGTATGCTGCAGATAAAGCATTTTACGCAGGGATGTAGTAATTTTATTCTACGATGTTTTAAACCATTCTTTAATGCTGTTTTCCACTTGTTTTTCGTGCTGTATTTAACCTTTGGTTTTTTTTTAAACAGAAATTTAGCTTAATTATGTTTTAACTTTTGTACTTCGCTTTTAAAATGTATGCCACCTTGAGGCCCCTCCCTAAACTGCAACCCCAGGATTCCATAGGATGTTGAAAGCGGAATAATAGCACTATAACAGGCTAGTACGGACATGGCCAGAGGAATATACGGGGCACTGGCGCATGGGGCAGTGAGCCTTACTGGGAAAAGGTTGGGTGCCTCATTGCGTCCATCTCATCTCCAGCACCTCAGAGGTCGGAGCCACTTGGCTTAAAACCGCCTTTCCCAACCCTTCCCATCCCACCTCCTCCACTGTGATAACTCTGCCTTCTCCTTAAAACTTCTGCAGTTTTTTTAAAAAACCGATTTCACTTAAAAACCGAAGTTTCTCTCCCCTCCCGAGATTCCCGATGTTTGAAGCGGCACAACCCCCAATGTGTCGTGTTTATTAATTTGTCAGCGTTAGATCAATCATAACAGGATGAACAGAGGTGTCTGATAGAGTTGAAAGAAGATGGAAGAGCAGGAGTGCCGCGGAAGGAAGAGAGCGGATGACAGATGTGATGTCTAATTTGGATGGATGCGCTACAGGCAAGGAGCCAGGAGGGGAGATGGTGGTGGCAGCGGCAGCTCCAACCTTCGGCGATGGCCCCAGGAAGGCAGTATTAAAGCTTTATCACAATGAAAGAACGTCGGCTGATGTGTTTTGCAACACGGGGTAATGCATTCTGAACACACCGCCATGGTTATATTTAATCCGGCACCGCTGAAGATGGTCGGAGGGGAGCTGGATTAATCATAGATTCACAGAACCAGAGAATCCTAGAGCTGGAAGAGACCCCAAAGAGCCAGCCAGTCCAACCCCCTTTTGCCATGCAGGAAGACACCATCAAAGCACTCCCTTGGACAATTGGCCATCCAGCCTCTGTTTAGAAACCTCCAAAGAAGAAGACCACCACACTCCATGGAGGCAGCAGCATATTCCACTGCCAGACAGCTCTGACCGTCAGGAAGTTCTTCCTGAGGTTCAGGTGGAATCTCCTTTCCTGCAGCCTGAACCCACTGCTCCTTGTCTTGGGAGCATAGAAACAGACAACATATTCCATTGCTGGACAGCTCTGACCATCAGGAAGTTCTTCCTGAGGTTTAAGTGGAATCTCTTTTCTTGCAGTTTGAATCCATTGCTCCTTGTCCTAGTCTCTGGAGCAGCGGAAAACAAGCCCACTCACTCCTCGACATGAGATCCCTTCAAATATTTAAACATGGCTCTCATGTCCCCTCTTAACCTTCTCTTCTGCGGACTAAACATCCCCAGCTCCCTAAGCTGCTCCTCACAGGGCTTCAGGGCTTCCAAACGCTTCACCATTTTGGTCGCCCTCCTCTGGACATGCTTGAAATTTACACACTATATTTACAACATGCTTGTAAATATCCTTGAAATTGACACACTATTCCAGATGAGGTCTGGCCAAAGCAGAATAGAGTGGTCAGCCAACCCTTTGTTCCACTCTGCCCTTTGGTTTCATTTGTGCCTCCAAGTACCATTGTTTTGGTTGGCAGAACCCAAAGCTGCCCATTCAGGAGGTGCAAATGGGTCTTAGAGGTGCTTTTCAGGATGGATGAAGCTTTATCTCTTGAGGGTTTCCTCCATCAGGCCTGATCTGCTTCTGGGCAGATTTGGAAGTGCTGGTTATGGATCTCCAAGCCCTACAGAGTTTGAGTTGAGACAATCTGAGAGACCATATCCTCCTTTATGAGCCCCTGTTGTTGTATGCCTTCAAACTGCTTCCAACTTGTGGTGACTCCAAGGTGAATGTATCATGGGTTTTTCTGAGGCTGAGACTGTGTGATCTGCCCAGGACAACCCTGTGGCCAAGTGAAGAATTGAAGCCTGGTCTCTGGGGTCGTGGGCCAACTCTCCATCCACTGCACCCTCCTGGTTCTCAAAATTTGTTGTTGCAGGGTGCTTCAAGTCATTTCCAACTAGTGCAACCCTAGAGCAAACCTATCATGGATTTGAGAATGTATGATGTGCCCAAGGTCTAAACTCTATTTCTAAATACAGGCCATTTCCACACTAGCCTGTTGCAGCGCTATGATTCCACTGGGGTTGCAGTTTCGGGAGGGGCTGCCCGGCCCCTCCCTAAACTGCAAACTCCAGGATTCCATAGGATGTTGAAAGTGGAATCATAGTGCAATAACAAGCTAGTGTGGCAATGGCCATAGTCAGCCCTTCCCATTTGTGGGTTTCACTTTTGTGAACTTGATTATTCACAGATTATGTGCTGTCCCCTCTGCTGCCTCCCTGTGCCATTTTTAATAGGGATTGCAAGCCTCGTGAGAGTGAGAAACTGCGAACAAGGCTTGTATGTCCCTCTTAAAATGGAGTGGGGCAGCAGTGCGGGTGGCCATAAGCCCCAGCAGCCCCCTGCTTCTGCCTTGGGAAGGAACCCTGATGCCTCAGAGGAATCCATGATAGGTTGAGTATATTGACCATACTTTTTTGTGTGTTAAATATGGTTTGGGGGGGACTAGAGTTATTCACAGATTTTCTACTTTTGTGGGGGGTCCTGTGCCCCTAACCCTAGCAAATGGGGACGGATGACTGTACTCAACAAAGTGTTAAATGACTGCAGTCTTGGAAATTAGCAGACTGTAGGCAAATTTATGGAGGGATGGAATTCTTATTTTGGGGGGCCCAAGGCCCTCATTTTGTCCCCTCCCTTCTAGCTGAACCCCTCTTGTCTTTCCCATTGGTGGGAACCTCGTGCCTGCCTCTCCTCTTGGCGCTGACGACAAAGCGTCTCATCTCATAAAATGATCATAAAAGGAATCCGGGCTCCTTAATGTGGGATGTGCTTTTGTCTGCTGCCGGAGCTTCTCCAAGGGGTGGGGTGGGGGGTACAGTCATCGTGGTGGGTTTGTAGAAATGGCAGCGCAGGCGGCCTGCCAGACACCCACCCCCGGCTCCCATAAATACATCTCTGTGATGAAGTTTGGAGTTTTACTTTTCCCTCCCTGTTATAACTTCTGTGATGCAGTAGATGAAAGGCCTTCACGTAACTTTCTCGTCTCTGATGTGACTTAAAAATAACAAGGCAGGAGCATAGTAAATAGATGATACTCTCTCTCTGTGTGTGTGTGTGTGTGCTCACACTCTCACTGGGTGGGGAAAGAGATTTATGTGAGGGTTTGGATCTGTGCCTAAGTCTTTGCAGGATTTTGCCTGCAAGGATCCTGACCTTGACCCTGATCTTTGCAGGATCCTGCCCAATACTCAGACCCAGCTGGCTGCTCAGATGCAGGGCAGCTGGAGCAGCCAGGAGCCAGCTATATAAGGGCTGGGTTTACTGCTCTGCAGTCTTTGCCACAGCAACATATTCTGCTGTACTGCTTCTCTGGGTGCTTCTGTGTTCCCGACCTTGCTGACCCCTGTGCCTGCCTCTGGCCCTTTTGGACTCTGGACACCAGGTAGACTTCTGTTGCCTTGGACTCTTGTTCAGCTTTGGCCCTTGGGCTCCCAACCTAGTGCCTGTTTCCTGTCCTAGGCACGGTGCCTGCATCTAATATCCTTGCCTCCCATGCCCTGGACCTTGACAATCTAGTGCAGTGAACCAGGATGTTTTGTATCATAAGTTCAGAGTGCTGGTTGTGACCCGTAAAGCTTTATATGGCTTCAGGTATCTTCAGGTGACCTGTTGACCTATGGAGACCCTGTCAATTTCCTAGGGTTTCTTAGGCAAGAAATACTCAGCAGTTCCTTCCTCTGAAATAGAGACTAGGGTACCTGTGATTCATTGGCAGTCTATGGAGGCTGATACTTAACTGTGCTCCAGAGCTGAGATTTCACAGAACAGCCTTCCTCAACCTCCTGCCCTCCAGATGTGTCCAATTTAAGTGTCCATGGCTAAGGATGGTGGAAGTTGTAGATCCATAGATTGGATCTACAGGTTGAGGTTGAGGAAGGCTGCCTTGGAGACTTGGTGTGTAGCTGCATGTGCCTTCAGGTTGCCTGTTGACTTATGGAAACCCCATGAATTTCCTAGGGTTTTCTTAATCAAGGAATCCTCAGAGGTGGTTTTGCCAGTTCCTCCCTCTGAAATATAGACTACAGCATCTGGTATTTGTTGGTGGTCTCCCATCCAAGCACTAACCACGACTGAACTTGCCCCATCCAAGCGCTTAACCATGACCTCACAGTTGCCAGACTCTGCAGCCTGTGTGCAGAAACCCAAACACACACAGGTCACAAAAGATAGTCCTGACCTCTTCCAACCAGGTGAATCTCAACTCCATCAGTTCATTCTCAAAACATCAGGTTGCAGAAGTGTGACATTCCTTCATCAGCCACCTTTGGACATTTCTGTAAGCCACTTGCCCATCATATTCTTCCAGTATCCCTCTGTGTGTGTGTGTGTGTGTGTGTGTGTGTGTGTGTGTGTGTGTGTGCATGCAGGCATCCAGCTATATTTATAGAAGAGTGTTTGTGAAGTGTCAAAAAAAAAGAAACAAGCCTTTGATGTGTCAAGCCATAAATTCTGGAAAGGGGGGGGGAAAAAACTCAGAGATTTTTTTCTCCTCCGGCAGGAGGAGTCTGCATTTCATGTAGAACTGTCTTAATTTGCCTAAAATTATTTCCCCATCGGCTACAGCAGTGGAAAATAATAAGGCAAAGCAGGAAGAGAACTGGCATGCCTCAGTCCCAGAGAGGTTGGTACGTACAAGCACATCTTCTTTCCTGCCTCACTTTTGCTCCCCCCCGCCCAAACCTTTCATCAGTTTCTCCCGCATGCCACAATCTGGGAAGAGGCAGTGTTGCTGCCCGAGGACAGGCAGCCTGAAGTCATCCAACATTAAGGGCTGGGGAAAAAGTCCTCTTGATTACTTGCCTGGGGCTCCCCTGGCTCTTCCTACCTGGCCCAGCTGCTGTGAGGCTCAGAGCTCCATGGCCAAGAAGGCGAGAGCTCTTGTCACGTTAGTTATGAGGTCTAAAGTTAGACTGTTCAGATTCACCATCATGGTACCACTGCCAGAATTGTAAATGCCCTGGAAATCCACGTGGAAATCCAAGCAACTGCTGCAGCGGACAAGGGTACTGGTGATTGGCACACTGAATTATGTTGTGTCCAGCCCCCTGCGGCCAGTGATCGGCCGTTTGCTAAGGACCGTGAAGAACTTCCTGCTTCCGGTCAACCCCTCACCGTGTCATCCTTCAGCACCCCACTCAACAGCCCCACTGAACTCCTCACCTTGATATGGCTGCCCAGATTTTAAGGTGGTTTTCAGGGATCATGTTGAAAGATAGATTGCAACCATCACATCATGGCTTTGTGATGGCTGCACTATACAAATGATGATGGCTGAACTATACAAAACAGTGAAACAATATTAAACTAAGACACCAACTCTTAATGTCTAAAAATGTTCAGAAAAATGGTAGGAAAAATGTGTTTCCTGTGTGCTGGAAACCCCGTTGAGGAGAAACCTGATTGGCTGGCATGGAGTAACAAAGAGAAACGTGGTCCAGGCAGTCCAAGGTTCAAAGGGAGAACGCAGTCTAAAGCTTAGAGAGGAAGTGCCAAAAAGACTTGTCCAGAAGCATGTACCAAAAGTCAGAGAACCAAGGAGCCAGAGATGCTAGACACCATTGCATGGAGGCTTGGAAGCTGTTGTTCTGCAGCACCAGAATGGCTTGGTGTCCTGTATTTAATGTGGAGCAGAGCATTGCCTGGTTTTTTGCTCCTGGCACTTTAATTGAAATCACTAAAGAGGTTGAAGTGTCCCTGGTTCTTGTTCTGATTGGCAGCCGCTGTCTGGGATGGACTAGGCTCTGTGTCTGCCAGGGTGGTGGCAGGACTGCCAGCCTTCTCCGGCTCCAACTGGGGCCCAGCATCTTGGCCTCCCTCTTCCCCTTCTTTGTCCGAAGGGGCCTCTTATAGGTAGGACGTGACACCGGCCATTTCCGCAAGAGGCTGTTATAGCGCGATGATTCCACTTTCAACATCCTCTGGAATCCTGGGGTTTGCAGTTTGTTGAAAGTGGAATCATCGCGCTATAACAGCCTAGTCTGGAAATGGCCACCAAGTCAGTGGTGCAGTTAATTTGACTCTGAGTTTCAGTCTGAATTTGAGAGGAACTGTTGAAGGTGCTGAACCCTACGTCTAAAGTAGGTTGAGCCTTCTGGAGAACTTCGTTAAAGTTCACACTAAAACCCAGAGTGCATTCAGTGCCCAAATGATATGAAAACCACCACCTGAGGCTGGTTTTAGGTGGTGGATAAGAAGAGAGACATTACTAATGGTTGTTGCTGACTGTTCGGAACATTTTAAAGAAAGCAGTGGAACACTGGCAAGTTGTGTCAAGATGATCAAGACCGTTTTTCGAACTCGGAGTTTCTGACTTGTTACCCCCACGTCTCTATTGAAAGTATTAAAGATTCTGTTTAATTACCAGACATTAAAGCTTCAAACGGATGCTTCAAAGGTATCAGAGGGTAAAATAACTACTGACTTAGCTGAAATCCAACTTCATTAAGACCGTTCACATGGCTTGGAAGCCTAACAAGTTTTGTTCAAAGATAAAGATCTTTGGCTATTCCCCATCAATGTTCCTCTATTGGCTTTGATACTGGCTAATTGGAAATGTCTGTCCCTATTTATGTTGGCTGACCGCTGGATTTTCTAGATCCTGCTGTCCTGGAATTGGAAAGAAAAATCACCAGGGAATTTCCAGGAGGAAACTTAGAGCAAGATTAAACAATTCCTAGCGGGGGAGCATTTATATTGAGCAATAACAGCCGTCTCTCTATAAATCAGGTTTACTTGGTGTATTGCATGTGAAGGCATAGGAGTCATGCCAAAGACTGCATTGTGGTTGTCTATTTTTGTTGTTACTGGCCTGATCCTTGTGGGGAGTTACAAATGCATAAGAACCAAAGTTACAGAGCTACTCGGTGATTCCCACCTAAATCCTGGCCCCTATTTACCAGGCAGCAGTTGCTGTGATCATTGGGGATCTGTGCCCCTGTCGATCAGGAAGTAGCTGAATGACATTCCCACCCCTCCCATGAGTGATCTCTGGTGTGACACGCAAAAGCAGGACCCCCGTCAGAATTCTCCCTTGTGCCAGAGATTGCTCACATGAGGATGGGTGGGAACATCAGCTAACTGCTTTCCACAGTGGTGGAGTGTGGAGTTTGGGGAGGGGGACGGGGTGGGTCTATGGCACGAGAGCATTGCCACTGTGCATAGAGGTGTGATTGTGGTGAGTGGGGGCATGATCAGGGTGTGTGGGGGCGTGGCTACAGCCTGGAATGCCCCCCAAACATTGCCGCCTGGGGCGAACTGCCTCCTGTTCCCCCCATCCCTATGTGACTGGCTTTCCAACTGATAGGGGAACAGACCCTTGTTGTTCACAGTGACTGCTGTGTAAGTGGGGATTGGGGGACTTTCATGGTCCATATATATGCTCCAAAACTAGGGGTTACTTAGGGATCATGAATATGAAACAATCACAAATGGATAACTCTAGTATCATTTCTGCACTACACTTTTATAGTGTTATTATCCCACTTTCAACCTCTTGTGGAATTCTGGGCTTCGTAGTTTAGTGAGGCCAAAGAACTCTCTGGCTGAGAATCCTAAATGTCCCTCCCTAAACTGCAAATCCCAAGGTTCCATAGGATGTTGAATCTGGAATAAAAGCACTGCAACAGTGTAGTATGGAAATAGTCCTAGGTTATGCATTTGTAACTGACCAACAGGTTTCCGGCCAATATTTTACATTCTCCACCTGTGAAGATTTGAGGACAACTCATCAAAAGGGAATAAAGCCGTAGTATCAGGCCAAGACAAAACACCTTCACTGTTAATATGGAACTTGTCAAAGCTGGGATCAAAGAGATAACTCTTAAGGCAATTTGCAAACTGACTCTGTCAATCTACCTATCTATCTGTCCAATCTATTTGCAGGTTTTTTTGGCTCTGGATTTTGGTTTAAAAGAAATGCCACACTCAACTGACAACCTTTTTAAAAAGATATCCCAGCACTACATCCAGTGGGTGTCTTCCACATGAGTGGAAGTGATTGGGCATTTCTGTGGGACGTCTTCATTCAGTTCAATGGAGTTGGGCGTGTGGTACTCCTGTGTCTGAAGATTTGGGTGGGCAGCATGTGGTTCACGTGTGCCCAAGGGGCATTTTGTGGCCTCTGGGATCCAAAAAAGGTTTGCTCCCAAATGCACCCAAATACTCTCTAGGAGCCCAGAAGTGGCCTTTTATAAAACCAGGAAGTAATGTCTCTCCTGGGGTATAGGAAGCTCAGGAGAAACAGGGAAATGTATGAAAATGGCCACCAAGAGGGCATTGCAAAGCACAGAAATTGTTTTGTGTGAGTAGAACTGAAGCAGGGTGTGAGTGGACCTCCAAGGTCTCCTGGGTAGAATTAGCTGTGGAGGAAGCCACCACCTAAACTGCCTTTGAATTCATCCTAACATTTTTAGTGTGTGGACTCTTGTGTCAAGAACTTGGCCCTTTTTGAGGGTAACGGGCATTAGATTCACTTATGCTCTCCATCCCAACTGCTGGTGATCAGCATTTCCCTGCAATGTCTCCCAAAGTGATGCTAACATATGACATAAGATTATTTTGAGGTATTTGTATTCCTCTGTCTTTTCTTCCAAGAAAGAACAGTTGTTCCTTTGTCCCAAAGACGTTATCAATTGCTGTTTTTTCATGTGGAACAGAAATTTCTCGGCATCAGAGACAAAATGGGGGGGGAGGGGGAATGGAGGAGAATAAACAAGATTCCCATTATTTCTACATTGGCCTTGGAGAACGCCAGATGTGTGCTTTTGAGTTTCCGCCCAGCTGGAAAGCTGTTCAACGTTAATGGGAGCTTATGAAGTCTCGTGTTCATTTTGTTGTTGGTTTCTTGTTGTTTACTATCAAAACAACCTTGACTTATGGTGGTTGTATGAATGAGACCCTCTCAGGTCTTAGAAGCTCAGGGCAACCATGGCCTCCTCGACTGAGTCTATCTACTTGGAATGCAGTCTCTTGCTTTCCCTACTGCCTTCCATTTTACCAGTCATCATTCTCTTTTCCAATGAATTATGTTTTTCAGTGAGTTAGTACTGTGTCCAGTTCTGGACACCACAGATCAAGAAGGATACTGAGAAGCTGGAAGGTGTCCAGAACAGGGCAACCAAATGGTCAAAGGCCTGGAAACCATGAAGCCCTCTGAGGAGCAGCTTAAGGATCTGGGTAGGTTTAGCCTGGAGAAGGGAAGGTTAAGAGGGACATGATAGCCATGTTTAAGTAGCTGAAAGGATGTCATAGGGAGGATGGAGCAGGCCTCTTTTCTGCTGTTCCAGAGACTAGGACTTTATGGAGCAATGGCTTCAAACTCCAGGAGAAGAGATTCCACCTAAGCCTTAGGAAGAACTTCATGGCTGTTGTCCTTTGGCCATGTCATGGGAAGACCTGACTCACTAGGAAAGACAATAATGCTTGGTAAAGTAGCAGGCAGCAGGAAAAGAGGAAGACCCCATTACAGGTGGATAGACTCAATCAAGAAAGACACATCCCTGCATCATCAAGACCTGAGCAGGGCAGTTGAGAGTAGAGTGAGCTGGACGCCTCTCATCCATAAGTTGGAAGTCAAACTTCTACTTCTACTTCTAGGTTAGTAGAAGTTAGTAGAAGTAGAAGTCGACTGGACAGCAGCTAACACCAACAACAGGAGAAACTGGCTTAGGATTGTCTAGAAGAGAGTTCTAAGCACCTCACCAAACTACAGGCTCCAGGATTTCAGAAGATGCAGCTGGGATAGTTAAGGTGGCACCAAACTGCTGTAATTCTGCTGTGTGGATACATCCCATGTTCATCTATGATTCTCTCTCTCTGTTTGACCCTTCAACTTGCCTGTCCCCCCACCCCAAAATGTCATAGGGTTTTCTTAGGCAAAGAATCCTCAGAAGTGAGGAAGGCCAGACTCTAGGAAGACCGAATTCCCTTCCATTGCTTTGATCACAAATTCTGGGAGATGTCACCTTTTCTCCCCTCTCATTCCAGATCATTTTTCCTTTTTAGATTTTTTTTGTTGAAAAAACATCCTTCCAAATTGAAAAACAGAGAAGAGCAGAGCCTTTAGGTATCTTCTACGACCATCAGTGCTAGCAGCTGTTTCCTCTGTGAAACTCATCAACCACAATTTAAGTACCTCTCTAAAGCTATTAAGAGGAGCGGGCCACAATAAGGAACAAGATCTCCCCTAATTGAAAGAAGAGGAAAGGGACAGCTTGAAAGGACAGGCTGGGGAGATCTTTTTTTTAAAAAAAAAATATTGGCAATGAGAAGATGTTACTTGATCCAACCCCACACGTGGGGAAATTCATGCCCTCGTGTTTGAGCACGCTGCAGAATTTTTCTTCTGAGAATCAGCCGTGTGACACACAGTGATTTTCTGGAGCGATTGTGCTGGCTTAAGTGTGTTAAGGATAGCTGTTTTCCAAGGGGGTGGGGGGTTTCTGGGTCAAAATCAAGGGAGATGGCCAAAGGTCTGGAATGGAAGGGAAAGAGCCCTCCTCCTGAGGGATTACTTTGGCCAGAGTTACCAAGAGCAGGTACTGAAAAGCACGTATTGCAGTCCACAAGCAAAGGAGGAGGAGAATATCCACGTGCTTATTGCTGGTCTATAGTCTTTAAAAACGCCTTGTGAAATATACTGTTCTGGAAAAGGCCCGGCAGACTTCAGCTTGTGCATAAATAAATAAAAATAAGGACTTCAGCTGTGTGAGGTGAGTGCTTCTCTCCATGAAACCCTAAATCTGCTGCCTGAACACGCTAGTTACCTCCTTCTTAGAGATGTGAAGGCATGGAGGAAAAAAAACTAGAAAAATTCAGGGGGAAAAAAGTTTTTTTTCCTTTTTTTTCCCCCTGAAGTCTTTAAAAAATGTTCCCCAAAGAAATGGAATAATTGAAAAAAGGAAGAAAATCAATTATGGAACATTTTATTTTAGCATGATGAATAAAATCTTCAAGGCGAGGTGTTCAAGTATTCTCCAAATCATTTCTAAAAACTCTAACTGAAGCTGATAACTATAGCTCAGAAAGTGAGTCCGATTAAATTTCATGACTATTCATTGAATCTTAGTCCCTCCCTCCTCCATTCCACACACTTTTCCCCCTTCAATCCTTTTTACGGGAATGAGTGCTTTATGTCTATTTGATGATGTGGACAGGAAATATAAATAATTTTCTTTGTTACTAATGTTGATGGTTTCTTCTGTTTTATTTTTTTATTGGTGTTTTTTTTTTTGCCTGCTCAGTGTAAACTAGCAAAACCAAAGAGGTTCTGTAAAGTTTGGCAGATTGATGCTCCATTTGTTACAAATAAAAATTAAAAAAATAAAAGTAAACATAAATTCCGTTAGTAATAATTGTTTGAATACACTGTATTTTTAATATACCAATTGTGATAATTTTATGCCAGATCAAATTGTACATAGTTATATTTTATGTTCCTAAAGTGACAGAGTGACTTTCAAGTTGTAAAAAGTGCTAATGTTGCATTTTTTCCAATTTTTCTGAAAATTTCCATTTTTTCCTGGGGGAAAAAAATGGAAGAAAACCCAGTATTTTTCCCGATGGCTTCAAAATTTCCAGAAATTTTACATCCCTATTCCCTCTACCCGATGGCAGGACCGGCCCCAGCAAAACACCATGCAACAGTAGGATACCTGGACCAGCTTCCTGACATGAACTGGTCCAATGAACAGGATTGTAACCTCACTCACAAGACCCCTGAGCATGGAAAAGTGACTTCTGGGCTGAGTTACTCATTGGAATCTTCCTGGGTGGTCCAAAAAAAGTAACTTTTTTTGCAAGCAGTGGAGAACTAGGCCAAAAGCTGCCCGCAGCCACGAGTTCCCTTCAATTCCCGGGAGATTAGAGTCCCTCTTGCCCAGGCCTAATCAAGGGCCGGGAGCTGCCAGCCAAATTGTCATGTGCTGAACTTCCCCGACCTTGCTAATTAGTTTCCCAAAAGAGAATAAATCATTGTCCAAGCGCTTAGAGACCTTCCACCACGCTCGTTCCTCCATGCCCAATGCCGGGGAAGTTCTGTGCTCTCCAGCTCTGCTTTTTGCAGAAGACTCGGCCAGCTGTTTTTCATTCAGAAAACAAGAGTTTCCTACGATTAGGACCGCAGTTGATCTTCCGTCCTTCTGCTTGCCAATCCATGTTAGCCTCTCTCCTTTCTAGAGGGGGCAATGGAGGCGGGGGGACCTTTGTCTCTTCTCTGCATGGCCAGAGGAGCTAACAGCTAACACATCCTCTGTTTCACCTTTTGTGGCAGGGAGTGATGAAGGCACGTCGGTAAGACATCTCTGTGCAGGTTCTGCAACCCTGTATACCCTCCTGCAGCCCCAGCTGGACATGGACAGTCCCAGTTAATTCTCTGCCATCCCATTTTTTTTCAAACAGAGTACAATTACAAACATGTATAATATGCAAATATATGGCCATTTCTGCATTACATTGTTATGGTGCTATTATTCCACTTTCAACCTCCTATGGAATCCTGGGGTTTGCAATTTAGGGAGGGGCAGCTGGAATTCTCAACCAGAGAGCTCTTTGGCATCGGTGAACTGCAAACCCCAGAAATCCACAGGATATTGAAAGTGGAATAATAGCAGCATAACAGTGTAGTGTGGACCCCAACAGGAGTCCAGCTTTCATCTGATTTTGGAAGCCAGGCAGAATTGACCCTGTTTAAGTGCTTGGGTAGGAGAGTTGAGGCCTTCCAGAAGGGAAGACTGAGGAGCTCCAAGCAGACAGGGAAAGAACAGCCAAAAAAGTACAACTGCATTTACACGGGTGTATGACACCATACCCTCCAAATATCTCTATTTGGTACCCTCTGCCCTCCCACTTCCTAAGCAAACTGTTTTCTTCAACACAGCTCTATCTCATTTTAGGCTATAGAGTCAGTTTCTGATGTTTCTCCTTCAAAAGGAGCTATGGTCTCCCTTCCTAGATGTCCACAGCGGACCTGAAGATCCAGGAAGAGGACAGCAGTAAGGTGGATTTTCACAGCCCAATCACAAATGTGGCTTTCCCCTCCCGGCTGCTTTGCCACCCACATTTCTTGTGGTCATGATATGGAACTTATGCAGGGCATCAGTCTTTGAATAACGGAGCTGAGGGTCGACGGAGATTTGTTCCGAGGGTTTAGCAAAAGAGCAGTGCCAGCCTGGTGCTGTCATTGCAGATGGTTTCGGAGTTTTGACATCTCACTTTTACTCAAGTGAATGAGAAAGGAAAAGGAGCTTTGGAGAGGCAGAGAGTCTTCCCTATAACCTGCAGCTGACTGAGTGGGGAAGCAAGGGAATCTCCCCTAGGACTGCTGTTGTTGTGTGCCTTTAAAACATTTCTGACTTATGGCAGTCCTAAGGTGAACCTATCATGGAGTTCTGACTTATGATCACCCCATGATGACCTATGATAGGGTTTTCTGGGGCTAAGAATATGCAACGCACCCACAGTGATGGGGTGGGTTTCCATGGCCAAGTGGGGAATTTAACCCCTGGTCTCCAGAGTTGTAATTCCATGCTCAAACTCAACACGACACTGACTGTCATAGGTACTGGCTGTGTGTTGTCAGGCAGCGGAGTGCTAAGATATTTAGCAGGCAAATGAATACAGCTTAGCAGCCCAATAAAGTGTGCCTCATCCGGGTGAAGCAGGAGTGAAGTCCGGTGTCGGTCCAAAGGTCAGGAATCCAGCGGTGGGCCAAGTCGGACAGCCCAAAGGTCAGAGAAGGCAGGCAGAGGGCAAGCAGGGAATCTGTAGCATTCATGAAGGCAAGGGCCAGCAAACACTCGTGTCGGTTCTGGCCCTCCGCCTTCCTTACAAAGGAGGGATCCGGCTGGCTCTCATCCCAGCCTGAGTAGCTCCTGGTGCGCTTGCGTCCGTGCTCACCTGTGGAAGCCGAGTCCTGGCCCATGGCCCCGGCTCTCTGCATACCATCCCTGTCATTTCACAGATGAAAACCAGGACACCTGTGGCCAAGCAATATCTGAGTGCGGCCAAGGGGGCAAAGGTTGGGAAGGACCCACAAGCTGGGAGAGGCTGCAGCAGTTTGCTTTTGCCTCAGCCAACTGGGAAGGGCCTAATTCTGCCCCCTCCTCTCCTCTCCCACCGACTGAGTTAACTGAGGGCAAAAGAACTTTTGCGCTTTGAATTCGGCTTGCAGCAGTTGAGGTAAGCTGGGGAAAGGAGGAGAAAGGAGAGAGAAATTAGGACATTTTTTTTAAAAAAATTCTTTTTATTATTAACAATATAGAATCAGACAGTAGATAAATGAGAAGAGAAAAGGAAAAGAATGGATAATCTTTACAAAACTTCTAGATGAGCACAGCAAAAACAGGAAAATGAGTAAGCAACAAATGCAATATTTGTTGCAATACAATAAACTAAATAAGTTAATATGGAGAAAAAGAACTTCCTCCCTTAATGAGGTGACAGCCTTATCTGTTATCACACAAGTGAAAATGAATAACATAATTTTTGCCTCTCCAGAACTAAAAAAAGGAGGACATTTTAAAAGTAGCTGGAAATGTGGGGTAACCGAGAATTGATTGGGAACGTACTTGCCAAATTAAGGAAGTTGGAGGGGCTATGCTGCTGCCATAACCCATAAGGCTGGGCCCATTCTCTGAGTTCTGTTTCCAGTGCCTGGCGTCCCAACAGCAAGTTAGGCACAGAAAAATGAGAACTCTATTTCTCGTGCAACGTTGATATGCTTCATCCAAAGTGCTGATGGTGACCTCTGAAGTCCAATACGGTTTAGGCCCAGGTTATCTGAGAGACTGTATCTTCCCCAGGTGAGCCTGCCTAGACCCTGAGATCTGCAGGAGAGGCCCTCTTCGTGATCCCACCGTTTTCACAGGTATGGCTGGTGGGATTTATGAGAAAGTGCCTTCTCAGTGGTTGCCCCAAGACTTTGGAACTTCCTCCCTAGGGAGGCTCTGAACGTTCTGTGCATCGGGAGATGATGAGATTTACTGGAAAAGATGGCAATGCTTTGTAAAGCGGGGGGCATGTAGGGATGTTGGGAACACACACACACACAGGGCCAAAATTCACCATTGCGCAATGGAAGCAGTAGAAGTAGAGCTGAGCAGACTTCATGTTCCTCTGTGCCTTGTCTTTGCACATTGTGGTTGTGTATTGAGCAATACATGTTGCAGTTGCACATCATATCTTCTGGTTGTGTATCAGGCATGGTGCGTTGCTCAACGGCACCCAATCATTGACACATGGTGCACAATATGACTGTTCTCCATGGGAGTTGTGTAGCGCTGGTGTGAATATTTATGCTAAGCTGAGGGGACGTTGGATTGCAGCCAGTTTCTGAGGAGAGACAAATGACCTGCTGTTTCATCCGTCTCCTTAATGGGAGTTTGTACTCAAGATCAGGGTGTGTCAATGAGGACTTTCCCCCGTACTTGCTAAACTTGAAAGTGACACATTGCATGGCGGCCATTTTTCCTCGTCCTTACAGAGGACTAGAAGCTTGCTATGTGTGGGAAAGATGTCCTTCTAAGGTGGGCCTTTTTGATGAGGTCAGGAGACAGATTTTCCACAGGAAGAGGGTCCAAAAGGCTTGATTAGGTGATTTGGGGAAAGGAGGGAACTGTTAGTGAGCAAAGCTGGTTGTTGAAAGGCCCTGTTAGAGAGCGCCAAGGAAAAGGGATGTCGGTTGCTTTCTGCATGTAAATGAGTTGGCATTGCAGACGCCTGGGGCAGAGATTTTCATGAGCTCTCTAATGCATTCTTGGAGGCTGGTGGAGAAATGTTTGGAGCTGGGATTTGTACAAATGTGTTGGGAATTGTAATTTGCCACTTAGAGTTGTCAGCCGATAGACTTTGCCTTTAGAAGAGGGTTGCCGCTTTGTGATACCGTTTTCCAAAGCGCAGCAAAGCATCTCCACCGGAGAAAAACAGATGGAAATGCGGCTTCATTGTTCTTTTCAAGATGGAAGGGAAGTTGGCTATGAAAGATTTAAGAAGGCAGAAAGGAAACTTCACCAAAGGCTGCTTTTTTTGCCTTTTTTTAAAAAAAATAATCATAACTCTTCAACTTCCCTTCCTAAGTTTGCATTAATGAATTAATGATCTTCTAGATCTTTCTTTTTCTCCCATTAAAAATTGGTTACAGCTGCCAGGCAGAGGGAGGGCAGAGGGGAAAGGCACTGAGCAAGAAAATGTGAAGATGTTTACATGCCAACAAAAAGAGGCATTTAATTATCTTGAGAGGATTTGTGGAAAAGGAGTGGGAAGAGGAAAAGAAGCTTGACTTAGTGGTGCCAATAAAAGTTGTAGTCAGGGGAAGTTGACAGAAGGGAAGGGGCATCATGGCATCCTAGAATTGGAAGAGACCCCAAGGGTCATCCAGTCCAGCCCCCTTTAGCCACGCAGGAGGACACAATCAAAGCATTCCTTTCGACAAATGGTCATCCAGGCGCTATTTAAAAGCCTCCAAAGAAGGAGGAGACTCCACCACACTCCACTGGAGCAGCAGCATATTCCACTCTCAAACTGTTCTTACAATCAAGAAGTTCTTCCTAATGTTTAGGTGGAATCTCTTTTCCTGAACTTTGAAGCCATTGCTCCGTGTCCTAGTCTCAGGAGCAGCAGAAAACAGGCTTCCTCCATTCTCCATATGACATCCTTGCAGATATTTAAACACGGCTATCATGTCACCTCTTCACCTTCTATTCTCTGGGCTAAACATCCCCAGCTCCCTAAGCTGCTCCTTATAGGGTTTCGTGCTTTTCATGCCTTTTGGATGGCACCAACCTTAGCTGTAACAGAAGTAGTACAATAGTAAAACAGTGATTTTCAACTTTTGTTTCTCAGGGCCCTTGGGATTTCCACCCACCGCACCCCCCAAATCCAAGACCTTAATCTATGGTGGCTGTAGCTTTTGGCAGCAATTGCCCAGGCCATCTGGAGATCCAAAGGTGGAGGACCATCAAAGGTGGAGAACAATTTAGGTACCCTAAGTTGATCCCAGCTGATCTTGGAAGCTAAGCAGCGCCCTTGGATGGAAGCTAAGCAGTTGGCACTTGGATGGGAGATCTCCAATAAATACCGGGTGCTGTAGGCTAGCAAGCGTGGAGCCCTGTCAGTTCTCGAATCTGGTTTCTAGCCCTGATGAGGTACTGAATGTGCTTATTTTAAAAAAGCATTGAGTGGAAGCAATTTGCAAAGTTCTGTTTTGATAGCAGAATGTCTGTCCCAAGAGGTTACAGGCTTATGTCTGTGGTGATGATCCACCTGAGAGCTCTGCCCTTACATGTTCCTCCTTACTAAGACGGAGGCATGCGGCTGGAGAAACGCACGCCTGTCTTGAGCGGGGCACCCGCCCTGTCTCGCCTCCCCTGTTTCCGGCACTGTGCAGAGGTCGTGCCTAATAAATCCGATCTGAGTATTTTGTTTCAGCAAATCAAATGACATCTCCACAGTTTGTGCAATCTGCATAATTTACACTCTGTGCGTGCTGAACTTGCAGAATTTCGTCTTCTGCATTGTGGAATGGGTGTTTGTTTGTTTGTTTGCATTCTCCAGAGGTGTCACACTCCATCCAGAAGTGTGCAAGTTTCATACATGGCTCTGCACGCAGCATCGAGCATGTATGGAATCAGGGCCAAAACATAGCCATCTCTTGTCTGATTTTTGCCAGCTAAATAGGGCTGGGCCTGGTTAGTCCTTGGATGGGACACCTTCAGAAAGGAAGGCCATTTCTGCATTATACACTGTCATAGTGCTATTATTCCACTTTTAACATCCTGTGGAATTCTGGGGTTTGCAGCCAAAGAGCTCTCTGGCTAAACTGCAAACCCCAGGGTTCCGTAGGATATTGAAAGTGGAATAATAGCACTATAACAGTGTAGTGCGGAAATGGCTGAAGACCAAGGATCTCCAAGCAGGACCGGGAAATTTATCCTTCTGGTAACGGCTTCCAGTCAGAGTTGATAATGCTGGCTTAGGAGAACTAATAGTTTCATTAAGAATATGTCGTCTTCTTATGACCGTTTGGTTTAAGAAGCCAAGCTGTGTCAGACTTGGTTCCTCTTTGGAAGGGAGGCCACCAGGGAATAACGCAGGGACCTCCAGACTGAGCAAAGAAAGTGCCAGGTACCAATAACCCATGCTCCAAAGAATGCACGCTGAAGTTCACAGGCCTTCCATCATTTTGGTTGCCCTCCTCTCGACACCTTCCAGCTTGTCCTTCCTGGACTGTGGTGCCCACAACTGGACACAGGATTATTCCAGGTGGGGTCTGACCAGACCAGAATAGAGTGGGACTACTATTTCCCTTGGCTTAGACACTGTACTCCCGCAGATACATATTGGCTTTTTTAGATGCCGCATCGGATGGGCCAGATGGACTCCCAAGTAGGACTTTGTGTGAGCATAACTTCCTATGTTCCTGCATTTCCAGGCTTGTTTTATTTTGGAAGCTAGCTCATGCTTGAACAAGGTACCACCAGGTAGATCTCCTACCCTCTAACAGTTCACAGATGACAACCAGGGCATGTGTGGCTTAGTAACAGCAGGGTGTGAACAAGGTGCCAAAAGTTATTAGCAAGGAAGAACACACAGGCTAGGAGAGTTTGCAGTAGTTTGCTTTGGTATGAGCCAGCTGGGGAGGGCAAGACCTCTCTCCTCTTCCTCTCAAGTCAATCAAGTGCTTTAGCATGGTGATTTCCTTGCAAGCATTGTGGTGAACCATTCTGAGTTTTAGTCTGAACTGTCAGTGAACATTGGCATGGGGTTGGACAAGGTGACCTTCAGAGTACCCCCAGGTTGTGCAGTTCTATGATTCTGCCAAAGGGGTAGGGCAGAAGCAATCCAGAAATGAGGAGAACAAAGCTGTCATTTACTTGGTCAGCTATGGCTTGCATTAACCATGGTTTACATGAACCATGGCTTAGCGTGATACGTGAACCTGGCTGTTACAGACAGACATCCTGTTGCACTGAGTGAGCTCCTCAGGGGTTGTGCTGCCTTCCTCATTGACTCCCTGGATCAGTGGTTCTCAACCTGTGGGTCCCCAGATGTTTGTGAACTTCAGCTCCCAGAAGCCCTGAGCATTGACCATAGTGGCTGGGGCTTCTGGGAGCTGAAGTCCACAAACATCTGGGGACCCACAGGTTGAGAACCACTGCCCTGGATAAAAGCAACCGTCAGTTCTCTCTTCCCAGCTCAAGACAAGCTCTTTCTGACAACAAGCGCTTTGCCTCTTGCTCCTAGGCGGTGTGATTTGCAGATGAAAAATTTCATTAGGAGAGAAGTTACCTAAGAGGGAATTAGGGGAGGGGGAGTGGAGAAAGAGAGAGAGAGAGAGAGAGAGAGCGCAGCACAGTAGTCCTCAAAGCTGTTGCACGGAGCGCCCCATTTGCTTCTTCGTGGGAGGAAGGGAAAGATTTGCCGTTCCCCCTGTTTGCAATTAAAATAACAATTGCTTTCTAAAGCGCCGCTTTATTATTTTTTAAGAAGTGTGTAGACATTCCAACAATGCAGATTGAAGGAAATAAGTCAGCTTGCGAGTGCAAACATACCAGGGATAATTGGCAAGGCTCACTTAATGCCTCTTGTTTGGTATCCAAGAACTATTCGCTGGGTGCCGCCGTGAACAGTATGTTGTTGGTACAACAGTGCTGACAGTTTGCGGAGATGACAGGGGAGGCAGTGAGAGGAGACCGTGCAGGCTCTGCCAGGCAGCAATCTGGAAGGAGCTGTTGCTGGGGCCCCCGAACGATTCCAAGCGGCTCCTTCGGTCCTTAATTAATCCTTTCCCTGTTTCTTCTGCTGTTGCTTTGGGGAAACTGATGGCATAGGTTGCCATTTCTGAAACACCAGAGTTGCAGAAATGATATGTGGGTGCAAGCTTGTGAGGCAAATGTGTGTGTCTGTGTAGGTCCCCAACTATTTTGTCTTCCAAAGGTAGCCACAGTTTGCAAATAACATGCAATGAGTTAGCATTGCACCGTGAGACCAGTTCCTTTCGAGGGTGTCATGGATCTTGCAGTTCCAACCCTGGATTCCTGTTGCTCACCTTGCCCTTTCTCCCTGCCTTAATCCCTTCCTGGATTTGGAACTTGGGCCTCAAGGTGACTTCCCCCCATTGTGGACCAGTGGCTGTTTCATTTTGGTGGGTCAGTTGTGGTAAGCATGCCCTTGCCTTCCCCCAAACCTAATAGGAACAGAAACAGTGGTAAAAACAAAGAAGTGGAAGTTTATTAAGACACAATAAAATAATACACTAACCTTTGAACTTCTCAACTGTTCATAGCTCCCCAAAACCAGAGTCAGTCCTTCCCTCTGTTTGACTCTTCTGTCTCCTTTCCATCTGTTTCTCTCTCTCTCTGAAATCTGTTCCTTGTCTTTGTGCCAGCTTTTTCCTGTCTGCCTTTTGACAGCGACAAGCCTCAGGTTTTGTAACATTTCCTTCCTGCAGGCCCCATCCCTGCACAGCATTCCCTGAGCTGTGATTGGCTGCCTTCAGCCAGGCTCGCCAGGCTCTTCCCTTTGCAGAGAGGGTGTTCTGAGCTGGAAATAACTTTATAAAAGACCATGACTGGAATTCAATGTAGGACTTGTGTTTAACATTTTCAGGAAGTAGAACTGAACAGTTTTGCAGTATACATAGTCACCCAGGGGCTGATGGGACGTTACTATGTAGGGATGTCCACAAAGTGACTAACGTGCATGAGGACACCACCTAGGGAGTACCGATGTACACTGAGAGAGCCTGAAGTGCATCCGGAGATGTTCGCCAGTGCCTTGATACACATCTTTGCAATTCACTAGGTCGGTTCTGTAGTGCCTCTGCTACATAGCTAAGCTTGTGTGAATTTACACAACACAGACCATGATGGAGAAGCAGAGCCCCATAACCCCATCTTAGCTGCCAAGTGCTAAGATCTTCCTCTGTAGGTCCCACCACCGTTACAAGCATGGTTGGTGAGGACATAAGAGATGGGACCTTCTGTATGGCTGCTTCCAGGCTGTGGAGCTCTGTCCCATGGGAGGCCCATTCAGCCCCTTCACTGTTGTCTTTCCACTGGCAGGTTAAGCTCTTCTTATTTAGGAAGGCTTTTGGATGATTTTTAAACCATGTGGTAGAATCCTATTTTTAAATCATATGGTGGTAGCGATAGTGTTGACAGGTGGTGTGGTGTTTTTAATATTCTGTATGTTTTCTAAATTGCAAGTGCATTTTGAACCATTATAACATTTTGCTGTGTGCAAATGTGGAAATCTTAAAAGAAGAATGGAACAATGGAAGAAAATTCATCTGACTGGATTGGTGCCTTGGGGAAGCAGGACAAGAGACCATCCAGACCTGTTGTGGGATGCAGATGAAAATCTCCAAAGTGTCTCTAGCAATTACGCAGCAGTCCTTCCAGCAAAAGGTTTTCCAATTTTTAAATAACAGGGCCTTTGAAATTGTGGAGCCTTTGCTCCAGCTAGCATACATGCTTCCTTCTACTGTGTTGGCAAGCTGGAAGTTTGCCATAAGCCCATTAGGAATTTTTATTTCCGTCTGGAGCGCAGACTTGCAGCGTTCAACTGGCAAGTGACTATTTTGGGCTGCCTGGCAGGATCTGAGTGAATCATCCAAAAAGAGACCCGGCTGTGCATCTGTTGAGCTGTACCTGAGACAGTTTTGTACCTGCCTCACCAGCTAAAATTACAGAGTGGCAACGAACAGTCAGCTGTCAAAGCCAGGAACTGGGAAGGGGAAAAAAAGGAAAGCAAAACAGGTCCACTGAAATACAGCCATCCTAGATGTTGTGAAATACTCTTGATCTCTCTGGGAACAGGTTGTGGGAAGAGGGGAAGGAAGGAAGGAAGGAAGGAAGGAAGGAAGGAAGGAAGGAAGGAAGGAAGGAAGGAAGGACGGACGGAACGAAGGAAGGAGGAGGAGGAGGAGGAGGAGCATTAATTAAAATCTACACCTGAACAACTAGTGACCGTAACCCTGGGCACAGGGTATATTCCAAAATATTTAAAAAATGATTGAATATGTTTTTTAAAGAAATGTATAGTAATAGACATTTAGTAGTAATAGTAGTTTGTTATTAATTCTTGCACCATAGACCATTCACATACAAAACAAGTGAATACAATTGAGGAGTTCAACATGGAATAAATAGCATATAAGTCTAGAATGCTTTGAAAGAATTCTGTAGGATCGAAACACTTGCACATAAATAGAAATGCTATGATTAGATAAGAACATCCCCAGAACAATCAGCGGCAATATCGGCAGTAAATCTTGCCCGAATTTTCATTGCTGCCAGGAGAAAAAGAGAAACCTTGTTGAGTGAGTGTAAAGTTAGTATCAGACAGAGATAGAAAAATCTTTTCTGGAACACTATTAGAGTGTAGGCAATCGAAGCTATTGTACCTGGGTCATGTCATGAGAAGACACAACTTCTTAGAAAAGAGATTAACACTTGGCAAGGTAGAAGATGATAGGAGAAGAAGGAGAAGACATTACAGGTGGACAGATTTGATTAAAGAGGCCCCGGCTGCCTTGAATTTGCAAGCCCTGAGCAGGGCCGTGGATTTCTGGGTGACTTAAAGATCTCTCATTCACAGAGATGCCAAGAATTTGAAGCCATAGAATCCTAGGGCTAGAAGAGACTCTAAGGGTCATCCGATCCAAGCCCCCTTCTGCCATGCAGGAATACACCATCCAAGCGCTCCCTTTGAGAGAGGGCCATCCAGTTTCTCTTTAAAACCTCCAAAGAAGGAGGAGATTCCACCACACTCCATGAGGCAATAGTGGATTCCACTCTCAAACAGCTCTTGCCATCTGGAGGTTCTTCCCCATGTTTAGGTGGAACCTCTTTTCCTCAACTCTGAAGCCCTTGCTCCACAGTGTCCCAGTCTCTGGAGCAGCATAGAATCATAGAGTCATGGAATTGGAAGAGACCCCAGGGGTCATCCAGTCCAACCCCATTCCGCCATGCAAGGAGACACTATCAAAGCACTCCCTTTGACAGATGGCTGTCCAGCCTCTCTTCAAAAACCTCCAAAGAATGAGACTCCATCGCTCTCCCAGCCGGCAGCATATTCCACTGTCCAACTGCTCTTACACTCCAGAAGTTCTTCCTAAGGTTTAGGTAGAATCTCTTTTCCTGTAGTTTGGACCCATTGCTCCATAGCGTCCTAGTCTCTGGAGCAGCAGAAAACAGGCTAGCTCCCTCCTCCCTACGACATCCCTTCAAACATTTAAACATGGCTATCATGTCACCTCTTAGCCTTCTCTTCTCCATGCCTGCCCAGCTCCTTCAGCCTCTTCTCAGAGGGCTTCATGGTTTCCAAGCCAACTTGATGACAATTCACAGGAACCATGGAGAGCTCCTTTGAAACCAGGAATAAAGCCTGGAGCAGGTTCACCGTGCATAGAAGTTACCAGCTGCTTCCAGGTGCAAGGACCTCATTCCTTTCCAGGCTGCTTTTGTAGCCCCCAGTCCTTCCTGCATGGAAATGATGGGAAATCTTTGCTTTCGGCTGCATTTCTGCGGCTGGGCCTGCTGTCGGTTCCAGTTATTTCTTTGCTGGTGCCTTTGCTTGCCTGTCTCGTTGCTGTGACTCAGCAGTATCCCTTCTCCATCGAGAGATTTCATCTCTCCTTCAAGAAACATTCACGGCAGGGTTTTGCAATGGAAATGCAGCAGGACTCGGCTGGTGCTCAGAGCAGAAGGGTCTGAGGCACATTTCCACAACTCTGCCACTGCCTCCGTCTCTGCTGGACTGCAACGCCTACCATCCACAGGCAGACGTGGATCATGGGGGTTGTAGTCCAGGAGACCCAAGTGTAAATATGTATTATTGAATAATATAGTCAGGATTGTCCAGGCCACCATATTTCTGATTTTGAAGTAAAAGCTGGACAGTGAAAGTCTCTGATGGGAAGAAGATCAACTCATTTGAAATGTGATTTTTGGGAAGAATTCTAAAGTTTCATTTTAGAACTCTTTTTTAAAAAGTTATTTTTGAAAAAGAAGTCTTTTACCTTTTTTTGACCTCTGGGGAGCCCTGGGGCCCACAAAAATGTCCCTGGAGAGAGGCTACTGAGGAGTCTTCATGCCTAATCTTCATGCCAGTTTTCCAGTATGATTATTTGCCGTTGCAACAAAATGGGAGAATATACGTTTATCATTGCTTTGGCAAACTCCAAAGATGGTTGATGAAATGTCATTTTTTTCACACTCAGGACAATATATTCTATTGGCCTAAACTATCCCCCAGCTTTGTTACCCGCCCATGAAAAGGAACACACGTGCACAAATATTAATGAATGGCAGAATACAATGCAGAGTTACAATGGAGAAGTCATTGATTATTGGTTGGATGTTGGCAGGCTTTCTTTGTTGTTGGAAATGAGCTTTGTAAACAGGAACGGGTTATTAATTTCAACTGTACCAACTAACTAACTGAATAATCCCTAGCAATTCACATCCCAATTGGGACTTAGGAAGACTGAATAGGACAGGACAGGGCCAAAGAGGAATTATTTATAGAACAGAAGATATTTCCCAAGCAGAAGACCTCTCCTTGGCCCCACCGGGTAGGCTTGCTTTTATTGATCTCGGATTCTTCTTGCTGAGCTTCAGATCTTTCCTCCTTCCTCATTAGAAGATACGTTCTTGTCATATTCACTGGAAATGTCTTATATAATTTGGATCCCAAATCCATTTTGGACCACAAGCTGAAGTTCGGCTTAATTACAGGAGTGTGCAGGAGCGCCAGTGTGGTGTGATGGTTTTGAGTGTTGGACAATAACCCGGGAGACCAGGGTTCAATTCCCTGTTTCCCCAACCTACAGAGAGCCTGTTGATTATTCCAGTACAACATTTATTAAGGAAAATGCTGTTTTAAAATAATGAAGCTTTGCTATTGAATTAGGACACTTGGAAACTTTCTCAAAATGTAAGGCAAGTTTGGGTGCGTGCTAACCAGGGGAGCAAAGCCCGCAGTGTTTTTTTTTTTAAAAAAGCTAGAGAGAAGGATAACAGCAATGGGATGGTGGGAACAGGAAGAAACTAATTCATTTAGGAAAGTCACAAGGAGGGAGGAAGGTTTGGTGGGACGGAGGACGAGGGAGAGCTGAGGCAGCTGGAACTGCTGAGCTGTATCCAGACTCCGCTCTTTTGCAAATTGACTGGCAAAGTGTCATCTGAAACCAATTACGGCCTCAACCCCCCACGGACCCTGTTCATCACATTGATTAATCCACATTGCAAAAAAACCCCATCCCCTGAGCAAAACTGGAGCAGCTGTCAAAGGCCGGATGTTGAAGGTTAGGTGGCCATTTCCCCTGCAACAACTGTTAAGGAAAAGCACAGTCCCAGTGGGTCGGTCCCTCCTGGGTAAGGCCAGAGCGGCATAACACCCGGAGCCTAGAGAAGTCGCCTTTTGGGGAGGATGGTTTTCAGAATCCACTGGCCAAGGATGACTTCAGGCCAGGTTAGCTGGTGGCTTCTAGGAGTTGTTCTCAAAAATAACTTTCCTCAACGCTGGCCATTTCCGCACTACACTATTATAGTGCCATTATTCCACTTTCAACATCTTATGGAATCCTGGGGTTTGCAGTTTAAGGACGGGCATTTAGAATTCTCAGCCAGAGAGGTCTTTGGCCTCAGTAAACTATAAACCCCAGGATGCTGAAGGTGGAATAAAAGCATTATAACATTGTAGTGTGGAAATGTTCTCTGTTTTCAAAGAAGTAGCTGTGTCAGTCCCTTGCATCATAAAAAAGGTGGAAGGGGGCTAGAAAAAGTAATGTGGTAGCACCTTTAGCTGGTTTTGATTTTTGCATGAGCTTTCAAGGATATAAACCCTCTTCTTCAGATAAAATAGAGAGAGATATTAAAGCCTTAGGTTTAAAGCATATTGTGGGATAGAAGAGTATCCAGAAAGATGCAAATCACGTTCTTGTTGCTGTTGGCTGCCTTCAAGTTGGGACTGGTTCCCTGCTGATCCATGGAAACTCACTGGGTGACCTTGGGCCCATCACACACTCTTAGCCCCTGAAAACCCCATGATAGGTTCACTTTTAGGGTCGCCGTTAGTCAGAAGTGACTTGAAGGCACACAGCAAGAAGAGCAACTCTGACAGAAAGGCAAAGTAGAGAGCAAACTATAGTGGGTAGATGCAAAGGCATGCAGAATATTCCACGGACAGGATAAGCTGAGCTTGGGTCTCCTGGAGTCCGAGTCCAGCACTCAAAGCCCTACAGCCCACTGGCTGTCCCTGTCCAGGGAGGTTTGGGGATAAAGTTCAGAACCTTGGAGAGCTCCTGGGAAGGATCGGCTAAAACCCCAAGGGCCTCCACTGCTCCTACTGATGGCCACTGGTCGCTACTGGATCACTTGGAGAATTTTCACATAGGGAATCTAGGATATTGAAAGTGGATTTAAGTGGAACGAGACCCCTGATCCATCTTGGTCTCTGTTGACAACAGCAAGAGTGGAGAACTTCTTTTAGTCTGAGGTCTGAATTCAGTTTCAGAGAAGTTCTTGCAGTGGGCTGGGGTGGGGGCAAGGGCAAAAGGAAGTGGGGGGAAAATCAGCAGCAAGATTTAGCTTAAAACTCTAAACTTCATGGTAATATGGCCTTTTGGAATGTTTGGAGATCTGTAAAACTGATGGGAAACCAGAAAAGGATGGAGAAGGAGGCCCAGCTGAAGGCCAGATTCGGCACCAGGGAGGGAGGGTCCCCACCCCTGGCCTACATCGACCGGCAGCATCTCTCCAGGACTTGAGATGGCTCTCTCCTCCAGCCTGGAAGGGCCAGAAACTGAATTCTGTGACCATGCACCTTCCATGAGGGATGCAATTCTTTGCTAATTTTCTTCTCAAAGGAAGCAATGAGTGAATCTACAACTTTTACCTCCACTGTAAGAAAGTCAAAGGCAGTTCACATTTGGGGACTTATTCTATGGAAAATTCACATGTGGTCTGTTAAACAGAGGTTGGATGGGCATTTCTCTAGAGTGCTTTGTTTGTTTATTCCTGCATGGCAGAACGAGGTTGAACTAGATGGACTTCCAATTCTACAATTCTATTGATCATGTCAGTCCAGAATTCTTCTTGTCAGAAACATCTTTTTTGACCATTTTTGAAGATTGTTCAGTACTCAATACCTTCCGCTAAGTTACACTGCTCCCTCTTTCTCCAAGGCATGGTCTGCATTCTTCTGGGATGGAAAGAACACCAATTCCATCTATCCTGAAGCGTATGGGGGCATCCATTCCACCCAGATCCAATTACTTGGCCCACACACTCTTTCTCTGGTGTGCTGCAAATAGACAGTCGCTATCCTTTATCCAAGTTGGTTGAATGGGAGCTTTTCCGAGTCCCTCCTGTGCCCACTGTTCGCTAAGCAGCATTTTCTGCACCAGCAGCCTGAAAAATATGCAGAACCTCCAGAGACTGGTTAAGGAAGACAAGAGGTTTTTTTCCCCCCATTCTAAATCCAAGCCAGAAGACAAAACAGCAGGAGAAATATCACCCCATCCGTGTGGCAAAAAGGAGCTGCTGGAGAGGTGGCTTTTTATAGCCGATGATGCCCACGTTGTGCGTCTGCAGCACTTTCATCACCTCCATCACTCAAAGCCACTCAGTTGTCTAGAACACCGTTCCAAAGATGCAGAGCTGCCAGCCCAGCAATTGACTTCAAGTCAGTCCAGATTAACCCACCTGCTAAATGCAACACAGTCTGTAGGGTCAGAAGAGCAGCCCCGGAAAAAGTCCAATGTGCTCCCTTCTAGGGTTTCTGCATCTTGCTGCTTGGCAACAAAACAGGGGCAATGGTCTCTTAAAGGGACAGGACAGGTTTCCACTGAGAGCCAGCATGGTGTAGTGGTTTGGGCCAGGACTTTGGGAGACCAGGGTTCGTATTCCCACTAGGACAATGGCAACCCCCCTCTGAGCAATCTTGCCAGGGAAACTCCATGAGAGGGTCACCATAAATCTGGGTTGACTTGCAAGCAAACAGCAACAAGGATTCTTTATTTGTAGTTCAGACTAAAACCCAAAGTGGTTTCATTAGGTCTCATTGGCATGGATGCCATCAAATGCCACCCGTCATGGTCCTTCATGATCCAGCTAGATTGCTGCAACATGGGGGGAGGCGTTGAAAAGGGTTCGAGAACTCCCAACTGGTCCAAAACACAATGGCCGTTAACTCAGGCTGGGGTCTTTTCCCATTCTGCTTGGAGCACCCTGGGACTGAAATGGCGTCTCCTTTTGTATAGTTGACGCACAGCCCTTCTCCAACCCACGGGAACGGCTGTGCATCCAGACACAACCTGTCCCCTTTCTCCCTGTCTTCTCTCCCCTCTTCCCAATGCTGTTTGCTTTCTGTCATTAGTCTTCACAATCTGTTTAGGGGATTTTTTTTCCTCCCTCCTGGCTGGCAGAACGATTCCCGGGTGCCTTCGCAGCTTCTGCCGCAATTCCCATTGATTGCACTGATTTAACGACGCTAGCTGCTCCCCGGCTGCTAATCGTTATAAAAGAAGGAAAGGAAAGGCGAAAGCAGAAGAAAGACATTTGCAAAGGTGAGCATGAGGCGAAATGCTCATAGAAGGAGAACAAGGGGTGACAGTCCCCTTCACTGTGTGTTGACCTCGGTGGCCTTTCCTTAACAAGGATATTTTGGTTATGCTTATGCCCTGATGCTGGCTGCTTTTGCATTGACTTGAGCAAGGGTGGTGCTGGAGAGATGGCCAGTGGATTGTACCTCCCATCTTTCTGATTTAGTCATTAAAATCTTAGAATTGGAAGGGACTGCAAAGACCATCTAGTCTAACCCCCTGCCATGCAGGAATACACAACTAATCACTCCCAAAAGAGGCCCATTCACTCTGATTGAGGACCTCTGCAAGGCATCCTCTTCCACTATCAGACAATTCTGGCAAGAAAGAAGTGCTTCCTGATGTTTAGGTGGAATATCTTTTCTTCATGTTTAAATCCATTTTTCTTCCACGTCCTTGCCAAAATGGGGACAGGAAGTGGTGGACATCACTTCCTGTCACCATTTTGGGAAGGACGTGGAGTAAAACAGGTACTTGAGGGGGGATATATGAGGATGAGCATTTGTGTAGTGGTGTGAACGTTGGACTACAACCCTGGAGACCTGGTTTCGATTCCCCGCTCAGCCATGGAAACCCACTGGGTGACCTTGGGCCTGTCACACACTCTCAGCCCCAGAAAACCCCACGACAGGTTCTCCTTAGAGTCGTCGTAAGCTGGAAATGGCTTGAAATCGCACAACAACAAAAGCAATGTGGGTGGGCTTGGGGATTTTTTGCCTGGCTTTGGACAGTCATTTGAAAATTGTACCAATTTTTTTGTGTTGGGGGGCTTTGGGGAGCTGGTAAGGGATGTGGGGGGCCTGGCTAGACAGGTCTGTGATGTCCACCTACCTAAACTCACCGGCTTCTACATCTCAGCAGCGGCAAGCTCAAGCTAACACAAGCCTCTTCTCGCAATGATTTTCTCCCCAGTAACGTTGCAGAGAATAATAATAAAAAAAAGGTGCAGGCTTTAATGGCATAAAACTTGACATGATTTGAAATTAACCTTTTAGTGAATCTTTCACATGCAATGTGAAATAACAGCACCGGTTGCGCGATGACAGTTTTGTAGGTGAAAACATCAAAGCCCAACCTGCTGCAGACTGATCTACCTTTGAACACCCAAGGGTACCCGAGCTTGGCAAGTCTCCGTAGACTAGACGGGGGGGGGGGAGAGGAAGATCTAAGATCTCGCACTATTTGAAGCACAGTCATTCTAACTAGGATTTAATTCAGCCTTCCTTTGCACTCGGTTTCTGCTTCGTCTTTTTAAAAAAGAAAGAATACAAGCTTCGAAGAGGGGAACGCAGGATAAAAGCAAGAGAGATATTATTCCTGACTGTCAAGCGATAATAATGCATAAATACATGAAAATTTAACCGGTACAGTTCCTTTCATCCTGCCACTTTGTCCGACGGCAAAACCTTGGAGACACGCTCGGAATTATGCAACAAAACATCCACCTGAGAAACTAGATTCTGGAGCAGTCCCTGGATGTCTCAGCAACGACTTAATCCCTATCCATATTTGAACTGAAACTTGGAATTTGATCTTTCAAAAGTAATTAGTTACAGAGTGAAGACTCCATCCATAACTCAGTTAGCAATTTCAATCACTCTTATGCTTATATCTATTCAATCACTCTTATGCTTATATCTATCTATCTATATCTATATTTTAAAGTAACACTTTCCTTTCTCATTATTCAGACTACTTAAAGGAGTGGCCTTTTTTAGTTACTTTTAAAAATCAGAACGATACAAGCCTTTGGGGAAAAAAAAGTAAATATCTAAGTTGGGAGGCTATGCATTCCTTGAAACTGCGGAAAAAGTGGAGTTATTCCTTATTGGGTTACCTAATGTAATTTAGTTCCATCTTAGGGCATATGCAGACTCCACAATTATAGTAGTTTGATAGCAGTTTTAACTACCATTGCTCCACCCAAGGGACTTTAGGGATTTATAGTTTGATGAGATATTGAGCACTCTGAATGAATCTCACCAAGAAAACCCTGTGATAGGTCACAAATGACTTCAAGGCACACAACGACACCAATGAGGTGGGCCTATTTTGGAATTTTCTTGCCATGATCTGTTCAGAGGCATTGCCTTCTTTGGAGGCTGAGAGAGTATGACTTGCCCAAGGTCACCCAGTGGGTTTCCATGGCTGAGCAGGTATTCGAACCTTGGTCTCCAGAGTTGTAGGCCAATACTCTATCCGTTACACCATAGGGATTGACGCTGATCACATGCCTGGCTGCTTTTCACCATAGATGGTAGCATGGGAAATGAGATTTGACTCTGTAGAACCCCGGTGTCCAGACAGCATGGCCCAGTCCCAAGACTTAGGTGGAAATACAGACAGGATTTTCCCCAACAGACATGAATGGGACCATACTTACTGCAGCCCAGCCTGGATGAGAAAGGGAGAGTCGATGAGGCTCCAAGCATTTTTATAGAGAAGATGTATTAATTAGGCAAACACCTGGGGGAGGCTGCTGGCTTTTAAATACAAGAGAGAGGGTGGGGAGAAGTAGGTTGCAGACAACCGTTCTTTCCAGTGGAAGCAACGTGGTCTTCTCTTGATCCCGGTTTTGTGTTCATGGAAAACCTTGACTCTTGCTTTGTGCACTGACTGTGCTGCTGAATACACCTTGAACTGACGCTCTGAATTTATTGCTGACTTGGACTGCTGAAACAAAAATGCTAATGACTGATAAGCTGTTATAAACCTTGTCCGTGGCTGCTTGTAAACCTTGAACTATGGCTGGCTTTTTGGATGGAACACGAGATGGCCTCCCCACTTCCCAAAGAACCACCTTGGAGTGGGTTTCTTGGCTACAAAGGTGCCCTTTGCTAGCCAAATCGGAGGAGCTGAGTTATCTCGCAGAACCTGTCAGTCATCTCTGCCCAAGCCACTTACTTCCCCCCCAAAAGGTTTTGTCTTAAAAAAGCTGACTGCTGCTATTAGGTTGTGTGATGCACTTGTCACATTAAATTTCCTTCCCTTTCACGTTCTGAGTTCCTTGCTGGCCCAAAATAATCTTCACATGTTTCCCACACTCCGGCATTGTCCCCCTCTAAAAATAGCAGGCTCCGTTTATCTTTTTTAGTAATTAACCAGTGCTGAATCTGCACAAGCGCATCCACACCAATCGCAAACTTCCCGGTAGATTTTAGGCTGCTTGCTTGGATCGATGGGGACAGAAGGATCTTGAAATAATCAATGTGGGTTTGGAAGATAACCAAATCCTTCAGAACCAGAATTTTTTAAAGCTTCTCTTAGCCCAGAGCTGTGCATGGTGTTGTTCAACTGTAATTTCCAGCACTCCTCACTGCTAGCTGTGTTGCCAGGAGTTGCTGGGATTTGCATTTCATTGCTACCAGGTGGCTAGTATGATTTTTAACTCTGTTTTAAAGTGTTTAATTCCCACTCCTATCCTGGCAGAATGAAATTAACAAAAGCGTGGTGGCGGCGGGGATTGTGATGATATCCAATCGTTTCGCAATCAGTTTGAAAGCCAGCTTGAGTCTGGTAGATCCTGGCTTTTCCACAAAGCTGGACTCAAAAATGGCTTAGCAATTCAAACAGATACAGTCTAGCTAAAACATGCAGAAGGGCCTAAATCCTGTTGCTGGTCCCAAGTAGAGTCCCAAGGGCCATCCAATCTAACTCCATTCTGCCATGTTGGAAGACACAATCAAAGCACTCCCTTTGACAGAAGGCCATTGAGCCTCTCTTTAAGAACATCCAGCACACTCTGAGGCAGCCTATTCCACTGTCCCACTGCTGTCCAGCTGTCCCACCGGACAGCTCTGACCGTCAGGAAGTTCTTCCTCATGTTAAGTGGAATCTCTTTTCCTGGAGTTGATGCCATTGCTCCATGTCCTAGTTTCTGCAGCAGCAGAAAACAGGCTTGCTCCATCTTCCCAATGACATCCCTTCAAGTATTGAAACATGGCTATAATGTCTGCTCTGATCCTTCTCTTCTCCAGGCTACACATACCCACCTCCCTAAGCCGCTTCTCAGAGGGCTTCATAGTTTCCAGGCCTTTGGTCATTTTGGTTGCCCTTCTCTGGGAACTGCAACCTATGCAGTGGCACTTTCTTGGATGTGTGCAACTATGCATCGGTGGATTCAGTGGATTGCTTGATTCACTGGAGTTGGAAAAACAGCAGACATGTTTACAGGGACACAGTAGGTTGCAAAAATGTTGGTATCCGACAGAAAAGAGAAGGTTAAGATGGGACTTGATAGCCATGTTTAAATATTTGAAGGGGGTGTCATATTGAGGAGGGAGTGGGCTTGTTTTCTGCTGCTGCAGAGACCAGGACAAGGAGCAATGGATTCAAGCTGCAGGAAAGGAGATTCCACCTGAACCTCAGGAAGAATTTCCTGACGGTCAGAGCTGTCTGGCAGTGGAATCTGCTGCCTCAGTGGGGTGTGGTGGAGTCTCCTTCCTTCTTTGGAGGTTTTTAAAGAGAGGCTGGATGACCATCTGTCAAAGGGAGGGCTTTGATGGGTGTTCCTGCATGGCAGAAGGGGCTTGGACTGGATGGCCCCTGGGGTCTCTCCAACTCTAGGATTCTCTGAAAGGTGGAGTAGCACAACCACCTCTGAACCCAGTGTATATAGGTACCCTGCACAAGCACAGTATAGGATGTTGGCTAACACCTAGTGTGTCTGGCCTTTTATGGGACTTTCAAGAAAGATTTATAGCAGCATCTTGTAATTTTCCAGTGATGTGGTCAAACAACAGTTGAGGGGGGATTTTTTTTTGTTTTTTTGGCAGTGTGTGTCTTAGCAGTAATAACAATGCCAATTGTATTGACATAAAGACATCTCATTCTCTTGCAAATGTGTCAAGAGTTGTGTTGACGTTTGGCTAATAGTTCGGTGGGCAACATCCGGCGTCATGAGCCTTCGTGGAGCTTTGGCTCTCTGACAGATGGGGGAAACCCTTGACGGGAAAAGCCAGCAGCCAGATGCAATCGTTGCTTTTGACAAGGAGAAAATTAAGTCCTCTTGGTCTTGTGCCCGGCCTGTGCAAAGAGTTGTGGACAGAGATGGAAAGTGTTTTCAGAGGGTTTGGAACCGCAATTCACTTCCTTAGCGGGGCCACCCAAGAGGCCAACCCCTTTCAGGCTGTGACAAAGTGGCTTTCAGTGCAGGATCCGCCCGGCAGGATTGTGGGTCAGCTGTTGCAAAATCTGGCTCAAGGTTTCCATTAATTCCGTGCCAGTCCCACCCCTTATAAGCAAGGTGCGTGTAAGAGGTGCAAACTTTTGCTTTTCTTCTTCATTCTTTCATGCAAGAACAAATCATATCAAAAGTTTTTCTGAGTGGGCAAGATGATGAGAGGTTTTGTCCATATGCATGCACACACAAAGATATACGGATACATATACATATAAAGAGTGTTCCAAAAATGTACATACACTTTAACAGCTAATAGTAGCTTATGGTGATTTTCTGAAGGCTAAGTAAATGTATTGAAGAACCAATGTTATAATAATGATTTAATCAGAATTACAAATTCAATCTTAAATTACCATTTTATGTACAGTGTCCAAACTGTCGTCCCTGCACAGCAATGCATGGCTTGCATTGTTGAAACACAGCCCTGCAAACCTTCCTTAATGTTTCTTTTGTAATTTTAAACATTTCTTTATATTGGGATCTTTAATCCTGTTAAGGTCGCTTTTTTTGTTTTGTTTTGTTGTTTGAAAAAATGTTGCAAAAAATATACAAAATTATAAGTTGTCAGGGGTGTATACCTTCTTCGACGGGACAGCCAGTATATATTGTTGTTGTATTTCTGGAGTTTTTCATGAAATATTTGTTCATACATAACCATTGTTTTTTGGGCAAAAAAACAAACCCCTTTTTGGCTTTGCAAATGGAGGATCAAAATACACTTTTTGTGACGGGAGGAAAAAAAACATTTTGCACAAAACCCGAGGGTTTTTTTTTTTTGGAAGAAAAAAAGAAACCCAAGCAATGGAATCCTTGATCAGCTACAGTTATGTATCTATAACTCAGGCCATTTCCACACTAGGCTGTTATAGAGCTATAATTCCACTTTCAACATCCTAGGAAATCCTGAGGTTTGCAGTTTCGGGAGGAGCCGGCCGGCAATCTGCTGCTACAATCTGCTGCTACATGCTATAAGGTTAGGAGCCCCCACAAAAATGGAATAAAATTGCAAAGATCAAAATGTGTGTGTCCGTGGGAAGGGGGCTGAGGCGTGGTGGGGAGAGCAGGCACCCGGATCCAAACCAGGTCAGGGAAAGGGGGTGAGTTGGCCTGGTGGCCCTAGACTTCCTCTCTCCTGCCCTTGGGTTTGTGGGGGGCAGCAGGAGAGGATTTGTGGTGCTCAGAAATCGGGCTGTGACCCATCCTTAGCTGGCCGTGCAGCAGCTGGTGGAGGAGGAGCAGAGGTGGCATTTTAAAAGGCTGCTTGGCCTGATCGGAGCTGCTGAAAGGGACGTTTCCCCTGGAAAAGAAGTGCTGGGGGGGGGGGGCAGGGACTGGAGAAACTTGCAAATAATCAGATCCAGAAAAGTGAAACTGGCAAATGTGGAGGGCCACTTGTACTTCAATTGATGTAGACTGAGTTCAGATTGCAAACATAGTTTGCAGTCAATTCACTCAGCGAGTGGGAGAAGAAGAGAGGGCCAGTTCTTGCCATTCCCAGTTCTTCAGGAAAAGCAAACAACTGCAGCCTCTCTTCGCTTGTAACCTCTGTCATCTTGTCTATGCTCTGATGTTGCTTGGCTACATGCATCCCAGGTTTCATCTGTGAAATGTTAGAGAATATATTATTCTTGCTGGTTTGTGCTATTGCATTTGGCCTCATCAACTGGCTTTGCTTTCTTGCACCTCTTCTCCCCATCACCCACTTCCCAGCCGCCAGCCCTGTGTGGCATTCTCATTAGCATCCCGGGCATCGCCACCACTTTTTTGTCCCTGACCTTCTGCTGCCAGGAACATTGGCAAAGAGGACTTCTTAGCTGACACTTTTCCCCTGAGCTTCATTTTTCTCTCTCTCATTTTGACTGGTTCCCCTTCCACCCAGCCCAGCACTGCTCTGCCACTTCATACCCGCGTGAGGTTTGCTTCTCGCTGCCTTTCGAATAAATAAATGAATCATCTCTGCTTCTTTTCCCTAAGGACACCGAGTCCCTTTCCCCCAATGACTGGGGCATGCAAGGCATCCTGCTATTAATGGGAAATCTGACCATTGCTCGAGGGCAAACAATCTCCACAGCTGCAAAATGCAGGGACCAAATATCCAGCAGAATTCCAGTTTTGTGGGCATAGGTGTGTGTGTGTTTGTGGGAGGGGGCTGATAGTGGTTGAGAACAATACATAGCAAGCATCACTAGGTGGCATTGCCTTCCTGGTTGTGCCAGCCTTCCTAATCCCAAATTTCCCCAACCAGAAAAAACAGGTGGCGATTTGTTTGTTTGATGGTTTCCAAAAGGAAAATGAGATCGGAACAGTTATCGTGCCAACTGTAGTGGGAAAGAGGCACCTGTGGTTTTGGGCACTGGGGTGATGCCCAGGAAAGTGGTGGAGTCTCTTCCTTCTTTGGAGGTTTCTAAAGAGAGGCTGGATGGCCGTCTGTCAAAGGGAGGGCTTAGATGGTTTCTTCCTGCATGGCAAAGTGGGGTTGTGCTGGAGGATCCTTCGGGTCTCTTCTCTTCCAACTCTAAGATTCTGTGATTCTGGGAAAAGCCCCTTTAGCAAGGATTTTTCTCTCTATTTCTAAATAGGAAAATATGTGTTCTTTTTCCCTCTCTCTCTTTCTCTGTATGTGTGTATTGCAGCAACAAGCTGTGAGCAACTGTGTTTGGTGCTTAATAATGTCAGCAGGGCTTATCCCTACAGAGAACCCTGGAAGGATCCTGGATTGGCAACCATACCTATCATAAAGGAAAGATCTCAAAAAGGCAGTTTAGACCTCAAATAATTCCGTGCTGGAGGTCAGAACATGAAATGGCCCCTGCTGTATATGCACAGCATTGCCTCTGTGATTATTATTAATAATTGCAATTATTGTGTGTAGCATCATCAACAGGCATGGGGCACTTAGATGAATTTTATAATGAAACAAGCTGTTCCCTGCCCCCAAGGAGAGTACACACTGCACACTGATGATGAAGGTGCTTTGTTTTTCTCAGTCTGGTTTGGAAAAAAAAAGTTTAATTTGTTTTTAACAGGGTTTGTAATTTGCCTTGAGCCTCTGAAAGTTGGCACAGAAAGGTTTGTTTTTAAATAGATGGAAGGTGGGCTGTTACATATCTGCAGAGTCATGGGTATCTTTGGGGGCAAGGGCTAAGGCCAATACTCAATAGAGAAATTATGTAACATAAAGGTACTCCGGTATCATTGGGCAGCCCAAGGGCCATCCAGTCCAACGCCCTTCTGCCCTGCAGGGGGACACCATCAAAGCATTCCTGAACGATGACTATCTGTTGGAGATCTCAGCATTCTCTCCCCCCCTCCATCTTGTTGTTAGAACAGATGGGCAATAGCCAGATAGGGCCTCCCTTTCTGTTGCATGCCAGATCTTCTCCACTTGCCTTTCTCTGTCTTTTATTGCATGATCATAAATACTTTTGGTGCTCAGATCATGTGACCCAGGACAGTTGCTTGGGTCATCGGTCTTATAAAAGTTAAGACCCCCCCCTTTGTTCTCAATGGCTGCTTTCCCTGAACTCTTCGCATGCTCCGAGTTTGAGTCCCATCAAGGAGGATGGTGAGTTGAACTGAAGAATCTCCTATTCACTAGATTAGACAGGTAGCAGGCTCTCTCAATACAGATGTAAATGAAGGGTCATTAGTAAAGTATTTAGTCTTTTATTCAAAGCTACCTGCATCTGTGTTTATTCCAAGTACCAGTCTGAAGCCACAAGTCATTAGATAAAACTTCTACCACTTCTCTGTGTGACTTTGCTAAATGAAGATTGGATCCTGACAGTTTCAGTCTCATTTTTCCCACACTATCCAGCCTCTGTTTATGCACCGCCAAAAAAGGAGACTCCACCACACTTCAAGACAGCAGTGTATTCCTCTGTCCAACAGCCCTTATTGTGAGGAAGTTCTTCCTAATATTTAAGTAGAATCTTTTTTCCTGTGGTTTGAAGCCATTGGTCCTTGTCCTAGTCTCTGGAGCAGCAGAAAACAGGCTTGCTTCATCCTCCCTATGACATCCCTTCAAATATTTAAGCATGGCTATCATCCCACCTCTTAACCATCTCTTCTCCAGGCTAAACATCCCCTGCTCCCTAAGCCACTCCTCAAAGGGCTTCATGGCTTCTGGGCTTTTGACCCTTTTGGTCAGCCTCTTCTGGACACGTTCCAGCTTCCCAGTACGCTTTTTGAATTGCACTGCCCTGAGCTGGTGCAATCTCCCACTCTTACTCTGCTTTGTCCCAGACCTCGCCTGGAATCCTGTGTCTGGTTCTGGGCACCACAATTCAAAAAGGGTATTGACAGTCTGGAACGTGCCCAGATAAGGGTGACCAAATTGGTCAAAGGCCTGGAAACCACGCCAGTGGCTCATCACTGCCTTTCCTCAAGATAGAGCCACCCATGCTATACTCGCTTGGACTGTATTTCTTTGTATAAATGGAGGCTAAAATCCTGTTGCTGTTTTCCCCATGGGTAACGTTACTTGATGGAAGCAGTTGGACATTTCCGTTCAGGGAGGAATGTCTGCGCTCTGCTCAAGGTGGATGAAATGGAGTTATGTGTGTGATGCCATGATGTCTGTGGGTATCAACTTCATATAGATCAGCATTGCACACAGGGGTGCCTTGCACACTAATGTGCCTTGTGGCTGGACGCAGGTGTGCTGTTGGTTCTGGATTTTGTAGTACACTTGACATCTGATTGGTGGTGCAATGCTCTCATTCAGCAGAAGGATGGCAGAATGCAATTACTGTATCCTTCCATCATTTACGCTATGGAGTTCCAATATGGGGTCTTGGCCTGTTTGTTTTAATTTGATTAGTTATTGTAAGAACTTTCAGATTCTCTTTGGTTGCTTTGGCCATTTGCATAGTATACTTTACCTGTTGGATGAAGCAGACCGGTCCCTCCAAGATTTATTCCATGATCAACATATTCATCTTTAAGATACCACAAGACTTTGGGTTCTTTCTGTAGAGAAAGGGCCCTTTGTAGCTCTCTTTTGGGTTCTTTATATCCCCCAGACCTGCTCCTTTCTCCTCTCTGTGCACCACACCTTTTGTAGCTGACAATTTTCTTTCTGTCGGCTCCGAGTAGCACTGACGTCATGATTGCCTGTGGCACTTAGATTCTGAAAAGTGCGGATGCAAGCAGAACCTCGCTGTCGAACACAGTCATCCTGAGCAGGTTAGATTTTCTTTGGCTGTGCTGTGCACAGTGGTTTTGCAACCCAGCGAAAGAAAAGAGAGAGATTTGCTGAAATTACATTGTGAATATAAAAACATTCTTACAGGGAAACCTCCTGCTTCATTCTCAGCAAAGCTTCCCTTCCCAGAACCTCTCAGAGATAGCCAGTCTTGTGCACGGAGGGGCAACCACCGCGGATAGGAATTGTTGTTTCTGTCGTTGTTGCCATTCTGCCCGCAACACAGGTCTTTGTAAACAGTCTTACGTATGCGCAAAATTGAATTGAGTGGTTGCACAACATCCGGGCTGCTAGGATGTTACAACATGCAGGCATCTGTTGCACAAAGACAGCCAGTGGTCTGAGAGTGAGACACCAGAGCCTCAGCCATGGGGGGCACCAAAGGACATGAGGGGGCTCCCTGACGTCCATCCAGACCCCATCTAGGAAGTGCCAGAGCACAACGGCAGCCCTTGATGTGCATCAGAAGTGTCCAACGCATTCCATATGTGGTGGACTTGTAAGAAGGCAAAAAGTTATTGGACCAAGATCTGCATGTTAATCTAAACAAAAATTAAAGGTGGTTTGTGTAATGTCACTGGGAATGTTTTTTGCTGGGTATTACAGATAAAGAATTGGACAGCAAATACGGATTACTTCTTTGATTATGATAACAGCAGCAAGGGCATTGTTTGCTCAAACCTGGAAACAGGCAGAGGCATCGATGATGGAAGCATGAATTGTTAAGGTTGCAGAGTTGGCCCAAATTGGGAAACTAATGTGGGTTTTAAAGGATAAGCCTAATGAAGATTTTTTGGGGGAAGCATTGGAAACCATTTATGGACTTTTTGAGCTCTTGGTCAATGCAATGAGCTCAGTGCAATCTAACAATGCGGTAATCTCTGGCTAGAGTTACTAGTAATTCTAGTAGAATTACTTAGTTGGAAAGTAGGAGACTCTAGGGAAAAAAAAAAATCAGATGTTAAGAGATGAAGACCCCAGAGATGACCTTTGTCTTTTCTAGTGATTACTTGTTTCATGGCTTGGAGACATCACAGAGCAATGTCTAATGCAGTGGTTCTCAACCTGTGGGTCCCCAGATGTTCGTGGACTTCAGCTCCCAGAAGCCCCAGCCACTATGGTCAATGCTCAGGGCTTATGGGAGCTGAAGTTCACAAACATCTGGGGACCCGCAGGTTGAGAACCACTGGTCTAATGGGTAACCTGGGCCATGTTCCACTGGAGGGCTTTAGAAAATTTCAGTTTTGCTGCTTCTAAGGATGTTGGTGGACCACAGACAACATGGCAAATCATTGAAAAGTGGACTGCCCCAAAGGTGTGCGGGGGAGCTTCATGTACCTGCTATAAATAAAGCAGACTAATGCATAATTCCGCTTCTGTATAGGCTGCGGCTATCATGTTTTTAACTTGGCCTAATTGGCAGGAATGAAGATAGAAATATTACAGCGGAGATGTTCTTTTCATGATGAACAGAAGGTTTTTTTCCCCCAAATGAAATTGGTAGTTATCTTACACTTCCTTCAGTTGCTCAGATGTTGAAGTCTGGCTTGTGTGCGAGCGGATTGCAACGTAACTGATTAATTGGTTTAAAAGCAGATGATGAATCAACCTGAAAACCCGTTAGTCAGCCGAGGGGCCCTCGAAGAAACCAATTTTGAAAAACGGCGTGATGCGTCAGCAAATTGGAACAAGCTTTACGATATTGTCTTACCTGCGCCCGGTGTTTTTAATAACGTTTCCTGCCCCGCACAGGAAATGGCCTGGCGCGCGCCATCCCACTGCAAGCCACCTGCCACCGCGGGTTGCCGTCTCCATGGCAATGGCATGATAAAAACCAATCTGAATTCAATTCCAGGAGTAATGAGAAGAGATAATTTTGCACTCAATCAATCACTGTCAGCGGCTGCTATCAGACAATCAGTCATGATGTCAGTCATACTCCCAGCAAAGTTTTTTTCCCTCTCCCTCTCTCTCATTGGAAGAAGGTCCAGTCAGGAAAGAATCATAGGACCCTAAGGGCTGGAAGAGACCCCCAGGGCCACCCAGTCCATGCAGGAGACACAATCCAAGCCCTCCCTTTGACGGATGTTTGTCCAGCCTCTCTTTAAAAACTTCCAAAAGAGGAGGAAGCTCTACCACTCTCCACTGAGGCAGCATCATATTCCACTGTAACTGTTCTTACCATCAGGAAGTTCTTCCTAAGGTTTAGGTGGAACCTCTCTCCTGAAGTTTGAAGCGACTGACCCATGTCCTAGTCTCTGAAGTAGCAGAAAACAAGCTTGCCCCATCTTGCCTATGATGACATCCTTCCCAATATTTCAACATGGCTATCGTGTCACCTCTCAACCTTCTTTTCTCCAGGCTATATCTACCCGGCTCTATAAGCTGCTCCTCACAGGGCTTCATGGTTTCCAGGCCTTCTACCATTTTGGTTGCCTTCCCATGGACACATTCTATCTTGTCAATATCTTCCCTCAACTGTGGTGCCCAGGACACAGGATTCCACTTGGGGTCTTCCTAAGGTTTTGGTGGAATCTCTTCGTAGATTCCTAGAGCTGGAAGAGACCCCAAGGGCCTCCAGTCCAACCCCATCCTGCCTCTGCTTAAAAACCTCCAAAGGAGACTCCACCACACTCCATGGAGGCAGCAGCAGATTCCACTCCCAAAGAGCTCTGACCATCAGGAAGTGCTTCCCGAGGTTCAGGTGGAATCTCTTTTCCAGTACTTTGAAGCCATTGCTCTTTGTCCTATAACCCTGGAGACATGAGTTCGATTCCCCGCTTGGCCGTGGAACCCCACCGGCTGACACTGGGTACATCACACACTCTCAGCCCCCAGATAGGATCACCTTAGGGTTGTCATAAGTTGAAAGTGACTTGAAAGCACACAACAACAACAAGTATTTCACATGTTAGCTGGGATAATTCTTGGAGCTGGAGTCTAACATTGTAACTTTTCCTCCCCAAACATAAGCTCCTGTTTTTATTTAAAGGGAATTTTCAAGTTTGACCTTTCTGGGCTGCCTTTTCAGTGCCATCCTGTAACAGTTTCAAGAGAGATTTACGCCCTTCCCAGACATGCAAGCTAAGAGAGATTTCTGAAAGGAGGAGGAGGAGAGGAGTGTTCCCCCAGGCCCCAGGCTGGTTTGGACTCCTAACCTTAACCTGCTGTACAAAGACACCTTAGGCAAATGACTGGATCGGACTGATGTATGAGGAGCCAGAGTGGGGAGACAGCTTGTTGGCATTTCTCCCGCAAAGTTGGATTCGACTGAACTTTTACAGTGCCCATGGGATGTGGGGAAGTCAAAGCAAGAACAATTGGATGGTAGAGATGCAGCTGGGGCAGGATTTATCTATCTCCTTAAATCTCTCTTGTGGTCCCTGCCTTGCCAGCAGTGGAACTGTGGAAGTATTTTGTTCAAATCCACCTCCCTCCACCTCCTTTCCAGGTGTGCCCTTCAGGTTGCCCTCCCACCAACTTTCTGAGGTTGGAAAGAGAAGATACGGGAACCACCCTTCCCAGCTGCATTACGTGAGGATACCTTTTAAGAGTGTTTGGAAACTTCAGCTTGTCCAAAGAGCTTCAGCCAGACAGTTAACTCATAGGATCATAGGACTGTAGAACCCCAAGGGCCATCGGTTCCACCCCCCTGCCATTCAGGAATATACCGTCAAAACATTCCCGACAGATGGCCATCCAGGTTCTGTTTCAAAACCTCCAAAGAAGGAGACTCCAATACACTTTATTGGGGCGGCACATTCCTCTGCTGAATTGCTCTTACCATCAGGAAGTTCTTCCTAATATTTAGGTGAAATCTCTTTTCCTGAAGTTTGAAGCCAATGCTCCATGTCCTAGCCTCTGGAGCAGCAGAAAACAGCCTTCCTCCATCCTCCATGTGACAACCTTTCAGATATTTAAACATACCTATCATGTCCCCCATTAACTTTCTTTTTTGCAGGCTAATCATCCTCAGCTCCCTTAGCCTCTCTGCCTAGGGTAGTGGTTCTCAACCTGTGGGTCCCCAGATGTTCGTGGACTTCAGCTCCCAGAAGCCCCAGCCACTATGGTCAATGCTCAGGGCTTCTGGGAGCTGAAGTCCACGAACATCTGGGGACCCACAGGTTGAGAACCACTGGCCTAGGGCTTCATAGTTTCCAGGTCTTCGACCATTTTGGTTGTCCTCCTCTGGACATCTTCCACCTTGTCAATATCCTTCTTGAATTGTGGTGGCCAGAACTGGACACAGTATTATTCCAGGTGGGGTCTGACGAAAGCAGAACAGAGTAGTACTGTTACTTCCCTTGATCTAGACGCTACATTCCTATTGATGCAGCCTAGAATCGCATTGGCTTTTTTAGCTGCCGCATCACACTGCTGACTCATATCCAGCTTGTGGAGAACATACAGCTCTGTTTTTTCAACAGTTCCACTGGCTGCTGCTCCATTTCCAGCTACAACTGGAAGTGTACTTATGCATGTGGTAGTCATGTAAAGAAGCAAAAAATTATTGGAAAAAAAACATAATAAGGTTAGCAAAATATTAAAGATTTGCTTCTATTTAAAACTTGAAATTTATCTATTAAATATGATAGATGAGCAGTTAGAATTTAAGATAAATAATAAATTAATATTATCCATGATCACCACAGCAAGGATATCCTTTGCTCAAAAGTGGAAGGAGCAATTACTTTGGCTTTTTAAGACATTAGATAGGATGGGAGTAAAAAAACTTAATGGTATTAATTAAAGAGAAAACATTGCAAGAATTTGGAAATGGGTGGGAACCAATTATATCTAAATGTATATGTAAATCAATAATATATACATGTATGTAAATCAAGAACTTAAAAGAATATGACTATACTGTTTGTATAGTGACTATGTTTGTAGTTATTATTTTAAGAGGATAATTATGATCTTTTAGAATAAATGGTAGAAGGTTTGATAGAATTATTCTTAAAATGAAGAGGTTATTGGAATTGAATGTAAATTCGAGGAAAAAATATTTAAATGGAAGACATAAGGGGGAGGCTGAGAGAGTGTGACTGCCTGAGGTCACCCACAGGGTAGGGATTTGAACTCTGGTCTCCCGGAATCTGAGTCCAGCCTACAGACCACTGCATCCTACTGGCTGTCATGATGTGAAATGCAGCAAGGGGGCATATAGGTGCCCCTCTTTTGCCATCTCCCTCCGTGGCAGGCACCCTGGTAGAGCAGAATTACAGCCGGAAGGAGCTGCATTTCTTTTCCCTTGCTTGTCTCCCACATTGTCATCTTGCATCGCTGTGGCAGGGCGAGGGGAATATCCCCGGGGAAACATTTTTTGTAGAGGAAAGAAAGCACTGCATTGGCATTATTTTTCCACATTATTTTTCCCCTGTGAAAATATTTACATGACTACAGTGAGTCGGGGAGACTTGCTCTTGCATAGTCTTCGAGTTTTTTTTTAAATTTTATTCTTTGCTTTCTGTTGGCATGGCAGTATCTCAGCAGAGCAGAAATATCCAGGTTTGATCCTACAGTATTTTTTGCGGGTGGGGAGGAGGAAGAGAAAGGGAATGAATCTGGACAATTTTTGCCAAGAGAGATGTTTTTCTGGGGAGGGAAATTAAATGCCCAGTTGCCGTTACAGCTGCTTGGAAGAGAGGCCCCTGTTATTTACCATAGCTCCATTTCGCATGGAACTGTCGGCCTAGTCCAGCAAGCCTGGTCGTATAATTCATATTCTGCGTCAATATGCTTGGGAGATGCCCTTCTCTGTGGACAGTCTTATTTTAGGCTCTTCCATTTCCTTGGTGCATTCACAATGAACCCGAAATCCTGCTGGAATGTGTCTAATTTGAAAGTTTTATCCGCTGGGGCTGGCAATTCAAATAGTAAGCTAAGAGCATTAGTGCCGTGCCCGCAAGAGTGCAAAGCTAGCAAATTTGCATGCGCGGGAGGGAGAGGAGGGTCCCTCGTCCCTCCCTCCCTCTTTCTGTTTTTCTCTCTCTCTTGCAAGGGTTGAGGTGCTACAATGAATTATGCCCTTTATTAGTTTAGCTCCAGCATTTGCTCTTGAATTCTGGAGGATGGAAAACCCACTAAGATGCTTTGCATTATGAGCAATGGAACATTTAAAGTAGAGAGAAAGAGAGAGAGAGAGAGGAAAGGTGGCTTGCTAGGATGCAGTGGGCAACTGCAGAAAAGTGGGGCGAGAGCAATTTTGGTTGGCCACATGAGAAGCATTAGTGCATCTAGCAGCAACCTTGCATTTTCATTTCCCAGTTTTCGTCCAGGCTTTGGAGGAACTCTCCATGGTTCCGAAGCATGTTTCCAAATAAATTTGGACAGGTTCTTCAAAACAAGCAAAACCCTGGGATGGATTTGCTGCCCCACTGACATGGGAAGCACCATCCCATGGTTGTTAGTGAGCAATTCACCGGGACGGTGCACTAGCAAGGCTGCTCATATGTATCCATGCTTCCAGTGAGGGAGTCTTGAGGGAGCTTCATGGATATTGAATAAGTTCTTATGAGGGGACCAGGGCGTTATGGGGTTTGAATATTGAACCAGGACTCTGGAGACTAGGGTGAGGAGAGGAACTGAACCAGCTACTCTTTTCCTCTTGGTAGGCCAGGGTTCAAATCCCTGCTCAGCCATGGAAACCCACTGGCTAACTTTGGGCAGGTCTCACTCTCTCAGCCTCAGGGGAATGCAAAGGCAAACACCTCTGAGAAAAAAAAACCTTGCCAAGAAAACCCAGTGACAGGTTGGGTTGGAAATGACTTGAAGTCACACCACAACAACACACATAGACACACACAAACATGAAATATATGTGACCCAACATGGTGCAGTGGTTTGACTCTTAGACAGAAGCCATTTCCGCACTAGGTTGTTATAGCACTATGATCCCACTTTCAACATCCTATGGAATCCTGGGGTTTGCAGTTTTGGGAGGGGCCAGTCGGCCCCTCCCAAATTGAAAGTGGAAATCATAGTGCTATAACAGCCTAGTGCGGAAATGGCCTTAGACTTTAGAGAACAGGCGTCAAATTCACGGTTGGCCATGAAAGCCCTCTGCGTGATCTTGGCCAAGTCCCACTCTCTCAGTCTCAGAGGCAAGCAGGGAGAACAAATCTTTCCAAGAAAACTCCGTGATGGGTTCACTTCAGGGTTGCCATAAGTCAGAAATGGCTTGGAGGCACACAACCATAATAACCACAACAAGATGGCCCTTGAGGTAGCATCCAGCTCTATGATTCTGTGATTCTAGCTGGTATGATAGCCCTCTTTAATATCTGGATGGCATGCGGAAGATGGAGAGAGCTTGTTTTTTGCTGCTTCAGAGACCAGGACATGGAGCAGTAGATTCAAATTATAAGAAAGCAGGTTCTATCTCTTCATGAGGAAGAACTTCCTGACATTAACAGTGAAAAAGATGGTGGTGGAATCTCTTTTTCTGTAAGACTTTAAACAGAGGTTGGAGTAGGCATTTTTCAGGACTGCTTAAATTGTATATTCTTGGAAAGAAGATGACTAGGTGACCCTTGGAGTACTTTCCAGCTCTGTGATTCTAACATTACCTGATGATGCTACAAGATTGCCTTTGCTGAAGAAAACAGCATAAAGATTTTTTCCTAAAAGAAAAGAAAGGAACTCTTTTTTTCTTCCTAACTGATCCACTCGGACTTTCCCTCCTTGCTGCAGTCCTCCCAAAAAAGACAGAGAGCAGGCTGTCCACAGTTCAAAGCGAAGCAAACAATCAAGGGAACACAGGGATGGCCAGAATGGATGTTCACTGTAAAAAAGAACTAATAGTGTCACACTTGGGTGGATTTAGCTTTCTGGCTTCAATTAAAACTGGGCATTTTTACATCCCTCTCAAGTGCCATCAATATCTACTCCATATGTGCGGGGTCTGATTCATTTTGCTGTTGGAAGGGACAAGGTGGGGAGAGGGACAGAGAAGGTACAAGCAGCTCAACAGTGGAATCTGCTGATGCCTCAGTGGAGTCTGGGGAAGTCTTCTCCTTTTTGGAGGTTTTTAAAGAGAGGCTGGATGCCATCTGTCCAAGGGAGGGCTTGGATTGTGTCTTCCTGCATGGCAGAAGGGGGTTGCACTGGATGGCCCCTTGGGGTCTCTGCCAACTGTGGTGGAGTCTCTTCCTTCTTTGGGTGTTTTAAAGAGAAACTGGACGGCCATCTGTCCAAGGGAGGGCTTGGATTGTGTCTTCCTGCGTGGCAGAAGGGGGTTGCACTGGATGGCCCCTTGGGGTCTCTGCCAACTCTGCTGCTTCGGAACGTGGTGGAGTCTGTTCTTTCTTTGGAGCTTTCTAAGCAGAGGCTGGGTGGCCATCTATCAGAAGTGCTTGGATTGTGTCTGCCTGCGTGGCAGAACAGGGTTGGAGTGGGTGGCCCTTGGGGATCTCTTCCAACTCTAGGATTCTATAAACATGCACATGTAAATTCCCCTACAGGGAAATGGCAGGATACCTTTGTCTCAGGTAGAATGGATCCATTCAGCTCGTGTTTGTAGAAGGGAAGGTGAGCATGTAATGCCTTTGCTATGGGTGTGCATTGCTCACGAATGAGCATGAGTCCTGCCTGTGAACATTATGCACTGACTTGCCATGTGGTGCATTTGAGTTGCATATTGGATGCCTCGGTTCTGTCGTGCCAGCCCAAAGATTGCAAAGCACAGTCCATGTCCATCTCCCCATGTGCACCTCGAGGCTCCCCAGCCGTGATGTGGACTCCTTCAGCCGCTGAGCGGAGAAGCGACTGACCTTCTTACAGAGCCAGGCCTACCCCAGCTCTCGAAAGCTGCGAGCGTGGCAGTGTTACTGAGACTGCCAGGAGGGGAGGGAGAGAAGCAAAAGCAACATGTTGAAGTTCGATCATGCGTAATGTGGGTCAGTGTGACACACACGGTGCAGACATGGGAGACATTAAGAAATGCCTTCCCTCGAGCGACCTTTGTGTAAGAATTGCTTTTTGGGGGCATAACCTGCTGAACGCTGCCGTAGCGGAAAAGCCCCATCGATATAATGATGTGCGTGCCGGATCAGCGCACGGCTGAATGCTTCCTTGACCACTGAAGCCTCTCCTCGAAGTAGGAGAGACCTTTGATTGCAATGAAGTCAGAAGTGCCTTTGTCTTCCTCCGGCTCCTCCAGGCACTGTTTTTGAATTCCACGACCCCTGAAGTGCCTCCATCTTAGCTCTCTCTTTCGAGGTAGAGCGGCTGCTTTAATATTTACAGATAGACACACTAATTCTCTTGATGATGGTAATTAATGTGCTGCTTATATCCTATTATGTGGTGATTTAACGAGCTGGAGGGTAGCTTATGGATCCGCCGCTCCTCTTAAAACGCCGGGCGAAGCCGAGACATGAGAGAAGAATGCGGAAAATAGAGCATAAAAAATTCATGTTTTACTAACGAGAATCTCTCAGATTAAAAAAAGAGAGAGAGAAAGAGAGCGAGAGAGAAAGAAATCACTCATAATAAATAGATGTTGTGAAAACAACTGAGAGATTGCAATCCTCCTTTTTCAGAAATGTGCTGCTTTTAATTGACAATTAAAACTTACTTTCATGTTTTCTTCTCTTCTGACTGTGTTGGTGAAGCAGACTTTCGGCTTTCTCTCCTTCAGTGTCAGCTGGGTTTCTTTCTTCTTTGTTTTTGGCTGCAGTTAAGTTTTTTTGGGTGCCAGTATTTTCCAAAAAAAAAAAAAGGAGCTTTGAATCCTGTTGCAGAAATCTTCAATTGCCTAAGTTGTAGCGCACGATGGAAGAGCTTCTCATGGGTTTCATGAGGTCAGGTTGGAAATGACCTGTAATGTTTTCCTCAAAGTTGGGAAGTAGTGGTCAGCATCGTGTTTGTGACCTTGTTGCTGCTGCTGCTGTGGGTCTTCATGTAATTTCCAATTTAACAGTGAGCCTAGAACCTATTATAGGGTTTTCTTGGCAAGAGTCATTCAGAGGCCTTTGCCTTCCTCTGAGGCTGAGAGAGTGTGACTTGACCAAGATAACTCAGTGGGTTTCCATGGCTAAGTTGGGACCTGAACCCTGGTCTCCTGGAGTTCTAGTTCAACATGCACTGTATTGCATTGGCACCCAAACACATAGGCTTAAGTCCACCTTGTCTTGTTTTGGTTGTTGGATAGAGTGTTATTCTCTTCTTAGTGATTAGGTGGAATCTCTTCTTCTGAAGTTTGACGGCATTGCTCCATGTCCTAGTCTCTGGAGCAGCAGAAAACAAGCTTGCTCCATCCTCCATATGACATCCCTTTAAATATTTAAACATGGCTATCATGCTGGCAGAAGGGGGCTAGACACTGTCATCTTGCAATGCCTGCTCATCAATGGTGCAGAACTTCATCCTGGATTTTAAGCTGGGTTTTGGGGGAAGAGGGATTGTAGCCACAACATTGTGTCTACATGTCCGGTGCAGAATGTTGGCCATTGCTAGCAATGAATCGCTCTTGGCTCTCCCCGACTTCACTGTCACCAGAGTGGAGATGGTTCAAAGTTCTGAGGAGGAACCAAAGAAGCAGAAACTGGGGAGCATGAGGTGAAATTCACAGAAGGAACCTTGAGAGTTCCTGGTCCAGATAGGTTAGAACTTTGATTCGAAATAAACCCTGAAGGATGCCTAAAGAGTATGCACAGGACAAAATGCATCAGGCTTATTAATTCCTCTTTGAAAAACACAAAAACATGATTTGAGCATGTCTCCAAATTCTTTAAAATATGAAAGGTAAGCCAAGAAATCTTCTTTGGACTGGATTGGCGGGGGGAATCGTGTGCTTCTAACTTTGAAGATATCTTCGCAGGCTAAAGCGAGAGGCATGCGTGTTATTTTGAAAAATTGATGGACTGATCATGATAAATAAATAATCATCTTCCACTGCATGGTAAGCGCAAAAGTTTTTCAGGCAGCTGGAGGGGAAAAAAAGGAGTGCCGGAATCAACCCTCAGGTTAAAATGCACACATCACTGTATTAAGATTCATAAAACTTCAGGAGGGCTGGAGAGGCGGAAGTGCCACGCTGTGAGACAGGTACACAGAATTGGCTGGAGAGAAGATGGGAGAAGGAAGCCGGTGGGAAAAGAGGTGGGAGAGCTCTCTCTCTCTCTCCAATGATTTTGCTGTTAAACGCCCAGCTGCATGGAAAGCTGTCTAAGGCCATTTCTGCACTGGAATTTTATAGAGCTATTACTCCACTTTCAACATCCTATGGAATTCTGGGGTTTGCGTTTTAGGGAGGGGCCTTTGAGCTCATCTAAAAGCCTTTGAGGCCCCTCCCTAAACTGCAAACTCTAGGATTCCATAGGATGTTGGAAGTGGAATAATAGCACTATAACAGCCTAGTGTGGAAATGGCCTAAGTGCGGATAGGTGTAGGCCTGTAGCCTTAACAGATTGGCGACCTTCACGACCTCAACAGATTAGAGAGCTGGGCCCAAACTAGCAAAATGGATTTCTGCAGGGAGAAACGTAAGGTTTTACAGTTGGGCAGCAAAAATGAAATTTGCAGATAGAGGATGGGTCACACCTACCTTGGCCACAGTGCATATGTGTAAGGGGTCGGGTCTGTGACTAAGTCTTTGCAGGATTCTGTCTGCAAGAATCCTGGCCTTGACCCTATTCTTTGCAGAATCCTGCCCAGTACCTCAGACCCAGCCGCGGCTGCTCAGATGTAGGCCAGCTAGAGCATCCGGAAGGCAACTATAGAAGGGCTGGGGTTGCTACTCTATAGCCTTTGCCACAGCAAGGTGGTTTTCTGTGCTGCCTCTGGCTGCTTTGCTGGTCCTGACCTTGCAACCTGTTGACCCTTGGACTCTGACCTCTGGCCTGCCTCCTGGACTTGCCTCTTACCTCTATCCCTTGTGGACTCTTGATACCAGGCAGACCTCTCCTGCTTTGAACTCTTGTGAAGCTTTGATCCCTGACCTCCTGTCCTAGCATCTGTTTCCTGTCCCAGCCCCAGTGTCTGCGTCTGATATCCTTGCCGCCCACATCCCGGACCTTGACAATATGAAAGGGATCTAGGAGTCTTTGTAGACCACAAGTTGAACAGTGTGATGCGGCAGCTAAAAAGTCCAATGTGATTCTGGGCTACATCAATAAGAGTATTGTGTCTAGTTCAGCTGGTTTTAAATGGCCTTGTTTACATGACAGACAGTTAAAATTGCTTTTAATTGTTTGTTTTCAACTGTTCTAAATTGGTTTTAGAGAACCTCAAAGGAGGAAGTGATGATTATTTGAAACTGGGGGGAAAAAAAAGCTAATCAGAGAATTAAAATATCAGTGTTTTTCCCTGTTTTGTTTCCCACCCTGATATCTTTGGATATAGAACAGGAGAGAAATATTTTAATTCATTAATTGGGATTAATTAATCAAGGCTAATTAATGAATTTCCAAGTTGAAAAATGTGTTTCCCAACCAGATGGGAATCTTCTCCAGGAAGAATAACAGAAGAGAGAGGTAGGTCTGCAGTTTTGTACCAGTTTTTGGGCATACTAAAAATGTTGCAGATAAAATTGTTCTGAGAAGAAATATACATTTGGGGGGTCTTGTGCAAAAAAGTCTCCCGAAAACAACCCATGGGCGGGATCCATCAGAGGGAGATGGGAGACATTGAGTTGGGCTTCCTCTGCAGGCATCCAAAGGGAACATGTGGATGTAGCAAAGACTGTGTACCGTCTACCTGCAGCGAGATGGCCTTCGTGAAATGTGATGACACATTTGTCCAGTCTCAGAAATGTTCTGGGACTTTATTAGCTGAGTGGAGAGCGATTGTCCCCAGAAAGCCCCATTCGTTAGGGAGCAGAACTGAAATCCAGCCACATAGAAACAGCCAGTCTCTTCTTGCATTCTCTCTCTTTTGCTCTCTGCTTGCCTTTTATTTTCCATCTTCCACTTTTCAGGGCAAATTAATCTCTTCCCTGTCAAGATGTACTGTCAATAAGATAAAACCGGCATAACAAGTAATTTAAATAATGGAATAAAATGTCATAAGAAGGTTGGAACTGTGTGTCGCAGCAGGACTGCCCAAGAAGCTTCGTTCTCTTTTCTTAAAATTCAAAATTCCTATTCCATGTGCACAGAGATCCAGGATCTTGAAATATTTCAGTGTTACGGTGAGGGACACATTGTCTGTGATCTTGTATCAAGGAGACGTGGCATAACTTTGCACGTATGACGTTATGAACTGGGCCATTTTGTTAGAGAATTGCAACAGTGTGCATCTAAAATGCATATTGTGCATTGATGTGCAATGCACAACTGTGTACATTAATGCATGCTTCACATCATTGATGCACATTGCTCTTTGCAGAACCACGAGCAATGCATAGCCATGTGCAATGGCACTATATGGGCAACTCCACTTTTGCAACCTTGAACTGGACACACCTATTACGCACTGGGTGAAAATATCAAACTGCTTTCATAGGGGCCTTGGGCCTGTGTTAACATCAGCGACAGAATGCGAGGCCAAGTGGAAGAAGATTGTTGGACACTAACTATTGCATGTTTAGTGGAAACTAAAGACCTAATTAAGACGCAGCCTTGCTTAATTAGGTGGGTATATGAAATTAGTTGTGGTGCCCGGTAGCTTCCAAGTCAGTAGAATGGCAGATCGGTTCTGAGTTTTAGTCTGAAGTAATCCATGGTGCTGGACCTGACTTCCAAGACAGCTTCCCTGGAATGGCTTTACTGCCTTATTGTGATGGAAGCCACCAGCCATGGTGTTATGGAACGGGTTGATTTGCTTAAAAATATGGACCAGAAAAACTCTGAAATGGAAGCCACTGGTGTCTCTGTACTGCATGGGTTGATTTGTTTAAAAATATGGGCCAGGCAAAATTCTGAAACGGAAGCCAATGTTCACTGATGCATAAAGTGGCCTGATTTGCTTAAAAATATGGGACAGATAAAATCCTTTCACCTCCCATGTTTGGCAAACGGAGCATGGAAATACTCAGAGCTCCCTATTGCCATGACCTAAATCACCCAGGGGTCTTTCCAACCTTGTAGCATAGCACAGAAAAACTGGGGAACCACCAAACCATGCTGCCATGTGGAACGGGGCTTTGCCATGTGGGGAAGCCCCGGTGGGCCCTATTAGACCCCCAGGGGGTGGGTCAGATTCAACCTCAGGTCCTGAGTTTTTCTACCACGGATTTAAACAAAGACTGCAACTCCCCAAGAAAATTGCACACCAAGGCTTGTGTCTTTCAGCATCCAGCAAAAAATCCAAAATTTCCTTCAGACTTTCATCTGTTCCAGCCCTCTAATACTTTTTCGCCGGTAGTATATTTTTGCTCGATCTAGAGAAAACCCAAGGCGTGTTAAACACATTTTCTAATTTTCCATCTGTTCAGAGGTTCGGATTGTTCGAAGACGCAAAGACCAGAAGAGGTTGCCGTTCCAGCTGGTTAAACCACTTGAAATATTAGAAGACTTTACAGGAAGACTTCCTTTTAAGCTTACAAGTGGCTCCAAATGCTACCTCCTCCTTTGCGTTCCTTTTTTTTTTTTTTTAAATCCTGCCTCTGCTAAATGACTTTCCATCTGCGCTCGCTGCTTTTGATTCACTTGCTTGGCTGTTTGTGTTCTGGCTAAGAAGGCCCCGTACAGAATCTATGGCCAAAATTCAGTTCTCAGAGACGTTGCTGTACGGCAAGGGTGGTGGGCAACTTGCGTCCCTTCAGATGTTCTAGAGGTCCCAGATCTTTCGTATGGGACATCCTGTATTTGGGATCTTAAAGTTCAATCCCACATTGGGATGAGGAAAAATAGGACTTACCAGAGGTACTGTCTTGCCTATTCCCAGCTCCCTGGCTTCAGGAGGGAGAAGAACCAGTTGCTAGCCTCAAATGCTTGCAGGGTGAGGACCTAAGAAGCCACTAAAAGACTAGCTCTAAAGGGGAGGAGTTGGAAGGCAGAAATTGCAAGACAGGAGAAGAGTTGCAGGTGTCTCTTCTCATCCGGAGTTGCATGGGAATGAAGATCGGTGAACAAGGCCTTGGAGGACATCTTGATGGAACCTTCCTTGGCTGCCTGAGTCGAGAGGACACCCAAAGGAGCTGTCAGCCAAGAGGGAGCCAGGAGATGAGCCCCTCTACGAAAGGGAAAATGAGGCAAGTTGGCCAGGTAAAGACAGGACTAAAGGTGGCTGAAGTGAAGCACTCCTTCATGTCTTGGCCATCCTCTGGGATGCATGGGCATAGGCCGGGGGAGGGGGTCCAGCTTCTCATGAGCATCTGAAGATCCAGAATGCCAACAGTATCATGAGTAAAGTAGGAATGTTTAGTTGGTCACTTTAGAATTTATGTTGCCCCCAGTACCCTCAGCTTGATAAAATTTCAGACTTTTTTTTACTTTATTCCTAAGTAACACCTGAAGGAAGATGCCTTCATGTACACCATGTTGTCCTTGTTGATGATGACAATGTTGTGTGCCTTCAAGTCATTTCCAGCTTAGAATGACCCCAAGGCAACCCTATCACAGGTTTTCTTGGCCATATTTCTTCAAGGGAACTTTGCCTTTGCGTTCCTCGGAGGCTGGGAGGGTGTGACTTGCCCAAGGTCACCCAGCGGGTTTCTGTTGCCAAGCAGAGATTTGAACCTCTTTTGAAGAAATCTTGCAAAGAACACCCCACGATAGGTTTCCCTTTGTTGTTGTGTGCTTTCAAGTCATTACTGACTTATGGCAACCCTGAGGTGAAGCTATCATGGGATTTTCTGGGGCTGAGAGTATGTGATGCATCCAAGGTCACCCAGTAGGTATGCATGGTCAAATGGGGAATTGAACTGTGGTCTCCAGGCTGTAGTCCAAGGCTCAAACAACTAAACTGGGCTGGCTCTCAGGTTTACCTTAGGGCCACCATAAGTAACGTTGGAGACACATAACCAAAATATACCAAAGAATAGGGGAGGTGGATGGGAGAGAGAAAAGAGAGTTTGATTCAAGGTCACCTTTCTCCAAAGTTGGAGATGGGAGACGAAAGAGAACTCGGTTCCTACTTCTGACGGCAGCGTAGACGCCAGCGAGTCTCTCAGGGATGGTTCAGGAAGAACTTCTGCCATACCTTCAGCGGTCTCTCATTTATCTGGGATGCTGAGCTTCGACTGCTAACAACTGGCCCAGATTGGCTTGCTTCTCCACATTTATCAAGGAGCCAGCTGCTTTGGCTCAGCTGTTGCTGCTGGAAGGGGAGGAGGAGGTAGCACAGAACGAGAAAAAGCTCAGCGTCATTATTCTTACTTGATTTACCTTTCCTTCCTTCTTCCTTTTTGTTTTTCTTCCCAGGAAAACTTCTATTGCTTCTTGTCTTGGAAACTTGTATAGGAACTTGAGGAATATGTTTGCAATATGGTTATACAGGTGAATCAACACTGAGGCCATTTCCGCACGAGTCTGTTATAGCGCGATGATTCCACTTTCAACCTCCTTTGGAATCCTGGGGCTTGCAGTTTCGGGAGGGGCCATCTGGTGCGGAAATGGCCTGAGTCTGAGAGCTCATGTACTGCTTGCATTGTATAAACCTGCACTCACGTAGTAGTCAAGGATGAAAGTGCAAATGGGTTACTGCTGACATTGACACTGGAGGTCTTTCATCTGCTTCTGGGCCCAGACGTGGTGGAACTGTGCCTGCCTCTCCTTCTCTCCCTCTGGGGCCAGGGCAGTGGCACGTGGCATGGAGAAAAGGCCCTTCATTTGCTTCTGGGCCTAGGTATGATCTAGTGAATCTACTTGAGACTAACAATAGAATTCAGGCCCAAGTCTTGCAGATGGGATGGGACAAGAAGCATCTCCAACAGCATGCATACAGGGTCACACTTGAGACAATGAGTTGCGTCTCAGATCGTCTTTGTGAGATTCACCACCAGAGCAGAAGCTGCACAGAAATGCCTTATTGGGCCTCCAACATCTCATGAGATCGAACGTTAGGCCATTCTTGCTCAAAAGCCAAGCTTCCAAAGCAGGGATGGGGTTCATTAGAGGTGTAGCTATGGGGTGGGGGCATCGTCCACCAAAGAAGAATTCCCAAAATTAATGCTTCACTTGAACATTTAGAAATAGAGTTAAGGCATCAAACAAGAATGATTGCAAATGTAAGAGGTGTGAATGATTTCAGGATCTCACTCTCTGCTATGCTAAAAATTTGGGGACTGGAGAAGAATTTGATTGGGGGCATAGTTCTTCTTTTGGGGGGCATTACCCTAAAATTTTCCCCTCCTGTAGCCATTGTTGGACTGCAGTGCCCATCAGCTCTACACCAGCATAGCCAATGCTGAAGAAACCTGGGAATTGCAGTCCATCTCTATATGGAGGGCTGCTTCCCATCCTAGTTCTAGTGGGTTTATCTTGCTCAGGTCATTCATCTCCGTTTCTCTCTCCTGTTCATACCATGGCAGAAGATGAACACAAGGCCAGAAGGGGAAAGCCCAATATACAACTCTGAAAATCCATTTCTAGCTTGTTGGAGGACCAACGTTTATCACATGTTAAAGTGTGTGTGTTGGGTTGCTTTTTTATTCTAACAGTTTGCAGACACTCAACCGGAACAGATGACAGAGATATTTTTTTTCCCTCCCATCTTTTTCAGGAAGAAAGAAAACCAGCCCTGCTGTTGGTGTGAAAAGTTAACTCACAGGCTTTCAGGTTGTTTGCCAAGCGAGATTCATGGAACCCATATTGTTTCAGTGCCAAGACGTAACTCAAAGAGAGAACCGAGCCCAAACATTTCTAAGCACCGCCATAGAAAACACAGAAAGGAGAGTTGATAAAACACATTCTTTCATAGGAAAAGTGTTGTAAATACCAGCGCCTATGGCCAGGTGATAAAAAGTCTCTGAGCGATATAGTAGAGCTGTAGTTTAATGGAGTTTTACGAGACTTCCTCCCCCTCTCCGAGCCCCACAATAGGATGTTTTGATGGCATCGCAACATCAGTTTTGGAACAGCAGGGGCATTGCCTTTCTTCCAAAACTGGAACACTCTTGTGGCGTCAAAAATTAGAGGAGCAGAGATTGTGACCCTCCAAAAGTTTTTGGACTGCAACTTCCAGCATTGCCTATGCTGGTTAAGGCTGAAATGGGAAGGACCACAGTTTTCCCACTTTGCCCTAAGTGAGCATGGGGTGTCTTACAGAAGTGGGCAAGATCCTATTTGGAGCAGGACTCAGGGCCAAACCCTGAAACTTGCAATGATCTCTACTGTCGATGTTGCTGACCACAAAACCACATTTTAGAAAAGGAAACAACAGGGGGGAAATCAAGCCACGCAAGAAAATCTGTGTCATCTCTTTCAACTCATTTTTTTTTTTAAAATCACCTTTCAGTAACATATATATGAAAGGCCCAACAGTATCCTTTGGATTTCTCAATGGAAAATAGAGAGTTCGAGGAAGCGGTTGCCACATCCGGTGAGATGTTTTCATACTTAGCAGCTTATGGTAACTGGAATAAAGATGTTCATCATCCAAGAGAACAGCTCTGGGTTTACCTTGTCAGTAGTTCAATTTCTCTTAGGATATGTAAGAAAATGGCAATGAGGACTGAGAAAAGTGGTTTTTCTGCTTGGGAAGAAATTGAAGCTGGAGGTATCATGTGCAATGTGAGAAGTTGTGAAGTGCACACATGCATCTGGTACCCACTACCCTTATGATCCAACATTATCGGGAAAATCCCAGGAAGAAGCTCATACCCTACCCATGAAGACTTGTGGAGGTGAGCTGTAAATTAGGGCCATTTCCACACTAGAGTTTTATAGTGCTATTACTCCATTTTCAACATCCTATGGAATCCTGGGGTTTGCAGTTTAAGGAGGGGCCTCAAAGGCCATCCTCAAAGGCTGCTGGAGGCTGCTGGGGTTGAAGCCCAGATCAGCTGGAAGATCAAAGGTTCACTACATGATGTCCCTTCAGATATTTAAAGATGGGTATCATACCACCTCTTGGCCTTCTCTTCTCCAAGCCTTGTGTACTCTAACTTCTTCCTTATAAGGCTTAGTTTCCGGACTTTTGACCGTCTTGGTCATCCTCCTCTGGACACGGTCCAGCTTCTCAATGCCCTTCTTGACTGCAGTGCCTGACCAAATTCAGGACAGAGCGGCACTACTACTTCCCTAGATCTGGATATTGTACTCCTATTGACGCAGCCTCGTATTGCACTGGCCTTTTTGGCTGCTGCATGACATTAAAGTGCTTTTAAAGACTAACTGTGAATAAGAAATGTGTAATGTAAGATTTTGTGGATGCCGGTCCAGTTCAGCAGATGGAGATGCTGGCAGCTGGGATAGGCAAGGTGGTGACAGAGCAGAGAATGGGAGGACATGAGTGGTGAAAATGTACTGTTTCTCCAAGAAGGAAAAGGAAGCAAACAATTCAAACAGCAAAGAGATAGAGTTTGGGGGGGGGGATGAAAGGGAAGATAAGGTGGGGGAGGAAGAACTGATAAAAAAAAATCCTGACATGCATAATATAAACTCAAGGTGGAGACAGAAAAAACCTTAATTAGCAGCTTTCAGCTAAGGGAGAAAAGGCATAAAAAACTAATGAGTGTTTTGGGTTTACCTGTTGTTACATAATTTATATCTTGTTGCATCTTCCGTCAGGTTAGCTATGATGTTTGTTGCCTCTGTTTGTGCTCAGATTGGCTTGTTTTAGGTTTGTTGTCAAGCAAAAGCAGAAAAAGGCTTGGATTCTGCTGGCTTCGGCCTCCAAAAAAAGTTTCAAGGATGTTCCCAAAGAGCAGATGTTGTATTTCCCTCTTTCTTTTTTCTCTACAAAATTCAGCTGGAGCTAAGTTTCAGAACCTTGGATAGGTCACACTAAAACCCAGAGCAGATTCACCACCCCACCGGTATGAAAAACCCACAGGTGCTACTGGGGATTTGCTTTCCACAAACCCCATAGCATAGCAACAGGGAATATGTAACATTTCCCTGAATTTTAGCCATGCTTTTCCCCCTTTACCTCTCTTTCTCTCACATGTCCAAGTCTCTCCAGCATGGCACAAGCAAGGACATTCTTGGATCAGGATGCTGTCTCAAAATACAGGACCTCTTTAGAGAGAGAGAGAAAGAGAGAGAGAGGCAGGCATGGTTTTCTTCTCTGGTATTTTGCCAGAGGTGGGTTTTTTTTTTTTATGTCAGGTCTTCAAGGTAAGATAAATTTAACATCCCTTGCTGGGGGCCAGTGTTTCAGGGGGAGAGATGGAACAGGATGAAACACCAGCCTTTCGAACAAGGTCACCAGCTCAGAACATGGGCTGACCTTCTGTTCCTTTCTCTCTTCCCTTGTGGACTCGCTTTCTCTCTGAAGAGAACAGTGGAAGCAGGAGAGAGAGGACAGAAAAGTCACTGGCAGCTGGTCCTTTAAGCTAACCTTAAAACCAGTGGCCACGTTTATTGTACGGCTGTGAGGCCCATCTCGTCCTCTCGTGCTGCATGCGGTGGAGATGCTTGTTCTTGTTATTTGCTGGCTTCAACTTATGGTCACCCTCTGAACTTGAGACCTTCCAAGATCCTTGACCATCAACAACCCTGCTCAGGTCTTACAATATCAGGCCAACTTTGGCTTCCTTCATCTATCCGTAATGTGCCTTCCACTTTACTGAGCACGGTCAGTAAATACATGCACGTTGCATGCACGCAAAAGCTGTTCCGTGCATGCAGTGTGAACCTTCCCTGCAGGATTCCATGACGGCACGTGCCATCTATTTGCAGACAATTCCATTGGTTTGCTGCACTTTGTTCCTCCAGGTAGTAGTGGCTGTATTATCTTTATCTCAGTTTCACAGCCTCCCAGGTGTTACTGATAGGGCTTCCATGAATCTCAGACTTAGGCCATTTCCACACTAGGCTGTTATAGTGCTATTATTGCACTTTCAACATCCTATGGAATCCTGGGGTTTGCAGTTTAGGGAGGGGCCTGAAAGGCCATCCTCAAGGGCCCCTCCCGAAACTGCAAACCCCAGGATTCCATAGGATGTTGAAAGTGGAATAATAGCACTATAACAGCCTAGTGCGGAAATGGCCATAGTGGTGTGTCATTGGGTAATGGGGAATGGTTCGAAGAGTGTCCTTTTCTGTAACTCAGCAGTTGTGCCCTCTCTATGGTGATTTTGTTCCAGTGTTTTCTCAGGTTACTTGGAATTGCTTCCAGAGCACTGCTACCAGTGAAACCACAGTTGTTTCCTTTTCTCAAGGGTGCTGAATCCCCATTTGGAGGTCTAGGCCATTTCCGCACTAGCCTGTTATCGCATTATGATTCCACTTGCAACATCCTGTGGAATCCTGGGGTTGACAGTTTCGGGAGGGGCCAGCAGTTAAGAGTCCTCCGTTCTCAATTTTGTCCAGTGACAAAATTGCTTTCTGGCTCATGGTCTGACAAAGATGGAGAATATTAGGAATAAGAAAGAAGATGCCAGAGTTTGGTGTTGTTGATCTGAGGTTCTGTCTACACATTTTGAGTCCCCAAATCAATAATATTCATATGCTCAAAAATCCAATCGAGGAATTCAGACAATAATGCCAAGCTCAGACAGCATTGAACTGGAACAAGAGGCTAGTCCTCATAATTTCTCTGTTCATATTTCCCCCCTAAATAAAAAGTGCTGGGACTTTGCAGAACTGTACTCTGTCTCTTCCTTCTTTTCCTGACCTCCCAACAATTCTCCTCTGATCGAGACGCAGCTTGACTCGGTAGTAATAGAAATAATCATTGTTATTTAAGCCGTGCTTGAGTTGGAGAAATAGCTAACAAGAAGAATACATTCCTTTCATTCTTTAATTCAAAATATGCAGGTGAAATAAATTTCTGTTTTAAAGGGTGGGAAAGAAACATAGTAATTTTCTTTCTGAGCCATCCCGCATGGTGCCCGTAATTCCTATGTTGTCGCCGTTTTCCGTAGCGTGGTTTTCAGTGTGAAATTGTCTTCTCCCCAAAAGCAGCACCAGTGTTTTTGCTGACTTTTCTTGAGGTGCGAGTTCAGAGCTTTAAGGTCAAGTTGCCGGCGAGCTCCAGAACACATACGGTTGTCCCGAGTCGGGATTCATAAACCATTTCCCCAGCTGATAAAGCAAGATGCAAAAAGATAAACAAGCAGATTATATTCATAATGCATTGGGCGTTGTTTAGAAAAAGCTTGAAGGAAATGGAAGGGATGGATATTGATCTGTAGCATCTTCTGTGGACAGTTTACATCAGAGGTCAGGAACCCGAAGCCCTGCAGCTGAAACTGGCCTTCCTGGCATGGCATGGAATAATAGGTTTCTAGAGTGGGAAGAGACCCCAAAAGACCATCCAGTCCAACCTCATTCTGCCATGCAAGATCAAACCATTCCAGACAGATGGCTGTCCAGCTTTTATTTAAAAACCTCCAAAGAAGGAGGAGATTCTACCACACTCCATGGAGGCAGCAGCAGATTCCACTGTTGAACGGCTCTTACCATTATGAAGTTCTTCCAAGTGTTCAGTTGGGATCTCTAGTTTGAAGCCATTGCGCCACAGTGTCCTATGGGCAAGTTACACTCTCTCAGCCTCAGAGGAAGGCAAAGGCAAACCAAACGCCCTCTGCAAAAAGTCTTGCCAAGAAAGCCCCGTGATGGATTTGCCTTAGGGTCATCATAAATCAGAAATGGCTTCAAGGTGCTCAACAATTAAGCAGGTGCTGTTGGCTATATCGGAAAGGAAGGAACTGGCAAAGCCACTCCTGAGGATTCCTTGACTAAGAAAACCCTATGAAATTCATGGGGTTGCCGTCAGGTAACAGGTGACTTGAAGGCAAGTAAATGCATATACACACAGGGCCTAAGTACCCTGTCTGATCTTGGAAGCTAAACAGGGCCAGCCTTGGTTATACTTGGATGGGAGACTGCCAACGGACACCAGGTGCTGTAGGCTATATTTCAGAGCAAGGAGCAGGGAAAAACCCCTCTGAGTATTCCTTACCTAGGAAAACCCTGTGAAATTCATGGGGTTGCCATAAGTCAACAGCTGATTTCAAGGCACATATGCACACGTGTGTGTATACACACACACACGCGCGCACACAGAATGCTGGGATGGTGCACAGGCAGATGAAGTCATTTCTCTAATCTCCGCTGTGCTGCAGCGCCACTCGAAATGCAATGGCCAAACGTGGTACTGTTCTTCTTCCGCCCTGGCAGAATTCAGAGGGGTTTGGCTGGTTTTGCCTTGAGCTTGGGGAAGTTGCTTTTTGTGAATTTCAGCTCCTGGAATTTCCCCAGTCACTTCTAGCTTTCTGAACCTTCTTTGGTAGTTCCACATTTGGACACGTTGTGGCTTCCAGGTCAGTAGGGTGGTGAATCTGCACCACTTTTAAGTCAGAACTCAAAACAAGTTGTTCTAGACACTGAGCCTATTTGGGGGACCGGGTTCATCACATTGGATGGAATCTTTAATGTTCGTACTAGGAGCCAGAGCAGATTGAGCAGCACCCTTGACTTTGGAGTTGCCGGCAGCCATGGATCTGAACCCGGATGCAGGGACATTAAAAGAGAGGGAGGAAGGGAAATATTGTGCTAAAGCCAGTTTTGGAGCTTGAATAGGGTCCAGCAATCACGAGCAGTCACAACCAAGTGTAAATTATTCGATAAAAGCGTTCTTCAAAAACTTTCTTTTTCTTTCTGATATTGTTGAAATTGTTCCTGGAAAATAGCAAGTCTTTTGAGTGAAGCTCTAATTCAAGCAATGAGGTGCCCAAATAGGACTAGGGGAATAGATTGTCTCAGGAGGTGGTGTCTCCGTCTTTAGAAGGTCTTTGAAGGAAGGTCAGCTGGCCCTCTGTTGGGAGTGCTCTGATTGTGTCTTCCTGCCTGGCAGAGGGGGTTGGGCTGGATGGTCCTTGGGGGTCCCTTCCAACTCTCAGGATTCTGTGACGATTGTATGAGCTCACCACCTTGCATGGCTCCCTTGAACAGCTTCAGCACCTTGGAGACTTCCCATGAAAAGCAGAGCTGTCATCCTGTTGAGAACTGATAACGTTGCAAACCAAGTTTAATTTATTCAGCTTAGAACCCTGGCATTACGCAACGGTCGCATTCCCAAGATGGACCATTGTTCCACTAGATGGTCCTTCTGGGCCCTTCCACTGCTAAAATTCTGTGAGTCTGTCATTCTAACAACCACCACCACCAACGTTATGATAGCCAGGGTGGTGATGCTAGCTAAGAGACCAGGGCAGGCATCCTGTTGCTGACATACACTGGTGTAGGTTCCCCTACAGAAGCAGTTGAACATTTTTGTCCCATATCCACTTCAAGGCTGGGGCAGCGGAGTTCTGCATGGATGCTCATTGATGCACGATGCGTCTTTGCATGTGGCTGGACACTTGTGTGCAATGCCATTGTCCTTGGCTGCAGATTTATGCATGCACACCCATGCGTGGTGCACATTTAGTTGTGCAATATTGCAACTTACTAATGAGGCACTGTCGTGCAACTGCTGTGTATCTCCATGAGCATAAAGGTGTGCTCTGTCTCCTTGATGCCCTGACACAGCCCAAACAATTCTGGTTGGAACCACTTTTACAGCACGTGGGGGCCTCAGCCATGGTGACCCCCTTGTCAGTGGAACAGAGAACGTGCTCTGGATTTTAGTCCAAAGTTTAATGGAGCTATCCAAGGGAGTTGAACCCTTTTCTCCAAAAGAAGGTCAGCACTTTGAACAGTTCCTTTGAAGTCCACATTAAAATCTATCTCCTTTAATGTCCAAGTTAAAACTCAGCTCTTTCAACATCTGTATTAACACTCTATTTCTTCAAAACCAAGATTAAAACCCAGATCAAAACCCAGATCCTCCATAATCCAGATTAACAGTCCACTCCTTTGAAGTTCAGATTAAAACCTACCTCTTTCAATGTCCAGATTAAAACCCAGATCCTCCAAATCCAGATTACCAGTCATCTCCTTCGAAGTCCAGATGAAAGCCCAGCTCTTTCAATAATCCAGATTAAATCTCAATTTCTGCAAAGTCCAGATTAAAACCCCTCTCTTTCAAAGTCTAATTTAAAACCCAACTCTTTCAAAGTCTGAATTAAAACCCCTCTCCTTTAAAGTCCAGATTAAAACCCCACTCCACTGAAATGAGAGCCAGAAGCCGGCACTGGGTCATGGTTATCAATTCCAGTTATGGGACGTGTTCCAGAAAAAGTTGGGGGGGAGTCCCATTCCACTGTTATAATTCACCTTAACGAGCGGTGCGCGAAAGGCAGTGAAGGACGGTTGTGAGTGACTGCCGACAAAGCCCCGGTGTGTCTTGCCGCTGGGTGGGTTCCTGCTGGCAAACGACATAATACATTATTGCTGCAGGTCACATAATGGTAAATGAACACTTACCGGCTCTGTGGCAACTGGATTGATTATCACCTCCCCCTCTGAACAGGGGCCCGGCTTTGTTTTACAAGTAAATGCATTTGTCCCCGCTGTGTTAAAAGTCAGGCGATCAGTTTGAATTCGCTGAGCTCAAAGTGAAGATGACGGAAACAAGCCAAGAGCCGGCGTTGGGGCTGGAGTGTGCTCGAGGAGGTTGAATTTGCTTGCAAAGTGTATTGATGCTCAGGAACTAATACGCCGTCAATTGTCAGAGCTCAGCGTTCAGGTGGAAGGTGAGGGCGATGGGAAAACCATGACTCAAGGAGAGATAAACATGCACATTGAAAATAACAACACTTGTTGCTGAGGTGCTGCATCGCGGTTCTGTAGTGTAAATCTTTGCCTGTGGAGTTGCGCCCTGCCTGCGCTATGCAGTCCTTGTGTGGTGGATCACCGTGGAAGAGTGGCCTCACTGTTCCAACCCTGTCCTCCCCTTGCCCGTCTTGATGCCCCCCTGGCTTGGGTCCTTGGGCCTCCAGGTGACAAGAGCCTGAGTTGTTTTGGTGGGTTCTCGGTAGTAAGTGGGACCAGGCCCTCCACCAAAGGAACTTAAGTGGAAGTTTATTCATACACAAGAAAAGAGTACAATACAACTGAATGTGGAAGAGCCTGCAGCTGTGGGTTTTTATGCTGCTGCTGCTGGTGGTGGGGTTGGCCCTACGATTCTCTGTGCATGAGCACCTACGCACACATCTACACCTGCCTGTGTGTGCACACTGCATGCACAAGTACACTCCATGTGCCACTTTGCTTCTGCGACTTTGAACCAGAGGTGGAGATCTTACATATTCCAGAGAAATATATCCAGCTGCTTCCACAGTGGGGGAAAGTGTGTATGTAAGACACCACCAGGATTCAGGACTCTGCCTCATTGGTCCACTTTTTTTGGAGCTTGGAAAAGTTAGTCTTAGGACAACAAGCCCCAGAAACCCCCAGTCAGCATGCTTGTAGTCCAAAAAGGAATTTTCCAAGCCATGTTTTCCACTTGGAATCGACCTCCTACTTCCCTTCCAAAGCAGGTATTGTGCCGACTTCCACTCTGCAAAATGTGGGAAGGTGAGAGTCCTTGGAGTTGCGCTGCGCACAAAACTAGTTCAAAGCCTTGTTTGTGCAAAGGGAGGCTTCATTGCCAGGGATCAATGCTGCCTCTCAGAGCAAAAGCAACACTGAGAGAGGGAATTGTCTTTGACTGGATCCCTGCCAGACAGAAGCACTCTGACCTACCGCAGTTAAATTTGTTTAGCCCGCTACTGATGTTATGCTAATGAGGTGTTCCTTTTAACGAGGCGGCTGTCAGTTTGCAAACTTAAAACGCAGCTCTCTTCCCTTTTCACAGCAGAGAAGACGACACTGTTCTCATTTGAGGTAGTCAAGCTGTAACAGCTCCATGGGACTTCGATTTGCATACCTGTTCCCATTTGCTTTCTTTTTTTTTCTGTTTCACTTTCTCTGGGAGGATTAAAATAATTACACCGAGTTAGTGGGAAGGGGTTAAGCCATCTCTGGGACCCTTCTCCTCCTGCATGATACTATTGTCATGTTGTCACCACTTTTCCTTTAGGGTTGCCAGACTGAAAACTGGGGAGACCACCTGTACCTTTAATTTTACATCGAAGAGGGAATTTCATTAGGTGTTCCTTGTTACGTAACCAGGTATACAGTAATGCCTGTGGAATTTTTCTCTTCCACACAATACATCAGTCCCCCGCCTCCTTATTTGACAGGTTAGGGGCCAGAGCACTGTAAAAAAAAAACAGAAATCATTGCAAAGTGGAATCCAGGCTGAAAAAAAAAGATGGAATGAAAAATGGGGTGAGCTTGTTTTCTGCTGGTCCAGAGACAGGACCCAAATTAATGGAATCAGATGACAATAAAGGAATTTGCCACTACTGCTTGGAAGAGGTGGTGTCCTGCCCCTGTCCCCAGACCCAGACAGGACCCCTCCCAACTGCCAGACCCTGGAGACGTGAGAGAGACAGTACCTACAGCAGGCAGTGCAGGTGGCGAAGGGAGAGCGCGGGATTCTGGCAGCGTTTATATAAGAAAGATTCATTAGTTAGGCCAACAGCTGGGTAAGACTCTGAGCCTATATAAGAAGAGGCCAGAATGGGAGGATGCTCTTGGAGCCAACCGGTCCCATCGGTGGATGCAGCCCTGCTTACTCTTGAATTCCCTTGCCTGCTCTCCTAGAACCCTTGACCTTCACCTCAACTATGGATTTTGCCACTGGACGCTCTCCCTCTGGACTTATGGCAAAGTTGGACTCTGTCTCTCTAAATCTACTGAGAACTCAGATGGCAAAATGACTAAGACAAACTTTGTTTGCTAGCTCCTGATAATAGACTAATTAAGACAGCTGGAAGTCTTGGTTCCTGATGGTGAGAACTGTTTGAAAGCGGACTGGGCCACCTCAGAAGGTTCTGGGCTCTTCTTCATTGGAGATTTTTGAAACAGAAGTTGGATGCCCACCATTCAGAGAGGCTTTAGCTGTGCATTTTCTGTTCTGGCAGGAAGTTAACTTAGATGGCACTTGGGGATTCTTCCAACTGTATGATTCTGCCCACAAAAGGGAGGGATGGAAAGGCAGAGCTGCCCTGACAGAGGCCATTTCTGCACTAGCCTGTTATAGTGCTGTTATTATTCCACTTTCAACCTCCTTTGGAGTCCTGGGGTTTGCAGTTTAGGGAGGGGTCTCAAAGGCCCAAAGAGCTACCCCCTCCTCAGAGGCCATTCCCTAAACTGCAAACCCCAGGATCCCCCAGTAAGTTGAAAGTGGAATAAAAGCACTATAACAGTCTAGTGTGGAAATGGCCTGAGTTCCAACTTGCTTCCATTGGCCGTGCAACCTAAAGGGCAGGTGTAGCAACTAGGAAAACAGACATCATCCCCCGGCTATGGCAGTTATCCCACTGATTCCTCAACCAGGCCATGAGTAATGAAGTCCGGGGTGCCAAAGTCACGTCCAGCTCAACTCTACTTTCTTCCCAGTTTCTTAAAATTATGGGCTTGTCTTCTTTCCCAACATCTCCCTCTCATACTCTTGAGTTCACTGAATTGCAAGTGCCTTCTCCCCAAGAACAAATTTATTTCTTGCTGCCTCCATCACCCACAAAAGCCTCCTTGTGATGAATACCTGGCTTCGTGGCTTATTCTTCAAAACACGGTACACCTGCGAGGGTACCTCGGCAAGATAAATTTGGGGCGAGCAGGAGGGAGAGGCGGGGAGTTGTGTGTGGAAGGTGGGGAGATGCCACGGCAAGGAATAAATCTTAACAAGTTACCCTCAGCTGCGAATTCTCCTCGCAAGAAGTGCCCCCCTGACAAGGTATGATAAATTACATGCTTTGTTGACACCTTCATTGAGTTATTTATGGCTCATTAGCTGAAGCGGAGAAGAAAGAAAGAGAGAAGGGTGGTTTTCGTGGTAGTTGTAGTGAACAATGCTTCTCCGAGGGGGCTTCTGTAGATCTGACGCAAGGAGGAGAAACAAGAAAGGATGGAATTGTGTGTGTGTGTGTGTGTGTAAGGGTGGAGCTGTCCAATTTCTAAATGAGATGGAAGCATTTTAAAAAGGGTCAAGAATACCAAGAGAACCAGCACAGTGTAGTGGCTTGAGTTTTAGAGTAGATCATGGTTCAAATCCCCATTCAGCCATGAAAAGTCTACTGGGTGACCTTGGGCAGATAGCACACTCTCTCAGCCTCAGAGGAAGGCAATAGCAAACCTCCTCTGGCAGAGGAAACTCTGATAGGTTCACCTTGGGGTCACCTGAAGTCAAAAATTACTTGAAAGTGCACAACGTGAAAAGCAGATGGAAGAAACTTGTGCTAATCTTTGCTTGTCCATGCTTGCATTTTTAACACCTTCGTTAGAATCCTCTTAGTTATTCCCATTTACCCACCAAGGTATTACTTTTCCATGGTGGTGTGGTTGTGTGTTCTCAGGGGGCAAGGGAACTTTTTTTAAGGAACTGCACAATGACTGGGATCCTGTTTGTGCCTCGTCTGTAGAGAAACTTCTCCAAGCTCTGGAGAGAAAATATTTCTGACTTTCTCCAAAGTCAAAGCTACCATTAATTCCTTCCTAGGATTGGCTGCGGTTGTGCCTTTCTTTTTTCTTTTTTGGCTTTGTCAACAGCAGCAACAACTGCAACAACCACAACAACACACACACACACACACACACACACACACCACGGTGACCCCAGCTTGCTTCAGAGAAAGATGTAGCACTTTTATCAGAGCATTTGGTGTTGTGTTATTTCTTTCCTCCCGAGGAGAAGACGTATAACGGTGTCAGGAAATGCTGAGAGTTCTCAGGAACTCGCAGCCTTCAAGAAATGCTATTTTAGGGAGCTGTGAAGAATTGTACAATTGCAGCTGTTCCGTGCAAGCGCGGTTTCAGCCGTCTCCCTCCTCCCTTAATAGATAGACTCTGCCGAATTGTATATGGGTCCCGGCGGAAGCCAGTCCTCGCAGAAGGCTCCTCTGCAAGATTCCCCATCATCCACGCTACTGGGTTTTGCAGCTGTAGGACGGTGGTGGTGATGAGGGTGAGGAGTTTGGAGAAGAGGCAGGGCTGATGGGATACGTAGTACTTTCTTCTCTTTAGCCCCCCCCAACACCTTCCCTCATCATGTCATCCCATAAACCGTGGCTGGGCTGGGGACTGCGTTGTCTCCCTTCTGGGTGAACCTGAAGGCAATCTCACCTGACTTGAGGTGCCTTGAGGCACTTCTTAACGCCAGCGTTTCCAAGATCATTGACTTTCAGAGCTGGAAGCGTAGTCGCTTGCTGCTATTTTAAAAAAATTCTCCTTACAGTATTGATTTGTTTATTTTTACCCACTTAGTAAGCTCTGCTGAGTCTTGTTTAGACCCATGTAGGTTCCCTTATTCTGCTTCCTCTTCTTCCATTGTGGTTGTGGAATATCACAGAGTGGATTACAACTCCCAGAATCCCCCATCCAGCTTAAAGAAGCCACACCAGCTAGGCATAATTATAGCTACCGCTCCTTCCTTGGGGGCATTTTGGAGCATGAGGGACCTCCTTGGGAGAAGGAATAGCAGTTAAGCTTATGCTTTTGACTGGCAGACCAGGCCCTCTGACGCAATGCACTTTTCTCCTGTAAATCCAGTTTTATTATGCTAAAGAATTAATATATTTCATGGGAGAGAACTGACACAACCACCTCAGAGTATTCCTTGCCTAAGAAAACCCTGTGAAATTCATAGGGTCACCATAAATCAGCGATAACTTGAAGGCACATATACACACAGGGCTTAAATACTGTAAAGTCCCCAAATCCCCTCTGATCTTGGAAACTAAGCAGGGTCAGGCCTGGTTAGTACTTGGATGGGAGACCACCAACAAATACCAGATGCTGTAGGCTGTATTGTAGAGGGAGGAATGGGCAAAACAACATCTGAGGAGCCCTTGTCTAATTGAACCCTATGAAATCTATGGGGTTGTAATTTTGCTAAAGGTTAAAATTGTAAAATATGATTAAGTTAGTAGACAGATTGAAGGCGTATGTACATAGCCCCTAGATACCTTAAAGATATCAAATCCTTCTGACCTTGGAAACTAAGCAAAGTCATGCCTGGTTAGTACTTGGGTGGGAACCCTTTCAGATTCATGGGGCCACCATAAGTGTGCAAGTGAAGCCACATGTACTGGCACAAGAGAAGGGCTGCAGGTTTCTCTCTGTTGCATCAGAGAGCGGAACATGAAATGATAATTACAGCTGGTGCCTCTTTGGCCACCAGGTGGCAATGTGCAAAAGCTTCTTTTTACACTGAGACTATTCCCTGGACTTCACCTGTTTTGCATTTTGTTATGCTAAAGGGACTTGGGTTGTGTGCCATTTAAGAAAAGGACATTCCGCTGCTGAACAGCAAAGGCTTTAAAGTCGGAAGAGGCGGCAGGCAACGCAGCCTCAGAGTAATTTTTCCCCACATCTCATCCTGAGCATAGCCCCCCTGCCACCAAACTGAAGGATCTTTTCCATAAAAGGGTTCTGTAATTCTTTACCACATATACCTTTGGTGTTTGGTGCAGGGCATGAAAACCACACCCTATGAGGAGAAGTTTAGGAAACGGGGTAGGTTTAGCCTGGAGAAGAGAAGGTTAGTTATTTGAAGGGATGGCGTATGGAGGATGGAGCAAGCTTGTTTTCTGCTGCTCCAGAGATTAGGATGCGGAGCAATGTCTTCAAACTACAGGAAAAGAGGTTCCACCTTAAATATTAGGAAGAACTTCCTAATGGGAAAAGCAGTTTGACAGTGGAATATGCTGCTGCCTCAAGGGAGTATGGTGGAGTCTCCTTCTTTGGAGGTTTTGAAATAGAGGCTGGATGGTTATCTGTTAGGAGTGCTTTGCTTGTTGCCATTTCTGCACTAGGCTGTTATAGCACTATTATTCCACTTTCAGCATCCTATGGAATCCTGAGGTTTGCAGTTTAGGGAGTGGTCTCAAAGGCCCCTCCCTAAACTGCAAACCCCAGGATTCCATAGGTTGCTGAAAGTGGAATAATAGTGCTATAACAGCCTAGTGCGGAAATGGCCTGTGTCTTCCTGCATGGCAGAAGGGGGTTGGACTGGATGACCCCTGGGGGTCCCTTCCGGCTGTAGGATTCCATGGTTCTGGGTGTGAACGATCTTCCGTTTCTCGCCCTCTGAAACTGTACGTGTGGAGATGAAGAAAATTTCCATTCAGGGGCCAGAATTCCTGAGAGGCCATGCCTTCATCCACCGCCGTCTTTATCTACACTGCTGCCCTTCCACCTGGTAAGAAGGAGCAGGAGCCACCCCACTGGGACTTGACAGCTGCTGAGGCTGGGAGGTTTTTGGATGGAGTGTGAGTGGGAGAGAATAGTCCCATGTCCCATCCAAAAAAAGAGACTTAGGTGAGCATAAGCTGCACTTGCACACATGTAACTCATGAACAGGATGCCAGGCTCTGTCTGCCTCCTCTCGCCCCCACTGTTGTGCGGTCCTGGGAAAAGTACAGCCTTTGGCATAGGGCACCACCAGGGCCCTACCCTTAGTTTCTTAAAAACCTTCTCCCTTGCTTGGCAGGGCAATTGGAAAAGCCGAGCAAAAACGTACCTGGTGCTTGCTTGACTGCAGCAGTCCCTGGAGAATGTCTCCAACGATCTAAATATTTCACGAGACTCCTCCAAGAACACGGGGACGAGCATTACGGTGAGCGCGGGTGTAGCAGTCACCTGGGGCGTGAGCCCAGCCCAGTGGCTTTTGAGCTGAACCTCGCTGCAAGGTCAGAGTTTAAATTATACATCAGCAATTCACTTAAAAATCTCCGGGATGGTTGTCTTAACAGCATCTCTCCCACTGCGGTCTCCTAAGAGCTGCCTTTTGCAACATCAGGAGTGCTTTTGCTTGCGTCGGTGCATCAGAAACTGACTACCTGGGCAAAGCTTGCTTAGATGCTGGATTTAAATACAGTTTAGGACAAATACCGTTCATTTCTGGATTCGGGTTATAGATTTATCTGCAATTCAAGGACAATATAGTCCATTTTCAGAATTAGTTTCAAATGTATGTACAGTTCAGAGCAAGTTTCTTTGCACTGTTCACTTCTAGATTCAGATTCTGGGAGAGTTCTGTTCATTTCTAGGGTCAATTTCTGGATTTCTCTACAGTTCAAGGCAAATATTGCCCATTTATACAATTAATTTCAAATTTATGTGCAAAAATACTGTTCACGTCTGGATTCATATTCTGGATTTCACTACAGTTCAGGACAAATGCTGCCCATTTTAGAATTAGTTTTGGATTTGCCTATAACTGAGGCCAAATACCTCTGGATTGAGTCTCTTGGCTGGTCCACAGTTCAAGGCAAATGGTCTTGATTCCAAAGTGACATTTTTTCCATGGAAGTTGTAATCCAAAAGGTCACTTTGCCAAGCCTGGGTGCAGTCTAGAATTCTAGTGTTTAACTGAAGCTCATTTCAATTGTTGACTTAGGGTATGCTGCTGTTGTTGAAATGGACATCAGACCCCTTTTTAAAACAGGGATTGCATTTTGTGTTCAGTTTTAATATGCGCCTAGCTAAATGCAAAAACAGTTTTTTGTTTTGTCCCCTGCCTTTGAGTTCCCTGCTTCACTCGGAGAGTTAGATGCCTGGTGGGGCCCAAAAGCACTCCAAGCTCCCCATCAGTGATGATTTTGGCCTTTTGGATGCCTCTGGGTAGCAGCTGTGTAATCAGTCTCGTTCCAAGCAAATCACCTCTGACTTGATTAAATAATTTCCGCCTGAACGTGTTTTTCGGAGAGTGATTTACAAGTTCAGGTGAGCAAGAGATGGTCTCTTCCTTAAATTGCTCACTTGAATAATCTGACACTGGGTACTTACTTACTACGCCTGTTCCAACATCTGCGCTGGATCGGATAAATTCATTGCTGGCTCCTGAGTCTGCTTGAATGAGGCTGTAAAAATCAATCTGCAAGGAGAAAAGTCTAGGCTCCGCTTGGGCTCCGAGCCACGCATCAAAATTCAAGGCTCACCTGTTGCTTCTCAGCGGAAGAGTCTTGCTGCCTAACCTATCCCAGGATAATTGCAGCGGGGGGACTTAATTGGGAAAGTGCTTCACAGTTAATTTGGGTCCAAAAAGACAGAACCAGAGGGGGGAGGAGGGGAGGAAGAGGAGGAAGAAGAAGAAAAAGGAGGAGAGAGCAGCAAGTAAGTTTTTTTTTTCCTGGAGCATGGAGAAAATGACTTATTTCAGTTGTAACTTCCTGAATTCCTAAGACAGCATATGCAAGAATGGCAGCTGCTTCCAAGAAGGTAGAAACCTAGAACATGTTCCCAGTCTCTCTGCAAACCTTCTGAGACTGAGGGCCTTTCTGCACTGCTATTTGTTATAGTGCTATTATTCCACTTTCAACATCCTGTGGAATCCTGGGGCTTGCAGTTTAGGGAGGGGCATTTAGGATTCTCGGACAGAGAACTCTTTGGCCTCAGGAAACTACAAACCCCGGAATTCCACAGGATGTTGAAAGTGGAATAATAGCAGTATAACAGTGTAGTGCGGAAAGGCCCTGAGAGAGACCATGAACGTGAGTTGAGGCTGGTTTTTCCCTAATAAAAATGGTATAGGGCAAAGCCTACCAGCCACCCGCTTCTGCCTTATGAAGGAACCCTGCCGCCTCGAAGGCAGAACTGCGGGGTCTGGTGCATTCCCCATTGTGGATTCAAGTGTGTTATGTACTCTACATTTGAATCTGCAATGGGTTGGATCCATGCATCGTACTATTTGCATGTGTTAAATATGATTTGGGGGGTGCCAGAGATATTCATGGTTTTTCCACTTTTGCGGGGGTCCTGTGCCCCTAACCCCTGCAAATTTGGAGAAACTACTTTATTGCACAGTCCACAGTGTGTCTGTGAAAAGACCCAGGGAAGAATTCCAGTGCAAGATCCGCACCCCTTGCTTTGCTGCTCGCACAATGAAAGCAGCAGAAGGCTTCTTTAAAGGAGATGAAACTCCTTCGGCATTTGCATCTGTATTTATGCTGCCTTCCTAAAATATTTATCAGCCTTTACCCTGACATGTTCTGGGGAACACTTTATAATTCAAAGGGAGATTTCTACACATACACACATACACAGATGCATCCTCCCTGTTGTTGTTGTTGTTATTATTATTTTTTAAAGAGCAGAGTTAGAGGGTAATAATCCTCAATCTCCCTCTCTCTCTCCCCCCGTAGGCTGTGAGATCCTGAAAAGGATGTTCCATCTGAGTGATAATTTGTATGTTTACTTTCTACAATCAGGTAGAAGTGCAGTGGCAGGATAAAGCAGAATGCATGAATAAAGAACTCAAACCAGGCTGATCTACCATACTGAGCCAGAGCAGATTTGCAAAAAGCTTTGACAAGCACTGACTGAAATCCTTTCTTTTGCTGACAGTACAGGGCAGAGAGAAAAGAGGGGAGGGAGGGAGGGAAGGAGAGCACATTCTTGATAAACTAATCATATGGAGAGGGCATAAATCTAACATCTTGGAGTCATGGAGCTGGAAGAGACTCCAAAGGCCATCCAGTCCAGCCCCCCTTCAGCCACGCAGGAATGCACAATCAAAACACTTCCAAAAGATGGCCACCGAGCTTCCAAAGAAGGAGGAGGCTCTGCCACACTCCAAGGCAGCAGTGTGTTTTACTATCCACTGCTCTAACCATCAGGAAGTTCTTTCTAAGGTTTGGGTGGAACCTCTTTTTCTGTACTTTGGAGTCATTGCTCCATGTCCTAGTCTCTGGAGCAGCAGAAAACAAGCTGCCCCATCTTTTGGATGGACATCTGTTCAAGAGAGTGCTTTGATGGTGTCTTCCTGCATGGCAGAAGGGGGTTGGACTCAGTGGTTCTTGGAGTCTCTTCCAACTCTAGGATTCAATGATTGTTGTTTGTGTCCCAGCAAAGTCTTTGCAAAAGTGTCAGATTGTTTTCCATCTTGTTGAACCCCCATTTTGTATGTCTGTTTTTCAAGTCGGGTCAGTGTCGCTAGGTTCTATCCAGCCAAGATCACAAAGATTCCTACCTGTGGTGTGTGAGTAAATGAAGGGTGAGGAAAGCTATGGGCCACATGTGTGGCCCTCCAAGTCACCCGGGGTACTCTAAAACCTTTAGATATCCCTGTAAGTAATTTTGGGGAGGCGATGCCCCTGAACCATACAAAATTCTCCCCATTTCTATAGTAAACCATGTGGTAGACAGATGCAACCTTATTCTGAAGCCTTTTTTCTATTATGAAGGCAGTTTCCCTTGCCAAAACTCCTTGCATGGAAACAGGCATTATCTGCGTGATGTAAACCCAAGCGACAGATCCAAGGGAAGGGCTTGTCTGAATGATTTAAAGACAATAAGCTTAATAGCTCTTCATTGACAGCATCACTAAATGCAAAGCCTTAGTACTCAAGGTTGCATAAAGGCTTTGACATCAATCGGGGTGGTGACTCCATTTAAAATATCAACATCAAGTCATTGGAGTCTAAACCAGAAGCAGCTCGGACTACCAGCCAGACTGGACAGTGTGTGCAGTCTTTATCCAAAGGATGCCGTTGAGGGTTCCACATTTCCAAGGAGGAAAAATGTGATGGGGCTTGTTCCTTTCTGAGCAACCAATGCCGGAGACTCATGGCTTTTTCTTTTTTAAATAATATGCCAATTTGCAAATAACTCAATTGAGGATGAAGGATCAGAAAGTCACCCAGAAAGCACTAGTTTTGAAAGCAGTCTCAATTCTACCAAAAGCCAAGTAAGTTCTTGGAATTTCTTCAAAGCTCTGTCTTCTGAAATGGCTGCCAGACAGATTTGGGTATGTTTCCCCTTCTACTTTACATCTTAATGCTCTTTCTCTCTTGGCAATGGAAGAATACAAACATACATACACACAGACCACTAGAAAACACTATGCCATCCCCTGGCTAGGTGTTAACTAGTATCCACCAGCCATGAAGGCTGCTGAGAAAACACCTCCCAAACCCTGTTTTTATTCAGGAAACATGGTTGGCTATATAATTTGGAAAACAAAGAGGTGTGGCAACATCCAATGGAAGGGATGTAGAGAAGAGGCAAAGGTCATTTCCACACTACACTACTGTTATAGGGCTCTTATTCCACTTTCAACAGCCTGCAGAATTCCGGGATTTGTAGTTTAGGGAGGGGCATTTAGAATTCTCAGTCAGAGAGCTGTTTGGTCTCAGTAAACTAGAGTAAACCCAAGGATTCCACAGCATGTTGAAAGTGGAATAATTGCAGAATAACAGTGTAGTCTGGAAATGGCCGAAGTCTCAGGGTGCTGAAAAAGACAGTTTTATTCTTGCTAATATTCCACCTCTCATTTGGGGTCTTGTTTCCGTCCCACATGGTTGCCGTCGAGCACAAGCGATGTATCACACCATTGATGCACAACTCCACAGGGAGAGATTTACACTACACGACCCCCATGGAGAAGACGCTGCAGTGTTTCTGAGCTTTCTTCAAGAGGGAGAACAGTGTATTTTCTCACATTTCCTTGATACTGAAACCCATTTACAGCTATGAGTATGTGTATGACAGGGGATTTAGCAATTGCTAATGCTTATGCAACTTGTTTTGACAGGCCCTTTTTAGCAGCTCCTTCCTTTTCTGCTCTGTAATGTCTGAATTCCTCCAAAAGAGCAATTACTGGTTTGTCTTCCAGTGCCATTTGCATGTGGATCTGGTAGTGAACTTCATGTATGTTCAGGAGTCACAGGAACATCCAGTTAAACTTATCCGTGCCTGCTCCCTCTCTTGCCGGGATATTCGATTCCCCTCCCCATTTCCTCTCTCGCCTCTGGGCAACTGAAGTCTGGATTTCATTTGGTTTGTCATGCAGTCTTTTCTGCAGATTCTCCAGACGAAAGCAACGAGGAAAGTCAGCCTGTTTGCTGTTTGCAATGTGTTTTCAGAACATAAAGATGTTTTTTCTTCTTTCCCAATGAATTCATCATCATCATCAACAAGAACAAGAACAAAAAACCAAGGGTGTATATATACTAGAATCCCATTGGCATTATACAGTTGGTTTGTACTTTCTAGGAGGTTGTGCCAGAGTGGTATGTCCTAACCGTTGAGGCCCTCCCCAAACTGCAAACCCCAGGATTCCATAGGAGGTTGAAAGTGGAATAATTGCACTATATAACAGTGTAGTGCGGAAACGGCTACAGTAACTCTGGAGTGGTCTAACTCTGTTAAAGCATAACTCAGCATAACTCAGGCATGGTATAACTCTGGCACAGCTATTCTGGCAGAGATTTACACTACGCAGTTGCCGACCAGGATCTTGGCCACAGTTGGTAGACATCATACCATTTTTATTTCATCCTGTCTGTGATTTTTATTTTATCTTTCTACCTTGTGCGCCCATTAACCAGAACGTTTTCCACCCGGGCTACAACAACCACACTTCCCTTTCCACTACACACGCCTATTTGCAGATGGAAAACTCATATTTGAGTCAAGTGAGCAGAGCTGTTCCATATCGGCATGCCAAGGCATCCTGACACACCGAGAGAACCGGGCAAGCTTGCTGCAGGAAGAGGAACAATTAATAATCCCAAGCCCCCTCAGGCCCATAGCACCCCTGGGGAGGATGCCCATTGCATCTCTGCCTGAGTCAGAGTTCTGGCCTTGAGTGTTGTTTCAGGCCAGGGCCTCAAGATAGGTCACGGTGCTGCGTTGATCCGAGAAGACACAAGAGGAAAGTCAAACTGGAGAATTTCAGTTTCAGTTTAAACCCTCCAATCTTTATGTTCTTCTTTGCCTCCTTCCTCTTCCTTTCCCTCTTCCTTTTCCTCTTCTTTCCCTCCTTCTCTCCTTCTTCTTCTCATCTCCTTCTCTCTCCCTATTCCCTTCTTCTTCTTCTTCCTCCTCCTCCTCTTCCTCTTCCTCTTCTTCTGCCTTTCTCCTTTTTCTCCTCTTCCCTCTTCCTTCTCTTCCGCCTTTCTTCTGTTTTCTGAAAACTGGTTTATTCTCCATCTCCTCCTTCCCCACTCCATGCATACATTTCTTTTAAAGAGCATAGTAAAGGCCTTGTGCTCATGAATATGTTAGTATGCCATAAATAATATATCGCTTGGCATCCGGGAGCATGGCTGCCTTGAAAAACAAAGCAACTTTGGAACACTTTTTTTTTTTGGTTTTGTTTTGTTTTGTTTTGCCTTTGTATCTCGGCACACTGTTTCTGCTGTTCCCTGCCTCTGCCTCGCCCTCAGAAGTTCTCCCCCTTGTTGCTCGTCAGTACCTCCGAGGCTGCTCTCAGACAGAACCAAATCAAGGCAGACTGCCGGCTCCTCCTTACCCCCTTCTTTGTGCAAAATGCAGCCTGTGAGCTGATTGAGGCCAGGCTCTCGTGCTCCCAGTTGCTAAGAGGAGGCTCTTCTTCTGAGCAGAGTTCTGTCCACCTCACCTTGCCGTAATTTTAGTTGATTTGTTAGATCAATTGAATCAATTCAACCTGTTGCAGTTTTCATGTGACGCATATGACTGACATCGTGTTCAGTAGTTAGGAGATATTGTGCTGGACTTGTAGCCACTGGGGGCTCGTGTTTATGGTCATTAATAACCAAATTTGACCCCCTCCCCAAACCCACTTTTTCAGCTTGGCACCTCCCCAGCCAAAGGGTTTCAGAGGAACCGCAGATCAGAGTTGCTGGGAAATCATGGAATTGGAAGAGACCCTAGAGACCATCCAATCCAACCCCTTCTGCCATTGTGCAGGAACACCCATCAAAGTATTCCCAACAGATGGCCTTCCAGCCTCTGTTTAAAAACCTCCAAAGGAGACTCCACCACACTCTGAGGCAGCAGCATATTCCACTGCTGGATAGCTCTGACCATCAGGAAGTTCTTCCTGAGGTTCAGGTGGAATCTCTTTTTTTCTATAGTTTGAATCCATTGCTCCTTTAGTTTCTGGAGCAGTGGAAAACAAGCCTGTTCCCTCTTTGATATGACATGCTTTCAAATATTTAAACATGTTCCCTCTTAACCTTGGCTGTTCTGGGGCCACGGTGTATTGAGACAAGCAGTTGCAGCCAAATGCAGAGGGGTCTCTCCAGATTCTTGCTCTCAAGGACCAGGAGAGCATTGCAGGACACCATTTCTTTGCACAGTGACCTGCAGTGCCTGAGAAAACCTTCAGATGGGGAACCACCCGATGGAAAGCAAAGCTTTTTGTGGGGAGGGAGATGGCATTGCCAGGTGCAATTGTGAGCTCCAAGGTCTCCTGGAGAGGCCCTTCTCTCTGTCCCTTCTTAGGCTCACTCGGTAGGAAAAGAGAGAGGGGCCCGCCCTTCTTGGTGTCTGCTCCCAGACTTTGGGACTTCCCTGCTCTCTCCTGGCAATCTTTCTATGAGCAAGCTGAAACATTCTTGTCCTGCTCAGTTTTTAGAAACTGGGCGGGGTGGGCTTTTAAAGGCATTTTCAAGTGTTTTTAAATGAATTTTAATCTTTAATTTTTATACATTCTTTAGTTCTCTTTTAAGTAACTTTGATATTTACGTTCTTTTTGAAGTTTTTGTATGGTTTTTAACCTGTATTGTTTTTAATACTTTGAGTCCCATTATTGGATGTAAACGGAACAACAACTATAATGGCAGGGGTCCAGCCTGGTCCAGTTGGCTTTCCACATTTGCAGGTTTCACTTTCACAGATTTGATTATTTGCAAAAGGGGCTCCCCCCCCCAGGGAAACCTTTCTTTTTAGGGGCTCCAGTCAGTCCAAGCAGCCCTTTAAAAAAACACCTCTGGTCCTTTTCCTCCTCCTCCTCCTCCTCCACTAGCCCCTGCCTGGCCAGCTAAGGATGGATCACAGCCCAGTTTCTCAGCATCACAAAGCCTCTCCTGATATCTCCCCAGAATGAAGGAAGGAGACGGGCGAGAGAGAGGAAGCCTAGGGCCACCATGCCAACTCACTCCCTTTCCCTCTCCTTTCCCTGCCCTGGTTTGGATGCTGGGTGCTCATTCTCCCCACCGTGGCTCAGTCCCCTTCCCACACACACATACACATGCCCATTTTGATCTTTGCATTTCTCCCACTTTTGCAAGGGTTCTGCACTCCCAACTCTTGTGAATGCAGAGGGCCAACTGTAGTTAAATCTGACAATGCAGCATCTCAGCCATCCCTGTTTAAAAAAAAAATCTGAACTCCTCTGACCAACCAAATTTGTCTGAAGGGAATGATATGTCTGTGTGTTTCGGCAGGTAGAACTGCAACAATCTGGCCCGCAGATTGCCTTGCCTGCCAGTGGGACAGTGAATCTGCCCCAGGTTTTAGTCTGAACCCAGATTTCGTGTGGTGATGTAGCCGAAACGTCCGATGGATCTGAAACAATTTCTGCCTGTCAAAGGGGAATATCTGATTGTTCCTTTCTTATATCGTTGCTTCCCCTGCCACATTAATGTATTTAAAAACAAACATGTTATTGTCTTACAAGCTTTTTATAAAAATTAATAGAATTTGGAAATGTGGACCAGCTAATTATAACCCATGCATCTTGAAGCGTCTATTAAAAAGCCACCGGATCCCTTCTTAATCTCCAAAGAGAGAAAGAAATCACTTGTGTCGGGCTCGTAAGGTTGCACAGGATCAAGGTGAACTCTGTTATAAAGGAGAGGAGGAAACCTTTGAATGTCGCTTTTGTCAAACGGGCACTTTCTCACCCTGCCAGTAATTACTCGTCATGGCATGGAGTCGGCCCATAAGCTATTAATTACGCTAGAAGTATGGGAAGATGACAGCTTTGGGCAAGCACATTAATTGGCTACAGGGAAGGAAGGAATCATCATTAAAAAAGAAGACATTTTGCAGGGCAATTATCACCCAAAGTTTCATTCCTTCACTTTCCAAAGGGATGGGAAGGAGGCAGGTTTTGCAAGAGGGACAAATGATCTAACTTTGTAGGCAGCGGTGTTGGGGGGGGGTGCTTGATAAATGGCATTGTGCAGTGCCAGGACACCCACCCTCTCCAAACCCGAGCAGTGTTTCATGGAGCAGTTCATATATCTTGCCGATGAAGCCTTCTGGTGCTTTGGAGTTGCATTGTGGAGTGAGTAATAGCTGTAGCTTGCTAGGGCAACGGTTCAGCGTAGGGCATGTATTGCACGAAGGTACACTAGAGACACAGCATGGAAGATGCAGAGTCCCACAGTTGCATAGCCTTGCACAATGTTGTCTCAAGGATTTCCACCTCAAACTTTTTTTTTTTTTTTTTTTGATAAATAGAAGTGACAATTAGGGATGTCGGCAAAATCGGCCACAGAATCTGATGGTATTAGATCTTTCCCCTGCTTCAGTTGGGCCAACATCTTTGCTATATTAGATTGCATTGCTTCAACAGAATTAAGGGTTGTGTGAGAAAGATCTACTGTGTTTGCTGGTGTATAAAACTCACTTTTTCCCCTGAAAAATACTGTTTGAAAATGGGGTGCGTCTTATATGCCCGTGTATCTTATACACCAGTAAATAGTATTTGCCAGTGTATAAATGGAGTGCATCTTATATACAGGTGCATCTTATACACTAGCAAATATGGTATTGTCCTCAACATTTAGGGAGACATGGAAAACGTATTGGCTGTGACAGATCCCCTTGCCAGGTGGGCTCTGCAGACCCAATCCTGGGTTCCTGTCACTCACCTTGCCCCCCCCAATCCCCTTCCAGATTGGGTATTTGGACTTCAAGGTGACCCTCCTATTCTGGACCAGTGGCTGTGTTGCTTTGGTGGTTTTGCTGTAGTGAGCATGACCAGTCCCTCCACCAAACTTAATATGAACAGATAGAGACACTGGCAAAAACAAAGAAGTGGAAGTTTATTAAGGCACAAGAAAATAATACACTAACCCATGAACTTCTCAATCGTTCATAGCTTCCCAAAACCAACGTCAGTCTTTCCCTCTGCCTGACTCTCCTGTCTCTATTCCATCTGTTTCTATCTCTCTGAAATCTTTTCCCTATCTTTGTGCCAGCTTTTCCTTCTCTGCCGTCTGACAGAGACAAGCCTCAGGTTTTGTAACATTTCCTCCTGGCAGGCCCCCTTTCAGAGCCTTCCCTGAGCTGTGATTGTCTGCCTTCAGCTTATCCTTTCTGCCTTTAAAATGTTCTTGCCTTAGACCCGTTGTGTGTGCATCAAGGGGAACAGGGACAAAATGAAGGCATTGCCCCAACAAATACAAATTCTCCCTCCCTCCCCTTGAAATTTTACTCCAATTTTGAGCATTGCAGAGAGAGAGAGAGATTGGACTCTTTTATCTGCTGTCCTTTCATTCTCTTGGTCTCTTTGCCTGTCCCTTTTCTTTCGGCACCTAAATTGAAGGGGTGTGGCTATGGGGAGGGGAAAAATGAGCTGCCCCCAAATTACTCGTATTGCAAAGAGCGAGACGTTGAAAATCACTCACCCCTGCAACTCTTCCATTCCTTTGGCTGCCTAAACTGTGTCCTTCAAGTTCAAACGAAATGTTCAGTTTCTGGAATGTTAGAAATTTTGGGGACTAAATGCAAATTCTGTTTAGAGAGGTGGAATTCTCATTTTGGGAGCAGTTTCCTCATTCCCCAGCCCAGCTACGTCCCCGTACCCAGGTAGGACAAATGAGCATTTTCTGGCTTCACATCCAGATCTTGTATCTTTAAATTGGAACTAATTGCCTTGCAAAATCCAGAGTATGGAAAAGTTACCCTTTTTTTGCACAACAGCTTGCAGAATCCCCCAGCTAGCATGGCTAGCTCCCAGCTTTTCACAGTGCCTGAGATCTGTTGTGAGAAAATGCACAGCTCATTTCAAGCATTCTCACATTGGCAAGGCACGGAGAACCAGAATGCTTATCAAACAGTTTTTAAAATGCAGAAGGATAAATTGCATGTGCGAAAAAACATATTAGCAGAAATGCACTCTAATCAATGGGATTGGTCACTGAAATATATTATTATTAACTTTATTTATACCTCATCTCTTCTACAAAATTGGGATCCACAGCAGCTTACACATTACAGTGATTGCAACATAGTTATGAAAAAACATACAAAAGGTCAACATTAAAATAGAATTAAGCTATTAACAATATTAAAACAATTTAAACATAGACTTAGAAAAGACAAAAAGCCATTTGGAAAGTATACTTAAAAACAGCCTGATACTCTCTTAAAAGCTCTTTTCTTAAATACTTTCAGTTTACAATTTAAAACATACACTTTAAAAGGATGAAAAGTAGTTAAAGCAATTTAAAACAATATAGCACCCTGACAGCTCTTGCTTGAAAGTTCTGAGTTATAAACGCCTGTCTGAATAAAGAAGGGTGGCAAGAAGGGGAACATTCTGGCCTCTCTAATCTCATTTCCGTGCTAGATGTATAGCGTGATTATTCCACTTTCAACATCCTATGGAATCCTGGGGTTTGCAGTTTCGGGAGGGGCCGGCTGGCCCCTCCCGAAACTGCAAACCCCAGGATTCCATAGGACGTTCCAAGTGGAATCATAGCGCTATAACAGTCTAGTGCGGAAATGGCTTAAGAAGGGAGTTGCACAGCATAGGTGCCATCACCAAAAAGGCCCTATTTTGTGTCGTCACCAGTCTATACCTGTGAAGGTGGTGGGATTGAAAGAATGGTTTCTCTTGAAGATCTCAAGGACCAGGTAGGCTCACATGGGAGTAAGTGATCTGACAAATTGGACATAAGCCATCAATGCACGCATTAGGGAAAATGTACAAAAATTTTGCGCAGATCTCAACAAGGAAAGAAGAGAAAAAAGTTTTGCATGAAAGGAAATGGAGGCAGGGAAAATGCATGTGGGATGGGGCTGAGAGATTGTTGCATGCCCTGCCTCGTGAGGAGTGGCTTATGGAGCTGGTTTTATTCAGCCTGGAGAAGAGAACGTTAAGAGGTGACATGGTAGCCAAGTTTAAATATTTGAAGGGATGTCTTACGGAAGGTGGAGCAAGCCTTTTTTTTTTGCTGCTCCACAGACTAGGACGTGGAGTAATGGCTTCAAAATTCAGGTAAAGAGATTCTGTCTAAACTGTAGGAAGAAATTCCTGATGGTCAAGGCAGTTGGACAGTGGAATAAACCGCTGCCTCCATAGAGTGTGGTGGAGTGCTCATCTCTGGAGGTTTTTAAAGAGAGGCTGGGGGCCATCTGTCAAAGGGGGGGCTTGGATTGTATCTTCCTGCATGACGGAAGGGGGTTGGACTCGATGGGCCTGGGGAGGTCTATTCTTTGTGTTTTTTTTGTACAGAAAAACAGAAAACGCTTGTTTCCTTTGCAGAAAATTCTGTTTTCTACACAAAAAGTCCCACATGCAAATTTTGCACAGAGTAAGTCCTGACCTGTGAGAATAGTCTTTGAAAACTGTGCAGTTTCCGTGCTAGACTGTTATAGCGCTATTATTCCACTTTCAACATCCTATGGAATCCTGGGGTTTGCAGTTACGGGAGGGGCCAGCCGGCTGTGCAGTTTTCAAAGGCTTTCTCACAGCAAGAAGAAAACTGCTAAAACTACTCCTTGCTTCCTTTAAGCGATGAACTGCTCCCCTTGTGTGCATCTGTGACCTTAAACTGAATGCAGATGTCCTACGTTGGACCAAAGCCGCTTCCATGGAGGAACTTACCTATGTGTAAAAAAACCCCAACAGCATCCCTGTCGTTCTTTTTGACACCTTAAACAGCTAAACCCAAACTCTTGATTGCTTCTCCGTTTGAAAAATAACCTCTGTGTGGAGTTCTAGGGAGAGGAGTTGCTTCTGCAGAATGAATGTGACAGGAAGTGGCTTGTCCTGGATTCCAAGGTTGCTCTGAGTTCTTATAACCTTATCATTTCCCTTGTCTAATCGCTTAATTACCTTGCTCTCATTTGATCTCATTTTGAAGGTGACCAAATATAGCAGCTGCCGTAGCAGCAGCACCAAGGCAGAAACTTTCACTGTTAGAACTGAAGGTGGAGGGTGACTTTTTTGGATAAAGAGAAAGTCCGGATTCCTTTTTGGTGCAGCTTTAGCATCAGGGCTGTAACTGCAGTAGGGTGACAGAGCTGCAGCCAGCAAGTAGTGGCCATAAAGTTGGTGCAACTCCGGCAGACAGTTGCAGAGATTGCCCGGAGGGATTCAAGGTGTTTGCTTCAAATCAGAATAACTATGGGCCCATATATTACATTGCCTTTCTTGTTTATTGCCCTCAGGTTGATGTCAGTCTGTGGCAACCCTATGGATGAGACATCTCCAGGCCACCCTATCCTCAGCTGCCCTGCTCAGGTCTCGAGGATTCGAGGATGTGTCTCCCTTGATTGAATCTCTCCATCTGTATTGCAGTCTTTCTATTTTCCTACTGCCTTCTACCTTCCCAAGTATTATTGCCCTTTCTAGCGAGATATCCTGTCTTCTCATGGTATGGCCAAAGTACAACAGGAAAGGAAAAGGACCCAGACACAATTGTGTCCTCAGATATGCGCCAGTATTTCCAAGGGCCAGGATCTTGCATCTGGGTTGTGTAGCATAAATTGCAACTGAAGCTCTCCAGGGATTGTTGCATTCATCCTTTCCAACTTTAAGGCCATTTCCACACTGAACTGTTATAGTGCTATTATTCCACTTTGAATATCCTATGGAATCCTGGGCTTTGCAGTTTAGGGAAGGGCCTCCTGCAAACCCCAGGACTCCATAGGATGTTGAAAGGGGAAGAATAGCACTATAACAGTCTAATGCAGAAATGGACTAAGATTTTATGATTCTATGGCCTTTCTTATTGCACTGCTTTCCACTGGTGTGGATGAGTGGTTTTGAGACTTTCCACCTTGGGGGAACTGGTTTTTGCATTACCTTTTCTCTCTTGCAGAACTCTTGCATGCTTGCTTGTCCTCACTAAGGGTTAGCAGATGGGTTCTAAGGCTCAGAAGAAGGTAGTTATTCATTCCTGTGTCCCAGGTGTAGTTTGCTTCATGCCTAGAGGCAGCAAGAGCCAAAGGAGCCAGGCTATAATTGAGGAAATCAGTTAGAAGTGAGTCAAGCCAGCCCAGGTCATAGGCGGGTAATTCAGGGGGTTCACCATGGATGAAGGGAGATAACAGAAGGAAGATCTCAGCTAGAGACCTCTTTTGTTGAAGGGTCTTTAAACAGAGGCTGGATGGGCAACTCTCAGGAGTGTATTTCTGCATGGAAGGGGGTTGGACTAGATGGCCATTGGGGTCCCTTCCAACTCTGTGATTTTCCATTGCATTCCACAGTCTGCTAGACACATCTTCCTCATCTCTTCTCTGCTCCCTGATCATCCCATAGAACAGCTTTTCCTTCCTCCCCTCCTTCCTTCCTCCTCCCCATCTTCTAGCAGGCCAGGGGAAAAAATAAATCAAATTCCGTATATTCCCAGGGCAATTTCAACTTTAAAAAAGGATATCAACATGAAGGACAATTGCAGTGTTGAGCTGTCATCTTGTCCCCACAGGTACCATGAAAAATTACTGCCAATAAAATAACATTTTTCAAAATGTGACACTACCCTTAAATTTATCTTCCGCAATAAATGGGTTCTGGGAGAGGAAATTTCAGTCCATTTGAGCATAAACTATTCTTCAAGCACTCAATAATAGATTACAAATGAATTGCATTATTAATTTATAATAGAATAATTGTTTTGCTTCAACAGTCACTTTCAAGAATTCAGGCAGTAATTTTCTCTGCTCCTTTATCATCTTAAAGATATTTTCCCCACAGGAAAAAAAAAATAAGAAGAAAAGAAAAGAGGAACAAGAAAGAAAGAAAAAGTGGGGGAAGTTGTATATGGGTTCAAATGGGCAACTCGCATGACAAAAACTCAAGAACTGCATATTAAAGTCCAGTGGAAATTAAAACTTCCGTTCAGCTTGCCTCCTCAAAATATTGCTTGCCACGTTGTAGTTTAATTGCACAAAATAGTCCCATGTTTGTGATGTGGTTATTCACCTATAGTCACTGAAAAAATGTGTATATGAAGCTGTTCTCCTAAATATTGTTCTTTCCCCAAGCTGAAATTTGAATCTAGTTGTTAATCCTAATTCAAGTAGACCCATTGACTCAATGGAAATTACAGCAGTGTCAGCATACCGACTTGCCTTTGATTCCAGGAGTGATGATGTCGAGGAGCTGTGAATCCACCTTGTGCTTTAAATGGGTTCTGTGCCATGGATGGCTCCTCTAAAGTTCAGACTGCAATCCGGATCAGATTGGTCACCCTCACTGACAAGAAAACTTCTGCCCACTGCTGCAGACTCTAGACAAAACGAGAGGAAGATCATGGCGGTGGATAGGAAAAGAAGTCTGATGAAGAAAGCTCAAAGAAACTGAGTATCTCCACTCCAGAGGAGAGAAGACAGGGCTTGGTTGTGGCTTCAAGTCCCTGAAGGGTGTCACATAAAAGAGGCAAGGTCTGCACCCGGTGGGAATGGCTAGATCTCATGGGACCATGCATAGAGGATACAATTGGGAATCCTCGAGTTGGAATCCTAGAATCCTAGCGTTGGAGGAGAGCTCCAGGGCTATCCAGTCCAACCCCCTTCTGCCAGGCAGGAAGACACCATCAAAGCCCTCCCTTTGACAGATGGCCATCCAGCCTCTGTTTAAAAACCTCCAAAGAAGGAGACTCTACCACACTCCCAAAAGCAGCATGTTCCACTGTTGAACTTCTTTTTCTCTCAGGAGTCCTTCCTAATCTTTAGGTGGAATCTCTTTTCAATGAAGTTTGAAGCCATTGCTCTGTGTCCTAGTCTCTGGAGCAGCAGAAAACAAGCTTGCTCCATCCTCCATACGACATCCCTTCAAATATGGTTCAGTAGTAGAGCCCCTGCTTTGCACATGGAATGTTCTTGGACAGTTAAGTGGCATCTCCACCTGAAAAGTCCCCCAAGAGCAAGCGGTGGGGAAAGCAATACGTCCGTATTGGAAGAAATCTTGTGCACAAAGAGGCCCCAGGTCCCATCTGCAGCTTTTCCGGCCTTAAAAGAAACTGACTTCGAGATATTATGTCTGGAAAAATCGCTGCCTGAGATCCTGAGCATGGAGCAGTCATCTTTTGAGCACACTAGATGTTAAGGGAAATACATACCCCATGTGATTAACCCATTTTCCCTCTCACAAAGAAACATGCTTCAACACTTGGATTTCCCAATTAAGCCCTGTTTACCTTCCAGTGACCAGTCGCAAAGCCCGGTGAATGCAAGCTAGGGAAAAGCACGTGCTATGACAAGCAGACAACTTCCACCACTTGAGAGAGCACCTCTGAAAAATTCCTACTCCATATATTGTTGAGTTCTGAACCTCAGTATAACAGCCTTTAAATCCCAGCAAAACACCATCTGCTTTGTTCTTTCTGCAACCCTTTTGCTTTTTGGTTGGCCTCTTGCCTTCTCCTCCTCCATGTATTTGCTGTTCTTTTTATGGCCACATGGTTCGTTTCACTACAGTTGTCATCACATCACGTCCCGGACATTGCTGTTGCCCAGAAGTGGACTATTTGCATGCTTGCACCTGTTTTCAATTTTTTAAAAAAGAAACAAAAATAGTACTCGGAGACAGGCTTTGTTTTCTATCCTGCGCTTTCTTTCCACCAAGCCCGAAACCATTATTTCTCTTGGACGTCAATGATTTGCAGACTCGCTACAAAAGGAGTCAGCCCATAAACATTATGGGGGAGAAAGGAAAAGGTCTTGTTTATTTCCTCATGCTGCGGAGCCTGGGCTTAAGGTGACATAAATGAGGAGGAGAAAATGATTTCTGGTCACAGCATGGAATGATTAGGACCTGCTTAACATGACTTCATAAACACATTACCCTGTACTGGATTTGGAAAGACTGGAGGCCTGTGTTATTCAAGACAGCTGGGCTTGAGTTGGTGCTCAAGCCTTTTGGAGGTGAAAATAAAATGGACAAAGCACCCAGATGTTTGCTAAGGGCAGGCTCTCATGGAGAGTGGTCAGTGTTTGCCTCTAAATCTCCCCCCTTTTTTTGGCCTGTAGGAAATTGTAGTTGTTGCTGTGTCCCTCCATATCATTTCTGACTTCTTGCAAACCTAAGGCAAACCTATCATAGGGTCTTCTGGGGCTGAGAGTGTGTGATGCATCCAAGGTCACCCAGTAGGTTTCCATGGCCAAGCAGGGAATAGAACCCTGGGTTCTGGGATCCATAGTCCAGTGTTCAAACCACTATATGCTGGCTGTCCTGTAGCAAATAGTTGAGGCAGATTTATGAGTTCCTGCTTTGGTGGGTTATCTCAAGAACTTTGGAAAACAGACTAGTCACGTCTGGTGACTCCCATGTAAATTGGCTGGTGAACCTGCTCTGGGTTTTAGTCTGAAGTTTAAAGCCACTGTCCTCAGTACTGAGCACTACCCCTAAAATAGGTTCAGCACCTTGAAGGGGCCCCTTGAAGTTCAGGCTATTCTTTGTTTTTCTTTTATAAAAATATTCATTGGTTGCCTTCTGTCTGAAGGTTTGTAAAGTAAAATTAAACTCCTCCAAGGTAAAACTGGCCCAAACCCTACTCTTAGAGATTGCGTCTGCCAAACTGGGGCAGCTTGGAAGGTCTGGGTTTCTGGCCAATAACTGTGAACAGCAAAGAAGGAAAAAGAAAGCCTTAAAAGTGTGTGTGTGTATGTGTGTGTGCAGTCCTCCCATAGAGAGCTCTACACCAAGAGAAGGTACCTTGCACCCAAATCGGAGTGTAAACCTGGGCTTTTCATCTGTGTTGGAAGCTATGTCACGAGTTGTAACTTTTCCAATTAAGCTGGAGATGTTGTACCCGCCTCCGTAGAATCTGAGAAGTTCTCTCTCTGTATCGCAAGGATAAAGTAAGGCAGAGTGGAAAAGGTCAAACTTGCTCCAAGGATTGGAAATCTTGTTCTTACGTCCCAAGTTCCTCAACACTTTCAGAAAGAAAGTCTCAAAACTATAGTCATGTTGGCGTTTATGAGCAAGTGATGCGATGGTACCGTTAAACCAACCGCCTCTCCTGACCTTTTAAAAAAGGGAGCTAATGGCCAAGGTTATGGATATGGTGGCCTTTCACCCAAAGACGTCAGGAGCTAATTTTGTTCTGGGTGCCACAACTTCTGTCTTTTTTTTTTTCATCACTGCTGTGGCTGTTTTTTAATTGGAATGTTGTACAAGACGAATCAGCTTCCAGTGCTGAGTTCTGATTTGTCTGAGCAGGATTTGGAAACTTAAAGAGGGCCAGGTTGCAGAGAAAGTTACCTCCTCCAGCTGGCCGTATTGGTTGGGTGATTTGGGGTACTGCAGTCCAAAAAAGTAATTTTTTCCACTGTCAACCCATCATGTAACCTGTGACAGGTTACAGGGCTGCTTTAAACTTCTGACCTTCAGGCAGACTTGCACAGTGCCACAGCAGAAAAACAGTGCAAATGGTATCTTTTCCTGACTCGTATGCCACGGTTCTTCTAGTATAATATTCCAGTAAATATTAATTAATTGATTGATTGTTTAGGGCAGCTGGGATGCCAGTGACCTGGGAATTAGGTACTCTGATTCTGCTGACCTCTCCCAAATTTGTCACTTATAATCGTTTTGTCGTCTTATCAAGGGACATCTGCCTTTGTCCCCAATAAAAGAGGATGTCTCAGTGAGATGCCCCATCCTCCTGGTAAAGGTTCAGTTCGACTGAACAAGGGCTATGACAATAGGGAAGAGTTGCCTGTTTTCCCCATTTGCCGAGCGCCCTCCCACCCACTCGCTCCACTGGAAAGCAGGAAAGGCAATCAAACCCACTGCGCATCCTCTTTGTGTGGTGACAGAAGGAAAAGGCATCCACTGTTCAAAGAAAATGAAGGTTTGCGAGATCGCCGTGGGTAGCTTTTCTTTGCCTCTCTGCAGGGTTTGTTTGATTCTCTTAGGGGGGAAAAATGACTTGTGTGACCCATTTTCAGCTGACGTCATGGATTGTCAAAAGGAAAGGTTTGGGCCGAATAGAAGCTGGATCTGCCCCACTGATGGAGTCCTGGTTCATCCTCAGTAAGTGAGGAAAGCAAAAAACCAACTTTGCCTGTTTCCTTTTTCACAAGAGCTGGGTGCAAAGTCCCAGTGGTTGTGCTTCCCAATTTCCCCTGTTTTGTCACCTGGGGCCCCAGGATTTGCATCAGGGGCTTTCAAGGACTCCATTCTCCTTTTACCAGATGTTTGAGGAGGGAACTGTAGAGAGTGCAGACTGGGCCACTAAGGCTATTGCATTCTACCTGCATGCTTGAACCAAGAGAGCTGACCACAGAAGCCTTAGCAGGGTCAGCTGGCAGAACCCATGTGAACTGAATCTATCCTGGGCCTTATTTTAGGTCTTACAAGAGCTTTCCAACGTGCTGATCCCACCCCCCCCACTCCCGCCAAGAGTTTTCAAAGCAGAAGACAGTGGCTCTGATGTCAGTAAGGAGAGTAAGGCCCTTTCCACACGGGGGAAACACGGGGTAGGACGACCTCACCCAGAGGTCGTCCACACCGTGGAGTGCACTAGAGCAGTTAGAAATGTGGAGGTTCCACACCTCAAACCGCCCTTGAGCAGCCGCGGGGGTGGCGCCGCGTTTTTTATAAAGACCACATTTCACGTGGTCTTTATGAAACACGTGCGCGCTAGCCCGTCGCAGCGCCCTGTGTGGAATTGCAGGGGTGCGCAAGCGCGTTTCTGCAGAGCTGCCCGGGGGCGGGCTTCCAGCTGGTGCACTTCTCCGATTGGCGGAGAGCCGCCAGAAGCCGCCAGCCACCATTTTGGGTGCCGCCGGGCACTGCTGGACGCCACCGGACACCGCTGCCATGTACAGCGGCGAATGCGTGCTGCTCCCCGCAGCAACGGATTGAGGTAAGCTCCGTTCCCGCGTGCGCCGCCCCTTTTCCCCGCATTTCACGCCCCCCCCATGTGGAAAGGGCCAAAATCTAAGATTTAGGCTGAGCTTTAGATGAGCTCTCCAAGGTGCTGAATCCCTGTCCTCCCAGATAGCTCGGTGCTTTGGATAGCTCCTTGAAAATTCAGTGAAATATTCTACCTTAATATGGGGAGGCCCAAATTAACCACTGTTTCCGCTGTGGACGTCCCAGGGCAACTGATTAGCAAATGTGGGAAAAGAATGCTGGACTCAAAAGTTCTTTGGTCTAATCCAACAAGGTGGTTCTTATGTTCCCGCATTTTGGGGGATGTGTTTGCAGTTACAGCCAGTGGCTTACATGTGAATCGGCTGCAGGGCTTTGCCTGATCTTTAAAGATGCTGTCCCAGTGCTGAACTTACTTGGTGATGTGGATCTAGAAGCTGTGCGTGTCTGGCTACAGTCAGCCAACCACCTCTCAATTCAGAGTTTCACAGAATGGAGCCATGGAAGTTAAAGTGGGATTAAAGCACTATAATCATATAGTCTGGGTATATCTCAGATCCTCTTATTGGTATACAGAAGAACAAGTGCACTGAAAATTCCCAGAAAGGCAGTAGCTATGATTAGTTTGATAAAACAAAACACCGAAGAGCCTTATAGCATTTGGAAGATTAACATATTTTATGGGGCGTTAGCTTCCACTGTCTCCATCCCACTTCTTCATATGCAATGAAACCAAAGACAGTATTTCAGCCTTAGCCAAGACAGAAGTCTCAGTGGAACGCGAATCGACACCAGGATTTTCATCTCAGCTTTCAAGGAGCTCTCCAGGGTGCCTAACTTAATTTGAGGGACAGGGTTCAATACTCTTAAACTTCAGACTAAAACCTGGCACAGACTCTTTGCTACCACTCCCCACAGAGCCATCAGAGCTCCCAGAGAACATGATTGTTTGGACAGTGGGAGTGTGATGATAAATCATTTCTCTGTTCATTGTTCTTTCATCTTAATGCAGTTTGATGACCAGAAAAAAGTTATCCTGCGAGTAGGATAATTAATGGAATCATATATTTTTTCATCATAATTGAATTTCTTAATTCAATATTTTCACTGGGAAGGTTGCAGGGCGGAAGAAGTATTGCTTTGGTGGCTACTCATCTAAAAAGGCCTTTTATTTGGGTTGCTCCATTTCAACCCTCCCCTTTTTCTTTCAAATTGATTTTGCTCACTTCAGTGATGTGGTTCTATTTTGGGCTCCAACAGGGCAAGTTCTAGTGTGCCATAGTTCTTTTCTTTCTCCCCCGCCCTGCCGCAAATGTGAAGTTTAGGAAGGACAGCCATGTTAACTTCTGAAGCACGGTGTATGGATGGGATTTTCTCCATGCCTTCCCCATTGCACCCCCTCCACCCCCTAATTCACTAAATTGGTGTATCTGACTCTTATCATTTCAGACAGCTGTAGTTTAATCTCGTATTACCTTCAGCAATCAAGCACACCACTTTGGCGCAGCGTGCGCAGCCGGTTCAGGAGCCTGAGATTAAATGACTTGAAATCCTTTCGGCTGGGCCGTTCCACCCGCCGTGGGCTTTCCCTGGACCTTCTCTTTCCCCAGCTGTGGGAAGCAAGCTTCCAGGCCAGATGGCCCTTTGGGTGATCCAGTGTGTGGTTCCTCATGGCCATAATCCCGTGGGTGGTTTTTCCCCCCATGTGTAATGTCGCCTATGGGAGTGGGTTGAATATTTCGGAGGGGCTGATGCAAAAAACTTGCACTCAGTTCAAGGTTGCAGAAGTGGGGTTGCCCATAGAGTTCCATTGGCTGTGGCTGTGCATGGCACATGGCTGGGCCAGAACTTGGAAAAGTTACTTATTTGGAACTACCTCTCCAAGAATCCCTCATGCTGGCTGGCATGTTGTAGTCCAGAAAAAGTAATCTTTCCAAACCCTGGGTATTGATGTTTTTACAGGGAAGACAGGAGAAAGATTTGTGGTGGAACAAGGGAAGAGAGTGTGTGTGTGCATTAAAAAGCAGAATTGTAGCTTGCAATTGTGGGCAGTAGAGGCTGTAGATTCCCACGGCTGTGATGGAGGGAGTCCACACAGACCTCTCCAAAGATGTGGACCTACTTTGAAGACAGGCCAGGCAAACACACCTACAATCCACAAGAACTGGCAAGGGAAAGCCAGGCTAGTTCCTGGACTTACACAGGGCTACAAGCAGAAGTATGGTCCAGACAGTCCAAGGTTCAAAAGGAGAAAGCAGTCCTGAACAGGGACCAGCACAATGAAAGGATGTGTGGGAAATATTAGGGCAAAAGGATATACCAAAGGTCAGAGAGCCAGGAAGCCAGAGATGTCAGACAGGGTTGCACAGAGATCTGAGAGCTGTTGTTCGGCAGCAATGGAAAGGCCTAGACTGAGCTTATTCGTAGCTAGCAGTTAGTCAGCCCAGCTGGTCTCCACAGCTCAGAGTCCTATATTTGAAGTGGAGCATGGGTGTAGCCTGACCGTTTGCTGATGGCGTTTCAGTTTATATCACTGGAGAGGGTGAAGCGCCCCTCTACCTGTTCCTCTTGATGTGCAGCTGCTGTCTGGGATGGACTGGGCTCTGTCTCTGATGGTGCCATGGCACAACTGCCAACCTTTTTCAGCTCCAATGGGGGCCAGTCATCTTTCTAGTCCAGTGGTTCTCAACCTGTGGGTCCCCAGATGTTCGTGGACTTCAGCTCCCAGAAGCCCTGAGCATTGACCATATTGGCTGGGGCTTCTGGGAGCTGAAGTCCACAAACATCTGGGGACCCACAGGCTGAGAACCACTGTTCTAGTCCTTCCCTAGGTGGAATAACTTGACAATAGGATTCAGTACCTTGGAGAATTCCTTTAAAGCCTGAATTAAAGCCTGGACTAGCTTGACCGGCCCACTGAAAATGGAAGCCTCAAAATCCCACTGCCTAAAGCTGAGCAATGAGTCTGGAAAGATTGAAGAGTAGCATAGCAGAAAGTCCACCACCTATTTTTAAAGGGGAAAGGACACCTGTATCCCTGTAAAAGTGTGCCGAATAAAAGTGTGCCCACTGGCCAGGCAAGAACCAGTCATTTCCAGATAAATTAGGCCCCATTCTTCCTGCAGAGGGGATTAAAAAGGGGGAGAGGGGGAAAAAACTGGAAGAAATCATATTCCACATTAACGGTCCCTTTGGTACTTCCATCAAATGAGTTTTTTAGTGGCAGAGGACCGCTAAAAATATCCACCAATTTCTTTCCTCATCTAAATGCAGTGCCGAGTAGGAAAAAAAGAGAAGAAAACCATGAATGTATGGAGCTCGTGGTTCAAGAGCTTGGATTTTGTCACGCTGTTCCATTTCATATGCTTATGGCTCATGGGAGCAAAGCGGGCATCAGCCCTGGGTGGTGGCTTTAGGATGTGGAAAGCTCAATGAGGGTGATGCAGCTGGGCTATGGGAAATGGCCTCTTTTGTAGCGCTAAGGCACGACAGCCACGTACTGAGCTGGGTCTGTGCTGCCAGGCACATGGGCTTTGGAGTCGTTGTTAGCAGCAGTGACCTTAGCAGTGTATTAGTGACCTTGTTGGATACTTTCTGCATTGGCTTTGTAGTTTGAGGAAGGGGAAGATATAAGAGGTGTTGAGGGACTGGGGCCAGAAAGAGGAAGAAAACTCACAGTCTTTAGTGCAGTTCACTTTGAAGATGCTTCAGAGGCTCTAGCATTGCATCTCCACTGCTAGAGCTGTTGTGGTGGTTGTGTGCCTTCTTGACGTTTCCAACTTATGGTGACCCCCCCAAGGCAAACGCATCACAGAGTGTTCTGGGGGCTGAGAGTGTGTGATGCAGCCAAGGTCTCCCAGTGGGTTTCCATGGCCAAGCAAAGGAGAATTGAACTCTGGTCTCCGGAGTCTGTAATCAAACGCTCAAACCATGACAGCTTTCACATTAAGAATGTTTTGTTGGTTATTTCTGATTTAATGGTGACCCTAAGGCAGGGATTTCCTGGCAGAATTTGTTCAGCAGGGGTTTGCCTTTGCCTTCCTCGGAGTCTCAGAGAGTGTGACTTTCCCAAAGCCACCTAATGGATTTACATTGCTGAGTGGGGAATCGAACCCTGGTTTCTGGGAGTCATGGCCCAATAGCCAAACTGTGTCACTGCATTGTGCCCACCTGGAAAAAGAAGTTTTTGTTTTCTTTCCTCCTTTACATTTCTCTCCCTCCTTCTCTCTCTTTGTTCTGTATGTGTGGGTCAGCTACACACCCACCATCTCTCACACCCAAATCAGCAGCTGTGCATTGCAGACGCTAGAATGCAGAAAGCGGCGTGACCTGGCAAGACTGAGCAGTCCACCGACTGTAGGTGCTTTAAAAATGGATTGTGCTTTCCTTTTGGGAAGAAAGAAGATGAAAGGTGGCTGACACAAAAACCCTTAGGGCTGCCAATTGTCAGAGGCTGTCTGTACCGAAGGGGCTACCACGTCCTCAGATTTCAAGCATTTGTGAAAAACATACATACAGAGAAGGAGAGAATTAAGAGCTGTTTATGTTTCCAAGTGCAATGGAAGACCTTGTAACTTGGATTTTCGATTCACCATTTGGATTGAGAACCTGAAGTGGTCAGATCTATTGGAAAGGGGTGTCAGCACCTTGGATAGTTCCCATAAAGTTCAGACTGAGGCCATTTCTGCTGTAGACGGTTAGAGCGCTGTTATTCCACTTTCAGCATCCTATGGAATCCTGGGGCTTGCAGTTTAGGGAGGGGCCTGGGCAGGCCCTCCCTAAACTGCAAACCCCAGGATTCCATAGGATGTTGAAAGTGGAATAATAGCACTATAGCAATCTAGTGCGGACTGAAAATGAAACCCAGAGTGGACTCAATGTCCCTCCAATGACATAGGCACTACTGGCCAGGGTGACAGCCTAGAATTGCATAGCCTTTTTGACTTCCCTGCAATGGCGTCACAGAGGTCCGGGACTTGTAGCGTGCCTGGAAATCTCTGCCGGTGCTCCCACTAGATAAATATATAATATCCTGCCCTAAAATTGCAGCTGGAAAGTGCCTGCTCCATTTTCTTTCCCCTCCCTGCTCTCTGCCACCTCGTTTACTTATTTTCAAGTGCTGCCGAAGGTTCAGACTCTTGACAGCTTTGATTTTTCCCTGAAAAGAAAGGCTCACAACATCACTTGGCAGACTGAGCTGTTTATTAAGATGCTGGAGCGATAGTCACTTCTCATCGGAGATGAGCGCTAAAGGGAGATATTTAAATTTGTGGGAGGCTGCCGGTGATGATCCCGTTCTTCCCATGCCCTTTATGAGACAGACTTCCCCCCACGAAACAGGAGACATTTCAGCCAATGTTTTTGCACAGGGAATTAGAAACATTTGGGAGAAATGAGAGACCGGGAAAGTCACTTTCTTGGACTTAATGCTAGTGGCCTAGCTGTCTGGAGAATTCTGGGAGCTAATGTTGAAAAAAAGTAACTTTTCCAAGCTCTACCAAGGGTGAAGAACTTATCAGTAGGAGAACACAAAGGACAAAGCGAAACCTTTTTGCAAAATTACTCATTATTTAAAGAGTACTGTGGTAGCAATACATTAGTAACACATTGCTTTTTAGCAGTTGGGGTTGCGGTTGTTATGTGCCTTCAGATTGACTCTGACTTGTGGTGACCCTCTCATTATATTTTCTTCAGGAGGCTGGCTGCCTTTGCCTCCCTTTGAGGCCGAGAGAGTGTGACTTGCCCAAGATCACCCACTGGGTTTCCATGGCTGAGCAGGGATTCGAACCTTGGTCTCCCAGGGTCCTGCTCCAAGACGTGGCCCGTGTGTTATGTGTGTCCAACTCCAACTTAGGGTGCAGAGTTTTGTTGGCAAGATTTCTTGAAAGAGGCTTTGCATGGCTGCTTTCTGAAGGCGTGAGAATATGACTTGCTCAAGGTCCATATAAAACTTTATAGGTTACTAGCGTATATATACCTGGTGTTGCCCGGGATTTATTTTCTCATAGGTAATATTTGTTAGAAAGATTTGAGATCCTGTGTCTCTAATTCCCCAAACTTGTAATCCCTCCCCCCATATTCCCCAATCTAATCTGTATTCAGAATTACTAACATACAGAGGTTGGCTTTCTGAGGGAAACACACCGCCCTCCTCCTTGCTGCTAGGCTTTGTCTCCATAGCAACCGGACTGCAGCCCACGAGCTCTCTGGCTAGAATTCCAAAGGCCTCTCCCTAAACTGCAAACCCCAGAATCTTCTTAAGCAGCCAATCATATGAGGTCTTTGCCTGCCTGACACAGACAGACAAACAAACAAAACTTTGACTTTTATATATTAGTAGATAACTGTACCGTTGAATTGTGCCAGCTAAGAAAGCTGTTGGAGCAGGGGAGTTGTCTGTTCCCTGCAAGCAGTCCTAGGCCATTTCCGCACTAGCCTGTTATAGCGCGATGATTCCACTTTCAACATCCTGTGGAATCCTGGGGTTTGCAGTTTCGGGAGGGGCCGGTGGGGCCCTAGTTAACATTGGCGATGGGAAGGGATGGGAACTCACTCGTGATTTGGGGGTGGCTTGTGCCTTTAACTGGCCTTCTAGCAGTCAGGCAGCTTTGGTTGTCAGAACCACCTTTGTGTTACTCTCATTCAGGTGGTTGGTTGAAGTTGTATAAAGCTGGGTTACTTTCATAGTTGGCTGTGGGACTTTGCGAGTGGTAATCTAGTTTGTCCTGTCTCGGCTGTGGTAAGTGGATGATATTTTTTTTTATATTTGGTTGCCTGGTTTGTGTCACATTTGTTTACCATGATTCATTTCCATCCCATTCTGCATCCCAGGAATTTGGAATTTTCCATTCATGAATGTTTGGATAATTATTGTCTTCTAACTACCAGTTGAAACACCAGCTTCACGTTTCCAGAGGTAGTTGCATATTGCTGCTATTTGTATTGTTGTCATGCTGTGCCTTTTGAGTCATTCCCAACTTATGGTGACCCTAGGGCAAATGTATCACAGGGTTTTCTGGGGGCTGAGAGTGTGTGACTTGCCCAAGGCCATCCAGTGGGTTTGCATGGCTGAGCAGGGAACCAAACCCAGATCTCTAGGGTTGTAGTTCAATGCTTAAACCACTACACCACTCTGGTTCTAATATTACACCCCTTCATCATAGCCAGTATTACTTTTCATCATATTTTTTTTCAATGATACATGAATGGTGGACTGTACATGATTGGCCTTTCTGGTTGCAAGTATGAAATAGACTTCTATGTGTTTACAACTCCTTCTTGCATCATCATCCTTTTTAAACTCATGGTTAAACTATTGTTAATAGTATAGCTGCCTTTCTAGTATATTGTATATATTAGCTGATGCTTACTTTGCAGCTGTAGTTGTTATGTGCCTTCAAATTGTTTCTGACTTACGGTGACTCTACCGTGGGTTTTCCTGGGGCTGAGAGTGTGTGATGCACCCAAGATCAGGGAATTGACCCTGGTCTCCAGAGATGTAGTCCAATTATATGTCCCACTGCATAGATCATAGCAAGTATACTTTGTGGCCACAGGATCCTTGCAGCCTGTTGGGTGCAGAATGGAACAGAGTATCCTGGAAAAAAGCATGGTAGGCTGGCGTCTGAAATGACTGCTCTGCAGAGCAAAATGGCATTCTATGTCCCCCTTCTTTTGGCCAGAGACCAGTTCACACTCTGTAGCTACAGCACAATGGTTCCACTCTTAACTAACAGGGTTCCATCCTATGAAATCCTTGGATGAGCAGTTTAAGGGGAAGTATTAGAATTCTGCACTCAGCCATGGGTGACTCTGGGTGCATCACATACTCCCAGGCCCCAGAAGACCCCATAATAGGTTTGCCTTAGGGTCTCCATAAGTTGGACACAACTTGGAAGGCACTAAACAACCATGGTTCAGTTGCTACCAACTGAAATGTCATTTTAGGGGCAGGCCAAAGTGTTTTTGCACATTGCCACAGCTTATTTCAGCACTGATTTTTGATGCTGGGGCCTGCCTCTTCTGCTTTTTTTAACCACTGTCTTTGCTCACACCTGCATTTGTATTTTATTGGAATGCTTTCTCTTATTGCTTGACCTCTTATTCCCCCCCCACTGCCTAGAAGCATATTAGCAATAACCGTTGAGTCCTCTTGCTTTTAAAGACATTATAGCATCTTCCTGATGCAGTTGCTAGGTGGGGCTGAGGGAGACGGCCGAGTCCTCGTTACTCATTAGGACGGAGCGTCTGTATTTGGGTCGTTGTCAAAGTGACTGTGTACGGTGAAGTCATTGCTGGCCTTGTGGGTGTTCTTGGTTGCCTGCTTGGCTTGATGAGGTTGGGGGGTGGTTTCAGATCTTTAGGGCTGGATCCTTGGAGTGAGACAGAAGGTCAGTTTTCCTGTCTCTCCTGAGAGGATGTCGAAGGCGTGAGCCACGCAAGGAGTTGAAGTCAGGAGTTGGAGCTGCTTGGCGTCGGTTTTCCCTCTGCCTGCTTATCCAGCGTAATTTGGCCCATGGCAGCTGCTTTTGGCTAACAGACATCCTTCTCCTGAATCTCCAGGAAAAAGCAGAGACTCAAGGAGGACTGTCTTTTTACACTCAAAGATCAAGCATGGCAAGGTACTAAAATTTCATATAAAGAGGACAGCTTGGATTGAAGATGGTGAACGTTTTCCAGTGCTTTGAGATGAAGGTTGCCATCTCAGGTCTCCATAGGTCTGTACCTGGTAGAACTTGGTGGCTTGTGGTTTTATTTTCCCTCCAGGAAAATGCATATGCATTTTAAAGACAGTTTTTTTCCCCTACTGAGTGGACTTATTTAAGTATTTTACCTCATGCAAGGGGAGGCCAAGTGCATGACTCCTGAACCCCATGCTCTCAATTTTTTTGTTTTAAAAAAGTTGTATTTTCAAGCAGTTTGGGCTTGAAAATTGCACGATGAGCCCCTCAAATATGCCGAAACACTCCAGACCCACATGGAAAGCCCTCTCAGCAACCCCCAAACATCTCTATTTTTATTAGAGTCCTTCTCAAAATGAGTACAGGAAGTGATGCAATGTCTCTTCTGGTGGCCATTTTGGGAAGGACTCAGATGAATAGAGGGGTATTTCGCAGCACTGTCAGGGGTGTGTAATGCAAGGTGAGGCAGAGGGGAGAATTTGTCCCCGTGCAGTTGCCCGTTCTTAAATACCCCCTTCCCATTGGCTAAAATATGGCCAAGTTTCTACATTGATACAAAGCAAAACCTTTCACCATTGAGTTCCATGGGGGTTGCACAGCACCATCTTGCTAGTGAATTCTGACATCGTGTAACTGAATCCACAGCTTAGAGTTCTGAAATGAGTTGTCTCTTCATCTGAACTGCTTAGATAGGGACATGAAACCATGAGTTGACCAAGGTCATGCGGGGAGTCTGTGGCACAACAGCTGTCTCCCGTAGCACAGGGAAGCCTTTGTCTTCTGAAGAGGAAGAAGATGAGGGCTTGAACTCTATTGGAACTCCCAACTGAAGTAGACCCATTGAATCAACTAAGTGTTATACAAATCCCCTTGACTCAGTGAGCCTACGCTGCTGGTTGGGGGTACTCAATAAAATTTAGGCTTGAGCCTCGTATAAGTCTCCCAAATGAACCAAAGAGGCATTGTTGTGGACTCTCTTTTGGAACGACAACCGCTGGAGCTCAATGCTAATAAAAATGATAAATTACGGCAGGCTGCCAATTGTGGTATTATTCCCTGGGAAGATTTATTGTCCTCCTGTGGGATGGATGGAGAGAAGTGATATTGAAGAGATGTAACCGTGCAGAATTCACTTGAGTTTGGCAGTTGTTAAAAGCACGGGGCTGCCATCCTTTCCGTTGCCGGATAACCCTTGCGATAACCTTGCCATTAATCAAGGGAGAAAACCAATGTTTACCCAAGAAAACGGAGAAGGGGAGAGCAGAACGGAACAAACAAGCCAGGGGAAGGGAGAGAGGCAATTAGAATATCAGTTTGGAGAAGTGCTACTCCGCCTCTCTTCCTTCCCTGCTGCATTTCAGATCACATTTGAGGTTCTATCAGGTGCAGCTGTTATCCATAAGGATGCCAACTTTGCACCAAGACAGCCTCCAAGAAGTGTGCTGTAGTGGACCTGGTGCTTAACCAGGCTGATGGGTTCTAGAGTCCTTGTCAGCATCACGGCCGAACATTAAGAGCTGTGCAGCGGCAGAAAAAGGGTTGTTTTGCCTTCTGGCTCTGCCTGGAAGTTCAAGGATACAGAGGTAGCTCAGAACAGCTTAAAATGCAGACCAAATCATCACCTTACAACAGTTACGATGTTTATAATGTCATTTTTATGATATTTATAAGACAGTTATATGACTGTCTTAAGTGGGGGCCAGAGGGAGGCATGTTTCAGGAAAAGGAGGGGAGAGAAAGATTGTACTTGAGTTTGTGGACTCCTGCCCTGGAAGGAAGATGGGTTCCAGAATCCCTGTCAGCATTAAGGCCAAATCTTAACAGCCGTGCAGCGGCAGAAGAAGGGTTGTTTCATGTTCTGAAAACGCTGCCGGATAGTTTCTGCTTTGGCCTGACAGTTCAAGGAGACAGAGGAAGCTGAGAGTGAAGGGGGACATTTCTTATTAGCAGTTTGCTCGTAATGTCTTCGTAGCTCTCAGGATGGAAGATGGGTCACACCTGTGCAGTTCGGTTTTCTTTCTTGGATTCTATCCTGTAAAACTCCAGGGACTGACCTCTAATAGTCTTCCCTGCAGTGGGGAGCATATTACCCGAGCCCAGGGGACCCGTTATCCAACCATGGACATCTGGAGCATTGGTCCTGGGATGGTCCAGATAAAAATTAAGGGTCTGTTCTGCCAGCTGCCGAGCAGGGGTACCAGTGCCCAGAATATCCCCATCATGGGATGCTTCCCGCTGCTGTCAACCATTGAACTTTATCTATTTACCACCAGTAAATCTTCCCTTATAGTCACCATGTGTGTCAGTTTTTGGTACCTAACCAAGTCTTGGGGAGGCCTGGAAATTGCAGCCAGTTCTGGCTGAGCAGTGATAAGACTCCTGGGAATGTGCCTCTGAGACTGTACATAGCTTTGTTTTTACTTCCTTGGATCTAGTGTTGAAGAATCGAAGGTGGTATACGGCAAGGCAAAAGCCCAAATCCTGTTCTTTTGCTTGCATTGCCTAAAACTGCACAGGTATGACTAGGCGTTGGAGTTACCCTGGTGTTACACCGTTGCCCCAAAATTTTGCAGGAACTTGGGCTGAACTGTCCCAAATGTATTTGTATCGTTTTATATATTTATATATATTTCCATTTGGATTTTGTTGCTCTTAGGATGCTCTATGGCTGTAATAAAATCTTGATCTATCTATCTAACATAGATTTTAACGGATAAACCAGTTGAAGACTTTTTTCTTGAAAGAGTTGAAATTGTTTATGGATTTCTTGAGTGATAAGAAGTCAAACAATGCAATAAATTTGTGGGTATGGTTATTAGTAGTTTAGGTGGATCTGTAATGGTAGAACCATATGGTTTTCCTCCCCATTTTCTCTTTCTCGTTACAGTTTGGCTGGGGAAGATCAGAGCTCTTTTGTGTTTTAGTATGTTAATATTTAGTAAGCTAGTGTTAGTATTTTAGTTGGAAGTATTTGGGACAGCAGGCCATTTCAATGTATCTCACCTACATGAAGACACAGTTTCAGTGCTTTACTTGGTGCAATGCCAGCAATTTAGGGAGTGAAGGGAAATTGCATTTTGGTGGGCAAAATTCTTTCTTGGCACAACAGTACTTTTATTTCTCTCCCCCCACCCCAACCCCAGCAGCTATACCTCTGAACCAGAAGCATGCTGCATTAAAAAGAGTTGTTCTCTTCTTGGAAATGAGGAGTTAGAATCTTCCTTCCAAAATTTAAAATAATAATAATAATAATAATCACAAGGGAGAATCTCTTTCAGACCCTTTGGGATCAAAGCTGCCCCTCTTCCAACCAACCAGGAGGTGGCAGTGGCCAGTGGAACACATGAGATGAACCAGAGTTGTAGCACTAGCGCCGTTTTTGTGTTGCTTTTCCAACATTCTCATCTCTTGCACCATCCAAGACAGTGCGCACATTGCAAGTAACCCACAGAAGGTGGAGTACAAGAGAATGACAGAACAGGTTGTATTCCATGGAGCTTGGAAAGTAGTCCCTTGGAGACTACAGTTCCCACAATTCCCTAGCCATGGGAGTAGTTTTTAAAAAATCCCAGATGTAGTAGATTCCCAGATGTAAGTAAATTAAATGGACTACAGTTCCCAGCATTCCTAGCCATGTTGGCTTGGGGATTTTGGGAGTAGTAATCTTGATATTTTTTCCAAGCTTTTCCCAGGAAGCAGATACCATCTCTGGCATGAAGAAAAGCATCTGAATTCGAACACCTGGCATGGGCCCTTTAACATCCCCACCCAGTAGAAAAGTCACCCCTGCTTGGAAGCAATCCTCTTTTCTTTCCCACTCGGGGCCTTTGTGCACTGCATAACTAACATAACTTTCTGCACTATGACTCCGCTTTAACTGCCATGGTTTTGTTCTATGAAATTGTGGGATTTGCAGTTTAGGGAGGGATATTTAGAATTCTTGGCTGTGGGTGCATTAGCAGTTCTTGCAAGCAGAGCTCATTCCATCAGAGCAGCTTTTGAGGTTCACAAAGCAGGAGGGAAAGAAGGGGAGAATTTCTGGATTTGTTCACCATGGTCTTATGCTCAGCCTCTCTCCCAGATTAGCAAAGGACTTTCCTCTCTTAGCCCTTTAAGTAAGGGCATCTGAGGTCAGCCTGGGCGAACATCTTTATGCTATTAGGCCCGCGAGGCATCCGCAAAGCAGACGTAAGCCCAAATATTTGTATCCATGTGTGTCTGTGTGTGTGTGTGTTTCATTTTTTTTACATCTTGGCATGGATATTCTGAACGCTTTTCCAGGTTGCGTCTTGAAAGGAGGGGCTACGACTTTCAGAGACTGTACTGCAGTTCTCTCTGAGCCTCAGCCTTCCAGCTGGGCTGGGAGATATTTTAAGCTGTTAAAAGTTTTGCATCTAATGGCACTGCCAGCATTGCTCATAACTTTCTCCAGGGCCCTTTTACTGGTGGTTTTGCTTCAGTGTTCTTGAGAGAGAAAGGTCTTGCAGATTAGCATGTTTTTCTCTTTTTCTTGTTGTTGTTTTGGTTTGGTTAAAAACAAAACACTGCAGTACATGATATTCCCGCCCCCTGCTTCCCGGACTTATGTAACACTTCTAGGCGTTTCCCTTTGCAAAGGTGTCTTTTATTGTCCAATAAGTCAGTTTGCAGACTTAGCAGAGGGACAAGCCCATAAATCTTTTTGGCAGAGAATGCCGATGGAACCTTCTGAATGTTCCCCTGATCCATTTGGGTGCAGCTGAGAATGCAACCGTTCTGTGGGAAAAGGACCTAAAATTAAGATTTGGCAGAGATTTCTCTGGTGGTGGTGGATGGGGCAGAAATTTTAATTAGGTTTTTGCCCATTCCTCCATCACCACCACAACCTGAGAGTCAGTTCCACTGGATGCATTCTGGCTTCCTTTTGAGTCAGCATCTGTAGGATGTGTCTTTAGACGGAGGCTAAAATCTTACAGGGTTGCATCAAGTTAGAGCTACAGGGGAGGGAAAATAAGGGTATTACTCCCTCCAGATAAGAATGCTGCCCTCCCCAAGTGAAATTTTTTCCAGATTTTCAGCATTGCAAAGATTTCAACACTGAACATTCTTTTCCACCTAGAACTCCTATATTATGTTCACGTTCCCTGAGTCAACTCTGTCTGCCCTTTGCTTTAGAGGCCTGAACTCTAAGCCTCACACTACAAAAGTTGGTTTTATGTGCCTTCTAGTGGACTCTGACTTGTGGTGAATCTAGCCCAGACCTTTCTTGGGAAGGTTTGTTCAGAAGGGGGCTGTAATTGCAATCCTTCATCTGAATATTTAAAAAATAATCAAGATGCTTTCAGCATCAGAAGACAGTTGGGAAATGGCTTAGTAAAATCTATGTATTCCACTCTGAGTTCTTTACCAAGTCGAAAGCTCGATCCTTCATCCTGCCTTATTCCAGCCAAATCATGGACCTCTGTATGGTGGATTTCTAAAAACCATTAGCTAAAAAGCTACCCTTAAAGGTAAAGTATACAGGATCCCTGTAATCTGAGTATAGGTTACCCAAAGTAGATGGTTCCAACCCTTGAACCCAACCTAAATATGATTTTGTTTTACGTGTTATGGTTGGGTGTAACTACTTTGAGTAGAGTGTTTATAGGCCTATTACCTTAGGGACAGTTTGGTGTAAAGATACTGCTGGTTAATCAGTTGTAAGTGATCTTCTTCCTTCAGATGTACTGTTCTCCCAAGCTTGCTTGAATGGACAGTGTGTATAATCTGAGAATTCCTCTCAAATACAACTCATATTAAAGCTGTATACTGTCAGTTACTGAGACACACTTCTTGTGACTTCTTGCTGTGCCCATCAGGAGTTTCATGAACAGTGAAGGCTTTGGGTATTCCTAGATGGTCTCCACCAGAGCTTGGTAAAAAATTTTGGACTAGTCTGGCTAGTGACCATCTTGGCTGGGGCATTCTGGAAGCTAAATGTTCCCTTAGCATCATTAATGTCTAGTATGACTTTGAAATGTGTCCTTTGACTGGTTGGAGATGCCAGAGATTGGAGCATCAGTATTTGCAACCAAAGCATCTTCTCTGCTCATGAGTCTATCACTGGTCCATCTGGCTTAGTCTTGTCTACTCTGATTTGTCCAACTTGAGTTCCTAGATTGAAAACTGGAGCAGGGACCTGTACCTTCAGTGGTTGCCCAGGAGAGGGAATTTAGCAGGTCCTGCTTGTTGTCTGATGAGGAACACCTCCTGAAATTTCCTCTTCTACACAATCACTGAAGGTAGGGTTCCATCTGGCAACCCTAGCTGTGAATACCTGCAGTTCTTCCAATCCTGGGTGCCAGGGATAGGTCTTGGGTCATTCTACATGAAAAGCAACAATTGAGTTATATTATGGTTTGTGTTGATCTGAGAGCCAGAATGGTATAGTGGTTTGAACTCTGGACTATAACCTTGGAGACCAGCGTTCAGTTCCCCAATCATGGAGTTGGAAGAGACCTCAGGGGCCATCGGGTCCAACCCCCTGCTATGCAAGAACACACATCAAAGCATTCCCAACAGATGGCTGTCCAGCTTAAAAACTTCCAAAGAAGGAGGAGACTCCACCACACTCCCAGTCAGCCTATTCCACTGCCGGACAGCTCTGACTCTCAGCCATGGAAGCCCTCTGGGTGACTTTGGGCTTGTCACACCCTCTCAATCCCATTAAGAAAACCCCATGATAGTTCACCTTAGGCTTGCCATAGGTTGGAAAAAACAACACCACAACATTGCTGGATCTCAGAGCCTGGCCTTGAGTCTTTTTATGATTCCTGTCTGGGAAGAACACAAAGGTGTAAACTGTCCAGTTTTGAGGTTACCCCTCTCCAGGCAAGAGGAAAGGCAAGGCTGGATGGAAAACCATCAACACATACTTGGGGCTGTAGGCTGCATTTCCATGGAAGGAACTGGCAGAACCACCTCTGAGATTTCCTTGCCTAAGAAAACCCTATGAAATTCATAGGCTCCCCCTAAGTCCATAGGAGAAGTGAAGGTACATGCACACCAGGGCTTGTTAATAGAACTAGTTGGGGGTATTTTTAGGGGAGGGGCTTGCAATATTTTGAGGTGTTGGGGGCCCCTGGGAGGGGGGCCCCATGTGTCCCACCAACTCCATTTCCTCCACCCCCGAAGGAGCTTTGTTTCTCTTAAGCATTTAGCCTGGCTTGGAAGGGTGCTGGCTGGTTCGTAGAGAGCCTTTGATGACACATTCAGTGGAACAGATGACCCGGCTGGGCTGGGCTGGAGTTCTGTGTGTGCTTGAGAAAACCATGATGTGCGCGAATGACTCAAACTCCTCTGGAAAACTTTCCCAGGGCACCCGCAGGGAAGGCCTCTCGCACTGTGCCACTTCTCTCGAGCTGAGCACTAGCTTTGCAAATGCTGGTTCCAGGCTAGTCTTTCGAAGGACCAACTGGGGAAAGCAGAAGACATTATCTAAACAGGAGGACCATTTCAGGATTTCCAGGGGTGTATAGGGTATAGTGATTTGACTGTTGGACCACACAACTCTGGAGATCAGGGTTCGAATCCCCACTCGGCTGTAGTTACCCACTGGGTGATCCTGGGTGCATTACACACCCTCAGCCTCAGGAGAATGAAAAAACAAACCCCCTCTGAACAAATCTTGCCTCAAATACCTGGTGATGGGTTTGTCTTAGGGTAGCCATATGTCAGAAAGAACTTGAAGGCACAACTACAACAAATTGACGTGACACATTTTTATCAGTTTGATCCCACTTTAGGACTCCATCCTATGGAATCCTGGGATTTGTAGTTTGTTAAGGAGGTGCTTGAAATTCTCTGCTACATGGCTTATAATGTGTTCTCGTGAACTAGGGAGTATCCAAGGTGGCCAGTTTAATGCCTCAATTCCTATAATAAAATCCTGGGATTTGTATTGGTAATGCAGGATGAACTACAGATCCCAGGATTCTATTGGACAAGCTAAAGTGACACCAAGCAGCTATAACTGCATAGTGTGGACATTCTCCAGAGTACAATTAAAGAGAAGGGGGTAGAGAACACAGCTCAGTGTTTAGGGTTGCTGGATTGGATCTTGGGCATATAATCCTTAACAGTTTGTGTGCTCGCCAACATTTCACAGACGAAAATTGGGGACGTGGCTAGCTAAGGAACATCAGAGCGTGGTCAAGACTGCAACCATTATTAAGAAGGAAGAGCAGACAAGCTAGGAGAGATTGCAGCAGTTTGCTTTTGGTTGAACCTACTGAGATGGGCGAGGGTCCACCCTATAGATGTGAGAATTTTTTAAGGTCTTATTCTTTGTAATGCTAGAAATTTCAGGACTGGAGGAAAATTGGGGACAGAATTCTTACTTGGAGGGGCAATGCCCTCATTTTGCCCCCCTCCATCATGTAGCTACACTCTTGAAATCAGGAAACCCAAACCCATGGGGAAACAGCTCTGCGATATTTAGAGAGGTTGCCCAAGTTTTCAGTAAAGTCTCTGCTTCTTTCCAACTCAAAGCCTTTTTTAAAAACTCAGCCGGTTTAGCATTTCAAGCTCGTGTTAGACCCAAACAAAAATACGGAAAAAGGGAGAGAGAGAAGCTATCAGGCACACTCGTATGCCGCCATCTCCTCCTGCAAACAGAGGCCCCTGTCATATCGCCGAGATGGAAAGCAGAGAAAGCTTTCGGGCACTGTCAAGAAGTCATCGAGGAGGAGAAGAGGCTCCATCTCACCTGTCAAGGCCGAGAGATGCTCTCTCACAGCCCCCCGTGATGTCTCAGCCTTTACGGCATGCTGCTGCCTCCTCCTCGTGGTACCTTTTCTTAGAGCTGGAAGAGACCCCCAGGGGCCATCCAGTCCAACCCCTTAAGTCTTTTACTCCAAGTCAAGTCTCAAGTCCTTGGAGATACTTTCAAGTCAAGTCTCAAGTCTGGGAGTCAATTTTATACCCCAACCTATATTGCAGAATTTCTGGACAGAGTTGAATAAAGTCAGTTTTACTAATTTGAGCAGAGTTGGCCCTCCACATTTGTGATTTTGCCCTCTGCAGCTTCAGAAGTGGGGAATAGGATCCTTCTTACTCTGCATTCCTGAAGCTTCAAAAGCTTTAGAAGAAAGAGTCCTTCCTCTTTAAGCTTGTTGCCCAACACATTTTCTGTTCCCTTTTGAGAAATGCACCCTGCACTCTGGGGACAAATCTTGTCTTCTCCTCTTAGAAAAAGTTTTAGAAGGCTCCTCCAATACGCAGTGGGGACAGGCTGCTGAGCAGACCTCAAAGCCCACCTCAAGCCCCTAACCCATTTGCTCTTCCCTCTGAGAAATGTGCCCACACTCTGGGCTTGAGACAGATTGTTGTTGGGCAAAAAGAGATGGAGGCATTGTTCAAAGTTATAAGGTTTCTGGATGAATGCGTTGTTTTACTGAACCAAGGGCAGCAAGTCAGTCACTAACAATATGCAAGTCTCAAGTCAAATAGAGTCAGTGCATCATTTATTGCCAAGTCAAGTCTGAGTTGAGTCACTGGTGTGACTTAAGTCTTACTTGAGTCCGAGTCTGTCGATTCAAGTCAGGAAGACACTATCAAAGCCCTCCCTTTGATGGATGGCCATCCAGCCTCTCCTTAAAAACCTCCAAAGACTCCAGCACACTCCATGGAGGCAGCAGTGGATTCCCACTGACCAACTGGTTCCGCATTCACGAAGTTCTTCCTAATGTTTATATGGAATAGTTTCTCCTGTGGTTTCAATCCATGTCGTAGTTTCTGGAGCAGCAGAAAACAACCTTTTCCATCTTCCATATGACATCCTTCTGAATATTTAAGCCAGGCTTAATCATGTCCCCTCTTAACCTTCTCTTCTACAGGCTAAGCAGAAACCAAGTGAAAAGCTAGGGAAAGTCCAGTGGGGTTATATTGGTATGAGGGAAGGTGGTTGTGGAGCAGGAGCTGGGGATTCTGGGACTGACAGTCCGTGCTGGCTGGGAGATATTGGGAATGATACTCTGAAAAATTGGTGTTGGAGAGCTAGCCATGTTAGGCTGTTTCAGTTGGAAAAGGAAATTAATAAAAATTAAATTAAAAATTCTTTTAATTTTATTTCAGAGATACAGAGAGACTGGTTCACAACTGCCAAGGGCTGGGGGGAACAAGAACAGAATAAAAGTAAACCAAGGGCTAAGGGCTGTGCTGGCCATGTTGCATGGGGATTCTGGGAATTGTAGTTGAAACAAGTGGTTTTCCCAAACTTGAGCCAAGAGCAGGTAGAGTGATAGGGTGGGAATAGGTGGAAATCAATAATTGTTTCTCTCCTCCTCCTCCTTTTCTCTCCGCCGTGTTCATTAGGGAGGCAACGATGGGCAGCGAACAGCCGCCTTTGGAGTCAAATTGTCACTGATGTCAGAATTCATAAATAATGAATATGACATTTTAAATTGATTTGTTTCCAAATAGAGTTACGCCGGGTGGTTCGCTCAGCCTCACTAATGAACTCCCAGTGCTGTTCGGATGCCGTGCCGAAGCAGCCTCCTCCCGCCTCCTGCCTGTCCCACGCTTGCTTCTCAAGGTGAGCGTCTTTATTAGGAGGCGGGAGGATGTTCGAAACCCGGGCCGGTCCCGGTCACCAGAACCGAGCAAAACCCAATTTCTCCCTTCTGGAAATGTGAATCTTTAGCAGCAAGAGAATAGCAATGGCATCCTTGAAGTGGGGCAGTGGGGGGAGAAAGATTCTATAACTGCAGTGGGTTTAGCATGAGTGGCAAGGGGATGCCAGAGCCAGTGGGGCAAGCAAAGCGGACGAGTTGACTTTCGAAATGTCACCGAACATTTTAACTATGGAAGCACCGGGAGGTATTTTCCAGGGTTGGAACATCCAGTAAGCCATGCAGATTTCTTTTTTTAAACAAACCATGCATTTCTGAATTCCCATTGCCCTCTGGGGAAAGGGGGTTTGCAGCATTCCGAGATCCGCTTTGGATTTTATGAAGGAGGAATAACTCTTGGAATCTAGGTCCACCCTGATCAGTACTTGGATGGGAGATTGCCAATAAATCCCAGGTGCCATAGGCTACTTCGCAGAGGAAGGAACTGGCAAAACCACCTTTGAAGATTCCTTGCCTAAAAATTGCTTATTGCGTGTCTTCTGCTAAACCAATCTTACTAATTCTGAAAACCCAAAATTATCACATCATTTTTTGGGGGTGGGGGATGTTTACAATAAGTCAATCGGGGCCCCTAGTCTTCTAAAAAGGACACTAGTAACTTTTCTCTAATCAGAGCAGATTGTCCATTTCTGCAAAACTGTTCAATTTTGACAGCCAATCCTTTACTGTTGGTAATGCTGGACTCTTCCATCTTTGTGCATATAACAACCTTGCAGCTGTAGTACTTGTATTTTGTAGGACTAGAGGAATTGCTTTTCATGGAGGTATCCAGTCATAAGAGAGCCAGTGCAGTGCAAGTGGTTTGAATGTTAGCCTGTGATCTGGGTGGCTCTGGTTCGATTCCCCACTCAGCCGTGGAAAGCCAGTGGGTGCATCACATACTCTCAGCCTCAGAAAACCCTGTGATAGATTTGCTTGGGGTCGCCAAAGGTCAGAAACAAAGGCACACAAGAACAAGCCAGTAACGATAGTGGCCCTTGGTCAAACAAGCTTTCCAGGTTTTTTCAATCTATGACTCGGGCACCTGAGATTCTCTCTCTCTCTCTTGTGTGTGTGTGTGTGTGTTTCTATGTGCCTCCAAGTTGCCTGTCAACTTATGGTAACCCCTATTTTCATGCATCCCCTCATTTTTTCTATCCTTCTGTCCATCCTTCCTTCCTTCTCCATATTTGGTGCCGTTCCTTACCAACGTGCTTTGCAGTCGACTTCCGTAATGCTTTGTAGCTCCGTCAGTATGTAAATTAAACCAAGCATAGATAGCTTTGTGGCGCTTAATGTTCAGCTGATAAAAATTAATGTGGTGTGAAATGAGCATTTTATCTGACTGCAGATACAGTGACGGAGTTAATTAGACTGGCAGAGCAAAATGTTATTAAAACGTCAGACAGGGGGACCCTGTTTGTGGAGGGCTTGCTGGACCTCAGGACCCCCCGGGCAGGAAGATGGAGGGACACTGTTGGATGGACAGGGGCGTTGTGTTAAATCAACTGAGGCAGCCTCAAAGCAAACATGCCATGAGAAAGGCACTGGCGAAGTGACATGGCAGAAGGAGGAGGAGTAAAGATGCTTGTGTGTGTTCAGTGTGTGTGTGTGTGTGTGTGTGCGTGTTTGTGTGTAGGGAGGGAGGTTCTAGGCCAGCCAAAATGCTCCCAGCGCACCAAGGAAGTGCATCCATCAGCATTAGCACCTGGTTGAAGGTGTTGTCTTGCCAGGAAACATTGCCAGATGTAAAGTTCACTATTTTGGGCCTTGTTGGGTAATCAATAGGCATGAAAGCAGCAACAGCAGAAGCTGGAGAGTTCATTTCCAGCAGCTATTTTGTTTTTCATTGGCTGGAGTCCTGTGGGTGCCTTAACTCATCAGTAAGTTCCCCAGCGGAGGAGGTTGGGTGTTTTTAGCCAATGCAAAATGCAGAAGCAAACCTCTGCCTGCAGCGCCAGCGTGCACGTAGATGTAGGTGGTTGTGCATTCAGATATGTGTTTGGTTGCATGATGTTGCCATTCAGCGCAAGAGTTGCATAGCACGGTCAGTGTGTAATTTCATAGGTGAGATTTATGCTCTGCAATTCCAGGGTAGGATCTGAGCCATTTCTTTTCTCAGTGGGTGTATATATGTATTATGGGTATATGTATACATGTAGTGCGTTCTACATGGAGCTGCTTTTGGAAACTGATCAGAAACTTTGGCAGGTCCAAAATGCTATGGCCAGAATGGCGCCTGGGGCCAGTTATGGGGAACATATAACTCCCTTTTGAAACAGCTTCATAGAATCATACAATTAGAAGAGACCCCAAGGGCCATCCAATCCAACCCCTTCTGCCATGCAAGAAGACAGTCAAAGCATTCCCGACAGATGGTCATCCAACATCTGTTTAAAAGCCTCCAAAGAAGGAGACTCCACCACACTCCCAGGGAGCAGCGTATTCCTCTGTCAAACTGTTCTTTCCCTCAGGAAGTTCTTCCTAATGTTTAAGTACAATCTCTTTTCTTTTAGTTTGAAGCCACTGCAGAATCCCTGACTGTTAGACAAGCTGGCTAGGCTGTCCGGGAGCTGAAGTCCAAGACATCTGGAGGACCAAAGTTTGGGAACCATTGGGGTAGAACATCGGGTTAGGACAGGGGGAGGGGGGATTAGGCTTGGGTGAGTAGTCCCATTCGCTACTTCCTCTTCCTCCTCTAATATTCTACATTAGCTACTTAGTAACTACAAAGTTTGGGAATAGTGATGTAACACCATTTTCTATCTTGGCAGGCTTTCCAGTGTTAATTGTAGAGGGCTTCATGAATGACCTGTGAATGCATTTTTTGTGCTTTTTTAAAATTTCCATTGCGATGAAAAGAAGGGGGATTGAAACAGAAGAGCCGTTTCTGCGTTACAAGGCAGTGGTTCTTGGTGGCCCCCATGACCAGAAGGCTATGAATCCACTCCAGGACTTAGATCACTTCAGAGGAGCTCTCTACGTTGCTGGTTCAGGAGAGGAGGTTCAGCACCTCGAACTGCTCCTTTTAAGCTTGCCGTAAAACCTGGGGTAGATTCACTGCCCTACTGATACAGGAGTGCCAGCCGCTGTTGCTTTGGGGCTTCCCCCCTTTTTTTTATTGTGAACTTGAAATGAAACAACACATTCATATTTAACTGATAAATAGATTGCAGAGCATAATCCTCTGTTAACAAGATCGAGTGAGTCAGACTGCAGTATGGCTAAAGGGGAGGAAAAAAATATCCAAAATCCTTGAGAAAGCCAGGCCAGAAATGCCTTGGCTCCATTGATCTCCGGATTATACTCATTCCCCTTAAATGTGTTTCTCGATAATTGTTTCTTGCTGAAGGACCAACACCTGTGATGTCTGTCAATACGGCTTTGTGGCCCGGAGCGCACCTCTGGAGTCGGGCGTTCCTTGCCGGAGGCAGAAATGGGGCTCTGCAGTCAATAGAAGCTACACAACAGAGAGATGTATTGACTGCTGGATTAAGCCCCAGTCAATACACATGTGCACAAACACACACACACACGCACACACTTGTTCATTCCTAGGCTCAGCGCTCAAGGATGGATGAAAGCGAGAGAGAGCACACTGGGGGAAGGAGGAGATGCTTTTGTTCGCGGGTGTTAAACTGTTTGCATTACTGGGACACTTCTAAGCTGTTTTACTGAAATATACACATGTCCAGCAGTGTAGCTCAATAATTCTTTGAGGGGGGACGGGGGAGCAGCTGGTTTTTTCTACCCCCTGTTGTGTTCTCAACATTGCCTGGTTTGGAAGGCGAAAGCGTCCAAATAATCCACAACCTGCAGCAAGCAAAGGATGCAGTGGCTGGGATTCTCTTGTTGTTGTTGGCATCATCATCATCAACACCGTCTCATCGATATCCTGACTTTCTCCCAATAATGAGATTCAAGGCAGCCAACAACTAATTAAAAGCAAGACGCATTAAAAACTATACAGAAATTCCAATAAAAACATAAATATAATTTTTTTTAAAAAAATTAAAACTCGTGATAGGACTAGAGTCAGCCCTCCACATTTGATGTTTTTAACAGAGACTGCAAGCCTCGTGAAATTGAGAAACTGTGAACGAGGCTTGTAAACCCCTCTTACAAATGGTGTGGGGCAGCAGTGGGGAGGGCAGGAAGCCCCCCAGCCCCCCACTTCTGCCTTGGGAAGGAACCCTGAGACCTCAAAGGAATCCACGGTGGGTTGAATATACTTTCTTTTGTGTGAAATATGGTTTGGGAGGGTCTAGAGTTATTCACGGTTTTTCCACTTTCATGGGGGTCCTGTGCCCCTGACCCTACTGAAGGTGGAGGGATGACTGTATATACAAACCATTGAAAGAGCATTGTGTGGGTTTAAAAGCCCATCCAAGGCAGTTTAAAAGCCCAATGGGTACAGGAAGGCTTTGACTTTCCAGGAGAAGGAGAGCAGAGAGGGAGTTCTGAAGGCCATGAGTAGCCCTCGAGAAGGCCCTGTCTCCTTTCCAAGTTCTGGGCTTTTTGGTCCCCCCAGGTCAAATCTAGCTTCGTTTTTGTTCATCTTTGCTGTGTCTTAACCCCTTCTGGACTTTCACCCATCTTTGAGACAACTGCCTTTTCCACCTCCAGCTTCCTTCCTTCCTTCCCTCCATCCCCCTCCCTGTCCTGCTGACTCCCTCTGTTCCTTTTCTACTAAATTATGCCCTATTATTTCCACCGCCTGAAGATCTCACAGCTGAAGCATTCTTTTGAGCTGCGCTTGGTATTCCTGGTGCATGCTGTAATCTGGTTTGAGTTTTTATTTTCAGCCGAGCTGCTGATGCAGCAGCTGCCTCCCTTTCGCGGAGTTTGATTGGGTCGCCGTCCTCTTTCGCGTTGACTTGGGCTGCAGAATCTTCTTAGCTCCGGAGCTGAAGCGTGGGCTTTATTTTAGAGCCCGTTTCTGTGTTCCCCTCTCTTTCTCCGGTCGTTTAGGTCACAAACCCCCAGTGATGAATAATTGACTACCTTAGGACTTCTAGCATTCTTCATTAAAGAGAGGCAGAGGTTGAGATCCTGCAGAAAGAGGCGCAGCACGACTTCGTAAACTTCCCACTCCTGCAATCACGGTGGTTGTTAAATCCGAAACGTTTTACTACTGTATCGTTCTTTTCTTAGCACTATATCAGTCTAGTGTGGAAATGGCCTGTCATTCCACTTTCAACATCCTATGGAGTCCTGGCCCCCTTAGAGGCCCCTCCCGAAACTGCAAACCCCAGGATTCCATAGGATGTTGAAAGTGGAATAACAGCACTATGACAGCCTAGTGCGGAAATGGCCTTACTGTGTTTACTCAGATAGTTCAGAGACAATAACATATTTTCAAATATATACAATAAGTAAAAGAAAGACAAGGAAATATAGTTCTACTAAAAGCGTTCTAAATTCAAATCTCGGCCAAATCCAACCATAGTTTGCCTGCCCTCAGTACATGACAAAAATAACGTCACCCTCTCCCAGTGCTTCTAAAATTCATTAATAGATGCATTTCTTAGTAGTGTTGTGAATTTATCCATTTCTGCCATATCTTGCAGAAAATTTGAAGGACTTCAGAACCGAACGATAAATGGCATTTCCGCACTGGACTGTTTTAGTGCTATTATTCCACTTTCAACATCCTATGGAATCCTGGGATTTGCAGTTTAAGGAGGAGCCTTTGAGGATGGCCTTCGAGGCTCATCCCTAAACTACAAACCCCAGGATTCCATAGGATGTTGAAAGCGGAATAATAGCACTATAACAGTCAAGTGCAGAAAGGGCCAAACTCTAGGGCTCCAATGGATGGAGCCATGGCAGTTTAAGGTGGCAGAAAGCAGGGGATTCTGGGAGTTGTAGTCCAACAAAGGAGCAACTCAAGGCTCTAAAGAAGGGCTAGTAGATTGGTACTTTGTCCCAGGTTAGATGAATACACAAGAGGCCCAGCCCATTCAACTCTTGCCTGCCACATTCCCAAGTTCTTTTTCCTTTTAAACAATTCATTATTTCAAAATAGGTCTCCGTACAAATCTGACTAGAGTCCGTAGAGCACCTAGGCAGCTTTCTAAAGAGGAAAATAAAGGCGGGTTGATCGTCATAATTGTGAGTGGGCCGTTGATTATCCTGCTTAGAATGCAGGTTCTATCATGGCACTCAGTGGAAGGCCGTTTTTACTTGGTAATCATTATAACCCTGTTTTCTTTCTCCTACTCTAATTAAATTGGTTATTTTTAACCAATTTAGCCACATGCCACATTTCCGACTTCTCCAGCTGTTGGAGGTTCGGGCAATTTTCATTATTATTTTTTTCTGTCCTTAATTTTGCTCCACCTGTCATCAACAGATTTCATATTAATTCCGTCTCCCATTTCCACATCCAGGTCTTCAAACAGCCGAACCAAAAAAAAAAATTACAAGAGGGGAGAAAGATAATTGGTATCTTGACTTGTCACAAATGATATTCAAATTAGCGTTGCCATCTTCCAGTGGACCTCCATTCTCCGTTGCCAACAATGGATAAAATCTGTTGTTTGCAAAATCCCTTTCCTAACATTTCTCTGAACAGAGATCTCTCCTCCCCATCCTGGTTTCGGTTTGATCTGTTGGCCAACGAAACACAACCTCTAATTAGATGTCTCTTCTTTGTCGGATGATTCTGAATGGCTTTGACCTTTTCAGGCACCAAAGCATTTTTTTTTTTTGCTTTTTTCCTTCCTTTCATTTAAATAGAATTTCACATGGGTTGCCACTGATAAACCAGGAATGCATTGACTAGAATCCTGTGGGCGTCTTACTCATCCTTGACTTTCCCTATGGAAATTGTTGGACTTCTTTTGTCTGATGGGGAATCTCTGCGTTCAGTTCAAGGTTTTGGATGTGGAGTTATGGAGGGGGTGCCTTTGTACATGTTCATGCCCTATGCGCGCACATTTGGCCATGCATTTGGTTCTGCAACATGGCAGTTCATTGAGAAGTGGTGCAACCACTACATCATTCCTAGTGCATAAAGCTATGATTCATTTCCTTGATGGGAGGCTTCAGCCAAGAAACTCCCAGGATGTTCCTTAAACATCTGCAAAACATTGGATTGCTCTACTTCTTTCATATCATTGAGCGCTAATCTATACATGATGCTAGTCTAAACTTGAAAGAGAGCTATCCAAAGTGCTGAATTCTATCTCCAAATTAGATTAATAGGAACCTAGAGTTGGAAAAGACCCCAAGGGCCTTCCAGTCCAACCTCTTTCTGCTGTGCAGGAAGACACGATCCAAGCCCTCCCTTTGACAGATGGCCATCCAGCCTCTGCTTAAAAAACTCCAAAGAAGGAGACTCCACCACACTCTGAGACAGCCTGTCCCACTGTCAAAATGCTCTTGCCATCAAGAAGTGGGTCTAATGTTCAGGTGGCGTATCTTTTCCTGTAGTTTGAATCCATCGCTCCATGCCTTAGTCTCTGGCGCAGCAGAAAATAAGCTTATCCCATCTTCAATGAGAACTGTCTGGCTATGGCCCCGTAGCCAGGTGCTAACTGATTACCTGATGCTGTCGTTGCTTTTCATCTGGCTGTGCTTCTGAGATCACCCTGCTCTGCTCCAGGCAGAGAATGGGGAGGAGAGCTTCAGTAGCTCTATAGCAGTGGTTCTCAACCTGTGGGTCCCCAGATGTTCGTGGACTTCAGCTCCCAGAAGCCTCAGCCACTATGGTCAATGCTCAGGGCTTCTGGGAGCTGAAGTCCACGAACATCTGGGGACCCACAGGTTGAGAACCACTGCTCTATAGGAAGTCCAGAGCCAGCTTTTGTTACTGCAAAGGGAGTAAGGGAATAGCAACCTCCACCAAAACAAACATGCAGAAGCTTAAGGTTAACTGATGCCTGCGTATGCCATTAGAGGACACTAGCACATGTTAGGAAATCTCTTTTCCCCTTAAAATGAAATACATCTGGATCTGCACTTTGACTGGGAATCACACTCCCTTCCAGGTGCAGTTGGACTCCAACTCCCAGCGTTCATCACCATTAGCTCTGTTGGCTACAGCTGATGAGGTCTGCAGTTCAGCAACATCTGGAGGGCGGCATGGTTCCCACCCCTGATTTAGACCTTGGGCCAAAGACTGTGGACTCTAGTAATTTTCGAAGGGTGAACACCACACTAGAAGTGATTTTAACAGTCTGCAAATTGGTTCATTTCTCAGATTTTCCTCCAGGAACTCTCCTTCCTCAGATTTTCAGGAGCCCAACCATTTATGGTTCAAAAGAACAAAGGCAGTGTCTTTAATTCAGCTGGGAAGAAAGTTGCTGATCAGTGAAGTTGGTCAAGGAATGGTCCAGGCTGTTCCCACCAGAACTCTTGCAGCTGCATCCCAGACCAATTCCTGGCCTGTCTTCAAGGGTAGCCCCATACGAACCACAATACAGTAATCTATCTAGCAATGAAGCATGCCTGTGGAGGTCTGCCTTTCCTCTTAGATTCCACCATCCTCCTCACCCCAGGCATCCTCATGGTGCCTCTTTGAATTGCCTCCTCATTCCTATAACTCTGTTGCACTTACTCTCTAGAAACACTCTCTGCTTTGTCCTATTAATGTTTAAATTGTGTGTGGGGGGGGGAGGAGTAAAAATGAGAGAAAGCTCTACATTTGAGAAAAGTTAAAGGAAATTGCTGGAGGCGAAAAAGGAAAAGTGAACTTCGTGGTGGCATAAACTCCTCTTCCCCAGTGAGACAAAGCTAAATTAGTTCCGAGATGCTTCCTGCCGCCGTTGGTGTGATGAGAGACACACGCACATGGTCCCTCTCTGCGAGCATTTCGATGTTTTCAGCAGGAAGAGCACAAGTTTGGAGGAAGATGGGCCAGGAACCTTGAGGTCACGGTAGCTAAAATATAGGCCAAGATGCTACATCAAAGAGAGAGAGAGAGCCTCATTTTTCACTCACCCTATTTGCGGATTGCCACATTGTGGAACTGTGTGTGCAAAGTATGTTTCTGGCCAGACCATGTGCAGTGCACAACTGTATTGCATGGGGAGCTACGATTCCACAACTTTCAACTGAGTGTGGTCATTTTGCTTGAGAGTAAAACGCCCATCTGCTTCCATAGGGGGGCTTACACAGGTGGGAGACTGTTGGAAAAATTACCAGCATTCTCTCTCCCCGCTCCATCTTGTTATTAGAAGAGATGGGCAATAGCAAGATAGGGCCTCCCTTTCTGTTGCATGCCAGATCTTCTCCATTTGCCTTTCTCTGTCTTTTATTGCATGATCATAAATACCTTTGGTGCTCAGATCATGTGACCCAGGACAGTTGCTTGGGTCATCGGTCTTATAAAAGTTAAGACCTCCCTCTCTCTGAAAAGATCTCTCTCTCTCTCTTTGTTCTCAATGGCTGCTTTCCCTGAACTCTTCGCCTGCTCCGAGTTTGAGTCCCATCAAGGAGGATGGTGAGTTAAACTGAAGAATCTCCTATTCACTAGATTAGACAGGTAGCAGGCTCTCTCATTACAGATGTAAATGAAGAGTCATTAGTAAAGTATTTAGTCTTTTATTCAAAGCTACCTGCGTCTGTGTTTATTCCAAGTACCAGTCTGAAGCCACAAGTCATTAGATAAAACTTCTACCGCTTCTCTGTGTGACTTTGCTAAATGAAGATTGGATCCTGACAGGTTCAGTCTCATTTCCCCCCACAAATTAGGGTTATGGGCCCAGAAGAGAAGTTCTTTGTTTGATGACCACGTGGCACCCGGCCGGCAGAGACTGACCGATTGAACAATGGCTTCTAATCCATTGCTTACTATTGAAAAGTTAACTGGTAGCAATTACCGAAATTGGTCTTGGAATATACAAATGCAATTAACTACAATGGGACTGTTTAAAGTTGTGAAAGGACAGCGGCCCACAGAAGATAGGGCAAAGCAGAAATTTGATGAAGATGATGAGAAAGCAACTGCTTATATCTGCTTAGCCATTGATCCAAGCATTGTTTATCACATCAGGGACCTGAAAAGTGCTAAAGAAATATGGGAAAAACTGAAGAGATTATTTGACTCTCCCAGTATTGCAAAGCAAAGTGGTATTATAATCAGACTTACAAGAATGAAATTGTTAAATCCTAGATTTTTGAATGAACATATTAACACTTTCATGACTATGGTATCTGAATTGCAAAGTGCTGGAGAAAATCTTTCAGAACCTGTGAGATTGGGAATGTTTCTAGGAAGCTTGCCTGAATTTTTTGAGCCCATAATTGATGCTCTACAAATTAAGGGAGATGTAAATTTGGAAACTGCTATTGCTGAAGTTATAGAATATCAAAATAGGAAAAATTTGAGGAATTTTAAACCTGAAGTAAGAGCTGCTGAAAAAGAGTTCACTCAACTTGCTGAGCAGAATTTACACATCAAAGCGTCTTCTTCACAGAGAACAAATGGCCACCAAATTAACATTTCAAAACAACAGAGACACAAACCCAGTGATAAAAGTGGTTTTAACTCTAAGAAGAAATCTTCTGCAAATTTTAATGTTGGTCTAATTAATGAACAATTGCTCAAGCCTATGCAAAATCAAAAAGAAAATATAATTGTAATTGACAGCGGTGCTACTAGTCATTACTTTAATCGGAGAGAAATGTTTGTAAATCTTGATACAAGCATACATTTTCTTGTTTATTTAGCAAATGGCCAATCAGTGGTTGCAAAAGGGAAAGGGACAGTTCTTTTGCAAACAAAACTTGCGCCAACAGGATAGAGACTTTAAGAATTCATGATGCTTATTTTGTCCCAGATTTAAAAGTGTCTCTTTATAGTGTCAGAACAACTACAGCGAGAGGAAACAGAGTTATTTTCAAAAAGGAAACTTGTTTTGGTCTTCATGGCAAAAATTTAATTTTTCGAGGAATCCTAAATGGTGACTGTTACCAAATGCAAATTTTGGATTCATATGCAAATACTGTGATCCAGTGTAATCACAAAGACTGTTTAAATTTATGGCATCGCCGATTTGGGCACAGAAATGTACAATGTATTCAGAGACTGGCTAATCAAGAACTTGCTATAGACTTTAATTTTAAAATATGCTCTAACAATGAGAAATGCATAAAATGTCTAAGGGCAAAAGCTGTCAGAGCATCACATTCGTCAATTACTGAGAGACAATCCACCAAACCACTGGACCTTTTATATACTGATCTTTGTGGTCCATTCAGCCAAAAGTCTGCAGGTGGAAATTCTTACTTTATGGCTATTATTGATGATTTCAGCAGATACACATACACTTACCTTCTCAGAGAGAAAAGTCAAGCTTTTGAGAAATTCAAGGAATACTTTAATCTTGTCTCTAATAGATTTGGCTACAAACCTAAAAGCCTACACTCTGACAATGGAAGTGAATTTGTTAATGCAGAGTTTGATGAGTTTTTTAAGGAACATGGAATTGAACATCAAACTACACAAGTTTACACTCCAGAACAAAATGGAGTGGCAGAACGAATGAACAGAACTCTCAAAGAGATGGCAGTCACAATGCTTTTAGAGGCTAACATGCCTAAACGCTATTGGTCTGAAGCTATTATGACTGCTACATACTTGTGCAACCGTCTGCCAATTAAATCCAGAGATGCAACTCCATTTCAGTTATGGAATGGGACTAAGCCCAAAGTGAATCATCTCAAAGTTTTTGGAAGTAAAGCATATACCTACATTCCCAAACAGAAAAGAGACAAACTTGACTGTAGAAGTGAAGAGGGAATTTTTGTTGGTTATGCTAGAAATGGTTACAGAATTCTAAATCCAGATGGGCGTACAATAAAAGTAACAAGTGCTGTTTATGTTGATGAAAGATCACAGCCCAAATCTAATCCAAACCAAGATGTCTATCCAGATTTGTTTGCAGTGGAAAGAGACTCCCACCAGCAACCAGAGTATGTGACACTGTACAATCCTCCAGATGTCTTGCATCCAGAAGGGGCTACAGATGTGGTGACCCAGCCAGAGGACGCGGAACCGGACGGCGCTCAAGGAGCAGCCCAGGTGTCCAAGTCCAGGTAAGAAGATCTGAACGCATCAACAGAGGCGTACCACCTGATAGACTGTCTTATCTACCCACAGAGGAGAAGATTCCACAACCCTCTGACTGGCAAAAGATCAAGGGACTACCAAAGTCAGATTCTCAAAAGTGGGTGGAAGCTGCTGTTGAAGAGATGCAATCTTTATATAAAAATAAAACATGGACTTTGTCAGAATTGCCAAAAGGAAAAAGGGCAATTGGCTGTAAATGGGTCTTTACCACAAAGCAAGATGCAGAAGGGGAAATTCAGAGATATAAAGCCAGGTTAGTGGCAAAGGGATTCACACAACAATTTGGTGAAGATTACAACGAAATTTTTGCCCCTGTTGCCACACACACAACTGTGAGAACTCTCCTAGCTGTTGCAGCATCTAAGAAAATGCATGTCCAACATCTTGATGTTAAAACAGCTTTTCTTTATGGACAATTGGATGAGGAACTGTACATGGAACAGCCTCCAGGATTTCAAGTTCCTGGGAAAGAGCATCTTGTATGCAAATTGAACAAGAGCATTTATGGCTTGAAACAGGCTGCCAGAGCATGGAGTGAGAAGCTAAGCCAGCTTCTTGTCAAACAAGGCTTCACTCCAGGCACTGTTGACAAGTGTGTTTACAAAAGATTCAGAAACAATAAATGGACTTATATTGCATGTTATGTTGATGATTTGATCCTGTGCAGTCAAAATAAAGCAGATAGTGAGGAGATAGTCAACAATCTCAAGAAAGAGATAGACATCAAGAATTTGGGAGACATCTCACACTATCTTGGAGTACAAATAGAAAGAAGCAGTGATGGAAGCTTCTATCTTAACCAGAAACAGAAGATAATAGATCTTCTGGACTGCCTTGGACTAAAGGATGCCAATATTGTGGCAACCCCAATGGAAGTGGGTTTCTTAAAGGACACTAAGAAATGTGAACCCTTGAAAAATGGAGACAAGTATAGGACTGCAGTTGGAAAGCTCCTATACATTGCTAATTTCACCAGACCCGATATTGCAAATGCTGTTGGTATCTTATGCAGAATGGTTAACTCTCCTACTGAAAAGGATCTCATTGCAGTGAAAAGAGTTGCCAGATATTTGAAAGGAACTGCAGATTACAAGCTGATGTTGCCAGCCTGTGATCAACCACGACTGGTTGCCTATGCGGATGCTGACTGGGCTGCAGACCTAGCAGAGAGAAAATCAACCAGCGGAAACCTGATCTTCTATGGTGGAGGAGCTATAAGCTGGTCAAGTAAGAAACAATCTACAATTGCAGATTCTTCCACAGGTGCTGAGTGTGTTTCTGCAAAAGCAGCATGTGATGAAATAAAGTGGCTGCATAACTTACTTCTGGACTTAGGCATAACAGAGCCCAAGCCAACCATTTTGATGCAAGATAACCAAAGCTGCATCAAACTTTCTGAAAGTGAGAAGCCACTCAAGAAGAACATTGACATTGCTTTCCATAAGGTGCAAGAGATGTGTCGCAATGGAATTGTTCAGCTAGAATACTGCAATACAGAAATGATGCTTGCTGATATTCTTACCAAGCCTCTACCAAGAGACCAGTTCCAGAGACTACGAGAAGGCATGAAGATCCTCGATGTTGGTCCAAGAGAATGAGAAGGGGACTGTTGGAAAAATTACCAGCATTCTCTCTCCCCGCTCCATCTTGTTATTAGAAGAGATGGGCAATAGCCAGATAGGGCCTCCCTTTCTGTTGCATGCCAGATCTTCTCCATTTGCCTCTCTGTCTTTTATTGCATGATCATAAATACCTTTGGTGCTCAGATCATGTGACCCAGGACAGTTGCTTGGGTCATCGGTCTTATAAAAGTTAAGACCTCCCTCTCTCTGAAAAGATCTCTCTCTCTCTCTCTTTGTTCTCAATGGCTGCTTTCCCTGAACTCTTCGCATGCTCCGAGTTTGAGTCCCATCAAGGAGGATGGTGAGTTAAACTGAAGAATCTCCTATTCACTAGATTAGACAGGTAGCAGGCTCTCTCAATACAGATGTAAATGAAGAGTCATTAGTAAAGTATTTAGTCTTTTATTCAAAGCTACCTGCGTCTGTGTTTATTCCAAGTACCAGTCTGAAGCCACAAGTCATTAGATAAAACTTCTACCGCTTCTCTGTGTGACTTTGCTAAATGAAGATTGGATCCTGACAGGTTCAGTCTCATTTTCCCCCTACAGAGACATCCATGCCAAACAGTCTAGTGCAATGGTTTGAGCGTTATCGTGAAACCCTAGGATGGAAAGAGACCCCAAGGATCTTCCAATCCAACCCATTGTGCCATGCAAGAAGACACAAGAAAGCCCTCCCAAATGACGGCCATCCAGCCTCCCACTCTATGATTCTATAACCAGATCTCTTTAAGCAGAGGTGAACAACTGAATGGGGACTTGGTATCATTTCCCCTAACCCTTCTGTGTGCTGGACCCCTACAGCGACTCCAAATACTTCCGTTTTCCCAGGAAATGATGGCGTGCCACTTCCTGTTGCCATTTTGAGAGGGACTGTAGAAGAAAACGGGGGGCTACTGGGGAAAGCACAGAATTTTGGGGTGCTTGTGCTGGTGAGAACTTTGTGCACACTTCCTTACCTTTGGTGAGCTTTCAACAGTGTAAAATATGTGTGGAAATTGTGCCAAAATCCCTTTCACTTTTGGGGGAGAGGCTTTGGGGGAATGGTGAGACATCTTTGGTGGCCACAAAAGTAGAACTTGCAGAATGCCCTTTTGCCCACCCCTGTTTTGTACCCGCCCACTGGTATGTCCCAGTTTCTTCTGTCCCAGTTTTCCAGCTGCTTTTAAAATGTTCTAGTTTTTCTCTCCTCTTTCCACTTTCCCCCTTTGTCCTCAGCTTCCTTGCATTGCTGCAAACTGAGGTCCAAGTGCAAAAGGGATTTATGCTCAATTGCTTCAGCAGGGGAGAGAAGAACGGAAGGTGTGGAATCTTTCCCTTCCCAGTAGGGTCAAGCAAAAGCAAACTGCTGCAGTCTCTTAGAGTGTTCTTTTTCCTTAATAACTTTTCCCATCTTGGTTATGCTCCAGTGTTGCTTGGCTACATCTGTCCTGGTTTTCGTCCACAAAATGTTGGAAGGTATGCTGTTTTAAAGTTCAGACTGAAGTCCAAAGCGTGTTCATTGTCTTTCACTAATGCATAGGCCTGTCCTCTGTCACCCATGGGGTTGCCCACCCTTGCCCTAAATCTTGAAAGAAAGAGGATTTGCCCCAGCATCCTGTGTACACAGGAGCACCCGTCTTGTTCTCTGAACTTGGATGCCAAATTTTAAAGGGTTTGCTTTTCTTGTTTTCCTTCCCCACCAACCCCCTCCCCATAACCTGAAAGTGCATAATAAATCTGCTCCCTGACCCGAAAGGCCGGTATCTAATGCTGTTAAAAAGTTGAGGCTGCTCATTATAGACTTGTGAGAAAAGCATCTGCTATTGATTCAGGCCTTTTTGAAAATATATATATATATATTATTATTTTGGTACTCTAGCTTTTCAGCGGCCTGTTAATTGCTGCAAAGAGCCTGAATTGGCAACTGACCTCTGGAGTCAAGGGGGTCTTTGCGTTCGCGTTAATGAGAAGGATGAAAAGGCAGCTGCCTTAATCTCAGCTTCAACTTCAGGGAGCAAAATGCTGCAGTTTGGAGGAAAATGTGTATAAAATTGCAAGCGTGCCTCTTAGGAAAGAAAGAGGCACTGGAGTTTAGGTAGATTAGGATGTTATTAAATGGGAAAGAAAACTTGGGAAATTTATTATTAGCCAGGGATGTTCTCTCTCTCTCTCTCTCTCTTTTAAAAAAAGATATTAAATTGTTTTCAGCATGTCCCAACATAAAAGAGAATCAAGAAGTGGGAGGTAGTAGGAAAGCAAGAGTTTGGATATGTTCCCTTGCAGTTATGCTGGTCTCTTCTTCTAAGGATGAGTTCATGTGTGGAGTGCTAAGAGCTGCCCAAAAAAGCACCAGCAAAAAATAAGACGAAGGCCTTGGAGAGCTCTGAAGTTTGTAGAAATACAAAACATCTTTTTAAAAAACTGGCTTAAGAGAATAGCACTCTGGCTGAGATCCTCTGGGGCTTTGTTGTTGTTGAAGAAGAAGTGCTCAAAGTCAGACCTTTCCTGACTTGTAAAATGATCAGGGCAGATTCTGTTTCAGATCAAAGGAAGATACAGTGGTCCTCCTTTATCTGTGGGGGATGCAATCCAAGACCCTCAGTGGATACCAGAAACCACAGATAGTACCGAACCCTCCAGCTTTGCACAGACCTGATAGTATGAAGCCTCTCCGTGGTCCCTGTGAAGCAAGAGGGCTTCTTCCGGTGGTGCCAGAGCCACTTCTGGTGGTGATGTTGGCAGTTAAAGAAACTGCAGATAAGGTGTGTGTGTATGGAGGGGAACTCCTGTGCTATAGAGATGTGAGGAATGCTTGCAGATGTTTTCTTTCTCTTGGGGATTTCAGGTGGTCAGCTTGGTTAGGTGGTCTTGCCAGGGATGCTTTATTTGTGGGTTTTCTGCACCAACTGGGGTCAGACTGGATGACCTTTGGGAATACCATCTGATTCCAGGATTCCATGAGACCCCCCCCATCAAAAAAAATTGGCCAAGATTTATTTATTTGTGTGTGTGTGTGTGTGTGTGTGTGTGTGTGTGTGTGTGTTTATTTTAGGGACTTGTGAAAATTTCATTTTTCCTGAAAATTTCATTTGTGCAAAAACTTCATGTGTCTTTTTTTTTTTAAGTCAACAACCTTGCTTTTTTCATAGCCAAAATCATTGCTTTGGTGCAAAAAAAGATATGGAGTCTTATCTGTGGGGAAATAAATAGGAAAATGAAATTGTTGCCAAAAAGAAAGTCTTGAAATTAAAGCCAAATCAAAAAAAAAAACTTCTCAGAAGCTCTAGGAATCTTGCTGGCAGGAGAAGAAACTTCTGAAATAGATTTTTCTTGCATGCATGGACAAAGAAGTGAAGCTGTACATCCCTGCTTTGCTGCCAGGACATCTCCTTTGGTCCCTGGAGATGCCTGCAGAAAAAGGCAGCGCAGCCTGGACGGTGACAAATAGAATAATTTGGTGATTACACATTACGTCAACGCTGTAGCACTCATGTGTGCTGCATCGTTATTTTGAAAGCCGCTTGTTAAAGTCGACAAATTTCCATGGTTGTGCAGATAATTGCCAGGGTGGGAACAGGTGAGGCATGGTGGAAAATTATAGCATTACCACCGCTGTGTGCACAGACATTTCTTCAAAGGAATGTGAGAGAGCAAGAGGTGAAAGGCAGATCTCAAGGGGGAATGGCAAAGGAGCGGTTGAGAGGTTCAAAGCATTGCACATTATGCACCTGTGTTGTTATGGCGGGGACCTCCGGAATGCGGTTAAAGAGTCCCATGGCATTGAAAAAGGCTAACACTTTGGTGATAGCTTGGACTTCTGCAGATTGGAACCAGTGGGCTATGGGAAGTGAATTACAGTCTCTGTTGTTGTTATTGATGATGATGCTCACCCTACTCCTACTCGTCTTCCCCACCCTGTTCTCCTTCTCCTTCCTCCTCTTCTTTCTCTTTCCTTCCTCCACCTCCTCCTCCTCCTCTTTTTGCAATTCTGTGGTGCATCAACAGAAGTATAATGTCTAGGTCAAGGAAAGTGATAGTACCTACTCTATTCTGCTTTGGTCAGACCCCACCTGGAATACTGTGTCCAGTTCTGGACACCACAATTCAGGAAGGGTATTGACAAGCCAAAAGGTGTCCAGAGAAGGGCGACCAAAATGGTCGAAGGCCTGGAAGCCATGAAGCCCTCTGAGGAGCACCTTAGGGAGCTCGGATGTTTAGTCTGCAGAAGAGAAGGCACAATAGCCATGTTTAAGTATTTGAAAGGAGGTCATATGGAGGATGGGGCAGACTTGTTTTCTGCTGCTTCAAAGACTAGGACACAGGCTAACTGTGGGAAAATAGATTCCATCTGAACATTAGGAAGAACTTCCTGATGATAAGAGCAGTATGACAGTGGAATCTGCTGCTTCCTCAGTGGAGTGTGGTGGAGTGTCCTCCTTCTTTGGAAGTTTTTAAACACAGGTTGGATGGCCATCTGTGAAAGGGAAGGCTTGGCTTGTGTCTTTGAACACAGCAGAAGAAGCTTGGACTGTATGGACCTTGGAGTCTCTTCCAACTCTAGGAGTCTCCCCCTCCTTCTCTGATGTCACTTGGCCACATGCATCCCGGTTTTCACCTGTGAAATCTGGGAGACTCTGGTAGTGTGGGTCTGGATGTCCTGATGTGATTGCCAATCAACCTGGGAAAGTGAAATATGTGAAATGATCAGAGAGTGAAGAAGACCATGCTACTAGCTTTCTCTTTCACCTTGGGTTTAAGAGGTCCTTGGGTGGTGGGATGCGAACAACATCAAGAAAAGAGAGTGGGAGTAAACTTTCTCTGTGTGGGAGTGGTTGAGTAGATGGTTGAGTTTGTTCCTGTCTTGGTTTGAAAATAGAACAAGGAAGCCAGTTCATCCTGGTGACCCTTTTAAAAAACTCTTTCCTTTCCTGCCTTTTTCTCTCCCAGTCTCCCCGCCCCCCCCCAATTGCCGCCCATAGTTTACAAAGTCAGGTCTGATGATGCTCCAGTTGTTTTTCCCAGTAGTGATCTACTGACCCACTTTGCCTTAATCCCTTGATGTCACTTGGAATATAAAACGGCGGAATGGAGAGGACGGAGGATAGAAGAAGGCAGGGAGGGAGGGAGGTTGACACTGCAAAACAACTTCCCCTTTGCTCAGCTGCAAATTAATGCGATGCTGTTATGTAAGCGGACGCACGGACGCCCTCCCCTAATCACATTGCCGGATGGAAGGAACAGAGAGAAGGAGCCGGCAGAGGTGGAAAACTGAGGGCCCTGCCCAGTTTGGCAACCCAGAATCCTGGCCGGGGTCACACCAGCCGAGGTGACAGCTCCGTCTGCATCATGTGGCAGGTCACAAATGGCGTGGGCTATGGCTTTTCTCCCTTCTTTTTGAAGAAATTTTACTAAATTATTGAATAGAGCTCAGAGCTTGGGAAAGTTGCTTCTTTCAACTGTAACACACCCTGGCCTTGGAGAACTAGAAGACTCTAAGCCAGCACCAAAGAAGAGCAAAGCTTTCAGAAAGTGTGGGAATACACTGGGAAAGTTTCAAAGTCGGAGGTAGTTTTGGCTAAGATTTGGGGAAGTTTCCCTTTTTTTTGGCACTCCAGCATCCAAGTCGTGGCTCAGTGTTTGGAGGCAGCCATGTTGGTTGAAGGGGAAGGGCTGTGGGAGTTGTAGTGGGGAAAACAAGGGACACTCCCAAGCTCTGTTGTGTGAGCAGACCTGCCTAGATTTCTAGGCCCCTTGTGGGGCATCGCCACACAGGCATGCTGTGTAGAAGTGTTGCTGCCCAGTTGAGCCTTGTTCTGAGGTAGCTGTTCAGGAAATAAACACACCTCTGTGGCTTTGCACTGCTTATGAGGAATGAAGTGAGGGAGCTGGGGATGTTTAGCCTGGAGAAGAGAAGACCAAGAGGTGACACAACAGCCATCTTCAAACATGTGATGGGACATCTCGTAGAAAATGGAGCCAGCTTGTTTTCTGCTGCTCCAGGGACTAAGACATGGAGCAGTGGCTTAAAATTTGTAAGAAAAGAGTCTTCACTTAAATGTTAGGAGAACTTCTGGGCCATTAAGAACTGTTTGCTAGTGGAATAAGTGACTCTGAGAGTGGTGGACTCTCCTTTCTCAAATAGAGGTTGGATGGACATCTTGCAGCACTGCTTTGATTATAGATTCCTGCATGGCAGAAGGGGGTTGGACTGGATGGCCCTTGGAGTCTCTTCCAGCACTAAGATTCTGCAATTCTGCACTAAAATTCTGCAGTTTTATTCTGTGACTTGCACTGAATGGCAGCTGCTGTGCAGAACCACATCTGTCTGAGTCAGAGGCAAGTGATTACATATGCAGCTGTGATCTGGAGGTGGGATTGGTTCTACCCCGGAGCATCAATCATCCTTAACTCTCCACCTACTTTCTTGTCCCTGGAGACAAACCCAATGGGCTTTATTACATAAGGTCTCCTGCTTCCATTGCCCGACGCTGTCGCCCGGCCCCGCGCTGACAACAATATACGCAGACAGCCAAAATGGTCTCCTTTGCACCATTTGCGACTATATATAGCAGCCACATGAAATGTGTGGAGGAAATTGTTCTCCTGGGTTCTGAGCGGCAGCGTAATGGAAACTTTCTTCTAAAGACTCTTCCGATTGCTGCTCCTATTATTTTCCCTTCCAGTCTGGCTCTTATCTGTTCGGCAGTATTGCTGATCTTTGTATCTCTTCTGTGAGCCTCCTGCCCTCTTGGAGACAAGGCAAGAAAACGATTTTTTCCCTTTCCTCCAACGTGAACAGAGCTTCTTTCTCTTCTCTCCACCATTTCCAGAATAAAATATGGGCTGTGCTGACGGTGTGAACTGTGAAAGGTGGTGGATTTTAGAAGACGCCTAGTTCGGCTAGAACTAGGAACTGGGGATGCAAATCCTCGATTATTTAGTCTTTGCATGCAAGGACGAATAAATATTCCAGCTTTCTTCCTCCTGCAGGAGAAAGCAAGTATTTTTATGCAGCATTCATACTGTGTTCAAGCATCCCAAAGTGTTCTGGGATGTTTTTCTGAGCAGAAAAACACATCGACCGAGGTCCTGCAGCAGAAATATAGCCATAATGTTGTGGTTATGCTCCGTCTTCCAGATTGACCTCTCAAAACCCACCTTAAAACCCAGGTAGCCATACAGAAATAAGGAGTTCTGGGGCTCTAGTGAGTGGGGCACCGAAAGATGATGCATTCTTCCCCCTCCAGCCAGGGAGCTGTGATGCAACACTCAAAAGAACCACAAGAAAATCCTCCAGAAAACTCCCAAACAGTGGCAGGAAACTGCAAAAATTCTCACTGCTCTAGTGTTCTTCCTGTTGGAAAGACCTCCCCCTGCCAACTTTTTTAACAAGAAAATGAATAATGGAAAGATTCCATTGATATTTCTGAGAAATCAATGGGGCCCAAAGGCTTTGATGAACGTCCTGTTTTTACCTGGTGCCTCATGAAGCTAGTGTTGGCCCCACTTGGGCCACCATGGGAAGGGCATTGCACATTTGGGGTGCCACACCCAGGATGCCCCTGCATCCTGACACAGCATAGTGACCTCTCTGGTGGGACACAGAGAGCAGACCTCAGTCCTCAGGCAAGCAAATATAGGGAGAAGTGCTCTGTCAAAAATCCAGGTCCCAGACCATTTAGGGTTTTAAATGCCGTCAGAAGCAGCCAGGATCCATACCAGAAGCATATGGGTGACTGGGGCAGTTCTTTTAAGACTGGCCTTTTATATGCTGTCTATATAGCATTCCAGCTGACAGTGGAGTGGTTGTATTCTGCACTAGCTGCAGCTTTCGAGTTGTCTTCAAGGGCAGCCCCATGCAGAGCACATTAGAGTAGTCTAATCAGGAGATTGCCACTGCAGGGACTACTGGGGTTGAATTATCCTTATCCAGGAGAGGTTATAGCTGGCACACCAGTCTAAGGCCATTTCCACACTAGACTGTTATAGCCCTATGATTCCACTTTCAACCTCCTATGGAATTCTGGAGTTTGCAGTTTAGGGAGGGGCCAGCCAGCCCCTCCGGAAACTGCAAACCCCAGGATTCCATAGGATGCTGAAAGTGGGATCATAGCGCTATAACAGGCTAGTGCAGAAATGGACAAAGCTGACCCCAGGCAATCTGGGTCACAGAGTCCATTTGGTCCTCCAGGGACAAAACAGGATCTAAGAGTCCACGGATGGAGAGAAGCAGGCAGACAGGTGAATGGGCAGGTTGATAGTTTGAAGATGTTGGCAGGTATACTGTCAATGTCTTACACATGCCTTACTTCCCCTATGGAAGCAGTTGGGACATTTAAGTTTAATGTAGAATAGCCCTCTTCGGTTGAAGGCCGTGATAGTGGCGTTATGCCATTGCTGCCATTGTGCATGGGACACATTATACATTGCCCAGGGCATTGTGCATTGCAGCTGTGCATTTCACATTGGTTTGCACATGCAGTTGAGTAGCAAAACCGTTCACTAATGCACCATCGTCGTGTCAGAAGCATGAAATGACACTCCGTCTCCTTGCTGTCGGGTTGTGGCTCTTTTTTCAAAGTCTCTGAAATGCTTTTGTTCCCTCTTTCCTGGCCCTTAACCAGGAGACAATGCTCTTTAATGACTCTGAAGGAGAAGGTAGACATTTTTCTCATATTCTGCATTCTTGGCTTCTGAACGTGGATGGCACACAGGAAATGAGGGGGTTTGGAGAGCTCAAAAGGCAATACGGCAAACCCTCCGAGACATAATCACACAGAAACTTTCCAAGTCAAGAACTCTTGGATCTGTAAAAACAACAGCTGAAGTCAGCTTCAAGCGTGCATGTGTGTGTGTAAGAGAGAGAGAGAGACAGAGAGAGAATGAGATTTGCTTCTCAGGTTAACTAACTTGGAAGATTATGAGATGAAGAAATGCAAACATGGAACTTGTAGAAACGTACATCCTTGCACATTTCACATGGATACGCCGCATACAGGTTCATATATGTATTTCCTGTAGCAATGCAATAATGAGGCAGAGTTGCACAACCACGGTTCAGCTAGGGGAGCATATAGTACTGTCCCGTCTCCTTGCTGTTAAGATCCCAGTTCAGGTTTTGAATACCCGGCGTGGCTCATTGCTCCAGACATGCTAAATCTGAAGTGCTGCTCCGCTTGCAAAATCAGCATCTGCAAAAGCTTGTGCTTGCCTTTTGGAAAAGGGTGGAGGGAGGGGGAGACACAGTCATTCTGCCTATGGTTGGGGAGAGGATGAAATCCTGTTAGATGAACTGCCTCTAAGAATTGTTCACTCAGCTCAAATTTACATACTTATTTTGGGGGGCTGGCTTTGCATCACCGGTAACAAAATCTTTTTGCTCCTGAAAGATTTCGGCAACTGTTAATCTTCCTTCTTTCTTTCTTCCTTTCTTCCTTTCTCTCTCTCTCTCTCTCCTCCCTCCCTCCCTTCCTTCCCCTCTCCTCCTTCCTTCCTTCCCCTCTTCTCCTTCCTTCCTTCTCTCCATTGTTGTGGTTGTAATTATTATTATGTTCATTTATATCCCACCCATTCTCCAATATTGGGACTTGTGGCCACTTACCACATATTAAAACCAGAACAGATTGAAAACCTACAAAAACATCTGTAAAAATAGATGAAATGTTTTCATTTTATCTCCACCTGGGGATGTAAATCTTTGCTTATATTGTGCTCATGTGCAAGAATGAATGATTCCAACAGTTTTCTCAACTGCCAAGAAGTTGAGAAAAGATTTTTTACACAATATTCTCCCTCTATTAGCATCTTACAAAACATTCTGCAGAGTTGTTCTGTGCAGCAATACATGTTGTTTTCTGAACAGAAAGAAATCCATTTTTTTTGGCAAGGAAAACATTGGGTAGCGGGTTTGCACAGAAAACAGTGTACCTTCCCCACCCAAAAACCTCTACATTGTGTCCTGCATGCAAAACATGTTGATACAGTTGGTCCTCCCTGTCCATGGGTTTAACATTCAGGGGTTTGATTATTTGCTGCCCTATGCCATTTTTAACAGGGACTTATAAGTCTTGCTTCACACTGGCAGTCTCTCTGCAAGCCTTATGAAGGCTGAGAGAGCAGTGAGAGACTGCAAACAGAGGCTGAGGCTTGTGAGTCCCCATTAAAAATGGGTGCAGGGCAGCAGCAGAGACACCACCAAGCCCTGCCTGTCGCCGGCTTCTGCCTTGCGAAGGAACCCCACCTCCTCAAAGCGGCTGGCGTGCAGCTGCAGATTCAAATGTATTGTGTACTGCACATTTGAATCCGTGGTGGGTTGAATCTGCTCCCCTCTCTGTTTTTGTGTGTGCTAAAAACAGTTTGGGGTACCTATAGATATTTGCATTTTTTCCACTTTTTGCAGGGGTCCTGCACCCCGAACCCCCACAAACGAGAAGGGCCGAGTGTTTTTATTTGGCTGCTTAAGTACCCACACTGAGGCTATTTCACACTAGACTGTTATAGTGCTATTATTCTACTTCAGCATCCTATGGAATCCTGGGATTTGCAGTTTAGAGGAGCACTAGCCAGAGAGCTCTGTGGACTCAGTAAACTACAAACCCCGGAATTCCACAGGAGGTTGAAAGCGGAATAATAGCACTATAACAGTATAGTGTGGAAATGGCCTCAGTGACGCAGCTTGGTATGGCAAATGGATGGATGGCTATTTATATTCCCTCTGGAATGGAAGAACTGGGGAAAGACACATTTGGACTGCAGCATCCAAAATCTCCCGCCCAGTAGGGCTGCTGCCCATGCCGGCTGGGGGATTCTGGGTGCTGCAGTCGACCATTTATCCCAATTGCTAATCCAAACCATTCAACTGCTGATTGGTAAATCGACTCATATCCCTTTGATTCAATAGGCCTATTCTGCTTGGATTTAGGCACCCAGAAGTAACTTTTCTGCACCCTGGATATTACAGAAGACAGATGTATGTGGAAGTCAATGTAGCCACCATGAGAATATTCTGCATATCCTAAAAGTCGAAATGGGAAACTAGGGAGGCTGAAATTGTTTGAACAATATCCATTATATTGAAACACTGGTTTGGGTAGATTGCCTCTTTCTTGCCTCTAAAGATTAGTCCTTTTTATTTCTATTTTTTTTAAAAAATCATTTGAGCTGTGGGAAGAGGGAAGGAAGAATTTGCTTTCCTCCCTGAATGAATCTCAGTTTGCTCCTCTTAACCTCTGTGATTCAGCAATTAGTACAGACAAAATATTTTGACACGTTTCATAAGCTGGTTAGGAATTATCTGAAACTGGAAAAAAAAAAGACCCACATAACAGAAGAGGTGGGAAGAATTTGTGAATTTAAAAGCGAGGGGGGGAGAGAGAGAGAGAGTTTGCGCATGAAAGTTAACGGCTGCTCACAAAAAAAGAAATCTGTTTTAGATTGGGGTTAATTATAAGAGGGATGCGGAAGTATAATTAGTGTTCTTTCTGTGGAGGATTATAGATTCTCCTGAATGGCCTTCTTTTCTTATTATTGCATTCTTACCCTCTTTAATTTCCTCTCTGTGCGTTTTCGATTATCCGTGCCATGACCTCAGGGTTCCAAATTTTGCAATGCAGCGCAGGGCTTCTTTTTGAGGATAACAGGTGGGATTTCTTCCTCCACAAACCGGCAGTTAACCACCGAAAGCCCATCTCCGACGGTGGAGAGTAACCGTGTTTCATACCCTCCAACATTCCACGAAAAACTGGGGCACATGCGGCCGAGCGACCGCAGAGCGTGGCCAAGATGGCCAAAGTTATTCATGAGGAAAAACACATGAGTTGGGAGGGTCTGCAGCAGTTTGCTTTTACCCGAGCCAACTGGGAAGGGTAAGATTTGGCCTCCTCCTCTCCCTCCTGCCAAGTTAATGGAGTGCAGCTGCTTTTGTGCATTGGACTCAGTTTGCAGCAACTTTAAGGGGGAAAGTGGGAGGAAAGAGAGACTGGGACATTCCAAAAGCAGCTGGGAAAGTGGGAGGGCAGAAGGTGGTTAACTGGGACTGTCTGTGCCAGACTGGGACAGCTGAAAGGGATGCAGTGTCCCTCTTTTTATAAAGCCAAGTGGAACTGCAGTGTGTTTTTGCCTTCAAATATTTTTGAGGTAAAAAGCTTAGTTTCAAGACCTGCATTTTCAAAAGCACTCTCTCTGCAAACACTGTTTCCGTACCTGACAGAAGCCTTTACCACCTTCCCTACTAGAAAATGGAAATTAATGGATTTGTTGCTGGGGTTTTTCCCCTCATTCACTATACAATCAGGGATCCCATATGGCAAGCCATGATCCTACACTGATGAGATGGCATGTGAATTTACACTCACAGTGTTACTTTGCAGTTGCATGGTGCCACCTTCTTAGAGAATTGCCACGTTGCACAACCAGTGCCCATTGTGTATCAATGTGCTTCAGTGCAGATCAGTGTTCAATGGCCAGTGCATACTGATGTACAATGTGAAACCGTGCACAATCACACCACATGTGTAACTCAGTGGAAAACAAAAAACACGTCCATTTTCATCTGCAGCATTTTGGAGAGTTGGTTATACTAGACTCATTGAATGAACAGTGTTGACCCTAAGTGTTTCCTTCAAGTCATTCCTGGCTGACCCTAAGGCAACCCTATCACAGGGTTTTCTTGGCAAGATTGTTCAGAAAGGCTTTGCCTTTGCCTTCCTCTGAGGCTGAGAGAATGTGACCTGCCCAAGGTCACTCAGTGGGCTTCCATGGTTGAGCAAGGATTTGAATCTTGGTCTCCCAGAGGGCTAGTTTAACACTCCAAAGCAGTACCTCATGGGCTTTGAAGCCTGGATTTGAAACTACCGTCTAGAAACCTGGATATTTTGAGAAAACATGGAAACCCATGAATATTCAGGTACAATCAAATCAAAAACAGAAAGCCTCAAGGCTTCCTGAGACTTTGGACCCATCTGGAGGCTCCCAATATAGACAAATGAGCAAAACAATACATCATTAAAAATCCATTGCTGTCTCTTCCCAAAAGCCTGATGGGATAAGAATGTTTTCACTTGCTGTTGGAAGGAAAGCAAGGAAGGGGCCCTCCTGACCTCCCTAGAGAAAGAGTTCCAAAGTCTGGAAGAAGACACCAAGAAGGTCTTCTCCTTTGTCCCAATTGAACATTACTAGGGAGGTCCTGGAATGGAGAGAAGGGTCTCTCCTGAAGCTCTTCTAAGCTCCAGCAGGGTCATATCAGGAGAGATGGTTCTTCAAATAGTTTGGATTCTCAGATGTTTTTCTTGGACTGACTAGATTCAGGTGCCCAAGTAAGACCTTTCAGAGCCTTCCCAGTCTGTCTTGGTCAAACCAGGGAGCTGCTTTCTTGCTCTCCATCCATTCCTCTGGATCAAAGGAGCATGCAAATATACTTCCCCTTTTAACTGCACTCTCTTCCAGATGATTCAAGAGTGCCAAGATCACTGAATATCACCAGGCGTCCCCTCGAGTTGTTTAGCATTTGAATGTTTTCTCGGAAAGGTCACTTGGTTTCTTGCCCAGCCAGACAATCCCTGCGAGTTTTCTGGTGAGTGCCCTCATTCTTTGGGCGCACCCCAAAAGCAGCCATCCGGTTGAGAGTCTGTGAGTACTCAGAGACTCCGCGGTTTCCAGAGGTACGGGGAATCCTGTAGCACTCTGGCATAAACTTTCACGGACTCCGGTCTGCCGGCTCAGGTGCAAGGAGAGATCTGGTGGTGATGGTTGTTATTTTATTCTTTTATGTCCCACCTGTCTCCCCATAATGGGACTCAAGGCAGCTAACAGCAATAAAATGATACAAGTAAAAAAAATAATAATACAAAATGCATAAAATTTTAAAAAAACCCAGTGAAACAGTTTATGGAGTTAAAACATTACTCATTAAAAATATTAAAATATTAGATGACCTAACTCTTGCAACGAGGGGTGAATTACAGAGGAAGAATGAAAGAGCAATGGCACCAACTCAAAATTACATGAAACAACATTGGGCACTACAAAGTTAATCATTTGTGGGAGAGAGAGAGAAAGAAGAAGAGGTAAATGCAAGAGAACAAAAAGATAGAAATTGATGAACTATAAATATTGTATAGGATGCGAGCAAGTCATCAGAAATAAGACAATAATAGAGGAAACTTGTAGACATTAAGTAACTCATCCAAATGAGAGTGTGTGCTAAGTAGGAAATATGTACTTGAAATGCAATTAAGGATTGCTTAAAGAAAACAGAAATTTTGTGCAAGAAAAAAAAAATAGAAGATCCTTATTACAATAGCATGGGGAAAATAATTTAAAGAATGAATTGTATTGTATTTTATGGAACTGAAAATCAAATAAGATCTGTTGGATGATGTACATGTAAATATTGTTGGATTTTAATAAAAATAATTTAAAGAATATTAAAATACATTTTTGAAAAAATGCTATACACAGCTTAAAAACAGAATCAAGCAGCATGAAAAATCCAACCTAGTCAATTTGTAAAAGCCTGCTGCACAAAAATAGGTTGACCTGCCAGCAGAAGGAAAAGCAAGGATGGGGCTGTCCTGGCCTCTCTTGGAAGGGAACTCCAAAGCCTGGGAGCAGCCACCGAGGAGGGTTTCTCCCTCGTTACCAACGAAGGAGACTGAGACAAACCAGAAAATCTCTTGCAAACCAGCATCATTTAGCACGAGAAGCAGGACCTTGGACGTGATGTCTCTGAAATGGAAGGAAAAACTGGAAAAAAAAATTCTACCGAATTGGATTCACTCACTGTGCATTGGCCTTCCTGTTTTCATGGTTCGTCAACTAATTTAAATGTTAGTAAAGTTAAAGGAGATGTTTACATGCAGTGACAAATTATAGTCAGATTATTCTGGAATGCACTGTCTCGGAGTGCGATGGAGTCTCTTTCTTCTTTGGAGGTTTTTAAAGAGAGGCTGGATGGCCTTCTGTCAAAGGGAGGGCTTGGATGGTGTCTTCCTGCGTGGCAGGAGGGGGCTGGACCGGATTTGGCCCTTGGGGGTCTCTTCCAACTCTAGGATTCTGCGAGTCTGTTCTACCACGTTATAAATCATTATTTCTCCTATCCCCCTCTTCCATTCTCTGCCAGTTCAGGTACAGGATGGCCAAAAGCAATTCATCTCAGGAGATTCCATTCGACAACAGTCTTGACCTCACTGTTGTCCATAATTTATTTATTTTTTAGATAAAAGATCATTTGGAGAGGCCTGCTTCTCCTCCGTAATTTGGAATTGGTGGAGTTAGGTAACGGCAGAAAGATGGGGAAAAGATAGAAGACTGGAGGTGGTTTCGCCAGGGCTGCCTTCATGGATGAGCAGGCAATGTCACATCACCACCAGTCCCAGGGTCGTCTCCGCACTAGTGCCGTTATTCCACTTTTAACATCCTGTGGAATCCTGGGGTTTGGAGTTTAGGGAGAGGCCTCGAAGGACACCCCAAAGTGGATTCCATAGGATGTTGAAGGTGGAATAATAGCACTACATCAGTCTAGTGTGGAAATGGCCTCTCTCTTTCTCTTGGAGTGGCATGTTATTTAAGGCTTCCTTTGTTTTGCGGCTTCTTGGCAGTGTTGCCGAGAATCCCCCCAACTTGTAAGCCGGGAGGATTTCCCACTCTCCCCTCCCACTACACTCCTGGGCTTTCTCTGACTTAAACAGCTTTCCCTTGGCCGTCCTCCCATCCACCTTAATCCATTTCTGCAGAGTGTAAGCAATGAGCCGAGAGAGTGCAGGGAGCCAAACAGGCTTCTGAGCATTGAACTCCAGCATTTCCCTCCCTCCCTGCCCACTGCTCCCTTGTTTCTCCCTCTCCATCTTCTTTCCCCTCCTAGAGATGCTCTTAAGTCTGCCAGTCACACCTCGCAGCCCTGGCTCCATCAGTCAGGCAGGCCCTTTCGCCGACACTTGGAAAAATATTTGGCTGACGCTTAACAGGCTGACGGTCTCTTTAGTCCCAGCAAATATTGATTCACTTCCTCTGTGATTCTTCTTTCTCCCCCCCCCAAATAAACAGGCCTCACTCAAACCAATGCAGGATTTTTTTAAAAATTCATTTAAAGTTTTCGAATACACTAAAATTATACAAATGCACAAAAAGAAGAAAAAAATAAAGACATGGGAAAAAAAGGAAAAGGAAAAGAATAGAGAGTAAAGAAAACGGTGACGTCCGTCCTTCCTTTCAATGGTATACAGCTGGTCCTCTGCATTGGTGGGTTTCAGTTTCATGGATTTGATTATTTGTGCGTTTCTTGAACCCCTGTCCACCAGGGAGTGTGTGTGTGTGGGTGCTACGGTGCGTGGGGGCATGGCCACGGTGCGTGAGGGTGTGGCCAGGGCACGTGGGGGCGTGGCTACAAGCCAGGACGCCCCAAAAACATTGGCTCCCAGGGTGAAGCACCCCCACCACTGCCCCGTTCCTACACGACTGCTGTCTACCCAGCTCAAGCACATCTTTTCCAAGAGGAACCTTCCTTCTTGATGGCCCCAGTTGAGCTGTGCACCCATTTAAAAAACCCCCTTTGGTCCTTTTCCTTTTAAATTTTCTTTAATATTTTGGTAAGCGATGTCCACTTTTTTGGCAGCCCTACTCCTTTAACCCTGGCAAATATGGAAGGCCAACTGTACACCATTCAAATCATTTTGAGCTTCTCTAAATAAAAACCCTTCTGTTCTTTCCACCCCACGCTGTTGTTGTTGTGTGCCTTCAAGTAATTGCAACTTACGGTGACCCTTGGGGCTGAGAGTGTGTGACACACCCAGGGTCACCCAGTGGCTTTCCACGGCCGAGAGGGGAATCAAACCCTGGTCTTCGAGGCCATAGGCCAATGCTAAAACCACTATGCCATGCTGGCAGTAATAAATCCCATGCCTGCTGCTTATATTGCGCTGTTAGGACACCCCAGTGTTTAAAACTGGCCCACCAACAGCCTTGTGAAAATCCACCTGGCAGCCTTGTGAAATTTTCAGGAAGGAAAGTTTCACGCATGGAACATGTTTAGGCTCCAAAGTTATCCATGCTATCTTGGCATCTGAGTTTGTTTGGGGAGAATGTTTTTGCTTTTCTTCAAACCAATGAAGTCCCCCCCCACCTTTTGTTTTTGAGTGACTCTATCCAGGGAACTCTGCTCCAGAAAATTCCAAAGAAGACCAGTTTGTGCAAAACACGAATCTATTTTTTGCCTTCTCGTTTCTTTAAACCCTTTCTTTCTCTAATACCCTCCCTCCCTTCCGAATCTCATCTCTTGCTTTGTCTTCCCCACAATCCATTCGCAGACGGCCGAAACCATAAGCCCTTCCCTGGGAGAACGAGCCGAGGCAAAGTTAAAACTTGACAGGTTTTCTGAAATTTTTAAAAGGAAGATAATCTATAAAGTCGAAAAACACTGCTGTGGAAAGGGCTTAGTAATTCCTCTCCTCCGCACACACACTTTTTAAAGAAGGAATACTCTGTAGAACAAGAAACAGATTGACAGCCGTGCAGAAGACACAAGTATCTCAAAGAGTACAAAGACTTTTCTGAGCTTGCTTGTAAAAAAAACAACAACAAATTTTAAATGGACAAGAGCTACTGACCGCACTCTGTAGTTCATTCAAGAAGGCTCCTGAAGCAGAGTGTGATGATGGGTCACCTCCAAACTCTTTCGGATCATAATATCTTAGCCTTGGAAGCGACCCTAAGGGCCATCTAGTCGACAATCCACAACCTCCTGAAAAATGTCCATCCAACCTCTGTTTGAAGACCCCCCAAAGTGAAGAGTCCACCACTAATGTGGGAGTCCATTCCATTCTCCAGCATTTTTTTCGTAAAACAAAAGTTCTTAGTAGTGTAAGGTAGAATCACTTTGGTGAAATTGTTGGCCATGCTCCTATCCCGGTTGCATACTGCAAATCTGCACATGTGGAGATTTACAGCTACGCACAATGCACAAGTGAACATGCAAAATAATGCACAACCCAGTGAAGCCTCCTTGTGCTCTCATGGGCCCTGGAGGCCCCTTCCACCACTTTCAACCAGTTGTGACAATTCTGCTTCAGACCGACATGTCTAGCTGCTTCTGTAGAGAATGTTGCCTGTGTGTGTATATACCGAGAGGATTCAAGTTGTTGTTATTCACAAAGGGTCCTTTTTAAAGCTGGCAGGCTGTGGTCCATTGGAAGATGAGCTTGGACTTCTAGGTCTAAGTGGGATTGTTAGACTAAAGTAGACTAACCCACTGACTCAATGGGATTGAGTCAGCGGGTTAGTCTACTTTGGATTCTAATGTTCGGCCATTTCCGCACTAGACTGTTATAGCGCTCTGATTCCACTTTCAACATCCTATGGAATCCTGGAGTTTGCAGTTTCCCTCCCGAAACTGCAAACTCCAGGATTCCATAGGATGTTGAAAGTGGAATCAGAGCGCTATAACAGTCTAGTGCGGAAAACAGGTTAGTCTCAAATAGAGTAGAACCATTACATCAGTGGATTTGCCTACATTTTGACTATTTGTCTTCATGTTGAAAGAGCTCTTGTATCTTTAATTGCTGTGTAGAAGAAGACATTTCAGCAGTTGCTACTTGCCTCAATGGCCCCTCCGTAAACTGCAAACCCCAGGATTCCACAGGATGTTGAAAGTGGAATAATAGCACCATAACAGCCTAGTGTGGAAGTGGCCTTAGATTTCCCTGGCTGTGGGTCTTAACTGTGAATGTGATTGTTTGTTTTAAAAACTAGTAAATAAACAATCTATAAACAATCACGTAACTTTAATTTGTAATCACACATTCCCGTGTCCTTAAAACTGCACAGTTGTAAGAACAGAGTATAATTTGTAGTTATTCATGTTTGTTTCCCACTTTATTGCTTCTCTGCTTCCTAGTGAGTAATTACTCCTTTCCAGCCGCCCTTTCCAAGGCGTCGATGCAACTCAGCAAGGTTTTGACAAGCCTCCCGTTGGAGTGGGAAAGATTCTAAGGCCATTCCTCAAAGCCTTTTGTCTCCTGAGAACAAGAGGTTCCGAGGTTGTCCCCGGCTTCGCCGATTCTAACTTTCCAAGGGGACAAAGCAAGCCTGTTCCTGTGCTTTGAGAGGGAACAAAATCTTCAATGGAGATTGTATCCCGTGCCTCCCATAAACAGGGTTGTCAACGGCAGGGCTGTTTTGCATTTATCTACCCCTGTGTCAGACCTGCAAAAGGAAGACCATGCAAGCAGAGCTTGGAAACGTTGCAGAATTACTCCTCTGTTAAACAAAATTAACCTTTTCCGCTCAACACTTTCCATGCTCACAGTTCCCGTCAAACCAGTCTTTATCGTGTCTCATCCATTCTGAGCCCTAACAATTTCTGTATTCCTAACCTGACCTGTTTCTAACTGTTCTTTAAACTATTCCTACCTGCCCGCTGTCCTTAGCTCAGTTCCTAACTGGCCCTATCTCTAACCATCCTCCTAAATATTTAATCTGTTCTTTCCTGCCCCCTGTCCCTGGCTCCCTTGCTAACTGGCCCAATCTCTTACTGCCCCTCTCATGATTTCATCTATTCCTACCTTCTCCCGAGCTCAATTCTTGACTGGATCTATCTCTGTTCCCAGACTGGTGTCCGGGGTGCATTTTAGAGACCGTATAACATCCGTCTTGCAAGACCTGCACTGTTTTCCAATTCACTTCCAAGCTCAATTCAGGCTACTGTTGGCCTACAAAGCCCTAAATGACTTGAAACCAGGACATCTGAAAGGCCTCCTCCCATATGAGCCTGAGAGAAATTTGAGATCTCCAGGAGAGGCCCTATTGCATGTCCCAAGACCTCGTGAAGTTAGGTTGGCGGCTACACATAACGGAGATTTCTCTCTAGCAGCCCCTCAACCGTGGAACTCCCTGCCCAAGGAAATGAGGCCGAACCCATCTCTTTTGAGCTTCCAGCAGGCAGCCAGAACAGTGCTGTTTGATATTTGAAAATTGCTGTTTTGTCTGTTTTAAAACTAGACCCTGGAATTGTTTTTAGACTGCTTTTATTCGGTCTGACAATCCTAACAGGTGCAGGAAAAAATGGCCTTGTGTGCAGGTGAAATTGGACTCGCGAAAAGAGCCCCAGCAGCAATCTGTTTTCTCGTTCCCCATTTTTCAAGACTGTTTGCTTTTGTCTAAAGTCAGGCAAAGTAGAAGGGAGCAGCCGTGCTCCAAGCAATGAATCAAATAGCAGGCACCCCCGTTTCGGTGGACAGAGTTCCCCTTAGGAAGCTGCACATTTTCCAGCCAAGTGGCTCCGCGTGTATCTGGTGCAGGGTAAATGAATTGTTCCCATTAGGGAGCGAAGGAGCCTCTGTTCTTTGAATGTCACCAGGTAGAAAATGTCCACAGCTTGTTCAGAGGGCGTCCTCGAATTTGTCCTGCAATATTTTACTGTCACCGTGGCAGCTCACATAAAATGATGATCACTTGCAGGAAAGAGTCGGAGAGTTTGGGACCGAAGTGTGTCAGGAAGAGGAGGCGTTTCCTGATTTTGTAAGCACAATCTGGGAATCCGTTGGAGAGCTATAATTCACATGTGCTTTGGTGGCTAAAGCAATGTAGCTTTAAAAGTCTCTCTCGGGGTCGAGGGAGACATTAAGGGGATTGTGTCTTCCCGGCGATTAGCATATTTTTAACTCTAGCAATAGGTTTTCCTTAGAGATGTCTGCCTCAGCATTAGGTCTTGAATATTAAGCCTGTGTTTATCTTCCAGTGACCAGGTTCACCCTGGAAAGCAAGATACAAGGGTGAGAGAAAGTACATGCTAGGACAAGCAGACCTCAGCACTACTTTTAAATGCATACCCAAGCATATCTTTTTTATACCTATTTTAGCACATGCTCTGTGAGAGATTGGTGCCATATTCTTTAAAGGGAAATTAAATTTATTCTCTTCTTTCCCCCCCAAGCCTTGAAATGTTTCTCTGAATCAACATTTTGAAGCAAGAGCGTTTTTACTGTTGGTTCAGCTTCCACAGTAGTGCTTAGGAAATATGGATATGGAATTAATTAGGCTAAATGTAGGGGTGGTCATTGGTTTGGAGTGTTCCAGTTTGCTCATATTCATCCTGAAGGCCTAGGCCAAGGTTTCTGGGACCCCATTTACACCAGAAGAGATGCAGGGTTGTAGAAAGCTTTGGATACACCAGCACAAAGAAGGGGGGATTATTCTGGAGACTTCAGCTCCCAAAACCTTCCAGCCAACATAGCCACCAGTGAGTGACTTCTTGCTCTTTTGGCATTGTTGTCATCCAGTAATGGGAGAAGAGAATGTGTAGGGGATGTGAGACTTTGTAATCACAAAACCCACTCTGTGTGTGTGATTCTTTGAGATTCTTCTCCTCTCTTTAGTCTTTTGGTGCCTGCAGTCTTCATTGCCCTTCATGTCTCCAACCCTTGGCATAATTTATTCTTCCGTGGAGTGAACTTATAAGCATTAGTGTCCATTAATATTTCTTTTCCCCTCCCTCAACAAAGTGACCAAAATGACTTGGAGCACTTTCCATAATATGGACTGATGACTGTTAATTGCCTTTTTCTCCTAAGCAAGGGCATAGCTTCAGCTCCTTTGTAGCATCAGTTCTGGTGTAAGCCAACCAAGGAAGGGGACTTCGTGTGCTGACGTTTTGATGCACGGTAATGCTCTTAGAAATCCATCTTCTCGAACCTGTGTTTATATATGTCAAATACTTCTATACAGGTGGCCCTCTATATCCATGGATTCTTGAAACCATGCATGGCTTGAAAATTAAAAAAAAAGAATTCCAAAAAGCAAAGTTTGTTTTTGCAATTTTATATAAGGGGTGTCATTGTACATAATACATTGTACATAACACTGTACAACCACAGATTTTGGTATCCGTGGTGGGTCCTGGAACCAAACCCTGGTGGATACCCAGGACCCCCTGTATAGCTTTGGGTTTGGGTTTTTGCAAATGATACAGGTGGGATGCTGTAGGTGTCTAAAATATTTCCAAGTTCCCCTACAGAAGCAGCTGGACATTTTTGTCCAGTGCAGAATATCTGCATTTGGTTAATGGATCAGAAATGGGGTTGTGCATGCAGTACTTAGGTCAGATCCCCCCTGGGATACTGCGTCCAGTTCTGGGACCCAGTTCAGGCAGGATATGGACAAGCTGGAACCTGTCCGGAGGAGGGCAAGCAAAATGGTAAAAGGTCTAGAAATCATGAAACCGTATAAGGAGAGGCTTAGGGAGCTGGGCATGTTTACCTTGGAGAAGAGAAGGTTAAGAGGTAACATGATAGCCATGTTTAAATATTCGAAGGGATGTCATATGGAGGATGGAGCAAGCCTGTTTTCTGCTGCTCCAGAGACTAGGACATGGAGGAATGGATTATTAATTACAGGAAAAGAGATTCCACCTAAGCATTAGGAAGAACTTCATGAGGGTAAGAATAGTCTGACAGTGGAATCTGCTGCTGTCTCAGTGGAGTCTGGTGGAGTCTCCTTCAGAGGTTTTGAAATAGAGGCTGGACGGCCATCTGTCAAAGGGAGGGCTTGGAAGGGGGTTGGACTGGATGGCCCCTTGGGGTCTCTTCCAACTCTAGGATTCTATCCTATGATTCCATGATGCTGTCACTGGATGATTTGTAAGCTTTTGTCTGGGTTTTCTACCTATTCTAAATGGGTTTTCTACCCGTTCTTGTAAGGCTGAGTTACTGCCAGCAAAAACTATAAGCTCAAATACGCTGATATTTTTGGTGCCCATCCCCTTTTGCCTCTGGCCCCACCTCCCATGGGAACATGGGCCCCTGAGGGTTTCTCAGAAATTGAATTCAGTCCTCAGGCGACAAACGTTCCCCACCTTTGGTTGAGTAAGTGCAGCGTGTCTCATTTACCTGTGGCTAGTTTTGTTTGCGCAGTCGTATGTTTTATTGTTGTTGCTGCGATGTCCCATCAAGTCAGCTTCAACTTACGGCAACCACATGAAAGAGAGCCTTCCAAGAGACCCTGTTCTCAACAGCCCTGGCCTGGGGCCCTTTCATACTGCACACAACATAGTCACAGGCCGTTTCCGCACTAGACTGTTATAGCACTATTATTCCACTTTCAACATCCTATGGAATCCTGGGGTTTGAAGTTTAGGGAGGGTCCTTTGAGGAGCTGATACACTTTAAGGCCCCTTCCATAACTGCAAACCCCAGGATTCCATAGGATGTTGCAAATGGAATAATAGCGCTATAACAGCCTTTTGCGGAAATGGCCCCAGGGTTTGCAGTTTAGGCAGAAAGCTCTTTGGCTTCAGTAGACTACAAACCCCAGAATTCTACAGGATGTTGAAAGTGGAATAATAGCACTATTAACAGTGCGGTGAGAAAAAGCCCCTCGTCTGACACTTAGACCGTCACACTCTCCAACATGTTACCTATTAAAACTGGGACATGTGTGGCCAAACCACATCAGAGTGTGGACAAAAGAGCAAAAGTTATTAATGGGGAAAAATACATAAACTGGGAGAGGCTGCAGCAGTTTGCTTTTGTCTGAGCAGACTGGGAAGGACAAGGTTTTGCATCTTCTACTCCTCCCGCTTCCCACATGAGTTACTGTAGTGCCAGGTATGTCTGCACTTTGAACCTGATCTGCAACATTGGCAGTAAGCTGAGGACAGAGGTGGAAGGTGGGATGAGGAGAGAGAAACTGGGAAGTTTTAACAGCAGCTGAGAAAGTGGGACAGAAAGGGGTTATTTAGGACTATCCCTACCAAACTGTCAGAGGACATGTTTCCATTGCTGAGCAGAGGACTGAATCCTTGTCTCCCAGAGTCCTTCTCCAATAAACAAACCATTACAGCACGCTGGCTTTCTGGAAAACTACCGTCCCATCCTAACTTGGGAGAAATGCAGGGTATAAATCAATTTATTCAGTCAATAAATCAAACAGTCAATAAAATTTTCTCTCCCACCACTGCAACACAGGCTTATCTTGCATTAGGTAGCTGTTTTCTATGAGCACACACTGATTTTTTAAGCAAGGGGTTGCCAGGCATGGTTAATTCTCTTGCGAGTGGCTTAGTTCCACTTCCTGCTGGCTTTTCTGGTCAGTCAATTTTCTCTTTGTTGTTCTGTGGTGTTGCTGTTGTGGTAAATAGCATGTATGTTGATATCAGTGGGCACTGTCTTGATGTTGTGTTCAGAAGGAAGCCACTTCCACTGAAAACCAAAGAGCATCTGACATTCTTTAGTTATTGCATGTGCACACGCCTGCAAGTAGCTTGTAGACTTATGGCAACCCGTGAATTTCATGGGGTTTTCTTTGGCAAGGAATCCTCAGAGGTGGTTTTGCCAGTCCCTTCCTCTGAAATATTGCCTACAGGACCTGGTATCCATTGGTGGTCTCCCATCTAAGTACTGTCCTGCCATCCCATGTTTTCAGCTGCTTATAAAATGTCCCAGTTTCTCCTTCCTCTTCTCCCTTCCCCGCATTGTCCTCAGCTTACTTCAAGTTTGCTGCAAACTGACTTCAAAGTGCAAAAGCAGTTTGTACTCAATTAACTCAGCGGTGTGGAGCGGGGGGTGCGAATCTTGTCCTTCTCAGTCGGCTCACGCAAAAGCACGTTGCAACACCCTCTCCTAGCTTGCCTGTTCTTCTTCATTAATAACATCTTGGCCGCACAAGGCCCAGTTTTCATCTGTGAAACTTTGGAGGGTACGAAGAGTAGATTTACAGAGCAGGTACACAATGTAGGAGCTGGGCTATCATTCAGTTTACTGCATCTTCAGCAATTTTTCTGATCATCTACTCAAGAGTAACCAAGAGGACTCATGCTGTACCTCGAAAAAGAGAATTGTATTGCATGGCTATCTTTCCAAAAATGTTGTATTCAGGCTGCGTCATGGACATGAGCATTCCGTTAACAGTCTAATCAAGCTTTTAATAAAATATTGTTCCAGATCAACATCAACAAATCAGGCTTCAATGAAAATCAGCCAATTGAGCTTCAAAGCCAAACAGGGGAAAAAAGGGGGAAATGTCATGAAAATGCCAAAACACAACGCAGCCACGGTTATCACAAATGACTGTCATGAAGCTGATCACTTGGGCGTTTGCTTATGACATTATTACTAAAAGCAGACAATCAGGGGCCGATTATTTTTGTAGCGGACTGAATCATCAGTTTCAGGCTTCTCCTTTTGTAAAAAAAAAAGTTGATTGTATACATCTTCATGTATAGTTTGAGTGCAGACAATCTAAAAACAGACCCTTCCTAAACTGCAAACCCCAGGATTCCATAAGATATTGAAAGTGGAATAGTAGCACTATAACAGGCTAGTGCAGAAATGGCTTAACTTTCCAAAGAGAAAAAGAGGTGGGCTGGATCCAGCCTTGGGGTCAATATGTCTTCCCAAATAAAACCTGCTTATTTGCTACTGGGGTAGAGAGTTCTTTTCTTTTTCTTCCCCCTGACCTGGGATCATAATACAACACTTGGACTCATGCAGGTCAGATCTCTTTTGCATCACACTGTAGTTGTCATTGTTGATTTCCTCCCCACAGCCCTGTGCTGCCACCTTATTGTGGCAGAGACAGCGATGCAAAGGATATTTGCAAAAAAACAAAAACAAAAAAAATTGGTTCCTGATGACAGAGGCTGTCTTGACACATCAGAAAAAGTAAGGCTCCACGTCCGACAAGCATTCTCACTTCCAGTGTGAGAGTGACACAAGGAGGAACTTTTGCGTTATTGTTGGAAGTTTTTGTCATTGGCGTAGGAAAGGTCTGTGTGCAGAACTATTGTCTCTTCCCTTTGGGGGGGAGTACATGAAGCATGTAGGCATGCACACCTCTGCCAACCCAGAAGGACCAACTGAAGGGCGAAAAAGATGCCAACAGCCCATCCAGTGCTTCAGCTTTTTAGAAGTCAGGGCAGTGTTGTTGTTTCTGACTTATGGTGACCCTAAGGTGAACCTATCATGGGGTTTTCTGGGGCTGAGAAGGTATCCAAGATCTGGGGCTGAGAAGGTATCCAAGATCCAAGATCCACCCAGTGGGTTTCCATTGCCGAGCAGAGAACGGTCCTTAGGGTCATAGCTCAAACCACTATGCCCTGTTGCATCGGCCAAAAAAGTCCAAATGCATGCATAAGGGAGCTTAGTGAATAATCAAAGCCCTGCCCAGCCTAGATCCCTGCTGTCTTTCAGGCCTTATTTCTTTTTACTGCCCTGCTTGAGATCTGCAGTCTAGGAACTCTTGGCTTCTCACCCAACCATGGGTTTCTTCTTCCTTGGCTCAGCTTCACCTGAGAGCTGAGAGCATGTAACACATTCATGGTTCCCAGGGGGGTTCCATGGCTGAGTGTTGGATCTAATTTTGGCTTCCAAAGTCACAGTCCAGTGCCCAACCCACTATACTGTGCTGGCTCTCTAACTAGCTAGCTAGCTAGCTAGCTAGACAGACAGACAGACAGACAGACAGACAATCAGTTACTCACATCTTTGAAGCCAGCAGCTTTACCATGAGATTCTTCCCCCTCATCTTGAAGACTGAAGGAGAGAGACCGGGCCCTGAAATCTGCCAAATATGGTCCCAGTGGCATCGGGGTGCCCACCAAGCATAACTCCAATAGTCATGCATTTGGGCTCATAGTCAATATTGTATTACATTTATACTCTACCTTTCATGGAATATACAGCTTCTCCTTCCCATTTTATCCTCACAATAACCCTCTGAGGTAAGTCAGGATGAGAGAGAAGGACTAACCCAAGGTCACCCAGAGACAGCTTCATGAGCACTTGAACCTGGCCCCCCAACTCCAAGTTGGCATGTGGGAGATGGGGCAAGCTTGTTTCCTGCTTCTCCAGAGACGAGGACACGAAGCAATGGCTTCAAACTACAGGAAAAGAGGTTCCACCTAAACCTTAGGAAGAACCTTCTGAGGGTAAGAACCATTTGACAGTGGAATAGGCTGCTGCCCCACTGGAGTGTGGTGGAGTCTCCTTTGGAGATTTTTAAAGAGAGGTTGGATGGTCATCTGTCAAAGGGAGGGCTTGGATGGTTTCTTTCGGACTGAATTTGGCCCTTGGTGGGTCTCTTCCAGCTCTGGGATTCTATGGTACTCCAATCACTACATTATACTATTCCACTAGCTCCATCACTTCTTCTTCTGCAGAGGAAAGCAAGGTTTGAGAGATGGTCATGTTTTAAGAGTCTGTTCTTGGTGTAAGTGAAATTGTCTGAAGCCAGTTTTAAAAGAAACACTAGGGCCTGAAATGTATTATTAGTCTCCTGAAACATCTGAGAAACCTAAACAACAGTAGCTTTGCATCTTCATCCTCATCTTTTAAATAGAGGTTGGATGGCCATCTATCAGGAAAGCTTTGATGATGTCTTCCTGCGTGGCAGAATGGGGTTGGATTCGATGGCCCTTGGAGTCTATTCTAGGACTCTGACCCATTCCGTACTGGACTGTTGTAGCGCTATTGTTCCACTTGCAACATCCTATGGAGTCCTGGGGTTTGCAGTTTTGGGAGGGGCCAGCTGGCCCCTCCCGAAACTGCAAACCCCAGGATTCCATAGGATGTTACAAGTGGAATAATAGCGCTATAACAGTCCAGTGCAGAAAGATGGTCTATCTTGTTGTTGTTAGGTGGACATTTTTCCCAGGCTGTGGTTACCAGAAGTGGTTCTAACGATCCCTTTCTCCTAATTTCTCCTTCCGGCACTTGAAGATGTAGGCTGAGCAACCAAGCAATGCTTTAATTAGTCTCAAAGGTGCTACTGGGTTTTCAATGATAAAATGATCAGGATGGTTCCCGTGTATTTGCTAACCACAGTTATTCTTCTCTCTTCTCCTTAGGTATCTCTGTCACAAAGAAGACTCACACATGTAAGTAGGGCCTTCTTTTCTGATATCTAAGGCATGGGAAAATTGGGTTGATGTGATGGGTAGTTTAACAAGTATCTCTTTGCCTCCTCAAAAAAGTTTGGAAATCTGGGAGGAGGATGCAGGCATCGTTGAACAATTCTGGCTGCCTCGAATGGGACCAAGGAGCTTATAAAGGAGAACTGAAGTGCAGACACAGCTGGGATCAGGGTTGCCGGTTTGGGATCACCCCAAGCCCTGAGGCTTCACGTCCAAAATCTGAGTCGTAGGGACAACCCCTGGTGATGTCAGTAAAGAGGATGCATTCTTTCTGGCATCAAGGAAAACCTTGTTCTTTTATTAAAGCCTTGGGGAGTGAGGGCTAACTGAGTTGTTCCCAGACATCCATGGTTTTAAAATACAAATTGAGCATTCCTAATCTGAAAATCCAAAATCCAAAATGCTCCAAAGTCCAAAATGGACGGCTGAGATGCTGGCACCTTCACTTTCGGACGGTTCAATGTATACCAACTTTGTTGCACAAAATGATTTAAAATATAAAATATATATTATTATACAATATTGTTATACAGTATTAAAAACATTGTATGAGATTACCTTCAGGCGATGTGTGTAAAGTATATTTTGTGTTTAGACTGGGGTCCCATCACCAAGGTATCTAATTATGTATATGCAAATATTCTGAAATTGAAAAAGAAAAATTTAAAATCTGAAAAACTTTTGGTCCCAAGGATTTCAGATAAGGGATGCTCGGTCTGTATTATATCCTCTGAAAGCCTGTTTCAGCTTGTTAAATTATTTAATTTGGTCTTTGTTGGATTAAATTCTTTTTATTCTTGTACAATTAAAATTGTTTGAAATGGGTCATTTGATTTGCTCAGAATGCCACCCTGAGAATCTAAAACACAGGGTAGGGCAAATATATCTTAATAAATATATTTAATGTTTGAAATAACTAACATGTGGAATGCATTCAAGGCAATTAGAGGGGTTCGAGCAATCGATTAGTAACTCAGGGAACTAATTTCATATCTGTATTTGGTGGATGCATCCTGCAGGCTATTCTTTTGATTTGAGCCTCATTTCGTGCTGCAATTGCCTATATTTTGCTGCCTCTGGCATCTTTGCGACTGGGATGGTTGTTTTATGCTTGGGTTGATGAGGAGATTTAGCATGGAAATAAGGGGACATTCCCGCTTCTTGTTGTGTGTCTTCAAGTCATTTCTGACATATGATGACTGTAAGGTGAACCTATTATGGGTTTTTGGGGGGCTGAGAGTGTGTGACTTGCCCAAAGTCACCCAGTGGGTTTCCATGGCTGAGCAGGGAACCAAACCCTGGCCTCCAAGGTGATAGTCCAGTGCTCAACCCACTACACAACCCTGGCTCTCCATTCCATGTTAACAACCCCTATATTTCAGCAGGCACCAGCCCAATTTAATCTTCTAGTCCTCACGGCTCCAGATAAGAATTCGAAAGCCGTGATAACAAACTCTCGAGTTCACATTTCAAAGTGAGGAAAAGAAGTCCAAGATGGTTTCTTTTCTTTTTTTCATTTCCTAAGGATTCTTAGGAACTTACTCTTTGCTCTTTCACCGCCGTCAACAGATTTCTCCTTATCGTTCTGAGCAAAAACCGTACCTGCGAGGATTCTGCAGAACGGGGTTTTTCTTTTTGAACACACATGATGTGTCCATTCCAGAGAACTTTATCAGCAGAAACTGTCAGGGTGCTAAAACTTGTCAGATGGCACTTGGTCATCCAGTATGAGTTTCTCCACCACTACGATGTACAATCTCATGTTCGCAACATGCACCGAACTGTTTAAATTATGCTTTAATCAAGGACACGCTGCAGCACCTATTAAAGCTTGATTGTGAAGTGGCTGTTAAGTTGTTGTGCATTTTGACCGACCGGTGGGCTTTCTAAAGTGTTATTCGTGCTCTCTCCAAAGCCTGCTCCCTATGGGTTAGCTCCAGCACCAGAAAACCCATTGCGTCAAATGTCAAATGGTGAGTCAACATGTAGGTATAACCCCACTGATTCAATGTGTTTGTTCTGGCTGGGGTCTGCAAGATGTTTCCAGCTAAAGTCTGCAACAAGACTAAGCAACGGAGGACACAGGGAGAAGTGTTTCCCATTAAGCTCTGAATATGTTGGTGGGCTGGTGTAGGAAGAGGCAGGTCATCAGATGGAGTAACCTAGAAAGCCTCTTCTCCCATGGAAAGCCTTTTCTTCCATAGGGTTTTAGCTGAAGTAAATGTGTAAGGTGGCCGCCATTTCTGTTCCAGGAGGCTTCTTCTCACATAGATTTCTAGATGAAACTACATGATAGCTCACAGTTTCTGGTCAAGAAGACCTGTTCTCCCATAGAGTTCCTCCTGAAAGATACAAACAACATGACCACCATTTTGGGTCTGGCAGATCGCTTCTTCTATTGACTTTCAGCCAAAAGAAATATGTAGAATTAGCAGCATTTCTAGGCCCTTTCTCCCCTAGATGTTCAGCTGAAAGAAATGTGCAGAATAACTACTTTTTCTAGAAGACTTCTTCTTCTTCTTCCGTTGACTTTTAGCGGGAAGAAATATGCAGAATCCCCACCATTTCTGATCTGGAAGATTTTTTTTCCCTTCCATCCACTTTCAGCTAAAGCAAATCTGCAGAATTATCACCATTTCACTGCCAGGTGCTGATAATTTTGAGAAAGGTTTCTCTGCTTAGCCATCTGAGTGTAAAATCAAGAGAGTTTTTAACAATTTTTTTTTTTTTTTGAAAAAGGAACTAAACACACACTTTTTCTTGGGAAAGTCAGAACTTTTCCTGATACGAAATGTGAGGACCTGCTCTATTAGCACCAAATGCCTCTGGAGAACCGGGGAAAAACTGAATCCTGTCCCCCGAGGCCAGTGAAATCGCTGTTTGGTCCCTTGTGTGTTTCTGCCTAATAACTTAACCGGGCAGCCTGGAGCTCCCTTGGAGCTTTTCTGCAAGAGGCCTCCCTCCCTTTGTTAAGATTGCTTATTAAAAATGATTTTATAATGAGGTTGCCTCAAATAGCAGCCCAGTTTCTTGCTTGTCCTTGAAAGACTGTTTGCCCTGGTAAAACAATCCTCGAGACAACTCACGTATAGCAATCTCTCCTCTCTATCCACTCCCTCTCCTGGTTTAAACTTTTTTTTTTAATAAACTCCTGGGTTTTACAACTGATGTTTTTCCACCCCTCGGATGGGAGGGAAGGAACACCTGCTCCTCACCAGCTGTTTCAAACAGTCCAAATTCCTCTTGCACAATTTCGGTGACACGCGGCTATTTGTTTTCCTCCGATTAGCCGACTATCACTCAGCCTTCCCCCCGCTTGCATCTTCAACACACAAGGGTAACTCCAATGATGTAGACTCAAGGCAATAGACTTGGACTCAAGTTGGACTTAAGTGACTCGACTCGGACTTGACTTGGCAAAAATGGCACACTGACTCGACTTGAGACTTGCAAGTTTTTAGTGGCCGACTTGCTGCCCTCGGTTCAGTAATGTAACACATTCATCCAGAAACTTTACAACTCACTGGTAACACGAAGATCTGTCTCAAGCCCAAAGTGTGGCCACATTTCTCAGAGGGAAGAGCAAATGGGCCAGGTAGTGGGCTTGAGGTGGGCTTGAGGTCTGCTTGGCTCAGCTATATGTCCCTGCTACATATAGGAGGAGTTTTCTAAAATGTTTCCTAAGAGCAGAAGGCAAGACTCGTGCCTACAGAGTGCAGCATGCACATCTCAAAGGGAAACACCAAATGTGTTAGGCAGTGGTCTTGAGGAGGAAGGATCCTTCCTTCTAAAGCTCTTGAAGTTTCAATAATAGGAAGCAAGAAGAATCCTATTTCCCATTTCTGAAAAAGCTCCCAGCTTTGCAAATGGGAAGTCAGAAGGATCCTATTTCCCCACTTCAGAAGCTCCAGATGGCAAAATCACAAACCAGGAGGGCCAATTCTGTTTAAATTGTTAAAACTGACTTTACTCAACTCTGCCCAGAAATTCTGGAATGCGGAAAGTTGGCTTCCAGACTGGAGACTTGATTTGAAAGGATCTTGCAAGGACTTGAGACTTGAGTTGAGACTTGGAGTAGAAGAGTTAACCCTGTTGGCTAATGGGTTCAAATCCCCACTCAGCCACACAAACCCACTGGTTGGCCTGGCATGAGTCACACTCTCTCAGCCTCAACAGAAGATGATGGCAGATCTCCTCGGAAAAAGTCTTCCCATGGTGGGTTTCCACAGTGCAGTGAGCATTGAACTTTGAGCATTACACTTCCTATATGGTTCAGGTCCAGGCTATTCGGCAGGCCATATCTCCCTGGACAGCAGTGTGGTACAGTGGTTTGAGTGTTGGACGTGGGAAATGTTCGGTTCCCTAGTGAGCCATGAAACTTACTGGGTGACCTTGGATCAGATACTCCCTCACTCTGGCCTACTTTACAAGGTTGTTGTGTGGAGCAAATGGAGAGGTGGGAAGCCATTAAGATCATCTTGAACTTGCCAGAAGAAGAAAAGGTTGTCATAGAATCAGAATCATAGAAATGTAGAGTGGGAAGAGACCCCAGGGGCCATCCCGTCCAACCCCCTGCCATGCAGGAACACCCTCAAAGCACTCCCGACAGATGGCCATCCAGCCTCTGCTTAGAAACCTCCAAGGAAGGAGACTCCACTACGCTCCGAGGCAGCAGATTCCACTGCTGGACAGCCCTGACCGTCAGGAAGTTCTTCCTGAGGTTCAGGTAGAATCTCCTTTCCTGCAGCTTGAATCCATTGCTCCTTGTCCTGGTCTCTGGAGCAGCAGAAGACAAGCCCTCTCTTTCCTCTACATGGCATCCCTTCAAATATTTAAAGAGGGCTATCATGTCCCCTCTTAACCTTCTCTTCTGCAGACTAAACATCCCCAGCTCTCCAAGTCTGTCCTCATAGGGCCTGGCTTCCAGGCCTCTCACCATTTTGGTTGCCCTTCTCTGGACTTGCTCCAGCTTGACCAGGTCCTCCTTGAATTGAGGTGCCCAGAACTGGACACAGTCTAACCCACAGTTAGTCTAACCATTGAATTAGATAAGGAAGGTTCATATAACTCCCGCACATTTCCGCAGGATTTGCACCAAAGAACTTTCCAGTAGCTTGTGCTCTGAATTAATTAGCATGTAATTGGAAGGGGGTGATTTGGATTTCTCCTCTCAAATGCAAATTGTTCCAAATGAGATGTTACGTTACATGAAATTGGGTTTCGTAACTTTTTAAACGTCTTTTTTTTTCTGAGTTGCATTTAAGACTTCTGCCAGTCGAACCCTAAAATTACATCACCATAAAGAAAATACTTAACATGTAATAATATAAATTTCAACAGCAGACTGGAATCGTTTTTGAAGGACAAGGTATAACAACAAAGGATGTGTCCGATAGACGTGTTTGTACACAATGTTCTTCATAATGTGAATTCCAGTAGTATACGAGTGTTCTCTGTGTCTGCTAAAAATAATGCCTTCTCCACATGCAAATGAATGCGGGAAGTTAATTCAGTCACAGCTGTAAAACTCCAGACCTACGTGACCATTAGGAAACATCCATAAGGGCTTCATGACTTGTCGCGTCTTGGCCACACAACTGAGGGGTTTTTTTCGTGTTTGATTTTTAATCATCAAAGAAAGTGGCAAAGCAGAGATAACACACCTCTCAGCTCAATCCTCCAAGAAACAAGCTGGGATTTTCTCTCTCTCTTTTTGCCATTGGATTCTGAGTCAAAGAACTTGCTATTTTTTCCCTTTTTGTTCTCTTAACTGTTGCACGTGCCTGTGTGTGCATGCACATGTGTTTGGTTGCTATCTTGCTTTATAATGTTTGTTGCTTTGTTTGATGCTTTGCAGCTTTATATTACACGGGTTAACAAGTTTAATGCAACAACTTAGAATGCAAATCTCTCTCCAAAGATGCAAGTATATAAAAAAAACAAACCTATATGCCACCTTTCCATCACTCTAGCTCAGCCCTTCCCAAACCTAGTCATGCTGGGTTTTTTTGGACTTTAGCTCCCAGAAGCCTCAGCCAGCTTGGTCAATAGCTAGGAATTATGGGAGCTGAAGTCTAAAACACGTAGAGGACTCCCAACAGATAGTCATCCAGCCCTGCTTAAGAACTTTCAAAGAAGGAGACTTCATCACACTCCAAGGCAGCAGCGTTTTTCACTTTCAAACCACTCCTACTCTCAGGAAGTTTTTCCTAATGTTTAGATGGAATCTCTTTTCCTGGTGTTTGAAGCCATTACTCCATGTCCTAGTCTCTGGAGCAGCAGAAAATGAGATAGCCCCGTCTTCCATACAACAGCCCTTCAGATGTTTAAACATAGCTGTCATGTCTCCTCTTAACCGTCTCTTTTCCAGGCTAAACATACCTAGCTCCTAAGTTATATTTTTACAAGGAGATCAGAACCTTCCCTCCATTGCCAACATTGACTCAGCCCTCGCTTGCAGGAGATCCTGGAAAAGATTCATGTACATTTCTGTGCAAATGCACCCAGAGGTTGCAGACATGCACTGGGGCCCCTCAACCCTCTCCACATATATTCTACCTACCTTTGGACTCATTACAAAGGACTTACTGCAATAACCACCATGTGTTTTCTCACCACTGGCCTGCAGGTATGGAAAAATATTCAAAAATATTATTAGGAAAATGGTCAAAAAACATATTATCTGGTGTCTGCAAATGCTGACAAGAAGACACCTGGACTGATCAGAATCTTTTTTATTTTGCGTCAAATTCATGTATGGGGAGGTGCAGAAAACAGAATACTTCTTTTCTATGCAGAATACTTATTTTCCCTGCAGAAAGTGCTGTTTCTTGCATACAAAATACTGTTTTGTGTGCAAAAATACAACATGTGGATTTTGTGCAGAATGAGTTCCAAATTGTGAAAATTCTGATCAGTCCAGGAGTCTTCTCATCAAGATTTGCCAGCACCTGAAAAATATGTTTTGTTTTTGTTTTTTTACTATTTTTCTGATATTTTCAAATATTCCTGCTATACCGACTGCAGTAAGTTGCGAGCCACAAATAGTTTTTGAAAACTCCACACTTTTCAAAGACTTTCTCACAGCGGGGAGAAAATTGCTAAAATTACGCGTTGCTTCCTTTGAGAACAAAATTAGCAAAGACATCCATCCCTTCGCTCTGCGTTGCTTGATATCACCCCTGTTGGCAGTGCAGAGATTTTAGAGCCAGTGCCGCTCTGAGAAGAAGGGCTTCATGCAAAGGGATAGAAGGGGACTGACAGGGATAATGAACCCAAGTCCTAACAGATGCTTTGGGACAAAAATATTTCCAGCAGGGAACTCAGGTGGCGTTTGCTTAATCAAAGAACTCCCAAATTAAAAATCCCAGACACAAGATTCAGCTGCAGCCACAAGAGATACATACAGAATTTATTGATAGATAGATAGATAGATAGATAGATAGATAGATAGATAGATAGATAGAGATATAGATGAGAGTCATAAAGTCATGGAATCACAGAGTTGGAAGAGACCACAGAGGTCATCCAGTCCAGCTCCCTTCTGCCATTCAGGAATACACCATCAAAGCACTCTCTTTGACAAATGGACATCCAGTCTCTATTTCAAAACTTCTGAAGGAGACTCCACCACACTTCCAGGCAGCAGATTCCACTGCTGGGCAGCTCTGACCATCAGGAAATTCTTCCTGAGGTTTAAGTAGAATCTCATTTCCTACAGTTTGAATCCATTGCTCCTTGTCCTAGTCTCTGGAGCAGCGGAAAACAAGCCCGCTCCGTCCTCGACATGACCTCCCTTCAAATATTTAAACATGGCTATTGTGTCCCCTCTTAACCTTCTCTTCTGCAGACTAAACATCCCCAGCTCCCTAAGCTGTTCTTCATAGGGCATGGCTTCCAGACCTTTCACCATTTTGGTCGCCCTCCTCTGGACACGCTCCAGCTTGTCGATATCCTTCTTGAACTGAGATGCCCAGAACTGGACACAGTGTTCCAAATGAGGTCTAACCAAAGCAGAATAGAGTGGTACCATCACCTCCCTCGATCTAGGCACCAGACTCCTATTGATGCAACCAAGAATTGCATTGGTATAGTGGTCTGAGCATGGGACTGTGATCCTGGAGACTGGTTGGTGGTTCTCTGCTTGGCCATGCAAAACCACTGGGTGATACTGGGCATGTCACATGCTCTCAGCCCCATAAAACCCCATGTTAGGTTCTCCTAGGGTTGTCATAAGTCAGAAACAACTTGAAGGCACACAACAACAAATTTTACTTGCTGAGAGCCATGTGATATAGTGGTTTGAGATTTGGATGATGACCTTAGAGAACTAGGATGGATTTCCTGCTTAGCCATGGAAATCCACTGTGTGAATCTGGGCACATCACACACTCTCAGCCCCAGAATACCCCACGATAGGTTTGCCTTAGGGTCACGATAAGTCAGAAATGACTTGAAGGTACCAATAACTACTACAATGTATTACATTGTGTTACCTAGCCCTGTCCCTGCAGAGGCGGTGCGCTCCTTGCCAGTTTCTGGTTTGGAGGACTCAGAAAGTCCTCTTCACGGGAGAAGCCCTCTGATGGGACCGCAACAGTCTTCTGTGAGATAAGTGGTCGCCTAATCTATCTTTGAGTTAAAGATGGCTCCTAGCAGCCTCGCCTGCAACTTGCCATCCATTCTTTGTTCTCAGTCAGCGAGGCACTGACCAAGTCTGTGAGCAGAAGTGCTCAGATGCTCTTCAAGATAAAACCCTCCTGCTTTCGATGACCGGCGTCTTTCTTTTTTTTCCTTTCTTTTCTGCGGCTTTCTGGAGAAAGGAGATTCTTTATCTCTCGTTGCTACTGTTATTAAACCAGCTATGTCAGTGGAAGGGAGTGGAGGAATTTCTTACAATAGAAATGGATTTCCTGTCCCAGCTTGTAACATCTTTCATTCTCTGGGCATTTCCATCTCTCTCTCTCTCTTCCTCTCCGCTTTGCCACATTAGAGACCAACTTAGTCTGTTTGCTCTTGATCCTTTTGTGCCTTAAAGCAGAAACAGCATGTTTTAAGATTGTTGTAACAAGATATCTTGAAGTGCAAAGGAGTCCAATAAGCCCTAGGGTTTGTGAGTGCTTGCATGTGCATGCAGTAGTGTGCACATGAAACTATATTGCAGTGTTCCAGATTTTTTTTTAAATGATATTTATGAGTTTCCTTTCCAATCCAAACTAAGATGCATTTTTTAAAAAAGCAATAAAGAAAGTAAAAATTAAAAAATGACATTTATGAGTTGCTTTTCCAATCCAAACTAATGTGCATTTTTAAAAATGCAATAAACGTTTTGCTGCGTCTTGCATCTCACATTTGCATTTTCTTCATATGTTATTTTCTTGTCAGGTTGAGAGATTTGTCAATCAAGTCATGAATCCATTCTAGATTCCAACTTTAAAGGAATTGTCCAAGGTGCTGAACCTATGAGGGGAAAGTAGAGTTCAGCACCTTGGATAGTACCTTTTGAAGCTCTGACTAAAATCTGGAGTGGATTGGCAGCCCTCAGTGACATAGGAGCCCCCAGCCGGCTGCTAGCAACAAGACGTGGTGGGGAAGTTGTAGGGAGCAAACTGTCTGTCTTGATATTTCTCTCCCAGCTGTGCCAACCATAGTTAATGACAGCCGTCCACCAGCTGACAAGTTTAATGGTCCATAAAAATCTCAGCCCTTGGGGTGTCGCGGGGATATTTATTGTTCCACAAAGCAAAGGAGTGAATTTGTCACTTTCAGATTTAGGTGGCTCAGGCGGGCGTTTGAAAGTTGGGGGATGCGGAGAGAAAGGCGGCTGGCCCTCAATCACTTTCATCGCTTTGCCACGTCTGTAGGCCCAGATGTGAGCGCAAATTCTTTGGCTCCACGGAAAAGGTTATTTGTTTATGTGGCATTGTTTTTTTTCTGGTCCCTCCATCACCAGCATGCCCTGCATATCTTCCATGAGCCATTTCCACACTAGACTGTTATAGTGTTATTATTCCACTTTCAACATCCTTTGGAATCCTGGGGTTTGCAGTTTAGAGAGGGGCCTCAAAGGTCACAAGGGCTGGGGCAACCTAGTACCCTGGAAATATTTTGGACTACAACTCCTATTTGCCCCAGAAGCCTCTCCAAAGGAGAGGACAGAAGTTGAAGGCCATTTTTGCACTAGACTGTTATAGTGCTATTATTCCACTTTCAACATCCTGTGGAGTCCTGGGGCTTGCAGTTTAGGGAGGGTCCTCAAAATGTACCAGCTCCTCAAAGGCCCTTCCCTGAACTGCAAACCCCAGGATTCCACAGGATGTTGAAAGTGGAATAATAGCATGATAACAGTCTAGTGTGGAAATGGCTCATGGAGTCCGATTCTTCAGGGGCTGGGCCAGGCCTACAAACATCCCCCCAGAGACAGTGAAATTCACTTTTTGGACTAAGTCTCCCAGAATGCTGTGCTAGTTCTCAGAATCCCTTTTGAAATGAAAGAATACAAGTAAAACAATATAAAAGATTTAAAACAGCCCTGGATAAAACCAACAACCAAGGATGCACAATGGGGCACCAAGTAATACCTCTGGTTGTACAGCAGGGGCTCTTTTTGTGCTCTAACACAGCAGCCGGCCCCTGTGGAAAAGATTCTTGAGAAGAGTTGCAAGAGACCGCTCCAACTTTGACTGCCATTGATAAGAAAATGTCAGATTTCTGCAGGGAAATCCCCGTTTTATCATTTGCCTGTGAGCTGTTGCATTTTCTCTCTCTCTCATCTTCTCTTCACTTTCTCTCAAGTCAGTTCCCAGCCCTCTCGCCCACAACTTGCCCAGCAGTTCCTCTGCTGATGATCTCAGAGCCCAGGCCGGCTGGTGCAAACTCAAATGCACCATCACCACTGCCTTGCAGTTTCAGCAGCAGGCCCCATCTTGTCTACCTGGGGGAGGAGCAGGAGACGGGGCAGCTTGTGGCAAGAGTCCCCCTTCCTCCATGGAATGGAGTCCCAGGAGCAATGCCCTGCTCAGTCTGAGGGCAGCTCTGCCCCTTTTTGGCACCATTTCCTATGGGATCCTCTCGGGACAGCTGTGCAAAACGAGAGTGGAAAGTGCTGCTTGGAATCCTGTCGGTGGTCCGACCCATGTGCAAGTTCCCCAAACTGAGGCAAATCACCATTTAAGCAACATCTGTGTTCAGTTCAAGGTTGCAGAAATGGGGTTGCGCGTGCAGTGCTGTTGGGCATCAAGGCATAGTTTCAGAGTCTCACAAAGAAATGTGGGTTCTCAGACAACAATGACGTATCTTTTTGAGGGTGTTGCTGGCTGGGAGAGAACCACACTGTGCATGGATGAGCATCACATGTGCATGTCAATGTGCAGAGTGCATTGAGCTGCACAACATGGCAATTCCCTAGTGATGTGGTGTTGCACAACTGTCACACAATGTAAGGGTTTGGGCCCTTGACTGAGTCTTTGCAGGATTCTGCCTGCAAGGTTCTTGGCCCTGATTATAGTCTGCACAGAATCCTGTCTGGGACCTCAGGCCCAGCTGGCTGCTCAGATGGAGGGCAGCTGGAGCGGCCAGGAGCCAGATGTATAAGGGCTGGGCTTTCTTTGCAGTCTTGGCTACAGCAACATGGTTTTCTTTCATGCCTCTCAGGATGCTTCAGTGGTCCTCACAGTGCTGACTTCTGACCCCTTAGACTCTGACTTTTGGCCTCTTCTTGGACCTGCCTCTTGCCTCCGGCTCCTTGGACTCCTGATACCAGGTCAGACCTCTGTTGCCTTGGACTTCTGCTGACCCCTGGCCTCCCAACCCAGTGCCTGCATCTGATAATCCTTGCCCTGGACCCTGCCACACAACTGCTTGAGGCTGAGATCCTACATTGAGCAGGTGGAACGTAACACTCTATCTGCCCGGTTCCAAACTCTTCCTCCAGCCCAGCAGCTGTCAAACCTCCACCCATGCTCCTGTTTCTTAGTGGAGACATTGCAGTCAATGGAGAGGTGCTGGCCTTGGCTCAGAGAGGGGAAGCAATGAGGCCATGCTCACAAATGGCATGCACCCTCCTGTCCCCTTTCTTTTCTCCTTGGAGCCCAGGCCAGCCACATATTCATGATCTGAATTGCCACCCCATCCTTCCCTTCCCCACTGATAAGCCTGACAGCAACTGGAGCAGAAATTTCGGTTGGGGAGCAGAGGGCTCTGTGGTTCTGTGATTCCATGATAAGACCGTAGACGGAATACGTTGCCCGCACATCAACCCATCTCTGGTCGTGCTGAAAACCAAAGTGCTCATCATTTTGAAAAGGTAATAATGAGAGATAGTTATCTGGTCCCCAGAGTAAAATCTGACTTTGCGCTACATCCTTGGGGCAGAAACTGAGCAGCCGAGAGGCTAAAAAGCTCTGCGGGGAGCAAACATTTCCTGAGCGTCAATGGGCAGCACCCTTTTCGTAAGAATCCTTCCAGCCTGTCATTAAGACGGGTCTGTTTCGTGGAGGATTGGGGCCAGTTTGCATGCAGAGTTCAACCTTCCTCCCTCAGGACTGTCAAGGCATCAGGATGTGGAGGACAAGATGCTCTCAATTCCTCCTTCTCCTGTCCTTGAAAAGATCTTGTGGTTCTCTCCCAGCCTGCAACACCCTCAAAAAAGTACGTCACCTTTGTCTGAGAACCCACATTTATTTGTGAGACTCTGAAACCACCCGCATGTGGAATTGTGGGGAATCTACTTGCTTTCCCTGCCCTGCTTTTGTGGTGGGCAATTTTTCCCGCTGTATGGGGAAGACCACGGCAAGAGCCATGCCTTTGATTGTTTTGCAGAACATCTGCGTGTGTGCAACGCTTGTTTATCCTTAGTTCTTTGCTTCCAGGATAAAGAACTGTAGTGTGTTCCTGGTTGTGGCACTGGTGCGTGAGTCTCAGCCCTGGAAGGCTTGCTCTCTGCCCTACCGGTACAGCCTGTCATTACATTTCGATTTACTCCAAACCTACGTTCCACTGCATTGAAAAAAAAATCAGTTCATTCTTAAGTAAAGGTGCTTGGAATAGTGGGCAGGCATCCTGTTTTATTTATACCCATGCAACTTCCTTTGCAGTGTAGTGGTTTGTGTATTGCAGTGGTTCTCAACCTGTGGGTCCCCAGATGTTTTTGGACTTCAGCTCCCAGAAGCCCCAGCCACTATGGTCAATGCTCAGGGCTTCTGGGAGCTGAAGTCCAAAAACACCTGGGGACCCACAGCTTGAGAACCATATTGGATTATGACCCTGGAAACCTGAGTTTGATTCCTCATTGGGCCGTGGAAACCCTCTGGATGACCTTGGGCACCTCACGCACACTCTCAGCCCACAAAACCCCATGATAGCATCACCTTAGGGCTGTCGTTAAGTTGGAAATGACTTCAGAGTCATGTCAAAATCCACAATTTTGGCCCCAAAACCTGCCCTCAACTTATACATGAGGTTGACTTCTACATGAGCATGTGCAATAATACTATGCAACCTCAGTGCCAGATCTTGGCCATTGCATGTGTCTCAGAAGCAGTTTCTTTGATAGTTCCCCATCTTTCACTCAAAGTAAATATGAAATACTGTCTGGGAAAATGATTAAATGAAGACCTCAGAAGGAAAAGGTATAGTTTTGGCGTCCTTCTCCACTTCCTCCATTTCTTGCAACTTTCAAGTAATCTTAATTGATTTTAATGGATTAAGAGAATGAGAACATCCTTAATCAGATGCCAGATATTGAACAAAAGGGCAGGTCTTTCCAGCGGACAGTTAACCAGATATTAACTGATTAGCAACTGCAGTTGTTAGCCACCGCTCTTTTTGTCTACAGTATGTGGTCAGCTCCCACAGAGTTAATTTGGTTCATAACACAGATTTGAAGAGGGAGTGAGAAGCCTTGAGTTTCAGTTGCCTGGTTGAATTTCCCCCTCCTCTTCCGGGCTATTTGATCTATATCTGGAAGAGGCGTTTCCCAGAGGAATCGCAGTGTGGTTTTATCTCCCAGTTTTGTAATTTAATTGATGCTTGTTTACACAAGTGACCTTGCTGCGGAGTTTGTCAGTTGGGCATTCCCATGTAGAAAACTTGAAACCGTAATTTAATCTTGTCCCATTGGAAAAGAACAGAGATTTCCTCTTCTCCCTGCCTGCCTCCTTTGGATGCATGTATCTGTTTTTGTTCATGCAGTCTTAGTGATTTCACATCAGGTAGTCCAAGGGACACATCACACTACATTGTTACAGCACTATGATTCCGTTTTAACTGCCGTGGCAACCCCTTATGGAATTCTGGGGTTTGCAGTTTAGGGAGGCCCAAGAACTCTCTGACTGAGAATTCCAAATGTTCCCTCCCTAACCTGCAAATCCCAGGATTCTAGGGGATGGAGTTGCCACAGTTAGGGCCCATTCACCCTAGACAGTAATGGCGCTATGATCCCACTTTAACGGCCATGGCAACCCCCTGTGGAGTTCTGGGGTTTGTAGTTTGGTGCGGCCCAAGAGCCCTCTGGCTGAGAATTCTAACGGCTCTTCCCTAAACTGCAAATCCCAGGATTCCAGGGAATGGAGTCATGATAGTTAAGGCCCATTCACACTAGACAGTTATAGCACTATGATGCCACTTTAATTGTCATGGCAACACACATTGTGGAATTCTGCACTTTGCAGGTTGGGGAGGCACTAGTGGAGTCCCCCATTCATGGAAAGGACCCTTCTTTCTAAAACAAAACCAGACATCTCAGGGGCGTAACAAGACCGTGCCTGCAGAGCTGCACGGATGCCCCAATCTGCAGGCAGAGGGCTGAAGCACGGAGCATCTCGTTTGGATGCAGAGTTCATCTTCCTTTGTGTCTTTGCTTTTGCTCTAACAAAGGCACGAGAGCCTTTATGACTCTGACTGTACACTTTAAAGTAGACGTGGGCAGCAACGGCTCCTTAGAAGCTAGAAGAGTTGCTGAACAAGCTTTCCAGTGGTTTTCTGCAGTACCTTCTTCCTCCTAACTAGCAAAACCAGAACAAATTATGCAAAACAATAGAGGTTATGCCATTTTTTCCCCACCTTTGTATGAAAAATACAAAGCCTCAGAATTTACATATGCATGCCTGAGAATGCCTGTGTGTGTGTGTGTGTATACACTCATATACACACTCATCTGCAATTTGCAGAGTTTTGCAAGAGCAGAGTTTTCACAAGCATCACTTGATTCTTTGCACACTTAAACATGTTTTGATAGCATTGTCTGATTCTCTGTTCCTTTCAATGCTACTCCTGTTATATCTGCTGCTGCTGGGCCCTGCCTGAAAGACCCTGCTGAACAGAAATGAGCAAAAACCACCATGGTTTCTCCACGGGCAATACCAGAGGTTGTTTGTAGATAATCATATCTGAAGTCAGTTCAGTAGCTTTCCTTTCTGGGTGGTACAGATGCAGCTCCACACTGTCCTTTAAGGCAGCATTTAGAAAGGGCCCTTCCACACTACACACTTATAGCACTACGATTCCACTATAACCACCATGACAACTTCCTGTGGGATCTTGGGATTCATTGCTTAAGGAGGAGCACTTACGATTATCTGCCAAAGAGCTCTAGTGCCTTCCCAAACTACAACTGCCAGGATTCCATAAGAAGCAGCTGCAGCAGCTAAAGTGGAATCGGAGTGCTATAACTGTGTAGTGTGGGAAGGCCCAAAGGGGTTCTTTGGGGGACCCAGACGCCTGCAATCTCCTAGCCAACAAGGACAATGCTACTGGCACTTGGCGCCAAGCTGCCCTGTCCACACATAAAAGAGTGTTTCTGCCATAGTCTCTTCCTACACACGCTTGTTGTTGTTGTTCTGTGCTTCAAAGACACTCCCAACTTATGGCAACAATAAGGCAAACCTGTCAGAGGGTTTTCTTGCCAAGACTTGTTCAGAGGGGGTTTGCCTTTGCCTTCCCCAGAGGCTGAGAGAGTGTGGCTTGCCCAAGGTCACCCAGTATGTTTCCACGACTGAGTGGGCCTTTGAACCCTGATCTCCAAAGTCCTAGTTCAATTCTCAAACCACCGGAGTGCAATTCTTTTAGAACCAGGGTTATATGGTCTCCAAAATCCTCCAGCATACACAAGTGAAAACTAGGAGTGATGTGGCCAAGCCACATCAGAGTGCAGCCACAGTGGCAAAAGTTATTAATGGGGGGGGGGAATAGATGAAGCAGGGAGAGGTTGCAGCAGTTTGCTTTTACCTCAGCCTTCTGGGAAGGGCCAAATTCCTTCCCCTCTTCTCCTTTCCCCTTCTCCCAGCTGAATTAATGTGAATGCAAACAACTTTTGCACTTTAAACTCAGGTTGGAGCAATGGAAGTCGGCTGAGGGTAAAGTGAAAAAGTGGAAGGAGGAAAGGGGATCCTGGACATTTTAAAAGCAGATGTAAAAGAGGGACAGCAGAAAATTAATCAGGATTCCCCCTGCAGACACTTGGAGGGTACGGCCAGCCCCTCCATAAACTGCAAACCCCAGGATTCCATAGGATGTTGAAAGTGGAGTAATAGCGCTATAACAGTCTAGTGCAGAAGTGACCTTAGTTAGGCAAGTTGTTAGACAGACATTTCTTTCTTCTCAGTTCCCTCAAAGGTCTTTTCTTAATTCTCAGTCTTCTCTGCTCAAAACCCTCTTGTGACAGTTTCAAGCACGGAACAAGACCTTGTCGGTGGGTATTTCTGGCCTCTCGGTTTTGGGACTCAAGATCTCGGACAGAGATTGCCACTCTGGAAAATCTCGCAGGCTTTCTTGCATTTTGTGGCCTTCGCCGCCGATGGCTGTTGGCGTTAAAACTGGCTAGCCCATAAAATATAAAGGAGAAGAAAGAGAAGTGGATACCTTTCAGGAACCAGCCATAAAATGCCGACATAAGTTTTTCCATCAATTGCATGCCGAGAAGGGCCAGACGAACCATTCTGTGAGTGAAAGGGGACACCTTGGAAAAGTTACTCCAGAAGGAAACCCAATCTGCTGTGCTGCTTCACCCACCCCGAAATAGACGCATTCGTTTATGTAAACTTGAGAAGATGTGTTCAGTAAACACGATCGGAGCTGACTCATGCCCGCTGCATGACGTGTTAACCACATACAAAACTGGAATCCTTGGTTGGCAAGATTTGGGGGGGGGGAGAGGAAAAAAAGAAGAACCTATGATTAAATATATATTGCATATTTGTCTGTTTCGTCATGCTACACCGCAGCAGTATAGAGTGCTGGTGTACTGGCGGATAATTTCAGCAAGCTGAGTCCAAAATGAGAAATGCCACACGTCTGGGACTCTGGAAGCCTGGAACAAAGTCTGGAGTGTGTGTGTCCACTGGCTGAGTATTTCTGGAGTCTCTTTCTTGCGCAAAAGATGGAGAGATGGAAAGGTCTGAGTTGCTGACCAAGCAAAGCTGGGAAGCCCTATTCCTTGTGTGTCTATAGCAGGCCTGGCTGCTCCAAAGTCCTCTCCTGTTGACAATATAAATCTTTGTGAGTTTCATTCTCATGGGCAGGAACAACTGACCCCATCGTATTTTTCTTTCTCGCAAGAAATTTTCACTTCCTCACAGGTTTCACTTTCTTTCAGCAAGTTCTCAATACTTTTTTTCCATGGGTTTTTCACAGACTTTTCCAGGCCTATTTGGCATTTTGAAAGAAAGAAACCCACCCATTTCTAGTGACACAAAATTTGTTTGCATAGCTCAGGTAAGCCTCAGTTAAAAACCTCAAAATAAGAGGGAACGCTAATGTCTGAGACTTAACTCTCTGAAGTTTTCTGCCTCCAACAAAGGCAAAACTCTTTCACTGGACTATAGTTGGCAAGTTTTACCAACACAGTACGTAAAAGCCAGTGAAGCTCTGAAGCTTGCATGATGTATTTCCTGCATTTCGGTGGTCTGATGAAAGTTGTTCGTTTTGGGGTTTTGGATTTTGTTTTATTTTGCTGGATAGCCAACATGGCTACCCTGGAATATGTTTCCTAACATGTCTAAATCACATTCCTAACTGCCACACGCACAACAGCCTTTTTCTGAATTCTCTTCAACTACTCAGCCAGGGGCTCAGCAGATGGTGTCATTGGTTCACATACGTCTATGGGGAATACCCAAGTGCTTGCCCATGTTCTCCAGCCACAGGATGGCTGAAATGCAGCAAAACTGTGAGTCCCAGGATAGAAACTTTGGTTTTTGCAAAGTATAGAGGAGACTATCAGCCTCCACAACATGAACAGCAAAAAACACAGGTATACATGCAGGGACTTATGCTTGGATATGCCACTAAGAAAATGCCAGCCATAATATTTTTCAGGCAATAATACTAATAATAATAATAAAAACTGGTTTTTTTGCTAAAAAAAAAAAACAGTGTCAAGGGCTGGACTGGGACATGGGGAATCAGCTTCAAATCCCCACTGAGCCATGAAATGTGCTAGAACCCCTTGGACATGTCACTCAGTGTCAGCCTTCTCCTACCTCGCAGAGTTGCTGGGAAGATAAAGTGGGGAGGAAGAAGATCATATATATTACTTTGAACTCATCAGATGGAGACCATGGCATGACTATTAGCTACAGTTCTCTCTCCACATTCACTCGGGTCAGGGGTGCAGGACTCCTACAAAAGTGGGGAAATTGCAAATATCAAAGTATGTGTATGTGTGTGTCCATGGGAAGGGGAGCAAGGCATGTATGGGGGAGAGCATGTATCCAGGGTCCAAATCCAGGCCAGGGAAAGAAGAAAGGGGGGTGGGTTGGCGTGGTGGCCCTATATTTCCCCTCTCACATCCATCTCCTGTCAGGGTTGGCAGGATTTGGTTCCTCTGAGCATGAGCAGAGTGCTATCTGTGAAGCAAAGCTTCACCGCAGCAGAGAGTCCCAGTGAAGCAGGAAAAATTCCAGAGGCTCGTTAGTTAGGCTTAGAGTACTGATTTATTGACGGACTCTAAGATAAACTTAGCAAAAATATGCGAGCTTGCCAGCAATTAGACAAGAGGAAAAACAGTAGGTAATGGCGTGAAATCGGGCAGCATTTCCCCTTACAAGCAGTATACTGCCAATGGCATGGCAGATCCAGCTAGGGCAGCTGACTGGCAGCTGGTCAGGGCAAACACCAGCCTTTTTATGCCACCTTGTCACCCTGAAACATGTGGGGTGACCCAATCAGTGCTCTGGCATGTGGCCTTCCCTAATACACAAGACATAGCCATAACAGTCCTGCTGGCCTTGCACCTGGCTGTCTGGCCACACCGCCTCTTCCCTCTGCTGTCCACTCAGAGGAAACTTTTGCCTGCCCGGCAACAACCTTGACATCTCCTTCCTTGGGTATGTTGGGGGGCATCGGGAGAGGGTTCATGCTGAGAAATTGGGCTGTGAGCCATCCTGAGCTGCCCGGACAGCAGCTGGTAGAGGATGAGGAGGATCAGAGGTGGGTTTTTAAAGGGCCGCGTAGCCCGATCAGAGGGAATGTTCCCCTGGAAAAGAAGCATCTGAAGTGGGGAGCAGGGGTTGGAGAAACTCACAGATAATCAAATCCTTGAAAGTCAAACCTCCAAATGTGGAGAGCTGACTGCAATAATACTTTGCTGCATTTTAAATTTTTGTAATCTCTCTTCAGCTTTAGAAGAGCAGGAACCTTTTCTATATACATATATTTAAAACCAGCAATATGCGATCTCTCATAGTTGCTGTTGTCAGGATCTACTTCTTTCTAATGCCGAAAGGAAACCACATCGTTGCGAAGGATTGGTTTGTGTCTTTGTATATGCCGTCGTTTCAGATGTGCGGTTGACAGTCTTGTTTCCTGCTTCACTTTATTACTTCTTGCACTGCAAAGCTAACCAGAGAGGGTTTGGGGCGGCATCCACCTCTTGCCTCTGTGTGTGTCACTGATTTGTAGATTTATTTCGGCAGCTTTCACCACCAAGGTCTTCCTGAAACTGTGCTGGTGGTCTGGAACTATGTCACCATACGACACTATCGGTTCAGGGCTGTCAGGTCAAGAGCATCCCAGCTCCTGAGGTTTCAGGGCCAAAATCTAAGCCCTAGAGATGAGTCCTATTGAAGTCTCAGAGGGCAGGTCCTGGTGCTGTCATGAAGCATGGGCCTTTCCAAAATCTGAGATTCTCGGTGGTGGCCCAGTGCTGAGTCTTTCCACCCTGTGAGGCCAGGTTGGAGCATGCATGTGACAGGGCTTTCTCTGTAATAGCACCCAGCTCCAAAAATCCCTCCCAAGGGAAGTCCGGCTAGCTCCATCCTTTCCAAATTTCCAGCAGGAAGCTCAGACTGTGTTGCTTCCCAGAGGCTTCAGTTCTCAAAACCAAGGGTCTCTGGTCTGGCTGTTTTAAATTTCAAAGGAGTATTTGTTCTCTTGTTGTTGTTCTGTGCCTTAAAGTCATTTTCCACTTATGGTGACCCTTATGGTGACCACTTATGGGGTTTTCTGGGGCTGAGAGTGTGTGATGCGCCCAAGGTCGCCCAGTGGGTTTCCATGGCTTAGTAGGGATTTGAACCCTGGGTCGTAGTCCAGCCCTCAAACCACTGCATCATACTGGCTCAGAGCATTTGTAGTGCCTTTTTAAAAAGTTTGTATTTTTGCATTTCATGTTTTCAATGTCTTCATCCATTGCATGTCACCTCTGGAGCTGCTGGGTCAAGATGTGATGCATAAATGCTGTGGATGAATGGCGCAAGGTGAATTTGAAGTGGAAAACCAGAACGACATCTTGCTCTGATCAAAATACAGGTGCCATGGATTTGGGTTAGAAGCAGATTCACAGAAGAGATGCAAACTGGGAGTAGGACTCTGTGCTCTTCACATTCCTCCCTCTGCCACCTTTTTCTTTTTATCATTTCATCTGCATTGTTAGGTTTGAAGATGGTGCCCAGCCTTTGGAGGTGCCAAGCATCTATCCTGCTCTGCATAGAACAGGCATATTTATTGTTCTGGCTGCACGTCAGTCTTAATAACACAGCTCCACCCTCATAATTGGACAGGGACTTTGGAGGACGGACACACGCCCCGCTGGGAGGCATCCTCAGCCATCTCATTTAGTTACGTAACACAGCTGAATTCCCGGGCATTATTCAACATCATGAACTCCACCCACAGAGGTCTTGCTGCCGCCCCCTCCTCGTATCTATTACACCAGAGGAGATTTTGACTGATTGTCGGGATGTTCTTGACAGTACGTAAGAGTGGTTTGGTTTTATGGCCATTTCCACACTAGACTGTTATAGTGCTATTATTTCACTTTCAACATCCTATGGAATCCTGGGCTTTGCAGTTTAGGGAGGATTCTATAGGATGTTGAAAGTGGAATAATAGCACTATAACAGCCTAGTGCGGAAATGGCCATAAAACCAATTAGGAACCTCTGAGGAGTTTGGACAGAGAGGTAACTGGTTCTTTCTAGATTACCTAGTGAATCACAGAGTCCTACAACTGGAGAAGCCCTAAAGGGCATCAAGTCCAACCTCTTGCCATACAGTGACACACAAGTCTGAAAGATGAAAGATGGCCATCCAATCTCTGCTTGGGTGTACACGTGCCTTCAAGTTGCCAGGGCGTCTCCATGAATTTAATAGGGTTTTCTTAGGCAAGGAAGACTCAGAGGTGTTTTGCCAGTTCCTTTCTCTGAAATAGAGCCTACAATACCTGGTATTTGTTGGTGGTCTCCCATCCAAGCACCAACCAGGGATAACTCTGCTTAGCTTCCAAAGTCAGATGAGATTTGACGCGTTTAATGAATTTAGGGATTTACAGGCCTCCCAAGAGGTCTCTGGATACATGTCGCTGGAGCAGCAGAAAACAAGCATGCTCCATCTTCTATCTGACACCCTTCAGATATTTAAAGATGGCTATCACATCGCCTTTCAGTCTTCTCCAAGCTAACGTATCCAGCTCCCCAAGTCGTTCCTCTTAAGGCTTTGTTTACAGACCTTTGACCATCTTGGTTGCCTTTCTCTTGCCATCTTCCAGCTTTTCGATATCTTTCTTGAACTGTGATGTCCAGAACTGGACATAGTACTCCAGCTTAGACTGGTACTATGACTTCCCTCAGTCTAGACACTCTACTACTGTTGATGCAGCCGCCTAGAATTGCATTGGCCTTTTTGACTGCCGCATCACACTGTTGGCTCATGTTTAGCTTGTAGTCTATTAAGACCCCTAGATCCACATGTGCTCCATTAAGCCAAGGTTCACCTATCATTTTTCCTTCCTACATGCAATACCATACATTTATCCCTGTTGAAATCTGTGTTGTTAGGTTTGGCCCCACTCTCCCACCTTTGTTGATGAGGCTCCATGCAGCTAGTAGCATGTTTGAGCACACTTCTTTGGAACTGATCACAGCCCCACTGCTGGAATGTGAATCGATACTTTTGCTAGACAGCGACCCACAAGCTCTTACAGTCTGGCCTGGGACCCTTTGCCCTGATCTCTCCATGGACCTGAACCCCTCGAGAGAGAGAGAGAGCAGCTTCATTATATCGGAGCATCTTCCACGACTCCCTCCTTTTCAATCTGACCCTTATCTTTCGTGGCATGGAAAGTGATGTGGAGCAAGGATGTCATAATGTTTCTCTCTTCTCTGACAAGCCTTTGAGTAGCCCTGTCAGGAATGATTGTAAACGGAACTGAAATAATCAAGAACGAAGTGTCTGCGTGACACAGAACTTGGGAAGGATTCTCACCAGTAATGGAAGGGCAATACTAACAAGTTCTCAGCAGAGATATGTGTGTGTGTGTGTGTGTGTGTAGTTTGTATGTGTATATATATTGTTTTTGATATTATTATTTTTATATTATTTTTGATATTTTATTATATATATATAATAAAATATAATGATTATATATATATATATATATATATATATATATATAATCAAAAACAAGAGCATGGGTGATCTGGACGTGTCAACGGTATGGCAATTATTTCGGTCTCTTTGGTCAACACATCAGCTATATATTGATCTGTATGACCAGATTTGGTAGCAACTGATTTTAGGAACAGTAGTTAACGTGTAGCAGCAATATATTGATCAGTAAAGGGGTGTGTGTGTGTGTGTGTAGTGGCAATTATTACTGTTGTTAAATTTATTTAAATCCTCCCATCCTCACCCCAGTTAAGGACTCAAAAGGAGCATACAACGGCAGCAGAAATAAAAATTTATCTCTTGCAAAAGTTTAAAATGTAATTAAACTGTCAGGGAAATTAAAACCGGTTAAAAATATTGGCCATTATAAAACCAGTTAAACAATATAGGCATAGTGGTTTGAGCATTGGACTATGAATCTGGAGGGGGAGTTTAAAGAAACTTGCAAATATTCAAATCCACAAAAGTCAAACCTGCAAATGTTGAGGGCTAACTGTGGTTTGTTTCTTTTTCTCTTGTTCTTTTGTTTCCCCTGTAGCTGTGGATTAATTTGTTTGGCTCTCCTACTAAAATGAATAAATATCAAATCTGGGGGGGGGAAGAGGGTGTGGAAAGACTGCCAAATTAAAAAAGTCTTCACCTGGTTTGCAAAAAGATGGTACGGAGGTTGCCCGTCTGACCTGTCCCAGAAGGGGCTCCCAGAGCCTGGGGGCAGCCACCCAAAAGGCCCTCTCCACCAGATTCCCACCAAATGAAGCTGTGAGGGTGGTCACAGGGAGTGGGACTTGCCCAGGGTCAGCCAGTGGGTTTCCAGGGCTGAGCAGGGATTCGAACCCTGGATCCTCAGAGTCATACTCCAGCACTCTAAGCACAGTCTTCCTCTTTTCCTACTGCCTTCTACCTTGCCGTGCATCGTTGTCTTTTCTAATGAGTCATGTCTTCTCATCTCTGGCTGGTGGCCAACAGGAGAATTTCTAGCTGGTGGCTAACAGGAGAAATCTTTTGCAGCCTTTGCTGGGAGATAGGAGCTGCAGAATCCCACCTACACAGTAGAATATTTGCACAAAGCATTGCATAGCGTCCTGAATCCCATCTTGGGACAGCAACCTCCCTTTGGGGTCATTTTGATCCCAGGGTGGTGGAGAAAAGAGGTGCTAAACGTTATTAATGACCAAGGGCAGAAATTGTACTGTTCTCTTAAGAGGCTGGTGGCTCTCCTGTTTTGCAGCAAAGGTTGGTTTGTGGTGTGGACCTTTGTGTGTGTGTGTGTCAAAGACTTCCTGCCACACAACCGTCCACCCCATCAGATGTCATTCCCGATTACCAGCTTCTCTTCATCTGCGCTGGGAAGCAAATACAGATCAGTAATAATTTACAGTTCTGTACCTTGAGGTTAAATGTCTGACAATCAGGCGAAACTTAATGGAGTGTGACATTGTTCAAACCGTCAGCCTGACACGACTTGCTGTGTCGTAAGGAGAGGCGAACGGTGATCGAACCCAGTATTAACAATGCATTAAGCCCTCTTTCTGGGCTGGAAGGTAGTTGTCTTGGTGCATCTGGGTTTTTTTTTTTTAGGAAGCAGCTATGCCAGCCTATTAGGAGTAGAAAAATAATCACAGGCCCACAGCAATGGAGGAGGCTTTAAACAGAATCTTGTTCGCTCTCCAAAATGTAGCCGTGCAAATTTGTCCTTATTGCCTTGGTCTTGGACAGATGACCATTCTGACTTAGCTTCCAGGGTAGAATGTAATGACCTACCAATCTAGGCAAGCCCACTCACTCATATTTGGATAGCAAGAGTGGGGACAGGCAGCCCTGGCCAAAAAGTTGTTTAAACAATTGTTTTTCCTTCTTGTTATGTGTCTTAAAGCTCATTTCATCTTCTAGAAAAACCTGTCCTAGAATTTTATAAGCGAGATTTCTTCAGAGGGGGTTTGCGATTGCCTCCCTCTAAGGCTGAGAGAGTGTCACCCAGTAGTTTTCCGTGGCTCAGCAGGGATTTGAACCCTGTCTCCTTGAGTCCTAGTTCAACACTCACATCACTACACCAAGCTGATTCCAATATGGAATCAATTGATTAGTTAGTTAATATTAGTTATTAAGTTAACTAGTTACAAAATTAGTTAAAATTAATTCACTAATCATTAGTAACTTAGTTGTTGTGTGCCTTCAAGTCGTTTTAGACTTATGGAGACCTTAAGGTGAACCTATCATGGACTTTCCAGGGAAGATTTGTTCAGCAGAGGTTTCCTATGGCCTTCCTCTGAGGCAGAGAGAGTGTGGCTTGCCCAGCATCACACAGTCGGTGTCCATGCCTGAGTACAGATTCAAACCCTGGCCTCCCGGAGCCCTAGTCAAAGTGCTAGGCCCTGCTGACTCTTGCTGAGGCCCGTCTTTTTGGCTCACACAAGTAGCTGAGCTCCAGGGACTCGGTCAGAGAAAAGTCATTCCCATCATTTGCTACCTGAACTTGTCCAAAGGCAGTCACAGGGACCAAACTCATGGCCTTCTGAATGCTGAGCAGGTACTGTACCCGTTGAGCCAGATGCCCTCACTCCATTTCTGAGGCAGATTATTTTTCACCTGATGCAACTCCAACCCTTGGTATGTACGTTCTGGGAGCTGAAGTCCAGTAAAAAAAAATCTAACCTGAGTGACTGTCTCAGCCTTTGGATTCCCAGATCTTTTGGACTCCAGCTTCCAGAAGCCCCAGCAACTCTATTCTGCTTTGGTCAGGCCTCATCTGGAGTACTGTGTCCAGTTCTGGGCACCTCATTTCAAGAAGGATATAGACAAGCTGGAGCGTGTTCAGAGGAGGGCGACCAAAATGGTGGAGGGTCTGGAAGCCATGAAGCCCTATGAGGAGCGGCTGAGGGAGCCGGGTGTGTTTAGTCTACAGAAGAGAAGGTTAAGAGGGGACATGATGGCCATGTTTAAATATTTGAAAGGATGTCATATCAAAGAGGAAACGGGCTTGTTTTCCACTGTTCCAGAAATTAGGACAAGGAGCAATGGATTCAAACTGCAAGAAAGGAGATTCCACCTGAACCTCAGGAAGAACTTCTTAGTGGTCAGAGCTGTCCGGCAGTGAAAGATGCTACCTTAGAATATGGTGGAGTCTCCTCCTTCTTTGGAGGTTTTTAAGCTGGATGGCCATCTGTCCAAGGGAGTGCTTTGATATGTGTTCCTGCATGGCAGAAGAGGTTGGACTGGATGGCTCCTGAGGTCTCTTCCAACTCTCGGATTCTATGTTTCTTATAAGAATTGTATCCAATACATCACCTTGTTAGTGAAAGGCCAGGCAAAGCAAGCAGGGTGATGGTCAGTGAGGATGAAATACAGCAAAAAGAAAGCAGAAGAATACATACTCAACCACATGAGATAAAAATAACCCCACATCTTTGAAATTTTGCTGAATGGAGGAGGAGGGCCAAGGGAGAGAGAGAGAGAGAGAGAGAGACATTGTGCTATATCTGTTAAGGCTGCTTATGGGAAGATACAGTAATCCTGCCTTAGCATGGTAACAGCAGCAGTATTATCCCCAAACAGTATCTCTTCAGATATTATACCTTCTAACATACTGCTCTCCCATCCTTCCATCTGCCTCTTGTTAATGGGTGTCTAATTATAGGCTCTTTGTGTGCTTAAAGTATCACTGAGCCACATAAAAAAGATTTCAGGTGATGGCGTTTTGGGCTGTGCCGTTTCATCTTGCCAGGGCCACTTGTCTCCGCAGTGCCAGGGTGAGGTTAAGCAAAAGACTGTTCCCTTCTGCAGATTATTATTAATTGGTTTTGATTTTGAGGTGTCTCTAAAGACTCCAGTACTCTCCTAGAGAGCTGGACTAGGAGGAGAAATGCCTCCTTGGTAGAAAAAAGAATCCTTCCAATCTGACCAGTTTGCTTCAGTCTCCCACCTCTTAACCAGCCAACACTTCAGACCAATTACACATAGTCAAAGCAGGCTATAGAGAAGGTAAATGGAGGGGAAGGGAAATGATACAGAAGACAGAAGATGTCTGGAGCCAGATTTTCATCCAGACTATTAGAGCTAGCCAAGGTGCTGAACTGTATCCCTTCCCCCCATAGGTTTATTACCTTGGAGAGGTCATTTAAAGTTTGGGCTAAAAGCCAAAATTAATTCCCCAGTCCACTGATGTGAGAGCCACTGGCAACTCCAATGTGACTCTTCCCCCCAGGCAAAAACCAAAATGGGAGTCTGTGACCCTACAGGTGTTGTTTGACCGTCACTCCCAGCATTCCTCACCTTTGCTGGCGAAAGGCTGCAAGGAATTGCAGGCTAGGAACATCTGGAGGACCACAGGGTCCCCCAAATTAAGACTAGGGGAGCACTGTTCAAGATACAGTTTGCCAGCCTCTTTGTACAAGTCTTTTCCTCCTAGAAACAGGGTGAAAGCTTTGATCTGTCACCACCTTCATCATGCAAGAGAAGAAAAATGTCATTTTTGCTCAGAGAGAGACAGCTTAGCGCTGCTCTCTCTCTCTCTCCCTCTTTCTCTTTTTCTCCTTTCCTCCGCTTTTCATTTTTGTGCCATTATGTAAACACTTGCCAAAACACTAAAATACAGTTTCTGGGTCCAGAACATCTGCTGTTCATTCAGCCTAAATGTAATAATTATTGCTTTTGTCTCTTGCGCTGCAAGGAAAAAAACACAAAAAAACACAATAATGAAATACTATGAAAATGCCTTTCATGAAAGGGTTTGGAGTCCCTTTAGTGTAAGAAACGCCCCTTGACTTGGCTTCCTGTCTTCCTGATGGCAGGAACTATGCTTACATAACTGTGATAGACAGGCACTCTGCACATTCCCAGAAGTAGCCTTTCTCCTAGCCCGTTGGGGGGTAAAGATGGGGCTGGTTCTGCACTAGTCTGTCCTCAAATGAACCCACAGGTCGGGATATGAAACATGCACAGCAAATGGGTAGCAAGGAACTTCTTTCAGTCCGTGAGTGGTAGTGTCATTCAAAGCAATTAAAGCCAGTTCTGTCTGTGCTTTTTGATTACATAGAATTACATACAGAGCTGGAAGAGATCCCCAAGGACCATCCCATCCAGCCCTATTCTGCCGTGCAGAAATGCACAATCAAAACTCTCCTGAGAGCTGGCCATCCAGCCTCTCTTTAAAAGCCTCCCAAGAAGGAGGAGACTCCACCACATTCCACTGGGGCAGCAGCGTATTCCACTGTCCAACTGATCATACCATGAGGAAGTTCTTCCTAATGTTTAGGTGGAATCTTTTTTCCTGCAGTTTGAAGCCATTGCTCCACTGTGTCCTAGCCTCTGGAGCAGCAGAATGCAGGCTTGCTCCATCCTCCATATGACATCCTTTCAAATATTTAAACATGGCTAGCCTGTCCCCTCCTCACCTTCTCTTCTCCAGGCTGAACATACCCCACTCCCTAAGCCACTCCTCAGAGGGCCTTGTGGTTTCCTAGCCTTCTACCACTGGATTAGTCAAAAGCTTAAAGGAACTGTTGAAGTTGCTGAATGCTCTCCCCACAATGGTTTCAGCATCTTGGATATCTCCGTTAAAATTTGGACTAAAACATGGAGCAGGTTCAGCACACCATTGGTGGGGAAGCCATCAGCTGCCATTGCCTGCATGGCTCAGGTCTAGGATCCCATTCTCCCCCATGAGCCTGCCCATACATTGGGATCCTCTGGTGAGGCCCTTCTCTTTGTGCTTCACCTTCATAGGTTCATCTGGTGGCAGCATAGGAGAAGGCATTCTTGGTCGCTGGTCCCAGACTTTGGAGCTCCTTGCCTAGAGAGGCCAAACTAGTCCCCAGGTGGTTTCAGCAGGTCTTTTGAGGGCTAACTGATTGGGAGCCAGGAGAAGGGCCTCTCATAATGTGCTGTATTGTGTTTTTTTAGTGGTCATGCTTTTAATTCTATGGGTTGTTTATGTTTTAAGTCTTTGCATGATATACATTTTTAGCTGCATCTGTTTTAACTTTTGGAAGCTGCCTTGAGCCCTAGACCGGGCAAAACTGATGATTGATGATGGTGGATCTTATAGAGGTGTAAGATGTAATGGGATACCAACTAGTATCTCCAGCGTAAGGCGTGGAGTGTGGGAGGCACTGCCAGGCAGAATTAGCAGGTGGGAAGCTGTCTGGTACATCCACACTCGAGTTTTGAACTACCTTCCATTCTAGTGATAAACTTAATTCTGTTTGCATGGTGTAAATTTTAAGCTGGATCTGTTTTAACCTTTGTAAGCCATCTTGAGTCCCAGAGTGGGAGAGACAGGGGAAAAAACATGAGCAGCAGCAGCTGCAGCAACAACCACAATGTGTGTGCCAAGCGGTGTACTGTTCATAGGCTACACTGAGTCTCATTGACTTTGTATTTCACCCTGTTCAACCGCTGCTCTCCAGTCTTCTGGGGGTAAATAAAGGGTGTGAACTCTTCCACAGAGGCTGGAAAAGTTATATTTTGGACCACAATGAAACTACAGAAAGTTCATTTTGGACTTTGTTGCTCTGTACCCTCAAATCCTTTCTGAGTTTATGGCAACCCTAAATTGTATCACAGGGTTTTCTCGGTAAGAGTTGTTCAGAGAGAGTTTGCCTTTTTTTTTGTTTTGTTTTGCCTTCCTCAGAGTCTGAGAGAGTGTAACTTGCCCAAGGCCGCCCAGTGGGTTTCCGTGGCCGAGCTACGATCCAAATTCTGGTCCCCAGAGGGCAACGCTCAAACCGCTACACCACGATGGCTCTCAGTTTTGGGAACGGGGGTCCAAATTCTCCCAGATTCTGGGAGCTGTAGTGCATTAAAAAAACAAAAAAAAAAACCCAAATCTAACCTGGGGGTTCCAACGCTTCTGCTCAGGTTAGAAGCGTTGCTTTTGTGGATTACGGCTCCCAGGGGCTGGCGACAACCCATCCACGTCAAAACAACAAAGCAGAGCCCCACGGAACCTCAAAGGAGTCCTTGGAAGTCACCCTCCTCACACTCCCCCAGGGGCTTGCTCCACAGTAAAACTTCCCAAGGGGCTCCACGAATTCTTGGTACGGTACGAGCCCCTGAGGAGGCAAAGAGCGACTCGGGACGACTGACTCCCGAGGAGAAGACAGGGCAAAGCGAGTCCCCTCCGGGCCGCCGCCGCCGCCTGGTGTCGGCCGTGCGCCTAGGCTGGCTCGCCCCTTCCCTGGCTTCCCAAGGGATCGGGCCCGAGGCGGAGGACGAAGGGGAGGCAGGGGGAAGGGGCGGCGAGGCGGAGGCTCCCCGGCCCCTTCCTCCCGAGTGGAGGAGGGCGAAGAAGAAGCGGCGGCGACAGCGTCGGCCAGGCGCCAAAGAGCGCAGCGGCGGCGCGTCTCTCTCTTTCCTCCTCCTCCTCCTCCGGCGGCCGGGGCGGTGCGTGCGAAAGCGGCGTGGGGGCAGCCGGGGAAGCGGCGGCGGAGCTCCCGCTGGTCACATGGAGCCTCAGCTGGGCCGAGAGGAGGAGGAGGAGGAGGAGGAAGAGGCGGCGAAGGAGGCGGAGGCTGCCGCCACCGCCGCCGCCGCCGCCGCCGCTGCTGTTGTTGCAGCTGGAACTGCCAGGGCCGGCCGGAGCAGCGGCTGCTGACGAGGAGCAGGCAGGAGAAAGCGGGGGGGAAGCCCGAGGAGAGCCAGAACAGGGAGCAGGAGCAGCAGGAGGAGAAGCAGGAGGTGGTAGAGAAGCAAGCTGCCCGCGCCCCAGGCGGGAACGCACGGCCAGGCGCGGCGCAGTGGGCGCTCGGCCGCCGCTGGTGGGCAGCTCCCTGGAGCCCGCCCGCCCGCCCGCCTTCCTTCCTTCCTTCCTTCTGCCTTCCCACCGTCCTTCCCTCCGCTCCGCCGCCGCCAACCCCCCACCCCCGACGAATGATGTGTTTGGTGATCGCAGCGATGAAAGGTGAGTTGGGGCCCCGGGGCGCGCCTTCGCGGCTCCCCTCTTCTGCGTCACGGGGATCCCCTCCTCGGGCCGGTTGAGGGCGCGCTCGCTGCCCGCTGGATCCGCTCTCCCTTCCACGCTCCACTCCTTCTCCCCCGCCACCAACCCGGATGACAAAGCCCATGTGTCGCTTCCTTCCCACAGCCGCTCCACCCCCCCCCCCGCAAGCGCACTCTGGCCGACTGTCAAGCGTCCTCCCTCCCCGTTTCTTCTCCCCACTCGGCTGTTACTCTTGAGTAAACGTGGGGGGTAAGGAAGGTGTTTTGCAAGGCGGCCCGTGCTCGTTCCTTCGGAGCCAAGTGTCTCCCCTCCCCCCGCTGCGTCTCCGCGGGGTTGGAGGGGCTCTACTTGCGAGGAAGCCCTTCCTTTGGCGGGGAATCGGGCTTAGGTCGCTCAGGTGCCTCCGGAGCCTTTGGGGAGGGGGGCGTCGCTGCCTGCTTGAACGGGGTGCGCGGGGAAGGGGCTCTCCAACCACGCGTTAATCCACTTAATTAATTAGACGAATTTCATGCGGAGCGCTGCACCACGTTGCAAAGTTGCCGATTCGGACTGCAGCTCCCAGGATCCCCCAGTGGGAGCTGGAGGTCCCCACCGCCGACACCGAAAGAAGTAACTTTCGCAAGCGCGGGGTCTTGTATGTGATTGTGAAGGAACGCTCTTAAAGTCTCCGCGTGGCCTTAAGGGCTGGGGAGATCCTTTCCCTTTGGCCAGTCTGGTTTGGGGTCTGGACCAAGGGTTGGAAAAAACAACACCCCCATACTGTGCTCTTTAATTGGCCTTTCCCAAGTTACCGGCCCTCAGCGAGGCCAGGTTTCCCCATGGCGCTGGACCTTGGCACTTCTCCCCCGTGGCACCCTTTGGCCAGGACTGTTTGCTTGTGTCCCGCTAACCCAGTTGTGGACTGGAGGCAGCCCAGCGCTGGACTTTACACAGCAGACCTTTGCAAACATTGAATTCCAGCCTCCTTCACCCCACCCCCAGCCCCCATTCCTGGCCACAGACCGTGCCTGACAATTTCATTTTACAGGAGAAGTTCCTCCTTTGCATTGGTTGTGCTTAGGTGAGCAGTATCTGGATATGGCATAAGGAGTATTAAAAGAGATGTTTAATTAGTCAGATGTGCAGATTTAAGAGCATAAAGAACACCCGCCTCTTTAAGGCTATTCTTTTTGAGAATAAAAAGATTGAACCATGCATTATTTCTATCCGCGGTGCCAGGGAGAGAGAGGGAGGCAGGCATGTCTCTGTACATTAAGGGCATGCCCCCTTTTCTCAGCCCTGGGTTCATCTCTTTCAGCTGAACATGTATTCCTGTCCTTGGTAATGATCTTTCTTTGATTTACAAAGCAGTTCCAGGGTCCCAAAACCTGCGTATTAGATCTCTTAGGGGGCTCAGTAGCAGAGCAGAAAGCAGCAAGCTTTGGAGATGACACTGAACTCTTGGCTAAGTGAAAGTTAGATGTGTTTGGTGTGTTGCACTGAAAGTAAAAATCGCCTTTGTGAGATGACTTTGGGACGCATCCTGGCCCCCAGTGAAGGAGACTTGTTAATAGCCATTCTCAGCAGTGTTGACACAATTACAAGGGCATCTCTGAAAATGCAGAATTCTCTGTGCTGTGGCAATAGTCATGTGTCACTAACTATCTCATTTCCACAACATCCCTCCTCAGCCTTAAGAGTGGATACAATTTTTGTTTTGCTTTTGTTTTCCTGTATATAAAATGTTCTTACAATATGTTATTGTTGGGTTCTGTCTCAGTCAAGCCACCTGTCCAAAGTTAGTAGGATTACAAAGCAATGCCTGCTTTTCTGGCCAAAGAGGGTTTCTTTTACTGTATAGTATATTTCAGGGAAACACTGATGGATGTTGCAGAGAGTCCGCGGATCGGACAGTTACTGTCCAAACCTTGGAAACGTAATTCCTTCCGTCTGGCAAAGGGCTTGTAAAAAGTCTAGGTTACTGGGCTAGAGAAAGCAGCGAGAGTCCAAAATGGCTAGGTTCCCTGATATATCCCTCTTTGAAGAGGAGCAAAAGAGGGCACTGAACCGACCTTGGTGGAATCATGGAAAATCAGACGTTTTCACATCCTCCCTGATGCCTGTCCTTAATAGCCTTGGTTTCAAGGGGGGACGGGAAGTTTTGCATTTTTTGTGTGTGTGTGCCTGACAGAGAAATCCAAAACTTTTCTGAGGAATGTTTTCAATTAGCCTCTTTTTTGCCGCATGGTGAAGTCATTTTGCAAATTCATACGCGGAGTTTAAAAACAACAAAAAACAGTGGAGTAGCTGGATATTGGGCCATGATAGCAAATTGTGTAGATAGATGTGTTTTTCTTACCATGACATTGTGTTCTGTTTGTGTGATGTTGTGTCTTTGCTGAATATGCATTTTGCATTTTGCACTGTGACCAGGAGTCTTAAAGATAAGGAACTGGGTGGAAGTGTTTTTAAAGAATGGAGCACTTAAAAAAAAACATGCTTATGTGTGTACATTGATTGTTCCTAAAGGTGCAAAGGGCTAAATGAACTTTGCATTCTGCTAGATTTCCTTTGTCTCTGCATACTGTTTTTGTTGTATAGCAGTGGTGCTATTAGCTTAAAGAGAGGGAAAGGTTTCATTACTGATCTTGTGCAACTCTCCTCTGTAAAGGCATCCATGAAGAGCCTTTTAAGCATCCACTGGTACGAGGCACTTTCCATAGAGGGTTAAAGCTGCTCTACTGGGAATTGCTTTCCCAAAGAAGTTGTGGTTCAGGACTGTGGCTTTTGCCCACTCGGTGTGTGAGACGGAGCATAGCGATGCGATCCGGGGGCTTGTGAGGTTGCGCCAGCTCCACGAAATGGAATGCAGTGCTCATCCTGCCTTGCGCCATGGTGAGGAGGCCTGTTTGCTCTGTTTATCAAGGGATACGGGCTAAGTCTGGGCATGATCCACCAGGAGGTGCCCCGGTCAGGCTCCATTGTGAGGAATGGTGCGACTGTTGGGCGTTTGGTTTGAATGGGAGTCCTCTCTGTGCATGGTCCTCTAGGTTGTCAATGAAAAGGGTTGCTGTTTGGGGCTTTATGAATGGGACTGGATCCAGAGAAAAAGCAAAAGAAGAAGAGAGAGATTGGCGTGGGAGAAGTACTTGGATTTGACAGATCAGCTCTGGAATGGAGATGAGGAAGGCAGTTGGTGCCACTTGTGTGGTTGTGAAGGCCCCCCAAAGAGGCTTTGGGGTGGATGTGGTTCTTCGGCTGGCTGTTTTAGGCTTGTTAACGCTGCTCTTTAAGTCTAGGTCTACAGCCTTAAGATCTCTGTATGCTGGAAAGGACTCGAAGGCACCCAACAGCATTCTCTCTGCAGTGATGTGCAATGAGAGAAACTCATCTCTGCAGACGTCGCTATTAGATTATCTTCCTTTTGACTCACAGCACTTGCATGTTTTCATTTCATTTCAGATGTTGCAGGAAGAAAGCTTGTCAGCAGTGCTTATCTCTTGATTTTATTTATTTATTTAGCATTGCAATGCTCAGCTGCCTTTGCTTCCCCCCCCTTATGGGGGTCTCCCTAACAAATAGATGTCTGGAAAGCGTGACTTTCTTCCTCTCCCCATTGCATTCATTCTCAGATCCCGTACCTCTTGTCTTGCACTGACCTCTGGCTGCTGGAAAATAGTCACAGGTCTTCTGTTGAGATGTTCGGAGAGAACCAGACCAGAAGCAAGGAGAGGGGAAAATGGATTTTTAAAATTCTAAGCCGAAATGCACAAGGGAGTTGCAGAAGTACGTCTAGGTGGTTGGAATATTTTATTTATTGTTGACGCTGTTTTTGAGGGGATGTAATTATTTATAGCTGCTCTGAAGATGAAGGCAAAGAACAGAGGTGTGTACAGACTTTTGTACTCCTTTTAAAAGAAAATAAAGAGGCAGGAACATATTAACTCTTTCAAATTAGCTATGTAAATTAGGAGTTGCCTGCAAGCCACAAGCCTTATGTCAAAAATACCACTGCCCGGCTTCCAAAAGGATAAACTGCCCCGTTGTATATTTGGGGCAAAGAAGAAAATACCACATCCCCATTAATGAGGGATTGCTTGTGCACAGGCTGCACTCAAGGTACACTTTGGAGAAAGAAATCAGTTGTTGTGTGTCTTCAAGTTGTTTGCACTTACGGTAATCCTAAGGCAAACCTATCGTGGGGTTTTCTGGGGCTGAGAGCGTGTGACATGCCCAAGGTCACCTAGTGGGTTTCCACAGCCGAGTGGGGAACTGAATCCGGGTCTCCAGGGTTGTAGTATGTATAATATGCTGGCTCTCCAGAAAGGAACCTTCGGAAGAAAATTGTTTCTATTTCGTAAGCTTAAACGCTTGAGGATGTGGAATCTTTCCCCTTTCAGAATGGATAGTTATCTTGAAGTCTTAATCTCTTTTATAGTTAAGTAATCAGAGCCCATGGGTAAATGGTGGATGATAGTATGATAGTATGATGATGATAGTTATTTGTTTCCCACCTTTCTCCCAAAATTTGGACTCCAGGTGGCTTACAGGTTAAAAGAACAACACAGCTGAAAACATGCAAACAAGTGGACATTAAGCCACAATTAAACTTTTAGCAATATAGAAATGATTTGCAACAGCACTTAAAAAGATAAAATACCATTAGAAGATGAAAAGCTATTAAAACAATGCGGTCTAAAACAATACCTCAGCCCATTAAATGTTTAAAATGTTCTTTTTAGACTGTACAGTTTCCTTTGAAAGGTGTCAATAGTATTAACAACAACATGTAAGGTAGGTCTGTTACTGTTAAGGAGATAAGAAGATATTATAAGTACTGTTTGTAAACTGGTTTTTGTTGGGGCAAAAGTGATAGAAATATAAATGAAAAAGTGGCTTTGTATACCTTTGTAAACCAGTTTTTTTCCTACCGCTGTGTGCATTAGATTGTCCACCGCACTTAGAGACTGCTCTCTAATATATCAAATTAGAGATTTAATGTATCTAATTTAATCTGATTAATTTAATTTTTATCAAATTGCCATGAGGCAGCATATGAACAAATCTGTATATGATATCCGTACAGAAAAACAAGAAAAAGAAAACGCACTCCCAAACCTGAACCCCTGTTATTTTTTAAAATTATTTTTATATATTGACATTTTAGTATGTCTCCGGCTTGTGCCCATTTAGGTAAATTTACTGACTGACCTAGCTATAGCCTCAGTATTAGACCCATTGAACAGATAGGGAAGACTGAGGGGTGAAAGAGGCATACCTGTGTTCACCTGGAGGCTAGGTATCCCAAGGGCCCTGAGTATTATATAAATGCTAATTAGTGTTGTTGTTCCAATACTGGACAGGCATGCAAAATACTGAGATGGGTGTGTGCCCAGAAGTATCTATTGCATCTGTACACACAAGTCCTTTGTGGTTTTATTTCACTTAGCATATTGCACTCCCGATTATAAAGGGTCAGCCATTTAGAGAACCAGAAGGGAATGAGGGGGAATCCCCTGGAAGCTTGTTGCCATTGTGTGCATCAAAACTGCATGGACGGATGCCCGACCATCCAGTGATGACAGAAAAAAAGATTTTGGGCTACGGAATGCTTGGAAGTAAGAACCAAGCATGTTGAATTGGATGGGATTTAACCGCCAAGTAAGCATACTTATACAGTGAGCTGCTTTGGATGTCACAGTAAACCATGGCTTGTTGCAAGAGGAGCAAGCTTGGACACACATCTTTACCCTTCTGGGTAAGGGAGGAAGGCAAAAATAAGGCATAGCGCCCCCAAATAAGAATTCTGCACATGCACACAGCTGCACACATCCCCTGAAATTTTCCTTCAGTCACCAAATTTCTCATGTTGCTTAAAATAGCAGTGTAATGTTTAGAAATGGAGTTCAGGCTTCCAAAGAAAGGGGGCAGGCAAAGTGACCCGGAGAATGTGAACAGGGCGAATAGAAGAGCTTTAGGCGTGGACAGTTTTCGGTGTCTCACTCTTGACAATGCAAGCTACACCCCCTGCTGCAGTGGAGTCACTCGGGCTGTGTGTGTTTGTGCAAACCACACCTGGTGACACCATCAGAGGGGAGGGACACCAAAATGGCTATGCTTGCCCCTTTTTTCTCCCCCTCTCCACAAGAGCCCATATAGCTTCATGTAGGATGACCTTCCCTTTTTTCCATACGGCTGGACAAGACCCCCCCAGTGCCTTCGCACACACAGAATCTGGTGGGATGTCCAGAGAGACCAGAACCCCTAGAATTCCAGCTCCTTGGTGGAAGGGGTCCCAAGGGGCTGATGCTAACCTTAGTGATGCCGCTGCCCTGTTCGTACCGGTTCAGAAAGGCAAGAAACGTTCACTTCCATTTTGATTAAGCTGTTTCATCTGAAAGTGGGAAACCGGTTAGTTATATCAATGGCTTGTTTAAAACAATGAGGCCTGCTTGAAACCGTGGTATAGGAAACTGTCTACTTTCAAGCACCCAACGGTTAAGGTTAACCAGGAGTGTCAGATTTGCATGTCATGCAAAACCGTGGTTAATGGCGCTATATGTTTCTCATTTCTTGTAAAAGTGTTAATGATTGATGATGGTTTCCATGTTCCGTAAGCGGCACTGCCCAACTCATTTTTGGATACGCATTTCTGAAATGTTACATACTAGTAATGGCAACAACAACTCGATAATGCAAAATGATGCAATAAAAGGGAGGGAGGAATGTGTGATCCTGAAACTCAATGCAGTTCTTTCCTGTTGCAACCAAATCCAAGTGCAGGGACTCTGTGGAATTCCAGAAGTTGATGGACTCCAAATCCCCTGAGCCCCAGAGCCAGCATGGTCACTGGCCAAGGATGATGGGAGTTGTGGTCCTAAGATGTTATGAATGTGATTTATAATAAGGTCTGAAGTGGCCTTTAGGGGAGCGGTGGGAATCTTGAGTGTACTGCTCAGTGCAAAATGGTGGCTGCTTGTTAATTTGTGAGCTCCTCTATAGTGCTGTATTTTATGTATATGCCAATACAGATATTCCAAAATCCAGTACAAAACACTTCTAGAATCTTAGAGCTGGAAGAGACCCCAAGGGGCCATCCAGTCCAATCTCCTTTCTGCCATGCAGGAAGACACAATCCAAGCCCTTCCTTTACAGATGACCACCCAGCCTCTTTTCAAAAAGCTCCAAAGAAGGAGCTTTTTCTCACCTAAGGACACTTCTCTTTGAAGCTCTAGGTCTTCCAGTGCAATTCTGTAGTCAATTTCTTGCAGAAGTGGACCGTACAGTCATGCTGGGGAACCCAGCAATGCTTAGAGAAGTAGGAATCTCTAGGTCCTCCAGTGTAACTCTATGGTCCACTTCCAGCTAAACATTAGGAAGAACTTATTGACAGGGAGAGTCATTTGGCAATGGACTACTTTGCCCGGGATTGTAGTGTAGACCTGTAAAAAGGAGGGCTTTCACTGTGTCTTCCTGCCTGGCAGAAGGGAGTTGGGCTGGAAGGCCCCTGGGGGTCTCTCTTCCAGCTCTAGGATTTTATATCTGTCTCAGCACTGCCATACAGTCCCCACTGCCCGTGCTAACATTGGCTGGCCCCTGTGGGTCAGTCCCATTCAATCCGTTGTTGAATGGGGAGTCAAGACATAGGTGAATGCCGTTGATTTAAATATTTGAAAGGATGTCAAATCGAAGAGGGAATGGGCTTCTTTTCCGCTGCTGCAGAAACTAGGACAAGGAGCAATGGATTCAAACTCCAGTAAAAGAGATTCCATCTGAACCTCAGGAAGAACTTTGTGATGGTCAGAGCTGTCCGGCAGTGGAATCTGCTGCCTCAATGGAGTGTGGTGGAGTCTCTTTCTTCTTTGGAGGTTTTTAAGCAGAGGCTGGGTGGCCACCTGTCAAAAGGAGGGCTTGGATTGGGTCTTGCTGCATGGCAGAAGGGGCTTGGACTGGAGGGCCCCTTGGGGTCTCTTCCAACTCTGTGATTCCATGATTCAATGGGTCTGCCTGAGACTATCGACAAGATTTAGGCCACGGATTTCCACTGCTTTTGAAGAACTCCCTGGAACAGAGAGGGTTTTCTGGGTGAAGTCACCGCTCTGCTTGGCAGCATTACCTCCCCGGGATGAGACACGGTTACCTGCAGCCGTTTTCTTCCCCCGGCCTGTTTTAACTTGCACTGCTGCAACATCGAGGGAGAGAAAACAAGATATCCTGAAATATATGTCAACGGTAGGCGCTCCACCCACGGAAGCTTGACTGACGTCAATGAGAGTTCTGCATGTGCGTAATGCCGCGGGATCAGGCCCTCGGCGGAGGGGTGTGTGGTGCGCAGTTGCTCTTTTTGTTTCACGGTGCATTAATGAGGACACCTGTCTGGAAATACCTGCCGTTTGGATGAAGGTTTGATAATGACAGTGCAAGATTTGGGGAAGCAGATGGGGTTGTCTTGAGAGAGCGAAGGTGGCAGGAATTCTTTTCCCTGGTGTTCTGCACATTCTGTTCTCTGCCTCCCAAAATGCAGCCCTTTGCAGCTGCTTGGGAGTTCCCAGCCTGCTGGACAAACAAAACTGAAAACAGATACCGGAAAGCATACATTATAATCCACAAGCAAAGGAGGAGGCAAGTCTCCACATCCGTATGGATGGTCTGTATTTCAATTCTTCCAAAAGGCATCAAGTTCCATTCATGTAAAATATGCTGATAAATCACATCACACAGTTGGCTTCCATATTTGCTAGGGTAAGGGGAGCAGGAACCTTGCAAAAGTGGAGAAAATCACAAATATCAAAATGGGTGTGCATCTCTGTGGGAAAGGGGCTGAACCATGGTGGGGAGAACGGACACCCAAAGTCCGAACCAGGGAAAGGGGGTGGGTTGGGATGGTGGCCCTGTACTTCCTCTCTTGCACCTGTCTCCTCCCTTGGGTGGGTGGAGGGTATCTGGAGAGGGTTTGTGGTGCTGAGAAATTGGGCTGTGACCAGGCAGCAGCTGGTGCAAATTCCCACTTGGCCACGGAAACCTACTGGGTGTTCTTGGGCAAGTCCCACTTTCTCAGAGGAAAGCAATGCGGGTTGCAAACCCCCCACAGAATAGATCTGGCCCTAGGATAGAGTTGCCGTAGATCAGAATTGACTCGAAGGCCCTTCAGTTTAGCTTATTTTGGAGTGCGGCTTGCAAATAAACTTGCACCCTTTGTCCAGACATTGGCTGTGTGTTGAACAGGGGGGAGAGGAGCAGCTGAGTTTGGGAAAGTTACTTTTTGAACTAACGCTCCCACAGTCTTCCAACCACCATGGTCATCAGGGAGTTGAAGTCTCCAAAAAAGTAGCTTTCTAGACTGCTGGAAGTCAAAAGCAGGCTGGATCCTCCTTCTGCCTGGGCCTACCGGAGTTGAGGTCACGCAGAGATCCATCTTGTTTTAGCAGCTTCTCATCTGCAGCAATTCTCGGAGGCTTCCTTCTATTCCTTCTCCTCCACCGTCCTCCTACTGGGTATTTTCTGAGGATGGTATAAATAGAACATTATCTTTGCAGTGTTAGAAAGTCTTGGCTTCTGAATGTTCCTTTCCTTGACACGGTTTGGAGATAAGCTCACATTGTTCGGCTGCCCGCATGCATCAGGGAGACTCCTGCAAATAGTCTGTTAAATTATTATAAAATCTGCCGATCAGAATGATTTTTGGAGCCTCTCTTCTTTCTCCCCCCGCCGCCATCAATTTGGCAGCAAGAACATAACTTTTAAAGCCGCAGAGATGGCATTTATCTCCTAAAGTGTAATTGGCCATTACAACCGATAACTTGAAAAGATCAAGTGAACAGCTCATTCTCTGCTTTCAGCGATGTGCTTCTTTGCATGAAGATTTATGGCTAAGGGCTGTCCCGGTTACAGGCTGATTCTGCAGCTGTCTCAGAGACCTTTGCTACCGTCTGGAATCTCTTCTCCTCTTTCAAGTCTGCTGTGGTTGATGGAGGAAGTTTGACTTTTCCAGTTGTACAGGATGGAAAATAAATTGTTCTGAAAATACACCTTTTCTCTTGCAACGCTTTAGCATAAACATTGCCCTTATCTGTAGTCTGTGGAGTTAACTCTGGTGCAAGCCAGGTTTCGTGGAAGTGCCTCAAACCCTAGGCCATGTCCACACTAGACTGTTATAGTGCTATTATTCCACTTTCAACATCCTATGGAATCCTGGGGTTGACAGTTTAGGGAGGGGCTTTTTAGCCTTTGAGGCCCCTCCCTAAACTGCAAACCCCAAGACTCCATAGGATGCTGAAAGTGGAATAATACCACTATAACACTCTAGTGCAGAAATGGTCCTAATTTCAGTTATGACTGGTGCAAGCCATGATTTGCAAAACTACCTCAAACCGTTGTTTAACGATCTGATTTATGGATCAGAGTTAATCAGAGTTTATGTTTTCCAATGTAATATTTAGAGCAGGGGTGAGCAAAGCATGGCTCATCATCATCATCATCATCATCATCATCATTATCATCATCATTTTATTCCTTTATATCCTGCTTTTCTTGCTGTAATGGGACTCAGAGCGACTAATATCATATTTTAAAACAATACAGATTAAAACTGTATGAAAGGTTAAATAAAAGTGTCAACGTAATAATTTAAAAAGCAATAAAACAATGTATAAAGATAAAACAGTAAACGTTAAAAACTGTAAAATTCTTTAAAAGATGATGCACAGCACGCCATTGAAAGCTCATCCGAGACAGTTTCTAAAAGCCCGTTAGGGTTGCTGGAGTGTGACTCTAGAGACTTGGGTGTGAGTGTTGCCTCAGTCGTGAAAATCCACTGGGTGACCTTGGACAATATTAAAGGGACAGGAGACCTCTCCGGTTTTCACAGGCAATAGTCCAGGGTCCAGGGATCAGTGGAAATCTCACCTGTAAGGCTTCTGCTTGGAGGTGACAAGATTCAGGTACGAAAAGGAAAGTCCGTTGCCCCCTCTTCTGCCAGGAACCTCCTTAGTTCCCTCAGCGCTACCGATGGAAAGGACAACCCAGAATAAATCTACGTGCTAGATTGTTTGTTTGGCAGGTTTGTGAGCTCCAGGGTGGAGGAGAATAAGTACGAAGCTTTGCAAGCCTCTGGGGATTTCAGGTGGCTGCTGAGCGTCCATGTGGCATTCCTTTTTTTTAAATGACTGAAGCCTCCCTTTTTCCAAAGTAGCTTCTTTGCTCTGTATGCGTCCTTCGTTTGCATTCTGTCTTATATTAGGCAAGACTCGGCCCCAAATATGTCTGGCTTCTATGCCACAAAAGTCCACACAGGCTGACTTATTTTTCCACTGTTCTGCTGTATGGAAAGTCAGCTGTGCTTCTCTCTCTCTCTCTCTCTCTCTCTTTGCTGACTCAGTTTTTTAAAGTACGGTATATATTTTAGCCAGAAATACAGATTTCCTGTGCTGGTTGTGAAATTAATAAGCAAGTGTCTGAGACCGTTTTGGTTTTTTTAAAAAGTATCCGTCTGCATGACCTGCGATGTACCAAGCTGAATGGGTCTTGCCAACGAGGATGCCCTCCTATCCAATTTTCTTTTTTTTAAAAAATTTCTTTCACAATTACCAGGCAGGTAGCAATGGTATGGGCCAGTTTACCTGTGTAATAAGAGCTGCACCCTATTTGGTCAAATACAAATTGCGCAGTTTCCTTCAGTCCACAGTCCACCAATAAGTTATCTTGCTAAAATACCCAAGAAATGGGCAAGTGGTATGTGAATGTTTAGCCTTTCTCTGAATATCCTCAATAGGAGCATAGTGTCTAGTTTGAATGAAGTAATAGTGAGACTGTGTTTTACTTTGGTCAGACTTCACCTGGAAGATTGTGTACAGTTCTGGACACTCCGGTTCAGGAAGGATATTGACAAGATGGAATGTGTCCAGGGATGGGCAAAAGGCCTGGAAACGATGAAGCCCTCTGAGGAACAGTTTAGGGAGCTGGGAGTGTTTAGCCTAGAGAAGAGAAGGTTGAGAGGGGACAGGATAGCCATGTCTAAATATTTGAAGGGATGTCATGTTGAGGAGGGAGCAAGCTTGTTTTCTGCTGCTCCAGAGACTAGGTCATGGAGCAATGGTTTCAAACTACAGGAAAAGAGATTCCACCTAAACCTTAGGAAGAACTTCCAGATGGTAAGAGCAGTTTGACAATGGAGTGTGTTGCCTGGGAGTGTGGTGGCGTCTCCTTCTTTGGAGGTTTTTAAAGAGAGGCTGGGTGGCCATCCTGTTGAGAATGCTTTGATTGTGTCTTCCTGCATGGCAGAATGGAGCTGGAATGGTTGGCCTTTGGAGTCTCTTCCACCTCTAGGGTTCTGTTGTCAGAACCAAGGACGTCTGGGTCATCCCCGCCCAGCCTTGCAGCCAGTGTGCCACAACAACTTTCAGGAATTATGCAACAGGAGCTTTATCTGCTCTCATCAGGCATTTGAGACCAAGGTGAAGGGAACGCCCAATCTCTGGGTGGGGCTGTTGTGCCGCCACCTACCAAGCAAGGCTGAGGAGCACTGGGTTCTCTGAACTTGGGGTGGTGCGTGGGCATGGGCTGTGTGTTTGTGTTTATGCCTTCCCAGATCCACTCCTGGGTTGCATCAGCAGCTGGTAAAAGTGGCATTCAGCACAATGTCTTTGGGGTGGACTCTGGTGTGCTAATTTCCATTGTAGGGTAGAGGAGGGAGCGGGCTTGTTCTCTGCCGCTCCAGAGACCAGGACAAGGAGCAATGGATTCAAGCTGCAGGAAAGGAGATTCCACCTGAACCTCAGGAAGAACTCCCTGATGGTCAGGGCTGTCCAGCAGTGGAACATGCTGCCTCGGAGTGTAGTGGAGTCTCCTCCTTCTTTGGAGGTTTTTAAGCAGAGGCTGGATGGCCATCTGTCAAAGGGAGTGCTTTGAGGGTGTTCCTGCATGGCAGGGGGTTGGACTGGATGGCCCCTGGGGTCTCTTCCAACTCTACATTTCTATGATTCTTTGTGACACTTCAGAGCCCTTCGACAACTTTTGGAGAGGTAGCATCTGAAGGGTACCAGCTCAGCTATGAGGCAGAGCTGGAGGCATTGCTTCAGTCTTCTGGCTTGCTTGAGAAGTTGGCCTGACCGAACGCTCCAGGCTTTTGCGTGGTGTTGCTCTTTGAAGCTACGGAGTTGCTCCGCATGGCTCCCATGTGCTCTCAGCAGGGTAGTTGGAACACTTGCCTTCTTCCAGATTTACTCTCCTTTGTTCCTCCCCATGTGGTATTCTAGATGCTCTGGATTCTTCTGGTCTATGCTTTCTAGTTTTCCCTACTCCCTTAACCTCATGTCTTCTAACAAAAAAAGTTGTAAGTACATAAGAACATAAGGAGGCCCGTGCCACATCAGATCAAAGTCTTCTCTTTTCTTCTGTAGTGATTGTTGCTAACTTTATTTATATCCTTTTTTTTTCCTCTCCAACCCTGGGACTCAAGACAACTTACACATTAAAAAGATTACAATTTAAAAAATGCAAAAAGTCAGCATTAAAATTGAATTGAATTGTCAACCCTATTAAAAGCATACACTCACAAAGTGGTGCGTGTGTATGCACATGCGTGTGTTCACCTGTCTTCAAATTGCCTGTTGAATTTATGGTAACTCCATAAATTTCCTAGGGTTTTCTTAGGCAAGGAATACTCAGAAGTGGTTTTGCCAGATCTTTCCTCTGAAATAGACCCAACCACGGCTGGTATTTGTTGGCTGTCTCCCATCCAAGGACTAACCAGGGTTGACCCTGTTTAGTTTCCAAGATCGGACAAGATCTGGTGTTTTTAGGGTCTTTTAGCCATGTGTATATGTGCCTTTGGGTATCCCCATGCATTTCCTAGGGTTTTCTTAGGTAAGGAATACTCAGAGATGGTTTTGCCAGTTCCTTCCTTTGAAAAATAGCGTAGAATACCTAGCATTCATTGGTGGTCTCCCATCCAAGTACTAACCAGAGCTGACCCTGCTTAGCTTCCACAATCATACAGGATCTGATGCCTTTAGGATATTTACGCCCTCTCCCATCCTGCAAACCCTAGGATTCCATAGGGTGTTGAAAGTGGAATAACAGCACTATAACAGTCTAGTGCAGAAATGGCCAAGGTGTATTTTTCCCCTTGAAAGTGATTCAGTGCATCAAACATGGCTAATTTCAGAACGATGTGAAATTAGGGGATAATTAGTGCCACCCTAATTGTAGGCATCGAAGAACAGTGCTGCAATTTCGAAGGCCCAGTTTGTGTTAGATTAAGTACTTCAAAAATGTGAGTCAAGCCTTCTTTTTTTTTTAAAAAGAAAAAAGATATTTCGGTGGAAGAAAGAAAAGTTTTAGCAAATTTGTTTACTCCATCTCTCTCTCTCTCTCTCTGGCAAGAATCTGGCAAGTCTTGTTATTTAAATCTTGGAAACGCCAACTCTTGGAAAGAATAGCATCGAATTCTTCAAATCCTCTTCCCGAAGTCCCTCTCTGTTTAGCATACAAATTGAATCCGCTCGATTAGCCTTCTCAAAAATTTAAAGCTTCCCGTTTCAACCGCATTCCATCCCAGCAAAACAGGCCAAGACCTCGGGCGTTTTTCTGGGGAAAACCTGTTCTTATTTGGAGACGTCATCCCGAAGCAGAACAATTTTGTTTTAATGTGAAGATTGATGTAACCAATCCCTTTTTTCGGATGGGGGAGGCTTTTGCCAAGTGTTTAATGCTGCGGCTTTGCATTCTCCGTTCATTATGGTACGATGTGGGAGTCAGATGAATGGAAGCTGGGCCGCTCTGCTCCTTGACCGGCCGGGCTTGTAATATTTGCGTTCCTTTTCTTTGTGCAAGATTTGTAAGTTTCTCCAGTGATGGGTATCTGGTGTCATGTGCTGGAAGTTGTGAGCCAAGTTTGGGAGTTTGGGAGTTGTGAGCCAAGAAGTTCAAATTTTCCCTTGGCTACAGACATACCTCCTGGCCTTGCATGAACCGTTCAAAAGCTCAGTCATTATTGTTGTCACTTGCCAATGGGTGACGGCAGTGTCCTGCCTTGCAGGGTTCTTGTCAAGGATTGCTGAAATCTTAATGGATCAAGAATTGCAGAATTTTTTTTAATAGGGTTACAGTTTGGGAGGGGAGGAAGCAAAAAGACAGTAAACATGACAAAAATAGCGAACGAATAACAAGAGCAGAACAGCAGCAGAAATGAGGAAAAGGATCTTAGGAACCAAATGGCCTTCTTTCAAATCCAAGATTTTCATAACCAAGCCGTGTTCTAGTCTGAAGAGCAGATAGTTTGAAATGTTACACGATGCAGGTGTGTATGTGTATGTCTTCTTCTTGTTGTGTCCTTTTGAGTCTTTTCTGACTTACAGCAACCCTAAGGTAAACCCAGTATGGGGTTTTCTTGCCCAGATTTCTTCAGAGGGGGCTTGACCTCGCCTTCCCCTGAGGCTGAGAGAGTGTGACTTGGCCAAGGTCACCCGGTGGGTATCCACGGCCAAGCAGGGATTTGAAACCTGGTTTCCCAGAGCTCTAGTCCAAGATTCAAGCCTTTAGACCTGTGGTTCTCAACCTGTGGGTCCCCAGATGTTTGTGGACTTCAGCTCCCAGAAGCCCCAGCCACTATGGTCAATGCTCAGGGCTTCTGGGAGCTGAAGTCCACAAACATCTGGGGACCCACAGGTTGAGAACCACTGCCTTAGACCATGCTGGCTCTCTGGAGACATTTTAGTGCTGGAGTCAGAAAAAACAAGATGGGGGCCTCCCGGAACCGCAAATCCCAGGATTCCATAGGATGTTGAAAGTGGAATAATAGCACTGTAACCGTCTAGTGCAGAAATGGCCTCTGTGTGTGTGGGTGGGTGGGTGGGTGCAGGAGAGGTAGTGAGTGTGAACTTAGCAGGCCAACTGGCACACAACTCTTCCCCGCTACCCCTTGTGATGCTCTCCCAGCATCTTCCTCCGGCGGCAGGCTCATTGCTCTGCCCAATGGTAGGGCTGGCTCTCACGGATGGTTTGCCAGATGGAATGCAACGTGGCTGCTAAATATAGCAGTCCACAGAGGGATGGATAAAACTTTCTAGTTTTAGTGCCTTCTTGGAATTGTAAATGTGGCAGAGGGCAAGAGATGTCAAGGAAATATTTGACAAGCCATAATACGCAGCCAGTGGGTTGTGTTCTGCTTGACTCGTCACACCAGGCAGGCTTGAAGGGTGTTAGGCCTTCAGTTCGTACTGTAGAGGTACTCTTTTTATGGCTTTTTTTATTACAGGAGTAAAAGCATGAGATAAGGGATGAATGATATGTAGACATACCTCAGTTAACAAAGATCTGTCTCTGTGGTGCAGCAGCTAAAAAAGCCAATATGATTCTGCACTGCATCAAGAGGACTATAGTGTCAAAGTCAAGGGAAGTGATAGTCCCACTCTATTCTGCTTTGATCAGGCCCCACTTGGAATTATACTGTGTCCAGTTCTGGGCACCCCAGTTCAGGAAGGAGATTGACATTTGGAATGTGTCCAGAGGAGGTCGACCAAAATGGTCAAAGGCCTGGAAACCATGATGCCCTTAGGGAGCTGGGGATGTTTAGCCTGGAGAAGAGAAGGTTAAGAGGGGACAGGATAGCCATGTTTAAATATTTGAAGAGATGTCATGTGGAGGATGGAACAAGCCTGTTTTCCTCTGCTCCAGAGACGAGGGCAAGGAGCAGTGGCTTCAAACTACAGGGAAAAGGATTCCACCTAAACGTGAGGGAGAACTTCTTAGTGATAAGAGCAATTTGAAAGTGGAATACATAGTTGTCTGGTTAAGCCTCCTGGAGGTTTTTTAAGGGGAGGCTGGATGGCTATCTGTTGTGAGTGCTTTGTGTATTCCTGTATGGCTGAAGGGGGTTGGACTGGATGGCCTTTGGGGCCTCTTCCAACTCTTAAGATTCCATGATTCTAAAGCTGCTGACAAAGAAGCTCCTTTTTCACAAGGTCGTTTTATGCCCGCCCAGCCCCCTTTTTCCTCCTTACCCTCTGTCTAGCTGGAAGTTTTTTAGCAGCTTCACCATGAAGAAGAAGGTGGATGAGGGTGACAGAAAAACAGATTTTCTGCATGAGTTTGCAACAGTGTTTCTGCAGAAAATACAGATACCTTACTGAGCATATTCAAACTGCAAAACAGAGAGAAAAGAGAAAAGAAAATACACCTGCCTAGATAGATAGATAAGATAGGTTAGATGGATCCAGGTAGATGGATGGATGGATCAGATAGATAGAAAGACAGATATAGATATTCAGGTAGATAGACAGATAGATCCAGGAGGGGAGAGGAGGGATAATTAACTTAGCCGGGGGGTCCAAGAGCTGCCCCTGAGACCAAGCGAAGCCCCTTCTCTATCCAGATCCCGGGGTCTTCTCTCTGAAGGGCAGTGATGTGGTTTTAAGGGAGAGCCCTGTAAAAAAGCACCTTGTCTCCAGGCCTTTTCAGCACTTCTGCTGGCTTGGCCCTATTTTTTTCTTTTTTTAAAATTTTAAGTAGAAACGTACTCCACAGAAATCTTTCAGGGAAAGAAAAGAAGTGTGAACATGGATCTCTCCAGCAGGGTAGCAACAGCCACATCTTAAAAAGAGTGATTTTCTTTTTGTGATGGCTAAGCTCCTTAAAATGTTTGAGAAAAAAAAATTGCTGGTCCAAAAGCTGAATACGTTGTTTGAAGCCAAAAAAAGCTTTTCTTTAGGAATCAGAACAGAAAGAGTTTCTGGCAGAAGGTCAATCAAAATTCTGCTTTTGTTCACAGGCCACCAGATAATTTGATAATGATCACAGTTGGCAGGCATGGGGCCGAAGTGTTCTGTGTGTGCTAAACACATTTGTTTTGGGTACGTCCCTCGTCTTCTGCGACACACAGATATTAGCAAGATGATGCTTCTCCCGACATGGAGATAAGCAACAGGAAAAGTTTTCCCTGGTTAATCTCTGTACATCCGGCTGCACTTAAGGGCACAGGAGCCGGGGAGGAAATGGCAGGCGGTAACTCTGCCCATCTGCACAGAACTGGCTTCTGCTGAGGATAATCACTCATATTATGTAGCATTTTCCACATATATCCCAGCTGTGCTGTCACATTTTGTGCCTTCAACAGCCTTTCCAAATAGAACACTGACCAGTCCTGTTTCTCAGAGAAGGTTGCTTGCAGAAACAGAGCGTGAACCCAGGTGAACCAATGGATTCAAATTACAGTCAGCCGTCCTCATTTGCTGGGGTTAGGGGCTCAGGACCCAGGCAAAAGTGGAAAAAATGGCAAATATCAAAGTGTGCATGTGTGCCTTTATGGGAAGGGGACTGAGGCATGGTAGGGAGAATCAGGTCAGGGAAAGGAGAGGGAAAGGGGGCGAGTTGGCATGGAGACTGCCTCTCTCTTGCCCATCTGCTTCCTTGGGTGTGTGGGGAGGAGGGTTCGGAGAGGGTTTGGGGTGCTGAGAAATCCTTAGCTGGCCGGGCAGCAGCTGGTGGAGGAGGAGGAAGAGGAGAAAGAGGAGAAAGACCAGAGGTGGGTTTTTTAAAGGGCTGCACAGCCTGATTGGAGCCACCAAGAGGGAAAGTTACCCCAGAAGAGAAGTGCCTCAGTGGGTGCAAGGCTTGAAGAAACCTGCAAATAATCAAGCCTATGGAAGTCAAACCTGCAAGTGTGGAGGGCTAGCTGTACAAGAAAAAAAGACTCCACCTAAACTTTAGGAAAAACTTCTTGACTGTAACAGCTATTTGACAATTGAGTAGCTTGCCTTGGATGTTGGTAAACTCTCCTGCTTTGGAGATCCTTAAATAGAGGGTGGATGGGCATCTTTCAGGGGTGCTTTGGTTATGTCTTCCTGCATGGCAGGATTGGGTTGGACTGGGTGGTCCCTGGGTCTCTTCCAAGTCTGGAATTCTACGACTGTGATCTTCCAGAACCAAAGTCCACCCATGTGTTGTGCTTTAACTCCTATCTCTATGTCAAAAGTAGAACCTGAATTAATCCTGCATTGCCGTCTTTGCTGAGTTTAAGAGGCCTGGGAGGTTCAAGCCCAGACATTGTATGTCTTGATCTGGGTCAAAAGGGAAGCCGGTTCTGAATGAGATGCCCTCATGGTGCACTATTTTCAAATGAGACCCTTGGCTATTTTTAGAGACTTGCTGCTAGCCAAAGTGGATGGTCAATCTTTTAGGTTAGCCAAAGGAGAAAAAGAATTGTTGGGATGCACAGGGTGTGCACTATAGTTTCCAGGGCTTGGAAGACTTACTTTTTAGTGGGGGCAGCAGCTCATGGCAGCTGAGGAATCTGGAAGTTCCAAACCCAAGAAAATAACTTTTGTTCAAGCTGCCATTATATCTAACTGCTTTCTTTGCACTTTCAGTTGCTTGTATTCTTCTCACGCAATGGATCTCCTTAGATCTCATGTTCAGGACTGCCTGGATGTTGTGAATTCTCTCGAAGTCCAGGAGAAAAAGAAGCACAGAATGTGGTATTGGCTGAAAGAAGTCAGTCTGTGAAGAATTTCTTTTCTTCTCCTTTCTTTCTTTGCAACTTTCTGGTTTATCCTTGTGGGGGCATAGAGATAGATATGTTTGCAGATGTGTGGGCAATGCCAGGAGTAATCTCGGAAGCTGGAAAGAAATGAACAAACAAAAGATTCTCAGTGTCAGCGGGTGATGCATTACACTTTGGTTCTTTTGCCCTTCCTCTGCAGTCGCTGCCCTCTCCCTCCTGAAGCGGAGTGAACTATGCAGAATAAGAGACACCACAAGCTGCGTGGTGTAAACTGACTGCAGAACCCAGCTTGGCTCCAAATTCCAACCCTGTGGTTTTCTGGGCTGTGTCTCTTTGACCCGCACCTGCTTAGTTGTCTTGCACAGTTGCAATGCTAAGCGGTCTAGCAAGGGCTGGGTGATCCAATGGGTGCACGTGAATTTGGAAGTTTTTACAAAAGAGTCTCAGTGCCTGTCCTTCTGGTACCCTCCTAACTGTGTTGTGCAGAAAGGCTGCTCTAAAGTAAAATAAGAATCCTCTTGCAGAAATTGTCAGGGGAGACACAGAAAGGCAAATGCAACGAGGTTTGGTTTCTGAAACTGTTAACCAGGCCATCATTCTCCAGGTCTAAATTGTGCCGCTCAAGAGAGCATACAGAACAGGCAAGATGATTCCTATGTTGGTTGTTGCTGTACACTTTCAAGTCATTTCTGACTTATGGAGACCCTGCGGAAATGAGGAAGACAGCATTGCAATCCAGGAGGCCACAGCTGCCCCGATTTGCAAGACCCGAACAGGGCTGTGAGAAAAGGATAGCTTGTTGGTCTCTTGTTCATTTGTCGCTGTCTGCCTTCAGGTTGTTTCAGACTTATGGCATACCCTGAAGGTGACCCTATCACGAAGTTTCCTTGGCAAGATTTGTTCAGGGGGGATTGTCTTTGCCTTCCTCTGAGGCTGAGAGAATGGGACCTCGCCCAAGAGCACCCAGTGGGTTTCCATGGCTGAGTGGAACTAGCGTCTCCAGAGTCCCAGCTTAGTGCTCAGACCTCTACACCATGCTGGCTCAGCTATTCCTGGAATAAGCAAGTGAAATTCCTGTGCAGTCACCCAAATTTTAGTTCCTTCCTTCCTTCCTTCCTTCTCCAGCTGAGTGTCTGTTACATAACTGAGCATTGCAAAATCGCTTCCCTCTCGCCTTGTGCAAGAAAGGGATTCTGAACTTTTCAGGTGGGAAGTATTTTTGGCCTGCCTGCTAGGATCTTTTTAAAGACACAGGTGGGTTGGAAGAATGGGAGGTGTCGGTGGTCCTTGGCACAAAGCACAAGGCCTGGCAGAGATGGTTTCCCAGGAAGCGCCATCCACATTTTTGTTTGTACCTTTCTTGTCCCCCTAGATTGGAACTCAAGACAGCTTAAAAAATTAAATTGATTTGCAATGGAGTTAAAATCTAGAAGAGGGCAATGCTAAACTAGAATCAGACTGTTAATGATATTAGAACAATTTAAAACACAACAGTTTAAAGCACACGCTTGAAAAGGGTGAAAAGCAACTGAAAGTAGTACAGTTGAATGCAATACTGTACCCTCTTAGGAGGCTGTTCACACTATACAATTGTAGCACTATTATTCCACTTTAACTGCCCTGGTTCCACGCTATGGAATCCTGGCTTTGTAGTCCACATTTCTGCAGTCCCCTTAAATTCAAAATCGCAATGTTAGCTTCCAATAATTATGTTTTGAGAGGGGAATAAAATTGCTTTTCAGTGCAAAGCCTGGTAGCCACTGTTTTATTTCAGAAGATTTTGAAGGGCCTAATGTTGTAGGGTTGAAATTATGTAAAACATATTGCAAGATTTTTGCAGCTAAGGTTACTTAAGTTACCTTTCCAAACTGTTAATTACTTTGCATATTTACAGCCTCGTCGCTTTTTTACTGATTTACAACATGCGTTGTTACACCACAAGCTATGCTTAGTGATTCGGGATCTAAGATTAAGACTCCTGGTTCCTTTCAAAGGTGGAGTTCAAGAAGAGATCCCCCTGTGTAAGTGTCTCAGTTTGGCACTGAGATTCCTAACATAAGCCTGTATTTTCTTTCCATGACCTCCAACTCTTACCCTTCTTGAGAGTCATTTTCTCCCCATTCTGTCTCCAGTCCTCCTCCCATAGTCCATGCCATGTTCAGCTCAGGAACTCTCAAGGAAGTTAAATCATTCCAATTTAGCATTTAAAAAGAGAGTGAGAAAAAAAGCAGTGTACTGCAGAGTTGACTAATTGGCTCCGGTTTCTAATTTCTGGAATTTTGTTTGCAGAATTAAGTTTGTAAGTCTTTAAGGCATCACAAGACTCCACAATGTTTTCGCAGCAACAGGCAAACATGGTTACCCCCCTGGAGATCTAATTATATTTGCCTAGTGGAAAATAGATTCATCTGTTCTAAATCTGCTCCTAAAATCTTGGGGAATGCAGCTAGATAATACTGTCTGTGGATCTTGCTAGTGCATCTTCAACCAGCATGTTAGAGTCATAGAATTATAGGCCATTTCCACACTAGATTGTTATAGTGCTATTATTCCACTTTCAACATTCTATGGTGTCCTGGGGTTTGCAGTTTAGGGAGGGGCCTTTGAGGATGGCCTTTGAGACCCCTCCCTGAACTGCAAATCCCAGGATTCCATAGGATGTTGAAAGTGGAATAATAGCACTATAACAGTCTAGTGCAGAAAAGCCATAGTGTTGGAAGGGGCCTCTTTTTCAAGATATCCAGAGAAGGAGACCCCACCACCTTTCTAGACAACTGGTTCCATTGGCAAACTGCTGTTACCACGAATACATTCGTGGTTGGTGGGGACGTCCTGATTTATGGTCTCTTTATCCCCATCCCTTCATCTCTAAGTGTTGTTACTTACTTTCAAGTCAGCGCCAACTTCTGCAGACTCCGTCCTAGCTAGGATTTCCTTGGCAAGATTTCTTCAGAGGAGTTTTGCCCTCGCCTTCTTCTGAGGCTGAGAGAGTGTGTGACTTGCCCAAGGTCACCCAGGGGATATCTATGGCCAAGTGGGGATTCAAACCCTGGCCTCCAGGGTTGTAGTCCCAACGCTCAATTCACTGAACCATGCTGGTTCTCCAAAATCCAGGAGCCAACAGGATTAGCCTTGTGTGCTGGAGATGATGCCGTGAAGATGAACCTATCACAGGGGTTTCTTGGCAAGATTTATTCAGAGGAGGTTTTCCTTTGCCTTCCTTTGAGGCTGAGAGAGTGTGTGTCATCCAAGGGCTGGTTTCCGGGGCTAAGCAGAGATTTGAACCTTCATCTCCATAGTCCAAGTCCCAACATTGAAAACATTGCCCCATCCTGGCTCTCCAAGTCATCTATTGTTCTCGTGTGCCTTCAAGTCATTGCCGACTTACACTAACCCTAAGGCAAACCCATCATGGAGTTTTCTGGGGCTGAGAGTGTGTGATGGACCCAGTGTCCCCCAGTGGGTTTCCATGGCCGAATGGGGAACTGAACCTTGGTCTCTGGGGTACTAGTACAATGCACTGTGCCATGCCGGCTCTCCTTTTCAAACATGATGTTCCCACTTTTCTCCAAGAGAAAAGGTTATAGTGTGGTATCATAATACAATTGACTGGAGCAGGGTAACATACGCACATTTTTTGAAAATTTCCCCAGGTGTTCAGTGCATCTTTGCATGTAATTTGCTCTTTGTAGAATGAATTTTGATTTTTAAAAAATAAATTTTGATTCTTTTTTAAATGACAAAACACATACTGAAATTAACCACTGTTAAGTGCATGCTCCCATTTTAACGTTCCTGAAGGCTTCAGCACAGCGCATGAAATGTTCTGTGCCTGGTACCTTCCCATCGAAAAGCGTCATGGCACTCTTTGGGAAGAAGAGAGGACATGGGCTTCCGTGTCTGCCGTCGCAGGGAGCGGCACCTGTTCCCAAAGGCAAAGAAACGAGGCACAGGGGCTTCCCCCCCACCCCAAGCTTTTGAGAGCGCCGCCGCTTATATCTGCTTTCCACCCTGTGATTGCTGTTGGCCTCTTGTAAGACGTATCCTCGTTTGCCCTCCATGCTCAGATATCTGCAGAACAGAGGAAGGATTATGTTCCCGCTCGGATACTTGATACAGGGCAGGCAAGTTCATTCTCTCCATGCACCGCCCCCCCATGGCTCCTTGCCAGCACGGTATTGTCCGGCTACTATATTTGCTGGGAGAAAGCTGCCTTCATATGGAAATGTGGTTTGCCCAACAAGGAAAAAGGAGGTTGCAGGAAGCCAGCAGCCAGCCAAGCAGAGGAGTTCTGAACAACATGTCAAGTTCTTTCGGTTTTCCCTTCTTGTTTGTCTCTCTCCCTGCTTGTGCAACTTTGGCATGGCATCATAATGCTTGGAATTACCTATTCTGACTAATGTGGTGTCTGACTTACAGGTGAGGCATTTGAAAACATTGTCAACTAAAGTTATTTTTGTTTTTTTAAAAGAAAATCGAAACAAGTTTTCAAGAGAAACAAATCCCTCCTGCGTTTATATAAATAACGCCTTAGTTCGGTTTGCCTAGGAATAGATAAATTAGCCTCAGAAATAGATGCTTTCTGCACAGCACCTTCCCACTTCATCCCTCTAGGCTTGACAGTGACCGGAAGAACAACAATGCCCATCTGCTTGCGTGCTTTTAATAGCCGTCTGATGTTTATGGCTCTTGCGGCATCGTTGCCTTCAGTTGTTGATGCATGAAAGAGTGTGCTCAGAGGCTAAGTTGGAAAAATGGATAGCCCCTGTTGTCCATTCATTTTACCAGTGTGTTTCCCAGAGGTGTAGGGTTAGAATTACCCAACACCTCTGGGAAGAGACTCCAGGGGCCATCCAGTCCAACCCCATCCTGCCATGCAGGAACCCACATCAAAGCATTCCTGACAGATGGCCATCCAGCCTCTGCTTAAAAACCTCCAAAGGAGGAGACTCCACCACACTCCGAGGCAGCAGATTCCACTGCAGGACAACTTGGACCATCAGGAAGTTCTTCCTGAGGTTTAAGTGGAATCTCTTTTCCTTTTGTTTGAATCCATTGCTCCATGTCCTAGTCTCTGGAGTGGCAGAAAAAAAGCTTGCTCCATCTTCAGCATGACATCCCTTCAAATATTTAGACATGGCTAGCATGTCCCCTCTTAACCTTCTCTTCTACAGACTAAACATCCCCAGCTCCGTTAGCCACTCCTCATAGGGCTTCATGGTTTACAGACCCTTCACCATTTTGGTCACCCTCCTCTGGACCTGCTCCAGCTTGTCAATATCCTTCCTGAATTGAGGTGCCCAGAACTGGACACGGTATTCCAGATGAGATCAAACCAAAGCAGAGTAGAGTGTTACCATTACCTTCCTTGATCTAGACACCATACTCCTATTGATGCAACCAAGAATTGCGTTGGCTTTCTTGGCTACCACATCACACTGCTGGCTCATATTCAGCTTGTGGTCCACCAAGGCTCCTAGATCCCTTTCATACGTACTGTTATCCAGCCATGTGTTCCCCATCCTAGGTTTAGGTAGGCCGAAGGTTTAGGTAGGACTCCAGGCTGGATCCAATAGGGTTTTGCTTATGGTTTTATGGGAGGCTGGGTGGAATCCTGCCCCCACTCATGGATGGAGGATAGGGAAGGGCGAGTCACTAGGTAAATGAAGGCGAATTGAAACCCCCAAAAGGGAGCTGGCCAATTTCTCAAGGCCTATCTGTGGATCCCTGCCAGAAAATCAGGGGGCTGGATGGTTCTCGCGGTCTCTTCCAACTCTTCGATGCTGAGACTGGGTGCCCCCACTCCACCTGCATATTCCAGCAATAATAGCATCTCAGAGGCACTCCTATAACGTCCCTGCGTTAGCACCCCCGGCTTATCTTTTTAAGCAGCATTGCCCTGGGAAGACGGGAGCTGAAGGAAATGCTTCTCACTCTCTTTCATGTGTCAACAATGGAAGGCAATGATGCTGCGAGAGTCATAAACGTCGGACAGCTATTAAAAGCACACGAGCAGATGGTTTTTTTTCCCCTTCTGGTCATTGTCAAGCCTGGGGGGATGATGCAGGAAGCTGTGCAGAAAAAATATATATTTCTGAGGCTAATTTATCTCTTCCTAGGCAAACTTAACTGAAGTGTTGTTGGTGTTTATTGTTCTGTGCCTTCCAAGTTGATTCTGACTTACGGCAACCTTTTCTGAGGGTGTTCTTGGCCATATTTCTTCAGAGAACGCTTGCCATTACCTTTCTCTGAGGCAGAGACAGTGTGACTTGCCAATGCTCAATCCACTATAGCATGCTGGTCTTCTTCTTCAAATCGTCTCTGATTCACGGTGATCTTATTTCAGGGGTTTTCTTGGCAAGATTTGTTCAGAGGGGCTTTGACTTTGCCTTCCTCTGAGGCTCACTGGGTGACCTTGGGCGTGTCTCACACTCTCTCAGCCCCAGAAACCCCCATGGTAGGGTCACCATAAGTCAGAAATGACTCGAAGGCACACAACAGCAGCAACAATCCAGAGCTGCCATAAGGAAGATTGGAAATAATTTTTTCCCCCACTTCTTCTTTCTTGGATGTATTTTCTCTTCCTATTCTTCTTTTCTTTCCTGCTCTTTTTTTTTTTTTTGTATTTGTAGTTTTTTGGGGTGTCTGGAAAAATGGCTAACAAAATTTTTACATAACAAAAAAGAAGGTATAAAATGGAAAAGTGGAGAAATGAAGGAATCCAGCAGTACCTTTCAGACCAAATGGTTTCTTATAGCATGAGCTTTTGCATCTGAGTGCCTGCTTCAGAGACACCGAAGGACTAGCTTAAGCCGGCAAAGCAAAACTTCCTTGGTAGCCAGAGATGGAGGGTTGCTCCACCCATGATGTTCATTACAGGTGATGAAGATGCTCTTTACGGGGAAGGGGGCCGTTGCTATTTGAGCCCTTCTGAACAATTCCCCGTATGCCTCTGGGAAGGTCCGTGTTGGGCTTGAGAACCAGTGTCCTATATTAATTTTGCATCATCCTATCAGGGCAGGGGCTAATTGGGGCTGTGCTAATCCTGGCTTAATTGCATATGGTCAGACGTGGATGGAATGCTCGCCTCCCTTCCATACAATACGTGGAAGTGATGATGTGCCAAATGGCCTTTTGTCCCCATTCGCTGGGCATCCCAGGCCGGTTGGTAGCAGTGGCGCAAGGACTTTTTACATAATTCAAAGGTCGAGACTGTCGTATCTCATGAGCTGGACTGCTGTTGGGAACCAGTTGTTCAAAGGCTGATGGGCGTCCACCCACCAATTACGAGGGTGGCATCCTGTAATTGCTTGGAACCAGGTAACTTATGACGGTCTCTTATATAACAGGCCAAAGCAATCCAGAACAAACAATTGTAACTTCTTGGATCTGCCCAGAATCCACCCAACCTGTTCCTTTTTATAGTTGGTGACAAGCAATATATACTGCTTAAATCATATTCTGATTTCTTGTTTTATTACCCTTCTTACATAACACTTCCACTGCTCTAAAAAAAAAAGCCAAAAAGTCATCCTCCCTATGGCTTTCCTTTTCCTTGGAAACCTGGATAATGAGGTCATGTTCTGGTAATGTCTTTTCAGCTGCAGTGGGGCCCAAAACACGGAGACTTTAAAAAAAAAGGGAGAGAGAAGGTTTCCGTCTGGTGCACACCATACGTGCAATAAGGATTAAGTCTGTTTTCAAAAATAACAGAAATGAAAAAAGTTCTTTCCTATAGCAACTAGTGATTCCAATGAAGCTTGTGGATTGTTGCCAGTTGGGCTGACTGCTTCTGAATTCTGCAGCTGCATCTCCTTCCTTGATATTTTTTTTTTCTTTTTGAGGGGGGAGCATGAAGTTTTTGTAAAGCCACAATCCCTGCTGTGAGAGCACAGGAATCTGACTCAGTTTTAAAATTATCTGCAGAGGCCCAAACTACCTGCTCTGCACACACCAGGGAGTGAGAAACAGGGACTTTTCCGTGATGGTGCCATGAACATGGAACTCCCTCCCACTGAGGATTCACTCTGTGGCCTCTCTCACTGTATTTTCTTTTATTTCACAGGTTTATTTTATAGGCTACATACACAAACACGCCCCATTAAAAGCCCTGTCTGTTGCAACATATAAAAACCAAACGCCTCCTTAAATATCTGCTGTCGGAAAGCGCTCTCTGTCTCTCTCTCTGGCCATCTCCGTATTACACTGTTATAGTGCTATTATTCCACTTTGAACCTCCTATGGAATCCTGGGGTTTGCAGTTTAGGGAGGGGCCTTTAGACTTCTTAGCCGGAGAGCTCTTTGATCTCTCAGGAAACTACAAAGCCCAGAATTCCACAGGATGTTGGAAGTGGAACAATAGCGCTTTAACAGCGCGGTGTGGGAACGGCCTCTGTCTCACACACACCATTTTAGATTTTGTTTGCAAATTTTGGCAAGGTCACCTTTTCCACTGTTTTAAGAGCTGCAGCTTTGTCGCTTTACTGTTTTTAATTGTTGCAACGTCCTGCTTAACTCCTATTTGTTTTGTTGTTTTCCGTGGTCTGTCTTTCCATAAGCCACTTTACATACCATGCTGTAGGAAAGCTGAGTATGAAAAATAAGATAAATTAAAAGAAAATTCAGGGGATTTTTTCTTCTCTCCCAAGCCCTTCTTGCCCCCTGCCCCCTGGCACTGCAATGGTATTCTAGAATGACCTTCTTTTTTAGCCCTGATCAGAGATGGCTGCTTTGAAGTCAGTCTTTGTTCAGAGTTGGCTTCCTCCATCTTAGCCTTAGTAGGTCAAACTAGATTTTAGGAGAACGCAGATTCCCTACAATTAACCCATTTTATCTCCCACAAGGGGATTTCCATGGAGATGTGTGTCTGAGCACTTGCAAACTAACCATACGTTTAGCTTGTTGCATGCCTTCAAGTCGTTTCCGACTTATGGTGCCCCTAAGGATTATCACAGGGTTTTCTGGGGCTTTGAGGGTGTGATGTGCCCAAGATCACCCAGTGGGTTTCCATGACTGAGCAGGGAATCCATCCCTGGTCTCCAGAATCCAGAGCCCAATGCTCAAACCGTGCTGGCTCCATAGGTTTAGCTACCAATCACAGAACAAAGCACGCAAGATGCAGAGGTGAGGGCAACCACATGCTCTGACAGACATCTTTGACCACTGGAAGGTGCACTTCCTTTGCACACATATGGCAAAGGGTATTGTCTGCTCTGATCTAGAGACATCTCCACTGGATGCGTCTGTAATTTATAATAGTCAAAAGAGAGAACGTCAAAAAATGATTCATTGAAAAGCAGGGGGACTCCTGTAGCTGGAAGCTGAAGAATGAAACTGGCCATTTCCTACAGTATGGCTTTCTTGGTGATTTAATGAGAGGGAGACTTTTTGTCTTCCGTCTTAGGGATGCACACTTTTGTCTGAGCAGAAGCTAATACAGAACAGATTTTAACACCATGGCTAATTTCTTTCAAGCTGAACTAGCATTGGCCATTGTGAAATGGGCTAGCCATTGGCAAGCGCTTAAGCGGTTAATTGCAGGTTTCCTAAATCAACAGAGTATAGATAATTACAGGCTTGAAAGTATTGTTGTGAGCTGCAATTTATGCCGAAATTTTAATCTCGGTCTTTTGAAGCTATAAAGTACAAATCTTTTTAGGGGTTGTGTAAATATATGCAGATTTGGAGGGGGTGCGTCTTCTGGATAACGTACATAGAAGGCACAATGGGGTGGCCCATCAAACCCATTCTCTCTCCACGGTCTCTGTTATAAACATTACATTTGCCACTACAGGCCCAAATGAGTCCGGGATAAGTCCAGGCATTCTTAAGGTCTAAAATCATTGGCCTCGTGAATGGTTCACTCAGGTTGAAGAGGAGACATGTGAAACTCTTGAAAATGAAGCCGCTTCTTACACAACACAAGTGGGGAATGAACAAGACATGAGGCCGTTCCAGAAAGAGACTGTATTCCAAAATCTGAAATACTGAATGCTTCTGGTTCTGCACGTTTTGGCTAAGGGAGGCTCAACCTGTGTTTATTCATACCTGTGAATTGGAAAGTCTAGTGCAATCTCCTCTGCTTCATCAGGAATAAAGTAAGAACTGGCCTTGCTTGTCTTATAAATAATCCTTCGTCTAGGCTTTTGTTTTGTTTTTGTGAGTCAGGCCAGCCTCTCGGGAAGGCTTTTACACGTTGGAACAGAAGCCAGGTCTCCGTGTGTTGTCTTCCAGGTCATCAATGTGCCTGAAATGACTAATCTAGGCTAGTGAAGGCAGATGGGATGCTAACTTTTTTTCAGATGGAGGAAATATTAGTAATTTACACACTGTGTGGATACGTGCTTGTATGTGTGTGTGAGAGAGAGGAATCATCTTGAGGTCAGCAAATGAAAGAACTGCATTATCGGATAGGCCAGCTTCCAAGAAGATTTCTAATGTGGCTGGAAAACAACTTTTCTCTGAGAAGAGAATAGAACTCTGTTCACATAACGCTGGGTCTGGTCTGGAAAGGTCTGGAAGCCATGAAGCTCTATGAGGAGAGGCTTAGGTTGCTGGGTATGTTTAACCTGACAAAAAGAAGGTTAAGAGGACACAGGATAGCTGTGTTTAGATATTCGAAGGGATGTCATGTTGAAGATGGAGCAAGCTTATTTTCTGCTGCTCCAGAAGCTGGGACGTGGAGCAATGGATTCAAACGACAGGGAAAGAGATTCTACCTCACTTTCTAACAGTCAGAGCCATTCAACAGTGGAAAGGGCTGCCTGGGAGTGTGGTGGAGTTTCTTTCTTTGGAGACTTTTAAGCAGAGTCTGGATGGCCATTTGCTGAAGGTGCTTTGAGTGTTTGTTCCTGCATCGCCAGGGGGTGGACTTGATGGCCATAGTGGTCTCTTCCAACTCTATGATTATACGATTCAATGATTCTAACTCACTCCTTTTGCTGATTTGCCCATGGGATGCCAAGGCTTTTAAAGAGAACATATGATACTTACACCTAAGGATTTTCCATCATTCCATTGCAAATGCAACCTCCATACCTGGAAGAGTGAAACTGAGCCTTGACTGTTTTAGGCAAAGTAGCTAATTGAGTTGCAAGCTACACACTTAAAATGTCCCAGCAGGGAATCTCGTTCTCCTGGTCTTTTTGGCATCATTGTGACTGTTCGCTAAATATTAATGTCCGCGTCTCTTTCACTTAATGCTAGGCTGAACCAATAAGCCGTTGATAGTTGCTTCCCTCTTGCAGTTGATAACTTCTTACTATCCAAATGTTAATCTATCCCTCTCAACTAAAGTAGGATTTATTGGTTTCAGCTTCCAACCTGCCCTTCCCAAGAGGACAAGGAGGCTGATAAAATAAATTGAAACCACACACAAGTAAGATCATGATAGGCTGCTACTTTCCCCCCATTATCTCTTTTGACTCGGTGTTCTCGACATCATCCCAAAGAGGAAAGTCTTAGAACTTTTGGAGGAGGAATTCAAAGTCTGGCTTCCACAGATCTCTAAGGAAAGCAATTCTCCTTAGATGAGGCAACCGGCAAAAACTCTTTCCATCTCCAAAGCAGCTTTGTGCACGGATGATACAGCCAGCAAGGCAGAAGACATTAGATCCCAACCTCCTTGATCGTACACAGCGGTCAAAGAGAGAGGACGTTAATTATCCTTGATAAAACTATTGCAGCTCTATATTCCACTTCAGCTACAGGGACTCCACTCCTCTTATCCATGGTCTTGCTTTGTACAGTCTTGCTATGTGATATCTGGTGGTACGAAGCCTCTCTATGGTCCCTAAGGAACTAGAGGGCTACTTTTGGTGATGGTACCGGGTTCAATATTGTTTGTGGCTTCAGGTGTCCATGGAGGGTCTTGGAATGTATCCCCCGCAGATAAGGTTGGGGTTCTTCAAAGTTGGGGGACACATCCTCTGCTGTTTTTTCCCCCTAAGCCGGCTATCATTACAGGTAGGGTCGCCAGGTCCCAGAGCCTTGGCCATCTTCTCTCTCCTCAGGGAGAAGGAGAGGAATCTCAGGGCAAAAGCGCTGCCTTGAAAATTATGGCTCTAGGCATTTTCCCCATTTTTAGGCACAGTGGTTGTTTATTTGGTTTTTAATTGGCATTGTTGTTATGTGCCTTCAAGTCATTTCCAACTTACGGCAACTTTGAGGTGAACCTTTCATGGGGTTTTCTGGGGGCTGAGAGTATGTGATGTGCCCAAGGCCACCCACTGGGTTTCCATGGCTGAGCAGAGAATCGAACCCTGGTCTCTCCAGGGTCACCGTACAATGTTCAAACCACAACACCACGCTGGCATACTCTATGCAAACCTGGTTGATGCTTAATATATCCATTTTTTATGGAGGTATTTTTATTAAGTTTAAAAAGATGAAAGATAGAATAGCAAAAGAGAGAAAGAGTAAAATTAAGTTCAAAAACATATTAGATGTAATAGAACAGCGAAAGAGAAAAAGAATAAATGACATTATCTTTAACAAAGTATTTTCCAATAAGGAAAGAAAGAAAGAAAAAGTTCCAATCTGCATGTCAATAGTTATACATAGCAATCTTATCTCAGCCTTTCTAATTTCTCTACTACCAGTTCCTTCTCTTATCACTGAATTACTAATCATCAGATCACCTTATCTTTCCTCAAAAAGTCCGTAAGGTTTTTCCAGTCTCCAAGGAATCGTCCTAAAGGCCCGTCTTGAATTTTAAAAAGCCGCTTTCTCCATCTCAGCTGCCTCTTGTCTTGTCGGTGGTTGGTACTGCCAGATCTTTCCCTTTCTGAGCATACATCAGTCCTATGATTATATATTATATATATATTTCAGTGATTATATATTGCAATAATCTTCTGTGATCTTTTCTTAATTGCATGTCCCTAAGTCCCAAAAGCAAAAACTCAGGCTTCGTTTGGAGATTTCTTTTCAAAACCTTCTGCTTAATGTATTGGTCTTAATGATGCCAATATTCACTTCCCTAGGCCCCTAGACAATAAACTCATCTTAACATTTTGATATTTGTGTTTTTCCCCCCACTGTCGGAGCAATCCTGTGCCCCTAACCCTGGCCAATGTGTAGGGCCGATTGTATATCATACTGGCCCTCTTTATTACAACATAAACCAAAATTATTCGAGGTGGAACTTTTCTTCTCTCCATGCCTGTTGCAATAGTTTCTTCCTTCCTTTAGGCGATGTTAAAAAACTAGTTTCTTTTCTCCCTAAGCCTCTTCTCCATGAATATTTACCCTTAATGGAAAAGTTACTTATGCTTTTCTTTTTTTGCTGCTGCTTTTACATGGGAGGATTTTATCTGAATTCTTTCTTCGGAGATAAATATTCTGCTAACTCTTTTTTCCTTCCCCTTCTCCACGTTTTTGTTAAATTTGGCTGAAGGCAAAAAATGGTTAAGGAAACAAAAGGAATTCTCTTTTTACAAACATCTAGTTTGTCCAATCTCAACCGGGCTTCTGTGCAAAGGGGTTTTTTAGCAACGTTAAATTGGATTTTGAAGAGTCAGCTGATTCTAATAGCCTTTGCACACAAATAAAATAAAAATAAAAATAAAGAGTTGATCTGATTATTGTTTCGGTGCTTGGCGATGGGCTTATGTAATCGCTAATCTTGGCACTTCTTTATCTAAAGCAGATTACAAGACCACTGTCATTTTGGAGACAGGCATTAAACAGATTTAGTTAGTATTAAATAAGTTAACTTTAGCTTACTTGGAAAGGGATGCAGCGTGGGTTTACATCTCAAACTCTTGCTGTTCATAATATTTGTTTAGACATTGCAGGAATATGTCTGTACAATTCCCTTACAAAGTTTTTTTTTTAATCTCCCTTCAAACTGATTTATCAGTTTAACTAATTGTTGCAATACATTTGCATACTAAGAAGGCATCAAAATAAGTAACTTTCTGTGTTGTTGAAGTGTGACAACTTAATTGAATTTATTCTGGATTCACTTTTGCTGCTCTTTACAGTGGATTTTTCTGTGTTTTTCTTTTTTCCCTGGTATTGTGAGTCATATTAAGACAAAAGCAGGAGAAATAATTTGACAATTAGAAAATAGATAAAAGCTGCTATATCGTCTTGCAGTAACAAACCAAACACACAGACCTAAACCCAGCGGCTAGCATTAGCTAAATTTGTTGTTGTGTGCCTCAAGTTGTTTCCAAATAATAATAATTCTTCCTCCTCATCTTCATCATCATATTTATTACCCACCTCTCCCCAAGGCTCAAAGTGGGATGCAACTTAGATTAAAATACAACTAAAAACACATAAAACCATCTAAAATACTTCCATTTAAAATTCATAGTTAAACATTGACTAGGGAGGCCTGCCAGAAGAGATGAGTCTTTAGTACTTTTTAAAATCCAGGTAGTATCTTTAGGTATCAAATCTCTTCCAGAAGGTCATTCCACAATCTAGGGATGGCTGATGAAAACATCCTTACGGCAAACCTAAGGCAAACCTATCATGGGGTTTTCTTGGCAAGATTTGTTCAGTGTGGGTTTGCCTTTGATGTCTGAGGCTGAGATAGTGTGACTTTCCTAGGTCACCCAGTGAGTTTCCATGCTTGATCAGGGATTCGAATCCTGCTCTCCAGAATTGTGGTCCAATGCTCACACCACTACAGCCACTGAATTTAGGCATAAGAAAATACCACTGCAACTAATTTTGAGTAGCTGTCCATTATGTTACAGGTGCATAACCAGAACCCCACTGATTCAGCCCAGAGCTTGTCATGGTACTTTTTTAGGAACTCCCAGAATTTTCTGTCCAGCACGGCCACTGGTTGTTGTCAGTAGGAGTTGTTATTTTAAAAAGTAATCCTTCTGGCCAAAGGTCTCGTCCAGCAGCTTGTTCCCAATAGCAGCAAACTAAATACCCCTGGGATCAATGAATAAGTAAAGCAGGACGGAAAGTGGGTTCCACCAAAGCTACCTTGCAGCTGGTCTGAACATGGAGGATGGGTTTAGCGGAGGCTAAATGTGTGTCAGAGGCTTTGATGGATCCGTTCTTGAGTTTGTAGTTGTATCAGTTGCTCTTTCAACTGCAGGAAACTAAGGCTGTTTCCGCACTGGAGTGTTATAGCACTATGAGTCCACTTGCAACATCCTATGGAATCCTGGGGTTTGCAGTTTAGGGATGACCCTTGAAGGCCATCCTCAAAGGCCCCTTCCTAAACTGCAAACCCCAGGATTCCATACGATGTTGAAAGTGGAATCATAGCACTATAACACTCTAGTGCGGAAGCAGCCTAAGTGTGTAGTGGGATGGCAAAGTTATGTCCTGGATGGGGCATTTCCCAGCTATAATCACAATAGAGCTGTTGTTGTTGTATGCCTTCAAGTTGTTTCCAACTTATGGCAAGCCTATCATAAGATTTTCTGGGGCTGAAAGTGTGTGATGCACCCAAGGTCACCCAGTGAGTTTCCATGGCCAAGCAGGGAACGAAACCCTTGTCTCCAGGGTTGGAATCCAACTTAGGCTCCCTTAGGGTTGCAATATCGCCAGGATTTCCCTGGTCTCCATGGTTGGAATCCAATATAGTGTTGCCATGTCACCAGGTTTTCTGGGACTGAGAGTGTGTGATCCACCCAAGGTCACCCAGTGGGTTTCCATGACCAAACGGAGAACCAAGTCCTGATTTCCAGTGTAGTCCAGTGCTCAAACCACTACACTGCACTGTCTCTAGAGAGCTGCCATTAGAACACCTCATTTTGACACACATGTTCACACACACACACCCCTTCTCCAGCGTGTTCATTTTTTAGGAGCTGCTCCTGCTTTGCTTCATTGGTGGAAGTTCATGGTTCATTAGGAGTTCATCTTTGCAACTTGACTCTCTCAGTCTTTTGCCTTTCCACTTAAGAGTTGATCCAATTGAAGATGTCATCTTAGCTTCCTCTGATTGACCATTCCCGTCAATTTTAATGGCTGAAGCTTAACTTTACAAGCTGCAACCTGCAGTTAGCTGAGGAATGAAAAAAAAAATCCCCTTTGGTGGTTTTAACGGCTGTGTGTGAACGACACAGAACAAGAGGGCGAGAGGAGGAAGAAGCTAATCTGAAAGTGGCCGAGGTCTTTGAGAAATGCTTATGGGCACATTTACTCTCGTCCAGCCCTTGTAATATTGCCCGCTCCTGGCTTTAAAACATTACGGGTGATCCACTTGAACAATATTATTTCCAGTCCTGCTTCTGTGCAACCTTGTTTGAGCATCAATACGTTCAGGAATTCCCAAAGCCTTAAGGCACTCTTCTTCTTCCTAAGATGAAATTTTTGCTTGAAGAGCTTTTGGCTTTAAGCAGCAGAGGGGTGATTCATTGAGTTGCTTTAGAACTGTTTTGAATTATTGGATGGAGGAAGCACCTGGTGATAGAAGTGGCTTCCTGTAGAACCGAAGGGGTGGGAAGGGACGCAAGAGAGGGGAGCAAAGCTGGAGCAAAGGAGGTCTTCACCAGCGTGAAGGAGCAGGAATGGAGCTGCCCAATAGTCCTCCTCTTTTCCCAAAGCCACCCTTAGTGTATGTGTATGCTCAGGCATGCTGGATCTCACAAGAAGAGTTGCTCATTCAAAATATGGGCTGGAGTTCTGATAAGAAGGGTCTTGACAAGCTGGAAGGTCTCCAGAGGAGGGCAACCAAAATGGTAAAAGGCCTGGAAACCATGAAACCAATGGCTTAGGGAGCTGGGGATGTTTAGCCTGGAGAAGAGAAGGTTAAGAAGGGACAGGATAGCCATGTTTACATATTTGGTCAGACCCCACTTAACATAAGGAAGAACTTCCTGATACTTGGAGCAGTTTGGCAGATAGCCATGTTTAAATATTTGAAATCATATCATGTGAAAGATGGAGCAAACTTGTTTTCTGCTGCTCCAGCGACCAGGCCATGGAGCAGTGGATTCAGACTACAAGAAAAGAGACTCCACCTAAAGATTAGGAAGAACTTCCTGAGCAGTTTGACAGTGGAATATGCTGCTGCCTCCATGGAGTGTGGTGGAGTCTTCTCCTCCTTTGGAGGTTTTGGAACCAAGGTTGGATGGCCATCTGTCAAAGGGAGGGCTTGGATGGTGTCTTCCTGCAGGACAGAAGGGGGTTGGACTGGATGACCCCTGGGGTCTCTTCTAACTCTATGACTCTATGATTTTAGGTGCTCCAAGGGACACAGGTTCATCTGCGTCCTCCCTTTTCGTTTCTCTAGCTAGTGAGATAAAGAGCCATGCTGCTTGTAATAATGGAGAACATAGGTAGCTAGCCTTCTGTTGGTAGCTGAGGATGTTTTTTTTATTCCAACCCAATTTTAGAACTAAAGTTTTGCTGCTGTTGTATGTTTAAAGGAAGGGCCTTTTAAGATGATCCTGTACTCTTTTAAATTACACTGTACTGTTTTAAATTATACTGTTTTAAACTGCTTTGCAAGTGTATGTTTTAAATTGTTTTAATATGGTTAACAGCGTGATTCTATTTTAATGTTGACATTTTGTATGTCTTTAACTATGTCATTGTCATTTCAGTTTGTTGGTTTATATAATTTTTATTAGCATTTTTTCCCCAAATACAATAAAAACTGCAAATACAAAGAAAAGCGAGAAAGAAGAATAGACAGAAAAGGATAAAATACATAGAAATACAGAAAAAAATGGGAAGGCAAGAAGAAAACGAAAGGTGACTTTTGTGGACATAAACCCATTTCTTCAGATGCAGCAGAGAGTGATTTTGAAGCCTCAGGTCTAAAGCATATTTATACAGCTGTGGGAGTGGGCTATTTATTTATTCATTTATTTAGAGTATTTACACTCCACCCTCCAGCCAAAAAGGCTGAGAAAGCAGATTACAAATTGTTAATTTGACAGTTCCCTGCCCTAAGGCTTACGATCTAAATGAAAGGTAAGGAAAAAGGGAATTACGGTGGGGACAGAGAATGTGTCCAGCAGTTTCTACCTCTTCTCTTCTCCATGGCCAGGGCAGCGACAGTTGGAATGGTTGCAGGGATTGTAATGGGACCCAGAAAGCTGCAAATTTTGTCCCTTGCCCTCATTTTTCAAAGGGATAACAGGTCTTTCAGATCTTTACAGTGGTCAATTGACATGGATGTGTGAGAGCAATAAATCTGTTTTGTTCTTGTGTGCCTTGGAGTCATTTCTGAGTTACAGCAACCCTCAAGAGAACTTATCATGGGGTTTTCTGGGGGCTGAGAGAGTGTGACACACCCAAGGTCAGTCAGGGTCAGGATTTGTAGCCCCTGCCATGGGAAATGAACAAGATTTGTTGGATGTGGATTGAACCAATATATTTAGCCATTGTAGAAGTAGTTATGTATCGCTGTTAAGCTTTGCTATAATTGCTACGAAGTACTGGTAATTGATTATTGCAACAATATATCTGTGCTAGGGATTGTCTGGGCTTGTTGCAAAGTATCTATTGCTAATTGCTTTTTTGCCTATTGCTAAAATATATCGGTTGAAAGAGAGGAAGAATAGATACGAAAGTCTAGCCTGGAAAGGTTCGCCATTTTGAGAAATTGGCCTTTGCAAGATAAGGAGCAAGAAATATGTGCACGGGTCAAACTGGTCAAGGATTGAGGGAGGTTTGAAAGAGGCACATGTCTGGGAACTGTCTGGGAGGTGATGTGATGCATAGATTTATAACACTCGCCAGTGAGTCGTTGTGCTCCTAGATTTTGGAATGGTTGCTTATAAAAGATATAAGCTACGTGCATACTTTAGTCTCAGCAACTTCGGTGGAAGTGTACTGTGTTGCTCATAACTATACAAATCAAGTATTGCCTACCTGAACTTTGTGGAGTGTGGGTTATACAGTGCATGACACCCAGCGGGTGAGTGGGGAATTGAACCCGGGTCTCCATAATTGTAATCCAATGCTCAAACCACTAGAACACGCTGGCTCTAATAAATTGGCTTTCCAAAAGTCAGTTTTCCCCTTTAGTGTCTGCTCTCTGTTGGCTGCAGTGACATCTAATGGCCACGGCCAGCATTTGCCACCCCTTCCTTCCTGATTTGGGGGAAATCTCTGTAGCATTCTCCTTCTGCGTTCTTGACAATGTGAGGTTGTTATCGCTCAGCTAGTACATACCTATCTCATCCTCTGACTAAGCTGTCCAACACCTGCATTAGTTCTGGAAAGATTAGATCCCGTGACTGGTAATATCGAAGATGGGCTGTGATGGAGCTCTTAGAGTATCAGCTGAAAACAATCTGAAAAGCATCTTGCTAGCTGTGAGGGGATTGGCGCTTTTGAAAGTCTGCCAGGGAAAATCGGAAAAGGTCCTTTTTGTCCTCTCGAAAGTCCTAAATCGCACACCCTGGGGTTTTTCATTGATGTCAGAACCTTTCTGTGGATGTCGAGGGGATAGAAGCTGCCCGGAGACTTGGGGCCTTTCTGCACTACCCTGTTGTAGTGCTATCATTCCACCTTCAACATCCTAGAGAATCCTGGGATTTGCAATTTAAAGAGGGGCATTTCTCAGCCAGATTGCTCTTTGGCCGCAGTAAACTACAAACCCCAGAATTCCATAGGAGGTTAAAAGTGGAATAATAGTACTAAACAGTCTAGTGTGGAAAGCCCCAAGGACACAATGGCTTCAGATGACAGGAAAAGAGATTCTACCTGAACATTAGGAAGGGCTTCCTGACAGTAAGAGCAATTCAACGATAGTGGTGGATTTGGCAGCAACAGCAGGAAATTTTTATGGATTTGTATCTGTTTGTGTGGATATTTCCCTGGGTGCTTGTGTTCTGTCCACCTTGTTCTTTTGAATGAGCTGATTATTGTATCTCCAGTGAAAGCCCCTCGATACGGCGTGCCTTTCAAGCAATGAACGCCGTTGTTTTTAAAGGAACCGGTTGCGGCACAAGCTGAGTCGTTCCGTCCTTGTAAAAACTGAAATGTCATCTCTCTCAGGAATCAGAAGTCCCAGCTAGCGTGGCCAACGGTCAGAGATTATGGAAGCTGAAGCCTGAAACATCTGGAGGGCCGAAGGTCTTGAACCAACCGTCTAAATAAAGCAGCAAATAAGCAAGTAATTAGTACTGGTGCTCTCTTTCCCTTCTGGAAGGAACATCTGTCATTTTCAAATCACCCCTGCCACATTTCAGGATGTGTTCCCGCTGAGTGAGATTCTAACTCTTTCCAAAGTTTATACTTCATCCTTCGAAATGCATTTCTTTCACCTTGCATGAATGGCAAATGGCCAGGGAAAAAAAAATTGCCATCATTAATATGGGTGTTTCTGACGGGGGACTTCGCCTTTCCAAAGCTGTTTGAACAGATGTTTGCCTCCGCTGCCGGAGAACAATGGTTCTGTGAAAATATCTTGTAAGGCCAGAAGTTGATGCACTGCCAGCCACATTATTTCCTCTTGGGAAGACAACCTTGCCACGAGGGAAGAGGTTCCCTTCCTGCCAGTATTCCTCTGTGTCACAGTTGGTGAGAGAGGATTATTTATTAAGTACCTGATATTGCACTTTGTGCTTTTCAGAGAAGTCCTGCCTGCTCATGGCTCACTTTGCAATGTAATCCTGTCAAAATACAGCTGTCGACATGGGGCCGTATGCTTTTTAGCAGCGCTGATCCAAAATGGGCTCCGTGGACTCGTGCCGATCCGTGAGCTCTCAGCTGTTGGTTTGCAGCAAGTTTCTAGGAAAGGAAAAGCTGTACAGGAAGCCTCTCCTTTTCAATGCCCCTCTCTCTGACGGCTCACTCTTTTGAAGCTTCCAAATTAAAGGACAAATTCCATTAATTCAGTGGAGGTTCTGCTTTTTCATCAGATCTTCTTGCCTACAGAGGCTCACTTGGAACTGTTTGCATTCATGTTCTGCTTGCAAAGGAAGCTGGGAGGGAAAAAAGAGGCGCTAGTTGGACTGCAAGCCTGGAAACCAGAGTTCAATTCTTTGCTTGGCGGTGGAAACTCACTGGGTGACCTTGGACACATCACACTCTCTCAGCCCCAGAAACACACATGATAGTTTTTCCGTAGAGTCACCATAAATTGAAAAAAAACTTGAAGGCACACAACAGCGACAATAGTCTTTTCTTACAAATTATGCCATTTAATGATATGTCCAAAAGTACGACAGCTTCAGTTTGGTCATTTTGGCTTCTGGCGAGAGTTCAGGCTTCATTTACTCTGGTACCCATTTCTTTGTCTTTTGGGTGGTCTGTAGAACTCTCTTCCAACCCAACCAAATGAGTTTTATTTTCTTTCTGTCAGATTTCTTCACCGTTCAACATTCACAGCTGTACATAGCTGCAGACTGCTAAACTTCCGTAATATTTATGCATGGATGGAAGATGGCTGCAGTAGAAATGGCTTGCATCTTTGTAGGGATTCCCTCCCCCCCCCGCCACACGCACACTTGGAGAAATGGGTGTCTAGGAGCTTCTCGGGACCTAAATGTTGTTGAGTGCCTCGGATGATTTAGGCTCATCATCCTGAGTTATTTTAGGATGCCTAGGAAAGCAAATTATTTAGGTAATGGAGCTGAAAATGCATCGGGATTATAATGTCGTACAGTCAGATAACTCCTTGCCTCATTCAGCCGGGTTGCATTGCTTCAAATATGTGCCATTGTTGTTTGTCCTGCTACATATGTATGAGTGTCACTGACTATGTATGACTGCACGTTTAATCAATAGACCTAGAAGGAGCGACAGCAGTCGTCTCTAACACAAATTATTGACTTTTTCTTTTTAAGCGTAGCATTTTCTGCTTTTTACAGGGAGAGAGTTTATCTTACTGACCCGTCCGAGACGTATACAAGTGTTGCTTTCAAGCAGATGAACACAGAGGCTTTTTTAATTGCAGAAGCTGCTGTTTTTTTGGCTGGCCAGACCAATACTTTTTCAAAGAGTTGCCAAATTTATCTCATTCCTTACTTGTTGCTACCAGCTCTGTTCTCACGAGTGACCTTCTCTTATTAGATGTTCTGAGCTATTCAGTTTTCTCTTTCCCTGGGCTGTAGTGTTGGATTAGGTCTCGGGGAGACCAGGGCTTGAATCCCCTACTCAACCATGGAAGGCCATTGGGTGAGCCTGGGCGAGTCACACCGTCTCAGCCTCAGAGGAAGGCAGTTGCAAACCATTTCTGCATTCTCAAGAAAATTCTGGGATGGGGTTGCCATGAGTCCGGAGTGTGCTTGAAGAAGAGAGAGATAGGGTGGTGTAGCAGTTTGGATGCTGAATTAGGACTATGCGAAACCAGATTTTGAATCCCTGAAATTCGGTAATCCACACTTTCTTGGCCTTTGAGTAGATCTTGGCAAGAAAATCCTATCGTAGAGTTGCTGCAAGTTGGAATTGACTTGCAGATAGATAACCACCAACAACAAAAATTTCAGTCCAGCCCAAATCCTTGCAACAGTGTGGTGGCTTTTCCTCAACTCTTTTTTATTAAAAATTATTAAAACAAACCAAAAGGGGAATAAATTAAAGTGAAAAGGGGGAAAAATAAGTATAATGTAATATCAAGTTCAACTTTCGTAATCTGTTACATATATATATATATATACACACACACACACACATATACTTTACATCATAACTTGATATATAATGTATTGATGATATTCAAGTCAAATAAGTGTGATAAAGAATTTTCTAAAGAAGTGAATTAGAGAAGGGAAAAAGCCCTCTCCTACAACTTCCCGCTTACAGGCCTTTTATGGTGGATTTTTAATATAGAATCAGGCTTGAGCAGCTGTGACCTTCCAGATGTTTTGGTCCTGCAACTCCCATCGTCCTTGCCAGCAAAGCCAGTGGCAAAGCACCCTGCAAGTTGGAAGAGGAAAACATCGGGAAGGCCTCGGTACAGCTCATGCCGCGCTCTGGTATTTGGTTCCTCATTCCACCGTCCTCGCTTTCTGACATGGCCGGTGGGTCTTACATAACCACCCGCCCTGCTGCGTCCATTTAAGCATATGATTAGCTGAAAGCGTAAATAAAATTAGGTGCATAGTTGAAGTGCGTGATTAAGTGCTTTCCAGGAGTGGAGCCAAATCTGGCAGCATTTTTTTTTATGAGACGCTCTTTTGTTCCATGCTGGCTGGCCGGCCGGCTGGCCAGAGTTGCTAGGCATGCGCTGGTAAGGCATCTGAGCCCTCTTGCTCGGTTGTGCACCAGCAAGAAAGAAAGAAGAAGAAAAAAGTCACAATGCTCTCAAAAGACAGCCCGGATTTTACACTGAAGGATGCTGAACCCTCTGCAGCTGTCGAGTGCATTTACCTGCTCTTGTAACTCCCTTGTTAAAACAGATCCGCCAACTACCAGTTCGTTTCTTGGCACAATTCAGAGTGCTGGTTGTGACCTATCAAGCCCTGTATGGCTGAGGTCTGGACTGTTTGGAAAGACCGTGGCCATTTCCGCCTTAGAGGCACCTCCCTAAACTGCAGACCTCAGGATTCCATAGGATGTTGAAAGTGGAATGATATGAAATGGCCCATATCTCCCCATACAGACTTTCCAAAGTTTTAGGTCCTGTAGGAGAATGTTTCTCTTGGTCCCCCACAAGCTCTTTTGGTGAGGACATGGGAGACAGGGCCTTTTCCGTGGCTGCTCCCACCCTCTGGAGCTCCTTTCCATGGGAAACCAGGCGGTCCCCTTCCCTGCTTTCCTTTTGCTTTCTTGTTTTAGCAGATTTTTAATGGGTAAAGCTGGAACTATCATTGCGGCTAATTCTAAATCAAAACCTGATTATTATCCTGTTACACATAATTTGGAAAATGTAACTGTTAGTGAAATGATTCAGCCGTGCTCTTCTGCAACCTCAGCCGGATAGACTGGGTGCTCTGACTCTACCCAGTCATAATGAAACAAAAGCTGGAAATCTGTGAGTGTGGTTATCTATGCTGTGCTTTTTCTTTTTCTTTTTCTTTTTCTTTTTCTTTTTCCAGCAGACAATGAAGTTCTCACTGCGCCTTGTTTGCATATGAGCAAGTGCTTGTTTGCATGCCAAAGATGAAAGCAATCAGTCGGGGAACACTCCTGATTTCCCCCGCCCCTGGGAATGAGCATACCTTGCAAACAAGCAGTTTTGCATTCCTCAGACCCACCAACTATAGTTGCCCCAATGAGGCAAAGGGAAAATGCATAGGGGGGGCAGATGTTTTAATTAGAAGACTTGTACCCAAGGGGAGCCTAGAGTTGGGTGGGATGGGGGAAGAACCCCAGCAAACCTGCCTTGGAAGAAAGGCCCCAACTTTACAAGTTGCAAGCAGCAAGGCCAGGTTTCTGTACGTGACAACCCGCACGTTGTCAGAAATGCACAGTTGATTTTGGATCGCTGGATAAACTTGGGAAGGTGGAAGACAGGCACTGCAAATAGAAGCTCAGGAGAGAATCTTCTCTCTGGTTGATCCTGAGCTGAGGAACTCCCTGCCACAGGAAATCTTGGTTGGTCTCCTCCCTGCTCTCTTTCCACCAGCAGGTGAAGACATTTTTATTTAGCCAGGCTTTTGAATTTTGAATTTTGATTATGGAGAGGTAAGAGAGGCAGTGTAGTATAGTGGTTTGAGTGTTGGGTTCGATTCCCCGCTTGGCCATGGAAACCCACTGGGTGGCCTTAGGCATGTCACACCCTCTCAGCCCCAGAAAAATCCATGATAGATTCTCTTTAGGGTTGCCAGAAGTCAGAAGTGACTTGAAGGCACACAACAACAACAAAGTGTAGTGTGCTGTTTTATCCTTTTTATCTTTTATTGAAACTGTGTTTTAAATATTTTAAGTGTTTTTACTGTCTTTAAGCATGTTTTAATAATAGCGATATTTAATTCCTTTATAACTTTTTGTGAGTTAATGTTTTAACAGTGTCTTTCTAAAATATCATAGGCCTCCCATTTGGGAGAAAGGCAGGAGGTAAATGAAACAAACAAATAAATAATAAAACATTGTGACAGCTGCCAGCAATCAGCTGGGGGCGGAGGGACAGCTTTGGCGTTGAGATGGTCCGTCCCGTGTTCCTTTGCCCTGCGATGCCTCAAGGGATGGGGGGCATCTCTCTGTTCTCCTCTCAGCAAAAGATTCTGCCTGATTCCTCCTTCCCAGCGAGAATGAACGTTTTTGGGGTCTTTCCGCACTACACTGATTATAGTGCATTTATTCCACTTTCAACCTCCTGTGGAATTCTGGGGTTTGTAGTTTCCTGAGGTCCAAGAGCTCACTGGCTGAGAATTCTAAGCGCCGCTCCCTGAACTGCAAATCCCAGGATTCCATCGGAGGTTGAAAGTGGAATAAATGCACTATAACAGTGTAGTGCGGAAATGGCCTTGATGGCAGCAAAGGAGAGCCAAGGAGAGACGCTCGAGACACAAGGCAGGTTAATGGAATAATACCGACTTAGAGACAAGAAGATGAGGAAGACAGGATAAGATGATTCAATATATATAATCATATTAGGAAATCTATGTATTTTAGGGATGTAACATTAATTATGTATTTATTACATATTGTGTAATTGATATGATATTGACAAGGTATTGGTAATGTGTAGATTGGAGTGGTCTACTCAGTAAAATTCCTTTTGGAAGAAAAAGAAAGAGAGACTGTTGCGGGGAAGGCAAAAGTCCTGCAGCCAACACAATTATCTGTGACCTAACTTTGTCTTTTTCAAATTTAATATTTTAAAAGTGAAATAGGACCGCTGTGTCTCTGCTGCTTCATCCACTAAATTTGTTGGTGTGTGCCTTCAGGTTGTTTCTGACTTATGGCAACCCAAAAGGTGGACCTATGGTGGGGTTTTCTTGGTAAGCTTTGTTCAGAGGGGGCTTTGCTATTGGCTGCCTCTGAGGCTGAGAGAGTGTGACTGGCGCAAGGTCGCCCAGTGGGTTTCCACACCTGGATAGGGATTCAGACCTTGGTCTGCAGACTCGTAGCCTAGTGCTCAAATCACTTCATCGTTTGGGCACTAAATTTGCCACCTGTTTTATTCTGACGAGCATTGGGTGGATTCGATCTCGGCCGAGAAAACGGTTGTGCCATTCTGCGGCAAAACAGGTAATGGCGCACACTCGTGGTGGCTTGTAAACCAAAGCTATGGTGGAGAAGATACTGGAATGCGCCGTGCTGAGCGTGAGCATCTTGCCTTGTTGGGATTATATTTGGGCCTCTTCTTATTTTTCTGGTCATGCTTTTAGGAAGTTATTTTACTGAGAGGGGGCAAGACAGTATTTTTCTTGGTTTTTTTTAATGAGCTACCTCTGATATTTTGGGTTTTCTGCTGTCTGCATTGTCTTGAACTATGGCTTTTCTCCCGCCTTTGGCCATAGTCAGCACTCTTGGGTCCAACATCTCTTGGTTTTGAAACGCTACATCTGACAACGTTGTGAGTTTTTTTTTAAAAAAAACACCTTCTCAAATGACCCATTTTAATAACCTGAAAGCTATTATATAACAAGCAGCCATAAATTAGTACAAGGCCCTGGGGGAACCCTCACAGTTCAGCAATGAATAGTTAATGCGGTAGAGTGTTGAGCAGGTTATTAGTTTTCGCTGTACAAATGCTGGTCGGGGAATGCTTTTTTAAAAAATTTTTATAAGGTGTTTAAAAGAAAATATAATTAACTGGTTGTGTGCTTCTGTTGCAGCTCAAATTGAAATTATTCCATGCAAGATCTGTGGAGACAAATCATCAGGAATCCATTATGGTGTCATTACCTGTGAGGGCTGCAAGGTAAGCTTTTTAAAACCTACATATGCACAATGTATTCCCCCCCAACACACACACATAGACACATATTATTGGGGAAAGGGTGTTTCTTCTAGATGCAAAAATAGATTTTGCACCCAGTTAGGATGGTTAAATGCAATAGGTACCATCAACCAGTTTTAAAATATTTGGCTGCATTTTCTCCCCTGAATGGTGTTTGCCCAAATTTGTGCTTGTTCTTAAATCTGAACCCATTCACTCAACTCCCTTGAATATTGACTGTTTAATTGTATGGATACCAGGGTTGCCAAGTTGAATTGCAATAGGGCTCCTGTATCTTTAGTTAACAGATTCTGCAGGAGAAAGACGTAGCATAAAGTTCTACCAAGTGGAACTATGCAACATCTCCTTCATCCCCTCCAAACCCATCTTTGAGCTGCAACATCCCCACGACACAACCAGCTGGTGGAGAGCAGGCGTGTGTTTGTGGGCATTTCCGCATTAGACTGTTACAGTGCTATTATTCCGCTTTCAACATCTTACGGGATCCTGGGGTTTGCAGTTGAGGGAGGGCCCTTTAGGATTCTCATCCAGAGAGCTCTTTGGCCTCAGGAAACTACAAACCCCAGAACTCCACAGGAGGTTGAAAGTGGAATAATAGCACTATGACAGTGTAGTGCGGAAATGGCCCATGTGGCTCTGTGGATTTGGGTCCCTGTGGCTCCTTTCCCAATATGTGGTGGGCTTATAAGAAGGAGAAAAGTTATTGGCCAAGGATTTACAAATTCAAAAAACTTTAAAAGTAGATTGTGTAAAGTCACCAGAATTTTATTTTATTTTTTATTTTTTTTGCTAGATATTATAAATAAGGAGTTGGAAGGTAGATATGGACTCCTTCTTTGATATATGGTAACAGCTGCAAGAATACGATTTGCTCAAACCTGGAAGCGACCAAAAACAGAAGATTGGATTGTTAAGGTTGCTGACTTATTCAAAATGGCCAAATTAATACGTGTCTTAAATGATGAGAAGGTTCCCCCCCCCCAAAAAAAGTTTGGGAACTATTTGTGCACTTTCCAAGCAATAAGAAATCGAACAATGCAATTACTAGAAGGTAGTGTGGTTGGATTTGTAATGATAGGTCAACATATTTTCCATCATTTTGTCTTCTCTCTTTCATTACGGTTAGTTTTGGGACAAGGGGGTCAGAACCCGTTTGTGTTTTTAATAAGTTAGTGCTTAATTAGTAAGTTATTGATCTGGTGAGTAGTGTTTAGTGTTTTACATTTAGTGTTCAAGTATTATGGGTTTTAGTTTTAGCTGAAGTTAAAAATGTCAACTTGTGTTTATGTTATTGTGTGTTGAAAATCCATTAATAAATATATGAAAGGAAGGGCCACAGGTATTTCTAAACCTTCTCTTTTAGCTATTAGAGTTAGAAGGAGAAAGTGTGTATTTTGATTAGTTGATGGATTGATTCCAGGAGGTTGTGCAAGCTCACCTTCTCCCACCTCCCCAATGCTGGTGGGACCCCCTGATGGGGGTCAGAGAAAGAAGGGGAAGAGCTAACTGGGGTTCTCCTACTGTCCCCCTTTGCAAATCCCATTACATATCGAGAACATCTGGATAGGTCTAGAGACAAAGGCTAATTCAGGCCCTTTCCTGTAAAGATTTTCCTCCCTTGGGATTTTGTTTAATTAAAGGAACCTACTTTTAAATTCCAGGATGTCTCTGCCTAGGAATAAAACTCAGTCAAAGCAATTTTTTAAAAGAGTTTTAACCTTCCAGCAAGCTTCTGCTGCTGGTATTTTAAAATAATCTGGACTCTTCTCCCCTCAGAGCAAACACGAGGAGGAAGGTGAGCTTCATGGTCTGGGGCCACCATCTCCTCCAGCTGTGGTTCTTGCTCTAAATCTGGGGGATTATTCACACTGCACAGGTATAGCGCTGTGATTCCACTCTAGCTGCCATGGCAACACTCAGTGGTATCCTGGGATTTGCAGTTTGGGGAAGGGCATGTGGAGTCCCCAGCCAGAGATCTCTAGTGCTTCGCCAAACTGCCAATCCCAGGATTCCGTGAGATGTCGGGATGGCACTTAGAAAGCAGGTTCATGGTGCTAAACTTAGGACGTGAATGTGGAACTTTCGGAAGTGTGGAACCTTTGGAAGAAAAGTGGGCGCAGTCAGTTACAGGCAAATCTCTTTCTTGAAGAAATTTGTCTTAGGACCTGAGTACCTGAAGCCTGGGAATCCAGAAATTTGGGATCCAGAAAGCCAGAATCTGAGATCTAGATGAGATTAGCCACCCTGTTTGCTTGCTTTTTAACTGATATAACAAGACCTATTATTTTCCAAGAATTTTCATGCATGATTGGTGGGTCTCTTGCCAGAAGAAAGGTGGGGGTATACATTAAATAAATAAAATGGCTTTTTTTTAAATTGCTTTGCTTTTTCCTAGTTTCATACGACACAATTTGTCCTTTTTCACATGTAGTACTGCTGAGCATGTATCCTCCGTCCTATATCTGTGCATTTATTTTTGGGGGCCTAAATGTAGAATTTTGCATTTCATTTTATTGAATTTCATTTTATTATTTTCTCCCCAGTTTTCCAATTTATCTGGTCATTTTCTTCCCATCTTATGACATGCTAGCCACCCCTTCCAGTTTTGTATCATCTGCAAACTTGATGCAGGATTCCCAACATCCCATCACCTAAGTCACTGAAAAAAGAGTTGCAGAGGGAGGTAGGGAAAACTTTTTTTAAAAAAAATGAAAGCCAGGAGTTCTGTTCATCCCAAAAATGAAAGCCAGGAGAGGCCAGGCCCATCACATTTTCAAGTCTTGTGTTCCACGGAGTTCTCACCTTGGAATTTGCTTCCCTCCATGACACGCCTCGAATTCCTTTGTGCGGACAAGTTTTATGGAAGCCATTCTGGCTCCAAATGTGATCCAAGCCAACAGAAATCACTAATGTTTTAACATGCTTATTCACTCCCAGAAAAAAAGCTAGGCTTGCAATTTGTTTCAACCCAGAATTGCTTCAGTAATTTTTGAAGATGTTTGTCACTCTTTGCAAATACTGGGATGTTGTTCCCTTGCAACTGAGTCTATTAAAGAGACTGGTGTGGCAGAAAATAACGGTGCTTTCTTCAGGTCTGGAATTATTGCAGTGGTGGGATATGTTTACTTTCCATCTTCTGTTTGAATTGAAGCGTTGCATGCTATGTGTATTTCAGGTGCTGGTGCCTGAGTTTCAAAACAGTCCTTCCAACACACCCTCGGAACTTATTTGTAGCACAATAACTGCCCACAGTCCTTGAGTTACTTTTAGACCTACACGTTCTCTGGGGATGTGGCAGCTCTTTGATAGAGATTTGAAGTGGTAAAATGGGTTCTGGAAATGCAGGAATGAAAATCATCTGGGCCTCTAGCTGTTGTTGGACAGGAAGTCTCAGCAGCCTTAGCCAGTGGTGAGGAGTGATGGAAACTGAGGTTCAGTAACATCATAGGCAAAGCAATGCAAAAAAAAAAAAAAAAAAAAAAAAAATTGGGTCTGGGGGATTTGGGGCTTTTGGGGGCAGGCCAAACTTTGCCCACCCCTAGACTAAAGGCTTTCTCTCTGTGCTTTCCTAAAGCTCTTCTCAGGTCCCCCATTTCTCCAGGAGTTTTGCTGCCTTTTCTAGGTGCTCTCCGAACGGGAGTGTTGCAAGGGCAGCTGATGGCTCCCATATCAGAGAGGCGGTGAATCCATTCTGGGGTTCAGCCCATTAGTTCATTTTATTAAAAATCATTTTTATTGCATAAAATCTACATAAAATAAAAACTGAGTAACACATATAACAAAGAAGAAGCTACAAACAAAGAAAAAGTGAACACAAAAACCTACCACATTCCACCACACTCCTCCCAAATGCTACCTGTACACATAACAAAAACGACAATTAACAAAATAGGAAAAGGCGGTGGGGGGGACCTTTTCTGCAGATATATTTTAACTTCATCTGTATTTTTGACTCACATTAATTGAGAAAAAAAGGAACAGCAGCGTCAAATCACTCTTATATTTCAAAAAGTCAGCGAGGGCTTTCCGGTACTTCAACAACATTGTTAGTGATTTTTCTTTAATCAAAATAGTTGATGTATCCATATCCACTAAAACAGTGATTCCTAATCTGATGCACACATACTCCCAGAGCTATGAACCAGGACATTTAGGGGAATGCAGGAAAAAAGATTGAATAATGGCAGAAGAAAGCACATGCGTTGTGTAAGACAAGATACAACCCAGATTAACTGAATGTTATGATGAGTGGCGGAGTGGGTTTGCTTTGTTTGTTTTTCAACTTGGAGAAAAGTCCCATTCCCTCGCTTTGTTATTTTGGTGAACGGTGGGGGGTCCCTCCTTAAACAATGTGTTGCAAACATGCCACATTGGGTTGTTGTTGCAAACACACAAAAGCGCCTCTCGCAGGTCCAGCTTTCACTCTCCTCTGCGCCTGAACATTCATTGTTTTGACTGTACATATATATGCATTCTCTCTTCACCTTCTTATTTCCATTGTTTTTTATTTCATTCTTGGCCTATTTACTTTCAGTTACCGCATGTACATTTGAAACAACAGCAACTGTGCTAATTACAAGTATTTTGCTAATATGAAGGGCATATTTACGGAAATGGGCTGCAAAGAGATATGTACACAAGTGGGGAAAGAAGGGTACAGTAAGCCATTAACTTTTAACGACCAATCTTCTTTGGTAGGTAGCAAGTTGTTCTTCCATTTCTGAGCCGGTTTCAGCCCATCATTTCAAAGAGCTCTCCAAGGTGCTGATCCCACCTTGGAGACGGCTCCAACACCTTGGAGAGCTCCTTCAAAATTCGGATGGAGATCCCGAGCCAATTTACCGCCCCGCTGAGTCCACCCCCAACCCAGAACACATTTCGGGTGTCCAGAAATAAGAGCCGAGCCCTTTCTCCTGCTCCACAGGGATACGCTTCCACTAGACTTTCAGCCAGTGCAGAAAGCTACTCCTTTTGACTTCAGTAGCCTTGCCGGTTGTGGAATTTGGGGAGTTATATAGGTTGATACTATCTTATCCAAAATACCTGGGATCACAAGCGTTCTGTATTTTGGATTATTTCAGATTTTGGAATACAGTACTTTTTTGGAATAACCTCACATCTCATTTGTTCACTACTTGTGTATGAGACACGAGGGTGGAGAGAGACTGCGGATCTTTGAAATGGTAGCAATCCAAGCGGAGTGCTCGGATGGGACATGTCCGTGCCTCCTCCATCTCTCACCATAAGTTGGAAATGACTTGAAGGCACGCAACCACAAAGACAGTTTTAAAAAGCCACCATGGTTTTGGGTGTTGCACAATGACTCTAGAGACGGGGCTTCAAATCCCCACTTGGCCATGGAAAATGACCGAGTGACCTTGGGCAAGTCATACTCTCTCAGCCTCGGGAAGAAGGCAAAGCCAGACTCCCTGTCATAAATCTTGCCAAGAAAACCCAGTGATGAGTTTGCTTTGGGGTCAACCATAAGTTGGAAACCATAAGTGGTAAAAAACCTGGACCACAAAGATTTCTAAAGCAGCAGCCAGCAAGCCGTGGCTTTGCTGTCGGACTGCAACTCCTATTATCCTCCATCGTTGGGTATGCTGGAGGGAGATGCAGGGCAACCCCACCCTGACTGTGAAGGAAGGCTGAAATGTTTGATAATCGTTAAGCAATTTTAAACCGGGATTCTTATTTTGTAAATGTTAAATGGTTAAAAGGACTGAAGTGGAAATAGCAAGAGAGTGCAAAATTCATGCTGCATACTCTTCTGGGATTCACACCAGGAGAGAGTCACAGAGTGAGACAGAGTCAGGAATTATTTAGCAAATACTGCAGAATTCCTTGCTCTGCAATCCCAAATTTGTATGAATGTCTCCAGCCCGAACACTGGTTTTTCTGTGCTTTGTTTTCTTGCTTGTTTTAAAAGCCAAATTCAGAGAGTTTAGAAAATGCCGAAGAAGGAGGGTTGTGGACAGGGGGGGGGGAGAGCACCACTCTCCAATTCCTAATTGGCAATTACTAGAATATTGCAAAACGTAATGATACGTGGAAATGTGTAAGTGTTAGCCATAAATCATAGGATTATGAATAAGTCTTTGTTGTCACAGGCTGGTGTGCCTCCTTTTCCGCGTCTCTGCCATTAGGATGCAACAAGGCAGCTGTCAGCTGTTTTCTTGTAATTAAACAGCCAATGAGCAGCTAATTAAGACATATGTGTATACAGAAGTGGAAGTGGGCATGTTAATGAGCTGTAGGAATCAATTCATTAAATGAAAATTGTCAAAAGGCCCAATACGGGTTGAGCAGTTCACATCTCCGGCAGGCTAGAAAAGCCACCAGGAGTGGAGAGAGAAGATCAATCCGCCAGTTCTCACCGGCCACAGAACATGCGTGGACGTTTTCCCCGCTTCCTTTGGTAAACTAAACAAGTTCATTTATTATGGGAAACCGCCAAAGGTGATTTTCCCAGTTCCTTCCTCTAAAATCTAACCTACAGCACCTGGTTTGAGTTGGAGGGCTCCCATCCAAGTACTAACCAGGCCTGACCCTGCTTAGCTTCCAAGACCAGATGGGATCTGGTGCCTTCAGAGAGTATTTAGGCCCATAGTGTGTGTGTGTGTGTGTGTGTGTGTGTGTGTGTGTGTGTGTGTCTTAAAGTCACCTGTCGACTCATGGCAACCCTGTGAATTTCCTAGGGTTTTCTTGGGCAAGGAGTACTTAGAGCTGGTTTTGCCAGTTTGTTTCTCTGAGTCTGCAGCACCTTGTATTTGTTGGCGGTCTCCCATCCAAGTACTAACCAAGCCTGACACTGCTTAGCTTCAAAGACCAGGTGGGATCTGGTGCCTTTAGAGAGTATTTAGGCCCGTTGTGTGTGTATAGCAATAGCATTTATTTCTATACTGCTTACCAACTAAGTGTTATCTAAGCGGTTTATAATGTATTTTTAGCTAGTACTGGCATTTAACCACTGCGCCACCAGAGTATGTGTCTTAAAGTCACCTGTCGACTCATGGCAACCCATGAATTTCCTAGGGTTTTCTTAAGCAAGGAGTACTTAGAGATGGTTTTGCCAGTTCGTTTCTCCGACTCTGCGGCACCTTGAATTTGCTGGCGGTCTCCCATCCGAGTACTAACCAAGCCTGACCCAGCTTAGCTTCCAAGACCAGATGGGATCTGGTGCCATTAGGGCATTTAGGTTTCCGACAAACCCAAACATTTACCAGTATAACATTAGAGGTCGTATCGGCATATTATTAACCTGTATTTTTTCCCCAAGGGCAGAGGGATGTCCTCTCTCTGATACACTTCATCCTGAATAACTGAATGAAAGTGGTGCTTCCTGTCAGGGGAGGGCATATCTTTTTGTGCCCTGTCTGTATTTAAATTTGGGCAGGCCAGCTCAGACTGTCGTTGAGTTTCGCCTCACGTCTGGGAGGCGAAGCACACCCTTGGCTCCTTCTCATAAGTAAAGGAAGAGATGCTGAGAGGCTCAGATCACAGACTTACTGCGTTACGTATATTTGGCTTTGAGTTTATGAAGGAAAGAAATAGATGGTTATTTTTCCCCCTGGAAAGTAGAATCCTAGGCTATTTCTGCGCTGGACTGTTATAGCGCTTTGATTCCACATTCAGCATCCTATGGAATCCTGGGGTTTGCAGTTCCGGGAGGAGCCAGCCGGCCCCTCCCGGAACTGCAAACCTCAGGATTCCATAGGATGTTGAATGTGGAATCAAAGCGCTATAACAGTCCAGTGCGGAAATGGCCATAGAATCATAGCGTTGGAAGAGACCACAAAGGCCATCTAGTCCAACCCAAAAGGATGATGAGGACTAGCCTCTCAAGCACTGGACCAACCTTGCAGCTGAAGATAGATTGGAAAGGAAAAGGCCCCGCCGTGTATGGTGTTCTGTGTCCGTCTGTTTTGCAAAAAAAACCCCACTTTTTTTGCATCAACGGTTGTTATGTGCCTTCATGTTGTTTTCAACTTGTGGCAACCCTAAGGCAAAACTGTCATAGGGTTTTCTGGGGCTGAGAGCATGTGGCTGTGCCAGTGGAAACCAATGGGTTTCCATTGCTGAGTGGGGAACTGAATCCTGTAGTTTAAAAATCCTACAAATCCTACAAAAATCCTATCTGTGTATATCGCCAGAACCAATGTTCAACCTTGTAAAGATATTGTCAGTTTGAAGTTAAAGATGGTCGCTTCTGAACGTAGCGGTAAAGCAGATAGCTTCTCTACAATCTGATCGGAATGGGTCTAAAATTTGCAAACAAAACCATTCGTCCAGGTGGAAAGACATATTAATACTTTCATTATATATAGCTTTGTCTATTCTACAATAAAATTTATTAAAGTATAAATGCATGCTTTTACTTAGACAAATGTTTATTTGTATGTTCTGTTCCATGTGTATTGTATCTGCATATTTTGTACAGTTTGAGCATCCCTTATCTGGAAATCTGAAATACTCTAGAATATGAAATTGTCCATAAATGGGTGGCTGAGATGGTGACACATTTGCTTTCTAATGGTTCAGTGTATACAAACTTGGTTTCATAAGCAAAATTATTAAAAATATTGTATAAAGTTATCTTCAGGCTATGTGTAGAAGGTGTATATGAAACAAAAAATGAATTTTGTGTTTAGACTTGGGTCCCATCTCCAAGATACCTCGTTATGTACATATATGTAAATGCAGATATTCCATAATAATAATAATAATAATAATAATAGAAGAAGATCTGGAATCCAAAACATTTCTGATCGCAAGCAGTTCAGATAAGGGATGCTCAACCTCTGATAAGATTTATTTTAGAAAAATAATGAATCCTCAATGGTATATTTTCCTCTGAGGATAATTTTTGCATTTATTGAAGCATGGTGTCCATTTCAGATAATGTATGGCCAGCGTGGAATAGTGGTTTGACCCTTGCACTATGACCCTGGAGATGAGGGTTCAGTTCCCCACCTGGCCATGCGACCCCATTGGATGACCTTGGGCATGTCACACGCTCTCAGCCCCAGAAGACCTTGGGATAGGTCCACCTTGAAACAACTTGAAGGCACACAAGGTTACTTTGGAAGCGGCCCCTGACGAGTCTTCCTCTTGCATTTTGTCCTTGCGATGCAGGGTTTCTTTAGGAGGAGCCAGCAAAGCAACGCCACGTACTCCTGTCCCCGTCAGAAGAACTGTTTGATCGATCGAACGAGTAGAAACCGCTGCCAACACTGTCGGTTACAGAAATGCCTTGCCGTGGGGATGTCTCGAGACGGTGAGCTTTGCTGGTTCAGGTCAGCTGTCTTGTATGTGCAACCCTTCTTGGCTTTGGGCCCGTTGGTCCCGTTCTTAAAATATTAGCCTTGAAATACCCTGCGCCCCGTAAGTCATCGGATTTACCTTGGACTGACCCGCCTCGTGGCTTTCTTACTGCGGGCGTGCAAACACTGGCAGGCACCACATTGCCCGCACAGTGTCGTGCGATGAATAAATACCTCTTTGCTGTTTTTTCAAAAAGGAGTTTCCCTTATTCCAGGAACCGTGTGGCTTCGTCCAGCATAACCGATGTCCCGTATTTTTTCGTTCTCTCCACCAACCGTCATATCTCCACGTACTTCCTCCCTTGCAGCCCCCAATCTTGTCGAATCCTGACAGTAAAAGATACTGACATTCCCAGGAGAAGGACTCAAAATCACTCCTCTCTCAGATGGTGCCCCAGCTGTAGGTGCTCTTAATTCAAAGAAATCCAGCATTTTGCACCCAGGAAACTCAGTTTTAGAATTCAGCTGTGCAAATTAAATAGGCGCTTCCTGTGTTTCACGACACTGAAATTTCACTTTTTCTAAAGACTCTTCTTAAAAGCGGCATTTTGATGACTATTCCTGTTATCAGCTGCCTTCTCAAATGCTTCTGTTTTCCTCAAATAGATACCACATGCACAATATCTAATTTTACTAAAACTAACCAAAGAGAAAGACACCTGTCCTCTGATTTTTTAAAAAATAGAGTCAGCCCTGAATCACTGAAAATCACTGTACGTACCAGTGTTATTGCAGAATTGAAGAAACCAAAGAAAGAGGTAGAAAGAACTGTTAGGTAGAAATAAATTTAAATGTAAAGAAGTTTATGTTAACTTGCACTGTAACTCCAGCAAAGGGTGAGAAGTAATAAGCAATGGTCAATTTGCTTATGGATTAAAAGAAAAAGAAAGAAAGAACTGGGTTTTTTTAAAGCAGACATTGAAGATGGATCAGTCAGCTTTGCTAAACCTATGAAGTTATTGCTTGCTTTTGGTAATATTTTTAATTTAGAGTATCTGTGTAAAATTCAAAGATTAATTAAATTCAATCTGGTTAAAAAAGAATACAGTCAGTCAGTCTTCCACTTCCGTGAGTTCACCATTCATGGTTGTTATGTTTATTTTATTTTATTTTATTTTATTTTATTTTATTTTATTTTATTTTATTTTATTTCATTTCATTTCATTTCATTTCATTTTATCTTATCTTATTCTGTTTTATTTTAAAATTCTGACTGTATTTGCCGCTGCCATGGGGAAAAAAAATATCCTCTAGGAATCTCTAGGTCCTCCAGAACAATTCTATGGTCCAGTTCCGCCAGGAGTGGACCATAGAGTTTCGCTGGAGGGCCTAGAGATTCCGAGAGAGAGCACTTCTCTAGGCATTACTGGATCCTCCATTGCAATTCTGTGTTCCACTTCTGCTGGAAGATGACCATGGAATTGCAATAGAAGACCTAGAGATTCCTAGAAAAGCATTCTCAGGTGTTTTTTTTTTAAATAGTGTTCACGATTTTTGTTTTTATTCATGGTTTTTCCACTTTTCCACGGGCCTTGTGTCCCACGAAATCCCCACGAAAGTGGAGGGCTGACTGCATCTGTCGTCACTTGAAGGATCAAGCAAAAGTGTGTTGCGATGCTGTTGTGAGCAACCTTAAAAGCTCCCCGACTCAGAGGGTCTTACATTATGTGTCTCTTCCTGACATAGCATTTTGGTAGTGCGGATGGTAATGGCGGAGGGAAGTTTAGCCTCCGATCCATCTAGGTTGGTGGAGCCTGGTGATGATGGACAGTAATAAAGTATCTTGCCTGTGGGTACATTTCAGCTGTAAAGTTTGGCCGAATGTCGAAAAAGCAGAGGGACAGCTTGTACGCAGAAGTGCAGAAGCACCGGCTGCAGCAGCAACAGCGGGATCACCAACAACAGCCCGGCGAGGCGGAGCCCTTGACGCCGACATACAGCATCACCACCAACGGGCTGACGGAGCTTCACGAAGACCTCAGTAATTACATCGACGGGCACACCCCGGACGGGAGCAAGGCCGACTCCGCCGTTAGCAGTTTCTACTTGGACATACAGCCTTCCCCCGACCAGTCGGGACTGGACATTAATGGAATCAAACCAGAACCAATCTGTGACTACACCCCTGCGTCGGGCTTCTTTCCGTACTGCTCCTTTACAAACGGAGAGACGTCCCCTACTGTGTCCATGGCAGAATTAGGTAATCCTCAAAGGCAGGGAAGGGGGCTGGGGGTCCACATAATTTATGCCAGCGCTTCTTAACCTGTGGTCCACGGACCCACCCGCCCCGGGGGAGATTGCAGTGTTTTTGCAGGGGGTTCGTGAAACGTCCGTTTCATTTCATGCATCAGGATGAGGCTCAGTGTAGTCAGGAGCCCCAATATGAGGCAGAATTCTCACTCAAGTCGGGCTTTATAGCCGTGTTCAAGTGAACGTGGTTGCATCTTTCTGATCCATCAGAAGCCTGCAGGCAAGGGAGTGGAGATGGCTGTGTGTGTCCCCGTTCCCTTTCATGGATACATTTAGCAAACTCCTGAAAGGAGATTTTCAGTCCTTGGAGCTTCTAGATTCTGGTTGCAGAGCCTTAAAGGGAGCAAACCTAACCTAGCATCCACAATACTGAGCTAGATGGATCAGTCCTTGCACTCAGAGCCAGCAGATCCATAAGTTTGTTTGTTGAAACTGAAAGATACTGGATAATCCAAGGCCACTTGCGAAGCGTCCAGACCCGAATCCAGTAGCTGCTCACTCAGGGACTTTCTGCACTAGACTGTTATAGTGCAATTATTCCACTTTCAACCTCCTATGGAATCCTGGGGTTTGCAGTTTAAAGGGGTATTTAGAATTCTCAGCCAGAGAACTCTTTGGCCGTAGTAAACTACAAACCCCAGAATTCCACAGGAGGTTGAGAGTGGAATAATGGCCCTATAACAGCCTAGTGCGGAAAGGCCCACCGCGCTTGGTGAGCCTCCATAATTCCCTTGTGTTCTGCATAGGAACAAAGCAAGAGGAGAACTGATAAAAGTGCAGACCCCATGTCAAAAGAATGGGGTAAGTCTGTAATCTACCACAGCTGAAAGAGTGGAACATTGAAAAATGAGTTGTCAGAAAGCAGGGATAACTAAGCTGGCAAATAAGTAGAAACGGATGTTAGAGCCGAATTTTAACACTGTACAGACTGACTGCTGTAGAAACATCCGTAGTTTAATGGTTGGCTAGACAGAACATGTGCAAAAGTAGCTGGTGGTAACCCTTTTTTCCCCCTTTTTTTAAATGCATGCCACTTCTTGTTCGTTCTCCCTCGCAGAACATCTTGCACAGAACATTTCTAAGTCACACATGGAAACCTGCCAGTACCTGAGGGAGGATCTGCAGCAGATAACATGGCAAACTTTTCTACAGGAAGAAATTGAGAACTACCAGAGCAAGGTATTCGGATAAAATGCTAAAATATACAAAGCATCGAGTCCGGTATAGACCCATTGATTCAGTGGCAATTATGTAAATGTTGAATCCCCACGTTCCCATCGATGCAGGAGGTCTACCCGAATGAGATTAAGAATCAAATTTAGGCCATAGCTTCCTTGAAATTGGGCTTCTCAGCTGTCAACGAGAAATAGTTGCGTGTGCACTTGAGAAAAGTATGAAGTTGTACTGTGTGGCCAAAGTTCTGTACAGCTGCTTTCTCTCCCCCTTTAATGGATATTTTTGTGAGAATAGAAAAGACAGAAAGAGCAGTGGGAAAACATAAGATGATCCCTAAAGGAAGATGATAGAGAGACAGAGAGATAGAGAGATAGATCGATCAATTTATTGAATTTTTTTACTGACCGTTTCAAACAATTATAAATAATGAAACACCAGTTATAAATACTGCAATACAGTTACAGTGAAGAAGATGTCAGATTTACGTTAAGGTTACATTGAGCCAAAATAAAAAAATACTCCATCCTGTAAAGTAAACGCTTTCCCCTTTTTCCGGCTCCTGTTTTTTTCCCTTAAGTTGGCAGCTTTGGATACAAAAGAGAGTACCCTCTGGACCATAACAGTGGCTGTTGTTGTTGTTGTTGTGAGTTGTTTCTAACTCAAGGTGGCCCTAAGGCGTTCGGGGTTTTGGGGGTTTTCTGGGGCTAAGAGGGTGTGACGTGCCCAAGGTCACCCAACGGGTTTCTATGGCTGAGCAGAGAATCGAACCCGTAGGTCATAGGTCATTTCTGCACTGCACTTTTATAGTGCTCTTACTCCACTTTCAGCCTCCTGTGGAATTCTGGGATTTGTAGTTTCCCAAGGCCACAGAGCTCTCTGGCTGAGAATTCTAAAGGCCCCTCCTTAAACTGCAAATCTCAGGATTCGAAAGGAGGTTGAAAGTGGAATAAAAGTACTATAACAGTCTAGTGCAGAAACTGCCATAGTTCAGTGCTCAGGCCACTACAGCACGCTGGCTCTCACAGGAGTGTAAAATTAAATGCTAAATAAATTGTACATTACATATATCTTAACCAGTGTATATTAAAAAAAGATAAAATATCAAGTATTTAATTATAGATTAAATATATATCTGTAAACTAAGTTGTAGAAAAGCTGAAGCACGGAATGGAAGTAAGTAAGCACCCAAAAATTTTAGAGAGGGAAGTTTATTTGGGGAAAAGGATATATGATGAATATATCAGTAGTTTATAGTAGCAAATCCAAGGAGCTGGAGTATATAAAGATATAAAATGGTATTGTTTTGTATTACGTACTTGGAATTGTACGCCACAGGTCCAAATGTTTTACTGAATTTACAGGTTTTAACCAAAATGGTTTTAAAAAAGCACTCGAAAAGAATAAGAGTTTCTCACTGTATTTGCTGATGTTTAAGACAAAACCGTGGACAAGATGCACCCTGTTTATACTTTTTGCTGGTGTATGAGACACCCCGACGTATCAGACACACCCCATTTTCAAACAGTATTTTTCAGAAAAAAAGTGAGTCTTATACACCAGCAAATACAGTATACACAGCCTGTGCGTGGATTGCTCCGGAATCTTCCCTGGAGCATCATTGTGTTCATTATCTCAAAACTGGAGATGAGTTAAAGGGAGCTGGTGTCACCTTTTCCCACCAGAAAATTCTGTGTTTGAGGCCAGGTGCTCCCTGATCCAGTACACCTGTGTTCAATATACCTGTAATACACCTGTATTGGAGACCAGGTGGTCACTGGTCTAATACCCCTGTATTCGATACGCCTGTAATACACCTGTATTGGAGGCCCGGTGATCTAATACACTTGTATTTGATTCACCTGTAATACACCTGTAGCACACCTGTATTTGAGGCCAAGTGGTCTCTGATGTACCTAGTTTGGCATTATGTCCCAGGCACACACACGGACCAACCCTTCACATCCCTCCAAAATTCTGCTCTTGTTTAATGCCATAGGTTTCATCGTCTAACAGTGGTACCTAATTTCTTTAATTGAACGTAGTAATTATTTCACAGACTCTTTGTCTTCCTGATTTGAAGGTGTGTGGGTGGATGCTTTGATTTCAAAGCACTTTAGAAGCTGATATTATAATTATTTGTATAAGGAAATGGGGCTTGAGCAAGCATACCTGATAAGAAGGAAAGAAATTACAAGCGTTTCAATAAGAACCCCCCTGCTCCCATCCCACAGCTCATGTCATTTTAAAAATTACAGTCACAATAATAAATACAATAAAATGTAATAAAAAAGAGACTTTAAAGAAACAGCAGGGACAACAAATCAAATCACAACAGGAGGGAGACAATGGATGTAAACCAAAATACCTAGCGAAAACAGGAATGTCTTTGCTGCTTGCCAAGATTATTTTTTTTAAATGCAAGCCGCAAGTTTTTTTATGTATGTTTGCATAAAATAATCTTCAGCGTTGTATTGTTTTTAATCAGAGTCCAAATGCTCAAAGTGACAGGTGACTCGTCACAGCAATGCCTTTGGCTCCCTCTGCCTGTCAGAGAGTTGCAGTAAATATAAAATGGGTTGCATTTTACCTGGGAGAGCTGCTATGATTTGATAAGGTGAAGCAATGCGAGAGTCTGTGTTTTGCTTCTCATTCAAATGAATTATGAGTTCCACTTAGGCATATGAGCTCAAAGTTTGACTATTTTATTTATTTTTATTGTGGAATTTGTACTCCTACCTTTCTTCCAAATGGGTACTAAAGAACCACTTTGTGGAGCTTGCCCACATATTTGAATTAAAGAAGATCCCGTTATTTTAGAGGACGTTGTGTTGTTCATCTTTGATGTCAGTACAGGATGAGCATCCCTTATCCAAAATCCAAAAGCCTCCAAAAGTCTAAACCTTTTGCTTTGAGAGTGTAGTGCTTAGCACAGAGCAGCAACTTTGGCACCCTGCTCGTTCATTTATGGGCTTCCCAGATATCTGCTTTATAGTACAGGATTCCCACCCTCTTATCCAGCAGGTTAAGGACTGGCACAGAAAACTGAATTGGATTAAAAGCGGAACCCATAGATTGTACCGTAGGGAGCATGAAGGACTTATGGAGGTTCACTTGGGACCGACGGTGCACATGCTGCCTGCAAAGTCTCTCAGCTGGCATGGTGCCTTTTCTCCCCCTCTCAGCCCACTTTGCAAGCAGCACGTGCAGGCAGTTCCAGGTGAGCCTCCATAGCCAAGAAGAACTGATGGAAGAGCAGGATCCCCTATCAAATTAATGGAACTTGTCCTTAACTTGGGTGCACTGAAAGAGCTAGTCATCAGATAATGGGGTGTCAAAAGGTGGGGACTTCTTGTACTGTGTTTCATGTATATGCAAATACCAGTATTCCAAAATCCAAAAAAAATGAATTGGGAAACATTTCTGGTTCCAAGCATTTTGGAAGATGGATGCCCATCCTGTACGATACAGTATTGTTAGGGGAAAAAACACAAAGAAAATGAGACCCTGTGATTAGCTTCTTGCGTTCTTGCACCAATATACTAACTGAACACTGGCTGAAATGCAACAGGGAACGCAGCTATAGCCCATCTCTCTCAAAGCTGGCATAATTTGGCTAAAGACGTAACCAGCTTATCCTTGTCCCTGCCTCTTGACCGTCCGGTGCATGCGCAAACGGGTGAGGCCCTTGTTTTGCTTTATAATTTCTTCTTCCAAGAAGGCCATTCTAAGCCTGGAATAGCAACTTATCCTTTTTCTCTCCTAACAGCAGAGAGAAGTTATGTGGCAATTATGTGCGGTGAAAATAACAGAAGCGATACAGTACGTTGTGGAGTTTGCCAAACGCATCGATGGCTTTATGGAACTGTGTCAAAATGATCAAATCGTGCTTTTAAAAGCAGGTATGTGGGTGTTTGGAGAGATTTCCTGGTTAACCAGTTCTGGATGTTGGAGAGGTTATGTGTTACAAATATGAAGTTTTGTGCTGGTTTCAACTACAGCCATTTCCTTGAATTTCATCCTATGGAAACCCAGTCTCCTGCTCTTTGACTACAGCCACGCAATCTGTTATTTTGCCATATTTGTGTTTGATAATTTACTGCTAAAACTGGAAATATGTACTGCTAAAATGGCAAAACTGAATACTTTAAAACAAATGCCAGGCTAAAAGTAGAAAAATCTGTTCACTATAAAAGGGGACATTTCCAAAAGCTATGGTTAGCTTCGGCCTGTTTAATGCTTTGTTCTGTAATCATATTGCCAACGTAGCATGTAGCGGACATAAAATCACCTCCTGGTGTTGGACAATGCGGAAGAACCCAGATGATCTTCTTAGCTGAATGGAAGTCACATACAGATTTATCAGTGAAGTTAATTCCAGAATTACTTTGATAGAACTAATGCTGACAAGATGACATTCTTGTTTCTTCCAATATGATTCCAAGATGCATATACTGTATTTTCTAATCCCAGCAGAATTGGGACTTTTTCTTTGCTTCTGCTTCCTTCTGTAGCATCCTTGGGTAGGCTTGCCAGGTTGGATCTGGAACGGGGCTCCTGTAACTTGAACCCATAACAGATTTTGGAGCAAGACGAGGAACTGTAAAGGTCTGTCAGGTGGGATGGATATACGTTGCTGCCTCACCCTCCAAACCCCAACTGTCATCTGCAGCCATTCTGCGCAACGTGGCTGTTGCCTCCCTAGGGAAAATCGGGAGACAAAGCGGCCGCGATTCTGTTCTTGCAGAAGCCATAGCCGAGGGGATGGCTGTGGTCCAAGGTTGGGCTTGGAGAGGAAAGGCGGACAAGCGTCCTGCTCTCTGACAAGATTCAAAGGTCCCCGTGTCCCAAGCCGTGAAAGCAAGAGGTGTGTCTGGTATCAAAACAGTCCAGGGTCAAGAAAGCTTGTAGTCCAGAGACTGGTTGTGGTAGCCGAGTTGTTAAACAATCCAAGGGTTGTAAGTCTGTTAGACATGTTTGCACAATAATAGTATTATCTACTATATAAAAGTCAAAGTTTGTCTGTTTGTGAGTTTGTCTGCGCCAGGCAGGTGAAGACCTCATATGATTGGCTGGCCGTGAAGATTCGGTGGAATCCTGGGGTGGGCAGTTTTGGGGAGGGGTCTTTAGAATTCTCAGCCAGAGAGCATAGGCTGGTTGCTATGGAGACGAGGCCTAGCAGGCGAGGAGGAGGACACTGTGTTTCGCTCTGGAACCCAAACTCTATTTGTAAACAACTCTGAATACAGATTGTATCGGGGAGTATGGGGAAAAGTTACAGGTACTGGAATAAGCTGGTTGCTGTGGAGACGAGGCCTAGCAGCAAGGAGGAGGACAGTGCATTCCCTCAGGAACGTTAACAAGTCTGAATACAGATTGGATTGGGGAATATAGGGGAAAGTTGCAGGTACTGGAGAAGACAGTTTGGTGAGTTCTTAAGAGGAAAATAAAATCCTGGGCAACACTGGGTAAATACGTAGTTTATTATTAAAAATAATAATATTTTCAAATATTCCAAAAGAAAAAATTCCAAAAAGCAATCTTTGATTTTGCCATTATATATAAGGGATGCCATTTTATTGCACCATTGTATATAATGGGACTTGCATATCCACAAATTTTGATGTTTGGGGTGGGACCCTAGCGGTAGCCTACTGGATACCGAGAACCCACTGTATCAACTGTGGCTACCCTGGACAAAGAGATTACTTAGGTCCCAAGCAGGACACGTGATATTTTTAATCATACTACTCAGAACAATGTGCAATTTAAAACTTATGCATTGCTTATTTCTGCAAATGTTCCATTTAATATTTTTGGCCCACAGTTGATTACAGGTTACCAAAAACACAGAAAGCAAAATTGCGGATAAAGGGAGGACTCATATATAGCATTCCTTATTCTCAATTGCTAAACCTTTTCTTCTTTTTTACATAGGGTCTTTAGAGGTTGTATTTATCAGAATGTGCCGTGCCTTTGACTCCCAGAACAACACAGTGTACTTCGATGGCAAATATGCTAGCCCGGATGTATTCAAGTCATTAGGTAAGGAAATGAAGTACTTAATTAGAAAATATGCTTTGAAAATAGCTATTTACTCAAAATTAATTTCTTAGAAGAATTCTGGATTCTGGATAAATCACCCAATGGATTTTTCACTAAATACACTGAATTAACTCTGTGATCTAAAGAAATTTAAGTATGTCACACCCTACATGTATGTCAGTAATGTAATTTCAGTCCTTTAGAAGGTCAAAGGCAGGGCTGGCCTAGATCATTTTATCCTTCTTAAATGAGGTTCAGTAATTATTACTGGGTTAACACTTTGGTATTCAAGCTGAGAAATTCAGCATCTGTTCTAGCAAAAAATGCCAACCAAATGTCAGCATACAAAGTACAAAACAGCAATTGGAGCAATGTTTTCTTGTGTTAGTACGATAAAAAGGAACAAATGCTCCCCAAAAAGATAACTACAGTCATATTGGTACCTTAAATTATATAATTCTAATTATATAATTATAATTACTATTTATAGGTAAATAGTTTGCAAATAACACTGAGCTGCGGTTATAACCTAACACTGAACTCTTAGCATGAACAGACAACCTCTGGCCATGCCTTTTCCCTGGGTGATGCTTCTTTTTCCTTTGGCAGGTTGTGAAGATTTCATTAGTTTTGTTTTTGAATTTGGGAAGAGTTTATGTTCTATGCACCTTACCGAAGATGAGATCGCATTGTTTTCAGCTTTTGTTTTACTATCTGCAGGTAAAGTATAAAGTATAAAATGGTGAAAAGTTTGCTCTATATTAGGAAGTTTTAAGAGTATGCTTTGCTGTGGTAGAACTCTTTTATGATGTTGTACAAATGAGGCATAAGGATCCTGAAATAAGTAGGGAAATCTGCCTATATATCTGTGTCCAGAACTGCAGACATAACCTTATTATTGTTTATTGTTTAATATTGCACTCTTGGTTATAGCCATGATTTGATAAAGAAAGAAGGTACCTCTCTGCGGAAGGTACTTTAAAACTTTTTAAGAATTTTGACGGCCAGATTTGGTCACGGTGTGCATTTTGATACATTAGATTTTCAGCACAGATCATAAAATCACCACCAGCTGTGATCGACACTTTAAATATGGCACTAACTCTAAGGTTTCATCTTCAACAACTGAAGAAAGCAGAAGTCGAAGTGTTTTGCTATAATGTTAGGTTCTGTTTCTCAATCACTTCTGTCCATCCATCCATCCATCCATCCATCCGTCTATCTACCCATCCATCCATCCATCCATCCATCCATCCACTCACCATCCATCCATCCATGCATCCATCCATCCATCCATCCATCCATCCACTCATCCATCCATCCATCCATCCACCCATCCATCCACTCATCCATCCATCCATCCATCCATCCATCCACTCATCCATCCATCCATCCATCCATCCATCCACCCACTCATCCATCAATCCATCCATCCATCCATCCATCCATCCATCCATCCATCCATCCACCCACTCATCCACCCACTCATCCGTCCGTCCATCCGTCCGTCCATCCATCCATCCACTCATCCATCCATCCACTCATCTATCTATCTGTCTGTCTGTCTGTCTGTCTGTCTGTCTGTCTGTCTGTCTATCTCACACACATAAAACACACACACACACACATATGTATATATATGTATCTTAAGTTATGAACTGCATCGTTCTGGGATCCAGGACAAACTCATGAGAAGTACTTTTAGTTTGCTTTTTAAACTCCTGGGATTAGCTATATGGGATACAGAGATCCATACTGCGGAATAAAAGAGCAATATAAACGTTGTATTCTTCCTCCTTTCAGACCGATCCTGGCTTCAGGAAAAGGTAAAAATAGAAAAGCTGCAGCAGAAGATACAGTTAGCACTCCAGCACGTCTTGCAGAAGAACCACCGAGAAGATGGAATCTTAACAAAGGTAAAAACTGTAGCCATCAGCTCTTGAATGCAAAATTCCCTTTTACTAGGTTTAGAGTTAGAAACTTTGATTAAGGCGTGTTTTTTGAAGTTTACTTAAGATCTTGTCTAACCGACCGCAGACATTTTTAGTAAGATTGAAATACCATTTATAATAAAGTTGTTTTTGCTGTCAGCAAGTGAAAGCATGTCTGTTTCGACAGATTTTCTCAGAATTAGCTGTGTTTGCCTATTAATGGTGCACTGTCTTTATATATCTATTAATGACATACTGTCTTTATGGTACAGCATTCTGCTCATTTTTATCTTTTGCCTTTTAATGGACCTCTTTTAAAGGATTTTAATTCCTGGAGTTGTGTAATTGTGTGATAAAGAATAACATTTTATGGACTCTTACCTCTCTTTTCTTGATAATCATATTTTAATTGTATTTTGTTAAATGTAATTGTATAAACGGGGAAGCCTGGACCTCAAAGTGTAAAATGAAATGCAAAATAAAAGGGTGCTCTTGAAAATATGATTGATATTGTGGTTCTTTTCTCCTTTCTCTTTCTCCTACAGCTAATATGCAAAGTGTCTACATTAAGAGCACTGTGTGGACGACATACGGAGAAGCTTATGGCATTTAGAGCAATATACCCTGACATTGTGCGACTTCATTTCCCTCCCTTGTACAAGGAATTATTTACTTCAGAGTTTGAGCCAGCAATGCAAATGGATGGGTAAATGTCGGATCCCGGAAGCACTTCTATAGAATGTCTGAAGTACAAAACTTTAAAAAATGGGAAGGAAAAAAAGGAGAAAAAAATACATATATCTTAAAAGAAACCGAGACACTTTATACGGCCCAGCGTAGACCTCGGGAGCCGACACACTGCACGTCTTCTGGTGATCGGAGTCAGGCAAGAAAATTGGGGGAAAAAAAGCAAAGAAACAAGAGTTGGAATTGTTTCCTTGCGCGTTCTGATTTCCGCCAGGCCTACCGACACAGACCCCTTTTTCCCTCTCTTGGCTGCTCCGTCTTTGACCTCTGTTTACACAGAATGAGGGTACTAAAAATAATAATAATCCGGCAGTTTCCTTTCCGTTCTCACTCACTGCCCGCGGACTTTTGTAGAACGACGTTTTTTTGGTTCCGAAAGCGGCAACCGGTGCGCGTCGCGAGAGGCGGCATCCACGTTTCCGCGGCTCGCTCGTTTGCATCACGAAGGACGATTTCTTTTTCTCCCCACCCATCGACGGCCAGGAGGCGGAACGGCACGCGGAGTGCCCATAGCAATAGCAACAACAATAGCATTATAATCTATTACAGGGTAAATGGGCATGAAGTCTATATATAGCAAAAGAGATATTGTTTATATATTTGTTTTAATTAATATAAAAAAAATTGTAGTTACTGGTATAGCTTTTATCGTTGAATTGATAAGGCACTTTCATTTTGCACCTTTTTATTATTGTTATTATGTTTTTTTTTCCCTTTTTAAATTATATGCTAGCGTGTTCATTGTCGTACTGCATGTACACCAGAAATTCAAGTTTTAACTGAGGGAGGTTCGGGAAGTCTAGGGACACTTGCCAAGTGTTTATGCTGCTGTTTTCCACATTTATTATTATTACTTTTAAAGAGAGGCTGGTCAGATCCCGAAATAACCTTCGGCAGGTTTTGTTTTTTGCTTCACGGGGCCGAGAAGGAGTGGGAAGACGCAATCCTAACTATTTTTGGTTTTGTGTTTTTTTTAAAAAAATGGTCTCCTTAGAGAAAGAAAAAATGATAACCAAATCCCTGTGCTGAATTAACCCCGATGCAAAGACACAGGGATGACGAACCTTTTTTATGTTTAATCACTTAATGGGATGAGTTGATTATTCGGTAGCACCTTTTAAAGTCAGCCCGTTTACTTAGGTGAGTAAACATGGATACAGACAAACCAAATTCAGACACCTGTATTTTGGAAATATTGGTCCTAATAACTTTTGTTTACATTTTGTGTGTGTGTGTGTGTGTGTGTGTGTGTCCATGCCATTAATCTTATGTTGAAAAAGACAGGAATATTATCCAGCAGGGAATTATCTTCTGCAGTCCCTGTTTGGAAATGAAATGGAGGTTTGCAAACCGTGTGTGTTTTCCGGTGCATTGTGCCCATGGGCTAACATGCATTGCACAGTTAGGAGTGCCCAAATCTTTTCCGTGTTTAATCTGGAGTAGCTGTTTTTTTGGAGTGTGGCACTGTTTGTTTTTGTCATGGGCTGACCGGTGGCTTCCTCCTCCACAAAAACCAAACAGTGCAGTTTAAGCAGGTTCCCTCTGCGTTTGAAATCAAAGCGGCCCAGATTGGCACTGCACTGCAAAGCATCATAAAAATTTCATCCTCAGTTGAAGGTCCATATAGCTAAAATCATGCCCAGAAGCTATCCAGGATGGCTGGTTGTGCAAATGACAGATTTCCATCAAGCCAAAGTACAAAACCCTTCAAAAGAGAAATCTAACCCTAAAGCAAAATGAATTTCATGATGCTCCCCAATTGTGTTAGGTTTTTCCCTTTCAAAATTCCATTCTTTTCCAAGGAAGAAGACAGGCTCGCTTCGCATTAAGCTGGCAATATCATTGTCACCTCCAAGCACCCCATTTGGTGCTTTGGTCCCATTTTAGCCAAGGGAAGAACGACAGCGAGCCATTTTATTAGTCCAGTTTAAAAGGGCTCCCACAATGTGACTGTATTTTTCTGTAAGTGGCCTCTCACACCATTTATCGCCACAGAGTTTGTCGTTTTAGTGGCAGTGAGACACCCAACGTGACTTCCCACATAGCCTAATTCAGCGTCATGTTGCGGGTTCTCACTGCCTCGGGTGTGTCGCACGCTCTCAGCCCCAGAGACCCCATGATAGGTTCACTTTAGGGTTGCCGTAAGTTGGAAACAAAGGCACACAACAACAATTAATAACATCCTACGTGTGGCATTCAGCTTTCCAAGCCGTTGAAATCAATGGCTGTAATGGACAAATTACAGCATCATTTGACATACAGTGTCTCTAGCAAGTCACATTTCTTTTAAGAAATCATTTTCCTCCATGGAGGAGAAATAGAAAATAACCCAAGGACACACACAGGAGGTCTGGAATGCTGTACTTATTATCTTTTTTTTTTCTCTCTCCAAAAAATCTTTGGGGGTTTTATATTAGGGTAAAGAATAGAGCTTTTTCCTGGGAGCATTTCCACCATCTCCTGAAGCTTGCCTTTAAAATCTAGCAATTCCGTACAAACTTAACCATGTCAAAGTCGTCATTCCAATTGCATTCAGCCTGGTTTTATATCCTTATTTATTATTGATCCCTTTGCTCGGATCATTTTGTGTTTTGCAGTGAGTCCAACTACTGAAAGTTAGAGACGCTGTGTGTTTAATTTGTTGACAGTGAAGAACTCTTAATTATTCTGAGGATCGCTTTCAGCTCCACGTCCCAACTTCCCCTTTGATGGAAACGCTTCAAAGGCTGGAGCGATTAAAAGGTTCATTTCAGGATAGCTAGCGATGCAAGCAGGCACTTCAAGTTACACCTCTGTTATTCAAGTGACACTTTTTAAAATGGATATTATAATGTAGCCACCTTCAGCGTCTTGATGAGTTAATTCTGAATCATACATATGGATAGATGTTTCTTCTCGTCATGAAGCCTAAGATTATTTTTCATCAAAAAACAAACTGATCAAGCTGTCTAGACATAGCAGTTTCAGGCTTATAAAATTCCAAAAAATATTTTTCATCAGCTATTGCACAGTATTATTGTCAAAGCTGTTTTTTTGTTGTTGTTTGTTTACAACGCCCGATACCTGAGAAAGTAATAATTGTTTTTAACTAGTTGCAGTGTGATGCACCCATAATCCGCATGTTTAGTGCCGTTTGGATCTGTTGTTTAGGAAGCTGAATGAAAGATTGTTGTTTGGCATCTCATGCAATCCTCATAGTCTTCAGCAGCTTTCTATAAGAAGTCCACTGCTGACGGTGGAAGAGACAAGTGTTAGCTTTTTCTTGCAATGCTTTAGTACTATATAGCCAGTTTGGTCCAGTGGGAAAGACAGTTATGGCTGGAAAATTCTTATCTGTTTCATTCCCTTACTTTCCTAGGGCAGAATTAGTCAAGGTTAAGTACAGCGGCAGGGAAATTAGTTTCCCGTTATTTCTGAAAAGATCTCATGCACAAAGAAACGTTAACATGATATAGAATCCCAGCTGGGACTGGAATCAGCACTAAATTAGATGCCCAAATTTACCCTTTTTCCAAATGTACTTTGGTTCCCTCAAAGGCCCCCTCCTAAGCTGCAAGCACCCCAGGATTTCATAGGATGTTGAAAGTGGAATAGTAGTACTATAGCAGTCTAGTGCGGAAATGGCCTTGGTTTCATGCACAAAATTATTTAAAATATAGTATAAAAGTACCTACAGGCTAGGTGGATAAGGTGTATATAGAAGAGAAATGAATTTTGTTTTAGACTTGCGTCCCATTTCCAGGATACCTCGTTTATGTACAGATATGCAAATACAGGTATTGCGAAATCTGGGGGGGGGAATCTGAAATGCAAAACACTTCTGGTCTCAAGCATTTAGGATAAGCGATAATCTACATACATATAAAAATAGACAAGGCCACATATAGAAAGCCCATGAGGATGCCGAGGCTGGAATACTTCCCATGAATGGAATTCTGAAAGGGTCCCAAATTTCATCTTTCCATCCCAGTATGTGTGATTCACAAATTAGGATCCGTTTTTTTTAAAAAAAGAAAATCGCGCCAATTGTGCAAATACTCCTTCCCCCGAAGTTTTTGCTTGTTTTATCGGTAATAAATATCAGCTTTGTTCTTTTTCTGTGGATATCGTCTTAAAACCGGGCTGTTTAGCAAACAAGTATTTTCTGAATGTGACCAGCCTCAAGTGCTAAGCTTGTTAAAGTCCGACTGAACTGGAGCGCCAGTATCTATGAGCCAATGCCAAATTTTTGCCATTTACTAGAGACCGAAAGTATAAAACTGATTCAAGAGAAGAACAAACACAACTTGCTTGCCACCGTCGATAGGATGGCATCAGTTCTCAGCCGTGCCTTCCAATGTTGTTACTAAACAGTTTGTGATCATATGCTCACACAAAATATTTATCAGATTTCTTCTCATTTGCTGCATTGTTCCCAGTTATACCCTTAAAAGTAGAAGCCAGGTTGAGTTCTGTCTTGAAAGCCAAGCACTTTATGTCTAAAAGTTAGACACACCGTTCATCTTAAGTAAAAGCGATGGAGGCTGCTAGTTGCTTGTAACTTCCTTGAAACCCAGAAATTTGCAGAAGAAACAAACAAACAGAAATTTCTGCTTAAACTAGCATGTACAAAGGAGGTTTTTCTCATCTCAGTTATTTGCAAATTACTGCTATTGGGTAAAACAGTTGGAAGCGTTGCATTCGGAGAGAGGAGAGGCAGGGGATTTGAAAGTGCGCCCACCAAAAAGTAGCCCTCAGAGCAGAACGGAAACCTACCTGAGTTAAAAATAAAAGCTAAGAATAAGTTCTAAATTCTGAAGGTGGCTATTCAGACCTGAAATCCTTCAGGTTACAGGCTGAATGCAGGTATATCACCTGGATAATTCTTAGACCATTTCCGCACTAGAATGTTATAGCGCTATTATCCCACTTTCAGCATCCTATGGAATCCTGGGGTTTGCATTTAGGGAGCGGCCTTGGTGGCCTCCCCTAAACTCTGAGGCCTTTGAAGCCCCTCCCTAACTGCAAACCCCAGGATTCCATACGATGCTGAAAGTGGACTAATAGCACTATAACAGTCTAGTGTGGAAACGGCCTTAGCCAAGGCAGTGTGGTGGTTTGAGCCTTGGACTATGGACCCTGGAAGCCAGAGTTCGATTTCTCGCTCAGCCATAGAAACCGAGTGACCTTAGGCAAGTCACAGACTCTCAGCCCCCAGAAAACCCCATGAGAGGTTCTCCTTGGAGTCTCCGTAAGTCAGAAACAACTCTTAATATGAGAGCCAGTGTAAGGTCATGGTTTGAGCATTGGACAGTGACCCCGCAGACCAGAGTTCGATTCCCCGCTTGGCCGTGGGAACCCACTGGGTGACCTTGGGTGTGGGTCACACTCTCTCAGCCCCAGATAAACCCATAATAGGGTCACCTTAAGTCAGAAACGACCTGAAGGCACACGAGAACAATATGGCACTGATGGAATCTTCCAAGCTTACCAAAGGAGATCTGTAGCTCTCCAACACAGTGTTGTACTTTTGTGTCTCTAGTATGTTCTTTTTCAAAAAAAAAAGGAAAAAAAAGAAATAATATGAGATACTGTTTTCAGCTTGGTTGTTCTTTTACAAAGCCTTTACACCGTCATCCTCATCATCACCCGGATACTAAGTCTGAATGTGTGCGTATACCCTTGTGTGCACGGGATGTAATGTCTGTGGTCGCATATAGGCCATTAGGTGTCCATGGAATAAAGAAAAATGTGTTGAAGATATTTAAGTCAAAAAAAGAGAAAAAAATAGAAGGTGGAAGGGGGAAAAAATCTATATAAAGCCTTGTCTGGACCACTTAGAGAGACTTCTATTTTTTTAACCCTTCTATAAATATTTGATGGCACTTGAAATATTCCTGCAATAAAATGTGATTTGTGTTAAAGACAAACAAGCAAGCAAACACACACACACGAAAAAGATTTTGTAATGTGAAGCGACAAAGGAAAGCAATGTAATTTTTCTAAAAAAGAAAAAACAAACAAACCAACTTTGTATTATTATTATTATTTTTTTTTTGTCAGCGGGATTTGTCTACTTGTCTTTGGAAAAACTTTTTATTTCATTGAATGTGCCATACTAGAGATGTGGGTTGTGGTGATGGTGGTGTTGTTAAATGTTTTTGTTTTTTTTAAAAAAAAGAGTTTTTAGATGACAGGAAGCCTGTTTTGTGTTACCGACATTCCATAACGCGTGAGGACATAGCATAGTCATTTTTTTAAAACGAGAAGATTTTTATTAGTAAGCTTCCGTCATTGTTGCTTTTTTGCACACGTATTTTCATTCCTCTATCGTGCAATATGTACATAGAGCACTTGCGGGTTTTAACCTTGATCCCTCAGGGAAAATATATATATATATATATATATAGACGTATTGTACAGTTTTTCCTTTTCTTTCTTTTCCTTTATTCCTTATTTTTCTTCTTCTTTCTTTCTTTTGCTACGGAATGTCGACTCGATCACTTTGTTGTCGTCAAGGGGCAGCCAGATAATAATCCTAACGCCACTGCCAAAAAAAAAAAAAAAAATCCATACCATTGACCATTTAAATCATCCATGCCCTGCCATTCACAACCAATGCTTTTTATTATTATTATTCTTTTCTGACAGTTCTTTGTGCGAATTGGGGAAGAAGAAGAAGAAATAAAAAGGGTATATAAGCACCTTATGATTGACTTAACTGTGAACGACAATCCATCTTGCTATCGATGATATAGACACCCTATCGTTTAGGAGTTGGGGTCGAAAAATAAAAATAAAAGTCTGGAACTAATGTGCTCAGGGATCTAATAAAACTCTTCAACAGGGTGGCCAGTACTTCTGGGAGAAAAAATTTTTTTTAATTAAAAAAATAGTGTTGCATTACCCCTCCATTGCACAACTGAACTGAGCAGAGATGGTTTTTTGGCTAAATGGGTTCCCAGTTGTCTGGGTTTTCAGATCCTATACTGCCCAACCCTATTAAGGATTGGCACAAAATAATAATAATAATTAATAATAGTTTTATATATTTTAAAAAAAACCTTTCCAAAGCTGCTTAGTATTTAGTTTAATGTCTTAGAGTGCTGTTAATTTTGACCCGTGAAGCAAATCGCTTTTTCTTTTCTTTTTTTTTAAAGATAAATATTTATCCTCTTTTTATCCTCGGCCGTGTTATCTGCCGTCTTGGTTTCTGCCTATCCAAAGCTTCTGGGGCAGAATTTTAGACATTACTGGGGAAGTTGGACATTATGATATTAGATTTTCCAAAACCTTGTTTGCTCTATATTTTCTAAGTATCTATAATTTATATATAAAAAAACAGTTCTGGAAGTCGTTGTTGGGTGCAATGTAAATTTCGTTTCATGGTATATTTTTGCACAAAATTCAGTGCAGCACTGAAGCTTTGTTGAGCAAGTTCACTTTGCCACAAAGCTTTTAAAACATGTGGAATCGAACCTCACTTTCCAACGAAGGCCAGATAAATTTAGAAATGCAATTAGGAAAATATGTTTCCCAGGACAAAGTTGCAGAACTTCAGTCCCTTCCTCTATTTAAGTGTATGCTTCACTTTAACAAATGCAAACCAAAAATCATTATTAAAGCGACACAGTAAATTTTCCCTGGTGCAATTCTCAAATTTAATAGAAATACATTGCAACCAGCAATGTGACAACTCTGTGCCAAAACATAGCGGTGGGATGGGGGGTGAAATTTAAGGCTCAACAAGGAGTATGAAAGTAGATCTATCTTGGATTTGAGAGGTTCCAAATCCAAATTAGTAAAAACAGGAATAGAAACAAATTAGGGAAAGATTTAAGATTCACTCTGTTTAACTGTTAGGCCAAAGAAAATATTTTTTTTAACCATCTCAGCTATATGACTGAATCTTCCCTTACACACACTTTATTTAAAATTAATTGTAAGAAATAAATAAATATAAATTATTTAAGTCTATAACTTTTGCATTTTCCCCCTCCTAATTGTACAGCGTTGCAATACATTTATTTATAGAAATAATAACCATAAACACGCCCAAAGCATTTGTTGCATGTTGTGATCTATTTATATAGCAGTTCTCTGTCAATATTGAACATAGTCCATTGGGTGAACGAAAAAACTTTTATTATATTTCTCCACTAGCAACTTTAGCCTATAAGACTACTGCGTGAGGCATATTTCTGGTGTTTTAAAAGCAGCGAGCCTGTTTGCATAGTCGAAACATATTCCAAATTTTTAGAGATGATTTTAAAAAGCATAGCTAAGATCTTTTTTGCATTGCATTGCATTGCTTTTCTGTATGCAAAAGTGAAGTAATGTGAATTATTTATTGGCCAGTCCCTATGCAGAACCGTACAGTTTTCCAGTTATTTGATTATCCATTTATATGGACAGATCCTGTGAATGCCAGTCGTGCAGAATGGACACTCATATTTTCACAATGTCCCCGTGAACATCATGGTGAGTTTCTTGAATCCTGACGGATGACATCCATCTGTGCATAAATACAAAAAACAGTGATCGCATAATTGGTCCCTGCCACCTCTTTTCCTGGAAATAAATACTGCAAAGCTGTGCCAAACTTGCAAATGCTTGAGTTCCCAAATCATTGCCTTACACCCATCTGTAAAGAGTTGGTAGCAAAATATGTAGGCGAGCTGTTTATTTTGTGCGACACTTTATTCTGCAAATATTAACCACTTTGAGGTTTTTTTTTCCCCAAGAAGGGGGAAAAAAAGAGAATTTTTTGCAAACCAAAAATAATCGTAGTCTCTCTCTCTCTCTCTGTGCATTATTAAAGCTGCCGGGCTATTTTGAAGTTAAATGTCAGGCTGCTGCGGAAGGAGGTGGAGCACGAGGCAATATTTTCCCCAAGTTCGTTAAGAGTCCTGTTTAAATTATTTTCAAACCACCCTTGCATGCAAATAGCAATGTGAACGAATGTTAAATTTGTTCCTTTTTATGTTGCTTCAGTTGAATATTTCTGATAGAATGGTGCTAGGGAAATAAACCCAAAGCCCAAACCCATGCAATCAATCAATCAATCAATCAATCAATCAATCAATTCGTTAAAATGTGTTTCAAATAAACATTTGAGAATATCACCTCATATTACCCTACTCCCATCAATTGGATTATGATATTCCACTATAACCGGCATGGCATCGTGGTTTGAGCACTGGTCTACAGCCCTGGAGACCTGGATTCGAATCCCCGCTCGGCCACCGAAACCCACTGGGTGACCTTGGGTGCGCCACATATTCTCAGCCGCAGAAGACTCCGTGATAGGGTCACCATAAGTCAGAAACGACTTGAAGGCACACAGCAACAGCAATATCTTTCAAATTTGCTAAATTGAAATCGCCCTTTCCTTTCTTGCTTTCTTTTTAAAGATTCGGAGAGCTCTAGGAACAAAGTTAAGATGTAATTTACCATTCTCTTATGTATATAAATACCATGGATCCACTTTTCACGTTTTTTGGTAGCAGGGCAGAATATCTTCAGAGCAATAAGCCAACCTGATCCAAATATGAAATGCTTCGCTCCTGTGCATTAGGGCATTTTGAAGCTTCGAGCTAACCACCCTCACTTGCCATTCAAATTTTAGATTTTTTCTGCTTTAGGTACCGTTGCTGCCCATCCCGTCATCGCCTGTTAGGAATATGCAACACTCCCCTTATTTACCGAGATGCATGCTTTAGGTGTGAATTTACTTTGCAATGCCTACTTGAGTCTTTCTCACATTTCTCGAGAAGTTTTTCTAAAGATGCATAAATGTACAGGACCCTGCCAAGTTGTTTGTTATCCTCGTATCGAAATGCAGAAAATTCATAAGCAATACGGTGAATTTTATTTCACAAAACCACAGAGGTACTGTATATATATTTTTCCTATCTCCAAAATTTTCTATTTTGACTCAGAAAAAGAAAAAAAAAAGATTTGTAAAAAAAATAAAAATAAATACAACCACAGTGGTAACTCTTTTGACTCTTAGGACATTAACTGGCTGCTTCTTTATATGTAATTGTTACTGTCTGCCTGCTCCCTTTTTCGGAGATGTGTTTTTGTATGGATGTTTGAGCCAATGGGAGGCTTCGAGTTACAATGTATTTTCCCACTTTAAATATATTTAACATAATGACAAACCCCAGACAAGGCTTTTAAAAAAAAATGTTATGAAGAACTGCAGTGTTAGATGGTTTATTTGCAAACTTGTATTCAGTGCTGTCCGTTTATGGCACTTTTAACAATATTCTTGTTTCCAAAGTACAAAAAAAATAAAAAATAAAGGTTTAAAAAAATATTCTAGCCATAACTGAATGTCAAGCAATAAAAAACAATGACTTTTTTTGTGCGTAGGTTTAAAAGAAATACAAATTTTAGACATCTGCATGTAAATGCAAATCTCTTGTTTACTGCTTTCTTAAACTTGATCAACCAACTCCTTATTTTATTACTAATTTAAGGACTTGTAATGGCCTGTACACATTTTTCTCTTGCTCTGATTCTTAATGTCATTTATCTTTGTCTCAGCTTTACTCTTCAGTGTTGTTCTGCTCAACTTCTGTATGGTTATAGCTATTTTGCTTTCATTCAATATAGATAAAGATAATACTATTTAAAGAAGCCTATGCGGTGCAAATATTTATCTGTTTATCAAAATACCACATTATGCTGTATAATATCTGTTTTACTATATACTCTATTTTAGAAATAGTTGTTTAGAACTAGAGTGTGCTATTTTTGTGTTTTTCTGACGTGTGGTGCTAGATAAGTTAATTTTATGAACAAATCCCCCTTCCTAGACAATACCACGTTTGGGTCTTGTACTGTTTCACTGAATATTTTTTTATGTGTGCATGTGTATAGGCTTTATACACATTTACACAGATGCGCCCGAGCAAGTACCTGTATCAGAGTACTAGATTGGGGTACGGTTTCTCTTTGAATATATCCTATCATTCTATCAAGTGGTCTCTGGCATATTTAATAACCTGGAGAAAAGTTTTAACTCCTCCGTGCTGATATTTGATATCCAACCTCGTTCCCCTGCTTTTTCTCTCTCATCTCCCTCCATCCACATTTCTTGTGCTTTAAAAAAAAAAATTGCAGCAGTCCCTTGGCTATCCTTGGTGCAGCACTTTGGAAATCGAGTAATCCAAAAGCGGGGGGGGCGGGGGAAGCACTCCATTTTTGCGTGCCAAATTGCTCTTTTCTGTCATGCAAAAGGTACTAAGGCAGGGGCTGTTTTGCAGCAGGATGTTCACACTTTGGTATCCCATGCGGCATCCAATGCAATTTGGTACAGGTTGAATATCCCTTATTTAGGAATCTGGACTCCTGCAATGAAAATGAAATTTTCTGGCACTAGCTGCCCACCTCCGCCTTTGAGGTGGCAGCTCGGCTCATTTGTCCTGCAAACCCTCAGTCTCTTTCCAGCCACATATCTAATACACGACACTATAGTAGTGAAGAAATGAGGCACAGAGCTGGAGAGAGACAGGAGGATCTGTGAAACGGCAGGAATCCAAGGGTAGATATTGGTGCAAAGCTGCTGTGCTCCCTCGTTTGTGGGCTGCGCGGAGCAAACCTGCTGTACAATACTGTATTTCGTGCATATGCAAATACAAGTATTGCAATGTCCAAAAAAGTCCAAAATAGGAAACGCTTGTGGCCCTAAGGGGTACTCAACCTGTATCCGTGGAATATTGAGCTATATTGGGGGTCTGTTATATTGTCTTGGGGCAAGGGAAAAGAGTTGCATGCCCCAAGCAGGTGCCACAAGGAAAAGGAAACAGCTCCACCCTGATTCAAGGATGTGGTGGAGACTCAGAGGAATTAAACCTACCCCGGGGAAATCCACCCTTGTCACGTGGGAGTACCACTGATGCCAAACTTCCACGTTGTGCACTGCTGGGCTTAGCAACGTCACTTCAGGAAGGCGCTGTGTACGGGATCACCGATTGAATGGACAGGTGGATATGCTGAGGTTCTACCCGTGCGCTGCCATGGCAATGTCATAGATCGCACCTGCCACATACACACCTATCTCCCTGCGTGGAAGAGCAGATCTCTGAAACCGTCATCTCTACGTGAGCCCATACATTCCAAGAAACAACTCTCTGAGAGCTAACAACTGCCTGAACTAAACCTATGGCTCACTCCCTGCCATCGCCACCATCAGCATCAGAAATCCCAAGGAATGCCAAAGAGAGAGAGAGAGAGAGAAAATTGCTGGGGTTTAGAACCACACCATCGAAGACGGTCCGTGCCTGATCAGAATAAACTCCTTCCGAGTTCTTTAATGCCTGCCCTTACCTTTCACATCACTTGATTGTGCCAGAGCAGTGGTTCCCAACCTGGGGGTCCCCAGATGTTTTTGGACTTCAGCTCCCAGAAGCCCTGAGCATTGACCATAGTGGCTGGGGCTTCTGGGAGCTGAAGTCCACGAACATCTGGGGACCCAGAGGTTGAGAACCGCTGTGCCAGAGGAACAGTGTGGTACGGGCATTGTGCATCGTGCTGTCTCGGCCGCCCAGCTTTTGTGAGCGACCTGAACCCCACAATACTGCCGCCATGGGTTGTGGGATGTGGACGATGGAGGAGGTGATTCCATGCCCCCTTAAACGTGTCCCTTGCTGCCACAACCTTGGAGTGCAATCTTGGCCATCTGCGCATCTAAGGGTTGCGCATTCCTTTCCCGCGTGCACCTATTTCTCTAAAAAATTTAACAAAATGGCGCAGTTCTAGGCACACCCAAGAAGCTCAGAAAAGAGGCTTTAGTTTCTTTCTGGAAGCTTAAGGGGCTAGGTAGCAAATATGCTTATTAAGGAGTTAAGTCCCGTTGAGCTGAAAGGGCTTGGTCCCGGGGACGTGGGCACAGGATTGCAACCTAAAATCTCAACCCAGTGGATTCCTGCACGGAAATAAGCCCCATAGAGCTCAATGGGGCTCAGTTCTGCACCAACGCACTATAAATCTTATTTAGTTTTTGGATGGACTGTTTGCCAAGTGATTGTGTACAGAGAATACTGACCCAGTATTGCAAAGGTGCTGATCAATTCCTTTTTATTTCTGTCCCTGGGCTTCTCCAGTCTGTTCCTGATAATCAATGAATACTTGTCTTTTTAAACTACGACTCTGCTATAAAATAAGAAAATTATAGTTGAAGTCTAAACTGGAAAAGGTACCTGTGGTTCCTGGCAGTACCACAAAATTGCACAGCCTAATTCTGAATAGAATTTGGCACCTAAAAACGCCACAACAGTATAACCCCCCCTTTTTTAAAGTATAGTATTTAGACTAATTTAGAATATAGAACCTCATATCATTCATCACCAAGATCATCTCCGGCAATAAGCCAATGGATATCAAATATCTCAAACGGGCAAATAAGTTTGAACTTTAAAAATATTTATTACAACTCTCTTTTCTGTACTATTAGCTGAAGTTGTACGGTCTTTAGCAAAGGTTTTTGAGGAATTTAAGAAGCTGTTTGTTTACCGCACTTTTTTGATAATAGAGGATAGTAAATATTAAAAGCCACAAGTCCAGGCTTCCATGCACTGCTTCTGTCCTTTGGTTTAACAAACAAACCGTTATTCTGGAAATATAAATTATTAGCTGCACCCTGGCTATGTTTTAATGAGTAGAAAAAAATTGAAGTGCAATCGCTTTCAGGATAATTAGTTTGAACAATTTCTTTAAAAGCGACAACCTTCTTTACATTATACAAGTCCATGGTTATTTTTTTCGTTCCGTTATGGATTCAAATCACTCTTTCTTTCTTTCTTTCTTTCTTTCTTTCTTTCTTTCTTTCTTTCTTTCTTTCTTTGTCAAATATGTATGTTGCATATTTTAAACTGGTTAACGTTTTCCCCTACTTGTTTGGGCTTCATTGTTTTATAAATTATGCAAGTTTGTCTGAGTAAGGTTTCTCATTGTAATTAAGTGTCTGACGAAATAAGAATTATAAATATTATTGGTTTGAGGATTAAGCACATAAACATCACCAACCTCACTGGGTGACGCACTCAGTTTTTCTGTAAATAACGACAAAAATTGACATGAAATCTTTACTATACATGCAAAAACGTGTTGTCTTATGTGTACAGTATGTACAAATCCATTTTCTAGTTATGACGAAAAGCATAAGCCATTGAGAGAAATATTAAAAAAAGTGATATTGTAATAAAACTTTGCGAACGATCTTTGCCCGGTGGTCACCTTTCCCCCCACTTCTTCTTTAGAAATCACTCCTTCGCACTCGTCAGCTTCCACTCCACACTTTGTTATTTTTACCCCGATCCAGAATAAAGTATTTTGACTCATTTTTGTAAATAACGACTGTAAGAAAAAAAGAAAAAGAAAAAAATTAAGAGATTTAATGTTGTCTTTTAAATACTACGATTTTCATTCTAATATGAATGTTGTTATATTGTACTTAGAACCTGTACCTTTAATATTACATTACCTTTATTAAGTGCATTGAACACATCAATTTTCGATGTGCTTTATGTACTGGTCTCCTATAATAAAACTTCAGCTTCTAATGGAAACCTTTGTCCCAGTGGGTTTATTTTCTTTTTTTCATAATAAGATGGCTCTTTTTGGATTTTACTGAAGATTTTGTTATGGGCCTGCATGACTTTTTAAGATTTTCCAGGAATTGCTTTCTCCCTCTCCCTTCCCCATCACAGAGGAAGGCATTGCTCCACGTCCTAGTCTCCAGAGCAGCAGAAAACAGGCTTCCTCCATCCTCCATAGGTCAACCTTTCTAATAGTGAAACGTGGCTATCATGTCACCCCTGTTCCCTTCATCGCCCGTCTGCTGAACAGTTGTATAGTTGCAAATCATGGAATTATAGAGCAGGGGGAGATCCCCAGGGGCCATCCAGTCCACCCCCATTCTGCTATGCATGAATAAACAATCCAAGCCCTCCCTTTGAGAGATGGCCATCCACTCTTCATTTAAAAACCTCCAGGGAAGGAGACTCCACCACACTCCATGGAGGCAGCAGCAGATTCCACTGTTGAACAGCTTTCACCATTATGAAATTCTTCCTAATGTTTAGATGGAATCGCTTTTCTTGTACTTGTAATGTGTTGCTCCATGTCCTAGTCTCTGAAGCAGCAGAAAACAGGTTTGCTCCATCTTCCCTATGACATGCCTTTGAAAATTTAAACATGTCTATCATGTCCTCTCTTCATCTTTTCTCCTCCGAGCTAAACCTACCCAGCTTCCTAACTGCTCCTCGTAGGGTTTCCTCCTAATATTTAGGTGGAATCTCTTTTACCGTAGTTTGAAGCCATTGCTCCATGTCCTAGTCTCTGGAGCAGCAGAAAACAAGCTTGCTCCATCCTCCATGCAACATCCTTTCCTATCACCTTGTTACTAGTCCTGCAGTGTTTGATCTACTTGATTAATATTATCAGTTCTCCTTGCTTTTGTCTGTATTTACAGTTTTAATTTCTGGTAGCCACCTTGAGTCCCCATCCTGGTGGGTGGAGAAGAGGAACGCAAACACTAAAAATATTATAGTATTGCAATAAAATATTATAAATATTATAAATTAATGACATTACAAATTTAATATTAAACATGGGCAGTAACAAATTGGCTAATTTATCTTGCTTTTGCAGTTAGACAATAATTTCTAATTTATATAAAATTTATTAAATAATTATATTTATATATTTATATTTATAAATTTAAATTTATAATATTTATATTTATAAAAATATTCTATATATTTATATATAGATATAGATATAATATAATATTATATAATATATATATATTATATTTATATCTAATATATATTTAATACACACATTAATATATTAGTTTATATTTATTTATATATATGATTAATATATATTAATTTATATTTATATTTATATTCTAATTTATGTTGGGGTTGCTAGTACAAATGATGAAAAAAAATCTGGAAAAAAATGGGTAAAGAAATGCAAATATAAAGATAAAAAAAGGCCTAAATGCTTAAATTTTTCCAAGAGTCAAAATAAAAAACGGGGCCCCTTTAAGAGAAGCTTGAGCTGCGGATGACGTTCTTGCCCTCACTTAAGATGGCACTTGCTTGTGCTTCCAAACGGCTTCGGTCTTCGCATCTCCGATTGGTCCATCTGCTTCCCCGTGATGCGTCACGCTCGACTTCCTCTTTCTTGATTGGGCGATGGGCTTGACGGAGGCATGTCCGCAACGACCGTGGGTGAAGCGCCGCCTCTATTTTGGTAGGAACACACCTTCTCGCCGGGCCTTTTCACGCTAGGCCGGGCTCAGAAGCGAAGGGAGGCCTAAGATGGCGGCGGCGGCCGGGAAGGAGCTCAGGTGGTGAGTGGCTCTCTTGGTCCGCTTTTCATTTGAGAGAGACATCTGAGGGCTTAACGGGAAGCGGGTGAAGGGAGGAACCATCCCTGGAGTCTCTGTGGAACTCTGGAACCCCGAGGGCGAGAAGAAGGGGGGGCGAGAGTGCTCCTGAGCATGTGCAGAGTGCCTTATTCCCTCGGAGCTGGAAAAACCGGGCCAGCTCCCCGTCAGGCGCCAGATATCAAACCAGAAGGGGTTGAGGAGGTGCAAGTAAGTAATAATCCGGATTTATGCAGGATTACTGGGAAGTGTGCAGGCAAAAATGACTTTAGCATACTGTTTGCGGAGAGTGCTAATCACCTACAGAATTTTAGTTACTGCTCTTCATCCATAAAGTTTAAAATAAATCAGGGAACGTAATCATATTACTAGTAATGAACAATATTTAAAACAAACATGGAAATACCACAGATTCATAAAATGCATTGCTTAAATTTAGTTAGTTCTCCCAACTAAAGTAGACCGGCTGAATGACAGGTTCAGTCCCACTGCTTCCAGTAGAGTAGACCCACTGGGTCGAATGAACGGACCAAATTGTTGCTGTTCTCATGGAGATTAGCAATTAGCATTTAACTCAGTGTGCAGAAGTAAGCATGCATTTGGGGACTGGAGCCTTCCAGTGTGGACTCACATCTGAGTAAACATGCGTAGGATTGTGTTGTTAAGCTTGTTCCTCCCCCTTCCGTTGAACCTTCCTGCTTCCTTGAAAATTGCAATTAATCTCTCTTTGTTCATTAAAAAAAAAAGAGTTGATAGTGTTGGAATGAGAGCCGGCATGGTGCAGTGGTTTGAGCTCACATTACGACCCTGGAGACCAGGGTTTGATTCCTCATCTGGCCAAAGAACCCCACTCGGTAACCTTGGGCAGGTCACACACTCTCAGCCACAGAAAACCCCATGAAAGGTTTGTCACCAGAAGCTGAAAGAGACGTGAAGGCAAGGAACAACAACAGTCCTCGCCTCCCTTGACTCTTTGCTATCTCTGCACTTCCAGTTGGGAATTCCATCCCTACTGCCCCAGTGCAACTCAGTGTATGAGCTGCAAACTTATTTGCACCATGTCTTGACTACTACAGGGTCCTCAGTCCAGGGCTGCCCTTGAAGAGTGTCCTGGAGTTCTGCTTCATGCAGCTTTGTGTCGGACTGGTAATGCAGTTTTAAGATAATATGACTCCAGTAAGGAAAAACCGGTTATTTTTTTGTCCCCTGTCCAAGGTGCTGGTTTAATGCACGGCTGGGCAAAGTATGGCATGTGGGATGGAAGTGGCCCACCAGGAGTCAATTTTTGGGCCCCAGATGCCCTCTGGGGTGTGGGTGGTTGTCCATTTTCTCCACACTTTTGCCATTTTCCTTCCCTGTTGCTGCTTATATATAGAGAGAGAGAGAGAGAGAGAGAGATGAATATAGATATGAATATATATATGTGTGTGAATATCATATATATATATATATGAATGAGAAAAGTTTCTTCTGGGCCTAAGATGGTCCAGAAGGGCCCTACAAATTGGCAAGCTAGAATGTGTCAAGCTATAATCCTCCAGATAGCATCCCTCCACATATTTAAACATAGCTATCGTGTTGCGTCTTAACCTTCCAAAATGGTTGCAGGCGTGGAAACTGTGAAGGCTGATGAAGAGCAGCTTAGGGAGCTGGGGATGTTTAGCCTGGAGAAGAGAAGGTTAAGAGGCAACATGAGAGCTATGTTTAAATATGTGGAGGGATGCCATCTGGAGGATGGAGCAAGCCTGTTTTCTGCTGCCCCAGAGACTAGGGCATGGAGCAATGGCCTCCAACTCCAGGGAAAGAGATTCCACCTAAACCTTAGGAGGAACTTTGTGAGCATAAGAGCAGTTTGACAGTGGAATGTGCTGCTGCTTCCATGGGGTGTGGTGGGGTCTCCTCCTTTGGAGGTTTTGAAACAGAGGCTAGATGGGCATCTGTTGGGAATGCATGGCAGAAGGGGGTTGGATGGGATGGCCTTTGTGGTCTCTTCCAGCTTTAAGATTCTCTAAATGGCAGACATGACCCTAGAGGGTGTTTGGGTCAGGTTATTTATACAGGCAGCCCTCTGTATTAGTGGAATTTGAAAGAGATTTCCTAACCTGAATCTCAGTTTTTGTGAAAGGAATAGCATTTTTCATTGCGTTTGTAAACAAGTGAGAGAAAGAAGCAATTTCTGCAAAACGAGCATGTACACTTGGCCTTTAATAAAGCAACAGTTTTACAAAGTGAGAGAAGGTAATTGGAAAATAAAGTTGAGAGGTGAACTGGGGTAAAAAGCAGAATGCATCAAAGAACAGGTGTATGGATGGATGTTACGTTTAAGTTTTACCCTTTCCCTTCGTTTTCCATGAGATGGTATCAGAATTTGCATCCTCTAATTCTCTGTTTTTGCACCTAAACTAGGATTTTCTGGGTTTCAGTGGACATTTATTTCCCCAAAGACCACGACCTTAAAACATTTTCTGTGCACTGCCATAGAATTAAAATGGTCATATTTTTAGCACGCTTGTTGTCATGGATTAGAATAAATCCAGAGAAGCTATGAATATGCGTTGCAATGGAATGAGACCTCATTATGGCTTAACGATGACTTGATAGTGATTTACAGTGAAAGTGACTATTTCTGGTACTTATTAGATATCTTTGTCATTCCCAAGCAACACTAAACTTAACCAATCTCAATTTAGGATCCTTTTTTATGGGTGTTATTTATATGTGAGATATATTTAACTGCCTTTTAAAATCCCCAAAACAGGGATATTCCACCCCAAAACGGCCGTGATGTGTATTTCTCACGAGGCATTTACGAAAAATATTCACTGGCTCCCTCCCTTGCTGAGCTTCTGGTGCTGTCAAAAAGGTATGAATATACCCTTTCTTTCTAAGTTTGGTTTGAGAAGTAAGTTGAGTAACTTTATCTAGACCTCATATCTGTTCTGCATCTTTACTTGGGAGTTAGTCTCACCTAGTTCTTAGGGGCTTGCTCTCAAATAAGCATATTTGATGATTGCAATTTGAGGATTGCTTATGTTGGTCTGTAAAGAAGCTTGCTGTCTAGAATGAGACTTACATAGAATCGTAGAGTTGGAAGAGATCCCAGGAGCCATCGAGTCCAACCCCCTTGCTATGGAGGAACACCCATCAAAGCATTCCGAACGGATGGCCATCCAGCCTCTGCTTAAAAACCTCCAAAGAAGGAGGAGACTCCACCATGCTCCGAGGCAGCCTATTCTGCTGCCGGACAGCTCTGACCGTCAGGAAGTTCTTCCTGAGGTTCAAGTGGAATCTCCTTCCCTGCAGCTTGAATCCATTGCTCCTTGTCCTAGTCTCTGGAGCGGCAGAGAACAAGCCTGCTCCTTCCTCAACATGACATCCCTTCCAATATTTAAACATGGCTATCGTGTCCCCTCTTAACCTTCTCTTCTGCAGACTAAACATCCCCAGCTCCCTAAGGCGTTCCTCACTTTCAGACTTACACCTCTGGCCTGACTTCCAGGCCTGACTTCCAGACTTACACCTCTGTAAATGTATTCAGGACTGAACTTTTGGCCTGGCTCTTGATCGTGTATGTACAGTTGGACCTCCACATTTGCAGGATTTGAGTTTCACAGATTTTATTATTTGTGAGTTTCTCCAACCCTTGTCCCCACTCACCTTCAAGCACTTCTTTTCCAGGGGAACCTTCGCTCTTAATGGCTCTGATCAGGCCATGCAACCCTCTAAAAACCTCTGGTCGTCCTCCTAAAGACAGCTTGCAGACCAATTTCTCAGCACCACAAACCCTCTCCGGATGCCCTCCACCCACCCAAGGAAGGAGGTGGGCGAGAGAGGAAATGTAGGGCATTCGTGCCAACCCACCCCCTTTCCTTCTCTTTTCCCTGAACTGGTTTGAACCTGGGATACCCCCTCTCCCCACCGTGCCTTGTCCCACTTGCCACAGATATACACACTCATTTTGATATTTGCAACTATTTCACATTTGCAAGGGTCTTGCACCTCTCACCCTAATAAATGTAGAGGGCCAACTGTACAGCATCTTTCTGGAGTGGGACCCTCTCTCCGGGCAAATGGGTCCAAGAGTCCTTGCCAACATTGTGGACAGCTGTCTGGTCACATAAGGAACATTATAATGGGTATCTTCTGTTAGTGACTTGCACATGCATAAGTGTGGCTTACATGTGCATGTGTCTCCGTTGGATGAGGCACAAGGAGTTCTTCTCTTATCCCTTGTGCTTCATCTAAAATATTTTGTTCCTCAGCTGTGAAGGCCTGGGAGGGGCTCCTGCTCCTTCTTTTATAGGGTGGCAGATAATGAAGATGTGGCCGGTCTGGATTGTGAGGGGAAGGGAGACAAAACCTGGGTCCCTTCCCTCTGAGAAGCCGTGATCTGAGGAAGAGGGGAGCGTGTTGACGAAAGGATCAGTTTAAATAAAGAGCAGTTTGGTGATCCAGGTGAAAGGAAGCTGTCAGGGAGAATTGGGCTTGCAGCCTGCTGAAGGCTTTGACAGCCTGCATGCCGGGAAATAGCCTCCACCCCCGTTGGCCGCCGTCCCCCCTCTCTGTCAAATGCGGCTAATTTGAGCTGCTAGAATTGCCTGACACCCTTGCATCAGGCCCATCTGAGTCAGCATCTTGTTGGTGTAGCAGCTTAATTAAATTTGCCAGCTTGTGCCACGAGGATGGACACGTTTTCTCATTCTGAGAGACAGCTGTGTAGTATTATTAAGCAAAAGAGACATGATACTGTTGAGACATTTCTCCTGGTGTGTAAATCAAGGTGGCTTTTTTCCCCTTTTTCTTCCCCACAAGTGCAGCAGTTAACACTCGGTTAAGTTAATCCAAAATGTGGTTTTACATGCTAACCGTGCTGATGCTAAATAATTGAGAACTAAGCAAAGTAATCACCTGTTTGGGAACCAGGTTTGGAATTGGTTGCAGTGTTTGAAAGCCTAATGGCTGGGCAGGTTAGTGTTCTAGGAAGAGAAACAGGCCTGGATCCAGAAGGCCATGAAGTACATTCTGTCAGCCCAAGGGGACTGGAAAAATGTCTCTCTCTAATGCTGTCTCCCACTGCTTCATGACTTCCTTCTGATAAACTTGGGGGGAGAATGAAGTGCTTGAATACAAGAGCATCGAATGTCCCATGGGGTTCCTTTGTGCCCCTTCCATCCTTCCTTGGAAGAAAGCCCCAGTGAACTCAAAGTCTTCTTTCCTTTCTTTCTTTGTATGTTTATCAGTTTTTATACAAAATTACATAAGCTCCAACAAACATCTCTCATATAGTCATAAACTAATGTTAACAAACAAAATAAAATACTAAACAATAAACTGAAAAGAAAACCTAACTGAAACATGACTTACTAACTAATCGACTAAGCTGATCGACTAAGCGTTAAAATGTAAAATGCAAGCAGGTGTATTTTTCAGGAGTGGTTAAATACAGTTTGATCAGTAGCTGTTGTGGATAAAATTGACATACCAAATGGGAGCTCAAAGTAGAGACAACGTGATTGAGCTTTGATATCTGCTTATTGATTGTTTCCACAAGTAAAGGATCTTCATGGTAATGCCCCTCCATCTGTTTTAGAAACAAAATTCTGTAGAAGCTAGTTTCTGTATTTTTCAGGTGCATTAGTGCCTGATAATTCACTACTCTTTGAAATTTCATTATTTTGCTGTTTGAAATTCTGTTATTTTGCTGTAGTTTGCGTATGACTTGCATTGTGCACCATTGTGAAAAGCATATGTAAGAAGAGGCTGTGTTCTAAAGAAACCTAAATATTTATTTGTGTGTTGTTTGCCCCTCTCGGTTTCAGACCTGCGGCCGGCAATGCAGATAAGTCCAATGCTGGACAAGAAGATAGGACTGCCAGTGGACAGACTGAAGTAAAACTAACCAGAGAGCCAGTGAAGCCTTCCAAAGAGACGCCACCTTTCGAAGACCCCCGAGTCCCCTATCCTTATTTTTCTAGCTTGACAGCAAGGGAACAAAGGAGATACCTGTTCCTCTTGTCTGCGTACGGAAATGCCCATCCCGGTATGATAGAGCCCTCTGCACAAAAAGATTATTCACAGTATCTGGTAAGCGCTGGGCTTTCTTGTTTGGTGTAATCATAACACCAGGCTGCATCTATAGGAGTATAGTGTCTGGGTTGAGGCAAGAAATAGTCCCACTCTGTTTTGCTTTGGTCAGACCTCACCTGGAATCCTGGGTCCAGTTCTGGACACCACAGTTCAAGAAGGATATTGAGAAGCTGGAACATGTCCAGAGGAGGGCAACCAAAATGGTAGAAGGCCTGGAAACCATGAAACCCTACGGGAAATGACTAAGCACATCCAGGAAAAAGTAATAATTCAAACTGAAGCAGTTTTCAAAGAAATAGCGGCATTAGTCTCTTGCAGCGTAGAAAGGAGGAAAGGGGGGTAAAAAGAAAAGAGATGTTGCCACATTCTTTTCTCTCTCCCACCCTCCCTTCCTCCCTTTTAGATCAATCTTAGCTCTATAAAAGAATTGATTGCAAAAATAACACACATTGTGAATGGGTGTTTTTGTCTGTTTTTAGCAAATGAAAGAATTTGTCAGCAAAGAAGTTGCAGAGTTCTTGAAGTTTGCCCAAAATGCAGCCAAAAGCTGTACCAAAGATTATGAGGACATCTCCGAGGAGGCATTGCTTTATGCCAAGGTAACAAAACAGTAAAGGGTTGCTCTCCTGCTTATTGTAGTTTAACATAATAATAAGCTCACTTGGGACAATGTGTTCATGTGTGATTCCAAGCAAACCTCTACAATACCCTCGTGTTCCTTTCAGAAGTTTCAGATTTTAGATAAGGGATGCTTGTCTGTTCTTGGTGCTTCTATATATTTGTATTTAGGACTCAAATTGGCTTATAGTTTTGAAAGAACGATACAGCTAAAACATACAAAAAGCAAACATTGAAATGGAATTAAGCTGTTCACTGTATTAAAGCAATTTATGATATGAACACCACATACATTTAGGAGAAGAATTAGAATGGCAAGTAAAATGCAGTAAATGCAGCATGTTGTCTTAAGGGTTTGAATTTTTCTTAGACGTTGTTGAAGATGCTAACCATCTTGCAAACACTTTTCTCCCCTCCCAAGAAATTTTTAACCTCCCGTATTGGTTACGTGAAGAAATACCCTGAGTTTTATACACTGCACGAAATAACCAGCATCATGGGAGGAAAATTTAGCACTGAACTAACCTTAACTCCGGAAAAATGCCTTCTTGCTTTGGTAAGTAACCTGAAAATTGTCATGTTGAGTCTATCCAAGGAATGGGACTGCTAAGACAGCGGTTCTCAACTTTTTATTTACCGTGGACTCCTTTTAAATATATTTTGTTGCCATGGACCACCAAGACTTAAGATTTAAAACCCTAAAATGCATCAAATACTTATTTAAAATTGCTCATCGAGGTTCTTCAGATTTGGAGAGAAGGGAGAGATAAATTCACACCCTCCTATTATATTATTTTTATTAAAATGATTCCATACAAATTTTTCTTTCTTCTTTTTTCCTCCCTCTGTTTCAACTGTAAAAACTCATAACATTTCTTCAAGCCTTGGCAAACTGCTCTGTGAGACCATCACAGCCCCCTGGGAGATCCACAGCTCTCAGGTTAAGAACTGATGTTCTAAGATGTTTTTTGCTGCCAGATATTTAATACGGGGTCGGATCCATCAGCGCACTTTCCTGCACAAACCCAATGAAGTGCACAGGTACAGCATGAGAGGAGGTGTTTATTTCAATGGATTTCGTGTAAGAGAGCATGCTGGGGGATTTTGCCCCCTGGTCCAGTAAATGGCATCGTTTGTAGGGTCTGCATAAGTTGGAGTTGACTTGAAGTTAGTTAGCAACAACAATGCAGGATTCTGGGATGCTGTTAGGATGGGCTTGGGGGTATTTTGAGGGTAAAAGTTACTGCTTTTTTTATTAAATTGAGTGTTGGGGGCTTTGGGGACAAGTGTGGTACTTTGGGGTCCACAAAAGTGCAGTCCAGGGGCCAAAGGCAGGTCATACTCACCCCCGGCAGAATAGTAGCACTGACCACATTGCCTCCCATCTGCATACACTGCTGTTAAACAACTTCTGATTTTATTCTAGGAATATGTTAATTATGATATCTTTAACCTAGGCTCTTTGCCCACTGTTTTAACAAAAAAGAAAGAAAGAAAGAAAGAAAGAAAGAAAGAAAGAAAGAAAGAAAGAAAAAACCTGTTCAGATTTGGTTGAAATCACACCCATCCAATTTTACTTTTGGAAACTCTCATTTTAAATTTAAAAAAAGAAAATAGGTCTTTATCAATCCTGCAGGGAAAATGCCTCCTAACCTTCTTGGCTCATTTAGCAGCTGAGCCAAAGGTGTTAATTTTCTGTAATATTTTTTTTTTCCTTCAAGGGAAAAGTGAACCTCATTAAGCGATTTTTTCCCAAACTGCCTTCATCAATTCAGTTGCCTGTTCATCACTGTAAAACCGATTTGGAAATTGGAACTCCTGAGCAGAGGGCTGCTGTACTGCACAGTGTAAGTGAGCAATTTAACGAAGATGACGGTCAACGAGAAACATAGCTATACAATCCTTTCCGTTTGAGTCAAGGTGACACCTTTGAGAGTCTCCATTTATCCCATCGCTACGATACCAAAGTTGCCGTGGTCATTAAAAAAACTGCTGTCATCACAGAAACTGTGCATCTGAACTCTAGTAGTAGCACTGGTTGAGCTTCCCTTGTCCAGAAATCCGAAAGCCGGAACACTCCAAACCCAAAACTGTCCACCTGGGTGGCTGTGAGATGGTGACACTTTTGCTTTTGGATGGTTCAACGCACACAAACTTGGTATCATGTGCAAAATTATTAAAAATACAGACAGCCCTCCAGATTTGCGGGTTTCGCTTTTGCGGATTTGATTATTCCTGGATTATTTGCTGTCACCTCTGCTGCCCCCCTGTGCCATTTTTAATAGAGACTGCAAGCCTCATGGGACTCAGAAACTGTGAATGAGGCTTGTAAACCCCTCTTAAAAATGGTATGGGGCAGCAGCGAAGGTGGCCATAAGCCCCACCAGCCCCCCGCTTCTGCCTCGTGGAGGAACCTTCATGCCTCAAAGGAATCCACGGTGGGTTGAATATGGTGATCATACTTTTTTGTGCATTAAATATGGGTTGGGAGGCCCTAGAGTTATTCACAGTTTTTCCACATTCATGGGGGTCCCATGCCTCTAACTCTGGCAAATGTGAAGGGAGGACTGTGCTGTCCAAAGCTACCTTTGTGCTACTTGTATGAGGTGTATATGGAACAATTAGTGTTAGAAGAAGGTTAGAATAAAGAAAAGAGCCTGCTCTGAGCCTGAGTACATGGAGAAACATTCTTGACCTTTTGACACCCCCTTATAGAGGTTTGCTCTACCCTTCGGTCCCCTCACACCCTGTCCTTCTTTCCCCCTCTGGACCCCGTATATATTTGGAAACAATAATTCTTTATTTATTATTAATTACTGTGAAAGATATATTCATCCTGATTTATCTTGTCTTTTCCCCGTGTTAAAACAGGATATTAGTACAGATGGAAATGCTGAAAAGCTTGCAACGAAATACTGTCCTCAGGTGGTGCTGAGTAGTGAATCCTTATATACCTTGTTGAATAATCATGGTTTGGACTACAAGGAACAGTGGGAGCTCCCTGTTTCTGTGAAAATTCATTCTGTTACAGGTAAGGTCCGTTTCCACCACCACCACCCTGGTTGGCTGTGGAATTTGAATATTATTTTAATTACAAACTTAGCATAAACCCCGCACACCACTCGGCTGTGGAAACCCATTGGGTGACCTTGGGCGTGTCACACACTCTCAGCCCCAGAAAACCCTGTGATACATTCACCGTAGGGTTGCCATAAGTCAGAAATGACTTGAAGGTACACTGGAGCAACAATGTTTTTTTCATTGCAGTGTTCTCCCTGCCTGATAAAACAATTGATTCTGTATATTGCAGATAATTAACTGAGTGTCTTAATTTGGCAGGGTGCTTTTTTTCCTTCTTTCAATGTCCCTTTTTAATTTTTTTTTAAAAGACAAGGAAGGGAAGTAATAAGGTCACAATGATATTTGAAAAATAGTGTCAGTTTATTGTTGAGGGGAAGTTGCTATAATCAAGCAGGGAAATTAGTTGTAACATCTTGCAACTACTTTAATTGGAACTGTATCTGACCTGTATCTAAAAATATATCCCAGTCCACTGGCAAGCAAAAAAGTACTTTATTTCTTTGCAGGGCTGAAGTCAATCAAAGTGGTCTACATTGATCCCCCTCTCCCAAAGAAAGAAATGACAGTCCGGGAAAAGAACCAAGTTTTTCACGAATTCCTGGCTGATTTCCACATGACGAAACAATCTGCCATTGTGGCACATGCTGCAGTTTTGGACAAGCCATCAGATAAACCTGTGAGTTGTGGATGTAATGCTCACCTAACAGAACGTTAGGAAGAACTCTGATCTTGGTCTTGTCATCAAGAGATTAAACCCTAGATTCTCACTTGGGCTGTAACTGAAAACCATGGGTTAACAAACCCCAGAAATTTTCCTTTCTGGCGTGTGAGGGGAAAGAACAGTGAGAGAAGACTCAGGCCATTTCCGCTCTGCACTCTTATAGTGCTATTATTCCACTTTCAGCATCCTTTGGAATCCTGGGGTTTGCAGTTGAGGGAGGGGCATTTAAGAATTCTCAGCCAGAGAGCTCTTTGGCCTCAGGAAACTGCAAACCCCAGAATTCCACAGGATGTTGAAAGTGGAATAATACCACTATAACAGTGTAGTGTGGAAATGGCCTCACACGTGCTTTCTGTGAGAGTACCCTAGTAAAACCAGTTTGGTCCAGGATTCCAGATGTTATCACTCCTTTGGTTTTTTTTTTCTTCTCCCTTTAGTCGGAGACAGCATTTGAAACATGCCAAAGCAGACAGGTGCAGGTAGCTGACTCCGAAGATCTAGACTTTGACACTGATGTCACAGAACTGGAAACCTTTGCCTCGACATCTCAGTTTCTAAATACTTCTAAACCTGAGAGCACCCTTGAGAAACCAGCCAGTACGTCTAAAATCTTATCAGAGCACCTAAAAATGGAAAAAGAGGCAGCATGGGATACAAACAGAGATGGAAGGAGTAAAGCCGGTGAGCAGAGGGAGAGATCTCACAGCAGTTGGGATTTTAATAACCCTCTGCCATGGCATGGAGGTGTCGCGGGTTCGGATTCTGATGAAAATTCATCAGATAAAACTCTCAAGTTGATGGAATCCAAACCAGATGGTGAAAGAGCTGCAGTCGAGAGACAGATGGACAATAATACCTTTTCCAGTTCTCCGGATATAAAAAATAATTTAAAGGAAGGAATTGATGTAGCCAAAGATGACAGTTCACCCGTTCTGTCCTGCTGTAGTGATACTGATGAGGAGTCTTTGATAATTGACACTGAATATAAAGATAGCAATCAGGGAGAATCAGGGATGATCACATCCGATCGAGGCCCCGAATCAAACATGTCTCCCTGCTCTAGAGGAACCCTGCCAGGAAAACTGGCTGATCCTTCGGAGGATCAACAACGGAGTGGCCCTGAAAATGACCCAGGCCTTCAAGGAAGAAGAGAACCACAACAAGAAATGAATGCATCCCGAAAACCTTGCCGACGGCTGTCCAAAAAATTTGATCCAGTCGGACAGATTTTGAAAATGCAAACTGAACTCCTGAAGCCACCTTCTCCGGATCATCAGGGGCACCCAGAAGTGAACATTGAAAGACCGTTGAATCGTCTGCCAAGCCAGGAAAATCCACTATTAAAAGTCTCAGCACCTTCCTCCATGACAGCTGGACAAAGTCCTGCTGCAAATAATAGTAGCTCATCCAAATTTAGCTGGGCAACGTACTTCCAGGGATCTCAGAAAGGTGAGTCCCTTGATGGTTGTCTTAAAAGAAATTTGGTGTCCATCTGAATGTGGTCGGAAGAACTGTATCCTCAAATTCAAGCCTGTGCAGGCTTTGTAATCTTCAAAAGAGGCCCTTCTCACGATCCTGCCATCCTTACGTGCGTGTCCACTGGGGACACAAGATGGCCTTCATAGGGGGTTGCCCCTAGGCTCAGGAACTCTCTTTCTAGGGAGGTTAGACTACATTCTTCCTCATCATCTTCTCTTTCTATTTCAACAGGTTCCTATAGATTTAAAGTGCTGGTCATTTATATATTTATTTTTACTTATTCATTTTGTATTTCTTGTCCATCTCCAAGGGACCCAAAGTGGCTTACAAAATTTAAAGGTTTAGCTTGGGGGAAAAGAACTTTTTAACAAAAGTTAAAAAGCAGCTAAATATCAGTTCTGCTAAACCGTTTGAAAATACATTTGTATGCCTGTTCCTGGAATAAAGTTACACTCTTGAATGGAGACTGTCAGCCACTGAGGAGAAAAAAATAAAATACTTCTGAATGAGTGTAGGCTGATAGACTTGGGAGGTAACGAGGATTTTGCTTTCTCTTTTGGCAAGGAGTGCTTTGGGACGTGGCTGAAAAACAGTCCGATTATGAGCCTCCTGCCCAGGGCAACCTGGTCTACAAATTGTTCAGCCTGGGTGATTTGCTGTTGCTGGTTCGCTGCAGCATTCAAAAAGTGGAGCCGCTGCCGCGCGGTAAGAAAGTTCAAGTCAAGAGGGTAAGTTTCCATATTTTGCGGAATTCAGGTTAATTATTTTTCTGCCCCTTTTCCCAGGCGTGCATTCTTGCAGTTGAAGCTAGTTCACACTCGGTCTCCTTGGGCAGCCGCTAGCTTGGACTGAGCCTGGCCAACTTTGCAAAGGGGTCGTAGGCCTATTATTTCGGTTGTCTTCTGCTGCATCCCACCGGTGGGAGCAGTACATGAGAAGGACACCAGAGAAAGAGAGTTCTTTGTTATGTGTCTCTCTCTGTGAAAATCCCTCCCCTCAGAAGCTCTGTGAGAACCCCCACCAGCCTCATGTCGTGTGAATGTGTGCCTTCAAGTTGCCTGTCGATTTACGGAGACCTCTGTGAACTTCGTAAGATTTTCTCAGGCAAGGAGTACTCAGAGGGCAGATTTTGCCAGTTCCTTCCTCTGAAATATAGCCTACAGCCCCTGGGATTCCTTGGTGGTCTCCCCTCCAAGTACTAACCAGGGCTGACCCTGTTTAGCTTCCAAGATCAAATGGGATCTGTTGCCTTTCAGGCATTTAGGCCCTACTCGTGTGTACATGTACCTTCAGGTCATCTGTTGACTTACAGTGACCCCGTGAATTTCAAAGGCAAGGAATCCTCAGAGGTAGTTTTGAGAGGTCCTTCCTCTGAAATACAGCCTACAGCACGTGGCTTTCATTGGTGGTCTCCCATCCAAGTACTAACTAGAGCAGACAAGGCTTAGCTTCCAAGATCAGATGGGATATGGTGCTTTTAGGGTATTTTGGACTCATTGGCCTTGTTTTATCATTAAGTTAAAACCTGGCTCTTCACTAAAGCTTGAGTCCCAGTGACCCTAGCTTGACACTGACTTTTTGGCTTGTGGATTTCTGTATTTCTTCCTTCTATTTAGTTATCCAAATATCACTCTTCCACCCTAAATCTTGATGGTATTCAGATGAAATCAATCCACATCAAATTAAAAGAGTCAAGGAATTGTTTAAACAGTTTGGTAGTGTATTAAACGACTAAATAAATTTGGAACATTTTAAAACCACACACCAGTACATTGTTGTTGTGTGCCTTCAAGTTGTTTCCAACTTATGGCAACCCTAAGGCAAATCTCTTATGGGGGTTTCTGAGGCTGAGAGTGTGTGATAGCGAACCCAGGTCCACAGAGTCACAGTCCATGCTCAAACCATGACACTACACTGGCTTTCGGTTCCACTACTTGTCTGGACAAAAATCGTTAGATACCCAAAAGCTTTGATTTTTTTTAAAAAAAATCATGTTTTAACTTGATGCTAGAATGAAACCAATACAAACCCCAATGAGACCTCCAAAAGGAGAGCTTTCTACAAGCGGTGGTGTAGTGTTTTTAAGGTAATTAAAATAATTAAACACTAGTAAAAACGTACGGCAGTTCAGCATTAAAATGGAATCAAACGGTTAACAATATTAAAAGCAATTGAATGCATGTACTCAAAAAAGCACTTTAAAAACAGTACAGGACCTCTTAAAATCTCTTCCCATAAAAAGCTTCCGCCAAAGCACTTTTATTGCCATTTCTCTTGCTGCAAAGCCAGCTAAAGGAACAGTTGGGGAAACTCCCTGGATAATTAGGGGTTGTCGTTTCTCCTGAGCTGCCTCTTGGGGATCCCAGACCAACAACATGGGTTTTGTCTGGGTAACTGCATACTAACTTGACTGTGACCCTCCTTAATACTATGGAATCTATTCATTCTGTTGTCAAAATAAGTTGTCATAATATCTCCAGTAATGTACTGGATGACAGCTAATAAACGGGAGCTCAGTTCCAATAAGACAGAGAGGGTTTATCTGACTGAAAATGAGATGTTCATCTAGTTCTGGGCAAGGCTACATTTTCCCCTCGAGGTATCAGGTTTGCGGCTTGCTCGAGCTATTAGACGGAGGTCTTACTCCAGGTTAGGAGGTAGGAGTTTTTTATGGATACAGGTTTCCCCTGTTTATCTGGCAAATTTAAGGGCAAAAGACAAAAAGGAATGTGAAATACACAATGTAATTTGAAAACAATTAGAGATCAACAAGACAGTGATTACAAGTGGAACAAAAAATGGCATGTGGTCATATGAAATACAAACTTCTAAGATACCTGGGATAAAAAATCCCTTATGAACGAATGAAACTCTCTCCGACTTTCTCAGTACTGCCAAATGAGGACAAAATTTGTAATGAAGTCCGGTGTTTTTCACAAGCAGTCTCAGTAATGTTCTTCTTCAAGGAAACTCTGATAGTTAGCCTGGGATGTTTCCAGCCGTTTTGCAATCTTCCTCAGTGGCTTTTTAGCATAACAATCGATTTACGGAGGCCCCCTTATAATTAACATTGCAGGCGCTGCTTGCAAAGCGCCCTGTTTGCTGGTGTATAAGACTCACTTGTTTTTCCTGAAAAATACTGTTTGAAAATGGAGTGTGTCTTAGATGCTGGTGCATCTTATATGCCAGCAAACACAGTATCTCAGCCAGCTTAGCGGTTTTTTTCTCCCTCTCAGCTCACTTTGCAAGCAGCATGGGTCTGCGAGCAATTCCAAGCAAGCCTCCGTAGGCAAGAAGAACTGATGAGAGAGCAGAACCTCTGCCGAATTGATGGGACTTCTCCTTAATTTGGAAGCACCAAAACAGATAACGGGGCATCCAAAGGTGGGCGCTGCCAGTCCCCTGGACTGCCAAAAAGACACATAAACGGATTCAAGAGAGATCATCAGGCTTGAACTCCTCCTTCAAGCCAAATTGAGGCTGTCATATTTTGGACATATATTGAAAAGACGTGACTCATTAGAAAAGACAATAATGCTTGGTAAGGCAGACAGTATTAGGGCAAGGGGAAAGATCACATTATAGGTAGATGGATTTGGTTCAGGAAACCACAGCTGCAGGTTGCAAGACCTGAGCGCTTCATGGTAACAAGGGGACTTGGAGATACCTCTTAATGTCGGCGTAAGTTGAAGTCAACTTAATGGCAGTTAACTACAACAGCAAGAATACTTTAGATTTGCAGAGCCTTTTTTTTAAAAAAAAAAAACTAAAATCTGAGATCTCTTAAAGATCTGCTGTTAAGGAGCCGGCGTTTAGAATTCTCAGCCAGAAAGCTCACAAACCCCAGAATTTCACAGGATGTGGCCATGGGAGTTGAAGTGGGACGATAGCGCTGTAACAGTGTAGTATGATAAGGATCCTAGTTTGTTGAAAATGGGGAAGGCACAGGAAATGGAGACTGGTAACATAGCAGCTGTTTGTGATATCAGTCTGTGGGGATTTAATTGGCCTTTTCGGAATATGCCAGTCTTCTTTCTTTATTCCTAGAGTTCCTAAAGATGGCAGCATTGCAGTGTTATATTGCTAGGAGTGTTCCTTGGACTTGGATGGGAGACTGCCAAGGATGACTGGGTGCTGTAGCCTGCATTTCGGAGGAAGCAACTGGCAAAACCACCCCTGAGTATTTCTTGGCCAAAGAAAACCCTACAAAATTCATGGGGTTGCCATAAGTTGGCAGGCAACTTGGAGGCACATACAGGGAGAGGGAGAGGGAGAGAGAAATTGTGACTGAGTCTCCATTCTCCTGCGCCTACACACCCCAGATGCTGCCTGATCTTGGAAGTTAAGCAGGGTCAGCCCTGGTTAGTATTTGGATGGGAGACCGGCAAGGAATCCCAGGTGCTGTAGGCTCTATTTCAGTGAAAAGAAGTGGCAAAACCACCTTTGAAGACCCCTCATCTAAGAAAACCCTCTGAAATTTATGGAGTTGCCATAAGTCAACTGGCAACCTGAAGGCACATACACACACATACCCTAAAGGCACTGTCTGATCTTGGAAGCTATGCACGGTCAGCCCTGGTTAGTACTTGAGTGGGAGACCTCCAGTTGCGGCAATCTTCAGATCTGAGAGACAGATGAGTTTTCAGATTTCCAGATAAGGGAGGCTCAACCCATGTTGTTGTTATTCGGGTGATTTTTCACCCCAGAATCATCCAGAATGACACAAAATCACCACACACTATGCCAGTTTTCCACTCTCCCTTATTTATGTGCCCGAAAGGGGAGGGCAAACCTTAATCTATGGCACAGTTACACAGGCCTGTTTTAGAGAGTTTTCACTGTGCAGTGTGCCAGCAGCTACTTGTGCATGAAACCCTGGTCTTTGTGTTAACCATGCGTGCATCCACATTGGCACCCTGCACTGTTCCCTTCCTGCTGTGCAGCCCTGATGTTGTTGTTTTTTTTGGTTTTTTGGGAAAAAAACTAAAATCAGGCCAACTTGCAGGATTTGGTGCACAAAATGAGCTACATCGCCCCGTGCCTTTCTGTCTGCCATTCCGTGTGCTTGGAGCCCAAATAATCTGACTAGGGGTGAAACATCTTAATTTTTTCCTGATTGTGTTGTATAACTTGCAAATGTGCATATGCTAGTTCCCAGGGGTTTTGGGAGGAGAGGTCAGCCTCCCCAAAGAGAACTTGTTTTGCTATTCTTTGTCTCAAAATGGTTTATTCAAACTGGTCACAGCCTAACTGGATTCACATTGGTCCCAAATGAGGCTTTCTCCTACCTGGGGTTGTGGCAGGTTATTAAAAACGTACACTGAAAGTGCTTTAGTGAAAACCTGGTTGTTTGGCTGTTTGCTTTGTAGCATTTTCCAGTTTACGTCTTACCAAAGCTAGAATATCAAGCTTTCTACGGGGTGGAAGCGTTAACTGAAGGCGAGATGTGTCGGCTGTGGATGGAGGGCTTGTTGCATTCCAACACTTCATTTACAGTTGGTGAGTTCAGCTCTCTTTTAAATACCAGGAGGGGAAGTTGCAAGAGACTCCAAAAAACTAAAAATTTCAAATCTCTGGGCAAATTTAAAGAACAGAACCTGCATCGGTGGATATGATTGTATCAGAATAGTTGAGCTGGTAATAAAACTTGCAGAACATATCACGCCCATCTCTAGACTGTGAGGATTTCTCCTCTGTGGAGAGATCAGGGTTTAAAAGCATTCCAGACAAAGAAAGCAGCCCATAATATTACAGCCCTTAAGATGTGTGCCCAGCCCCAGGAGTATGGCCAAATGATTACCTGGCTGTCAGGAAAACAGGCATTTTCTTGGCATGGTGACAGCATTCAGTTGAATAAAGTGTTTGTCTAAAGTTTACCCAGCCTCTTGTCGTAGCTGGTTGTGGCACGGTTTTGGAGCTGAACCTCAAACAAAGCACAATAGAGCTCCACGGCCTGGGTCAGTTTGCAGGACGGCGAAACGCAGAGGCTTCAGATAAGTTACCGATTAAATATCCTCTCCCTCTCTGTGTACACATTCCAGGGAATTGAAGCAGTCAATAGTGATTTTTGTCCTGCACTGAAGGCATACAAGCTATACTGGGGTTTGATTGAAAACTGAATTTAGTACACTTCTATAGCAGAACTATTTATTACTTGTTTGCTTTTTACTTTTACTTATTCGGAAATATATCTATATATTATTCTGAACTATCTGAGTAAATGCAATAAGAAAAGGTGACAAATCCGAGGCAGTCAGACCTTCAGAAGTTAAGAACAGCCATAAACCGGAGAGTGGGAAGACAGAGCGTTTTGTGTTTAAGTATTTGTTCTTTATTAGATTTTGTAGGGTATTTTGTTCTGTGTTCTGTTAATGCTTGAATGTTTAGTAATGTTCTGGTTTTTTCCTTATGGTTTTATTCTGTATGAAACGTGTTTTTCTTTTTTGTAGTTTTAGTAAGAATTATTAATTAAAAAAATAGTGACGCTCAGGACAAAAAAGAAAACAAAAACAAGCAATCAGTGCAGAAAACTTGTTTTAAAAAGGAATCGATTGCTGTTGGCATCGTGGCAGTGACCAGGGACTAGCAAATGCTAGTAAACATCCCTGGATTCAGGAGGCAACCATAGCAAAGCTTTTCAGGTTCACTTCATCTCATCTCATTTTAAGGTTCATAGAATTGCTTCATGTTTATCTGCACTTCCTTATTTTTGTTGTGAAATAGTGTAGTGTACTGGTTTTCCCTTCATTTAGGTCATATCGACGCCTTGACCTCAAAACTTTTTCTGCTGGAAAAACTGTCTGCCGGACGTTTGAAGAAAAAATTTGGCATGTTTAAGTGAGTAGTAACTTCCCTTTAATGGGAGCCCCTGACATAGTCTGTGTAGGGCTGGGGTGGGAATCCCCGGCCCTCCAGGTGTTGTTGGACTGCATCTCCCATCATCCCTGGTAATGGCTGCTGGGACCTCCAAATTCTCTATCAGACGCCAGATTTCACTCTTATCTGGTTATATTTGGCAGTTGCACAGCAGAGGTTGGGTGGTGAAAAGGAGCCGAGGGGGTGGACAGTAGATCAGGTATGAGTTTTCGTGAATCCATCTTTGGGCAATGCATTAAAAAAAAGTCAGAATTCAGAAATGATTTAAGTTTTGTATCTTGGGAGCAAAAGTTAGGTGTCCAGCAGTTCCTCCTTGCGCTTACTTTTTGCTTCTGAATATTCCTCTTTACACAGGCCGGCAAATTCATTGAATATTCTCCAACATATCTTGAAGAAAGTGACTAGGTAGGTATTTCCGTGGTCTCTCTTCCCACAAACCATGCATTTTAAAGGAATAAATGGCTCCATGCTAATATTTTGGGAAAGCCCTTGCCCATACAGGTGTAGAAATCTCAGGTGATGTACTAAGTTTAGATCAAGTGTGGGCGGAGAAATTGTGGCCCATGGGACCACACGCAGCCTGGGAACACCCCCCCAGCAGTCCCCCAAAGTTCCCCTTTGCGTGTGTGTGTATGTGTGTGTGTGTGAATGTTGGGTCACAGTTCAACAGTGGAATCTGCTGCTCCGTGGGAGTATGATGGAGTCTCCTCCTTTGGAGGTTTTTAAACGGTGGTTGGAGGCCCTGTTTTGGGAATGCTTTGATTGTGTCTTCCTCCATGGCAGAAGGAGGTTGGACTGGATGGTCCTTGGGTTCCCTTCCAACTGTTAAGATTCTGTGCTGGCAAACTCTTGCAGCCTCCATTTATACAGTCAGCCCTCCACATCTGCAGGTTTCGCTTTTGTGGAATTGGTTATTCACGGATTGTCCATTGTCACCTCTGCTGCCTCCCTAGGCCATTTTTAATTGGGACTGCAAGCCCCATGAGACTGAGAAACTGCGACAGAGACTTGTAAGTCCCTCTTAAAAATGGTGTGGGGCAGCAGTGGGGGTGGCAGGAAGCCCCACCAGCCCCGCACTCCTGCCTTGTGAAGGAACCCTGCTGCCTCAGAGGAATCCACAGTGGGTTGAATAGGGCGATCATATTTTTTGCGTGTTAAATACGATTTGGGAGGGCCTAGAGTTGCTCACTTTTTTCCCACTCCCATGGGGGCCCTGTGCCCCTAACCCTAGCGAGTGGGGAGGGATGACTGTAATATTTCCTGTGCTTTTAGTTTGCAGGAGGGCTCTTACCTGTTGGCTCACGTGGCAGGCGACTCATCCGTTTCGATCTATAAGAGCTCTCAAGGGAAGGCCACTGGAGTGACGTACAACCTGCACGCCGCTCACTCAGACCTGCCCGGTGTCCCATCAGCACTTTCGGTTCCGTGGGTCCCGCTAGACCCCAGCGTCACTTTGCCGTATCACTTTGCTCGAGGGTGGGCCCCCTGCACTTTCCCACCAAAGCCCATGGACGCACCCAAGAACCAGAAGGTGAGACCCATCTCAAAGTGGAGCTCAAGCGGGAATGCCCTCTGTGTTTTTCCAGGCTCCTCTCTGAAGTCAGTCCCAGTCTGGAGCCACATAGTTAGCCCTACCCTTATGAAAACTTCGTTTTGATGCTCCAGCTATAAACATATAACTTTATGTGGCTGGCTTCTTTCCTCTCCTCCTCTTGTTTCTCCGTAAGCAAAGCCAAACAGCTCAGTTGGATGTGTATGTTCTCAGTCTCTTTTCCAGATGTAACTCAAGCGGTAGGGAGACTCTAATCATGTTGTAGAAAATGAGAAACTCAGTTCGTACAACAAGTCCAGCCCTGGTCACGACTCGCCCAGTATTGTTTTTCACCAAAGCTTGGAAAAGTTTTTTTTTTCCTGAATTACAACTCCCAAAATCCTCCAGCCAGCATAGCCACTGGCTGTTCAAGCTGAGGGATTGGGAAGTTCCTCTCCCGAACACTGTAGCCATCATCCTGGTACTGATGCTGTCACTGATGTGTGCCTTCAAGTCATTTCCAGCTTCAGACGATGCTATGGTGGAGTTTTCTTGGGAAGATTTCTTCAGAGGGGGTTTTGCCTTTGCCTCCCTCTGAGGCTGAGAGTGTGACTTGCCCAAGGTCACCCAGTGGGTCTCCATGGCTGAACAGGGATTCAAACCCTGGTCTCCAGCATTCAGACTCCTACACCATGCTGGTTTTCTTGTTCATGACTCTCCTCCAACACCACATTTCAAATGAGTTGATTCTCTTCCTATCTGCTTCCTTCACTGTCCAGTTTTCAAAGCCATTTATAGAAATTAGGAATATGATGGCATGGACAATCGTAACTTTAATATTCAGATGTGTTATTGATGGATGAGTTGAGCACCTTGCTTGTGTTCAGGGATGGCGTGAATGTACAGAATGAACCCTTACGGTTTTTCAAGAGGGAGCGCTTTAGGGTTTTTGACAACCAACAGAGGTGTTCTTGGGAACCACACCTATCTCTCTGGCTATGAAAATGCATTTCTTCTGGGAAAAGATTTGTTTAGTGAGGTTATTTTTTAAAAAGCTTCTTTTTAAAATAGGTGTGGTTTAGCCCTACAGGGGAACTAAGTGTGAAAATAGGTGTTTTTCAGCCTTAGGGGAAAAGCTGTCAGTGCTGTAGCTGGGACCTAAGAATCCCTTGTTTTATTGTTATTTTACTAAAAGCAAAGAGTTGTGGGAGGGTGTGATTGGGAGCAGAAAGTGGAAGATGTTTATTTCTATTCCACCCTCTGTCATGAGATCTCAGGGCAGCATATAATTAAGACGATGTAAACAGTTCAAAACCATTCAAGAAAAAGACAAATTAAATAGGATAACAGCATGCTAAATACATTACCAGATTAAAAAAGCAGAAAAGGCTGAAACAGTTAAAATTGTGTCGGTCGGGAGTGTGTCATTTGTGGTCCTCCGGGCCCACTTTTGTGGCCCTTGGGTAAAAAAAACTATTTGCAAAAGGCAAAGTTATGCAAAAATTAATAATTTTAGTTTTAAAAAGGGAGAACAAAGCCAGCCTTGCTTCCCATGGCAGGAACTTCAACAGCCTGTTGTTCTGTACTTTTAAGTCATTTCTGACTTGCAGCAAGTGTAAGGTGAACGTATAATGGGGTTTTCTGGGGCTGAGAGTGTGTGACATGCCCAAGGCCACCTAGCAGGCTTCCATGGCTGGTCATACAGGCTGGGGGATTTGGGGAGATTCTCTCCCATGCACTGGGACCATCGTCCTGTTAGTGATGTTGTTGATGTGAGCCCTTTTCTGACTACAGTGGAGTTTTCCTGGCAAGATTTCTTCTCAGGGGGTGTTGCCGTTGCTTTCCTCCAAGGCTGAGAGAGTGTGACTTGCCCAAGGTCACCCGTTGGGTTTCCATGGCTGTGCAGGGAATCAAACCCGGTCAATTCAGAGTTGTAGTTCAATGCTCAAACCACTATACCATGCTGGTTTAGATCTGGCCAATCTGAAATGGAGGCAGCTGCCTTTTTTTTGTAGTAGCGGTGGTCCCTCATTGCATGGAGATGAAACCTTATAATTCAGTGTTCTCAGGGATCTTTGTGGATGAAGAGAGCCACAGCTGTATCTGCTTTTAAAATAATTTTAAAGGGGCAATGGCTTCAAACTGAGGAATTCCAATTAAACATTAGAAAGAACTTCCTGACAGCAAGAGCAGTTTGACAGTGGAATCCGCTGCTGCCTCGATGGAGGAATCTCCTTCTTTGGAGGATTTTAAACAGAGGGTGAATGGGCATCTGTCAGGAATGGTTTGACCCTGTGTGGCAGAATGGGGCTGGACTGGATGGCCTGCGGGTCTCTCCCAACTTTAGGATTCTGTGACCGAATACCATCCAAGCATTAAGCAGAATCAAGTCGAATCTTAACTTATTGTGGTTATGTGCTTTCAAGCCGACTCAGCCTTACAGCTACCCTGTCCTCAGGTTTGTTTGATTCATAGAATCATAGAATCATAGAGTTTGAAGAGACCCTGGGGCCATCGAGTCCAACCCCCTGCCATGCAGGAACACCCATCAAAGCATTCCCAACAGGTGGCCATCCAGCCTCTGCTTAAAAGCCTCCAAAGAAGAAGGAGACTCCACTATACTCCATTGAGGCAGCAGCAGATTCCACTGCCAGACAGCCCTGACCGCCAGGAAGTTCTTCCTGAGATTCAGGTGGAATCTCCTTTCCTGCAGCTTAAATCCATTGCTCCATGTCCTAGTCTTTGGAGTGGCAGAAAAAAAGCTTGCTCCATCTTCAGCATGGCATCCCTTCAGATAATTAAACATGGCTCTCATGTCCCCTCTTAACCTTCTCTTCTGCAGACTTAACATACCCATTCTGATTCCTTCAGAATGAGTTTGCCGTGGCCTTCCTCTGCGGGTGAAAGAGAGTGTGACTTATCCAAGCCTTTCCATGGCTGTGTGGAGATTCGAACCTTGGTCTCCCGGGGTCCTAGACCAACCTTCAAATTATGCCACTATACCTCCTGTGCTTCAATTTAGATTTAAAACCATTTCCTCTTTTTTTTCTTTCTTGTTCTTCCTTCCTTCCTTTTTAATCATTCTTATCTTTCCTGTTCTTTTCACTCGTAGGCAAGTGCAGCCAAAGCACCGCCAGGCACACCCAACCGCAGAGAGCAGGTTCCCATGGAGACAAACAACACTTGCCCGCCAACTCACCGTCCTTTCCGAAAAAGATGCGGGACCGCACAGAGCAAGGCCACAGGGAGGAACATCCATCGGCAGGCCAGTCGGAGGCCAAACTGGAAATTCTGCAAAAAAGCCGAAGATGAAATGACTTAGTCACACAAGAAGAAATATGAGATCGACTCAGATTTTCAAAAGGCACACGCAAACATTTGTGTAGCAAAATGATCAGAATCCTTGGACGGAATGCCAGGGATGGCTGGACAGAGTTCCGGGACGAGAGGAATTGTTGCAGCAAAGAGTCTTAAAAAAAATATGGGGGAGAGTAGTAAAATGTGGGGGGACTCCATTCTGTGAAACTGCTGTTTCTGAGTAAAGTTGCAATGAATGGATATGGCAGTCTTGCTGATCGTCAAAGGAATTTTCTTGCCATCAGCAATGATACCATTAAGTCCAAAACAGGCATGGTTCCTCCACCCCACTCTCTCTCTTTAATTGAGGAATTTGCTAATCTGATTGTTTGTCAGTTAGTTGGGAACTGTTAGGAGTTCTCTGGAGTCTAACAGCTTGGTCATCTGAGTTCCCAGATTTGTGGAATTGCCTTAACAGGCAGGCTAACATCAAAATCCCCCCCCAAATATTTTGCTTTGCTGGGTGAAAATTGGGGGGGGGGAATGCTGCAGAGTGCCGTTTCAATTAAATGGTGATAATCTAGACCGGAACAAATTAATGGAAGACTTTTTTATCCCTCCCCAGTTGTAAAAATTTCATGCGGGGGGGTGGTATTGGACCAGGGAGTAGTGATTTAACCCTATCCTCCTTATGCTGTTTCCCCACTGCCTTCTTTCCGCCAGCTCTTTTTTTAACCCCGATGGGGAATGCCTCTCCTTTTTGTCCATTGCCCCTTTGGGGGGAATGGAATCTCAGCTGAGAGAAGAGCATTAAAGAAACAAGCACGCTGGTGTGGGTATAATTTTTTGGGGGAAAAAATTGGCTGGACAGTTAGGGATCTCCCATGTCATGTCTGATATATTCTCAGTGAAACAGCATATTTGAGACAAGTACAACTCAGAGGCAGAAATATAGTAGAGTGTATGTTTTTTTTTAAAACAATGTTTTATATATTTTTCAGAAGCTGAATGATGTCATGGTGACCTGAAAACTATTCTGTTGTGGGGTTTTCTGGGGCTGAGAGTGTGTGACACACCCAGGGTCACCTGCTGGGTTTCCATGGCAGAGCTGGCTCCCATGCTCTTAGTCCAGCACTAAAAACACTACACTAAGCTCGCTGTCTTTTGTATATTTTTGTTGGTTAATTTATTTTCATCCTTTCCTCCAAATAAATAACAACAGTTGGTGAAAGACCGAGAGAGAAAGAGAGAGAAGCAGCTGTCTGTTTGCAACAGCCCAAATCTGTATACAGAGAGAGAGAGAGAGAGAGACCATTTTGGGGAAGAGAAAACACACACTAACACCTTTTTCATTCATCAGTCAGCTTGTTGTTTGCTGTTGCCATAACAGACACCTTCTTTTTTCTCTTTTCTCTCGCTTCCTCCCCAACCGCACTTCCGGTGAGCTCCGTCTACTCCTGAACAAAAGGGGCAAAGTTTGCTTAGCCCTGTTGCTAAATGTTAGATTCCGTTCAAAACCATAAATGCCGTCTGTGACCCTCCTACCAGAGAAATGCTTCTGCGGTGACTCATGTGCTGACTTACCAGAGGGTGGGGATTTGTGAAGCACAGCTTTCTGTACACTCAAAGGAGAGCCCTTACCCTGAACAATTGGGGCCTTTTCTGAACTCGTCTGCAAAGTTTACTTCTTGCATCGGACTCTGTAATGAATGCCTAAGCCCAGCAATTAGGGAGTGTTTGGCTGGCAAGCATCCAGAGGTTACCTGTGCATTCTTGGGTAACTCTCCCACCCTCCTCTCCCCATTCTTTCATGACTGGCTGGAATTGAGTTCTTTCCAACTGGTGTAAGCAGGTCGGGTGCAACACCACTACTCTTTTTTCCAAGAGACACGCAACAACTGATTTATTTACGCCGCTAATTCAAAACAGTGTAAAGTCATCTGAATGGCATAGCAGCAAATGGCGCTGAAACAGCTTCACTGGGTGCTGAGCCATTTCTGGGCACAGTTCACAGTGCAGGTTTTGACCTCTAAAGCCCTGTGTAACTTAGGTCTAGTCTAAAAGCCTATATCTCCCCATATGAGCCTTCCTTTAGGGAAAGGATTTATCTCTGTACCACTGCCACCCTCCCAGGCTCAACTGGTGAGGACGTAGGAGAGAGCTTTCTCAGTGGCTGCTAGAATCACAGAATCCTAGAGTTTTGCTCAGTTTTCAAGGGAACAATTGTAAAACGAATTGTAGGAGACTTGGGGGCTTTCGGTACCGCAAAAGTGGTGCTGGGGCTGTGGAGTCAGGAGTCTGAAGCTATGTTGGGTGGAGTCGCAATCTGAGTCGTAGAAATGCACCAACTCCAATTCCGTTTTCAAAATAAAACCTCATGATATTAAGCCAGGTTTGTTGCAAATTGACTTTTCAAAGAATTTAGGAAAGCTTTCTTGTTCCGGGATTGTAACCAAATATGTTTTATCTTTTATCAATCAAATGCTTGAGGATTCACGTGGTGGTGAAGCTATGCCTTGTGCTACCATTTTGCAACAATAAGTTTGTTGTGGCTGATTAATATGCATTTGCCATTTGTGAAGGGGACGGTGTCAGATGGTCAAAAGGAGTCTAAAGTTTGGCAAATGCATTCCACAGCCTGGGCTGGGGGCTGCGTTTGGCCAGTGGGGTAGATTTCCCCACCGCTGTGATAATGGCCTTTTTTGGACAAGATTTTGGTAGGGTGCCCGTCAGAGGTTAGAAAAGTTACTGGTTTTGGACTACAACTCCCAGAATCCCCCAACTGGTGGCAGGTTAGGGAAGTGTAATCTAAAACAGTCTATAAAATATTCGGGGACGGATTTCAGAGAGGAACAGATGGAATACAGACAGGAGAGTCAGAAAGAAGAAAGGACTGACTATGGTTTTGGGGAGCTATGAATCATTTAGTAATTCAAGAGTTAGTGCATTATTTTCTTGTGTCTTAATAAACTTCCACTTGTGTGTTCTCATCACTGTTTGTGTCTGCTCTCATTAAGTTTGGTGGAGGGACTGGTCACACTTACTGCAGCAAACCCACAAAAGCGACACAGCCACTGGTCCACAACAGGGGGTCACCTGGAGGCCCAAGTCTCCAATCCAAGAAGGGTTTAAGAAGGGGAGAAAAGGGGGCAAGGTGAGTGGCAGGAACCCAGGATTGGAATTGCAGAGCCAGCCTGGCAACGGGCATCCATCGTACCCTCCACTACCTGAAACCACTGTTTTTCCCCCTCTCTGAATCCATTTTGCTTTCTTGTTTCTCTCCCAAGAAGGATGAGAGGCAACCTTAGACGTTAAGACCTGCATCTCAGCGACTTAGAGCATCGCCGCTTGCCGATCAATATTGCTAATGGGCTTTTCTCGGATGCTATTTAAAACCACCAGCGCTGGAAGAGCAAAGAGGCTGGCCCGAAACCAACATTAGCACAGTAGGCTGTTCCAGCAGGCATGGGTCGTGTCTGTGCGTGAACCCAGCTCTGCGTAAAAGGTTCCTGCGCTCTCTTATTCCAATGATGGGCAGACGGCCCTTGCCAACTGAACATGCCCCTACCGGTAGGCTCTTGCATAGAGAATATCTGAGCTTGAAACTGAACTGCAGGGGATCAAAGAATAAAAGACGGAAGGAACAAGATGGCTTAGCTTGGAATTATCTTTGTATTTTGGGGCCATATTTAAGAAAAGAGCCCAAGGCAAGCATCCCTCATGCTTTTCTTTGGTGTTTCTGGAACCGGATAGAAATTGGAAAAGGGCCCTTTCAAGGTACAAAATTACAGATTCCACTCGTGAATGCCATGGCTCGATGCTGAGTTTGTAGTTTAGTGATGTTTAAAGTGACTCGAAACCATGTGTCTAAGAGGATTTTTGTAAATCCAGTGGGGCCCCAACAGCTTTCATGAACAGCCATGTTTTTACTTGGGGGTCCCCATGAGCATTAGTGGCCCTGCCAGTGGTGAAGGATGCTGGGGTTTGCAGTCCAATCACATCTGGAGGGCCATATGTTTGCCATCCCTGTGAAGACAGTGGAGAGTTGGTTCTTCTCAGTTTGCACAGGGATCCCTTGGATAAGCAAAGTTGGGGAGCGAAGGTTGTCCTAGCAGGTGGACGTCCAGCTCGCCTTCTCTACAGCCCTTGCTGATGTTTCTCCTGGCCAGCGGGCTGGGAAAGCTCACGTTGGCAGCCACACCTTCCCCTGACCCAGAAAACAAAACAAGCCCTGGTCTTTCCAGCCAGTTCTCATCCATGTTTTTACAACAGCTGCCCTAATCTGTTGCAAGTCCAGATATGAAAACAAGGCATGGTTTCCACCGGGGTCAAAAGCTTTGGCTGGCCCTAGATTGCCTCCTCCAGCACTTGAATGGCTGCTGATAGAACAATTAATTCATTAATTATATTTATTATTACCTTTTCTCAGTTTCACGGTCTACCAGATGTCAATGACTGCAATTTTGGGTCATCAGTTGTTGGGATTCTGGATTCAAGAATCTAGAAATCAGTGTGGTATCCTAGGATATTGTAGTCCATTCTTAAAATTGTGTTACTACTCTTTTGTCAATTTGCCTGGAATTGCTCCCAGAGCACCTACTACAACTGGAAACACAGTTATTTTCTTTTCTTAGAATTGCCATCACCATTATTATCTTGATTTCAAGTGGTAGACTGACTGAAGTTTTTGATTGTTGAATGATTCTGTCCAAGAATCTAGGAACCGGTGAAGTTATTGTTGGGTAATGTAACCTGTTCCAGGTAGAGTCACTTTTTGTAAAGCTGTTGTTCTGATCCTATGCATTCAGCTCTTTTCTTGGTTTGTTTAGAATTGCTCCGAGAGCATCTATCACCACTGGAACCTGAGTTGTTTCCTTTTCCCAAAAAACATCACCATCACCATCATCATCTTGACCTTGGTTTCCCAATCCAATAGACGTTGCTGACTGGAGTTTGGGACCATCATTGATTTGGATTTTATTCAGTACCGCTGGTGTTGTTGTTGTTGTTGTTGTTGTTGTTGTTGTTGTTGTGTGACTTCAAGCCATTTCCAACTTATGGAGACCCTAAGATGAACCTATCATGGGGTTTTCTGGGGCTGAGAGTGTGTGACATGCCCAAGGTCACCCAGTGAGCTGATCGGGGAATTAAACCCTGGTCTCCAGGGTTGTGGTCTGATGCTCAAACCACTACACTATGCTGTCTCTATTCAGTACCTTATCCATGGGGGATATATTCCAAGACCCTTTCCTTTCTCTGATCTGATTTGGGTGCCTACCCTCCCCACCATACCTCAGCCCCCTTCCCATAGACACAGACACATTTTGATATTTGCAATTTTCCCACTTTGGTGAGGTCCCGTGCCCCTAAACCCTAGCAAATGTGGAGGGCCAGCTGTAATTCTAGTTTAAACTTCACTTCTTGTACGTTTTTAATTGCATTGTTCTTTTGAATTGTGAGCTGCTTTGAGTCTCAATTTTAGGGAAAAAGCAGGACGTTAAAAAGGAAACCTAGTCCTCCTCATCATCTTGAATCTCAGAAACTCTGAAGATGGCTGACACAGCAGACTCCAGTTGTGTCTCAGAAAACAGCCAGGTGGTCTTCGTCTTTCCTTTCAGAGGCATCAGGAAATGATATGATCGGTGTCCCGGATACTTTATGAGTGTGTATCCTGCGAGAGTTTCCGTGTCGGTGTTGACGCACGCTTCATTCATGTAACCGTCCTGGTGTGGATGGCAGGTGCGGCACTCCGATTTCTAGGCAACCCCTGAAACAGGACGGAATAAGAGGAGTTATTCTTGGGCAAAACTCCAAACGTTGGATAGGAAGACTTTCTTCCAACCCTTTGGAAATTGGAAGGGTTATTTTTCTGGGTTACAGTTCCCAGGCCAGATGGTAAATCTGAGAGTTGCCATCCCTAAAAGTTAATGTTTCCAAGCTTGGAGTGTATGTGTGTATGTATTTTTATTTATAAGTTTCATTCACTTATGAGTTTTTACACAAAATTATCTAACACAAAGCATAAACATGATCTCCCAAAAACATTTCTAACACAGATAAAGGCCATTTCCGCACTAGCCTGTTATAGTGCTATCATTCCACTTTCCACATCCTATGGAATCCTGGGGTCCTTTGAGCCCCCCGAACTGCAAACCCCAGGATTCCATAGGACGTTGAAAGTGGAATAACAGCACTATAACAGGCTAGTGTGGAAATGGCCAAAAGCTACCATTAACGTACTAAATGAAATAAAATACTTAGTCTATTTGCTGCTTTGCAGACAGTACCATATCATGCTATTTTAAAATTGTTGCTTTCCTGCTGTCGTCTTTTCTCTTTGCTGGTGAGGCACCTCATTAAACAAATCATTAGCTGGTATTTAAAGAGTGTTAAGTAGATAAATAAATGCAGTCCAACGCTCAAATCACTACACCCACTTAGGGCAAAAGTGTCAGAAAATTCTGAGCCCGAAGCTCCAAAACCATTTGCTGAGTGAATGTGCACCAAGGCTAAAGTTTTTAAAAATATTTTGGGAGCAGATGGTGGAAAGGAAGTAATGGATAATGTTCAAGGACACCCGGATGTGTCTGGGCTAAAGGGAAAGGAACGATCCCTCTCTGAAGTTGTGATTCTAAATGGGCATACACAGGCTATGTGCTGTGTGCCAAAGAGATAATTAATGCAATGCAATGTCACCGATTTATGTGTTGTCCTTTTGTGATTGTATATAGTCCCTGGCAGAAAGCTTTAAGGGGATGCATAGTTCAAAAGCTGTAAGGCTTTTCCTAATGATAAATAGGCCTTCTTTTAAGTATCTTGAGCTGTTTCTCTTGCAGGCAGAAAAGTAGCATATGTTTAAATATTTGAAAAGATGTCACATGGAGGATGGAGCAAGCTTGTTTTCTGCTGCTCCAGAGACTTGGACATGGAGCAATGGCTTCGGACTTCAGGAGAAGAGATTCCATCTAAACATTAGGAAGAACTTTCAGACAGTAAAATACGCTGCTGGAGTGTAGAGGAGTCTCGTCCTTGGGAGGTTTTTAAGACCATCTGTTGGGGATGTTTTGATGGTGTATTCCTGCATGGCAGGGGGTTGAACTGGATGGCCCTCTTCCAACTCTGGGATTCAAGGATTCTATGATCCCTTCTAATGGTCCCAATTTGGCAACCATCCCACTTTTCCAGCTGCTTTTCAAATGTCCCGGTTTCTGCTCTCTCCTCCCACTTTCTCCCGTCATCCTGGGCTTCTTTCAATTGCATCAAACTGAGTTCAAAGTGCAAAAGTCATTTGTAATGAATTAACTCAGCAGGATGGAGAGGAGAGGACCAGAAGGCTCTTGCCCTTCCCAGAAGCACCAAGCAAAAGCAGAATACTGCAGCCTCTCCTAGCTTGTGTTTTCTTCCTTGTTAATAATTTTCGGCACCCTGCCCATGCTTCTGATGTTTGCTTGGCTTCACATACCCCAATTTTCATCCATGACATGTTCAATAGAGTGGCAGTTTGGGGAGGGGTGAATTGGGAATATTGCCCTTCAAATAAAAATACTGCCCCCTCCCAAAATTTCCCCTCAATCCACAAATTTTGACCAGTAGCTTAAGATTTCAGATGAGCATTTAGAAATACAATTTAAGTAACCAAAGAAAAGGTGCAGACAAAGCTTGCCAAAAAAAACCCTCGTGATAAGTTCACTGTAGGGGCACTGTCAGCTGGAAAAAAAAAAACTTGAAGACACACAACAACAACAACAACAACAAAAGTTACCAAGGGAAAGCAAACACAGCCAATAGAAGAGTGCTAGATGAAACAATTTTCCATGTCTCAGTCTTTGCAATGTGGAAAAATTCAGAGAGGGAAGAAAAAACTTTTTTTGGAGGGCCAGAGTTCTTATGGGGGGGGGAATGCCCTCATACCCCCCTTGGCTACACCTTTCTATCCTTACAGAAAGAGATGGGAATGGCAAGAATGGATGGAAGAGAGGAAGGGATGGAGCCAAAAGATCTAACACAAGGAGACCTCGATTTTCAAAGCCACTGACAATGCACAATGGGAACAACGTGGGCGTAGCTGAAAGCAATTCGCAGGGTGGACGTTCCCTCCCAGCCTCCCTCCCTGGAAAGAATTTTACACCTTCGGTGAATGCACAAAGCAATTTTGCACCCTTGTGTGCTTTCTGGCATAGAAGGGTGTCAGGTGTTGTCTATTTTATTTTTTATTTTATTTTTAGTTCATTAGTTTAGTTTGTACTTAGGTAGATTCTGATTGCTTGTGGCTTTCTATGCTTGACCCTTTCGCATTACACAAATATAGTGCTAAGTGGCTTTCCACTTTAACCGCCATTTTAACTGTTCATGTTAAAAATGTACGTTAGTATTTATGGTATTTTCTGTTAAAATGTTGTTGCTGCTGCTGTGTACCTTCAAATCATTTCTGACTAACGGCAACCCAGGGAAACGCTGTGATAGTTTCTCTTAGGGTCACTATATGATGGAAACAACTTGAAGATGCACAAAAAGGCGAACCTATCACAGGGTTTTCTTGGGGCTGAGAGTATGTGATGCACCGAGAGTCACCCAGTGGGTACACACACACACACTGCAAATACCAGGATTCCATAAGATGGAACTATTACAATTAAAGTAGAACCATAACGCTATAATTGTGTAGTGTGAACAGGCCCATGATGAACTCAGAAAGCTGTCGATTATGCCAGCCAGACTGTTGAGCTGCTGAGAACTTTTTCTTATGCCATCCAACCTCAGCCCTTTGAGAGCTTCCAATGGGGTCTTTCTCCAAGGCTGGCAAGAGAGAGATCAGGACTGGACCTTGTCTGGGTGTATCTGCATTTGGGGAGGACAGGCGTTGCTCCTGTGGTTGGTTCCTCTCAAACTTTGGCAGCTGCCATCTCAGATTCCCAGCCTGGACAGAGAGAACTGAGGAATTTGGGTGGCTGGTTGCAGGGCTGCCTCCTTCCCCCTCGGGGTATCTTTAGCTGTGCGAAAGTGCAGCAGTTGGGTAACCACCGTGAGCAGATGTCCTGATACCAGCAATATTCCAGCAGCGTGACGTAACCCCTGTTTATGTGCATATGATGAACTATTTTTCAAGCCACGCTCTTAGCCTAAACACAGTTAATTATACCTTCTAAGTAGGTTTTGTTTTGTTTCAAAGGGCAACAGCCCAACAGAGGATCCTGAGACCAATCCTTGGGTATATCCCTTCCTGTTTTCCCACTTTTGGGGAAATGTCCAAACTGAATTTTAGAGATGGTCAATCTGAATGTCTGGAGGGAAAATAGGTGTTCCAGCCAACTGTATAATAATTTTGCATCAATGCAAATATGTAAATACATTTGGATCTCATCTCTGAGTATCACTCTGATCACATTTCTGCATGCCGTTATTCTTTCTTATCAAAATAAATCCTGAAAAGAAGAGAGAATTGCCCGCCTGCCCCCAAAAGAACGGGTCCTCCTTTGCAAAAGATTATGCAAAGCAAATAAAATTTGGAAAATGGTTCTGTAGAGCGCAGGAATGCGTGTGTGTACCCAGGAGTCTCTGCTGCAAAGAAACCCTTGATCCCGGGGATTAGTTTGCTAGGCAGAGCACCTAAACCAGATCTTAGCTCCTGCTCAGCCTGTTGGATAAAAATCTAGTTGGCTCCGGGTCACAAGCTCAGTTCTGATGTTGCAACATTTTTGGCATCTGGTCTGTGACTCAGTCCAGCCTGCCTTTCGCAACTAAAGCTGCTCATTTTTTTGCAGAAGAAATAGAGGGGCTGAATGGGAAGTTAATGATCAAGACAAAGATTTAGATTGTCGAACTATCTTGGTGGGCCAGGAAGGGTCCCAACCCCATCATTGCCCATTTTTTAAAGGCTGGGACGGATCTGGCCCCACGAATGGCAGGGGAGGCCAACATATGGTCTTAACATTGGTATTCAGTATTCAAAAAACTTTTTTAAAAAATGGCTGGCGTCCCCTTCAGTAGTGATGGGATTGTGGGCTAGATTTGCAATCCTGTTACTGCCAGGGGTTCACACTTATAGAAGCACTGAATATTAGAGCTTGACAGTAGCTCCAAAGACCATCTAATGCAACCCCTGGCCATGCAGGAATATAAAGCTAAAGCCTTCCTGAAAGATGCCCATCAGCCACTTTCTAAAAGCCTTCAGTGATGGAGACCTCCCCTGTTGAACAGCTCTTCCAGTAAAGGATTTCTTCCTAATGTTTAGATGGAATCTCCCTCTCCTCCTCTCTCTTTTTGCAATATGAATCCATTGGTCCTTTTCTAGTATCTCGAGGAACTGAAAACAAGCTTTTATGGTTATTAACAAGCAAACATGATCCCCACCCACCCACCCACCTTTTCAACCAAGAAGCATCCTGACAGAAGAGTTTCCAAGCAATCCAAGACTGGGGCACTGAGAAATGACATCTGGACCACTGTCCATGTTGGAAGCACATTGAGAGAAGCTGTTGTGGTCAGACCTCACCTGGAATCCTGTGTCCAGTTCTGGGTACCACAGTTCAGGAAGGATATTGACAAGCTGGAACATGTTCCGAGGAGGGCAACCATAATGGTAGAAGGCCTGGAAACCAGGACGCCCCCTGAGGAGAGGCTTAGGGAGCTGGTATGTTTAACTTGGAGAAGAGAAGGTTAAGAGGTGACATGATAGCCATGTTTAAATATTTGAAGGGATGTCATAGGGAGGAGGGAGCAAGGCTCTGCTGCTCCAGAGACTAGGACGCTATGGAGCTGTGCCTTCAAGGTACAGGAAAAGAGGACGTTCCACCTAAAAAATAGGAAGAACTTCCTGATGGTAAGAACAGTTTGACAATGGAATGCGCTGCTCCCTCAGTGGAGTGTGGTGGATTCTCCTCCTTCTTTGGAGGTTTTTAAAAGGAAGCTGGATGGCTATCTGTCAGGAATGCTTTGAGGGTGTCTTCCTGCATGGCAGAATGAGGTTGGATTGGATAATCTTCTTCCAGCTCTAGGATTCTATGACCCTGAGAGGTCTCTCCAGCTGCTTGTTCTCAACACACCCTGCAGCCAGTAGAGCACTGCAGATGTCATGTCCCAAAACCTAAATCTGTTGTGATTCATAACCCCTTTGCTTCATGCAGTGCCAGCCTAAATAGGTAGTTTTCTTTTGGGTGTGTGTGTGACATGCTCAGAGGTAGCCGTGACAATGGAGCTCTGACTCTGATCGTACAATCATAGAATAGAATTACAGAATATCATACCAGGATCTTGGATGTGGAAGGGACCACAAGGGTTTCCTCTCATTTGGGAATACAGAACTATGGCTTTTTGTTGTGTGCCTTCAAGTCGTTTCTGACTTATGGCAACCCTAAGGCTAAACTATCACAGGGGTCTCTGGGGGCTGAAGACGTGGGACACGCCCAACTCATCTAGTGGGTTTCCATGGCTGAGTGGGAATTTGAGCCCTGTTCTCCAGTGGTCAAATCACTACACCACCCTTGGCTCTGATAGGGGTACTCAAAAACAAAATCACTTTCCCTGACTCGGGGGCTGAAAACATATGGCTGCCTAGCCCCCATGCAACAGGGCGGAAAAGCATTCCACCATATAGGAGGCCTTGTTCGCTGTCCATCCAAAGGGCTCTTGCAAGGACCTTTAACGAACTTGCAGATCTGTTCAGAGGAAATGGTTTTTTTTGGGGGGGGGGATTTGTCAAGCCAGACCACCCTCCCTTGTTATTTCTCCAGCATTACTTTGACCGTTAAGCTTCGATTGATTTGGTCACTGTGGGCAAAATTCCAGTCTCTTCTTCTAGCCAATGAAGCTGGGCTACCTTCCCAATTAGTCATCTTTTGGCTTCACCTTCCTGTTCTGTGCTAAGCAAATTTAGAGACAGTTCTGCTAACACATACAGTCTCTCTCTCTTTTTTAAAATAACAATAAAATCTAATCCCTTTAATTGCTCTGCAAATTCTTGTAAAGGCAGAGGAGGAGAAATTGGATGACCTTGGGCAAGTCACCCTCTCTCATCCTCAGAGGAAGGCCATGCCAAAACTTACTACGATGAAATACTGCTGAGAAAACCTTGTTTGTTTTTTAAAGAGCCAGCATGGTTTTGGGGTTTGAGTCTTGGACCAGACTCAGGGAGACCAATGTTTTTAATTTTTAATTTTTTAAAAAATTCAGTTTTTAGCATTTCTGTTTCTTAAAATGGTTCTTTGGCATTGTAGCTAATGACATTTTAGCCATATTCTGCTTTAATTCATGTTGGAAGCTGCTTGGGCCAAGCTGGGGGGGCATAAAGGAAGGATGTAAGCAAGCACTATAAATAAAATTACCACCTTGTTTTGGTTAATGAGGACATAACCAAGTCATATTTCAAAAGTACTGCAATGAGAGGGAACCAAATTATTTTACAGTTACAATCAATAACACTCTCTAGATACTTTTAAAAGACACTTTAAAAGATCATTCTAAATTTTCTTCCCTCTCTGTTACTCTGTTCCAAATTCTCCTGCCCCAAAAGTATCCAAAACTCCCAGAAAAGTAACAACGAATGCAATAAGTAACTTGTCATACCGATTAATTGCTTTTTAACCCCCATAATCTGCAACAGGAACAAATTATTAAAAAGTAACTTTTCAAGCCCTGTTCTTTCGGCTGCATTTGCGGAATTCCCATTAGCCTGGAAAGGGGTTTGCAAATTTCAGGGTTCCAACGACTTGCAAGTCATGGTGGACGCTGCGCTTCTTTACGATTTTCCTTAGATATTCTTTTACACCGTTTTAAATTGCATTTATTTATTTGATTCGGGGCTTTTAATTCAAGGTTTGCCTTTACTATCCCTTTTTTTCGCAGCGTCCACCATTTGGACACTCCGCCGTTTCCGCACGGCGCTGTTACAAGCGCTGTGATTCTTCAATATCCTGCGCCATCCTGGGGTTTGGAATTTACGGGGGCCACAGAGAATTCTAAAGGCCCCCCCTCTAAACTGCAGAAGCCCCCAGCATTGCATAAGACGTTGAAAGCGGAATCATAGCGCCGTAACAGTGTGGTGCGGACGTGGCCAAGGGTTTTTTTTTTTAAAGGGCCCTGGGTGGGTCTCGATGGCCTCGGGGTCCGCCTTCCATCTCTGCTGTGGGAGCCGAGCCCCGGGGCGGCCGGGATGCGTCAGAGCGGGGCCGGGCCGGGCTTGGCTCCGGCCGGGCGGCGGGCGGGGACTCGAAGCGGGGCGAGGCCGGTTCAAAAACCCCACCCCGGAGGCTGCTGCTCCCGCCGCCGCCGCCGCCGCCCGCTCGCTCTCGCTCGCTCACTGCTGGGGCAACCTCCGAGTCCGCCGCCGCTTCTGCTGCTGCTGCCGCCTTTAGTAGGTGAGTCCCAAACCGGAGTGGCTCCTCTTTTTGCAGTGAATCCGGAGCGACTCCGGAGTCCCACTCGAAACTCCCAAGGAATTTTTGCGCGCACACCCTTTTCTCCCCCTTTCGCCCCCAAGACCACCCTTCGGGGGATACGGGAAGGAAGCAAAGGGGGTTGGTTGCAAGGGAGCTGACTCTCGTGTAGGCGTGGAGGGGGTGGAAAGAGAGCGAGCGAAAGTCGGCGGTGGCTTCGGTGGCCCCGGCCCGCCGGGGGAAAGTTTGCGCGAGGTGCGGGCGAGGCGGATGGAGGGGAGTTTCACCCCTTCTACGCACGAGTAAGCCTTTTGAAAATCGGAGGCCGTTGCCCCCCTCCCGGGGAAATCCATCCCCCATTGAAGTGAGTGGACTCCTCGTGAGGTTGCTGGCATGTAGGATCAGGCTTGCGTTGGGAGGAAAGCCACGTAAGAAAGGGACTTTGGCCCGGTGGGTGGATCAGGGCAGGATGAGGCCCAAGAAAAGTGTCTCCAAAGCCGTCCCTCAATTTCTCCCCCCCAACAATTGAAGACCCCAAAGTAGGACCTAGGAAGTCCCACGAAAATTATAAACATCACCCAGCCAGGATTTCAGAGTTATTATTTTTTTTTTTGCAGAACAGGTCAGAGAATTACAAGTTCTGGAATAGGCGCAGAGGTTTGGGGCACGTATGGAATTTTGGGGTGGACTGCAGCTCTCAGAATCCTGGCTAGGGGGTGCTGGGGGCTGTGGTTCACAAAGTAACTTCCCCAAGAACGGGTTAGGTGCAATGCTGGGGTCCCCCTTCGTTGTAGGAGGCAACATTCCTAGTGTATACCTAAATGTTTAAAGCAAACCTAAAGTGAATTAAACAATAATTAAATGATAAGTGAATTAAAGTGAATGAAATAATAAGCGAATTAAAATTAATTCAATTAAATTAGTTGCAATTTTAAAAAAAATCAAAAGGTCTCCCTTGCAAAAAATATTCTCCTGCCTCCAAAATGGGGCGGGGTGAGTTGGAAATGCTTATGGGCCACAAGTTGCCCCTGGGCCATACTTCCCACACACCTCTTTCTTACCAGGAGTGGGTGGGCTGGGATTAGCCTACCCCCCCCCCGAAGAAGCAGAGACAAAGGTGGGCAGTGGGCTTGCTTTTGGGGAGGTGACCAGTTCCTCCCCCCAATACACACTGGGGGCAACCTTGATCTCCCCCCCAGTCTTTTTATGGCTGCAAGAACTGTTGGATACTAAAGAGGTTCTTGCAAGAAGGCAAAGGATTAATGGAGGAGGCTTCTCTGCAGAGCTCTTGGGTGGGGCAGGACAGACAGTTATTGAAGGCGGGTGGGTGTAGCGTCCCAACCAAGGATGCCAGTTGCCTTCTGGACTTCCCCTCGGGTTGGGCCGGAACTCACTTCAGTCCTCGGTTCGCCCAGCAAAAAAAGCCCTGAGGTTCCTCTCTTTGGTGAATTTGGTTCTGAGCTTGCAAATCTATTCATGCATATGTACCATCAACTTGCTTGTTGATTTATGGCAACCCCATGAATTCTGTAGGGATTTCTGAGGCAAGGTGGTTTTGCCAGTTCCTTTCTCCGAAATGTAGCCTGCAGCACTTGGTATCCCTTGGCAGTCTCCCATCCAAATACTAACCAGGGCTGACCCTGCTGAACTACCAAGATCAGACAAGATCTGGTGCCTTTAGGGTAGGTGGTGGGCTGATGTGTGTATCTGTGTGTCTTTAAGTCACCTGCTGACTTATGGGGACCCCATGAATTCATTGGGTTTTCTTAGGCAAGGAAATTTTGCTGGTTATTCAGCTTGTTTTCAATTTTACTGTTTTTGATTGCAAGGGCAGCCCTTTGAAACAAAAATCCCCACTTGCTTTAGGGTTGTGTACTGCACACAGACTGGAATCCTGTTAGTCTTTTTTCTGGTATCTTTTCTGGTTGTTTAACCTAGATGGGATAATGTTGTATCCTCTGCATGATCTCTTAGTGTCTCTTTCATTCAGTTTGGTGACTTTTGGTTGTCCTTGTAAAGATATCATCACAATATGGACTTTGGATTTGGTTTTATGATTGACACAGCCACATTCATTTTTTTTTTATTCTGCCCCTGTCTGATGCTGCAGCACATTTCATGGAGGTGTGGTTTAGAAGGCCAGGAGATGATTATTTTCCTTTTTTAAAAAAGAAAGCATTATCTTTTTGGTGGCTAGATTGTGCGAGCTTTTGGAGTCACACAGGGCTGTTCAGGCAGGTTATAGGGCGAGATGTCCTGGCAAAGAGACTTGTGTTGTTTGAAATCCTACCTACTTCTGTGATAATAGAATCTAAGGAAGGATAACAAAGTCCTGTCTCCTTTTCGAGTATTGAAACAGCACAATAACTATCTCTAGCCAACTGTGGCAGCAAGAGAGAGGTGCTGTTTGCTCACAAGACCTCTGTTTCCTGGGCAACATTTGCCCTAGCGGGACCAGGGTGGGGCAGGCAGAAACGTGGCACATCGTTGTGCAAGCTCTGCTGAAAGAGAAGCAACCCTTGCCATGTGAGCGCAACACAAGCCACACTCTCCTGCAGCGTTGCTGGCGAATTCCTCCTTGTGCATTGGTGCCCTCCGTGTGGCAATGCACCGTTGGCAGTAAATCTTACAGTTGGCTGGGGAGGGGGCGTGCAGAGAAGAAAGGCTGGCTCAGCCAGGGCGTGTGGGAGACTGTTCTTGCGAGAGAGCTTCCTGGCAAGGAAGTGCACGCTGCAGATGGACTGGCGGTGATGATTAATGCCGTATTAATTCCCCTCTCGGGGCTGGAGAGGTGGGGTTTTTCTAGCAGCCGTGGAGATGCCCAGTCATCCCAGCCTCTGGTTTCAGTGCAAATCCTGGGTGTGTCTTCTTTTCTGGGGAACATCCTTCCTGTTTTATGTCACTCGGTGCGGATTGCTGCCCCCCCCATACAGGGTGCCTGAAGCCTGTGTGTTTACAGCAAGCTGGTGAGAGAGAAGAGCCACGCCCGTCCCCTGGATGCTCAGCTTTTGGTAAATTTCGGGAGGGTTGCAACTTGGCAAGGCTCAAAGTGTGGGTGGGTGGGAAAACTGAAGGGTGAATTAAGTCCACCCTCCTCCCTTTCTATGGCCATTTCCACACTAGACTGTTATAGTGCCATTATTCCACTTTCAACATCCTGTGGAATCCTGGGGTTTGCAGTTTAGGGAGGGGCCTCAAAGGATTCCATAGGATGTTGGGCGTGGAATAATGGCACTATAACAGTCTAGTGCAGAAATGGCCTATGATGCTCATCCATCATCTCTGTAAGCTCTCTGCATGTTTGCTATGCAGGGCCCAGAACCGGCCTGATGGAAATTGTAATCTCTCAAAAAAGTAATACTGGGAAGGAACAGCACTTGTTATACATTTTCAGAATAAAAGAAAGAAGCTTGCTCATTTAGCTAGTGGAGTTTTGGGAGTCTGATCTTGGGGAAGTCTAGTTTCATACCGCTTAGCCGTATGGTTCATTAGGTGTTCCCTGGGCCAAACTTCCTGGCTGAGCCTGCTTTGCAGGGATGTTGTGAAGGAAGACATGGGGCATAAATTTCGGATATGTGGAGTGTTCCCCACCCACTTTGGCCAGACTTAATATATTTAGAATGTGAACTGAGAATTTATTTGTCTTTTGGCGTTGTTAGTTTAATTGGGATTCACAATCAAGGTGTGCAGCATCTGGAAACAGATTTGGAACCCTCCGTAGAAATAAAAACAAAAGCCACTGAAGAGAGAAGTAAACTGTCTGAATATTGGAACTTGCTTTTCTTTCCTTGCTGAGCTATGTCTTCTCCACTTAGTGTACAATCTTTCTAAAGCAAATTTTGTTCTGAAATGGTGCATTGATTTGCATTGTGTTGCATTGTTGAATATATCACATGCAATGGGCCTGAAAAGAAAAGAATGTAGGTTATTTACAGATTGTCAACAGCTTCCTTGGGCTGCATAAAAACATTGTGGACTAGCATTTCTGGTAGGCTTGTTTTCAAGGCTGGCTCACACTGGCATTGCCACACTGCATCCGTGTTTATAACCATTTACTGAAGGAAAATGAAACAAAACTTGGGATGTGATTTGTCGCACGCTTGGATGGAATTAAGCCCCAATTGGAGAATAACTCCTTGTTTCAATGAGTCTTTTGGAAGAGACCTAGCCGGTGGGCTGGACTCCCATTTTCATTCTTGTTAAGGGTGTGTGTGATTCAGATATTCTGTCCCGGGCACCCCAATGCCCTCAGCTTAGCCTTGTTAGTAATCTTCCAAGTCCCCAATAGCTCAGTACCCTCTGAGTTGGAAGAATTCACCTCTGAGTCTAGCAAATCTGGATGTGGGGAGTGTATGGGATACTGCCTGCTATAGATTACAGTTGGCCTTCGGGTCTGACTTTCACAGATTTGATTATTTGTGTGTTTCGCCAACCCCTGATCCCGACATCTCAAGTGCTTCTTTTTGGGGGGGAACCTGCCCTCTCCGTGGCTCCAGTCAGGCTGTGCCATTCTTTAAAAACCCACCTCTGGTCCACCTCCTCTAGTAGCCACCGCCTAGCCAGCTAAGGATAGGTTGTAGCCCAATTTTCCAGCACCACAAGCCCTCTCCTGATGCCCCCCCCGTATCCAAGGAAAGCAATGGATGAGAGATGGGGCCGCTACACCAACCCACCCTACCTTCTCGCTCCTTTCTCTGGCCTGGTTTGCACCCTTGGTTCCCATTCTCCCCACCCCACCTTGGGCCCCCTTCTCACAGACAGACAGACAGACAGACAGACAGACAGACAGACACACACACACACACACACACACACACACACTTTTCCACTTTTGTGGGGACCTGCGTCCCTAACTTTAGCGAATGAGGAGGACCAACTGTATTATAAATAGACCTGTGTGTATTTGGAAAAGGTCTTGATTCCCCCCTGCTTCCTCTTGCTCGCAGGAGACATCCACTTTGCAGCTGCAAAAATGGACTCTGACCCCAGCCCCCAAACCTTATGTTGCAATAAATCTGTTAGTTGCCAAATTGTCCTGCAAGACTTGTGGTTGGACAAATCATAACGTTATTTTTTAAAAAATTCCAATGCGTATTTTTTAAAAAAATCGAATGACCAATTGTGACATCTTGGAAAACTTTGTGGGACTACATTTCCCACAATCCCCCAGCCAGCGTGGGCACTGCCATGGCCAATTTTTTTAATAGGAATTCAGTTGGAAGAAAGCACCGTGGCTTTCTCTACCCATTTACAACCAGAGCTACTACGGATATGATAACCTAAGACAAAATCTAATGTGGAGCAAACCCATTGAATTAGTAGGATTTACATAAGTGTTGATTTAAGAGACTCACGATACTAATTACTTAATGTCAATTCCTGCATAAATCCTATTGATTGAATGGGTCTGTTCTAAATGGGAGTGGCAACTGGATTTATTTGGAGCCCTTGGAGACAGGAATGACGAATGGTAGGGACAATAAACCAGCCCTAATCCATGAAGCAGTCCAGCAGTGTGGTGTAATGTGTAGAATATCTCACAAAGATCAAGGAGATCCGGGTTCAAATCCCCGCTTCAGCTGTGAAGCCCACTGGGTGACCCCAAGAAAATCCATCTCTCTCAGCCTAACCTACCTGGGATGAAATTGGGGGAAGGAACCCATGGCCCAGATCAAGGGTGGGCGTTTTGTGGCCTTCCTGGTGTTGTTGGATTGCAACTTCCAGCGTTCCTTAGCATTGACTATGCTGGCTTAGCGCTGCTGGGAGTTGGAGTCCAGCTACATTGAGAGGGCTGTATGATTTCCTGGTTTAGGACAGGAGCGGCCTTAGGGGCAGCGGGCTTGCAGATGCTGGTTTACTCCGAGAAATTGAAAGAGAAGATGCAAAAACTGAAGAGCACCCAAAGAAAGAATCTGAGAATCCAAGCAAAAGGCAGAGACACTGGCCATTTCCGCACTACACTCTTATAGCGCGATTATTCCACTTTCAACCTCCTATGGAATCCTGGGGTTTGCAGTTTCGGGAGGGGCTTGGTGGGTGGCTTTTATTTTTGAGTGAGCATAACAACGTTTCAACCTTTATATATATATTTCAATGGCCTACTTCAGGGGCAAGATGCTAGTGAGCAGCAGAGAATTCTGGAGCTGAAAAATCTCATTCTGTTTGCTGTTTGATTATTGTTGCTCCAGCAAACGGAACGAAATTTTCAGGCCCAGGATTTGCAGCTGTTGGGAGGCATCTTGCCCCTGACAAAGGTCACTGAAATATACACATAGGCCGAAACGCAGTGGGCTTGTTCAAAAATAAAACCAATCCGCTGAACATTTGGAGACGTTATCTCCCCTTTTTGCCTTGGCTTACTCCAAGAGATTGCAACTCCTCCCTTCCCAGTCTTCTAGCAAAATCAGCAGCATTGCAAAAGTGCATTTATTAAAAAAAGAGAGAAAGAGGGGAAAAAAAAAACCACAGCCAAGTCCTGTTTGGAGGCCTCTTTCTTTGGTTTCCCTCCTCCTTCCTCCTTTCAAAGTTAATTAAGTTCTGCTGCTGCCATAGAGGAGGAGGAGGAAACGGAGGAGGAGGAGGAGACAGCCCTTTCTTGGCATGACCTTACCCTTGCTCTGCTCTCTTGGTGGGTTCCGCTTGCAGCCGGAGCAGAGAGGGCCCTTTGCCTGCCAAGACGCCCTGGTAGAAAACCAGCCCCCTCTGAAGAACGTTCTTTCAGCTCTGGGGATGCGATTTTGAAGGGATTCCCTTGGGTGCTTGTGTGTTTGTTTCCTGGTCAGAACTTGGGGAGGTCCCTTTTGGGAGAAAGGGGCTTGAGGGGGGACTGTGATGCCCAGCATCCCTCAACCAGCAAGGCCAGTGGGAAAGGTGCTCTTCATGCAAGATTTGCAAACAGCCACCCAAACCACAAAAACAGGAAAAGGCATCTTTTTTTGGAGGGGATGGCAGCTCCCAGTATTCCTCACTGGCCATGCTGATTGGGGGTTGTGGGAGTTGTAGTCCAAAAAGGAACTTCTGCATGCTCTGCTGTTGGGGAGACCTGCTTTTTTTCTCTTCCTCTTCCTTTTTTCTTCCTCCTTCCTTCTTTCTTTCTCTTCCTCTCCCCCCTCCTCCTTATTCTTTTTATCTTTCTCTTCTCCTCCTTGTCATGTCCACCTCTTCATTCTTTCTTTCTCTTCCTTTCCTTCTTTCTTTTCCTCTTCTCCCCCCTTGTTCCTTTCTCCTTCTTTTCTTCTCCTCTCCTTTCCCTGCTGTCCTTCTCCCCTTCCTTTAATTCTCTTCTCTTCCTTCCTCCTTCTTCCTTTCTCCTCCTCCTCCTTTTTTCTTCTCTTCCCCTTTCTCCTCTTTCCTTCTCTTCTTCCTTCTTCCATTCTCGCCTCCTCCCTCCACTATGTCCTCCTTTTTCTCTTCCTTCTTTCCTCCTCCTCCCTTCTTTCCCTGTCTTCTCCTTCCTTTCCCCCCTTTCTTTCCCCTTCTTTCTCTCCTCCTCGTTCTTCCCTTCTTCTTGCCTTCTTCTTCCTCCCCTTCTCTCTTTTCCTTTCTCCTTCTCTTCATTCCTCTGGGACCACGCCTGCCACAAATGTCAGCTCAGGATTTCCATTCTCTCATTCTGAAAGGAAGGAAGAACCACCCACCCACTCCTCTCTCTCCCTTGGGTTTGTGTGTCTTCCACAAAGGCGACACTCCCTTCCAGACTCGCACAACAAAGGATCCCCCCCACCGCCTCACCAGCCACGCCTAGGGGGAAAGAGTTGCCAAGAGTGATTCTCCTCCAGTGCATTGGAGTAGGTGGCTGAGCTTCCCAGCCTCTCTCAGCGTGTCAGGGCAGCGTTTCCCTCCAAGACTGGCCTAGAATTTGGCAAGGGCCGGTGGAAAGAGAGAGAGAAAGACAAACAGACAGACAAAGACAAACAAAGAAGGTGCTGGTTGCAAGACATTGGATTTTTTTTTTTTAGAATACTTGCATCCAGATTTCTTTGGCTAGAACTGGGGTGGCAATCTTGTCACCTTCCAGACATTGTGAGACTGTGGCCATTTCTGCACTAGATTGTTATAGTGCTATTATTCCACTTTCAACATCCTATGGAATCCTGGGGCCTCAAAGGCCCCTCTCTAAACTGCAAACCCCAGGATTCCATAGGATGTTGAAAGTGGAATAATACCACTATAACAGTCTAGTGTGGAAATGGCCTGTGACTCCCTGCACCCCAGCAAGGTCTATATTGAAGAATGCTGGGAACTGCAGTACAGCATCACGATCCAGAGTTGCAGGCCGGTGCTCTAACCATGACACTACGCTGGTTCTCCTGAATTCCTAGATGGAGATAAAAGCAATTTATTTTTTAAAAGACTTGCATTTTAAGAATGCAAGGAGAAAGCAGAATGAACGCCAGCTGTGCACCTCTGATCAAAGCATCTACGTTCGTGTGGTTTGGTGGCCAAATGGTTAGAGTGCATGCCCTCTCTTGGAAGATGTAGCCTTCAGTCTTGCACTGTCTTGACTGAATGGGGAAACTCAGAAAGCAACTGGGTGTGGTCTTGAGTCATAGCCTTCCCCCATGTTATAGAATTTATTGTATTGCTGACATTTCTTACTCAGAGTTTGGGGGATTTTCTTGTTTAGACAACAACTCCTGGAATCCCATAGCTACAGCAGTTGGGGCCATATTTCAGCTGTAATACTAGCAAGACCAAGCAATCGCTGTGTTAGTCTGTTTCAATACAAGAAGGAAAAGGTGCGTCTGTGTTACTTTAACCTAGTGGCACCTTTAAAACATATTGGTTTATTTTAACTTGAACTTTTATTGATTTCAGTCCAATCCAAGAAGCGGATTTCAATCCACAAAAGCTCGTGCCACAATAAATCCTTTCATCTAAAGATTTGTTTCTTGTTTGTTTCTCCTTCCACCCTTCCTTTTGCTTGGACATGCACTCAGTGTTTTGTTTTTGTTTTTGAAAATGTAACTTACAAGCCATAATTGAGGAAATTCTAGCACTCAGCTTTCTTAATACATCCCAAGCATTGCTCCAGGAGCTGGAATTGATCGCAAAGAAAATAACCTCACATGGAGCACGCAAGTCCCCAGATGGTTTTTAAAAGAGGCTTGTTACTAAATTAAATGAAAACAGCACTTAAGCAGGGATACAGAGGCAAGGGTGTCCTGTCTGATGGGAATTGCAGTCCAAAAATATCTGAGGGTTCTCAAGCCCTGCTGAAGACCTGAACCACTAGGAACCTACATAATAAAGTTTCCTAGTGTTTCAAGTCCCTAACAGGGCTGGGGAACCTGCAACCCCTAAGAGATTTTTGGACTCTAATTCCCATCAGCCCCACCTAGGGAGAAGAATGGGAAGTAGGAGTTCATCAACATCAAGAGGAGGCTACAGGTTTCTCAATCCCTGCTCTAACGGACTGTGCATTTCCAGTTCTGCAACTGTGCTCATGAGGACTAGAAAGCTGCTGCCCTCATTTAAAAACTCATAATTCTCCAGACTCTGCCAGACCTTCTGTAGCAGCATCTTTGCAACTCCTGTTATCATTGCAATTGTGCGGCTTAAAGATCAGTGAGGTTTTATCTCTGATCAAGGGTTATTCTCCAGCAAGGAGCGCTTTGCAGGATTCCCCTCTGCTTTGACCTCGTCCTACGCCTGGCGTTCCTCTGGTTGGCTTCTCCTTCCTCCAGAGTTATGTGGCCACTCAGTGGACGTTCCAAGGGTGTGTATGTGTGTGTTTGCTGGGTTCTTGGCCTTCGTTCAGATTCTCTGCCTGCCTGTTTCTTTCTTCTCTGTTTGAGTGCCGTCTTCATTTGATTTAGGGACAGGTCTCTTTCAAAAACCAGCTGGAGACTGGTGTGCTCCACAAGGAGTTATTTTCTTTGCAATCCATTCCAGCTCTTGATGCAGTAGCCAGGCTGCATTTAAAGCGCTGAGTGGTACAATTTGCCTGTGGATGCGGAGACTTGGTTCACACGGAGTAGGGCCATTTCCTCACTAGCCTGTTATAGTGCTATTATTCCACTTTCAACATCCTATGGAATCAAATGCCCTTCCCTAAACTGTAAACTCCAGGATTCCATAGGATGTTGAAAGTGGAATAATAGCACTGTAACAGGCTAGTGTAGAAATGGCCTAGGAAGCAAACTGTGGCGTATTGTTACGGTTAGAGTTAGTGATGTAGACCTATATCAATGCCTTGCTTGTAAGAATGAATAATTTTACAGTTCCTAGCAAGAGAAAGGAGTCAGAAACTGCAGTTTTCAGGAACACTTCACAGTTTGGGCTGCATTCTGTGCAAAAGAAAAGAAAAAAGCACATTTTTAAGCACAGAAAATGACTCTTTTTTTTTTTTTGCACAGAGAAGAAGCTACTTAAAAAAATTATTTTCTGTGCAGAAAATGCTGGGATATGGGGTGTGACTGTTATGGTTGTACCTACCTGCTCTCACTGCTGGTATGGATCACCATTTCCTCACACACCCTGGGCATGTTTAGATCCATTGGGTAGAGATGCTGGAATATGTAGTGCCTCTCATCTGGAAAACACACTAGACAGGTGGAGATTTTTGAGTTGACACACCTGTCTGGTGGATTGCATACCACAATCAGGAGCTGGAGTGTGGCCTTCTGCTTAAATCTGAGGAATTTGGGAGTTCCATTCCTCTCATGCCTCACCTCCAGGAATGGAATGGTGCCACCTAAATTCCTCTGAACTACACCCCTCTTAAAACATCCATACCTTCTAATCCAAAAGAGCCTCTGATAGTACAAGGTTGGAAGGGGGAGGCAGAGGGGACGTTGTTTCTATCCTCTTTTCCCCACCCTTTTTTTTACCAGCCCATTTGCTCTTTCGTTGGCTGTCCTGCTTTGCTGTTTTCCAACATGGTTTCTGTAAGTCAGCCTTACAAAGTCAGGCCCACAAGTTGCTAGTCCTCAAGGCCCTCCTGCCCTTACGACATACTTACGACCCAGTCATAGCCCCAAAGGGCCTGAACACCCTAAAGGCACCAGATCCCGTCTGATCTTGGAAGCTAAGTTGGATCAGCTCTAGTTAGGAGAGGAGGAATGAGAGAAGAGAGAGAGCAAGAGCAAGTCTGATGACTTGCCAAGGTTTCTTTCCTGTAATTGTTTCACTGCCACGCCCTTGATGGCTCATCCGTTAGTGGCTCCATGAGGATTATAGGGGGTTACCTTGATCTCTTGGCCAACACTGTTAACGGTTCTCATGTTCTTCTGTGGTCCTTCTCAAAATGGCAACGAGAAGTGGTGCAATGTCACTTCCTGTCACCCTTTTGGGAAGGACAGCAAACAGTAGTATTTGGGTTTGTTCTAGGGAGTACGTGAGCCTTTTTCAGGAGGGGAAGGGAAAAGTTGACCCCAGTCTTCATATAGTTGCCTACTCGTGCCTTAGAAGTTTCCATTTGTTTTGTTAGAAACAGATATTTTGCTGGGATGTTGGGAGGAGCAGAGGGATTTCAGGGCAGGAGCAATGCTGGAGAGGTCAAGAACATCCCTTGCTCTTTTCAAAACATATTTTCGATGCAGACTGCCAAACCTTGAAACCTGGCACGCCTGCAGCCTTTTTAACAGTTCAGATGGCTGTGGGTGCACTTTTGTAACAATATTTTGTGTATCATGGCTGCATCCTGTGGATTCCTGGACTGTGTTGTTTGGAGTTGAAAATCTCTGCCAGAGAGCTTGACTACCTGTATATGGAGAATTCTAGGTCTAGGTTGAGTATCCCTTATCCAAAATGCTTGGGACCAAAGGTGTTCCATATTTCAGATTTTTTAAAAAAAAATTTGGAATACAGTACCTTTTTGGAATAGTCTTACATCTCGTTTGTTCACAACTTGTGTTGAGGGGTGAGGTTGGAGAGAGGCTGAAGATCTGTGGAATGGCGTGAATCCAAGTGTAGTGCTCGGTACGAATCCGTGCCTTCCACCATTTCACAGATTCTCAGTCTCTCTGGTTTTGCCACAGCCACCCGCTTCCACCTTTGAGGTGGTAGCTGTGGCAACCCTCAGATCTGAGAAACGGACAACCGGGACACTGCAGCCACCTCCTTGAAGGTGGAAGTGGGCAGCTGGTTGCAAAAAGAGACTGAAGATTTGAGAGACAAACAAGCAGAAGTGCCACAGCTGGTTCCTCAAAGGTGGAAGCAGGGACCTGATAGCAAAAAGTTTCAGGTTTTGGAAGTCTGCAGATTTCCAGATAAGGGAGGCTCAACTTGTAGCTTCTCACCAAATGAAACATCCCAGGATCTCATAGGATGAAGCTATGAAGCTGTGATACACTAGGTGGTATTAAACTGTTCACCAAACTACACATCCCTGGATTCCATAGGGATGGAACCGTGACTGTTAAAATGGCATCAAACTGCTGTAACTGTGTAATGTAGACATGCTCTACAAATGCAAAGAAACAGATTTACATGTAATCTTTCTCTTGTTTCTTCCAGCATCTTTTCAAGATGTCTACTGTCCACGAAATCCTGTCTAAGCTCACCCTTGAGGGAGATGTAAGTATGAGCTGTCCCCATTCAGCTCCCCTTGACTATAAAAGCTACCTACATAAGATGTAATTGTCGGGCAGTGTTTCTTTGGAGTGACGTTCCCTCCATCATGAATTACTTTCTGGGTGTAACCCCAGGAGTGTGGCATCCTAGACCGACTCCACATGGTTCCTGGGCATTTAGATCTGTTGGCCCACTTCGGCAACTAGATGTTGCTGGCTTCCACAGCAGAAGGGGTGCTTCTGGGTTTCAGTTTAAACTACAACCCTGGAGACCAGAGTTCTAGTCCCAGCTTGGCCATGGAAGCCCACTGCGTGACCTTGGAAGCATCACACACTCTCAGCCCCAGAAAACCCCATGGTGGCGTTGCCATAAATCAGAAGTGACTTGAAGGCACACAACAACAACTGTTTATTAGAGAACCAGATAACCAGCTGATGCTCCCTCTTTGGCGCAAACATTAAAGGTGGAGAAGCCCTTTTTAGTTTTCATTCTGGAAATCCTACCATTATATTATTCTGGCCCTTATACGGTAGCCCCAGCTTTGGGTTTTCTTGGCTAAATTTATTCTGAAGAGGTTTACCTGTGCCTTCCTCTGAGCCTGAGAGAGCGTGACTTACCCAAGGTCTCCCAGTGGGTTTCTGTGGTTGGGCAGGCTTTGAACCCTGGTTTCCCAGAGTCCTAGTCCAGTAGTCAAACCACAACACTGTGACTTGGTCCTTGCAGTGGACATGTCAGGAACTGGGCCTGGGTCCTTTCTGCATGAAAAGAGGTTGCCCTGTCCTGCAGAGCTGTGCCCCCTTGGGCTTCATTCAGCCCCCTCCCCAAACAGGTTGACTTGGGTGGTAAAGGAATGTACTTTGTTTTGGGGAACGATTGGCCTCTCTCTCTCTCTCTCTCTCTCTGCATTTAATTTTTCCACTGCACGTTGTTCTTGGCTTCGGAAAGGGAGCTGATTCTTCTGGAAAAAGTCATGTGCATTACAGGCCATGGTGGCCGGAGGCCAGGTCTTGCTTTGGCTCACAGAGGTGGGAAAATGGAAGAAGCTGTGATTAGCTGAACTTTGGGGTTTTTTCTTTTCTAAAAAATGCATCCACACCCTCCACCTGGAGGCCCAGGTTTTCCAAGGAGGGGTTTGGCAAAGCTGTGCTTGCATAACCTGCAGAGCGAGTCTGATGGAGCCTGTCTCTGTCGACCTGCTTTCATGTTGAAATAGTGGACCAAATGAGTTAGGTGTGTCTTTCAGGTCTCATCTGCCTCCTTGGGGAGCAAATACTTTCCTAAAGAATTTTTAACCCCCCTCCATGCCCTCAGAAGCCATCTAGGGACTGTGGCAGGGGCATTTTCATCACATCCCCCCTTTGCAGGCCAATTTAAGCCCATTAGAGACCTTTCACCTCCTGTTGCTAAAAGAGGCTTTTCCTAAATCAATATTTTTTTTCCAGGGGTTACGTGTGTGTGTGAATCTTCGAGGTCTCCTGGGGACTTATGCACAGCTTCTCACAATTGTGTACCCTGCGCTGTGAAAAACATAAAAACATTGATTTGAGCTGGAGGGAGGGAGGTCACCATCAGCATGGCTGATGGAAGAAATCTTGGGCTGTAGTCCCCCAAAAGTCACTTTTCCTAGCTTTGCCTTTGCCAGTATATCTAGGGGAGCCTCTCTTGAACTGTTTTCCTCCAGATAGACTTCAGCCGCCCTCAGCTGAGCGACAAGTTGGCTGTGGATGATGGGATTTGTAGTCCAAACCCCCCTTCCTCCATGAGAGCAGTGGGCTGGGGAAAACTTGATGTAGTATGCCTTGGGGAGCCATCCACACCTGTGTTTTCTGTGCTGCAATACTTCATGTTAAATTTAGAACTTTCCCTAAAACCAGCAACCAGGCCTTGTGGCATCTGAAAGACAAACACGTTTTATTTAGCGTAAGCCTGTTAGGTGGTGTAAGCAGAAAATAAGAAAGAAAGACCCATCCTTCATAGGGTCTGCTAATCCTCTTGTGCATACCATCACCTGCTCCCATTCCTTTAAGTTAAAGAAATGGATTGTGTTTATGAAAACACATCTGTGTGCTGGATTTTAATTCTCTCCAGCTCCTGGATAGAACCTCCTTTACGAGCTCCTGTTTGGCAAGGCCATAAAGCAGGAAGATAATAGAGTGTCCCGTAAACTGAATTGATTTTTCCACCCCCTTGCAAGATGAGCCCTGTTCTTCTGTCTAATGCTGAGCCTGCTAGGAATGTGTGGCTTTTTGTTAACGTTTGCTTTTCCTTCCCCCTCCTCTTCCGCGCAACTTCAGCACGCTCTCCCTCCCAGCGCCTACGCCACAGTCAAGGCCTATGGGAACTTCGATGCCGACAGAGACGCTGCGGCCCTCGAAACCGCCATCAAGACCAAAGGTAGGGCAGGAAAAAATATGGCAGAGGAGCACTCCCCCAGTCGGTAACAATATTTCCCCCTGGCTGTCCAGTTTTGAAAACAGGATGCTGGGCGTGAGAGCCCTTTTGTTCTGACCCAGCTGGGTTGCTTTTATGTTCTTGGGTAAAACTCCTGGATGCTGGCCCATTTCCTTCCCAAGGCAGGCATCAAGCAGCTCAGGAACAGCCTGAAAGAACAATTCCAGTAAGTCATGGGCAATTCCACATGCAGCAAATGCTTCACACTTCTGACACTCCCTACTTTTCACCAGAGCTTAGGAAGATTACCTCCTGCAGCTCCCAGGACCCCACATTAGCCATACTGGCTGAGGAATCCTGGGAGTTGTAGTCCCAAAAGTCAACTTTTCCATGTTCATCTGCATTCCCAATGAACATATGCATGTTCAGTGCTCAATGGCATGACATGTGCAATTCTGCCTCTGTGGTTTTGAACTGAAGGCAGATGTTTCACATTGGACAAAAATGTCCCACTGCTTCTGCTGGTGAACGTGCACAAATATAAGGCACCAAAAGCATCCATTTCCTTGTCCACCTTTCCTTGCCACCAACTGCTGTGGGATCCTGGAAAAGGGGGAATGATTGGTGCAGGGCACCCTCAAGACTTTGGGCAGTTGTCTTTATAAGGTTGAGGAATGAAGTGGCTGGGACTGAATTGGACCTGGGTGGAGTTGACCATTCCCACATCTGTCCTCTTCCTGTTGGAAGGAGACAATCAAGTTTTTGTTGGGCTTCCTCTCTGGCGTGTCCTCTCACAGATGCTTCATGCTTTCACCAAAGATCCCAGGCTAGAAGACATGGGTAGCTTCCAACCATGTGAAGTGGGTGAGGTTGAGAGAAATAGAGAGAACATATGAAGAAACCTGATGGACTGGAGCAAAGATTTATCTAATGGAGCATCCTGCCTTTGCCCCAATCCAGAAGGGTTCTTTTTATGTCCTCAATTTGTATGAGAAATGACCAAAACAGGGGAAGAAAGAACATAAGAAGAATGCTGCTGGTTAGGAACAAAGGCCTATCTAATGCAGCATTCTGCCTTTCCTCCAATCCAGAAGGGTTCTTCATATTTTTCTTTTTTAGTAGTAGTATAACTTTATTGATTAGTCAATTGACCATATCAAGGAAAATAGCCTTAACCATTATAAAGTACAATAAGATGGGATGGGTTAAATACGGTAAAGTAAGATAAAATAGGCTGAAACAAGGTAAGATATGATAGAATAGGATAAGATAAAGTAAAAAATAAGAGAGTAAGATAGAAGACTATAAGAAATTAACAAAACTTAAAATAATAGATTATCATCTTATCTTATGATAAGATGAAAAATAATAAAGTGCAAAAACAGTATATGTTTAGATTAATTCATCATCTTTGCATGCAACCCCAATAGGTTCAGTAATTTGGGTTCTTTGTATCTCATCACTTTGTCTGAGAAATGAGAGTTCACCGAATTTTGCGCTAGTTGAGAGGAGCTGGTAATGCCTCTCTGTGAGCGTGGTCTTTCTTTCCTTTTTGGTGCCTCACAGAAGTCCCTGGATATTCCAGGGATGGTGCTGAGAACCTGCTTTCATGTCTGTTCATGTTAGTGGTATTTGTTGTTTCTGGGAACAGAACCCTGGAGGGAATTTTTTTCTTGGCACGCATCTACCTGCCTGGCATGATTCGAGCACCACACCTTGAAATGCAACTTATTTTTTCTAAAAATAGAGGCACCAAATGAACAGGTACAAGGAAAAATAAGTACAGGAGCCTCTGTTTTTCAGGGGATTTATATATCTCTTGTGCCTGTCGAGTGCTTCATTTGGCATCCTGAGACAACTTGACATTCTTTTTCAAAAGAATTTTAGTTCTTTATAAGAGTTAACTACAGCTCAAGCGTTCTGGATTGTAATAACCCTTATAACCAAGATGCACAAATCCTGTGCCTTTTTGTTTGCTTGCTTTTTTGTTTTGTTTGGGACTGCATGTTGCACACACAAAAGATGCTGAAAAATTGTGTCTCTCTCTTTTTTTTTTACTGCATGCTGCACAGTTATTCTTGCTTTGCTGCAAAGCCCTGCTAAACCATGGCCATTTCTGCACCAGACTGTTACAGCGCTATTATTCCACTTTCAACATCCTATGGAATCCTGGGCTTTGCAGCCTCAAAGGCCCCTCCCTAAACTGCAAACACCAGGATTCCATAGGATGTTGAAAGTGGAATAATAGCACTATAACAGTCTAGTGCAGAAACAGCCCATGTCAGAAGAAAAAGGAACAGAGAGAGAGACCCAGAACCTGGCAGATTGTGGAAAGTAATGGAAGAAAGAGAAGGGAAAATGCCGGGCCTGCCAGCAAGCAATAAAAGCACAAAGAAACATTTCTCTCTCCCAAGACCAATGGGAGCATTGTGAGCAGAGAATTAAAAACCACAGCGCTTTGCCACTCCCTCTCGCTTCTTCCCCTTAAGACGAGGGGGAGAAGAATTTATGCTCCATTCTTTGCGGAACCGTCCCCTGCCCCACCCGAGTCCCGGCTGTTATGAGTCAGCAGCCTACCAAAGTATCTTCTTACCCTCCAATGCCTCCTCCTTCCCACTCCCATGAACTGGCAGAGCGAGGAACACAGACCGTTCCATCAGAGAGAGAAAAATCTTTGCAGACTTTGCGATCCAGACAGCTCAGCGTTCTTCCATGCAGATGATGACTTTTTTACCACTTACCTACCCTGCTTTCCTGACTCTTGTTTTCTCAGCTGGCAGCTGGCCCTTAACCACGTTGGGTCAGATGGTCTTCTTCCTCTCTCTCTTTTTCCCCAACTGTAATCTTGCATTGCATTTCCCCCCTCCGGACATAGCTAAAAGTGGGAAGCTGGGCTCAGCCTAAATCCTTAGTGAGTGAAATAAATTAAAAAGTGTGTGTGTGTGTGTGTGTGTGTGTGTAAAAGAGAGAAGGCTCCCACCCAGAAATGAATGTGGGCTTCTGACTGTGATTCCCTGAGTGATTCGACTTCTCTGGGGTGACTCATGTTGAGTCTTTTGGCCGAAACATCCCCACATTCCGAGCACCGTCCCATGAGCCTTTTGTGGTCACCGTTGCTCTCCAAGCTATTCCTCCAAAGGCTTTTCGAGGCTGAAATCCATCACTGGGAATTTCCAGTTCAATCACAAAAGGCTACCCCAAGTTATTTTGGCACTGGAGGCAGGAAACTATAAGAAATTAACAAAACACACACACAGCATTCCCTTCCTTTTAATTACCTTGTGACACAGTCCTTTGGGAAGTTCTCCGGCAAAAATCCCCTTGAAATGGCACAAGGGCTCTGCAAGGACACCCCAGTGAATTCCTCACAGAGTCCAGGGCCTTGGGGACTTCTAATTTTCTTTTTTCAAAAAGCTTCTAGTCCTCAAGAGTGAAAACAGAATGGGCACTTAGAAAATGCATTTAGCAAGGAGTGCTGGTGTTCAGCTCCCATTCATTTTTGAGAGGATTCATAACGGAGGGGGCTTTTATTAATCATTAATTATTAACTTGATTTGTATTCCTCCTCTTTCCCAGAACTGGGATTCAAAGTGGCTTACGCATGGAAACAAACACAATACAGGTTAAAAAAAATGCAGCGGGTCATCTGTAAAGTGAATTTGTCGGAAACATTAAAAGCAATTGAAATGATTGAAAATTGTAAAAAGCAGTTTACAGGCATTACAACTGAACCTTTCTTATCCAAAATTGGGTGCTTTTTGTGCTAGTGTGGTAAAAAAGGATTGTGATACAGATATTGTTGCCCCAAACACACTCTCTTTTGCACTTCCTAAATACATTCTTGAGGACTAGAAACTTCGCCTTTCACTTCTTAATTGAAGCAACGGCCTGCAGAAGCGGAAGAGGACCTCGGAGTGTGGAAAATTTGGGCAGGTGTTGCTCTCTTCCGAGTAGGCTGGTGCCTTTGTTTCAAGGTGATCCGATGAGGGAAATTTTCCCACTGGGTGTGACGGGTGGAACAATCTTGGGAAGAAACGTGTTGGGGCGAGAACCTGTTCTCCAAGCCCAAGCTAAGAAAAGTGGTTGCTGGTTTAGCCTGGAGAATCCCTATGAAGAGATTTCATGTCAGGGATTGGAAAAGTGCTTAAAAAAAATCCCAGAACTCCTAAGCTGACACACTGAATGGGTTCTCGGAGCTGTAGTTCAAAGACATGGCTATCATGTCCCCTCTTAACCTTTTCTTCTCCAGGCTAAACATGTCCGCTTCTTGGCTGGGTACATAATAACCATGTTTAAATATTTGAAAGGTTGTCATATGGAAGATGGGGCAAGCCTGTTACCTGCTGCTCCAAAGACTAGGAGATGGAGCAACAGCTTAAAACTGTAGGAAGAGCGATTCCACCTAAATGTCACGAAGAACTTCCTGACGTTAAGAGCAGTTCAACTGTAGAATCCGCTGCTGCCTTGGAGTGGGGTGAAGTCTCCTTCCTTGGAGATTTTTTAAACAGAGACTGGATGTCCGTCTGCCAAAGTCTTCCTGTCCTCCTTGCGTTTAATCTTTGTGCTCACAAATACGTACGTGCCAAAGGAACTTGTCAGTGACTCAGAATCCTCTCCTCTGCGTCTCTGCAGGTGTGGATGAGGTGACCATTGTCAACATTTTGACAAACCGTAGCAACGAGCAGCGCCAAGATATTGCCTTTGCCTACCAGCGGAGGACAAAGAAGGTAAGTGAGACCCCCTAAATCTCTGATGTACGGCCTCCCAGGCCACCCTCTGCCCTTCAGTTGCGTTGGACTGCGTTTCCCATTTCCCATTTCACAACACAGCATCTCCGTTCTCTCTTTTCCTCGACTCATTGTCCCCCCACACAGTCAGTGTGATTCCACTTTTAACTTCCATGATGATATCCTATGGAATTCTGGGATTTGAAGTTTAGGAAGTAGAATTGTGAGCCAAAGAGCTTTCGTGGTACAAAGGACAGACCCCAGGATTCTATGGGATGTTACCGTGGCAATGGAAGTGGAATCACAGCGTTACAATTGTCTAGAGTGAAAAGGCCTCTAACCTTCTCCGGGCCAGTCCTAACATTAGGTAAAGGGAGGAAACTGCCCCAGATGGCAGATGCTGGAAACGTCGGTAGCTGAGTTCTGTGGCCATTTCCTCCAGAGCTGTGTGGTCTCCAGCAGAGAATTGGACTCAATTTGGGAGATCTAGCGGCCCTTTGAGACTCCATGGTGATAGCGCTATGATTCCACTTTAACTGCCATGGGTTCCTCCTATTGGACCCTGCAGTTGGCATGTTAAGGAGGACCATTTAGAATCCTCAGCTGGAGAGAGCTCTAGTAGTGCTTCATGAAACTACAAATCCCAGGACTCCATTGGCAGTTAAAGTGGAATCAAAGTGCTACAACTGTGGAGTGTGGATGGGCCCCTAAGGTTTGAACAAGCAAACCCTTGAGGACCAGAAAAAAGTTCTAAACAGTTGGTGTTCTTTCTTCTTTTTAGGAACTTTCAGCAGCCCTGAAGTCCGCTCTGTCTGGCCACCTAGAGACCGTGATCTTGGGCCTGCTGAAGACACCGGCTCAGTATGATGCCTCGGAGCTCAAAGCCTCCATGAAGGTAAGTGGGAACAGGGGGCCTAAAAATGGCCACTTATATACCTTTTTAAAAATATATATAAATATATATTTAAAATATGTATAAAATTTAATTTAAAATATATAAAATAGAATTTAAAATAGAATTTAAACAAATAAAATATAATATAAAATACATAATATGTATATATTCGTTTATCGGTTTTAATGCAAAATAGCACAAACACCGACTGACATTTTTAACATAAAAATGAACTAAAATTGAAACAGTGAACTAAAAAACCTGAATATTAATTCATTAACTCACTAAACATTAACTTACTAGAACACAAAAGGGCTCTGAACACCACTCCCACACACCAAACCAAACCATAATGAAAAAGAGAAGATAGGAAAGGGAAAAAAATATTATTCTACCATTACTAGTCCATTACTTGCTAGGGTTACTAATAATTGTGGATTCCAGCCCATTTTGTCAACCTGTGGCTCTATAGCTTGCACTGAAAGCCTTTTCTCTCTGTGTGTTGCTTTCCAACTCTCCATGTATGTCTCGTGCTGAAAAAGCAATGCATTCCTCTGACAAGGAACTTTGCTTTTCTGTGTCCCTAAAATTTATTTATACGCTACGATAGGCGGAGCTTCCTTCTTTCCTTTGGCCAATGCTGCCCTCTACTGACTGAGATCTGGAACTGCCCCTGAAGAAGTTCTTTAGCGGGTCACACCAAGGATTTGGCTGGCACCGATTGGGTTTAGACAAAGCTCAAATGCCAAACCGAATTTACCAGCTTCTGGTTAGTTCTGGTTCTTTCTGAGAGGAAACATTACTCCTTCTGAAGGGACGGAACTGAAACCGAAATGAAGTCATTGTTGGCATCTCTGTTGAAAAAGGAAATTTTGCAAGCACGCAGCATAGCCAGCATTGTATAATGGTTTGAGTGTTGGACTTTGAGGCTGGAGACCAGAGTTCAAGTCCTTGCTCAGCTGTGGAAACCCATTGGGTGACTTTGGGCAAGTCACACTCTCTCAGCTTCAGAGGAAGGCAAAGGCAACCCCCGTCTGAACAAATCTTGCCAGGAAAATCCCACGTTAGGTTTGCACTAAGTTGGAAACAACTTGAAGGCACACAATGACGAAAGGATAACCTACCCACGCCTCTTTGTCTGTTCGTGAGGCGCAACCCACTCCTGTTCCAACCCAGAGAATGAAATGCAAAGTGATTCAATATGTAGTCATGGTTGACATGACTTTTTGGACATCAGTCTAGGCTTGGTCGGCACCCAAGAAGGCTTAGCAGTATTCCTTTTGCAAATACAGGTTGAGTTTGGAGCCAGAAGTGTTTTGGATTTTGGATTTTTTCTCCAGATTTTGGAATATTTGCATATACCTACCTAATGCCATATCTTAGATATGGGACCCAAGTCTAACCATGAAGTTCATTTATATTTCATATACACCTTATGCACATAGCCTGAAGGTCATGTGATACAATATTTTTAAAATAATTTTATGCATGAAGCCAAGTTTGTGTACATTGACCCATGGAGAAACAAAGGTGTTAGTGTCTTAGCCACCTATGTAGATGATTTCGGATTTTGGAGGATTTTGGATTTTGGAATTCCCCAACCACCACTGAGCTGTGGTCCAGCCCATCTAGAGAGTTCCAGCTTTGGAGAAAAATGGGGGAAAGCACAGACAAACTGTGAATGTAGGTTTACATGTCACGATGAGCTCTTATGGTCAGGAAAAGCAACGGCTACCTCCTATTCAAGACAAGTTTTTGATGTTTTGATGACAAGTTTTCCAGTGATTGGTGGGGCCAGAGGCAAAAGGAATGGGGCCAAAACAGGGATGGAAAGAATATTCATAAAATAAAACGGCTGAAAAACGTGTCTTTCGCTGTTGAAAACCCCTGACAAGAGGAATCCTGGACTGTCAAGAATTTTCGCAGTTTAGGACTTAGTCCACACAAAATTCGCATATGGTTTTTCTGTGCAGGAAAAACCTTTTTCTGCACGGAAAGCAATATTTCAATGCAGAAATATTAATCCCTTGGCAGAAAATGCCGTTTGATGCTCAGAAAGTGCTGTAATTGGGGATTTATTCTGCATAAAATTTGCGCACAGTTGATTTGTGTAGAAAACAGCATTTTCGGTACAAGGATTGATAGTGGTTAACAACACAACAACATAAATATTTTTTTTAAAAAAAATGAATAATAAATAAAACCTCAGAAGGGTGTATTTGGACCCCAGGATGACCATATTTGTATCTGGGGCCAAAGATTGCCAGTCCTTTTTATAAATCTTTCCACTGCCAGTTTTCTGGATGAGGAGGTATTTAAGACCCCAGTTCTGAAATGCAGCCAAAACTGCATTTAAAAACTCCTTTTCCATTGCTGTTAGGATCCCAAGAGTTAGACTGTAGTGCAAAAACAAGAAAGTTTCACCAGTTCCTTGGCTCGGAGGCATTTCATTTTATCAATTATGTATCTAATTCTAAAGCCAAAGGTTGCATTATTATTTTCTTTCTTCTCCTTTTTTCCAACGTAAAATACATGGTGTTAATTATGTCCCATTCTTTAAAAAAGAAAATTCTTCTAGCTTCTCCTGGCAGCCAAAAACTGCTTTATAAATGATTCCGTGTGGAACTGAATTGGAACAGAAATTAACAATCTGTTTTCCGACCCTTCGGCAGAGATCGGTTTTGATTTGAACTGTGCTGGGGGGCCGGGGGGGGTTCGTTTGCCGGAGTTCCCAAAGAGTTTAATTAACACCTGACACCTTTTCATGTGGATTAGTAATTTTCTTATTGTATTAACAGCTTCATAATTGATTTACACTTTACACCCAGTTAATTCAACTTTTAGTTCAAAGCTCTACTTCTCTATGCAGTTTTATACGATCGCCGTGCGGAGAAGACAAGTGGTAGAGGAACCCGCTGATTAAATCCTGGCTTTGATCATTTTATAAAAAAGGAAACCGGAGCCCAGACTTTGAAATACATATTTCATAATACAGGTCCCTTGAACTCGGGCAGTTTGTTCCGAATGTATAAAATTGGAATACGAGAGCACCATGCAAAATCTTATTTTTTTGTTCCGTTTCTATATTAGCAGGGATAATGAACTGGGTCTCTTTGCCTGTTTTTTTAAGGGCTGTGCGGCACTGTGTTGGTTTCTGCTTTTTGCAAAAACACCTGCCGGATGCAGTGTGTGCATTGCATTCGCGACAGTGTGAAAATACTGGATGTCAGTTTTGGGCTCTCCTTTCCAGAGAGACGGTTTCAAAGCAGAAGCTGATTTTGGGGTTTATAGCAAGAAATAATTAGATCTCCAGCTCTCTCATGCTCTGCCCCAGAACCTGTTTTTGGATTCAGACCTTAGCCCCAAAAATCCAGAGCTTGGAAAGTTACTTTTGGAAAACAAAAGTCATTAGACAAGTGGTTGCAAAAGCTGAAAAAAGTGAACTAGGAAGTTACAAAGTTCCCATACTTAATGGATAATTCATTAAGTGACTTGTTCTGCTCCTTGCTATTATTCAATTATTGTTATATTATTATTTTGTAGCCCTTTTCCCCCAATCGTGGGATCCAAAGCAGCTTACAAGGTTTTAAGAATGATATACCGAAGCATCAATTAAAAATTATAAATAGAAAGCTTATTTTAAAACATTCAATTTGCAAAATAACCATTAAAATTCATTAAAATTAAAAACACCCTTTTCCCACCCAAGGTGGCGGTTGTTGTTGAGTTCCTTGAAATAGTTTCCAACTTATGGTGACCCCACGTGGTTTGAGTAATGGACTATGACCCTGGAGATCAGAGTTCGATTCCATGCTCGGGGCTGAGTTGGGATTCGAACTCTTGTCTGCAGAATTGTCATCCAAGGTTCAAACCACTATACCACACTGTCTCTGCCCCAGAAGTATTGCATTACTAACACAAACTGTGCAGATAGGAAAGGCTGTTGCTGTATTAATTGCTTTCCATTATCTGTCATCCATTTTAAGACGTTCTTTTCTTATTCATGAAATGGTGCTTGCTTGCTTTGCAGCTCTGGGAAGCTCTCCCACCCACCCAAAAGTACAGCCTCAAAGAACAGAGTCTTTCTCTTTCTTAAATATAACACTGCTGTTTCCTCTGCTTTACAAATGGAAACAACAGCTAAACTTTTTAAAACGACTCCTTTGGATTATGTCTGCGTATCCAAAAATCAGGTTTTTTCTCTGTGTGTTTCAGGGCCTGGGAACTGACGAAGACACGCTCATCGAGATCATCTGCTCACGGACAAACCAGGAGCTCAACCTCATTAACAAAGCTTATAAGGAAAGTAAGTTGGCCCAGAAGAGCAATGCAAATAGGGAACCGATGCTTAGGATCTCCCCTCCCCGGCTGCCTTGAATAACGGCTGGAGAATTTCCTTGGTAACCTGTTGGATTCTTCTGGTTAGTAGCTGCAAGCTGCCTCCAGCTGGTGCCGACCCTCTTCTAAGGTTTTCCTGGCAGGATTGTTTTCTGAGGAAGTCTGCCTTTGCCCTCCTCGGAGGCTGAGAGAGTGTGACTTGCCCGAGGTCACCGGGTGGGTTTGTGGCTGAATGGGAATTTGGACTCCCAGAGCCCTAGTCCAACAGTCAAATGGCTACACCATGGCAACGTTTTTAATTGTTTTTAAATGTTTTGCTGTTTTAATTTGTTGTTGGAAACTGCCTTAGGTCCAATACCAGGAGATAGGCAGCATACCAATATAATAAACAAATAAACAAACAAATAAATAAATAATAAACACCTTACAGGCTATATACAACTATATCTCAAGTGACAAGCCAGGCTTCATAGTACAAAGTGCAAGGCTTCAGATGGCGAACGAAACCTCAGACTCCAAACTAGCCATGCTACTAGAATTCGGACAACAAGCCAGCTCTCACGTTGCAAACTTGGTTGTAACGTGCCTTCCAGTTGAGCTTGACTTATGGTGACATTATTGTAGAGTTTTCCCTGAGACAACCCTATCATGGGTTTTCTTGGCAAGATTTATGCACATTGGTTTGCCGTTGCCTTCCTCTGAGGCTGAGAGAGCGTGACTTGACCAAAATCACCCAGTGGGTTTCCATGACCAAACAGAAATAGTTAGAACAAACCACAGTTCCTGAAATTTAGGCATAACAGGAAACCATGGTTTTAAGAAATAGCTTTCAGACTTCTTTTTGTGATTTGCTCCTCATCCAAAAATTGATTTTCGGATGTCACTGACTTTTGAACTTCACTCACTTCTGAAAATCCAATAACAACTCCTTCCTGTAAAACCAAAGGCAGGTTTTTGTTAAACTTTGATTCTTTCCCCTCTCTTTTTTAAGTGTACAAAACTGAGCTGGAAAAGGACATCATCTCAGACACATCTGGCGATTTCCGGAAGCTGATGGTTGCCCTGGCCAAGGTAGGATGCTCTCGGTCTGGTTGTCTTTTCCTCCGTTGGTTTTGACCTCCTGTTAAGTGAGAGAACCATTTGCTTGTTTAATGGCTGCACCCAAAACAGGGGTTCACTTGATGTGTTCTGTTCTTCTCTCTTTAAAAAAGGGGAGGAGGAATGAGGACGCCTCCGTGGTGGACTATGAGCTCATTGACCAAGATGCCAGGGTAAGTGGTGGTCTGTCTCATAGGGGTATTTCTCTTGCAACCTTATGTTGAAATTATAAATGCATTACTTGCAGACTCATCTGACAAGACCCCTTGGGTGTGTGTTTGATTTCCCCTTTCTGGCTTTGTTTTCCTCTGTCTAAGCCTCTTTTTTCCCCTGCCATCCGAAAGACACTGTCTTCTCATCCCTTTTTTAATCTCATCCTTCCAATCGTTCTTCCACTCATCCCACCATTCTTTATCCTCCCTCGCTAGTTCTCGTTACTTCTTTCCAAATTAAAGTATTGCGTTCATTTATCTTAAAGCGATGGGTGCAAAATGTGACTTGACTGGCTGGATAGACACACAGCCAAGCAGAACTGTGAAGATGCAACCACCCTGTTCTCAATACCTAGAAAATGCAAACTCTCTGTCTAAAGTGAGGCAAAGAGGAAGCTTTGGAAGAGACGAATTAGGCTCATCGTCACTTTGCTAATATTTCTAATCTGTCTCACTCTTTTTAAAAATTCATTTCAATCCCAGGAACTGTACGATGCAGGTGTGAAGAGGAAGGGCACGGATGTTCCCAAGTGGATCAACATCATGACTGAGAGAAGCGTTCCCCACCTTCAGAAAGGTAATGGAAAGCCCCTTGCTGCAATTCCAGGCCATTGAAAGTGTGTGTGTGTGTGTGTGTGTGTGTGTGAGAGAGAGACGGGGGGGATGAGATGGAAAAATGAGAATGAAGCAGCCCATCCACAGGTCTTCCTTTTCATCCAGTTGTTGAATGAGTATTGAGTCAGGTAATTGCTGGAGATGGGGCTATGGGTTGGATCAGAATCACAAAGTTGGAAGAGACCCTAGGGGCTATCCAGTCCAACCCCCTTCTGCCATGCAGGAACACCCATCAAAGCAGTCCCAACAGGTGGCCATCCAGCCTCTGGTTAAAAACCTCCAAAGAACAAGACTCCTCCACACTCCCAGGCAGCATGTTCCGTTGCTGGACAGCTCTGACCATCAGGAAGTTCTTCTCGAGGTTCAGGTGGAATCTCTTTTCTTGTAGTTTGAATCCATTGCTCCTTGTCCTGGTCTCTGGAGCAGTGGAAGCATTCCAGGCATGTGCTCTACTGTCGAGCTGTGAGTCTGTGGTGGGACTCATGACCCAGAGGCAGAACACTCTGTTCACATGCAAGAGACTAAAGCAGATCCCTAACAATATCTCCAGTTAAAATTAGTCAGGTTAGTCAGGAGACCGGGTGTCCGCATTACACAATTGTTGCTGTTCCGTGGCTGTGGAACTCTCATGGCTCCATCTCATGGAATCCTGGGATTTGTAGTTTGGTAGGGCCTGGGCTCTGCCTGCCCTTGGCTTAATCCTTTTTCTTATCTCTTCATTTTGTCTCCTTACCTTGGTAGTATTTGAGCGGTACAAGAGCTACAGTCCTTACGATATGTTGGACAGCATCAAGAAGGAAGTGAAAGGAGACCTGGAAAATGCCTTCCTCAATCTTGGTAAGTAAGAGAATGGGCAGAAACTGCATGCTGAGCTATCCAGTACTCCTAAGCAAAAGCAGGAAAGGAAACTGCAAAAATAAAGCCGCAGTGCTAACCTGCACCGTTATCAGTAGGCGGTTCTTCACGTTTGCCCATTCTTAGATAGAGTGGAATCATAGCATGGGATGGAATGCTTGGAAATTCTACCTCTTTGGAACCATGGCTGTCAGAATTCCTCAGCCAGCATGTGCACTTTCTGTACTGGCTAGGGGATTATGGGAATTGTAGTCCAAAAGTGTCGTTTCCCCCCCCCCCAAGTGCAGTTTATGTTACACGGGACTGCTGGGGATGATCTGGGGTATAGTATGGATGGGAGAGAATATGTTTCAGAGCAGGGGCTTTGACATCATCTTCTGGAAAGCCAGGGCTCCTGAAAGACCGTTCTTGCTCTAGGAAGTGAATGAGGTGATAATGAGGCTTTCAAGTATAATGATTGCTTCTCGCCACTGGAACACAAAAAGTGATGGATTATATGCTCTTAAAATATATTCATTTGGTTGTTCACATGCAGATTAATCTGCTAGCAACATCTGCAAATTCCTTCTGGAATTCAGGTTGAATGGCTCTTGGAGTGTGGGAGCAATAGTAAGGCAGAAGTTCAGGAAACCAGAGATCTGAAAGAGAGGCTGCCATTTAACATGCAAAGCTCTCATGGATGGTATCCTGCCATCTAATCATGTTTGCATCCTCTCCTATTACTGTCTACTTAAAAAAAATTGTCCAGTGCCCTCTTGAATTTTCTTATCATGTGTCTGAACGTGTCATGTGTCTTAAATCTTTTTTTCATCCTCCCACAGTTCAGTGCATTCAGAACAAGCAGCTCTACTTTGCTGACCGCCTGTATGACTCCATGAAGGTACCTTTTTTGCACCGTTTTTTAAAAAATTGTTGGAAGGCTGGGGGATTTGGGAGACTGCTGGAATGGCTTTGATAGCCCCAAAAGTGGGATCCAGGGGCCACAATTTGGCCACCTTTGCTGTAAAGCAAGGAGTGGAAATCATGCAGTCCTCCAGCTATTATGGGACTGTAACTACATGGAATGCTGGGTGTTGTAGTCCGTCAACACCTGGAGGTTTCACTTTTCCCACCTCTGTTCAAAAATGTAATAGAAAAGATTCAAAATGAAGTTAATCAGCTTGCAAATAATTTGTGAGACGTGAAGAAGTTACATCAAACTACAGTTTGAGTGTCCCCTATTCAAAATCCGAAATGCTCCAAAATCCAAATTTTTTGAAAATTGGGACCTGGTCTTCTTCCTGTAGGGAACATGAGGGAACTAAGGAGGCCCATTTGCACCATTCCAAGCAAACCTCCATAATTCTTCCATGTGCCTTACAGGAAGAGGGCAAGAGGACAAGAACTATTAAAAGAGCAGACTCTGCATTGAAAGAATGGTAGATAATTTAGCAACAATTATGCAATGGTATATATACAGCAATTTACAAAAAGTTAAATTTACAATGTAAAATCTTTATAAAACAAACAGATGTTGTGTTCAGACTTGGCCTCCATCTCCAAGATATCTCATTACATCTATGCAAATATTCCAATCTGAAAAAAAAAATCTGAAATCTCTCTGGTCCCAAGCATTTTGGATAGGGGATACTCAACCTGTGGTTACTTTTGGAGTGTAACAAAATCAGGTTTCAAAAGCAATGTGAGGAGTACGAGTGACTTTGTTGGTATCTAGCTTTTTTCAAAAGTTACCTTTTTAAGTTCATGTTTTGACAGCAGCTTTGCACGTTCTATTCCAAACCGTGAAATTCCCTTTGTTGTGCAACTAATGTTAATGATTTGCAGGGCAAAGGAACCCGGGACAAGGTTTTGATCAGGATTATGGTCTCCCGCTGTGAGGTGGACATGCTGAAAATTAAGAGCGAATTCAAGAGGAAATACGGGAAGTCCCTCTACTACTTTATCCAGGTGAGTTCATACTGTGTAGGCTGGTGATTTGCATTTCATGGGAGCGGTGAATCTACTGCACATTTTACTCCAGGCATTAGAAGAGTTCTGCAAGGTGCTGGACGCTATCCTGAGTCTTCACCTTGGAGAACTTCTTTAAGGCTGGACAAAACCGGGAGTGGATTTGCTGCCCTGCTGACTTGGAATCCACTTCCAAGTCATTAAACCACTCAGTAAGTGGTTCCCTTGTCCATGATACTCCATTCCTTGCCCACCCTCGCCCCTACTCCAGGCAGTTTTCCTTGACCACGGAAAATGTTCAGGCTGAAATCCGGCTGGTGCACGAGCAGTCACGCATAAGGAATATGCTGCCCGTCTGATTTCTTCTTCGGGAATCCCACAAACCTCTGGTGCCTTACTCAGAACATTTCCCTCTTGGAATGCAAAACCTCCTGGGAAGCTAGTGAAAAATCCTGAATTGTTAATAGGTTCTTAATGGCCGCGTCAGCAAAACAGCTGCATTTTAACATTTGCAGCACTCCCCTGAATGTGATGAGGCAGCAGGAGAGCTAAGAATGGACCCCAACAAAGTTGAGGGCGTTGCTTTGCATTCTTTTGTGATGCTTATTGTTATTTTTTCTTTAACCGCCCCACTGTGGGGCAATTGAGATTCCCTCCCCTTAATCTGCACGCCAGGTTTCACTCCACTTGGAGATTCCATCACCCTTTCTGGATTGACATTTTCTGCGTTTAGGGGTGGTGATAGTGTCATGGTTTGAACGCCGGCCTGGGACTGTGGGAAACAGGGTTCAAATCCTCATCCAGCTATGGAGACCGACTGGGTGACCTTGGGCAAGTCACACTCTCTCAGCCTCAGAGGAAAGCAAGGGCAAACTGCCTCTGAACAAATCTTGCTGAGAAAAAAGACCCATTATAAATTTGCCTTTGGGTCACCGGAACCTGGAAATGACTCTGAGGCACACAAAAGCAACGCACTTTCAATTTGTTTTTGCATTTTCTTTCTTTTGTCTCCTTGCAGCAAGACACAAAGGGTGATTACCAGAGGGTGCTCCTGAACCTCTGCGGTGGCGAAGACTGAAAACTGTGATGGAATTGGGGAAAAAGGAGATGAAATGAAACATTCCCGCACTGACTTGTGCTTTATAATCCCCCCTTTGCTTTTCCTGTCCCTTCCTTCCTCCTTTGCAGAAATAGTGCCACAGTAGCCTCACTAACTCAACTTCTGCGTTCCATAGAAAAGAGGCGAGAGGGATTTTGTCCGTTGCTTTCCGTATAGCTTTCCTTTCTGTGTGGCCCTGCCCGGCTTGGCTTTCCCCCAAATTTGCTAATCTCAGCAGGAATAACTAAGCCGAGAAGAAGTTAATAATTCCAAAAGGAGCGACAGAGAGAGGGGCAGGCATGTTTGTGGGGTAGCAATACGTTCCTGTTGAAAGTATCAATAAAAATGGAATTTTTACTTTACGGGAAAAGGAAACCCGTGTTGGTTGTTGTTCTCTGTTTCTTGGTGGGCATCCACTTCTCTCTTCCAAAAGTGATCGCTCGCCTGGATTCTTGTCGCCACTATCTGCTCTTTTGTTTTCTTCATTGTACTCCTTGAGGCCTGAGTACCCTAAAGGCACCAGATCGTATCTGATCTTGGAAGCTAAGCAGGGTCAACCTTGGTTAGTACTTGGATGGGAGACCACCAATGACGACCAGGTGCTGGAGGCTCTGTTTCAGAGGAAGGAACTGGCAAAACCACCTTGGAGTATTCCTTGTCTGGGGTAATTTTTGAGGTCAGTACCATAAGTTGACAAGTGATTTGAAAGCACATACGTGCATATGTCACTTCCTAGCCAAGGAAACTATGGCCGTTTCTGCACTGGACTGTTACAGTGCCATTATTTCACTTTTAATCTCCTATGGGATCCTGGGGTTTCCAATTTAGGGAGGGGCCTCAAAGGTGTCCTTGGGGTATTTATCCAGTTAACAGGCACCTAAATCCAATTGCTGGTCCCAATTAAAAGTAGAGCCATTGAATCAATGGGATTTGGAGAAGGGTTGATGTGCAATTCAGCCGTTGAGTGGGTGAACTGGGGGCAGCGTTTGTATTTAGGACCATAAGTCTAAAAGTCTGATTGAAGCGGGCATCGCTACGATACGCCCCAATGCATTCGGAGAGCAATAAGACGCTTCAACCGTTGAACAGTGAATGGTGGATCTTTATCTTTCTAAATTGGAATATAGCACTTTTTGCACATAGGATGTAACCACACCAACCCGCAGTCTCTTACAAGCTGGCTTGAAGGGTTTATGGACCCCAATTTGATACTATATCATCTAGCAAAAATTTCCAGACATGACCTATCCTTGCAGAGTCAAGAAGAAGTGGGGGGAAAAAAATTCTTCTTGCTGAACCACTTGTGGGTGATTATATTTTTTTATTTATTTAACATTATTATTTAACATTATTTATACCCTAACTTTTCCCCAAAGCTTGGACTCAAGGCGGCTAAGAAATTAAAAATGAGTCCAATACAGCTTTTAAAAAAAGCATGCAAAAGATCAACGTTAACAGAAAATTAGACTGTTAAGAATATTAAAACAATTTAAAACATTTAGTTAAACATGATAAACAGCCCTTTACAAACAGGACAGCAGCAAATGATTTTTATCATTATTTATTATTATTATTATAAATCATTTTTATTATTTTTATAATATATTTTATATTATAAAATATATTTATAATATAGTTTTATTATTTTTGTAATAAATTGTAAATTATATAGAAATAAATTATAATAAAATAAAAATAATTTGCTACTGTCCTGATATATATCATCATCATTATGATTATTAAAGTCCTATTATTATAGACCTTTGTATATACATATACAAACATACATTCTTACATATATTCTATCGTTCTAATGTCAGACTATCCAGTTAATCGGATATCCAACATTTCAAATTCCCGAGTCTCAGCAATAATCATTATATTTACATGACATACTATTTATAGGAGTCACAGAGACCAGCCTCTATGCTCACAGAAACAAATTTATTTTTTTAAATATTTTTATTGAAGTTTATAGAACAGAGACTAAAAAAAAAAAAGGAAAGTCTCTACAATCCTGAAAATATAAGTATATATTAAAGTATATATAAAACAGTCTATCAGCTGTCTATCATTCATTCTATTTTTCTTTATATGACCTTCCCACTGGATTGTCCTTGCGTTATATATTTCATATATAAATGAGGATCTGTTTTCTGAAAAATCTAAAAATCAACAGGGCTCTACTGACAAAGACAGAAGTAGGTTCCTACTTGGGTTTACATCTAATATAGCATTTTTTTGATATAACTTAGACAAGGCAAAATGGAAAAAAAAAGTCCTTGCCTTTAATATAATTAAGGTAATGGTTTTTTTTGTCATAATCTTAAACCTTGCATTAAATGGTTTCTTAAGAGAACTTCCAGCAAGGGAAAAGGAGGTGCAGAGAAAGGCTCCCTCCATTAGAGGGCGCTCAAAGGAAGCCGCAAAACCGCTTCGTGCCTCTCTCCAAACGTTTACATTCTCCTAGTCTGAGCTAACCTAAGCCCCCTTCTCTCTCTCTCTCTCTCTCTCTCTCTATATGTGTGTGTGTGTGTGTGTGTGCGTGCGTGTGTGTTAAAGAAACAATGATCACGTCAAGAAACCTCTGTTTCATCTCATGGGTGAGTGGGTGGGTACACAATGATACACATGCAAAGAAAGCCCATCTGGGACGCAATGGGAAAATGTGAACCGATATTCTTGCAACACCCAGCGTGGAACATGGAAGAAGTGTGGGTTGAGTCTGGCTTGAAAAATGGTAGAGGGTTTTCTGACAGGCTTTCAAGCAGTGGCAGAGCTTGGAGCAGTGGTTCTCAACCTGTGGGTCCCCAGATGTTTATGGACTTCAGCTCCCAGAAGCCCTGAGCATTGATCATAGTGGCTGGGGCTTCTGGGAGCTGAAGTCCACAAACATCTGGGGACCCACAGGTTGAGAACCACTGGCTTGGAGTATGGGGAAGGGGGGCGGGAAGGGGCGGGGCTACAACACGAGGGGTGTGGCTACGGGCCAGGACACCCCAAGAACATTGCCGCCCGGGGCGAACCACCTCCTGCGCCCCCACCCACCGTCCCTATGCGACTGCTTTCAAGCAGTTAGTAAATGAAGATATGCAACAGGACGGAGTTTCCCTAGCCTTCCACCAGCACTGCTGGAAAGCCTGTCCTGTCCTGTGCCTGTTTAACATGGGACCCAATCCACAAGACTGTTTGTCTCCATGAACCCCGCTGAAATGAATGAGCCGGGGGACACAGAGCATTACTCTTTGGTCTACTGGACTTTTGCCACTGGTGGATCAGGCCCAATTTCTCTGTCTCTCCCAGTCTTTAGTTAACAAGGCTTCACATCTGTCTTCCAAGAACTAAGTCTGGAAAAGTGGCCCATTTTTTTTGGACTGCAGCTCTCCAACTAGTAGGAATGGAGCTGGCCAACTTGGCTGCAAAGTTCTGGGGCTTGTAAACCCCACCACCACCAAGAAAAGAACTTTCCTGAGTTCCATTTTGTTCAGAGTGGTCAACGCTGAGATGTGCTTTCAAGTCATTTCTGACATAGGGTGGTCCTAAATCAAACCTATTGGATACAGATAAGTTGGAACGTGTCCAGAGGAGGGCAACCAAAATAGTCAACAGTATGGAACCCATGAAGCCCTGTGAGGAGAGGCTGAGGGAGCTGGGTAGGTTTAGCTTGGAGAAGAGAAGGTTAGGAGTAGACATGATAGCCATGTTTAAATATTTGAAGAGATGCCGTATGGAAGATGGAGCAAGCTTGTTTTCTGCTGCTCCAGAGACTAGGACATGGAGCAATGGCTTCAAGCTTCAGCAAAAGAGATTCCACCTAAACATTAGGAAGAACTTCCTGAGGGTAAGAGCAGTTTGACAGTGGAATACACTGCTTCAGTGGAGTCTGGTGGAGTCCCCTTATTTGGGGGCTTTTAAGTAGCGGCTGGATGGCCATCTATCAAAGGGAGGGCTTGGATGGTGTTTTCCTGCCTGGCAGAGGGGGGTTGGACTGGATGGCCCTTCAGATCTCTTCCAACTTTAAGATTCTATGGGGGTTTCTTGGCAAGATGTATTTGGAAGGGGGTTGCCATGGCCTTCCTCTGAGGCTGAGAGAGTGTGACACACCCAAGGGTCACCTAGTAGGTTTCCATGGCTGAGTAGGAGATTTGGCCCCCAATCTCCCAAAGTCCTAATTCAATGCTCAAATCACTACGTCGGCTCTCTAAACGGACAGCAGTTTTATCTAAGCCACATCTGGAAATGCCAGGGATTGAACCTGCAGCCTTCTGAACATGTGTGCTAGTCCACCGAGCAACGGGCCAATTCCAGCTTCTTTCAGGCTACCTCAGTGTGTTTTATTGATGATGTGTCAGAGTGTGCAAGAAATTTTCCTTCTTGGAACGATTCAAAGAGCAAGTGTTTCTAGAATTCCTTTGCAACCTTTTGTGCTAGAAACACACACCCACGCACACAAAAGGTGCGCCGAATCCCTTGAAGGATCAAAATAAATACCGCTCAAGGACTTAATCGCAAACAGTTAACTGCTCCTTGCTTTTCGGGAATATTTCTTCACTGATAGGAGAAGAATTAGAGTAATTTATGGAGCAATGCACTCCTGGAACAGCTTGGCAAGAGGAAAGCTTTTCCAATTATTCGCAGGCATTAGGCTTTCCTTTCTTCCCTTTCAAAATGACTTGTTTACACTCGGGGAGCACTTCTAAATTTTTAATAGAGAGGGAGAATTCCTTTAATTAGGCTGAGTGACTTGTTTATGTCCAGGTTGTGCGCTGCTTAGTGTTGTAAAACAGAGGGATGGGTTACCCCAATGGGCACGCCGCCGCCGCTTCGGTTTGGCTGGGGCCCCTCTCTCTCTCCCGTAATTGCACTTAATGCTTGCAAGAAAAGTCTTATTTGACCACATAAAGGAGATTGGACGGAGGAAAGCAAGCAAGCAGGTAGCCGAGGGGGCAAAGGGCAAAGCCGGGTGGAGCATGATGGAATAAGTAATATCCCTCCCCAAACTGATTTCATTACATGGCGATTTCTGGATTTCTTGTTTTTCTGCTGATGCCCTTTGCAAAATCTGTTAAGGAAAGGACAAAATGTCCGTGGCTTTCAGCAGATCTCGGTCTGCAGCACCTTATCAAGAAAGCATGGAGGAGATGGCCAAAGTTTAAATCCCGCACAAAGGATTCAAAGCGAGGGCTCATCCTCTTAGGGCAATGAGTTTTCACTCCAAGTTGCTCCCTTAATCATGGAGAAATCCATTCCCCCTGAATTGAGTGTCACAATTCATTTTGGCTATCTGGTACCTACTGTCTTATAATCTGGGTGCCTTTAAGAAAAAAATCATTTGCAATTATATTTTAAGCATTCAAAACAATTAGGGCTCCATCTTTTTTCCCCCTGCCTCGGAAATCCGTCAAAAATGACAAATCTAGAATTTGACAGTTCTGTATCTTGATAAGGAAGATCTGCAGATGAACCATTTTTTGTCATCTTAACATTATATTTAAAATGCACTTCAGGCCCCCAACCTCTTGCATCCTGGATGTTTGAGTTAAGCATTAATGTTTTAAAGCAAACATCAAAAATGAACAGACAAATGGCCACCGTCCCCAAATGCATTTATGCGCAAGTATCTTAATTGTCACTGGGATTTATTTGCAAATTTCATCTAAGGGGTGAACCTCAGCTACTTTCTCATGATCTGAATTGCATTTCGTTCCACAGAGGTGTGTTTTGAATCACAGTGGAAGGATTGGGCAACTTCAAACTCTAAGTATTAAAAGGCAGAGAGCTTAATTTCCTTTGGTGGCTGATTGATCAGAAATGAAAGAGGAACAAAAGGGACACGTTAAATTCAAGAGACAGCAACAAGAACAGATGTGTAGGTAACCAACTGCAACCGACGGATCCACCGTGGCTTAAAAATTGGGGTCCAACCATCCACAGGAAAAAAAAAATTCTGTGCAAGACGCATTAAAACCAATGGGATGTTTGCACAGGAATATGTCCTGGTAGACTGTGACCTGCAGGCACAAGTTATTTCTCAAAAATCAAAACCGTACAAATGGACATCTCCTTAAAGCTCCTACCTGAACATTTTTCTTGTGAATTATGGCTGACGTTTAATTTCGTGATGGTAAACTGAAAATGTCAACAACAGCCATCCAAAATGATATGTTCATGGGCAAAATATATGGGGCTGAATATGTACTTCGACGCTGGTTTAATAAATGCATTTTTTTTTAAATATCCCTTTTATCTACTGTGAGAATATTTCTGGGAGTATAGAAATTTATCTTTTGTGGTTTTTCACTTAATACATCCAGTTCTTCTTTATTTGTCGTAGATGGAATCTGCTCTTCTACTGATACCAAGAAGAGAACAGGGTGAAATTCAGACAGAGAAGGAATATGCTTTTCTGAACTAACAGTGTCTTTAGTTTTGATTTTTATCAGCGCTGAAGGCTGCCAAGCTGGGCTGATTTCCTGCTTTCTAAATTTTAATTCATTTAAATACAGCTAGCAATTCCAAGATGAATTTAAAAATACAAGTCTTATTTGAATGGTTATTTTAGGCTCCAAGAGGTTATGCACCTTTTAGGTTTGGATAATCCAGAATGTATTTCAAGATGCTGGTTGAAGAGAAAGTCCAGCATATAAAAGATGCCTCTTTTTTAAAAATAGCAAAATTATCCTCACCTTTTTACTAACCAAATGCCAGAATTGGCTAAATATTCTTGCATCATATGTCATTGGTATAGATTTTAAATACACACCTTCTGCAACTGAAGTAGGGCTTTACTAGGATCTCAGTGAAATAGACTTTACAGAAAGATTTTCTGGAAAAGAATGATATTTAAGTTTGCCTCAGTTTTAAATTGTTTTGAAACAATTTGCTGAAGTCAAAAGGCAAACTTGACTATCCTAAAGAAAGGAGAGAAATATCTGTCTCTGTTCATAAATTCCTTTCTGGAAGGCAAAATGCATTTTATTTTCTGACAAGCATTGTCTGAATTGCAACGGCCTCTGCCAGGAAACAGAAAGAATTTAAAAAGGGGAATTCTGTTAAAGTCGTATTTTCACCGAGGATACAAGGAGTGTGATAGAAAGAGAAGGGAAATGTAAAAGTCACAGAAGGAAAAGATCTTGATTATGGCCAAGCAAAACATCTCCAAACCATGAGCAAATTTTTGGGTTCTCCAAAACTCCCCATCAGGCTAAGCTGTTTGGCAAAATGGCCAAATTCTGTCGGTGTCTTACGCAGGAGTTAATGCAATTGTACAAGTGGTGGTGCTTTTTGTGGTATTGCATGACAGCAGGTGAGCAATTCATAACTTGTGCACAGCCTTCCACATCCTGGCCAATTTTTTATGCAATGGTGCCATCCAGCATAAATCTGGCATCACCATACTAGCATGATTTTATGGTGCACAACCAGCAAAACGGGATTTCAAATACAACAGGTGTATATACTTCTCCTTAGCAGCTGAAGAAAGAACATAGGGAAGGGATTTAAACGCAAGATGCAAGAAAGGAAGTCAAAGGAAGCAATCAATAACTGGGGTTGGCATTTCAGAAGTATCCAGGGGTGTAGCCATGGGAGAAGGGGCAAAATTGAGGGCATTGCCTCCAAAGAAGAATTCTGCATCCTCAAATGAAATGTTCTTTCAGCCCTCAAACCGTCAGCATTGCAGTACCTTAAAACTGCAGTTAGGCATTTAGAAATAAAAGTTTAGGTACCCAAAGGAAAAGGGCAGGGAGAGTGACGAAGGGAAGGTGAAGACAACAAACAGAAGAGTTCATGGTGGATTTCTCTCTCTTCAGTGCTGGAAACATGGGGACTTGTGGAAATTTTCTTTTTGGGACAGCATTTTTGATGGTCAACTGTGAGATAAAGAGACCAGACACAAACCTGGGGTTGATAGAGGGCCAACTTTAACTTGATATATTTAATGATTGCGTTGGCCCAGAAATGGGGCTTCCATGCTCAGAGCTGAATCCAGGACTGTCCCCAAACTGCTAACCAGTTTGAGTTATTGCTTCCCTAAAGTAACTTTCCCTAGTTACATGGATATGACAAGAGGAAGAGTTGAAAAGAAGTCTTGGGTCTCTTTCACACGACACAATCATAGCACTGAGATGCCACCCATGCTTGCCATCCTATGGAATTGTGGGATTTGTAGTTTGGTGAGTTATTTAGAGTTGTCTGGAAGAGAGAGAACTATTGTGCCTTCTCAGGTTACGAATCCCAAGATTTTGAAGGATGCAGCCATGGCAGTTCAGTGGGAGCAAAACCTTATAATGATGTATGTGAAAAAGAATGCAGATAGAGATAGATAGATGGATGGATAGATAGACAGATAGACAGAGAGAGAGAGAGGTAGATAGATAGATAGATAGATAGATAGATAGATAGATAGATAGATAGATAGATGGATAGATCGAGATGGAAGGATGGATGGATGGATGGATGGATGGATGGATGGATGGATGGATGGAAATAGAGACAGATAGACAGACAGACAGGAGAACCCCACATCATTTCACAGTGAAGCCAAGGGACAGGCAACCACATGGCACCTTTTGGCAACTGGGAAGGATTTCCTGATGGGCCCAAAGTCTGCAAAGAAGGCCAGGAAAAGGTGCCTCCACTGCGGCCCACTCCATCTCGCAGGATTTCACTGGCTCCCTTTTGATCTCCTTTCGACATACCTCTGCGCATGGTGGGAGGGGAGGAGGCACGAGGGCCGTCATCTGCTCAACCCACGGGCACACTTGGCACCTTTATCGATGCCTCCCTTTTTAAAAAATTTCCATTCTTCTTTTGTTGAGCCAATTTTTAAGACGGTGCCTTCGCAACTCCCAGAGCCCAAGGAAACGCAATCTGGAACCAAGCTCGAGTCTCTTCTTCTCCCCGGCGTGCCTCACTCAGGAAAATCTGGGGTTCGGTAACGAGGGGGTCCATCTGGTCCTTCTTGAATGTGCTGATTAGGAGTGGTGTAGGTGGGCCCAATCCACCAGGGACGGGGGCTTGGAAGCAGATGCTCAGGTTGGTGTGTTACAAAAGCCAGCCAGCCAGCGAGAGAGATGGCTCAAAGCCAAACCTGCTAATCACAGCCACCTCTGAAGTGGCTCTAATCATTGGCATGAGGCTGTCTCAACTCTTATGTTGTTTGCTCAAGCTGGTAGTTTAGAGGTGCCATGTACAAGATATTTGTCGTCGTAATTTCTCCAAACAGGTTAAGGCAAACAAAGCGGGGGGGAATCAGCATATTAATGTTAGGAGGGCTTTTTCCTCCCCCCAAATTAGAATGATAAACATGCTTTTTCCTCATCGGACTGCTCGGAAAGAAACCAGATGTTTACCAGCCGTGCTATTCTTGGGAAGGCAAAGCCCAACACAGCTGTCAAAGGAAAGCAAACTGTTTTTCTTGTTCAAAAGGGAGTGGGGGAAAGAATTTGATGGCAAAGATGGTAGGATTGGGGGAACTTGGTTGCCTCTCGCTTGCAAGCGGACAGATCTCTCATTTGCTTATTAACTGAAACATTTGTATCTCACTCTGTGGGCCTTTCCACACTAGACTGTTATAGTGCTATTATTCCACTCTTGACATCCTATGGAATCCTGGGGTTTGCAGTTTAGGGAGGGGCCTTTAGACTTTCAGCCAGAGAACTCTTGGGCCTTGGGAAACTACAAACTCCACAATTCCATGGCAGGTTGAAAGTCCTGCTCAGAAGAAAATACTTGCTGTGAAGTTTTCCAAACTCTGTGTCAAAAATTCTTCCTCCGAGTTGATGACAACGAGGACTTTAAAGAGGAGGAAAAAGAAAGCTAAACAAGCCCTGTCCAAGTGTAACATTTCTATTAATCAGTCCGTTGTGCCACATTTTCCCCTAGAAGCTTATAATTAATTACCTCAAATCTGCTCATAATCCAGTTGTGCTTAGCAAAGGCACGGATAAAATAAGTCAATTTTCTGCTGGTGTTTATAATGTTTAAACATTTTAATATTTGATGTAACCCGACAAGTGGGTGAGTTTGGATACATGCAGTTTGCAAACCTCTACCCCAAGTACACTCTGCATGGAAAATGAAATCTCTGTTTGAGTGAACACTGGAAGGGAAGACAATGTGGCTTCATTAACTTGGAAATTAAAAGATTTACAGGTGTCTCAGATTTTGTTGTTGTCCTTGCTGCTTAAATGGAATACACTCAGCTGCAAAGGAGCTGCATTTAGATAAGCCTCAGCCTGTGAAAATGCTACAAACTCTCAGCAGACGAATTAGAACATTTCTATTGTTCTACCATCTCCATTAATGTGTTTATCTATCTGATGGGCAATGCAACTTGGTTGTAGGATTGTCAAGAAGGCATGGCAGGGCGGGTCAAAGCACAGCTCCCCAGATGTTGTTGGACTGCAGTGCAATGGAATGAAGGAAAATTTTATTGGGGGGTGGAATTATTATTGGAGGGGCCAATGCACTCATATTGTCCCCCGATAGCTGTGCCCCTGAAGTTTGGGGTGCCCAAAGGAAAGGGACTGTCCTGGCCCAAACAATACCCATGTGAGAGATGGGGCGATTCAAGTTCTTGAATTAACTGCAGCCAAGGCAATGGTTGCAAGCCAGTAAAGCTTAAGAAATGTTCTTGCCTCTGATCATCTGTTTGAAGAAGTGTGGCCAAATCAGTCCAGGGTGTGCGACAAAGCAGGCAACCAATGCAAAGGTCCAGGAATCGAGCAGGGCTGTCCGGCAGTCCAAGATCAAGTCATGAGCCGGTCCACAGGTACCAGAGCCAGAAGTAGACAGTTGTTTCCAGCAACAGACATGACCACAGCTAGTTCTTAAAGGGCTGCAGCCAGGTAGCACTAATTAAGAGCGTTCCTCTTGCTTTTTGCAAGGAGACTTATCGGTCGTCTCTCTGCACTCCTTTGCACTTGCTAAGTCCTTGGACTTGGGGGCTTCAGCAGATTTCTCTGATAAGTCAGCTGTCCATGCGTCCTGGCTTTGTGCTTCTCAAGGCTGTCCTTCAACAAGGAGAGTCACAGGACTTTCCTCAGGCTCAGATCCCAAGTCGGATCCTGGTCCATGAGAGGGGTAGGCAAAATGAGCAAGGAAACGTTAACCAGCAAATGGAACTAACCTAGGTGTGAATCATTTCCTGCATCTCACACTCCACAATGCTCAAAATTTGGGGATCGATGGAAGATTTCATTGGAGGAGCAGAATTCTTTTTCGTGGGGAAGTGTCCTCATTCTGCTCCCTGCCTTTACCTATACCGCCGGGACCCAACCTCCACTCCCTGTCCCTGATTAAAGGGCTGTCTAATGGACCTTCATTGGTGGAAACTAAGGCCATTTCCACACTAGACTGTCAAAGGCCTCTCCCTAAACTGCAAACCCCAGGATTCCATAGAATGTTGAAAGTGGAATAATTCCATAGGGTGTTGAAAGTGGAATGATAGCACTGTAACAGTCTAATGTGGAAATGCCTAATTTTGGGAAATGACAGACCTGGCTTCCAGCACGGATGGCTTCTGTAATCTGAAAAATGAGCGGAAGGTAAGTTTGCCAAACAATTCTTTGTGGATGGGGACTATTTAAAAAAAGAAAAAAACTTTTGCAAGATTTCCTTGTGCTCGGTAGGCCTCTTAATTGCTTTCATCACAGCTTCTTGCCCTGGGCCATTATCAGGGGGCTGGGAAGCAGCCGTCCCTTTGGTGAAGAAGAGACCAGATGCAGCTCCACCGATTGGCTGGAAGACCAGCCTGGGCGAGATGTAAAGAAGCAACTGAGGATTTCCTTGCATGCTCTTTGGACATATGCGCAGCTCAGGGGCTAATCTTCCCAGGGCTTTGCAACCTGAGTGACTCTCTCTTTGCATCTCTCAATCTCCTTTCTCTCTAAACGGGCATTCTGAGAAGGGAAACAGAGGAGAAAAGGGGAAATGTTTCTTTTTCTCTCCTTTTGCCAGAAATGCACAGTGCTGTTGCTGTTGTTTGCAAATCTTCCGTTTGTTTTTCATGTATACCAGGAGCCGGGTTGGCTTGTCGAGGAGCCAAATTGCCTCTAAATATTATCTGTTTGGTGACAGCACCTCAGAGGCATGCAGACAACAGTGGCACTTGTGGAGTGCGGGCGGCCATCTGGCACCCGGCTTGATGTTGTCTTCAGCAAACGCACAAAGACAAGCAGAAGTATTTCCGTTCCCAATGTGTGTTCGTTTCTGCCCTGTTAGTCACGAGCTTTCCCCAAACTTGAAGGAGCGGGAAGAGTTTCCTAGTGGATTGAGGCAGGGACAGTGGTAGCCTGTGTCAGTGGGCTGGTGAAACTTCTCTGGGTTTTACTCTGCACTCTAAAGGAATTGTCCAAGGCATCGAAGCACATTCCACAAAAGAGACTCGACACCTCGGATAGAACCACATCTTGTGGGGGGGGGATGGATTTGTGGTGCCATTGTGGGTATGGGTCTGTATGTGCCTTTGTGTCACCTGTTGACGTATGGCAACCCCACATATTTCTCAGGGTTTTCTCAGCCAAGGAATAATCAGAGCTGGTCTTGCCAATTCTTTCCTCTGAAATAGAGCCTACAGCAACTGGCATTCACTGGCAGTCTCCCATCCAAGGACTAACCAGGGCTGGCCCCCTTTAGCTTCCAAGATCGGATGCGATCCGGTGCCTTCAGAGCAGTGGTTCTCAACCTGTGGGTCCCCAGATGTTTGTGGACTTCAGCTCCCAGAAGCCCTGAGCATTGACCATAGTGGCTGGGGCTTCTGGGAGCTGAAGTCCACAAACATCTGGGGACCCACAGGTTGAGAACCACTGCTTTAGAGTATTTAGCCAGTTGATAGGAGCCCAAATGTAATTGCTCTGGTGGATCTTGGGCCTTTAGGGTATGTGTATATCTGTGCACACGTGTCAACTTATGGTGACCCCATGAATTTCACAGGATTCTCTTGGCAAGGAGTCTTTGGAGATGGTTTTGCCAGTTCCTTCCTCTGAAATAGAGCCTATAGCACCTGGCATTCATTGACAGTCTCCCATGCAAGGATAACCAAGGCTGACCCTGATTAATTTCCAAGATCAGACGGGATCTGGTGCCTTTACAGTATTTAGGCAACTGCTATCATGGATACAAAGGAGGAAACAAGTTAGACTCAGTGGACTGGGGCTCCTCTTAACTAGAGGGTATGACAGGGTAAAACCAACAAATAAACGACCCTCCAATTTTTTAAAAAACCACATTTAAAGTTCTATTGATCTGAGTGACAGAGTGAACAAAAAACTTACAGTAGCCACTGTTCCATGTCAGTGAGGCATGGAATTCACACCAGATTTTCATCTGAACTTTGGAGGTACTTTCCAAAGTGCTGATCCAATTTTGGAATTAAAAGTTCAGCAAGAAAGACAGCTCAGACTAAAACATGGAATGGATTTACTACCCCACTGACATGGAAAGCCATGAGCTGCCACTGATTTTAAACTGCAAGGAAGAAAATAAGAAGGAGAAGGAGAGATGAGAAAGAAAGACCAAATGCCAAACGATGCCACCCAAACAAGAAAACGGCACTCTGACAGCCGGCAGGATTGTAACCCTCTTTTCTAACGGATGCTTCTAAATGGGACCAATTTTCCTGCACATTTAGCAGCGCAACCAGAAATTAAACACATTATTGAGAGCATTATGCAGTCCCAGCCAACCCCTTTCTTACCCATACATGAGAGAGAGCGTACTCCATTTATTTAGATATGGGGTAGGGTGGAGGAGATGGAGCCAAATTGAATTAAATTCTGTTAATTGGCAGCTAAATCTTAATCTCCCCCTGTATGTGTATGTCTGCGTACGTGTACACATGTGTGTGCGCCAGATATTTATAGTGCTACTATTCCACTTTCAACATCCTATGGAATCCTGGCCACCTTAGAGACTGCTCCTGAAACTCCAAATACTAGGATTCCATAGGACGTTGAAAGTGGAATAATAGCACTATAACAGCCTCGTGTGGAAATGGCCTTACTGTGTTTATTCAGACTGTTCAGAGTCAATAATATATTTTCAAATATATATAATAAGTAAAAGAAAAAAAAGTAGACAAGGAAATATAGTTCTACTAAAAGTGTTCTAAATTCAAATCTCGGTCAAATCCAAGCATAGTTTGTCTGCCCTCAGTACATGACAAAAATAACGTCACTCTCTCCCGGTGCTTCTAAAATTCATTAATAGATGTGTTTCTTATTAGTGTTGTCAATTTATCCATTTCTGGCCTATGTTGCAGAAAATTCGAAGGATCTCACAATCAAACGACAAAGGCCATTTCTGCACTGGACTGTTACAGTGCTATTATTCCACTTTCAACATCCTACGGAATCCTGGGGTTTGCAGTTTAGGGAGGGGCCTATGCAAACCCCAGGATTCCATAGGGTGTTGAAAGTGGAGTAATAGCACTGTGGCCATTTCCGCACGAGGTTGTTATAGCGCTATGATTCCACTTTCAACATCCTATGGAATGCTGGGGTTTGCAGTTTCGGGAGGGGCCGGCTGGCCCCTCCAGAAACTGCAAACCCCAGGATTCCATAGGATGTTGAAAGTGGAATCATAGCGCTATAACAGCCTCGTGCGGAAATGGCTATATATAACAGCTTAATGCGGAAATGGCCCAAGACAAAATCCTCTCTCGTTGCTCTTAGAGCTTGCTCAGGCTTGGGTAAGAATTAACCACAGGTTCACCTCCCCCAGTCGGAAACCGATTCCTAAGCTTGGCCTAGATTGTCTCGGAGCCAGGGAGCTCTGTTGTTTTCTCTCCGCTCCGCTGTGCCCCAGGAGGCCATGGATATGCGTGTTGGGATGAGCAGCCATGGAGCTGATAACTTTGGCCTACAGCTCTCTCGTACAAAGGGCGGAACGGGGAGAGAGATTTGTCATCTTCCCCCTTTTGTTTGTCTGTGCTTGGTTGACAATACAAAGAAAAAAAAAATAATGCAAAGGGAAGGAAGTCAGTGGTGCCCTAGGCAGAAGAAAAGAGAGGAGAACATAACAAATCAAAAAAAGAAATAGGTGCTTGCATGTGTGTATAAATCTGTGTGAGTGAGAAAGGGCGGAGGGAAGCCAGGAAGGGAATATCAGTTCCAATCTAATGAATGACAGGGTGCAATTATCTGGGAGATTGTCTCCTGAACACAATGGCTGGAACGTGTTTATTTATTCACTTTTTTTTTTTAAAAAAAAATACTCATCTTCTACCTTTCGTCTAGAGATGTCGGAACGGGACACAATAAAACCTGTCTGACATATTTAAAATAGCATAAATAAGGAGATTTTAAAAGGCTAAAAACATATTGAAGAAGTTAACAAGTTAGAAAGAAATATAAAAACTGGCCATAACTATTGAAAATTATTTAAAATCACATCCGTGCAAGGGTTTATGGAAAACCAATCCTGAAAATGGTCATGTCTTCACTTGGCACTGGGATGACAACGATGTTGGTACCATTTGGGCCTTGAAGGGGAGGGTATTCCATCCTTGGGGTGCCACAGTAAACAAGGCCCCACTCTGACTATTGGGATATAGGGAAGGGTCCTTCCAACAGACCCAGGTCCTTGGGGGTGACACATGCAGGGAGAAGCACTTCTACAAATATTGAGGTAACAAGAGGTTTGGGACTTTAAATGTCTTTACCAGCCAGGGATGTAATTCTTCTCCTCAAAGGAAGCAACAAATAATTTAAACAATTTTCTTTGTACTAAGAGGTTTCCCCCCTCCCTGCAAATCATACAGTAATTGAAAGATTTTTGCAATTTGGGACCTCTTTTGTGCAAAATTTGCACGTTTTGCACATGAAGCTGCATTTTCTGGGCAAGCAGCAGCATCTTTTACAGAGAAAATAATGTGCTGTATAGAAATATTATATGCCGCCCAGAAAAGAAGTTGTTTCCTGCACAGTTAATACTGTTTTCTCTGCCAATCAATTTTGCACGGAATAAATCCCTGATTACAGTGTTTTCTGCACAAGAAACGACTTTTTCTATCTAGGAAGTTTCTGCATAGAAATCATGTGTAAGAAATTTGGGACAACGTCGTGTGGCTGCTGGGCAGTATGTGGCCCCTTTGCCCACTTTTGTGGCCTCTGAGGTCACCTACCTGTCCCCCAAGGGCTCCCAATAATTTCCTACAAAATATTTCAGCATCATTATGGGGCACTTTCTTGCCTCAACAAGTTGTGGAAACATGCAAAAAGACCCCCATCCAATCCACACAGGCACCCCAATGCATTAGCGTAGAGACATCAAAGACCATGGGCAATTCCCCCAGCTGCTGATTTAAATGTTTCTTTTCCCTCCCATTGCTGAGTTCTTGTAATGTTTGCCCACTTCTCCTTGTAAACCTTCAGGCTGTCATCTCCAGCAGCTGATGAACTCCTGTCTTTCCTTCACATAATTAGATCTAGGCCATTTCCACACTAGCCTATTATAGTGCTATTATTCCACTTTCAACATCTTATGGCCTTCGAGGCCCCTCCCTAAACTGCAAATCCCAGGATTCCATAGGGTGTTGAAAGTGGAATAATAGCACTATAATAGGCTAGTGCGGAAATGGCCCTAGTCTTGATCTAGTCTAGTGTCTTCTTCCTCCTCCCTTGGTCTAGTCTCAAGCAGGGTCTTGACAATGGGTGGAGGAGAACCTCCAGACTGCCTGCTGTGCGGTGCAACAGCTCTCAGAGTCTCCAAGACACCAGGGTGGGTGGAGGATGCTGGGAACTGTAGTTCAAGAAAGCTCTACTTCCGAGCTCTGAAAGTAGACAATTAATGAAAATCTAAGTGATGCACCAACTTTCTCTTGTCTTCCAGGTTCTGTTCAACATCTCTGAATCTGCAGCAACGTTGTCTTGTCATTTGGATGAGGAGCACCATTCTTCAGCTGCCAAGGTGTGAGGCAGTCCATTTAGATTTAATAAGACAGTAATTGCACATTAAACTCCCATTGATTACTTTGAGTGTGTTTACGGAGATTTAACAGCGATGGAACGGATGTATTTTCCTACAGATCTTCTCCCATGGCAGGCAAGCTTCTCTAACAAAATGGAGCTAAATGCTTTTGTTTTATTTTAAAGGCAACAACAAACATAGGTAAGCATCCATTTGATTCAGACTAAATCTGCAACAGAGAATACTGGAGAACCCCTTTCTTACCAAGTTTTTCTGGGTGTCTTGGTTGATCTGTTTAATGACTATGAAGTGTCATCTTCTTTACAGTTGTTGGTTCATGAAAAAAGTGCTCATTTTGTGTACTAAATTTTGCTAAAAGTGAAATTTGGAGGCAAATGGCAGCATTCTTGCTGGTCCAATTTTTTTTTAAAAAAAATAGCTGAGAAACACTGGACAAGAGAAATTTCTATCAAGCAAGGACAGGGATATCTATAGAACCGTCCTCAACATGGTGCCCTCCGGATGTGTTGGATTATGGTTTCCATGCATGCATGAGAAAGATCTGAGCTGTAGTCTGTTGGAAATCAGAGTTTCCCAGGGTGTTAGCCCTATTTGGGAAATTCTATTGAAGCTAAAACTGTGAGGATTCAGCCTCAATTAGCAGAGTAACAGAAGAAACATGTCCAGTTTCTGATCTCAGACTGACTGAAGAAATAAAACAAACGCAAGCAGCTTCAGATTACAAACTTAGAAGACTTTACTAATGAATTCTACATCTACATATGTATTGGAGATCCTACTGCCTAGCTAGCTAAGAATAGAGGTAGCTTCGGTCTAACTCACCATCTTCTGATGGAGATGCGAAGCATGGCCAGAGAGGAGCAAGCGAAGCGTTCAAAGAGAGGGGAGGAAGGAGGGGTCTCATTCTTTTATAGGACCAGTGACCCAAGCAACTGTCCTGGGTCACATGATCTGATCACCTGAACACAGGAAAACGAAAGGTGGAGCTTTGGCATGCCAAAGAGAAAGGTAGCCCTACGCTAGCTATGCCCACTTGTTCTAACAACAAGATGCGGGGGAGAGAGAATGCTGGAATTTTCCCAACATAGTCTTGGCTGTCTGGGGTTTGAGACGTGGAGGAAGATGGAGCTAAAGATTTGCCAATAGGATCTACCTCCCGTTGGGGTAGCTGGTGGATCTACTCTGGGTTCTACAGCTACTTCTTCTGCAGCTGCTGTTGGATTTCAGCACCTGGACAGCTCCCAGGAAAAAAGATTCCTCCTAAAGCTTGGGGAGAACTTCTTGGTGGTAAGAGCAGTTCATCAGTGGGACCTGTTGCCTGGGAGTGGGGTGGAATCTCCCCCTTCTTTGGAGGTTTTTAGAGGCTGGATGGCCATCTGTCCTGGGGAGGACTTTGATGGTGTCTTCCTGTAAGGCAGAAGGGGGTTGGACTGGATGGCCCTTTGGGCTCTCTTCCAACTCTAGGATTCTGTGATTCTACCTTTTCCTTCCCCAGGGAATGCAAAGCAGCCAAATCTTCATACTTTGACCCCCCCCCCCAAAAAAGGGACAGCAGCCGGGGTCCATCTTGAGACATGATAGCTTCTAGGGTGAGAGGCTTTGGAATGGAACACGAGGGCAAACGAACAGCCCTCTTCATCTCATCCCAAAAGGGACATAGGCACACATAAGCTGCAATTACATGCACAGAAAGGCCTGGAAACCATGAAGCCTCATAAGGAGTGGCTCAGGGAACTGGGTATATTTAGCCTGGAGAAGAGATAGTTCAGAATGGGAGCATAACAGCCATGTTTAAATATTTGAGAGGGTGTGATATGGAGGATGTTTTCTGCTGCTCCAGAGACTGGGACATGGAGCAATGGCTTCAAACTCCATGAAAATAGGTTCCACTTAAACCTTAGGAAGAATTTCCTGATGATAAGAGCAGTTTGACAATGGAATACACTGCTGCCTAGGAGTTTGGTGGAATCTTCTTCTCTGGAGGTTCTTAAACAGAGGCTTTATGGCTGTCTGTCAGTGGGAGTGCTTTGGTTGTTTCTTCCTACATGTCAGAATGGGGTTGGACTGGATGGCTCTCAGGGGTCTCTTCCAGCTCTATCATTCTTAGCAGCTGATGTAGAATACTGGCCAATAATTATAAGGGGTGTGTGTGTGTATCATGAAAGTTCCTTCCATGCTCCTCACACTCTTGGTTTCTGCTGTCCTCCAGATCTCTCCGCAAGTATGTTAGTGAAGCTTTCCATTCTGCCGGCACAGAAGAGGAAGTCAGTTGTAGAGACAGGAAGTGGTTTAGATGTTTCTCCCAATGGGCTGTGGTGCTCCTTCCCTTTCTTTTTCTTTCTCTTTTCCGAGCGAGTTGGCGGCGAAGGCCTTTTAACTGGTGGTGGGTAGGGGTCTGCTCCCTAGTCTCCTGAAATCTGTTTCAAGTACCTGGATGTTTAATCTCCTTTGATGTTGAAAGTCAAGAGATAAAAATGGACAGATGCTTCTTTTGGGTAACACTGAAATGTAAATGAAGCAGTGCCAAAAATGAGAAAGAAGAGGAGGAGGAGGAGGACAAGGGGGGTGGAGAAGAGAGAGCGAGGAAGAGCAGAGAAACCCACTAAGTTCTCGCCTCTTGAAATTTTTATTATTTCCCATCCGAGCTGACTGCTTTTGTTTAATCTTGCCATTCCTTTTCTTCTTGATTGTGTGCTCTTGTTCTCAGGGATATGCAAACTTTATTAGTCAGCGCGGCGGCTTTCAAGCTCTCCTCGTCGTCGTCGGCTTTTGTGTTTGAGAATTGGGAATCAGGTACTTCGACGGTTGGCCCAGGGGAGAAGTGGGCAGGAGGAGCCTTTTATGAATAATCAGCTCTGACACCTCTGACGAGGTTGCTCCTTCATTATAAATATTGTTAAAGGAGTTGGGGCCACTACGAGGCTCAAACAGAACAGAGCCGGGACTGGGAAGGAGAGCCGGCCTTTGATATGGGACTCTGGACTAGTTAGCACGCCGGTGATGGCCCAGGTGTTGACAGGTGTCACAGATGGGCCTCTCTTTCTTTCCTTTCTGGAAGGAAAGTTCCTGCTGCTCGCCTCCTGGGTAGCATAATTATTGTTCTGTCTTTTGCCAACTGTGCTCATTCTGCAAACTCCACTAGCTTGCTAATGGCTTCGCTTGCATACCTCTGTCCCAAATGCACGGACAATCCTCCCTTCTTGTCCACTGTCCTCAGCTTGGCTTTGTTGTATATCACTTAAGTTGTTGCTGACAGCCATCAAATCAGCCCTAATCCGTGGTGGCCCAAGTCACCCTGTCCTCAACCATCTGCTCAGGTCTTGCAGATTCAGAACGCTGTCTTCCTTGATTGAGTCTCTCCATCTGGGATGCAGTCTTCCTCTTTCCCTACTGCCTTCTACCTTCCCAAGCATTATTGTCTTTTTCTAGTGAGATATCATGTCTTACAATATGTCCGAAGTAGAACAGTCTCAGTTAAGTCATCTTGGTTTCTAGAGAGAATTCAGGCTTTATATGCTCTTGTTGCTAACTGCTGTCAAGTTGACTTCAACTTAGGGTGATCCTATGGGTGACAGACACCTTGCGTGCTTTATTTTTGATGGGGAAAGGAAGGTGGAATAGCCAGCTAAAAGCAGAGCTCGTTTAAGGCTGAGCTTGTTTAAAGCAGAAAACTTTCTGCTTGCTCCATCCTCCACACGAAACCTTGCTCCATCTTCCATATGACTTCCTTTCAAATATTTAAACATGGCTATCATGCCCCCTCTTAGCCTTCTCTTCCGCAGGCTAAACACACCCGGCTCCTTAAGCCGCTCCTCAAAGGGCTTCACGGTTTCCAGGCCTTTGGCCATTTTGGCCGCCCTCCTCTGGACTCCTTCCAACTTGTCAAGATCTTTCTTCAGTTGTGGTGCTCAGAACTTTGTATTTGCCTGAGCTTCCTTCCTTCTCAAAGCCAGGGAGCTGTGATGAAGAGGTAAGCCTGGCTTGATAAACCTTTGTCAACCGGCCTGCTGTTGCAAGTAATGGCCTCCATTCATTACTGGCCCGGTTGATTTTCATTTACACTTGGCGCTAACAATTAGCTTGAGCAGGTGTGAAGGTGACGGAGGGGCTGGGACGCACAGAGGTCAGATGCAGCTCCTTGTGTGATAAATTAACCATTGTGATCAAGTAGCAAAAGAGGCTTTTTTTGTGCTCGTCAGCAGCCAACAGGCGAACAAGTTGCCACACATCAACTCTAGTCAAAGCCAGGCTGGGAATGCAACCGTGATGGCTGGAGTCCACTTGGTGTCTCCCATGTACATAAATTCGCTGTGGAGGTGAATGGATGTTTTTATCTGATGCAGAATGTCTGTGCTCAGTTCGAAGTTGCAGAACCAGAGTGGTGCACGAGGTATCCCTCTGCACTCTGATGTAGATGGACACCAAGTTGGGTTGTGTATCCAGCTGCATAACATGGGCATTCAGCACAAGTGTTGCACGGTGCACAACTCCCCAGAGGAAGAGAGAAATGTAAGGTCCTACACCTAGGCAGAAAAAATCGAATGCACAAATATAGGATGGGAGACACCTGGCTGGACAACAGTACCTGTGAAAGGGATTTGGAGTCTTGGTGGACCACGAGCTGAACATGAGCCAGCAGTGTGAGTGGCAGCCAAGAAAGCAAATGCAATTCTTGGTTGCATCAATAGGAATATGATGTCTAAATCAAAAGAGGTAGTGGTACCACTCTATTCTGCTTTGGTTAGACCTCATCTGGAATACTGTGTCCAGTTCTGGGCAGCTCAATTCAAGAAGCGAGAGCGTGTCCAGAGGAGGGCGACCAAAATGGTGAAGGATCTGGAAGACATGCCCTATGAGGAGCGGCTTAGGGAGCCTGGGATGTTTAGTCTGCAGAGGGATAGGTTAAGAGCGGACATGATTTAAATATTTGAAGGGATGTCATGTTGAGGAGGGAGCAGGTTTGTTCTCTGCCGCTCCAGAGACTAGGACAAGGAGCAATGGATTCAAGGTGCAGGAAAGGAGATTCCACCTGAACCTCAGGAAGAGCCACCTAGCAGTGGAATCTGCTGCCTTGGAGTGTGGTGGAGGCTCCTTCTTTGGACATTTTTAAGCAGAGGCTGGATGGCCATCTGTTGGGAGTGCTCCGATGCGAGTTCCTGCATGGCAGGATAGGGTTGGACTAGATGGCCCCTGGGGTCTCTTCCAACTCAATGATTCTATGATTCTACATTGTAGCTACTTTGAATCTTATTCGAGAGACAAGTAAGATTTAAATCAAGTCACTAAAATCGATCCGTCAGTCAACACATCATGCAACACCTATGCAGAATTTTGGCTACTACAAGATCCCTTTGTGTACTGATCCAGGCTAATACGGCCATGCCTTTGAATGTGACAATTATTATCTATGATCTGTTTATTGCATTTGATGAAATAGACCCAGCCTATGAAAGCTTCTTTCTGTCGGTTAGTCTCAAAGGTGCTACAAGACCCCTTTGCATACTGATCCAGACTAACAGGATTATGCCTTTGGGTTTTGGCCCTCTTCCACAACACTAGCAAGGTTCCACGCCTGACCAGATTTCGTGGGCTGAATCTTATCGTGAGTTCCAATCCGAGTAGCCTCACTGAATTGGTGGCATTTACCTATGTGTTGATTCAGCTTTCAGAAACCGATTAAAAGAGTGCACCTCAGTTGGGACTCACCAACCAGATTCAAAGCGATGCTTTATAGCCTTTCAGCTCTGCTTCCCTTCTCCTCCAAAGTCAAGACGAACTCCATCCCAGTGTTGACGGGCCTTCCGTTGAAAGCACCTCTTGCTCCATTTTTCTCACTTAGGAGTCTGGAATCTATCGCCGTAAACGTAATTGGCTGAGCAAGTGGTGATCGTCCCGCTCTGAACATGAACGTTTCAACTTGGCTCTCCCAGCAGCTGAATAAACACATATTGATATTATGGAACAAAATAATATATGAATGCATTGCTCATTTGTGCTCTGATAGTCAACCCGATACTATTAGTCACGCGGGGAGTGACAAACACAATTACGCTCCAGCACTAATAGAGTGGAAGGGCAAAACGGCCTCACCTCGGCATCCCGGGTCGATTTAAATGTTTGATGTCTCATTGAATTAGTATCACAGTGTGAAAGACAAAGCTCTCGCTAATGCAAATGAGGCCGGACATGCAATACTGCTGATTGGGCTGACATAATTAGAATAATATTCTCCACACAGCTAATAACAAGCCGGAGAAATAAATAACCATGGAGATAACTTAATGGTTGCATGCGCAAATGCTTCATGGAATATGCTAAGGCTAGCATTTTTCTTCTGTTTACTCACAGGATGTTAGTGGGGAGGGGATCTCCCCTCTCTCCGCCCTGGACTTTCTGGGCCGGCACCACCTCACCGGAAGGCCACGTGGTTATGGGCCGAGGACAGAGCCTGGGAGTTGATTTCCAAGGTCAAGATGAGATAACAGGTCTGAATTCTGTTGGTTTGTCTCAACTATAGTAGAGCCATGGAATCCACTGTCATAGGTGATTGTGTCTGTCTTGAATAGGCTAGTTCCTGTGGAGACGAGGCCTAGCAGCAAGGAGGAGGACAGTGTATTTCCCTCCGGAACCCAACCTCTGTATTTTAATAACTCTGGATACAGATTGGATTACAGAATACAGGGAAAAGTTAGAGGTACTAGAGTTTGGGGAATTAGAAGCACAGGATTTCAAATCTTTTGAACAAGTATTAGCTATGAGAAAATAAAATCCCAGGCAATGCCAGGTATATATGCTGGTTGATGAATAAAATAAATGTGGATCCTATCAGTAACCACAACTAGACTAGTTTCATTGGCGCAATTGTTGAATGGTGGATCAACATTCATGTACATCCCATTGATGCACAGTTTGTAAAAAAATCTTAATGTATCACAGATACAGATCTGTTTCTCTCTGTGTGTATTTATTTTCTGTCTCCATGTGTTTCTCTCTCTTTCCATCTCTGTCTCCACATACACACAACAGACTACAGACACACAGAGAGATCCCCATACACACATTCAAGTGATTAACAAACAGAACTTAATAGTTCAATTAATAAGCACAATGTTTCATCTTTTGCCTTCCTGTGTGGTTTTTTTTAATATAGAAAAGCGAGCTCATAACGAAGGTGGCAGTTCAGAACATTCCATCATCAAAAACTATTAAGTTCTGTTTGTTAATCACTCTAATAAATGTATATTTTTTGTGATTAACTGCATCCTTCTGGGATCTGGAATGATCTTAGGAGAAATGGTGTTTGTTTGCTTTTTAATCTCTCTCTCTCTCACACACACACATAAACACATTTGACAATCCCTACACACACACACACGTACCGACACCAGGATCCAGTTACTGTACGAGCACCGTGCTTGCACAAATCCCGGTCGTGCAAGAGACGGTATTTCTTTTAAAGGCATCTTTAAGGTGGCGCCCAGATCAGATGGATTAGGGAGGAAGGAACATGTCCAGTCAATCTCCTCCAAGGTGGCCACTGGTTGGCCTGCTGGGTGTGCCAAGAGCTCCAGTCAGGATGCAGAAACTCTCCGATTGTCCCCATTGCCAAAACTGCCTCCATTTTCTTCTTCTGATGATGATGTTCCAAAGATATAGTGATTTAACTGCTGGACTAGGACACGGCGCGAGTAACATCTGAATCTCTTCTCAGCCATGGAAACCCACTGGGTGGTCCTGAACAAGGGAAAGTCACTCTCGTTCTAAGAGGAAGGCAGTGGCAAACCCCCTTGTTGGGTGCAAAATAAATAAATAAATTCCAAGCATTTAGTGTTTCAATTCTGAGTTCCGAAGCAATTCTAAAATCTTTGGATTCATTTTGATTTGAATCCGTCCCGTCTCACTGGCTTCTTGCCGTTTTTGCTCAACTATAAGGACTGGGTCAAAAGTGAATAAGGTAAGTAAAAGCAACTTCGTAACCGGCTGTCTTGCTCTGAGAACGTCTGTTTGTGTCGGAAAGATGATGTTTTAGACTAAGAAAGGTCACAAAGACTCTGTTCTGTAGCAATCACAACTTTCGTTAAGCAACCTTTTAACTCCTGTGCATTTCCCCTCTGTTTGGTGTAACACTGAAAGCTCTATAAATATGCCAGTTTCCAATGAGCCTTGCCCATCTGACTGATCTCTTGCTATTCAGCTCGGCTGAAAGCAGAGTTCATAGGACTGGACCCCTTTTGCAAAAAGTATTTGTGCGCAGGCATGCATGACTCCTCCCTAACCTGGTTCAGGGCCCCAATTCCAATTTGTTGGAAAAATTATCAGCATTCTCTCTCCCCCCATCTTGTTGTTAGAACAGATGGGCAATAGCCAGATGCGGCCTCCCTTTCTGTTGCATGCCAGATCTTCTCCATTTGCCTTTCTCTGTCTTTTATTGCATGATCATAAATACCTTTGGTGCTCAGATCATGTGACCCAGGACAGTTGCTTGGGTCATCGGTCTTATAAAAGTTAAGACCTCCCTCTCTCCAAAAAAGATCTCTCTCTCTCTTTGTTCTCAATGGCTGCTTTCCCTGAACTCTTCCCATGCTCCGAGTTCGAATCCCGTCAAGAATGATGGTGAGTTAAACTGAAGAATCTCCTGTTCACTAGATTAGACAGGTAGCAGGCTCTCTCAATACAGATGTAAATGAAGAGCCATTAGTAAAGTGTTTAGTCTTTTATTCAAAGCTACCTGCGTCTGTGTTTATTCCAAGTACCAGTTTGAAGCCACAAGTCAAAAACTTCTAACCGCTTCCCTGTGTGACTCTGCTAAATGAAGGCTGGATTCCTGACAGTTTCAGTCTCATTTTCCCACACAATTCCACTTGCGAAGGCATGGAGAGACTGATATTTCAGTCTATTCCTACGCCCTTTGAATAAATCTTTCTAAGAACAGGAGCCTATGACAACCAGAAGTCTGAGTCAACTTAAGGCACATAACAGTCTGCAGCATACATCTGGTTTGTCATTTGTCTGGGAATTCAGAAACAAAAACACACTTAAGAGAACAAGATATTGCAGGGAGTACGACAAATGGCCAGATAATAGTCTCTGGGACAATAGTAAAATCATTCAGATTTGGGGGAAAAATTAGAATCACAGCAACAAATAACACAACCTCTAGAATCATCCTGTGATATTTATGTTGCTTAGAGGAGCCCATGGCTGGGAATGTGAGCATGCACACAGGAGAGAGGGGATCGTGCCCACCAGCAACGCTTTTTTCTACGCAATCATCCAAAGATGAGAACAGAAAGACCAAGTACACAAATGACACCAGCAAGTTGTGTTTTTATTTTTTAATGGTTGCAGCAGGCTGTCTCCTCCTGCTGGTTCTAAAAAAAAAAAAAAAAAAAATAATAGCCCAAAGCCAACCATTTTCAGCAAATCGCATTATTTCACTTCATTAAGGGTTAAGAATTTGATTTCAAGTTTATTGCTGGTTTACCCCAGCTTAGCAGTGCTGAGGCAGCAAGTGCCACCAGATCAATGGCTGAGAGAGGTGGAATAGCTGCACCACTCTCAATGTTAGAGCAATTTATGTTGCGGCATAAAGATGAGCTGGAAAAAGACATATCAACATATTTTTTCCCCTTCCCTGTGCTTAGATGGTGGAAGCAAGAGGGGTTTGGCTACTGGAGCAATCCCAAGGTAGAAACTGACCTTAAGTTTGGTTCTTAAAAAAAAATGCAAGTTCCTAGAAAACCCCACAGAAATTCTTTAGGAAAATGTCTCCCCTGGACTTTAACCTGGAACTTGTTGGATAGCTGTGGCTGGAGCAGAACCATGAAATCAACTGTTGCATGGTGAGCCAACACACAGGTAATTCAATAAATCTGTTCTAGTTGCAGCTACCCAACAGGTTTTAGGCCATTGAAAGACTTGGAGAATGATGCATGGTTCTTCCTGTCCTAAAACTAAGCCATCTGAGTACCAGCCTTCCTTCTTAAGTCACTATCAATCCAGTAAAAATTCGGTAGAAAAAGCCCAGACTTTGAAGGAGACCCCAATAGGGAAAGTAAGAATGATGGAGACACCTTGCATTCTTCTTTCTCCAACATTATGATAATCTCCTCCTCTTCTTTAGTTGCACAGCCAACTGCTGGAGTTTAGGACCGTCAGTGATTCAAATTCTATCCAAGAACTGAGGCACCAGTGAAGTACTGGAGAGAAATGAGATTTCCTCTTTGTTGGATTCAGAGATGGGGAGGGCAGGACGCAAAGCCGACCCATTCAATCAATTGTTCACAGAATCATAGAAACTTAGAGTTCAAAGGGGCCACAAGGACCATCTAGTCAAACTTCCTGCCCTGTGGGAATAGGCAGCTACAGCATTCCTGAAAGATGCCCACCCAACCTCTGTTTGAAGACCTCCAAAGATAGATAAAGGGCCTTTCCGCATGACACTGTTATAGTGCTATTATTCCACTTTCAACATTCTATGGAATCCTGGGGTTTGCAGTTTAGGGAGGGCCTCATAGGTCACATGTCTTCTCAAAGGCCCCTCCCTAAACTACAAACCCCAGGATTCCATAGGAAGTTGAAAGTGGAATAATAGCACTATAACAGTCCAGTGCGGAAATGGCCAAAAAACCCACAACGAGTACCAGCATCTGGATTAGTGAAAGACCTCGCACACCCCTCCCTTCTTCTCTTTCCCTTTTTCTTGCAAAAAGAGGAAACTTTTTAAAAACAATGCAGGAAACACTCTAGATTTGTTTCACATTTTTCCTAATTTGCACTTGCCGCTTGTTAATTTTGCTAAGAGTGCCGTTGTTTTCCGCCCCTCTCTCTCTCTTTCTCCCTCTCACTTTTGTTTTGTTTTGATGTGGGTTGTTGACAACAGGAGAGAATGTCAAGCGCTCAGCACTAATAATTGCTTAAGGAGGCCTCTTCTCCTGCAAACATGAGCACTACACTGCTTTATTAGTATTATAATTTTTTTAAAAAAAAGGCAGAAGCCCTTGCTTGGAAGTGGCAGGGCAGGAAGAAGAGGAGGGTGGAAGAAAGAAGTGTGTCTGTGCGTCTGTGTGCGTGTGTGTGCGTGTGTAAACCTGAGTGTTTCCTTCTGAAGAATTTTTGATTCTCCTGCTTAACAAAGAAACGTCTGAGATTCAAAGCCATAGCTTTAAGTGATATTATAAAATAGAATACCGAGTGCCGCGTTCAAGAAACGACTCTTTGCTTTGAATGTGAAGCTGGGGATGGCAGAGGGGGGCTTAAAATTGTCAGATGAGGGAGGGGAATTTTTTTTTGTTCTTGATCTAAGCATGGAAGAGAAAAACATGCTCCTTGCATTTGAATACAGCCTGGGTGCCGGCTCTTGCCGTAACGTTGTTGGAGATATAAAGCAATATGGGAGCTGCCTCCAGGCGGCACCTGCTTTTCTTTTTTCGGTGGGTCAATGCCATCTCTTTCCCTTAGATCGCAGTTGTGCCGCTCGCAAGGCTGCGGCTTTATTAGGGGCCTAATTAGGCAGGCTGTCACTTTTATTGGTGATGGGAAAGGAAGATAAGTGGATTACTTGTGTCATCTATCTCTATCCGGACGTGCCTCTAAAAAAAAAAAATGGAAAAAGGAGAAGAAGATGGAGTCAAAGGCACTTGCTATAGGCCACAAGAACCACTTTCTGTGAGAGATGGAGCAAGAGGGAAGGAAAGGTAGGATGAAAGCCACCAGAAGGCTCTTCCTCTCTTACCTTTGGCCCTCCTCGTGTGTAATTTCAACCTCACAGAGAGTTTAGAGAGAAAAGGAGTCTTTTTTCTTCATGGAGCGAAAACACATCCTCTTAAAAAAGCAGGAAAAAGAAACTGGTGACAAATTCTCTGGGCAGTCGCTTGCTTTGGAAGTTTGCTCAAGCTCCAAACAATAGGTGAACTCAATGGAGACTGGGAAAAGAAGCACCTTTGGGAAGGCAGTTTTGGGTGGCTTCACTTTAATCCTGAGTCCTGGCACTGGTTTTAGATAAACACTCAGCAACTCACAGATTAAATCTGAGCTTTCCACACTGCTAAAGTCTACCCTATTCAGTTCAAGGCTGAAGAAGTAGACTTGCCCATGAGAAGCCATTGTGAATGGATGCACACTGCTCATGGATGCATGCTGATGTGCATTGCCCATGGAAATACTTTGCACATGGATTGGTACTGCACACGCTGTTGTGTATGCACATTTGGCATTGCAGTTCATTAACAAAACGGTGTTGAGTAATTCCATGAGTATAGTTACAGTAATGGCTTAGTATCCACTGGAGTTTAGTTCCAGGATCCTCTGTGGATACCAAAATCCATAGATGTTCAAGTCCCATTGTATACAATAGTGTGATAAAATGGCATCCCTTCTATAAAATGGTGAGCAACTCAAACAAGTGCCAGAAGGAGCCTGAGGATCTGTCGAAGTGATGGGATATGCCTAGACATCAGCATAGTGCTTGGGGCATGACAAAACCAAAGTCTGCTTTCTGGATTTTTTTTTTTCTGAATATTTTCCAGCCGCAGTTTGAATCCATGGATACAGAACCTGTGGACACAGAGGGCCGACTATATTTCCCATCTCCTTGTTACAGGATCTTGGTCTTGCTGTCTTATCACACTACACAGTTATAGCACTATTATTCCACTTTAACTGCCACGGCAATATTGCTGGAATCATGAGATTTGTAGTTTTGGGAGAGGCATTTAGAATTCTTAGCCAGAGAGCTCCAGTTCACCAAACTACGAACCCCAGAATTCCAAAGGCTGTAGCCAGAGCAGTTAAAGTGGAATAATAGTGGAATAATAGTGCTATAAAAGTGTGGCGTGATAGGGAACTTGGTGTCAATGTGGAGGATCCAGTTCACATGTCCATCAGGGTATGTGTTGTTGGAGAGGAGCTCATCCACCACCCCTCCACCTCTCCAAACCAGAGATAAGGCTACACAATGGTAGCTGTTGGGACCATAACGGCATCTTCCCATTCATCTAATTCAGAGATTTTTCTGAATTTCCTAATGCTCCAGAGAACTAAGGAAGCAATGCTACATAGCTGGAAGAAACAGACATGTAGAGCAAGGGAGTTTCGAGACCCAGAGATGGGAATATCGAAGTGAGATGAAGGAACGGAAGACACAGGAATTTTACAAAGAACTCGAGGAACTTGCTTAACTCGGAGGAGCTCCTAGAATGAAGTATAAGGCAGGGGAAATGACAAAAGAAAGACGACAGGGAAAAAAGTTAGCCAGGAACGAAGAAAGAGGGAACAGAGCAAAGTTGGAGAAACGGCAGGGGAAGAAACAGAGAGATGCAGATAATGTGGAAAGCTGGGGAAAAGAAAGAAATGTATGCTGGGGAGCAAGAAAGAAGAAAGAGAAAGATGCATGGCGGAGCTAAAAAGTGCAACAGCCCAAATCTCCTTGGAAATGCAAGAGGGAAGAAGAGAAAGTTCATTGTGCAAAGAGGAAAAGACAAGGTTCGAATGCAAGAAGGCAGAAGGAGGCAGCCTTGGCCCTAATCTAAGGAGGCTGTCCAGATCCTAAAGCAGTGTCTTGCCATTTCTGCACTAGGCTATTATAGGGCCTCAAAGGCCCCTCCCTAAACTGCAAACCCCAGGATTCCATAGGATGTTGAAAGTGGAATAATAGCACTGTAATAGTCTGGTGCAGAAATGGTCTCTGTCATCAGTAATGGAAGGGATGAAGACAAACAAATTAAAACTCAATCCAGACAAGACCGAGGTGCTCCTGGTCAGTCAGAAGACAGATCAGGGAACAGGGATTCAGTCTGTGTTAGACGGGGTTACCCTCCCTCAGAAGACGCAGGCTCGCAGTTTGGGTGTGCTCCTAGACCTGTCTTTGCACTTGGGGGCCCGGGTTTCCATGGTGGCCAGGAGTGCTTTTGCACATTTGAGGCCTGTGTGCCCACTACTCCCATTCCTTGAGATGCCAGATCTGGCCACGGTGGTACATAGCTTAGTCACATGCCTTTTGAACGACTGTAACATGGGACTGCCTTTGAACGGTGTTCAGAAATGTGAGTTAGTACAAAGAGCTGCAGCCAGATTGTTAACCAGAGCAGGTTACAGGGACCATATTATTCTACTTTTACAACCGCTCCACTGGCTGCCAATTCATTTCCAGGCACAACTGAACTGAATTGAATTGAATTCATTTCCAGTCACTGTTGAACTGATCTGCCCAGTGTTTAGGTGGAACCTCTTTTCCTGAAGTGTGAAGCCAATGCTCCATAATGTCTTAGTCTCCGGAGCAGCAGAAAACAGGTTTGCTCCAGCCTCCATACGACATCCTTTCAAATATTTGAATATGGCTATCATCTCACCTCTTAACCTTCATTTCTCCAGTCTGTACCCAGCTCCTTAAGCTGCTTCTCATAGGGCATTGTTTCTGGCCTTTTGCTATTACCTTCACTATTACCTTTTATTTTGTTTAACAAAATGAACTTTTTAAAAAACTTTTACCAAAGTTAAAAAAAAAAAAAAGAGGAGGAGGTCATGGTACCAAGAGGTCTTGGGGCTCAAAAACAGATGGAGAAGGCATAGGGGGGCACGGATGGCTTCCATGTCAGTAGGTCAGTGAATCCATGCTGGATTTTAGATTGAATCTTAAAGGCGCTGTCTCAGATGCTGAACCTCTTTCGGGGCTAAGACTCAAACACAGTGGAAGTTAGAGGCCATTTCCACACTAGACTGTTACAACACTTCGATTCCACATTCAACATCCTATGGAATCCTGGGGTTTGCAGTTCCGGGAGGGGCCGTCCGGCCCCTCCCGGAACTGCAAACCCCAGGATTCCATAGGATGTTGAATGTGGAATCGAAGTGCTATAACAGTCTAGTGTGGAAATGGCCAAAGTTTAGGTCCACACACACAAACCGACCTGGAAGCCACTAGGTCCTGTTGCCCACAGTAAGTACCCTTTGAATCTTTGAATTTTTGACTTTTAACTCTTGTCTGATGGAATTTGCTTTCCTTTATTGGTACTTTGTTGAGAGAGCTGTTTGAGTTAAGTTAGCTGATCAGCCATACAGTTCTTCTCTCTTGAATCAAAGGGCTTAGGGATTTCTCTCCTCCATCCCTTGATGGGTGAAAAGAATCAAACAAGACATGGAGGAAACCCTCTATAGAAAATTAGATTTCTTGTAGAAAACTTTAATATCGACCAAAAGAAATGAAATAATGCATAGCTCGCCTGCTCTCTTCTTTTTTCTTTTATTCAGATGGATAGATCTACGTTGGAACAAACCCAGGAAAAAGCGGAAAGTGTTTCCAATCTCCTTGAACTTGCAGAGGTTGTGTTTTTTTTTTGCCCGTGTCTGAACTGAAGTTTAGAGAGGCTTTTCTGATTTCTACTAAATTAGCAAATTTCCAAGTGTCTTTCTTTTCTGCGTTTTGTTCCTGATGGCAAATGTCCCCTGAGTTCTTAGCTTTTCCACACATGTTCAGAAGGTCTTCGGTGGAATCGGGAGAGAGGAAATCTGGAGTTTGTGTTTTTGGCGTCCAAGATTGACAAACAGGTTCAGCTTTGGCTCTGTTTTCAATTATTAATGAAAAATATTGTGTTTCCAGAGGCAAATGTAACACCGCAATACCTCCCGCAACCCTCCGGCAACTCACAGTTCCACCGTTGTCTGCAGAGCTCAGAAGCCCTCTCGCTTTTCCCTCCTGCAAATAATTTTTTTTCTTAAAAAAAAAAAGATACTTCAGTGAGGTTTTGCAGAACGACGCTCAACGCTGTCTCCAGTAAGGTGCTGCAATAAATAAAAAATGATCATGGCATGCTGCTACATTGCTTCTATTTGCGGGCATTAAAGTATCCTTTCTTGACTATTGCAGTGATTTAGACATGGGTTAATTAAACATTTACATACATGTGCTCAACAATATATCGTACGGCATGATAATGCACACTTTAATCAGCATCTGTGGGTGTTGTGTGTTTGCTTGTTCCATGTTAATTGGCTTCATGCTGGCTCCTAGCTTATGTATTTGGCTGGATGGAAACAGCATCGACGTTGGTGTTTTAAATATTTTAATTAGGACCAGAAGTTCCCGGCTCGCTCATTTCTCATTGGGTTGTTTTTCATGCATGAATAAATTAGCTAGCATGGAGGCACTTTTGCAGAAAATACTTGCCCCGGAGCCATAAAACGAGTCCTGTTCATTAATACTTTAATGAAATTAGCTGTGAGCAAAATATTACTCCTTTTAACTGTGTTCTAATTTCTTAATTTTAATTAGGCACATAATTGTAGTGTGCAGAAATGATCTGAAATGCGCACCGAGAAAAGTTCCATCACTGTGGGCCTTCCTCACCGTAGCAGAAACTTGGAAGGCGTCTCTCTTTGCAGTCTGCTTGGGTTTGCAATTTCCCTCGTTCTGTGCTCTCTTTCTCTCCCTCTCTCTCTCTCAGTTCAGACTCATTTCTGTCAGACTGGAAGACCGCTTCTGGTGGGATTATCCCTCGTTGGAATCTGTTTACAGCCAAAAAGGCAAAGAGTCCGGTGACACCTTAAGACAGACTAATTAATTGCAGCGAGCAATAAATAAGTCCGTTTTTTAAGGTGCTGCAGGGCTCTCAGAGGCATCGCTCCTCGTTCCTCTTTCTCAAGCAATCAGAAGCCTTGGGATTATTTGAAATCAGAGTTATGTGCATTGCCTTTCTTCATTCTTCTCTTCTGGAGCATGAATGCCCCTTGTCGTACTCCTCTCCTTGCAGTTAACCATGGATAAGTGCTATATTTCAGAGAAAAGAATTGGCAAGCCAGCTTTAGATCTTCTTTGGCCATTTCCACACTATGCTGTTATAGTGCTATTATTCCACTTTCAACCCTCCATGGAATCCAGGGGTTTGCAGTGCAGGGAAGGGCATTTAGGATTCTCAGACAGGAGCTCTTTGGCCTCAGTAAACTACAAATCCCAGAATTCCACAGGATATTCAAAGTGGAATAATAGCACTATAACAGTGTAGTGTGGAAATGGCCTTTGCCTAGCAAAACCCTGTGAAATTCATGGGGACACCATAAGTCGGCAGGCGACTTAAAGGCGTGTATATACATGCACACAATCACTACCTTGGTTGTGGCATCAATGTCAGACCAGGTGAACCTGGTCTTCCGCTTCACCAAGTTGTTCCAAGCCAGACAACCTCTGCATTCAAGGGACACCTCTGTTTTTGGACAAGCATTGTGGTGTGTGGAGACGAGGACTTTGCAGAAATGTCCTTTCATTCATTCACGTTGCCCAGAAAACTGCTAGTGCCTTAATGTACATTTAAAGGCACACATAGGTGGTTTTTTAAAAAAAATTGTAGCATTTTGAAGTTAAGCTTAAACAGGGCCTTTTTGGTGGCTACCCCAGGCTCCAGTAGCATGTCCCATCGCTGTCCTGTTGGCAAGCAAAAGCTTCTTTTTTTTATTATTCTGACAATTTTTTTTCTGTGGGAGGTTTTTAAAGAAAGAGCTTTTAAGAGAATGCTTTTTAGAATGTTTATTATAGGTTTTACATTGCTTTCATTCTGTGAATAGTTTAATTCTGTTTCAGTCTTTTGAATGTTTTTAGTTATAGTGCAATCATTTTAATCTGAATCCCAGGTTTTGGGAAAATCCAGGGTATAAGATGATGATGATGATGACGATGACGATGATGATAGAATCATAAAGGTGGAAGAGATTCCAAGGGGTATCTAGTCCAACCCCATGCAGGAAGACACAATTAAAGCAATACTGACAGATGGCTATTCAGCCTCTGTTTAGAAACTTCCAAAGAAGGAGACTCCACCACACTCTGAGGGACATATTCCCCTGCCAAACAGCTCTTAAACCCAGGAATTTCTTTCAAAGGTTTAGATGGAATCCATTTTCCAAAAGTTTGAAGCTATTGCTCCACGTCCTAGTCTCTGGAGCAGCAGGAAACAGGCTTGCTCCATCCTCCATATGACAACCCTTCAAATATTTAAACATGACTCTTACATCACCTCTTAATCTTCTCTTCTTCAGACTAAACATTCTCAGCTCCCTTGGCTGTTCCTCAAGAGGGCTTCATGGTTTCCAGGCCTTCTACCATTTTGGTGGCCCTCCTCTGGAGCTGCTCCAGCTTGTCCTATCCTTCCTGAACTGGACACAGTACTATTCCAGGTGGGGTCTGACCAAAGCAGAATAGAGTGGTACCACCACTTCCCTCGGTCTAGACACTGTACCCCTATTGTTTTCATGTTTTTATCATGTGTCAGTCACTGAGCAGTCCCCAGACTGGCTTAATTTCAGTGAGGGAGTACACCATGCATCATTAGGTGGTGGCCTCAAAAAAGACCACTCCTCTTAACTCCTAAATCAAGCCCCTCCATAACTTGGGTCTTCAGCCTGAATGGAGTCTCTTGGTGATTTTTTTTCTCACCACATCTGGTGAGAAATATGGAGATAAGTGAAGGTGCCAGAATTTGACCCTCATGCCGGTTTGCTGTTGGCAGCGGTGAATGGACATTTGAAGAAATCCACCATGGCAAGAGAGGGAGGGAGGGAGGAAAGGAAGGAGGAAGGAAAGAGGAAGAAGGGAGAAGGGCAGAAGAGGAAGAAAAGGAAGGGAGGAAGGAAGGAGGGAAGCAAGGGAGGGAGGAAGAAGAGGGGAAGGAAGAAAGTAAAAGGGAGGGAGGGAGGGAGGAGAAGAGGAGAAAGAAGGAAGAAAGGAAGGGAGGAAGAAGAGGGGAAGGAAGAAAGGAGAAGGGAAGGAAGGAAGGAAGGAAGGAAGGAAGGAAGGAAGGAAGGAAGGAAGGAAGGAAGGAAGGAAGGAGAAGAGGGGAAGGAAGAAAGTAGAAGAGGAAGAAGGAAGGAAAGAAAGAAGGAAGGAAGGAAGGAAGGAAGGAAGGAAGGAAGGAAGGAAGGAAGGAAGGAAGGAAGGAAGTAGAAGAGGAGGAAGGAAGGAAGGAAGGAAGGAGAAGAGGGGAAGGAAGAAAGTAGAAGAGGAGGAAGGAAGGAAGGAAGGAAGGAAGGAAGGAAGGAAGGAAGGAAGGAAGGAAGGAAGGAGAAGAGGAGAAAGAAGGAAGAAAGGAAGGGAGGAAGAAGAGGGGAAGGAAGAAAGGAAAGGGAAGGAAGGAAGGAAGGAAGGAAGGAAGGAAGGAAGGAAGGAAGGAAGGAAGGAAGGAAGTGTGGCATGCCCATGTTCACCCCGTGGGTTTCCATGTCCAAGTGGGGAATTGAATCCCGGTCTTCAGAGTCGCAGTGCAATGCTCACACCACTGGACCACGACGGCTCTCATACAGGCATTACACAATGGCCAAAAATTTTTTTTAAAAAAGGACCGCCAGGTGTGTAATGAAACTTGTACATGGCAGAAGTCACTAAGAGGACGCCAGCCTTTGTTCTGGTTCTTTTTTGGTCCACCTCAACAGCGCAATAGCTTTCTGCTCTTGCATTTAAGGTGGCCAAACAATGCTCAGGATTCTGGCCTCCTTGAGCACTCAGGGAAATAAGATGCCTAATTGAGATGCTTCTTCCCCCCCCCTCATTTGCACGGCCTCCAATAACTGACACCTGCTCTAAATAATATTGATATTTCTTAGTTAAATAATATATTATGGCTAATTGTAATACTTCATTATACCCACAATTAAGGGAGCCGAGGTTAGTTTACAATTAATACTAATATTGGTTGATAGTAATTTAAATGTAATTTGCTGCTGTTAGCAGATTGCCACCGGAAACAAGAAAGCTCAGGGACTTCCCAGTTCCCCTGGCAATCTTGTTTTTCAGGATAAACAATTTTAAATAAATTGGGTGTTATGCTCAGATAATTAATACAGTCATTAGATTAAGCACTCGGCTTCACTTTTGACCACTTCATTGTCAAAATGCTTGTCTCACTCTCTAACATACACACGCTTACTCTTCCTGTTACAAAAAGGAATGCATTGTAAACCTTTTCTTACAAGATTTTCTTGCAGATGGAAGGAGAACTCCCAAGAGTGAAACAGTGATTTAAAAAATAAATAAATAAAATTGAAATACTTTTTTTTAAATGCACGGATTCAAAATCACTGTTCAGTTCCTATTACAATATATTAACCCTTTGCAGTGGATGGAGGCCCCTGCCACCAGGCAGATGGGTTCTAGGATCCTTTGCAGCACCATAGGCCAAAGGTTAACAGCCATCCAGTGGCACCAAAAGGGTCATTTTGTGTCCAGGAGGCCCTGCTAGACAGGTGGCCTGGCAGTTCTAGCATAAAATCAAAAAATGCTGTTGGCAATTTTAAGTAATAGCAATTTTTATGTAAAAAGTTTCTTATAAAGTATACTTTTTATAAACATAAATTAAAATTAAATTTAATTAAATTTAAAAAAATTCTCCAAAGAAGGAGACTCCGCCAAACTCCCAGGCAGCAATGTATTCCACTGTCCAGCTACTCCTACTGTCTTAACGCTCTTAATGCATAGAGGCAATGCACAATTCATGTGCTACTTTGGGTACTCCAATGTGCTACTGCAGGCCCAACACTCCAACGTGCGCAACTCTGCTTATGCGAGCATCAGCTGAATAGGACCATTGTGCATTGTCAAAAATAAATAAATAAATACATACATAACTCTGCACAAATAATACAACTTAAGACCCATGCATGTCACTAACAGGACGTCGGCCCGTGTCTGTTCCTACACTCCAGTTTTTGCCCTTCTTCAACTAGTAGAGCATTCGATTGCACTATAATCACACCATCATTGAGATTAATCAGTGTTCCTCGGTATCCGTTGATTGCAAAATTGCTAATTGAATTGTTAAGATGTTTAGTCCAGAGTTGGAGATACAGCAGAGCAGAGCATCATAAGAGTGCCCCAAGACCTAAGCGGCATCAGCTGAAAGCAAGAACCCTTTGAGTCGATTGGTACCTGATACCTGCCCAATCTAGGGGCTTGAGCCAAAATATAAATATGCCACTGGTCGTCAATGACACTTGACAATTTTCACACATGCATGATTGCTTAGATAAAGCAATGTCTAAGTCTGAGGGCCACAGACCCATTCAGAGGACTTTTGGGGTCTGCTCCTGTGGTTTGTGGGGTCAGTGACAAAAGGGACAGGGCCCGAACAACCATTATATTTATAACACTGAGCCTTTTTCGGACAGTAACTGAGCCTTGAGAAAGACATTTCAGGCTTTCAGGGAGAAAGTTATGCAGAGAAGCTGGGAAACTAATGAATGAGGATGTTGAAGGGAAAGGGGTGGGCCTTTCGAGGAAGCCCAGGGGGCCTAAGATGGTGCTAAAAGGAGAGCCATTTCCACTCTAGACTCCTATAGTGCTATTATTCCACTTTCAACATCCTATGGAATACTGGGGTTTGCAATTTAAGGACAGGCCTTTGAGTTCATCTAAAAGCCTTTGAGGCCCGTCCCTAAACTGCAAACCCCAGGATTCCACAGGAAGTTGAAAGTGGAATAATAGCACCAAAACAGCCTAGTGCAGAAATGGCTGAGGTAATCTCCATTGCAGAATTCCAGGGTTGGAAGAGACCCCAAGGGCCATCCAGTCCAACCCCCTTCTGCCATGAAGGCATACAGTCTTCAGAAGCTAAACTGGAGTTTTAGCCCTCCCTGAACACTTTTTAGGTTTTTTTAAAAAAACAGCGTGCATGTATACGCCTTGTTCTCAGCATCCTATAATTCTCTTAATAAGAATCAATTACCTGTTCTTCTATTTTCTCTCCTCCCTCTCCCCCATTTCCTCCCCCCCCAAACTGTCTAGTTGCATGAAACAAGTCCCAAGGGAGGGATGAGATTATGTTTTTAAACCATTAATTTCTTCTGATTATCATACTGCTTTCCTCATGCTAATTGCTAAAACCCGATGGGAGCTCACTAGCGTGAGGTAGAGCCGGGGAGAGATGGCAAAACCAGAAGTCAGCAAAGGTGGAGATTTGCAAAAGGCTCCCGCCTCGTCTTGCAGGTTTAATAGCCAGGAGTAAATGCAAAGAAGTTCCTCAAAGTGGAAAAGCTGAGCTCTGAAACATGGCATTAGCTCCTTCCCTCCTTCCCTCCTTCCTTCCTTCCTTCCTTCCTTCCTTCCTTCCTGCAAAACTAAAGCTGCCTCTTAATCAATGAAGAAATTGATCTGTTCTCTCCTGGCACCATATACCACGTCCTACTCTTGTTCTCTCTGTTAATTAATATTACCTAATTACTAAGGCTGGCACCTCATTAAGGAAGCCCTAACTACTCTACGGCTGTGACCCAACATTCCCTCAGCACAGCATAAATATCTGCCTGCAGAGATACATTGCCCCAACCATATGCAAATTCCCCCATACAGAAAAGCAAGATTGAGCAGCACATGTTGGTGAGTGGGTGCCATTGCGCCAGGTGCAATATGCAACCACAAGGTGCAATGTCGGGGTGCAAACATAAGGCTCAGTGCTGCCGTATGGACGATTCCACCTCTGCTGCTGCCAGCAGAATCTGTTCGTTGCTCTGTGGCAAATGATTTGCCCCACTTGAAGTGGTTCTTAACCTGAGGGTCTGGGGACCCCTGGAGGTCCATGGGGCCCTCACAAGGGGTCCACAAAACCCTGCCGCTGCTGGATATCAGCAGCCAGGGCAGCAACAAGGACCTACTCAAGGTCACCCAGTGTCTGAGCAGGGATTTGAATCCTAGTCTCCAGAAGCCTTTAACAAATAAATAAATATATGAATATATAAGTAAATATTTGAACAGCTAAATCTAAATCTGAGGTCCTTTGGAGAGCCCCACAGGGCAAATTTGGGACCATGGATGGTGGTGGTGGTGGATTTCTCTCAATAGCCTGAGGTTCCATTTCCCAGCTTAACACATATGGGATGGCATCTCAATGGCTAGTTTCAACTGGAGTAGATCCATTCGATCAACTGAGTCAACTGATAAGGTAAATCCTATTTATTCAATGGGTCTACTCTTATGAGGGGTAACAAGAAGCTATGTGTAGATATATCTGAGATCTCCCATGGTTTGAGGGTGGGATTAGGACTCAAAGAGAACAGAGTTTGACTCCCTGCTCAGACATGGAAACCAACTGGGTCACATTCTCTCAGCTTCAAGGAAGGGCAATGGCAAACTCCCTTTGAAAAAATTCTTGCCAAGAAAACATCATGCTAACCCCACACTTTAGGGTCACCAAAATTTGGAAATGACTTGAAGGCACACAACAAAAACAGATACATTTAAGAACCTCCTTCCAGATTCAGTTCTCCTTATTCTTTCTTGAAATCTCTTTAGCACCTTTCATCAATTATACATCTCCTTTTATGCTGCCCAGAATGGAATTTAGCATTCCTCTTGTGATTTCAGAAGAGTTGGATGTGGATTGTGTCAACTGCAAAGACTTGCCTTCAGTGGAGACCTATCTTACTCAATACAGTGGCAGTTGGTGGCTTTAACATCAGTAGACCAGTGTATCTGCTCTGGCTTTTAGTCTGAACTTTAAATAGCTATGAAAGATACAGAATCTTATCCTTCAGATTGCTGCAGAACCTTGGAGAACTTTATACTTTGGACTGACAGTCAGTGTGAATTCACGAATGCACTCACATGGAAGCCACAAGTCATCCCTGACTGCTCCATCCATTATTTCTCCACCTTGGATTTCTCGTCTAGGGCTGATGGGATTTGCAACATTTGGAGGGCCACTAGTTACTTGAGTACCATGTCACTTGGCTCTCCCTCTCCCTCTTCAGTCTCCTAGATCTTCCAAAAAGTAGATTTGCCAATGCCAGTGCGCACACACAAACACACACCTTGGCAATTCTTTTCCTGCCTTAACATAAGAGGCACTAGGGACTCCATTTTACAATTAAAAGCTCCAGCAGCAGATGCTGTTAAGGTAATATTTAGCAATGACATGGGCGAGAGTCTTCCCCGTTATAGGTGTGCATATGGTTAATCATAATTAAAGCAGGTTGACAGCTCCTTGGCAACATGCACTGAACTCCCTTCACTGAACCTATTAAAATCCAGCGGGAATGCTCTTGATGTCATTATAAATCTTGCCATTTTTTATTCTAATGTTGTGTCCACTTGGAATACAGCAGGCCTTGGAAACTTTTTTTCTCTCTCCAATTGCTTTCCAAACAGCTACACTGCCGGCTGGTTGACGAATTGCCTTGGATTGTTCACGTGATAAAAGTTGCACGACTCTGAACAGCTCCATCACTGGGAGCGTCTTGGACCAATGATGCATTGACGAATTGCAGAGAAGCAGGCAGGTGTGGCGTTACTCTTACAATAGGATCCAAGCAGGTTTGTGTAAAGGATAGGTGTCCATATGCATAGTGAACCCTTGTGGTCAAGATCCAACTTTGTGCTTCAGAGAGGGTCTCCTCCCTGTCCTACCACCATCACAGGTGAATTTGGTGTTGACATGGGAGAAAGGCTTCCTGGTTGCTCCCAAATTATGGAATTCCTTCCCATGGGAGACTTGGCTGGCCTCCTTTTTCCTCCTTTAGAATAAGAGAATCCTAGAGTTGAAAGAGACCACAGGGGCCATCCTGTCCAACCCTATTCTGCCATGCTGGAAGATACTATCAAAGCACTTCTGACAGACGAACATCTAGCCTTTGTTTAAAAACCTCCAAAGAAAGAGGAGACTCCACCACACTCCACTGAGGCAGCAGATTCCACTGGCAAACCAATCTTACCACCAAGAAGTTCTTCCTAACGTTCATGTGGAATCTCTTTCCCTGGGGTTTGAAGCCATTGCTCCATGTCCTAGTCTCTGGAGCAGCAGAAAACAAGCTTGCTCCATCTTCCGTATGGCATCCCTTCAAACATTTAGACATGGTTATCCTGTCACCACCTCTTAACCTTCTCTTTCCCCAGCAAAGATGGTGGGTGGGATGTACATCTCCATAAGTGGACTTATGTGTCCAGGAAACAGAACTGAGTAATTTTGTAATGTCTGTATTCACCTGGGGCTGTTGTAATGTTTCAACATCCTCTGGAATCCTGGGATTTGCAGTTTAGGAAGGAGCATTTAGAATTCTCAGCCAGAGAGCTCTTTGGCCTCAGTAAACTACAAATCCCAGAATTCCAAAGGATGCTAAAAGTGGAATAATACCACTATAACAATGTAGTGTGGAAATGTCCTTAGATCTAAAAGGAGCTATCCATGGTGCTGATCTATTTTGGGAATTATGTTCAGGACCTTGGATAGCTCCTGTAAAAACCCTAAGTGGATGAGCTGCCCCAGTAACATGAAAACCACCAGTCAACACCAAGCCGATGCCTCCATGAAGTCCACCAGCAAGACACAAACTCAAGGACACCCTCCCGTTTGCAGAATACCAGACTAGCTGGACCTTCAGCATGATCTGCCAGGACTATTTTTATATTTTATGTGTTGAATTTTCGTTTTCAGCAGCCTTTGATGCTACTGATGTCTAGAATTCTTTCTCTCCAGAGATCTGCTAAACTGAAAAAAAAATCCTCAGTAGAATTGCATGCACTTCTTATTTTGGCTAAGATAAGGCATAGATGGCTTTAATTAATTGCTAGTGTCCTGTTGGGAGTTCACACACACACACACACACACACACACTAGTTCCCTTATGCATGCAGTTGTATTTTTTTGTATAATATTTGCATTCAATTCACAATTGCACAGAGTTTCACAAGTGCATTTGTTGCATGTTCAGCTGCGTGTTCACAGATGGCATTTGAATATTCATCAGTGGCTTCAATGTAGTCCTTGATGCTCTGGGACTGTGGAAATATAAAATTCATTCACAGATAACGACTGGTTGCCAAGACTGGCATTCAGCAGAAAGGTGGGGTGGTGCTAGCCACTATTTAAACCTCTGATTGTAAATTTACACTATGCACTATGCAAGTACAATGTTGTATTATTATTATCTCCTCCTCCTCCTCCTCCTCCTCCTCCTCCATGTTTTTCCCAAAATTGGGGCTCAAAGAGGTGCACAGTTTAAAAGAACAATGCAATTAAAAACATAAAAAAATAATATTCAAACAGAATTAAACTATTTACAGTGTTAAAGCAATTACATATCAGTAAAAGAGTAAAATGCAATTTTAAAGACAATCATCTTAAAACCAACAAGTGAAACAACACAGAACCCTTGAGCTTGTTCTTTAAAAACTTCCTATAAAAGCCTTGGCTAAAGCGTCATTTTATTTAATATGGAGCGGGGGACAGTATGCATATTTTAACATCAGTTTTCTAAACTGTAGCCATGCAAAAATGGAAACCAATGAACTTTGCACGAGGGCACTGGCTTCCCACGTGTCTCAGCGATTTCATAAAATAGCAGGCGTGGCAACCCATTGCCTTAAGATAACGGTTGGTTCTGCTTATTGGCCGGATACATAGATGTAGGACTTTTTCCTGCTTTCGCCCCTGTGCCGTGGAAAAGTTAACGGTCGATTAATGATACACTTCCAGAGTCAATAGTGGAGGACCTTTTATCTATTTCTTGTTAATTAGACACTTAAGTTCTTAATTAGCTACTGTTAAATCAATCAGTCAATGAGGGTTGGGACGGTGGTCTCTTGGGGAATGGTAGAAGCAACTGATCTAAGCCGTAGCTGGGGAGGCGTGGAGCCATTGTTGAGAAAGGACACTGGGTGCTTTTCTTTTGCCCAACAGGACCTGGAATTTCTCAGAGTGGATGCAGGAGAAGATAAAGAGATGGGCCTGAAAAGTGCTACACGTATTCTCCTATAGTCCTCGCTCATCTGTGGAGGACGGATTCCAAGATCAATGTTGCGGGGGGGGGGCATTAAATTTGGGGGGGAAATGGTAGGGAAATGTAGGCTTTAGTTAGAGCACCCAGCCAATGTACTAAATATTGTAATCTGCCCCTGGGCTTCCCGGAGTTGAGAATGTCAGTGATTTCAAAATGCTGATCTTGCCCTAGCAAGACGAGTGAAGAAGGAGGTTCTTCCTTTGAATGCCGTGAGTCTGGTTCTATCACTGGTCACTCTAACTAAAGTCTACCTTTCCCTACACTGACTCTCCTGCATATTGTAATAGGCATCCAAATGTATTATGGCAGGAGCCACACATTCCAGTGGATGTCTGAAAAGGCACATTGTACTGAACCCTATATATATTGGGTTTTTTTCCCTATATGTCTGGAATCCATGAAGCCCTATGAGGAGCAGCTTAGGGAGCTGGGTATGTTTAGCCTGATGAAAAGAAGGTTAAGAGGTGATGTGATAGCCGTGTTTAAATATTTGAAGGGGGGTCATGTTGAAGATGGATTTTCTGCTGCTCCAGAGACCAGGGCACAGAGCAATGGCTTCGAAGTTCAGGAACAGAGTTTCCACCTAAACATCTGGAAGAGCCTCCGGAGGGTAAGAGCTGTTTGACAGTGGAATGTGCTGCCTTGGAGTGTGGTGGAGTCTTCTTCTTTGGAGGTTTTTAAAACAGAGGCTGGATGGAGTGCTTTGAGTGTGTGTTCCTGCATGGCAGAAAGAGGTTGGACTCAATGGTCTCTTCCACTTCTGGGATTCTATGATTCTGTGTACACACCTATGGTAAAGTTTTTGTGCTTTGGAGCCCTTATTGATTGAACTAAAGGTTACTTGAACACAAGAACTGCAACACCACAACTTTTGCCTTCCAGGGTCACTCTTTTTCCTCTCCTTCCTCTGTCCCACCCTTTGCCCTGATGCCTGGGAGACAGCACCCACAAGGCCTGCTCCAGGCTTTGCCACCCTCACCTCGTTCCTTTCCTGCCTGTTTCCCACTTCAACTGTCCCTCCAATGCAGCCACAAGAAATTAGGCTCTAGCATAATACGAAGTGGCCCTTTAGCTTTTCAGAGACCACAGAAAGGCTTCACACTATCCGGTAGGACAAAGTGTCTCTATGGTCCCCATGAAGCTAGAGAGGGTTTGCTACTATCCATGGTCTCAGGTATCCACGGTGAGTCTTGGAATGTATCCCCTGTAGATAAGACTGGACTACCGTACTGCTCTGGTATTCATTCCTAGGGTTGTATATCATAACTTCCCTGGTGGGTAGTTATGCTGTACGACATGCAGAATCTTGGCCTGTGTGCATGAACGTAATTGAATAAAAGCTAGTTTCACTGAATATGGAAAGTTGCAAACAGATCTGGGCATGAGGGCCTTTTTCTACCGCACTTTATGTTTCATTTAGCTTCCATCCCATTAATTCATTAATTGCCACTGAGTGTAGAAGAGCTCACAGGGCCTTGTAAGTGGCCCTGATGACCATAATCCTGACTTGGCTTTGGGCCACCAAGTCTGAATGATCCAAGTGCTGTACCCAACTCCCAACATAGCTTCAACACCTTGGATGGCTCCTCTAAAGTTCAGACTGAAATCCGGAGCAGACTTGCTGCTCTACCAATGCAAAAGGCACTAAATCCAACTAGTTTCCAATGGGGAGGGATTTTTGTCCCCCGTGAACCCCTACTTTCTTTCCCCCTTACTATTTATGGAGCGCTCTCCCAGGGCCTCTGTGAGTCCCCACGTCCCACATGCAATACCTTTTGCTGCAAGTCTCTCTTTGCAGCCGCCTATGCTACATTTAACTTTGGTTTGTCTTGTGCGGGGGCCTCAGGCCGAACCAGACACAGACGATCTGAATATTCCCTGCATGCTAAACAGACCATCGTAAGCCTCCCTCTCTCTCTCTCCAACCCCCCCCTTGCAACCCCCAGGCTAGATTGTTATAGATGCTGTTTATGATTCTGCTATGACAACTGTGAAGGACACAGCAAAGAATTTATCACAGGATTACTCATCCACCATCAGAATACCTAATAAGATTCTAAATGACCCAAGATGATAATAAGATCTGGCTTGTAGCAATAAGGTATTAATAAACTGCTTCTCCCCCATGCTACCCAACCCCCCAATAACGGAGAAGTTTGGCATCATTACCCTGACATATTTGTTTTCCTTTTAGCTGGCAAAGAAGACCTGGCATTTTAGATAGCAAATTTATTATTATTTTTTTATTAATTTTTTTTAAAAGAGTGATATATGACCAATGTGCCATACATGAAGTGGAACCCATACCTTAAAGACCAGACAGAAAGCTTTCTGTTTGCCTAGGCTATCAGCATGCGAGGCTTTCCTTCTATACATTCTAATTGTTTTGTGCTACTTATTTTTCCTCCATCAGCCCCCCCCATTTTCTTAAAAAAAGAATTATATTGAGAATAATACATGGCCCGCTGGAGAACACAAGGCCATCATTCAAATGAAGAGGTTTTGTCAAAATCAGGAGCTCCTTTGAACAGATCTGGAGTGATTAATGACTGATACAGGAACCCTGAAGTCATGCAAAGCTGAGGATAATCTTGTGCAAAGCAGAGGCTGGTGTTTCCCCATATCAGCAAGGTGGTGAATCTGGTGCTCTCAGTTTTAGTCCAAACTTTTAAATGAAATAGCCAAAGTGCTGAACTCTATGCACCCCCCTCGCCATAGAGTCAGCATCTTGGAGAAATACATTAAAATTTGGCCGTTGGCCATTTCCACATTAGACTGTTATTGTGCTATTATTCCACTTTCAACATCCTGTGGAATTCTAGCGTTTGTAGTTTATTGAGGCCAAAGGTGCCCCTCCGTAAACTGCAAATCCCAGGATTCCATAGGAAGTTGAAAGTGGAATAATAGCACTATAAGAGTCTAGTGCGGAAATGGCCTTGGAAGGACTCTGAACTTTATGGGAATTGTCCATGGTGCTGAACTGTATCTCCAGTTTTCCTCCTCCTTAATTTTAATTATATCTCATTTCCCTCCAAGATTGGGGTTCAAGGTGGCTCAAGATTACAATTAAAAGCAGATAAAAAAATCAGTGCTAAAACTGAATTCAACTATTAACCACATGAGAAATGTCTGTTCTAAAAAGATTTTAAAATGTTAATACAGTTTGAAACGATACGGAAGTTTCAGGCATTTTGTAAAAGCCTTCAGTTCTGAATCAAAAAGGTTTCACCTGGGCCATTTCTGCACTAGACAGTTATAGGGCTCTTATTCCACTTTCAACATCCTATGGAATCCCGGGGTTTGCAGTTTAGGGAGGGCCTCCACAGACTTCTGCTTCGTCCTCTTTTCCAAGGCCCCTCCCTAAGCTGCAAACCCCAGGATTCCATAGGATGTTGAAAGCGGAATAAGAGCGCTATAACCATCTGGTGCAGAAATGGCCCTGGAAACAGGAGGGCAACAGGGGGGCCATTCTAGCCTCCCCAGGGAGGGAATTCCAAATTCTAGGGGCAACCACTGAGAAGGCCCCTTCTTGTCTTCCCACCAACCATACCTGAGAAGGTGATGGAACTGGGAGAAGGTCCTCTCCTGAGCATCTTAGCCTATTGTTCTTCTTTTTGACATGACAGCCATCAGGAGGATCTATGTGTCATCAATATGGCTTGATTTTCCTGACTCGGTTTCTTTTAAAGTCTGTCCTACTATGGCCTGCTCTAGCCGGGAATAGCAGCTAGATTTAGGCTGGATTTAATTCCCTTTTGAGCTGCTTTAAGACCCAGTTTGGGGAGAGTGCAAGCAAGCACACTATTGGTAGGATGCAGAACCAAAGCCAAGATTCTGCATCGTGGTCTATGTTTTCTAACTAACCCTGTTTAGTGAATTACACACACACACACACACACACACACACACACACACACACACACACACACAGAGCACACCTAGGCACTGGTGTGAGTGGTCCAATGGGCATCAGGTGTTTTTGGTACTCATTATAAGTACCTCTGATGAACATGCCAAAGGTCATCCAGCAGAAGGGCAGCTGTGAAGGAACTAGACAAGATCCTGAAGTATATGGATATATTATTGACTACCACAGTTAGAATTGTCCATGCCATTGCGCTTCCAATTTCTATGTGCAGTTGTGAAAGCTGGACAGCGAAGAAGGCTCAGAAATCAACTCATTTGGAATGTGGTGCTGGAGAAGAGTTCTACAGATACTCTGGACTGCTAAAAAGACAAATGAAGGGGTCCAAGAGCAAACCAAGCCTGAACTCTCCCTAGATGCCAAGGTGACCAAACTGAGGGCTGTCCTATTTTGGACATAGCATGAGAAGACCTGACTCACTAGAAGAGATGATAATGCTTGGAAAGGGAGAAGGCAGTGGGATAGAGGAACAGGAAGGCTGCATTACAGATGGATAGGCTCAATCTAGGAAGCCACGGCTGCCCTGAATGTGCAAGACCTGAGTGGGACAGTTAAGGACACGGTGCCTTGGACGTCACTCACCATAAGTCAAAGTCAGCTTAGAGGCAGGCAATTCTGTTGTGCACTGAAACAATCCCAGGGTGAGCTGCCAGCAGAAGACGACCAGTCCCAAACCCACAGAGATCATGGTTCAAGTCCCGCTGTGCTGAGAGGAAGCCAAAGCCTCAGCGTTCCTCTGAACTGTACTTAGAACCAGAGGTGTTCTCCAGCTTCCTCTGTAATATATTGAATGCAAGCTACGACGCAGGCATATTGAGGGCAGACAGTAGGCACAAATCTGACCAAAAAAAAAAAAAAGCTAATGAGCTCTCCTGTGATTATCAGTGAGTACTATGACTCATTAAATCTCATTTCCTGAAAAAGTCCACACAGGGAGACAAAATTATCCAGGATAAAGGCCTGGAAGCCTAATTCAGCCAGATTTATAGCCTTCCATAGCACAGCTTCAACTAATCGGCATAGACAGAGGGAGAGGGGAAGGGGGAAAAAAAACTTCTAATGAGATTTTCTAAAATTAAGTTCTGTGCCACCTCCTTTATGCATTCCTGTCCCCCTCTCCGACATAGAGTCATAGAATAATAGAGTTGGAAGAGACCCCAGGGGCCATGGAGTCCAACCCCCTTCTGCCAAGCAGGAACCCACATCAAAGCCCTCCCTTGGACAGACGGCCATCCATTCGAAGAAGGAGGCGACTCCACCACACTCCATGGAGGCAGCAGCAGATTCCACTGCCAGACAGCTCGGACTGTCAGGAAGTTCTTCCTGAGGCTCAGGTGGAATCTTTTTTCCTGCAGCCCGAATCCATTGCTCCTTGTCCTAGTCTCTGGAGCAGCGGAAAACAAGCCCACTCCCTCCTCGACATGACATCCCTTCAAATATTTAAACCTGGCTCTCATGTCCCCTGTTAACCTTCTCTTCTGCAGACTAAGCATACCCAGCTCCCTAAGCTGCTCCTCATAGGGCCTCGTGGCTTCCAGACTTCTTTTTCCTTTTTCCTTCCTTCTTGGACATCCATTTCATTTCAGTGTGAAATCAAGGCGAGGTGGACCTCAGCTGGGAAGCCAGCCAACAAGGGCGGGCACGCTCTTGGTCACATACATGTATGTACATAAGTTTCCTTGCATGCAAAGTTGTACTTTCGGAGCAATTGTGCAATGGATGCATTCAGTTGAGGGTAGTATAAGCAGAGTTCCACAAGCATAACCATTTCAGGTGGGCCTACATCTTATTGCTGAGTCTTGATAAGACCACAGGAGATTTTCTGAATGCTTATGACATGCTCACAGGATGCTGGCCTAAGCCGTACTTTGTAGACTTTTACACCTCCGTGAACATTTTAGCTGCCTGTCCTCTCTTCTTTTGCCCAGTTGTTTTTTTGGGGGGTGGTTGGTGGTAGAGCAGGGGGTGGTTACACCTACTGGCAAAGGGAACGTAATTAACAAGGTCCGATTTTTCATATCAAAAGGGAGCCAGAACTCTGCTCGGGGGCCTCCGCTTGACTCTCCGCATCTCTAACGAGGAGGGACAGGCAATTATTATTATTTATTTCACTAATTAGCAGTCTGATCATTCATGGCGAATCTCTTTGGTCTTAGAAATATGTTCCTTGTACCCTTTGTTTAACATCAAGCTTGCTTTTATCAAACCGATCCGGGAGCGTGCGGCCACCTCCTTTACCAGAAACGTGGGGAAAGAGAATATTTATTAAAAAGAAAAAAAGAAAGAGGAAAAAAAAAAGGATACTTTCTCAGTCGCAAAGATAATGCAACAAGGAGCAAGTGTCCATAAAACCGTCACCTTTCAGTCTCTGAAGACATCATGCTTTATGATAACCATAAAACATTTTAGTGCAAAATGGATTGCTGTCCTATCGAGATCCTTAAACGTACTAGAGAGGGTGTCACGGAAGACGTACGGCTATTTTTTTCCTGGCGGAGATATATTTTATCATAATTTGTGGGGTAGGAGACATCCTTGTACACATGATTGCCTTTTCTTGCTTAGTTAACTTGCCAAGGTCAGAGTCCTGTTGACCTTTTACGGAGGCAGAACTATTAGGAAATCACGCCTGGGCCAGAATGCTGCCGGTCGAAAGAGAAGTTTGCTCTCCCCAGCTATTGAGATGGTGGCCCAAATTTTGAGGGTGTCTTGCAGGTGTAAATTCCCCTTACAGCTCCTTTATGGGAAGGATGTGTAAGGGGCAGCCCTGGGGTTGCATGTGGTCTCCCAAATATTTTTTGCAGCCCTCAACAGCTCCAAAATAAAAGACCACCGATAAACACCAGGTGCTGGAGGGTATATTTCAGAGGAAGGAACTGACAAAACAATGTCTGGGGATTCCTTGCTCAAGAAAACCCTACAAAATTCATGGGGTTGCCATTAGTTGACAGGTGATCTAAAGGCACGTACGTACACACACGCCTCTGATGACAGAAAGGACCGTCTGTATGGGGTCCAGATCAGGGAAAGTAATAGTATCATTCTATTCTGCTTTGGGTAGACCTCATCTGGAATCCTGTGTCCAGTTCTGGGCACCTCAATTCAAGGAGGATATCAACAAACTGGAGTGTGTCCAGAGGAGGGTGACCAAAATGGTGGAGGGTCTGAAAGCCATGAAGCCCTACGAGGAGCGGCTGAGGGAGCTGGGAATGTTTAGTCTGCAGAAGAGAAGGTTAAGAGGGGACATGATGGCCATGTTTAAATATTTGAAGGGATGTCATGTCAAGGAGGGAACAGGCTTGTTTTCTGCTGCTCCAGAGACTAGGACAAGGAGCAATGGATTCAAATGACAAGAAAAGAGATTCCACCTGAACCTCAAGAAGAACTTCCTGGCGATCTGAGCTGTCCGGCAGTGGAATATGCTGCCTCCATGGAGTGTGGTGGAGTCTCTTCCTTCTTTGGAGGTTTTTAAGCAGAGGCTGGATGGCCACCTGTTGGGAGTGCTTTGAGGTGGGTTCCTGCATGGCAGAATGGGGTTGATCTGGGTGGCCCCTGGGGTCTCTTCCAACTCTATTATTCTATTATTCTGTGATTCGATGAACTCAATAACCATTCATTGCTTTGGTCAAAGCTCAACCGGCCCTGACTTGAGTTAGAACAGAAACATGGAAAAATACCATTATTTTTATGTCTGAGACCCTACACTGGTGAAGTACAGCCTAAATCCCACATGTGTATTTAAGCACCAGCTGTGCTGTGCAACCCAAGTATTCAATAGCAACACTGTGCAGCTAAACCAAGACAGCAACAGTGCACTGGAGTATGCAACCAGGACATTCTGTGGCCAGGTGACATCAGAGTGTGGTCAAGACGGACAAAGTTATTAATGAGAAAGAACACACAAGATGGGAAAAGCTGCAGCGGTGTGTTTTCCCTGAGCCTCTTGGGAAGGGCAAGATTTTGCCCCTTTGTCACATGCCAGCAGCTAGCCAAGGTTCACAGGTCTCCAAAGAGAGTCTTTATCAGCAGCCATGGACAAAATTTACAACAGTCTTTCAGCCAGTTACCTTTTGTTGTTTCTGCAGTCCGAGTCAGTAATAAATTCTGAGTGTCAGTCCAAAGGAGTATCCAGTAGTGAAGTCATCACACAAGGAAAGTGTCAAGGTTTCCAGAAACACAAGTCAGGGATCTGAATGCAGGACGAGTTGTTTCTACCACTATGTCTCTGGGTTGTGGTTGTTGGCGAGAGTCCTATCTGTCTGAGTCCTGGAACCGGGGCACAATACCCTTCTCCTTTTCCCTCCCCTCTGCTGAGTTAGTTGTGTGCATACTACTTTTGTACAGTTTGCAGCAATTGAAATAAGCTGAGGACAAAGGGAGAAATTGGGAAGCTACACCGGGACATATTAATAGCAGCTGAAAAGCTGGAAGGGAGAGCATTAATTCAAGAGCATAGCCCTCAATTGTCCCAAATGGGACAGCTGAGGGCTATGCAATGGCACTGTGCACTCAGCTTTGCTACTGCAACCTTGAATTGAATGTGGATTTGCACCTTGGACAAAAATGTCCAGCCACTTATGGGGTATCTTAAACATGTGTAGGACACCAGCATAGTGCAAGTGACACAGGAAGTTATATAGGGGATAACTTCCCATTTACAACTGGAGATGTTTATGGGATCCAGAGATCGGTGAAAGCAAAGAGGCCCAGTACATATCCAAGCAGGAAAAGATCACTGTGGAATGATTCAGTCTTATTATTGGAACAGGACTTTGTGTTTCTATTTTTTTAAAAAATTCATTCCTGCAGGCTGCTATCATGCATTTGTTGCTGACTGTTTGTTCTAGATTTTTAGAGAAAGCAAGAGGAAGCAACGTTAATTTGAAAGTTTTTGACTTTTGGATTTGGCAGCCACATCTATTTGAATCTATAAATGATCCTATTTAGCGGCAAATTTGCTTCTGCGTTTAACTTCCAATGTACTTTTTCATGTGGAGGGTCTATAATTTAAAAATAATGGGCACAAGAGGATGAATATACGACTCCCATTAATAGCCAGCATTGCTTATTTCCAGCACTTTTTAATTATTGGAGTGTGCTGCCTGATACATTCAATTCGAGTGGAAAAAGCATTCAAATTTCACACCATTTGCAATTACTCATTTATCTGCTGCTCTCCATCCGAGCTCTTGGACGACTTGTTTCTCCTGAGCAGTTTTTATTTTATTTTAGCAGTTTTGCCAAAGTAGAGTTTTAGAATCACAGAATCTTAGAGTTGGAAGAAGCCCCAAGGAGCACCCAGTCCAACCCCCTTTGCCACGCAGGAAGACATCATCAAAGCCCTCCCTTTGACAGACGGCCATCCATCTCCAAAATCTCCAAAAAAGAATCTCCAAAGTAGAATAGTCTGAAATTGTCTCTTCCATTGTCGAGCTGTTCTCATGGTAAAAGAAAAAGTTCTCTCTAATATGTAGGTGGAATCTCTTTCCTTGCAATTTGTATCTGCTGGCTCATGTCCATCTTCCAACTTCTAGCTGGGGTTTTGACTAGTATGTTCAAAATAATTGTAGCGACCATGTTTTAGCTATTGGATCTTAACCTCTGTTGTAACCCTGTTAGGGAGAAAAGCAAGATATAACTCAAAGAATTAGACAGTAGGATTCCTTTCCTTTCCATATGCCTCTGGTACATGGGATGCCACCCCAAGCACCAATTGCACTGACCTGTTGAATGGCCCTTAAAGGAGGATTTGATAAACTCAAAAATGGAGGATGGAAAAATGGAAGATATGGCCATCATTATTTTATTATTATTTGAACCCTGTCACTTTGCAGAATAGGGTTCGAATCCTCACTCGGCCATGGGAACCCACTGGCTGACTTTGGGCAAGTCACATCCTCTCAGCCTCAGAGGATGGCAAGGACAGACCCCCACTGAGCAAATCTTGTTGAGAAAGCCCCATGCTACTTTTGCCTTAGGGTCTCCAGAAGTCAAAAATGGCTCGAGGGCACACAACGCAACAAGATTAATGTACTTTCTGCAAAGAAACCCACAAGTCAAAACAAAGCAACAAACATTCCTTGCCGATTTACAGTGCAATGTCAGTCAGTAGGAAAATAAACACTAAATCCTCTTCTGTCTTTGTAAATTGTGACTTCAGTGGAACGGCTTCTGTGGGTGACATTTTTCACATTTTAATTGGGCTTTTGCTGATTTTATCAGATTTTTTTTTGCTGATCAAAGTAAATTGGTTGTTTCCTTCTTTCTTTCTTTTTGCAACAAAGCTGAAGAGAAGTTTAATGTGCTGTAATGGATTTTCTTTTCTTTTTCTTTTTCCTGGTTGAAATGTTCTCATTCTTCCTCAAAGCTCGCTTTTTGGGGTGGGGTGGGGACATTTTAAAGCATTGCTTTCTCCTTCTACCCCATTCGCCTTGTTGTTCGGTCAAATGGTTTGCATTTAGCACTGCAACCTTTAAAGACCCATCTTTCCAAGTCTTTGCTCCTATAACATTTCTATGTCCAAGGGATTGAAATAGCTGATGGCTTCCATGTTAATAGGGCAATTAATCCACTCTGGGTTTTAGTTTGAACTTTACATGTGATATCCAGGATAACTGAGCACTATAGGAACATTATGGGAGCTATCCAAGTTCAGAACCTTGGATAGCTCCTATAAATCTTATGGGTAAAATCTAGAGTGGATTTAATTAACATCTGGAGGTCAACCTAGAGTGGATTTACTTAACATCTGGAGATGGAACATGAACTCAGCGGAGGGGAAAAGAGAGGAGAGAGCAGGATCTTGTCCTTCCCAGTGGGCTCAGGCAAAAGCAAAAGGTTGCAAACTTCTCTTAGCTAGGGTGCTCGTCCTCCTTAATAAGTTTTGCCATCTTGTCCATTCTCCGACAGGTCCTGGTTTTCATCTTTAAAGCACTGGAGAGCATGGAATGACTTGTTAGTCGCTTTGCTTTGTGAGTAAGACAAACACTTCAATTACTGTACTACTTTATTAACTATGATTTAAAGAATGCAAAGTTTTTGTGCCATTTACACTTCACTGGATTTTGTTTTAATTGGCTCCCTTTTTCTTCTACTGATCTCTGAACATGTATAGATAAATCATATGGGATTCTCGAAACGTGGATGGTGTGTTTTGTGCCATTATGGGTTTATTTCCCCCCGCTTCATAGTAGGGGTGATTGATAAATCCACCTCTGCCAGCATTTCAGAGAATGACGACCGAACACAATCACAATGAAAACGGTTCTGCTGGTGATAAAAGAACAAGTAAAATGATTGATTCTAAAAGAAATGGTTTGCTGTAAAAGAAACAGGAGTGCCATCCAATTGTCCTGTTGCATAAACTATATTCTGACAAGAGGTCCACATCAGAGCAGAATATGGAAGAACAGAATGGCTCCTCATTGGCAAGGGGGTCAGAAAAGCCTGTATTTTATCACCCTATCTTTTTAATTTCTAAGTAGAACATATCATATGGAAAGCAGGATTAGACTTCAAGGAAGCAGGTGTGAAAACGGGGGAAAGTCTCCTTGAATTAGTGGACTGACTAGTTAATGGGTCTACTCCATCTGGGATTAAACAATAGGATTCAGGTCTAAATACCCTAAAGGGACCAGATCCTCTCTGATCTTGGGAGCTAAGCAGGGTCAGCCCTGGTTAGTACTTGGATGGGAGACCACAAACAAATATCACATGTTCAAGGTTAGATTTCAGAAGGGAGAACTGGCAAAACCACCTCTGAGTATTCCTTGCCTAAGAAAACCTCATGAAATTCATGGGGCCACCATAAGTCCACAGGCAACTTGAAGGTACATAGACACACTATAAGATTCAGGCTTTCTTCCTAATCATTGGACAGAAGAAAGTTCTTCAGGTGTTCACTGCTTCTCCCCTAAATTCAGGACACAAAGGAGAATCCACAACAAGATGTTCAGAAGTCCTTGAGAATCCACAACAAGATGTGCAGAAGTCCTTGAGATATCCCACCCAATTGTTGGATTCTAATGGTGTGAAACGGCTTAAATAGTCAAGCTGGGTGCCCTTAAATTCTCATTGATTCAGCTTTAAATATTATCATCAAATTGAACTCAGGTTGATCTGAAGCTAGACATTTTGGCAGACATAAGAATGAGTCACAGCATGTATGACCTGAAATCAATCGTGGTTTTTGACAGCTTTTCAGAACCTTCTGCAGAACTTTCTCCTATGGATTGACATTGCCCTATCACAGACACTGTCTGAATCTGGACTAGATATTCCTCATTGCCTCTTTCTCATTCTATGACATTTTGATAGATTTGTGATAGATTTATGTACAAGACAATATTATAGAGGTTATGGCATCACAAAGACAGAGTGAGAAGGACCCCTGAGGAACCTCCTAACTTTATGATTCTACAGTCTCATTGTTGGTTGCAAATGGAATGGACTTAACACTAAACCAGCTGGATTTATCTAAGTGTTGGTTCACCAATCAACAATGGATTCAGTGGGCCTACTCAAGTTGAGTCTAACTAACAGGATTCCCGTCACTTTGACTTTAACAACATTACATTGTACCCACATCTAATTGTCCATGTATTGCTTCAATGAATGACTTTTGTTAACTGTAATTCCTGGTTTGGGATCAACCACACCATATCTACCAAGGGGAAGAAACCAGGGAGAGGAAGATTGTGGAGACAGCATTGGTTGGGTTGGCATCAAATGGAATCACAGAAAATTGAGAGTGAAAAGATGAATATTTGTTGAGCTTTTTTTGTGGCAGTTAAAAAAACCAATGCGATTCTGGGCTGGAATTATAGAGCGTAGTCAAGGAAAGTGATAGCACCTCTCTATTCTGCTTTGGTCACACTCCCACCTGGAATCCTACATCCAATTCTGGACATCACAGGATATGGACAAGCTGGAAGGTGTCCAGAGGAGGATGACCAAGATGGTAGAAGGTCTGGAAGCCATGAAGCCCTGTGAGGAGCAGCTTAGGGAGCTGGGGATGCTAACCCGGAGAAGAGAAGGTGAAGACGTGAAATGATAGCCATGTTTAAATATTTGAAAGGGTTGTCACATGGAGGATGGAACAAGCTTGTTTTCTGTTGCTCTGGAGATGAGGACATGGAGCAATGGATTCAAACTATAGGAAAAGAGATTCCACCTAAACCTTAGGAAGAACATCCTGATGGTAAGAGCAGTTCAACAGTGGAATATGCTAAAAGTGTGGTGGAGTCTCCTTTTTTGGAGGTTTTTAAACAGAGGCTGGATGACCATCTGTCAGGAATGTTTTGGTGGCATCTTCTTCCATGGCAGAACGGGGTTGGACTGGATGGCCCTTGGGGTCATTTCCAACTATAGGATTCAATGATTCTAAGATTTTTCCAAGAAATATTTCTGACATTACAAACATGTCAAAAACATTCTAAGCAACTCAAATTTGAACAAGCCAGATATATACATATTTTTTTCTTGAAAGGAACCATATACCTTGAATAAAATGTGCAGCAGTTGGGAAATTCAACACTTTTACAACAGGAATTTGGTAGAAATATTACGGGAAAGATACACGGCATTATCCTCGTGCCTGACCTTTGATGTTTATGGGAAGAGATAAAGATTATTGTTTGCCTGTTGCTAGAATATTAGGTCGGTAGCCTACCTGGATCAGACTCTGAATTCTTCTTCTTTTAAACTTGTCTTCGGGATATACTGAAATTTGACGTTTATGGCTCCAGTCAAGTCGTTTCACCGTTCCCCTGGAAGGACACCAATCAAAAATACTTCCTGCAGGGATTATGGAAGAAGAACTACCTTTGGAGAGAGCTAGAGAAAGTGGGAGAGAGAACATGAAATAAAGGCCTCCCAGTCTGACGGTTCTGTGAGCCTGTCATAGATTGCGGCTCATTTAATCACCCAAAAAAATAGATGCCTTTGTGATTTGTAGGGTAAGCCGGGCTTCATAGAGAACATTCTCCATACCTCGCTCTCTGGTCTGTTGGGGCTTAGTAGCTTTAGGAAATCTATGAATATTCATCCCTCTTTTCCCTGGGTGCAAAGTAAAATAACCAGTAATTAGTATAATATTTAATACTCCTGTTCAAAATAAATAAATCTTTTGTGTTTCCCAAAAAAAAAAAAAAAAAGGGAAATCTAATTATTCTAATGTAATGATGTCTGCGTGTTGTAACCGAAATTGAATGGGCTGTTTTGGAAATGCTTTTAAGCCTTCATTTACATGTTTCTCCGTTCAGTTAATTGTTCCCGTTGTATGCATAAAACGGAACTCTCAATTGCACTTGCATATATTATTCATTCCGCCACCTAGCTTCCAAGTTTAACTGAATCTAATATTTTAATTTTGCATTATAATCGGGGGGAAGTTGGGACTTCGAGGAGTTGCGTTCAGATTTCAAAGTTATATTTCCCTAGATTTTGGGTTCTTAGGTTTTCTAACTGGTTTCAAAGCAGGGTTTTGATACTGTGGTATAACTTAGCCACATTTCCGGCATAACATGGCCATTGTTCCAAATATATTCTGCATTCATTTTTAGGGCATCTGAGATGGATCATTTCCTATCTGAGCTTATTGAATTCGATGTCTTCCTTACAATTTATAACTATTATTAAAAGGTGTGTGCCTTCAAGTCATTTCCAACTTATCATGACCCTAAAGTGAATCTATCTCAAGGTTTTCTTGGCAATTTTTTTTCAGAAGGGGTTTGCCTTTGGCTTCCTCTGAGGCTGAGAGAGTCTGGCTTGACCAAGATAACCGGCTGCTAAGTTTCTGCAAACCTTGTCCATGGTTGCTACTATATAGTCTGCTTAAGGACTGGGAAATGTGGCTGGTTATCTAAACGGGACAAGAATCCCTTTTCTTGTCATTTGAATCCATGGGTTTGTGTTCGAGGCTCTGGAAGAGCAGAAACCAAACTCACTCCATCTTCTACCTAACATCCCCTCAAATATTTAAAGAGGACTGTCCCAGTCTTCTCTGCTCCAGGCTGACTACACCCAGCTCTCTAAGGCCATTTCCGCACTAGACTGTTATGGTGCTATTATTCCACTTTCAACATCCTATGGAATCCTGGGGTTTTCACTTTAGGGTGCTATTATTCCACTTTCCACATCCTATGGAGCCCTGGGATTTGCAAACCCCAGGATTCCATAGGATGTGGAAAGTGGAATAATAGTGCTGTAACAGGCTAGTGCAGAAATGGCCTAAGTTGTTCCCCATCAGACGTGGTCTCCAGGCCTTGGATCTTCTCCATTGCCCTTTTGCAAACACGTCCCACTTTGTGAACATCCTTCCTGGACAGCAGTGCCCAGAACGAGACTCCAGCCCTTTGTACCGCTCCTGCCGAGGGTTTGTTGTTGCTTTTCCAATCAGGGAATCTCCTCCTGAGTAAGGACAAAAGCTTTAATAATTCATACCATTCTCTGGGGCTGGAACTTGTTGTGTTTGTTTTGGGAATCTTTATTATGCACGCTTACAATGACACATTAATAACGATCAGCAGTAATGACATCGTTCCTATTAAGTGACTGTGTGTTAAAAGGACAACCCAAAAGCAAGGGAATGGATGGCTCGGACCTGAATCTGGTCCTACTTAGAGGAGACAGGTTGAGCCAATTATTGGACAGTGAGTCAAAGGAAATCCTGCTGATTCCATAAAACTGCTCTGGTTGGAAATGATGAAGAGGAGTCAGCACAGCCTCAGCACAGCCATGTTGTTAGAAATTCTGCCTTTCACGAATAGAAGGATAGACCAGCTACCTTTGGTCATTTGGTCGGTTATTTCCAGCTGGATTGGTGCAAAGCCGTGACTAAAAGGGTAAAAGGAAACCATGAAGCCCTATGAAGAGCTGTTTAAGGAGCTGGGTATGTTTAGTCTGGAAAAGAGAAAGTTAAGAGAGGACATGCTAGCCAGGTTTAAATATTTGAACAGATGGAAGATGGAACAAGCTTGTTTTTTGCTGTTCCAAAGACTAGGACATGGAGCAATGGCTTCCAACTGCCTAACTTTATGATTCTACAGTCTCAATGTTTGTTTCAAATAGAATAGACACACTAAATCAATTGGATTTATCTAAATGTTGACTCACCAATCAACAATTGATCCAATGGTCCTACTCTAGATGAGACTAACCAACAGGATTTCTGTTCCTTTGACTTTAATAACATTGCATTGTACTCACATCTAATTGTCCGTGCACTGCATCAACAAATGGCTTTTGTTACCTGTCATTGCTGATTGTTTGGGATCAACCACACCATCTCTACTAAGGGAAAGTAACCAAAGAGAGAAAGACTGTGGAGACAGCATCGGTTGGGTTGGTATCAAGTGGAATCACCGAAAATTGAGGCTGAGAAGATGAATATATGTTGAGCTTGTTTGCAGGAGGCCAGGATATGGAGCAATAGCTTCAAACTTCAAGAAGAGAGATGCCACCTAAACATCTGGAAGATCTTCTTGAGGGTAAGAGCAGTTGGACAGTGGAATCCACTGCTGCCTCCGTGGAGTGTGGTGGGGTCTCCTCCATCTTTGGAGGTTTTTAAGCAGAGGCTGGAGGCCATCCATCAAAGGGAGGGCTTGGATGGTGTCTTCCTGGGGTTGGACTGGACAGCCCTTGGGTTCTCCTCCAACTCTGTGATTTTATCATTATATTTGATCAGCTCATGGTTGTGGAAGGCTCAATTTACCCACTGAGAAAAGAGTTTCCCCTCTCTGTCTCCTTACAATTAGCTTTTCCGGCCTTGATTTCTCCTAATCGGATTTTTGGATGCTGATGAGTGAGAACAATTGTTTCTCTCCATCAAATCTCCTAATACACATCAACAGATATGTAATTATTCATCCCCAAGTGCAAGGAAGAAACAGTTGAAGATTTACAGCCCTACTAAGTATGTTTTCTGGTTGTTGTTTTGTCTTCGGGGCCTGTGTCTTTCCTGAGCACTCCACGCCATCCACACAAGTCAGATCCTTCCCTGAAAAATAATGGAAGCACTTGATACTTCATGGAATGAAATGCTTCTGGGGTTCCGTTTGCTTTTCTGGCTTGATCTTCCTTTATCCCCACGCTTCTCCTCCCGCGTTACCCCCCAAGGTGGAGCCGCAGCAAGGTAGTCGCAGCGATTCATCTGAGGAGAGATGCCAGATCAATGTCTGTAGCAGGCAGGCGGTGGTATAAAATGTGTCAAAATTTGCACATCAATGGCACTGGGCGACTTCAGAAACCCAACTTCTCGGGTGAAATTGGGGGAGGAAATCCAACTGGAAAAATAAAAATAAAAATAAAATAATAATAATCACAAGGCCATTTAGAGCCATCATGATAACCATGAAATAGCTGGAGGCAACAGGCATCAACTGGCTGTTTGGTTCCCCAACTCTCCAAAAAATTCTTGCCGGGGTTTTAGAACTGGAGCTGCAGTTGCAAAAGGGGAGCCAGGATTTGCAAAGAAGAAAGTCTAAAGTATGCCACCAAGTGGAAAGCGGAGTCTCTCTCCTTCCAGCTCTCTATCTCTCTCTTTCTTTTGCTTTCTCTCTTCCATTTTCTTTCTCTCTCTTTTATTTCCTCCCCTTTCATTTTCTCACATCCTTTCTCCCTGTCTCTCTCTATCTCTTTCACTTTTTCTTTACTATTTTCTCTCTTTTCTCTTTCATTTCTTTCTTTTTCTCTCTTTCACTTTCTCTTTATTATTTTCTTCATCTCTTTCTCTTTCTCTTTACTACTCTTTTTTTCTCTTTCATTTCTTTCTCCCTCATTTTCTCTCCTTTCTTTTTCATTTCTCTCTCACTCTCCTTCTCCCTTTCTCTTTCTCTCTTTCAGTTCCTCTTTATTACTTCCTCTCTTTCTCTTCCATTTCTTTCTCTTTCTGTTTTCTGGTTTATTCTCTTCTCTTTCTCTCTTCCACTTTGTCTCTCTCTCTCTCTTTCTCTCATTCGTGCTTTCCTTTTCTGTCCTTTTCCCTCTCTTTTCTCTTTTTCCTTTCTTCTTTCTCTCCCCGTTTTCTCTTTTCTTTCTCTCCCTCACTGGCGTCCTGGAGTTTTCATTTCACTGGGGTGGGAAATCCACTCAGGAGTTCAGTCTGAACTGTAAAGTGGGTTATCCTAGCCCCAAAACATATTCGGCACCTTGGACAGCTCCTTTAAAACCCAGGCTAAGACCCCAACTGGATCCATTGCCCTGCTGACTTGGGAGCCACCTGCCGGCCACTGCACGCTCCCTCCCTTTGTCTGAGGAAGCTGGCATCTCCCACATCTGTCGGGCAGCAGAATTGCTCTGAAGTTCTCCATGATGTGGAGGCCTGTCTCCAAAATATGGTCCTCTCCTTAGACAGCTTTTCTAATGCTATCAGGCTACAACTTAGAGCAGATCCACTGCCCTCATTGATAAGGAAGCCACTGAGACCACCCTCTTTTCTACAAAGCCTGGTTTGCCAGATTGCTGCGTCCCTGCATGTGCTTAAAGTGTGTGTGTGTGCCGTCAGGTCGCCTGTTGACTTATGATGGCCCCATGAGTCTCCTAGGGCAGTGGTTCTCAACCTGTGGGTCCCCAGATGTTCGTGGACTTCAGCTCCCAGAAGCCCCAGCCACTATGGTCAATGCTCAGGGCTTCTGGGAGCTGAAGTTCACGAACATCTGGGGACCCACAGGTTGAGAACCACTGTCCTAGGGTTTTCTTAGGCAAGGAAGACTCAGAGATGGTTTGACCAGCTCCTTCCTCTGAAATTTAGCTTCCTACAGCACTCTCATCCAAGGAGTAACCAGGGCTGGCCCTGCTTAGCTTCCCAAACTAGATGGGATCTGATGTTTTTGGGGTATGTGTTTGTGCGTGCCTTCAAAGTCACCTGTCAACTTATAGCAACCCCCTGAATTACAGAGGGTTTTCTTAGGCCAGGAATCCTCAGAAGTGGTTTTGCCAGTTCCTTCCTCTGAAAGAGAGCCTCCAGCACCAGGTATTTGTTGGTGGTCTCTCATCCAGGTACTGACCAGAGATGACCCTGCTTAGCTTCCAAGAAAGAGAGGGAAAGAAAGAAAGAGAGAGAGAGAGGAAGAAAGAAAGAGAAGGAAAGAGAAGGAAAGAACTTGAGGATTTTGGCATGTAAAGTGGGACAATTAAAATGTTTCATGGGTGCATAAGAGAGTGAAGTGGGTGGGAAGTTCTGATTCTGAATGAGAACTTTTAAATGCAGCAGAATCTCCTCTCTCTCTCTCTCTCTCTCTCTTCTCCCCCCCCCATTTCTTCTTATCTCTGTCCTACTTCATTCCTTCTCCAAGAACATTTCCGTACGACACTCTTATAGCGCGATGATTGCACTTTCAACCGGCCGGCCCCTCCCGGAACTGCAAACCCCAGGATTCCATAGGAGGTTGAAAGTGCAATCATCGCGCTATAAGAGTGTCGTACGGAAGTGGCCCAAGACAGGAGATGCAATCCCACCCATGCCCTCCTCTTTAAACAAACAAACATGCCCCGTTCACCCTCACCGGGACAGACTAGTCCTAGCCTTTCGCTTGTACGTTGGAATGCCTTTCTCCCCTCCTCTTCCTCCAGTGAGGGGGGGGCTCTATCCCTTCTTGCTGTACAATAACCCAGGTGCACCAAACTTTGTCCTCCGCTGGCTTTGCTCTGGAAGGGGGAGGCCTCGTAAATCACTCCAAGCGGCTCCCCTTCCCTCCCTCTTGCTCTTGTCCCTTCCCTCTTCTCTCCCCCTCCCTCCTTCCCTAAATCCTTTTCTCTTTCCCTTTGAAGATCATGTTAGCCTGTGATTTGTGGCGCTCTTGAAGTGCAACCTCTCTCTCTGCTGGGGAAGCTAACAGGCCCAGGGTGGAGGGAGCAATGATGCATTGGCTTGTTAATCAGCCCGGTATTATAGCTGTTGGTGGTACTAAGACCCCAGCTGTTTCTAAGGGGGTGTCTGTGTGTGTGTGTGTGTGTGTGTGTGTGTGTGTGTGAAAGAGACCGTCTTTCTCCTTAACCATAGGAGGGGAAAATGACTTAACTTCCGTCCCTTCTTTGGTGAGAAAAAGTGCTAAGGAGCTTCTTTAGAAAGACAAGGTTGCATCCAGACTGACAGGACCAAAACGTCTCAGATCTTGTCCCTGTTCTTTTCAATTTTTTATTTTGGACATCTAGATGCCTTTTGTTAATCCCATATTTTCTGTCAAATCCTACCTACATAGAATCATAGATTTGGAAAAGACCACAAAGGCCATCAAGTCCAACCCCCTTCTGCCATGCAGGGACACACGCTCAAAGCACCCCCAGCAAATGGCCCTCCAGCCTCTGTTTAAAAACCTCCAAAGAAAGTGACTCCACCACACTCCCAGGCAGCATCTTCCACTATCAAACATCTCTTACCATCAGGAAGTTCTTCCTGATGTTTAGGTGAGATCTCTTTTCCTGTTCTGTAGTTTGACTCCATCGCTCCATGTCCTAGTCTTTGGAGCAGCAGAAACAAGCTTGCTCCATCTTCAACGTGACATCCCTTCAAGCGAGCTGAGGATGAAGGTGGAGAGTTGGGGGAGGGGTAGAAACTGGGACATTTTAAAAGCAGCTGGAAAAGTGGGACGGTGCAGGATTAATGAGGATTTCCTCGTTCAAACAGGACAATTGGAGGGTATTTTGTAACCATTTTTAATAGTTTCTTTTTTTAAAAAAAATTAAAAGTCTCCAGGAAGTTTCCTTTCTGTTTGTTTGATTTTTATTTTGATCATCAGGCCACAATAACCAGCCTGGCTTTTTGTTTTGTTATGTTTTGGTTTTGCTGCTAATGAATACTTCAGATTCCGAACACGGTAATTAAGAAGCGAAAATGAATAAAACATGTGGGCTGAGATCAAACGCTGTTTCAGAGCAGTGTGTAAATATCTGCCGGCAGAGTGACGTTATGCAGCCCCAACGCGGGATACCCATAAAGCTCAACGTACAGGGCTTAGTGGTCAAAGCAGGGGATGGACAATTTGTTATTCCACTGCAATGCACCATTTGCAGGGGCAACGCATAGAAGCAATGCTCTTTCACGCAATACCTGGCGCATTTTCATTCCAAAGGTCCCACACATGCAGCTCTGCTTATTCCATCACCAGCTGAACACAACCAACATGTCTTATTCAAAAAATCACTCTGTATGCACAGTGATACTGATGCTTAAGTACATCACTAATATGATCATCACCCAATAATTTATCTACTGTATAAAAGTCAAAGTTCGTCTGTTTGTGAGTTTGTCTGTTTGTCTGTGTCAGGCAGGCGAAGACCTCTTATGATTGGTTGGCTGCGAAGACTCTATGGAATTCTGGGGCTGGCAGTTCAGGGAGGGGCCATTAGAATTCTCAGCCAGAGAGCTCAGGCCTGTTTACTATGCAGACGAGACCTAGCAGCAAGAAGGAGGGCAGTGTATTTCCCTCAGGAATCCAAATTCTGTATTTTAATAACTCTGAATACAGATTGGATTGGGGAATATGGGGAAAAGTTACAGATACTGGACAAGACAGTTTGGGGAATTAGGGACACAGGATCTCAAATCTTTTTAACAAGTGTTACCTATGAGAAAGTAAAATCCTGGGCAAAGCTGGGTATATATGCTAATATGAAACACTTCTGGACCCAAACATTTGGGATAAGAGATACTTGACCTGTCTTGACTCACCATTCGAAAACTGAGTTGATTCCATGGATCTCCTCCAGCGGAAATAAACCAACAGGTTCTACCTAAACGCAAGTGAGGATCTCAGCCCCCAAATCCGAGCACACTGGGCCTGCCTACATTCATGCATTAACAACCTCCCTCTCTCTGCCCAAACACCCTTGAGAATGGAGACTCGAGGACAGGGCTCGCTCGGTGGGACGGAAGCCTAATAAAATTCAATTATATTTATATCATCCGCTCCGATCCCGGGGAGATGACAAACAATAAATTATCCAATCCTCTGGTTTTTATGTAGCTTCGCCACTTTCAGGCTCCCGTGCTTACTCACTCATTCGTTTTAGGGGCGTTCATACGCCCAGCGCTTCCTTTTGCTACTGTAAGAGAAGGATTTGTCAAAGGAACGGGTTCTGTTGGACTGTCCAGAAACAGGTCTGGGGGGAGCATTTTTCTGCCTGAGAAGATCCCTCAGGGGCCACACAGACTGCGAAAAATACCAAACGTCAAAATCAATCGAACAAACAGAAACAGAAATCTGCATTCATCAACATTTTTTATAATAACTACAAGGGAAGAGTAACTGACGAAAGTGACTGAGCTGACAGAAATTATTGGCTTTGATCAGAGAAAAATCTTCGGGAGACTTTTCTGAAAGACTGGAAAACCCTTATAGACTTTCTCCAGAAAAAAGAAAATGATTTGGTAACTGTTGGTTTTGACATTTAGCAAGATATTGTCGAGGTTTGCACATCGGGCTATGACTTTGGAGGCCAGGGTTCAATTCCCCTCTTGGCCATGGAAACCCATGGGTGACACTGGGCGTGTCACATACTCTCAACCCCAGAAAATCCCATGATAGCTTCGCCTTAGGGTTGCCATAAGTCGGAAGTCAACCAGTTTTGGTGCTGAGTACTTTGGCTCCTTAACCACTGTGGTCTAGTTGTCTGAGCACTGGATTACAACCCAAGAGACTAGGACCATTTCTGCACTACACTGTTGTAGTGCGATTATTCCACTTTCAACATCCTATGGAATCCTGGGATTTGCAGTTTAGGGAGGGGCCTTTGAGGATGGCCTTTGAGGTCCCTCCCTAAACTGCAAGCCTCAGGATTCCATAGGACGTTGAGAGTGGAATAATCACACTATAACAGTCTAGTGTGGAAATGGGTTCACTCCCCCACTCAGCACGGAAACCCACTAGGTGACCTTGGGTGCATCAAACATTCTCAGCCCCCAAAAAACCCATGATAGAGTATCCTTAGGGTCACCATAAGTCAGAAACGATTGAAGGCACCCAATAACAGCACAACAGACTTTGGCGATGCAAGGGTTGTGGTCCGAATTAAGCCTAAGGATCAGAAAGAAGAATCTCAGTTCTTCCTACAGCATTCCAAAGATGGCACAGCTGAGTTTGAAGCCTGGCTCTTTCAGGCAAAGGACAAAGGGCTCCCAAAGATGATGCTCTATAAAGGACAAAACGCAGGTGGAGGTTTCAGACAGATCCATCCCCCCTCCATTTGCCCCCAGGGAAGCAAAGAGGCCAAAACAGCTGGGGAAGAGCAACCAGCCACAGTAAAATGACCCCCCATAAAGTCTTTTTTTCTTGGCTTCACAAACAGCTGGCTGTTGGCTGGGCTGTAAAAGGGGACACAGTTGGGGAGGAAATTGCTGGGCTGGTTTTGGGAAGAGGGGGTAGAGAGCGCCAGGAGTGGGGAATGCAGAGGAAGGCCATATATCTCTTCCACTGGCCAAGGCATGGCTCTGACAATCCCTTAAAGAACAGGCAAAAAGGGAGCACACAGTCTAAGTGGGGGAGAGCCACACTGAAGGAAACTGCTTACGCATATGCATTTATTTTTTCCATTTATTTTTATGTATACTGCCTTTCTCCCAGAGTGGGACCCAAGGCGGCTTTCAGAAACAATTAATAAAACTTTCCCAATAAAACTTTACAAACAGTTAAAATCACCAGATGAAGCAGTACGAAATCATTCTACAAACATTCGAAAGTTTAAAAAGATAAAAGCATTCTAGTTAGAAGCTCTCCTGCTTCTGCATTAAAAGCCTGTTTGAACAGAAATATCTTTGCCTGGCTACAAAAGGAAAGTGAGGAGGGGACCAACCAGGTTTCCAGTGGAAGGGAGTTCCACAGTTTGGGAGCAGCAACGGAGAAAGCCCGGTCTCTCGTGTCCTCACCAAGCAAGACTGGGATGGGAACCGGAATAAGATAAAGCCTTCCCCTACAGATCTTAAGACTCTCGCAGGTTCATATGAGGAGATATGGTCTTTGAGATTTAAGCCATATAGGGATTTATAGGTCATGACAAGTACTTTGAGTTGCGCATCAAGATGAACTGGTAGCCGGTGAAGCTGCTTTAACAAGGGAGTTACATGTTCCCAATAACTGGCCCTAGTGATTTCAAGCTAAGTTAAACATGCAGAAAAGATTCTGAGCCATCTCCTAAAATATCTTGACATCCTCTGAGGAGGGGACAATAGCTAGAACACCAGAATAAGATGCAAAGAAGAAGTGTGTCATACGCAGGCTGCAATCCAACATCCTCTCAGTGTAGTGTGGAAAGGCCCTTTGACTCCTCTCTGTTGTCGTTGGGTGCTTTCAAATCATTTCTGATTCACAGCAACCCTTAGATGAACCTATCACAGGGTTTTCTGGGGCTGAGAGTATGTGGTATGCCCAAGATCACCCAGTGGGTTTCCATGACCGAGCAGGGAATCAGACCCTCGTCTCCAAGGTCATAGTTCGATTCTCAAACCACTACGCTGCGTTGCCGCTCTTCTCTAGATCCCTTCTATTGGTTGTTAGCAATCCTTGTTGCTTTTTCAGTTCACCCTGCGAACAGACTCTATTCCTGAATCTTAAAGGGTTAAAAAAAAATCCCTTCCGCTCTTCATTTTCACCACCCAACAGCTGGGAATGGCAAGAGAGGAGCTTCTCCATTGCATCACCTTTTGGGACATAATTGCTCTTTTGGCCAAAGGAGGGAAATGCCCAGGATGACACAGAGAGGGACAAAACCTGTCACAAATTACAGGCTGCTGGGCTTGTTATACAGCCTTGTTGATTTACCCTCTTGAGTGAGGACAATATTCATTAAAGCTATTTACACTTTCCAAGATAAAGCCAAGAACGCAATTCGTGCAATCATCACCTTGCAGCTACTGTGTGCATATCTTGGCAGCCGGACAAGCCGTGTTTTCTTTCGCTCTACAATGTTGACAGCCACAGTTTCCCCCAGATAAGACTGGGGTCCTACAAGTAGGATCGCAGCCATCGGTGGAGCTCCTGTATTGGAATACTGGAATACTGTGTATCACAGTAATAAACAGAAATTGGAGATATGATGGCACGGATAATCCTTACTTTAGTACTCGATAATATATCTTTACATTTCAGGATCTTGTCTAGGTCCTTCATAGCTGTGTTTCCAAAGCCTAGCCTCCTTCTGATTTCTTGACTGCAATCTCCATTCTGATTCAATGCCTGAGTCAAGGTATGGAAAATCTTGAACTATTTCAATGTCTTCATCACCTAGTTTAAGGTTATGTACATCAGTTGTGGTCAATATTTTTGTTTCCTTAATGATCAGCTGTGAACCTGCCTTCCCACTTTTTGCCTTAACTTTCTTCAGTAACTGTTCCAAGTCTTTGCTGTTTTCTGCTAGTGTTATGGTGTCATCTACATATCTTAAACTGTTGATTTCCTTCCTCCAGTTTTCATCCCTCTTTCCTCTGAGTCTAATCCTGCATTATATAGGATACATTAAGCACACAAGTTAAACAGATGGGGTGATAAAATGCAGCCTCGCTGGCCCCTCTTGCCAATTGGAGACCATTCTGTTTCTCCGTATTCTGTTCTCTTGTTCTGCGTACAAGTTACACATCAACTTGCAAGTTACACATCAAAGCAATCAAATGTTGTGGCATTTTTATTATTTTTTATTATTATTATTATTATTTATTTATTTATTTATTTTTATTTATTATTATTTTATTACCTTAAGAGCAATCCATGGGGAGAACTACAAGTACCAAAATCCCCCAGCGAGGATGGGGAATGCCCTCTGTCTTCCTCCACATTTGGTCCTAGAGGGAACACCTTCACCGTGTCTTGTGGAAATATTTTGCCTTCTTATGTTCCCTTACTCAACTCTTGTAGTTCTTTCTGCTACTGCATGGCTGCATCCTAGTGGTGACATGTGAATTTTTGCAGTTTTTTTTTTTAAAGAGCTCCCTGCCACACCAGCTGCCTGATTATTAAAGGGCGCCTTATCTGCCGATCTGTCTTTCGGCAGCCCACAGCCTTTTTGCCACCTCTACTGATAATGGCTGCTTTGAAGTTGAGCCGAAGTGTGAATTTACAGTGTGCTTAAGAGATGAGACTCTAGAAAGAGGCCATAAATTAGTTTGCTCGACAGTAGCTTCTGAGGAGGGGAGACCTTGTCGTGGTTGGATATCCTTCAGCCCGGGCTGATCCCTGCACCGTTCTCTGGCACAGCAAATTGTTCAAAAAAGTTACACAGGTTGCACAAGACAACATGAGCGGCGGGGTGTAATGTAAATTAAAAACAGCAAGGCCATGGGTAACGATAGATAGATAGATAGATAGATAGATAGATAGATAGATAGATAGATAGATATTTTAAAAATTAACATTTTCCAAAGACTCTTAAGGCCCCTCCCTAAACTGCAAACCCCAGGATTCCCTAGGATGTTGAAAGTGGAATAATAACACTATAACAGTGTAGTGTGGAAATGGCATAACAGGACAACATCAATTCTTGCACTTCTCCTACTGACTAAGATCATTTTTCGCTGTCTGTAGCTTCTTCTGATTGCTCCAGCCCTTGACTAGGACAACATGTTGAGAGCGCTGAATGTCTGAGGGTTGTTTTAGCAAGATATTCCATATACTGTCACAAGAGAGGAGAAGGGCTGATCTGAAGAGAGCTCAGAGGCACAGGCGGAGGGAGACGGGAAAGTTAAAGTTTGTATCAAAACACTCTCTCCCACCTTGATGTGAGACTGGTCTTCCCTGTTTGACAGATAATTATCAGATCAGAAGTCAGGCATCCGAGAAAGCAAAAGGATCATGTATCCTGTGGACAGAACGCTTCCCTGGAAGAAGTCAGAAGAGTTGCAATGCTCTTAAAAAAAAATCACGGAAAAGACATAGATTTCCTTTCAGGCAGAAGCTAGCAAACTGGGTTAAAGGTATTAGCAGGATATTTTAAAATGGGCCATCTGCAAAATGACAATGGTACCCACACCCTCATTTTGAATGAATGAAACAAGACAAGCTGGGTTTTAAGGAAAAGGTGTCCTATGGATGTCCTGTGCTAAATTGAGAAATCATTTGATGTATCCTGGGGTGGAAATATGCTTTTGCTTATTGGGAATGGGTTGTAATGTTGCAGCTCTTTTACTGAGAGGTCAGTTTCAGAAGTAGCTAGTGTGTCATGGCTCTATAACACAAGGAAGAGCACAGACTGGGGTGCGTGGAGGATGCTGTTTAAAAGCTAAGGCCCTTTCTGCACCTTACCGTTTTCCATTGTCATCCTGTCGTGATGTCGGCCGTGCCATTGAAAGCTCCCCTCTGGACCCGGCTGGCTGCCTGCGGAAGGGTAGCACAAGAGACATATACCCTCCTTTTGCAGTGCAGCCAGCCACTTCCGGTTCTGCACTGGGAAAGGAAGCACCTAAATCACGCTTCCACCCTTTCTGCATGGCTCTGGCGACAGAAGCATCACATGGATTGGGGGCCCTTGCCAGACTTTTTTCCAGTAATGGAATATCCTGCGATTGCAACAGCTGGGGATGCAAGGGTGGCAGGACTGCAATGATGTCGTGCACAAGCATGACTCGTGGACCAGCAGCAATGTCTCCCCATCCCAGGACAGTGCCAATGTGCAGAAATGGCCTAAGTCTAAGCTGAGCCTCACTTGTTGGTGGAAATGGGATGGAAATGTCACCTTGCTTGCACCCCGGTTGGAAGCTGAGCAGTCTTCCTTTCTCGATCCATCTGCTGGCTCTTAAGATGGACTTGGGAGGTCAGGCCAAAAGGTCTTTCTTAGGCCATTTCTGCACTAGACTGTTATAGCGCTATTATCCCACTTGCAACATCCTGTGGAACCTGGGGTTTGCAGTTTCGGGAGGGGCCAGCTGGCCCCTCCCGAAACTGCAAACCCCAGGATTCCACAGGATGTTGCAAGTGGGATAATAGCGCTATAACAGTCTAGTGCAGAAATGGCCTCTGTCATTCACATGTAACCAAGCAGCCAATATTGGTTTGATTCTTATACCTACACCGATATTATATACCTATATTCCTATATCATTATAGCAACTTCCTTGAAGATTTTACAGCTGCTTTTGGCTTGGGTAAACTCCACCAACCTGTTCACAGAGATTGTCAGCAAAGAAACTTGGAGCTTTCCAGCTTGATGCTATTCCGCCCCCAGTTTACTGCACAGTAATGAGAAGGCTACAAAGGCTGGGAGAATGATTTTACTGCTCTCTTTTTGATCTCTCGCTTATTGCTCCAGGTCTTGAGTCGGTAAAGCTGAGGTCAGCTCCCGTGTTATTGGTGTCTGTCCATATTTTCCTTTTTTTTTTTTCCAAGCGAAGGCACCTTGAACGTATCTCTTTTTTTGTTTTCCTCCCGTGATGAATGTGAGCACTAATGAAAGAATGGCAGCAGATGCCAAACATTCAGCTGGGGAGACACAACGCCAGGTTTAAGTCTTTGAACTCTCTGTGCCTTTGAAGACTTCATTAGGTCCAACAGGTTGACACGTGGGGTGATGCGGCATAAAAATGGGGAAATTAAATCCTAAAACACCTGAATGCCAGAGAAAGTATTCATAAAGTTAAAGGGAAGGTAGGGGGAGAGAAACATCGCCAAGGGCCAGAATGATGGATTTGCAGATATTTATGGCTGAAATGAATATCTTAGATTTTTGTGGGTCTTTGAGGGCTTGTTTTTCCCCCCAACAAGGTCCATGTCAACAGAAGCTGAAGGATCTTCTTCCTTGTACTCGGTTTGACAACAGAACATTTTTTCTCAGTCTTGCTGGGAAAGTACTGGGGCAAAGATGGACATCATTATAGAGAGGACAGCTGGGATCTCATTGTTCCCACTGCATTGCATGTATCAGTTCGTCCGAAAAAGATACCCAAACTTCCATGGACATTTTGGAGATTCTTGAACTCTTCAGATGGTAAGAAAGACATGGTGTGGTAATTTTTGTTTTGTTTTGGGAGTCCAGAGTTCAAATCTCTGCTCAGCTGTAGAAACCCACTGGGCAACCTTAGGCAAGTCACGCTCTCTCATCTTCAGAAGGTTGCAACAGCAAGTCCTCTTTTTGAACAGATTTTACAAGTAACCCTCGGAGAGGGTCACCAGTAGTCAGAATTAGCTTGAAGACTCCTAACAATGAGCCAGTGTGGTATAGTTGAGCATTGAATAAGGTGTCTGCAAGGCTAGGGTTCAAGTCACACTCTCAGAGGGAGCCAATTGCAAACCTTCTCTGGATAAAACTTACCAAGAAAACCTTAGGGCAGAGTCATCATATTGGAGCCAGTACTGTGGAGTAGATTGACGGTTGAATTCATTCTCTGGGTTTTCAGGATCTGAATCTTTGTTCTTTCATGGAAACCTACTGGGTGACCTTGGAGCATCACACTTTCTCAGCCTAAGAAAAGTCTTTTAAAAAAAACTTTCAGCAAACAACAACAAGGTCCACTCATCACAGAATCATAAAGTCCTAGAGTTGGAAGAGACCCCAACGACCCTCCAGTCCAACCTCCTTCTGCCATGCAGGAAGATACAATCAAAGCACTCCTCGCTGGTGGCCATCCAGCCTCCATTTAAAACCTCCAAAGAAAGAGAGACTCCATCACACTCCTAGGCAGCAGTGTATTTCACTGTTGAACTGCTTTTCCAGTTGGGAAATTCTTCCTAATGTTGCGGTGGAATCTCTTTTCCTCTAGTCTGAATTCATTGCTCCATATCATAGTTTCTGGAGCAGCTGAAAACAGGCTTGCTCCATCCTCCATATAACATCCCTTCAAATAATTACTGGAGAGGATATCAACCATGGTTTAAGCATCCCAAGAAACGGCAGAGAAAAAATTACTGAGGGAATGTGAAGACAGCTAATAGAAGAGTTCTAGGCTTGAAGGATTTTCTGAGTCTCAGGCCATTTTCTCATGAGACTGTTATAGTGCTATTATTCCACTTTCAATATCCTTTGGAATCCTCGGGTTTGCAGTTTAAACTGCAAACCCCAGGATTCCATAGGATGTTGAAAATGGAATAATAGCGCTGTAACAGTCTCATGCGGAAATGGCCTCACTCTCTGCAGTGCTAGAAATTTAGGGTCTGTGGGAAAATTTCATCGGTGGGGACAGAATTCTTGCAACGCCTTCCTTTTGCTCCCCCGCACCCTTGCTGTTAACTTACCGTCCTTCCAACCAGGCCTGAAGAATCGGGGAACTGTAGGTGCTTGTGATCCCAACCTTTGTCTTTGCCCAGCCCTTAGCAGGGTGAGAGCAATGCTTTCCAAATGGCAGCTCAAGTACTCAGCGTGCAGAAGGATTTATATCCTGGAAATCAAACCACTTATCTCGTGTCAGATCATAAGAGCATGGAAGCATATTTTAACCCAGGCAGTTTGATGCCACTAAGCTGTTCCTTATTTTGTGCGGCCTTTCCCCTTTGCTTCGGTGCTCGCTTCTGGTTTTACCCAAGTTGCAGCCCCCTTTCTGCCTTGCATTTATTTTTTTCGCCTAACAATTCCATCTTGAGGTGACCTTTGCAGAACTAGATAATATTTTATTTACCTTCTTTTGTGCGTTTACTGTTAAATGTTAATGAAGGTAAGGGATCCAGAGGCAGGCAAATAAAACATTTTAATTGACTTAAGCGCAACCATAACAGCAAATTGGCTACTTTGGAGAGAAGAGGTAGAAATAAAGCTCGAAATATGCTGAAGCTTGCTCTGTTCTGATCCTTTGAATATGGAAAGTGGAAGGTTTGGAGCTCTCCCAAGGTCTACTCCCAAACTGAGGCTCGTTCTTTTAGGATACAGAAGCAACAGACACTCCGGTGGGGTGAAAAGGAATAACCGATTTATTAGCTAGCAGGGAAAGTTACAGATGTAAAATGAAGTCAACTTTCCACCTAATAGGAAGCAACTGAGAACCATAATCAGCTGTTGGAAGCAACAATGGAGTTATTTGGAGCAACACAGTGCATTTGTGGCTTCTCCTGGTCTGTGCTGTGCTCCCCTTGTCCAATCTGTGGGGGTCTTTGTAGACAAAAGACCCTCCTAAAATACATATATTTCTTTGTTCACATCAATCACACCCTGTTGACCTGTCTCGCTGAGTAATAACATTAATCTATTCATCTGAACAAACTGATGTGTAGTCTCTTGCTTATCTATGGTCTCATTCACACTGCAGAATTATAGCACTGTTACTCTACTTTAGCTGCCATGTTTCCATCCCTTGGAATCGTGGGATCTGTAGTTTAGGGAAAGGCATTTAGAATCGTCAGCCGGAGAGCGATAACTCCACAGTAAACTACAAACCGGGAGGCAGTGCGGTGTAGCAGTTTGAGCTTCGGACGATGCACTCCGCCATGAAAACCCACTGGGTGACTTTGGCCAAGTCACACTCTCTCAGCCTTGGAGCAAGGCCATGACACATCCCCTCTGAACAAATCTTGCCAAGAAAACCTTTGTGGTAGGTTCACTTTAGGGTTGCCATAAGTTGGAAATGACGTGAAGGCACACAGCAACGACAACAAAAACAAAAACAGCAATGACAAATTAATTATAGTTTTCAAAAACATATACCAGTAAACTACATTATTCAACAAACCAAGGTCGTTTCCGCACTAGATTGTTATAGTGCTATCATTCCCCCTCCCTGAACTGCAAACCCCGGGATTCCATCGGATGTTGAAAGTGGAATGATAGCGCTATAACAGTCTAGTGCAGAAATGGCCCAAAGTGTGTGTGTGTGTGTGTGTGTGTGTGTGTGTGTCTGTCTGTCTGTCTGTCTCTGTCTGTCTATCTATCTATCTATCTATCTATCTATCTATCTATCTATCTATCTATCTATCTATCTTTGCACAGAAATTTCTGGAGTTGCATCCTAAGGAAGCCCAGAAGGCCTAAGATTGCCCTACAAGGAGGTAACGTCCAGGAGTACAACAGAGAAGAATCATAGAATCACAGAACCTGAGAATCCTAAGGTTGGAAGAGACCCCAAGGGCCATCCGGTCCAACTCTATTCTGCTATGCAGGAGGAGACAGTCCAAGCGCTCCTGATAGACAGCCATCCAGCCTGTGTTTAGCAACTTCCAAAGAAAGAGACTCCACCACACTCTGAGGCAGAGTCTTCCACTGTTGAACCACTCTTACCATCAGGAAGTTCTTCCTAACATTTAGATGGAATCTCTTTTCCTGACGTTTGACACTATTGCTCCGTGTCCTAGTCTCTGGAGCAGCAGAAAACAGGCTTGCTCCATAAAGACATCTGCCATTCTGAATTTACCACTGTGCCATGACGTACTGGGTAGGTCACTCTTCCCAGCTGGAGTTCAACCTCTAGAAACTAGGAGTGCAAATCTTGGTTCATTTCATTATTGAAGGAAAAAATAAGTAATGTCAGCAATTTTCTCCCCACTGTCCAGGAAAACTGAGTGAAGGTTTTGGCTGTGATTCACTATTTGGGATGTCCTTCAGGAAGATTCATTTCTGCAGAAATGTGTTTGTGTGTGCGTGTATTACACATGTATTTTGATATGTGGTGGTGGGGAAACCTTTATAAGGTTCTACCAAGATCCCCAGTAATTTTTCAAGTGGTTCTCTGTGGTGAAGTTTGAGTGAGATCCAATTATGCCACATGGCCTCCAATTATATGTAGGAAAGGAGCAAGCATGCCAATGAGCTCCACTTTACCCAAGCGGTCCAAGAAATCCAGCTTATCTGGCTGCAAAATTTGGACTGCATGAGTGGAGAGTTCATCCCCTGGGTGCAAACGGGAACCAACTTTGCCAATTTCTAAAACTGAGATCAGCGTCCCTCAGCTTCTCCCCTCAGCACTCAAACCATCCTCCACCGCCCCCGATATTCCCTCTCTTCAGCACCACAGTCGATCTTTCTGAGAAAATAATACGAAAGATTTCCCCGCTAAGCCTCTGTAAATGGACTCCTAAGCCCCCCAAAGCCCCTATTGATTTAAGCAGGCCAGGCCAAAATTGATATCATCCCCTAAGCCACACTGTTCGTGCTTGACCTGATGGAATAATATATATATATATATATATATATATATATATATATATGTATGTATATGTATATATGGAAAAAAGCGAAAGAGAGAGCTCATGGGGAAGGGGGAGGGGATCTGGAATTAAAACACATCTAATTTGCTCCTTGGTTTCCTTTTTGCTCTGGCCTGATCCCTGCTGCGTTCTCAAAGAGAGGGGAGAGAGGCACACTCCCATCACCTCCAGCAAGGCAGGGAAAAAAGCGGCGTAGGGGGACACACACCCCGGAGGGAATTTTCCTGCAAGGATGTCTCTCATCCATCAGCTTGTGCCAACTCAGCAAGTCACTGAAATGTGGGAGTTTTTTTTTTCCTGGAGAAAGGGAGGGCGGCAAAGGATTTCGTGCATAGGGGTGAATGAGTTGGGTCTTTTTGTTTGGGTTTTAAACAAAGAAGAAGGATCCTTTTTCCCTTTCCTATCTCCCCAACCCCTCCTGGTTTCTGGATTTCTTTGCCAAATTAAAAAAAAAAAAAAATTCTGCAGGATACCCCTGTCTTGTTATTTTGGAAACTCTGGCAGAGAAGCCGGGGGAGAGAGCAAGAGACATGCTTGTGTGCTCTTAATGCACACATAGGGTTTTCGTAGCTAAAATAAGGGCATTGCCTGCCCAAAGAAGAGTTCTGTGTGGGCCATGATTTTTTTTCCTTCCGTTCCCAATTGCACAGAGGGAGACACTAATAATCCCTCACCCCCAGGAATCTTCTATTTGCTCTCTGTCTGTTCCCTTGGTCACTTTGCCTACCTGTTTTTCTTCGGTGGCCTACACTGCAGGGGTGTAGCTGGGGGAAGAAGAAAGGAGGGCCTCACCTGTTCAAATAAGAATTATGTGTCTTCTGAATTATTTCCCTTTGGCTCCCGTCCCTTCAGCATGGAGAGCTGTTTGCATCTAGAGTTCTTCTATCTGCTGGATTTTCGGTGACTTGGGGCCTTATCATGCTATGCTGTTCCAGCACTATGATTCCACTTTAACTGCCATGGCAACTGCCCTAGATCCTACACCAATGAGACAGAACTTAACTTCATGCTCACAAAGCTATGTGGCAGTTGCACAAGTGTCACCTTGTTAGCAAATAGCAAAGTTGTACAACTCAAGCACATTGGGCACTGATGTGCATCCTTACACAATGAGCAGCCACTCATCATGGCGACACGTACTCAGCTCTGCTTCTGCAACCTTTAGCCGGAGAGCCTACACGGAGCAGTGGTGCGGACCTGATAGCCCTGAAGGCTCCTTTCAGCGCTATGATTCAAAGAACCTTGAACTGAAGATGGTTGCTCCTCGTCAGACAGCTACATCCAACTGCTTTCATAAAGGAGGTTATTATTGTAAATACCATTCACAGAATGCCGTGGAAATAATCGTTTTTCTCCAAGCTGTGGATCTAGATGACGACTGGGGAGAAAAGCGGGTACCTTTGGATCCACCTGGGCTTTGCACGGACAGGCTGTCCCAGGTGCCAGTGCAGGGCCCTCACATTAGTATCAACGTAAACGGCAAACTCCAGGATTCCATAGGATGCTGAAAGTGGAATAATAGCACTATAAAAGTCTAGTGCAGAAATGGCCTATGAGTTTATAGGTTGCGTGGTGTCTTTGTTTTTCTGGAGAGGGCTGAGTTCCAGGAGGTTGCAACCACTCCTTCTGTAGGACTTTGGAGGAAGAAGGGGAGTATAAAAAAAGAAGGGGGAAGGAGGGAGGGGGAGAAAGAGGCCCTGTCTTCCTGATTTACGCCAGGTAGGGAGCGCCCACGGTTCAGATGCAGAGGAGTGCCCAGCCAAACACCCGTGTGTGCATGAAATTAGAATGTCAACATTTGATTCATGCTGGCAGCCGATGACTGCGAAACAAATTATGTCAGTAGGTGGCAATTGCAATATTAGTCTAAGCAGATAACATTTAGCGAAAAGGAGGGGCTCCACCAGCAGAAATCCTCCCTACCATTTTAATACGTCAACATCCTTAGACCCAGGAGGCGGGGAAGTTTTGTGGGAAGGAAGGAAACTCCAGGGGCCTTCCCCCCGCCCCACTGCCCCAAAAAGCTCCATCTCTTGCAAGGAAGTGGATATGGGTGGAAACAGTTACATATAATATATCCATGCATTACAAACACTTCTTCTCTCCTGTGCAAGGCACAGATTTTAAGTCTTTCTCCTGCATTCCAAACGTATAATCCAAAATTCTCTGTTTAAGACTTACAATTAAATAAAGAAGTTGTTCTTTTCTTTCTTTTTTTTAAAACAAAACTAACAAAACAACTTTCTGGAGCATCTTTTACTTTTAATTACATCTTTTTTAAAAGCAAAAAAACCCTAACAAAACTACTTTCTGGAGCACCTTTTGTTTTTAATTGCATCTCCTTTTTCTAAGCAAAAAAAGAAAAAGAAAAAGTGGGGGATGTTTTAGAGAACAGAAGTCCAATTTACTAATTAATCTTTTATAAAGAAAACTGAGGCAATGTTTGGCTCAAGCTGTAAGACTTTCAAGGAGGCGGATTGGGGAAAGAAATGCTGAATTTGGCTTCTCTTCAATTTAGGAGCGACAAATTTGCCTTTAGAGAGGCAGGAGAAGAGCCCTCGCTGGAGTTTTTAGCAAGAGTTGCTTCTAGTATTCCAAAAACAAAATTGCTTTGTGGCCTAAGAGATCCCTCACAATGCTCCTTGTAATAACAAGAGCACAACAAGAAGAACTGGAATTCAGTTAAATTTTTGGAGCCAATCCATTTTCAAACACTCTGGGCCATAGATCTTCTGCAAGAAAGATAATGCACCAAAACAGCAAGATTTTCTGATTATTTTTACCTGCTTGTGTTCTAATGTAATTTGAATAGGAAGGTTTCTCCAGAGGAAACTCATGAACTGTTATCTAAATTACGCTTTGCATCCCTTTTTAAAGAAAAGTTTCCTTACCTTGGAAAAAGTCGTACATTTCAGAGCCGGATCCTTTTACAAACCTCCCTGTGTGTGCATGCATGTATTGTTAATACAGCGCCAAAATCCAGCCTGGAAGACAAAACTGTTTGGAAGATTGTCTTGTTTGCTCAAGAGGCCCTATAATTCCTTTTCCTTCTGTGGATTGGAAGTCGTGCATCCTAAAAAAAAAAAAAAAAGAATTTGGATGTGGATTATGAACTTCTAAGACAGGAAGCCAGATGGATACATAAAACTGGATCCCTCTTTACCCAAAGGGTTAAATCTTAGGGTCGATTATTAATGCTTTTCGTAAATTTGCTCAAAGAGGCCCCATGGGAGTTCGGTGTTTGGGAAAGAGAGCCACGGTGGGTGATTTGTTTGCCGTACCTCGGCTGTTAATTTTATTTTAGCCAAGGCCTGCTTCTACTTTAAAGATATCTGCAAGACTATTTTTGCCATGCTAGTTGCTTCTTGCCAAGAACGTACTGAGATGCCTTGCAAAAGGAGAGCGAAGGGGAGAAAAAAGGCTGTCTATACACATTCTCTGCGGCACAATTGTTTGTCCACCCAAGGGGCATTAGTCTCAATTTTGTATCAGCTAGAAACAATGGAAGGTTCGCCACTGGTCCGATTCTAATAGTTATTCTCTCTCTCTTTCTCTCCCGAATTCCCATTGAAATTAATGAGTCAAATTAATCCCTGGTGTAACTTGCATTGATTTCTTCCCCTAACCGCCTGCGTTTGCTTGGATGGCAACCCATTCATGGCCAGAGAATAGGACCTGGGGGTCTCAATGACAGACTTCATATGAAATTCAAGTCGTTTAATTCTTCATGCTTTGGAAAGGCTGATTCAAAGTGACTTTGAGGGGGGAAAGAAAAAATGCGGCGTAATGAGACGTTTACACGGTGTGTGACCTCGGCTGCGTTTTGCAACTCAAACATGCTTTACGTCAGCCTGTTGATGTAACTGTGCGCTCCGCAACACAACGCCACACCACACAAAGCCCATCTTAAGGGGCGCCTGGAAAACTCTGCCACAACCGAAGTCATCACCTTACCCACATGGGTAGCCTCATTAAAAGTCAGCCTGGCTATTTACACTGGGAGGGATGTGGAAAAAGGGACAAAGTCTCAGAGTGTTGGGGGAAAAAACAGTGGGAGAGGATTGTATTCTTAAAAATAGCCCATCTCTTTAAAAAAAAAAAGTCTACAATTTTGCTTCTTTTCTGCATCTCCTCTCTTGGGTTTCACCAATCCTCTTTGCTTTTTATTTAAATGGGGAACCATGTTAGCAAAGCTGTATTGCAAAATTTGTCCCAAAGGCAAACTGCGCCTTCAATTTCCCTGCTGAACCCAGAGGCACCACAAGGCATCCTTTGAGTTTAAAACACTGACCAACAGCAGTATTGGGGCCACGGTTGTCCAATATTCCAGATGAGCATCTCCTTGATTGTTTTTGTTTTATATATAAATAAAAAGCAAGATTAGAGACTAGAAAAGGAAAGTATTTTATCACTTCTATAACAGAAATGCAAAATTTGCACCTTCTCAAGACTTCTCCTCCGGGCAAAAAAAATTAAAAATGTGTCAGGGATATTTTTATATATATATTTTGGGAGGGAATAGTATTGGAGAGAAGAAAAGGAAAGTATTTATTGTTTCCATTGTACAAATACAAAATCTCTAGCAACATATTTCTAGCTTCCTGAGACTGAGACAAACCTGGGATTCATGATTGAGATTTTAGACAGACAGACAGACAGACAGACAGACACACACACACACACACACACACACACACACATGCATGCAAAAAGGAAGGAAGGAAGGAAGGAAGGACGAACAGATAATTTGCACCATCTTTGATTGTTGCCTGGACAACTTTATTAATGAAACAATCCGTTCCTGCTGAAATCTGGAAAATCTAAAGTTTTCTTTTCATAAAGCATTCTCTTACAGAGTACGATAAACACAAATGCTCCTTTTCTTCCCCAGAAATAATTAAAACCAACAGTGCTAAGAAAGACAAAAGTTATGAAAAACTCTTCAGACAGGAGGAGGAGAAGGGGCGACGGGGACCCCGACCCCCTTTATCTTCACGGAGAAACGGAGGTCTTGTAACTTCTCCGTTCTGACGGGGACCCTGGAATCAAGAGTGCATTATCATCTCTGGTTAACTGTCAAAGGCATTTTAATGCTTTAGCAGGGAGAGTTAAGTTAAAGAAAAAGAAATTGGAGTCGGGGGGAGAGGGAGAGAACCACATAGCAGCCAGATCTTCTTAATCTATCTACCTTTGAGAGGGTAGACAAAGCTGAAACTTGTCCATCCAAGTGCTGGGAGTTAACTTTATCTTTTCAGCCCCATGCAAATTCCCTGAGATCAGAGAGCTTGAGTAAACAAAATTTTGATGTAAACAGATTATCAACATGAGAGGACTGACCGTCTAGTCACCCATGGGGGTTTATCCACCTTAACACTTCCACCCCGTAAGGACAATTGTGTGCACTCAATGCATATAAGGCCTTTCACACGGTTGCTAAGGAACCCCCAGTGTCCACGGAAAAATGTGCCGGAACGTACAGAAGCCTTTGCCGAGTGGATGAGGGAAAAACAATGCACGCTGGTTCAATTTTCAACTTGATTCAGTGGGTTATGAAGATGGCGACAGGCACAGAGGTTGACCAGGGACCAGTTGGGTGGGGAAGGAGGGGGTGAAGATGAGGGAAAGGGCCTATTTGCATTTCTGAAACAGGCGTGACTTTAGAGCGTGGAATCTCCCATTGGAGCAACAAGTGGAATCCCATATTGGAATGGCAGGGGAGACACAGGTAGTGTGGCTGGGTTTTCAGAAACAACCAGAAGGAACAGTGGGAATTCACGACGCATGCGAGGTTGACGGTCAAGATGTAGCTAGTCACAAGTTTGTCTTCAGCGGAAATGGAAAGTTTTGATTTGGGTTAACTTAGACATGTGTTTTTCTGCAAAATTAACACATCGTCCACTGTGTAGACCAGAGCTTTCCAAACTTTTCAGGTTGGTGGCACACTCTTTAGACCTGCATCATTTCGCGACACAGTAACTCAGTTTTACTAGCAAACCAAAGGTTAAACTAACCCAGTGGTTCTCAACCTGTGGGTCCCCAGATGTTTTTGGACTTCAGCTCCCAGAAGCCCTGAGCATTGACCATAGTGGCTGGGGCTTCTGGGAGCTGAAGTCCACAAACATCTGGGGACCCACAGGTTGAGAACCACTGAACTAACCCCTTATAAGAGATACGGGCGCATACATAAATTATAATAATGAAATGTATGGGGATGCAGCTACAGATAGTGCAGGTTAGGTGGCTTTTTATTGAGCGGCCGTGCATAGCTTTTCACATTGACTTCCTCTGTTTCAACCTGATTACGCATGCTGTGCATGAATGATCCCTCAGCCTCAGTGTACGTGCATGGATATGGCAGATATGATATGCATGCACACATATTGCATAAATGCACGCAAGTGAGTATGGCTTATTTCACATCAGTGGCGGCGCTTGGAGTGTGTGGAGGGGAGGTGCGAGGTGGGCGGGGCTATGGCATGAGGGGCATGGCTGTGGTGCCTGGGGGCGTGGCCAGGATGCATGGCTATGGGTCTGGACGCCCCAAAAACATTGCTGCCTGAGGCGAATCACTCCTCCTGCCCTCCCTGTCCCTACGCGTTTCGGAGGTTTCTCATTATGTTCCCGCGTACCTACACACTGCAGCCAACATACTAATGTGTCATGACATGCAGTTTGGAAGGCTCTGGTGTGGGCTATATTTCAGAGGCAGGGACTGGCAAAACCACCTTGAGTCTTCTTTGCCTAGGAAATTCATGGGATTCACCATAAGTCAGCAGATCCAGTGTGGTGTAGTGGTCTGAGCATTGATCTAAGACCCTGAAGACTAGTGTTTGATTCCTCGCTTGCTCTTGGGAACCACTGGGTGACCTTGGGCACATCACACTGTCTCAGCCCTAGAAAACTCTGTGATAGGTTCACTGTAGGGTCATAAGTCAGAAATGACTTGAAGGCACACAGCAAGGCAATGTCAGCAACTGACCTGAAGGTACCTACAAACACACACCCTAAAGTCTCCAGATCCTGTTGGAACTTGGAAGCTAAGCAGGGCCAGTTCTGGTTAGTACTTGAATGGGAGACCACCAATCCATATCAGGTGCTGCAGGCTCCATTTCAGAGGAGGGAATTAGCCAAACCACTTCCAAGTCCTCCTTGCTTAAGAAAACCCTATGAAATTCATTGGGTCGCCAGAAGTCAACAGGCCACCTAAAGGTGTGTGCATGCACACAATCTACATTCATAAATTATGTGACACACCCATTTCTGTCTTTAGGAAGAGCCAACACTCCAAAATACAGAAATTTTGGTGTCTTGTTCTGTCTATGATGTCAAAAGAAAAGCATTCCAACCCTCAAACAGGATGCATCCCTTATAATAAAGGGCATCTGCTACCTCCACAACTGTTCCACTCCTCTTACCGTCAGATGGAATCTCTTTTGCTGTAGTTTGAATCGATTGCTCCATGCCCTAGTCTCTAAAGCATCAGAGAAGAAGCTTCCCCCGTCCTCCATATGACATCCTTTCAAACATATAAACAGGGCTATCCTGTCCCCTCTTAATCATCTCTTCTCCAGGCCAAACATCCCCAGCTCCCAAAGCCACTCCTCGCAGAGCTTCAAGGTTTCCTACGCTGGAGTTGATTTGAAGGGACATAACTACAGGAAAAGAAAGATTTAAGTTCAGTTCCATGCACATCTGCTCCAGAGTTGGGAAACACACCCCAAATCAAAGAACCCTGGCATGCTAGAGCTGGCCCATCCAGTCTAATCCCCTTCTGCCATGCAAGAAGACAAAGCATTCCCTTTGACAGATGGCCATCCAGCCTTTGTTCAAAAACTTCTAAAGAAGGAGGAGACTCCACCACACTTCATATTCCACTGTTGAACAGCTCTTACCCTCAGGAAGGTCTTCCTAATTTTTAGGTGGAATGACACCTAAAGGGGGTACAGGACACCCTCTGTTTTTCATCTGGAAACAGCCTAGTTCACCGGACCCCCAAGTCCCCACCTTCATGTAAAGTGCAGCATTCAGACTTTGAGATGGTAAACAAAAAGAGTCAAGTGATGGATGAAACGGAAAGTCGAGGAGGCTTCCCATCCATTTGTCTTCCTTTTGTCCTCAATCTTGATCTGCCCTGTAGGTTAGTCTTATCATAAAGACAGTATGAATGGCTCTCTCTGCGCTTTTTCTCATTAATGCGGCAGAAAATTGATGAGGGGAGCTCTTGAACTGTGAGGGTGGTTTTTTTTGGCAAGAATTATAGTCTCTATTTATTTTGGAGGGACCCGTGTGGCGCTCTAAGTAAATATAACATACAAATTCTTCCCCCCAAAATAAACATCACAAGTAATTGCCTGATATATGAAGTTGACATTTTGGTTTTGTGATTTGCTCCGATACGTAAAAATCTAATTTTCTTTCTAGGATGATGCCATTGCAAAAAGAAAAAAAAAAGGAGGAGAAAAAGAAAGAAAGAAATGTGAGTAAATTAGAACCAGCGGTTTATCGAGAGAGTGAATAATAACACCCTGTTATCATAGATCAATATTTATTCTGTGGTTTCTCAAATTAACCCCCAAATCTAGCTTTCGGGATGCCAAACAAAATAATGATAGAGAAAACACGGTGTTTGTTTGATTCTGGTCAAAATAATGATGTGGGTTTCCAGGTCTGTAACCCACTTCTGCGAAGACTTTCCAGTATCTCTTTGGATGCAACAGAGCCCTGCTGGTGCCTTGTGCACGGAGACGTTCCCTTTGCAGAATTGGAGAGATGGTTGCATTTCATCTGCATTCAGTTCAAAGTGGTAGAAGCAGAGCTGTGCAAGAAGCATCACTGTGTATGATGCCCAACACTGCACATCCCTGTTGTGTGACTGTGAGTCACTCCCAAATTTCAGTGCCCTGAGATAAACCTAGGGGCTTCAATACCCCAAAGACACCAGATCCCCTCTGATCTTGGAAGCTAAGCAGGGTCAGCCTTGGTTAGGGCTTGGATGGGGGACTACCAAGGAATACCAGCTGCTGAGGGTTATATTTCAGAGAAGGGAACCGGAAAAATTACCCCTAAATATTTCTCTCCTAAGAAAACCCTAGGAAATTCATGGGGCCACCATAAGTCAACAGGCAATTTGAAGGCGTATGAACACACTTGTCTAAAAGACCTTAAAGACACCAAATCTCATCTGATCCTGGAAGCTAAGGAAGGTCAGCCCTGGTTAGTTCTTAGATGGGAGGCCACCAATGAATACCAGGTACTGGAGGCTCTGTTTCAGAGGAAGGAACTGGCCAAATAACCTCTGAGTACTTCTTGCCTAAGAAAATCCCATGAAATTCATGGAATCACCCTCAAGGGCCATCCCTAAGTTGCAAACTCCAGGATACCATAGGATGTTGAAAGTGGAATAATAGCACTATAACAGTGGAGTACAGAAATGGCCTATGACTTACAGGTTTCAATTGGTCAACTGCAGTTGGGATAAACAACAGAATATGGCCAAAAACATGGTCATGTGGCGTCACTGAAACTCACCCGTTTAACCTCAGCTCCAGTGAAGACCCAAATCACCATCTGACCATCCGGTCTTTCCCACTTAAGGTTAACTTGAGTTTATTATTCAGATGCCTGCCCTTGTGTATTAGCCAAAGCATAAATTGTGCATACTAATTACCGTAAATGGGGCCCCACTTTAATGAATTCTTTTAATTAAACTGCAACACAGTGGCTTTGCATGGTGTGGTCTATATTTCATCATAAGCTCTGTTAACCTTCATCTTTGTCTACTGCCAGCACACATCCAACTTGTTTTAATTCTTTTAAGTAGTATGAGTGAGGGAGAGGAAAGAAAGAGGAAGAAAGAAAGAAAGACTAAGGGAAAGGAAAAAAAATGTCAGTGCTCAAGAGGCAGCTTAATAGAACCTTTGGATTATGGCTGAGATTTTACACTGGAGCTGTGTGGAGTAAATCGGACATTAATTGTGATGTGTACCCCTTGGGAATTCATGCATTAATTGCAGCATGCAACCTGTTTTTGAGTGGCTTCTGCAACTGAGCCAGCAACACTAAGTGTGCCATCTAATGCACAACTAAACATGTGTGTGTATATATGAATAGTATACATTCGTGCACAATGGGAAACACCCATGGATATTTATGTGCAGTGTGCATCCGTGGATATTTTTTAGTTGGAGAAGAGAAGATTTAGACCCTGTATGATAGTCATTTTTACAGTGGTTGGTGTCACCCAGTGCTGTAATGTTCATCTGTGCCTTTTCTTTGCAAGTCACACATTGTGCACTGTGGTTGTGCGTCCTATACTTTACATAGTGGTTGTGCATACTATACTTTGCATTTCAGTTGTGCATCCTTTACATTGCACTGTGATTACACAATGCAGTTGTTCATCCTATAATTTCCATTATCGTTGTATACCCTACACTTTGCGTTTTAGTTGTGCATCCTCTATTTTGCATTGTGACTGCGTATTGTGTTGCGTATCCTATACTTTCCATTGTGGTTGCACATCCTATACGTTGCATTTTAATTGTGTACTGTGCATTGCACAATGGCACCTAGTCACTGACATGCATTTCACAGCATTACCAGTCTTCATGGGAGTGGTGCATTGCTGCCACGTCCTATGTCCTCCCAAGGGTATTCATGCTACACTAAGAGGATGTTGGACTGAGGCCGGCAACTTTGACAAGGGAGGGATCCAAAGGATCAGTGTGCGATAACCAATCTCTGTGAAATAATTTGCTTGCCTTTCTTTCCTCCCTGGAAGTCACCAAGGGCATGTGTTTTCCTACATGCGGGTTTGATCCAGCACTCTGCTGGCATGCCTTCCACCTCCTTTGCCTGCTTAACTATTCCGCACTGTCCGTTTTGATTCTCTCTCACTTTGATCCCCGTTTGATATCAGCTGCTTCCTTGATGCTAGCGCCTGGTCGCTTTGGGGTCTGCCTCGCATACACTGCCTGCAAGCTGTACTCTTGTGTGACATATGTTTTCGATACCGACACCATCTGGTTCGCCATGGTTGCCCCCCCAACTCCCAGTGGCAGCTGCATTGCAACCTGCCCCCTCCCTTTTATCTCTCTCTCTCTCTTTTGGCAAGCAACACACTTATTAAAAGCTCTTTGTCCTTCCATGCACCGGCCAGGGTTTCCTGCTTTAACAGGTGTTAAGTGCAAAACCATGCGCAGAGCAAAGGTGGGATCCACCGTGGGTGGGGAATGAATTCCCTGCTGATACAAGAAGGGTGACCTGCAGCTCTCGGCAAGGACCACGTCTCTACCGCATGACCAGCTGGGCTTCTTAATTCTGGGCATGGTGCCATGTTAGCAGAAGGGTCTCAGTGCAGGCAGGCAAAACATTGCTAGGTTCTGCAAAGGAACTTGCAAGCAAGGAATTAGCAGGGAAGGAAGGAGTCATTTCTATGAGATGCTAACAAAATCCCAGTTCCTGAACCTTCTTGGTTAGTCCCAGCTAGAGAGGACACGCTCCTTTGTTGAGGCCCTTCTCTCATTCCTCGCAACATTGCAAGTTGGATGCAAAAGAGGGCCTTCTCAGTGGCTGCCCCTTGACTCTGGAACTCTCCCTCCAGGAAGGTCAGAAAGGACCCCTCCTTGTTGTCCTTCTGGCCTCAGGCTAAAAGCTTTTTATCCAGACAGGCTTTTAAAACTGAAAGCTCTTAGAGAAAGGATGAAGGAGTAGAGGGCATGCTGATCAAATTTGCAGATGACACCAAATTGGGAGGGGTTGCTAATACGCCAGAGGACAAGATCAGAATTCAAAAGGAGCTTGACAGATTGGAGAGCTGCTCCAAAGCTAACAAAATGAATTTCAGCAGAGAGAAATATAAGGTCCTACAGGCAGAAAAAAAAATGGAATGCACAAATATAGGATTGGAGACACCTGACTGGACAGCAGTACATGTGAAAGGAATCTAGGAGCCTTAGTGGACCACAAGCTGAACATAAGTCAGCAGTGTGATGCAGCAGCCAAAAAAGCCAACACGATTCTTGGTTGCATCAATAGGAGTATGGTGCCTAGATCAAGGAAAGTAATAGTACCACTCTATTCTGCTTTTGGCAGACCTCAATCCATGTTTGTTATTTATATGGGTATGATTTATGAGAGAATCAGTGTAGTGTGGTAGTTTGAATGTTGGACCATGACTCTGGAGTTCGATTCCCCACTTGCCCATAGAAACCCACTGAGTGACCTTGGGCCTGTCACATCCTCTCAGTCCCAAAAACCCCTGTGATAGATTCACCTAAGGGCTGCCACGAATCAGAAACAACTTGAAGGCACACAGCAACAATAATGGTTTTTAGTTTTTGTGCCTGAGTTTGAGTTTGGTGTAGCTTAGTTTTAGCTTTAGTTATACATGTGTATTGTTTATGCATTGTTATTTTTTGTTATTGTTTTGAATGAGTTTGTTTGTATTAAAATTAATAAATAGGAATTAAAAAAAAATTACGTGAGACTTGGGAGCCCAAAAATGCCACCTCCTCCCTTTATCTTACCTGGGTCCAGTTCTCCCTTTTTTGCTTTTCTGGGATGCCCTGGGCTTGACCTCCAACTCAAGATGGATCCTTCCCCTGCCTTCCTTTCTCCCTGTTGGTATTATGTAACAGGGCAATTACTTTATGTTTCCAGGATTATAATATAGGTAATGGATAATAAAAACTCGGTCGAGTCATCAAAGTAAGTGTTCGTTAAGTAGATGGCCACCATGACATGTTCCATGTTACCGGAATTTGGTTCATTCATAAAATGACTTATTTGCTCAAAGGGACTGTCAGCTTTCCTTTGTTGCAAGATAATTAAATCAGCTAACCTCTAATTATTTATTTTCTCCAATTTACATAGTGGGCTTCTTTGAAAAAAACAACGAGCTCAGAGAACTCCTCCCCCTCCCCATACTCTTATTTAAAAGAGAAAGCTTGCAAGCAGGAGTAAATCTAGTACACTGAGGTAGCAAGATGGAGGGAAATCATCCCTAATGAAAGCTGAGGTTGGTATCATAAACTCAAGGTGGTTGACCAAGTCAAGAAGAATGAAGTAATGTGAACTACTTGTAAGATACTCCGAAGGTTTTTGCCACTTGTCACGCCTCTCGGAAGTCCTAAACCGGCTATTCTCCACCAGTAGTCCTCTAGATGTCTTGGACTCCATTTCCCAGAATTCTTCAATTTTGGTAATGCTGGCTGGGATTTCTGGGAAAACAAGTCCAAACATCTGGAAGTTCAAGGCCAGAGATCCAGGCATGAGATAATTGGCTTTCACTGAAAAGATGGTTAAAATCTTTTCTCCACACATCCTGGGTCAACATTGGTGGTTCTTGTTGTGTACCTTCAAATCATTTCCAGTTTATGGAAACCTTAAGGCAAACCTATCACAGTTTTTTCTGGGGCTGAGAGTATGTGGCACGCCCAAGGTCACTCAGTGGGTTTCCATGGCGGAACAGTGGCCATTTCTGCACTAGAGTTTTATAGCGCTATGATTCCACTTTCAACATCCTATGGAATCCTGGGGTTTGCAGTTTCGGGAGGGGCCAGCTGGATCAAACCCCAGGATTCCATAGGATGTTGAAAGTGGAATCATAGCACTATAAATAGTGCAGAAAACGCAAATGAATTGCTAAGGCTACACAGTTCTGATTGGCCAAGATAATACTGTGTCTGAGGATCAAGAGAATCGGACAATGTACAGATGGAAGACCTACCATCTTGTAGTGGTTTGGGTGTTGCACTAGGACTCTGGAAAACCAGGGCTCAAAGCCCGACTCAAACACAAAACCCAGTGGATGACCCTGGGCAAGTCACACGCTCACAGCCTCAGAGGAAGAAATCTTGCCAACCCCAGGAGAGGGTCACCATTGGTCAGAGTTGACTTGAAGACATGTAACAAGAACCACCTTTTGTCTTTCCTCTCCAGATATAGATACCACGCCCTAGAGCAATGCAGCTTCAAACACAGGCAAATACTTAACCTTGAGAAGGCAGGAGTTGGAGTTGCGGTGCGGCTACACGGTGTCATCTCATTGGTGGCTTCTGATGCTGCAGAACTGGATGTTCACCTGCATGTGCAATGCACACCCATTTGCAATTCTGCTTCTGCAGCCTCAAATACAGCCATTCCACATCCAGATCTGTAGGTGGGTTTTCATATGTGTAAGACAGCAACAAGATTCCGGCCCCAGTTTTGTTACTTGACACCGCAAGAAATATCGCCAAGTTCTTCCCTGTTGTCTCCTACAGCCTGCAAGAAAGCATCGGAAACAAGGACCTAATAGAAAAGAATGCAAAAACTGTGCAGAACCTCTGTGTTTGCTTTTCTTTATGACATTTATTAACAAGTCGATATACAGACAACAAAATATAATGCTATTCCTGTTTAAAAACACATATGTCTTTGGTGGGGATCAAAAAATAGCTAATATATATTTGATGTCAATAAATATTCATGGCACTCAAGGCCCTTAGAACACATTCCAAACATTATGTTTTGTTTATCCTCCTCTCTTGTTTATCATTTTTATTTTCCTTGATCCAAACCCTGGGTTGTCCCCGTGTCCCACTGCTTGGTTGCTGATGAAAAATCCACCATCTTCCAAAGAGCAAAGTTAGGTCTCTTGGAAGCTCTTGTCAAACTGTGCGTTACATATGTCCCAGAGTACAATGTTTGTGTGGAAGTGGGTCCCTAAAACAATTATTTAGGCAGAATAAGCACACAAATCAGAGGAAGAAAAGCATTTTCTTGTGCAAAACCCACTGGGATGTTCTGGAAATTGCTTAGTGGCCTATAAATACAGTGTTGCTGTGAACTGCTATCAAGTTGACTTCAACTTATGGGGACGCTATGGATGAGAGATCTCCAAGATTCCTATTAGCAACCGCCCTGCGTAGGTCTTCCAAATTCAGGGCAGCCATGGCTTCCTTGATTGATCTTATCCACCCATCATGTGTTCTTCTTCTTGGACTACTGCCTTCCACCTTCCCAAGCATTACTGTCTTTTCTAGTGAGCCATGTCTTCTCATGACATGGCCGAAGTACAGCAGCCTCAGTTTAGTCATCTTGGCTTCTAGGATGAGTTCAGGCTTGATTTGCTCTAGGACCCATTCATTTGTCTTTTTAGCAGTGCAAAGTATCCGTAGATCTCTTCTCCAGCACCACATTTCAAAGGAGTTGATTATCTTCCTATCAGCTTTCTTCACTGTCCAGCTTTCACACCCACATGTGGAAGCTGGAAATTAGATGGTATGGACCATCCTAACTTTAGTATGCAATGATTCATGTTGACACTTCAGCATCTGGTCTGGATCCTTCACAGCTGCCCTTCCAAGTTCTAGCCTTCTTCTGGTTTCTTCTCTGCAGGCTGCATTCTGATTAATAACTAGATTCCTTGCCCTGGTAGGGGTAGGCTGGATCATCCTTAGGGTACCTTCCAACTCCGTGACTCAATGATTAGTTTTGGATACCACTGTAGAGCTTGGGAAGCTGATTTGAAGGACTGCACATTGAAGTCATTGCTAACTGGTCAATGGTAGGATGATGCATTGAGTCCCAGTCTGCCTCAACATCATCCTTGTTCTTCATTGATATCACCTAACCAGACTGTCATTGTATCACTTGTCATTTACCAATGGCTTCAGCAGCTCATTATATGTCTTCTTCATAAAAGTAAACTTCCAAGCACTGCTCCACTGTACTTCCAGGACTGGAAGAGCTCAGAATGGTCCTTTGAGGTCTTACTCCAGATAATGAGGAAATCTAGGACATCAGAAATGGTGTAGATCAATCCACTCATTGCAGCAGGATGAGCTAGATATTACTAATCCTGCAGATGAGGGTGTTCTTGAACCTGCCAGATGCCTTATCTTACCCTATAAGGTCTTGAATGCAATGGAGCTAAAGCAAATCCACATATCTTCTCCTGAACTCTTGCTTCAACTGAATTTTTGATGGCATCTCCATCTGAGAGTTCCTTTTCACCACAGCCCTCTGTCTAAAGATTTGCATGAGACCCTTAAGCAACTGGGGAAATGAATGTATGGAGCAACCTTTAACAATATTTTGGGAGGATATGAAGGGTGACAGATCAAGCAGCGTGTGCTCTTAACTTCTGGTAAAAGTTCTTTTTATTTACTCTAGAGAGGAGTTTTGTTTCATAATTGATACCAGAAAGGAGGGGAAAATATGATGTTGTTTCTCTCTGACTTACTGCTCAAGTGGTGTTGTCACAAACAAAGTTGACTGTAGTTTTCGCTGACTTTGACTGTCTCTAGCCAAACTGGTTTGTCGTTCCTCTGATGTCTCTTATTCACAAGAAGCTCCAATTCTTCTGCAGAACCTTTTTCGTGACAGCTAATCCCCCAATGCACTAAAACAGATCTAGCAAAACACTCCAAAAACTAATGGATATATTTGGTAGCATTCTTGAGACAGGAAATATGTAAACCACAGCCAAGAGCTGTCCGGCCTTTCTTTAAAAACCTCCAAAGAAGGAGGAGACTCCACTACACTCCAAGAAAGAAGGATACTCCACTGTCAAACTGCTCTTAACGTCAGAAAGTTCTTCCTAAGAATTATGTGGAATCTCTTTTTCTGGAGTTTGAATACAACTGAGTTCAAAAGAGTTGACTTTCTTTCTGTCAGTTTTCTTCCTTGTTCAGCTTTCACTGCCATACATAGAAATTAGAAATATGATAGCACGGATGATTCTTTCCCTAATGCTAATGCTGCTAAAAAGGAAACTCCTAGCTGGACAGAGGACAAGGAGGCTGGGTCTTTGTCAGAGGCTTTGTTAACTGAGATATGGCCCTAGTTCCATTTATTCAAATGCGGATATAACAGTCCTTCCATGCCCCCCAAATCTCAGACTGATTTTTTTTAGAAAAAAAATTCTCTATGCATAGTGTGAGAGAAGATGGACTAGGAGATGTAACTTTAAAAAGATGTAAACTCTGTATAAATGCTACTGTCTGTGTGAGAGAGTGTTAATTGTGAAGAAAAAGAGGAGAAAACACATCTAAGTCAATACTGACAAATAAACCCTCTACGTCGAGTGTTTTGTGTGTCTTGTCTATGGCAATTTTCAAAGTAGGGCACAAGGAAGGAACGCTCAGAGTTCTCCGGTGGTAGAATATTATTCTTGGCTGGAACGTCTCTCTGCGGAGATGCTCTAATCAATGCAAAACAGTCTGCTTACTACTTAATAAAGGACTAAGCCCTTAAAAAGAAAACACTGGCATGGAATTAAATGACTACATTTAGCAATGTCTATAAAGGAAGGTAGAGTGTGAGCATGGTTTGAACATTGGACTAGACTTTGGGAAGCAAGAGTTCGAATTCCCACTCAGCCATGGAAACCCACTGGTTGGTCTTGGATAGGTCACACTCTCTCAGCCTCGGAGGAAAGCAATGGCCAACCTCCCCTGGAGAAGACCAAGGATGGAATCCATGCGCAGTCATGAAAGCCCATTGGCAAATGCTTGTGGTTACTTGTATGCCTTCAAGTCATTTCCAACTTATGGCAAACCTATCACAGGTTTTTCTGGCAGCTGAGAGTGTGTGGCATACCCAAGGTCAACCAGTGGGTTACGATGGCTGAGCAGGGAATCAAACCCTGGTCTCTGGGGGTCGTAATCCAGTGCTCAAGCCTCAACACAATGTTAGCTGTCACTCTTTCATGATTTTAAATAGTTTTAAACCATTTCAACCAGTTTCAACCGTCTTTTTAAACCTATTTTTAAAAATGCTTTCAGTTTTTTTAGCATCGATCGTACTGTATGTTTTAAGTTAGTCAGGTTGGTTTTGCTGTATGGCACTCTGAGATCTTTTGACGGGGGCCATTTCCGCACGGGACTGTTACAGCGCTATTATTCCACTTTCAACATCCTATGGAATCCTGGGGTTTGCAGTTTCGGGAGGGACCGGCTGGCCCCTCCAGAAACTGCAAACCCCAGGATTCCATAGGATGTTGCAAGTGGAATAATAGTGCTGTAACAGTCTAGTGCGGAAATGGTCCAAGTCCTTTCTGATTTATGACGGCCCCCTCCTAGGATCCTCTTGGCAAGCTTTGTAGATAGGAGGCTGGCCAAAGTGGCTAGCTATTCTTCTTAGAGGTGGGTTGTGATTGCCTTTCTCTTGAGCTGAGAAAGGATGACATTCCCAGGACTGCCCATGGATTTCCATGGCTGAGCTGGGATTGGAACCTGAGAGATGCCTTAGTTGGGCAATGGTGTTTTCCTGGCAAGCTTGGCAAGTTTGCTCTCGTCTTCCTTGGAGAAAGAGTGCCTTGCCCAAAGCCACCCCGTAGGCTACTACAACTGAAAAGCTGCTTCTAACCCTGGTCTCCCAAAGCTCCACTCCAAACACTGAAATCTCTACACCAGTAATTCCAAACCTGGAATACACATACCCCCAGGAGTACAAATGAAGACATTTAGGGGTATGCAAAATAAATAAATAAATAATAACGGCAGGGAAAGGCACATATGTCAACAGTGTAAGACAAGATACAAGTTAAAAGTTATGAAATTAATTTAACATTATGATGAGTGGTGGAGTGAATTTCCTTTGTTATTTAACCTGGAGAAAAGCCCCACTCCCTTGCTTTATTTTGGCAAATGGCTCAGAGTCCTACCCCAAACGATATGCTGCAAACGTGCCCAGAGCTCAAAGATTGCACTGAATATTTGTTGTGCATAAAGTACCTGTTGTGTGCTTTGTAAATATTATTTCAAAACATATTAAAGCTTCTTTTTTCAGTTCTTAATAAATTAAAGTAACAAATGTATTAATTTAGGTAATGTGGGGGGTTTCCTATGGAATCTGTGATTTATTTGCTTGAAATCATTGTATCTTTTAACTTTTGAATGTAAAAAAAAATATGCACTGCAGTTTGCCTCATTATACCATTGCTTTTTAATGCTAAGATCAGGCTATTTATTTAAAGTTACAACACATCGATTTGAAACACATATTAATTGCAAACATATGAAGGGGGCAGTTTTATGGAAAGGGGCTGCGGGGGGTACAGACATGGAGAAAAAGGTGAATGACCACTAATTTGCACTGTGGTGGTGCAACATTTACTCAGAAGTAGATTCCCTGAGTCCAGTGGGACTTCCTGTCTGTCTAAGCCACAGCCTTAAGGATTGGTTTTAGGAATTGGCTCTTTCTCTCCTACTTCTGTTGGTTGGTTGGTTTCCTCTTTGGGCCTTTTCTCTTTCCTCCTGCCCTATTCCATAAATCTTCACACACACTCAGCCTTGCCTTTCCCCAAACAAGATGCCAAGGCAAACAAGACTCACGCCTCCCCCTCTTCTTTACCACTTCACCCATTTGCGAAAAGGGATAAAAAAAAAAAGATTTGGGGGAGAGAAGGAAAGGACTTGGTGGCTGGGGAAGGACGCAGAGAGAGCAATGCATTAAAATTCCAGCAGAGTATCGGGGGTGGTTTCCTAGTCCTTGAGCGAGCAATGTGTTTGTGAAAATGTAAGCTTTTTGTCTCCTGCAAAGGAGAAGGGGGGGGGTGTTGGTGTTGGTGGGGAAGGGGTGGGGGAGGCGATGGCGGGGCGGCTAAATCTACATCGGTGGCCCCGGTCTGGGTTTACCATTCTCTGCGTTTTTCTATTCAAGTCAATGAAGTGCCCTGGGATCCTGTTTTTTGATCTAGTCAATTGGAGAAAGTGACAGAATTCTAATATATTTGTTTAATGCTTTTCAATGGGGGCCTTTCACCACTCCTTCTGCCTCTCTCTCTCTCTCTCTCTTTCTCTTTCTCTCTCTCCTTTTGGGGGGAAACCAAGCCCCCAGTAAAGAAGAAGAAAGGGAAGGGAAGGGAAGGGGGGAGAGTTTGGTTGGAGAGGGGTTTTGTATTTATTTTCCCCCTTTTCTCTCCTTCCCGGTCCCTTTGTTTTGTCCTTACTCTTTCTCTCCATCCCCTCTCCCAGCTTCCAAACTTGGCACAAGGCGATCCTTCATCCCTTCTTCGGCTCTGGTTTTTAGCAAACTTGGAAGGGAGAAGACAGAAAAAACTCTTTTCTTTTTCTCTTTTCCTCTTTTCTTTCTTTCTTTCTTTCTTTCTTTCTTTCTTTCTTTCTTTCTTTCTTTCTTTCTTTTGTGTGTGTGTGTTTCTTTCCCTTCTCAACTGAGGGATAAAGAAACAGCTGTGAAGTTATTGTCAATTCCGAGAGTGGGCCTGGGAGCCGATTGTCAGCCCCCTGGCAGGGGGTCCAAAGTCTCCTTTTTACAGGCTGTAATTGAAACATATTAATTAGATAATTTGTTGTTAGTTTAAAAGAAACAAATATAGGCCCTTCAAGGCTTCAGAGAGGAGCGCTTTCGTCTCATCTCCCCCGCCGCCTCTTCCTTCCTTCTCCTCTTCGCTTCCATTCTTGGTAAGGTTGCTTTCTTTCTTCTTTACTTTTATAGAATTATATAAATATTTATATGTAGATAGAAAGAGTGTGCATGTAATACTTAATAATAAATAAAGGACTTTAATAATTATTAAAGGACTTTAATTATTAAAGAACAGAGTTCTCTAATTATATATGCAGTGTAATAACTAATAACTAATTAATTAATAATTAAAGCAACAGATATGTATATACATATACATATCTGTAGCTTTAATTATTAATTAATTAGTGTGCACATACAGCATGTATATATATGTGTATATATGTATGTCTGTGTTATATACACACACAAACACATATACATAAATACACACTAATTAATAATATATACATACTACATACACACACACACACACACACACACACATATATACACAAACACACATACACTCACAATTCAAGAATATATATACTATGTATATTCTGATACATATATATATATTCTGATATTACAAGCAAAGAAACAGCAGTTAAACGTATTTCTAATTTCTTCAATAATTAATCTAAATTCTCTTGAAACTGAAGAAACTGGAAAAGACACTACAAAAAGAATCAGTATTTCCAAAAAAGGAAAAGAAAAAAGTCTTAACTGTATTATGAGCAAATACCAAACCCATAAAAGAAAGCAAAGATATCTATATCTAGATAATAATCTTACAATAAGCTTAATCTTTTATAAAGGTCTGTCTGTTAACCACTCCAATAATCATACAATGTACAGTATGTGTGGTTATATTATATACAAATTAGAGGAATTAAGAAACAGAGCTTCCTCCTCCACATCTCTTAGTTCTTTGGCATGTCTGCGCCCTTTGGTTATTATACATCCTATTTAAATTATTATACTATAAATTACTATGCATCATATATTAAGATATACAGTGGAAGAGCTTGGAGTGTGCGGAGGAGGGACGGGAGGGGGCGTGGCTATGGTGGGAGGGGCGTGGCCACGGTGTGCACCCCAAAAACATTGCCACCCAGGGCAAATCACCCCCCACTCTCATGTCCCTACATGACTGAAGATATATTGTAAGATATCACAACATGATAGTGTAGGACCTAAATACCCTATAGGCACCAGATCCCATCTGATCTTGGAAGTTAAGCAGGTTCAGCCCTGGTTAGTACTTGGATGAGAGACCATCCTCTGTATTTCAGAGGAAGGAACTGGCCAAACCACCTCTGGGGATTCCTTGCCTAAGAAAACCTTATGAAATTCTTAGGGTCCCCCTAAGTCAACAGGCAACCTGAAGGCAGATAAACACACATAAGGACATATATGGATAATATCACTTCAATAATGATCATACACACACACACACACACACTATAATACTAATCTAATTATTATTCTGAGCTAACATTAGTCATACATAATTTATTAGCACATGAATTAGCAAAACAATTCAGCTTCTGCCTCTTTCAGTTACTAAAAACAAAAGAGCATCCAAGGTGACTGATTAGAATACTCAATTGTCGACATTTTTAAAAGGATGATGGTGTTACTGTATTATTTTTTAGGTTGACACCAGGCCCTGAGAAAGTCTTAAGTCTGTGAATCCAGCAATTTGCTCTTATATCTTGAAGCAGGAAGTAAGTATAATGTGTATATATGATACTATGTGATAATACAATATATGTACATATAAACAGACTGCATTCCATACCCTTTTTAAAGCAATTCTATTGTATTCTGTATCCTCAGTCCTTTTACTTGTCCCAAGTAATAGTGACAAGTAGAGTAGACCTACTGAATTTACCTGTGTGTCAATGCAACATGCAACAATTGATTCAGTGACTTTACTGTCAGCTGGGTCTAACACTGTTATATTAATGTCCTATAGTATATTGATGCTGATAATGTGATTTATAGATTATTAGTGTCCCATAATATATGCACCACATTACAGATGTGATATACTTGTGCATGCATATCCTTATATTATATATACTTACATAATATCATAAAATTTACAATTGCATATATATTAATAGCATTATTGCCTGCTGAAGTTTAACCCTTGGGCTGAGATTTCAGGAACTGCTCCTTGGAAACTGAGCAAGACTTTCCAAAATATAAACAGAATCCCTATGTTTAAATTGCATCCCCTCTTGTCCCATAGAAAAATGAGGCAAACATGGCTTTCTACACTGTCCTGTTTTAAAACAAAAGAGAAGGGAGAGGCCAGGCTTTCTAGAAAGAAGAATACGTTTGCTTCAGCAATTTATATCAGCAGAAGGTCTGGTTTGGGTGTGTGAATTCTTGTCCCCTTGGCAAAGACTTTAGTTATGGGGGTTGTAGTTACTTACACCGTTACTACTTATGTTATTTTGTTTTTGAGAAGAAGAATCCATCCTGGAATTAAGGAGGGGCGGAAAAAGGAAAAAGAAGAAGAACCTGTTAAAAATTGAGGCCATAGCTTTGCTCACCCCAATCCACCACTATTGCGTAAAAAGACCGCAGATGCGCAAAGATAGGGGTGGGGGTCCTCAAGAAGGGGGGTCCTCTTTGCGCAACCGAAATCCTCTCTGGCTTCTGAGCTTCCCGGTTTGAAAGGCGTCCGCACGCCCTACAAAAGCGGTTCCACGTCCCTTTTCTTGCCTCGGATGCTGCCTCCGGGTCCTTTTCCCTCTGCTACCTCTTTGGTTCGGGACCAAAAAAGCGAACCTTTTGCGAGTACCTCCCTTCCCTAGAACTAAAGATCCATATCGTTTTCCCCTTCCGACACGAAACCGGGAGCAAGACGCGAGACCTGTCCGCACTAGACTGCTAGAGCGCTATTACTGCACTTTCAACATCCTATGGAATTCTGGGATTTGCCGTTTAGGGAGGGGCCTCAAAGGCCATCCTCAAGCGCCCCTCCCTAAACTGCAAACCCCAGGATTCCATAGGAAGTGCAATAATAGCACTCTAACAGTCTAGTGCGCAAATGTCGGATCAGGTGATCTCGGCTCCATTTGTCACGCTGTGGAAACCTACCTTTGCCTTGCCGAGAAAACTGTGCAGCTGAGGGTTAAGACCGGGCCCAATCGCCCTGAGCTGGAACTCAAGCCGGGCTCAAGCGTCTGCCTTAACTCCGCTCGCCGTTCTTCGCAGGTGCCTCCTCTTCTTTCCCCGGGAGAAAGGCTCCGCTCTGTTCCAAAAGCGACTCTAGCTGGTGGGAGGGGGCTGCAGCCATTCTAAGGCTGCGACCCGATAGCCCCCGCTGTGCTAAAAAGGGACTTACTTCTGAGTAGGAAAGGGCTACGTGTCTTTCCGATTTTTAAGTCCGGCTCGAGCTTAAATCTGTTCTGAACCGAAGACTGGAGAGCAACTTCTCCTTTACTGGTTGAAGATAAAAGAGGGTCTTTGTTGATCGTGTAAGAAAGAAATAAGAATTAAGGAGAGGGGGAGAAACAATTGGGGTGGGGGCAGAGCATTTCATCTTACCAACATCTGGGCCCTGATTTCTTTGTGAGAAAAAGGAGGGGGGCGTGAATGGGATTTGGATGCTTCCCTTAAGTGGATCTTGCCCATAAAATACTCGTGGTGAATCGGGCAGAATAGGGAGCCCTTAGGAATCAAGCCGCTGGTTCCTGCACCCCCAGCCCCCCAAGAAGGAGGGGAAGTTACTTCTGAAGAGCTTGTACAGAGGGGCGCCCCAGTCTCAGGAAAGTAACCTTTTGGACACTAGCTTTCTGATATTAGCCACGCCGGTGGGGAGCAGGGGGGACTATATCCCAAGCCTGCAAAATAACTTTTCCAAATCCTGTTCTTCAGCCGCCCAACTGTAAAATCTCCCTTCCCTTCCATACTGGTCGCCCTCTACAATCCGGAAGCAGAAAAGCTTCGCTTCCTCTCTCCTCCCTTCATAATTCCCCCCAGTCTCCCCCCTCCACAGCAGGCTCCTGGGGGATGGAACAAGAACAGTCCCTTCGGCCCGGTCGCCCACCAGTGACCTGGAACTGCAGATTCAGAAAGCCAGCGCAAGGGGTAAATATCGACCTAATGCGAAACTGACTCGCATCTGCACCTGTTGCCTTACTCGTCCATCAAGTTACTGTTTCTCTTTTAGGCTTCTGCCTTAAACGCCGAACACATCCTGGAGTTTGTTCCCGCACGAACCTCATCATCCCGCTGTATATTTACTTATACGCCGCTTACTAGCCATGGTTACTTATACCCCGCTAAGTATCCAGCCTTAAGCGGCTGCCACCCACAACCTACTGACTCTCCAAACCCTGGTTGAAAAGGGCGGGATGGCTCCCCAGCGATGCCGGAGTCGGCCTGGATCGTGCCAACTGCATCCTCTGGACGGATCACTGGTGGGAGATTTGAACACAGAACCTGTAGAGGCTTTCAAGGCGGCGACTTCGCGGGTCGGGTAGAAACCATTCAGGGCCTTAGGAGAATTTCTCCTCTCGTTTATAGGGGTGGGCGGCTCTTTGGAAATCAAACTGCTTGCAACCTTGCAAGCCCTTTTGCGCAATCCCTAGGAAGTATATAAATTAAAAAAAAAAGAAGGACTGATATTTTTGCGTAAAGACAGGCAACGTTCCTCAGTATGTGAATGAGAAAATATTTGGATAGAGACGTCCCTCTGGCCACAGGGATGGTTCCCTTGGGTCGGGATACAAATGCAAATTACCTTTGCCCTCCAGGACTGGGGGCCTGCCCCCTCCTCCCATCCAGGGATGGGCCCGCAGTGACCCACGTTCCAAAGAGGGGTTGGATCGGGGCCAGAGGATGCGGTCCTCCTCCTCTCCAGTTCTATGGATTTTTTAAAAAATAAGATTAAATGGGGTGGGGGGAGAGGTGCAGCCGAGATGGACCCACTCCAACAAAAAAAGGAAATGCGGTCCAACTCCTATTGAAATCAATAACATGGGAGAGCCTCGTCGCCAAAGCCCTTTGATTTATTTTTAAAGGAACCGGAGACATAAGGCAAGTTCAGAAGTAAGCCCCATTGACCTCAGTGGGTTTCCTTTCTTCCTCCCCCGCTGCCTGTTTAGGCTCGCAGCCTCATTCCCCAGTCGCTCTAGCAGCCTTCTCGCATTCCCCTTTAGTAAACACGTGTGTTGTGGCAATGTAACGTGTGAATTCGAATCAGGAACGCTTCATCATGCATGTCCTTTCCTACTACCTTTTCCCCTCTCAGGGTCTTCACTTTTTCAATAACAGCTTGGGAATAAATTTGTGTTGCAAAAGGCTTGAGATATCTTGATGATTTTGTTCTCCACGAGGTGCCGTTTAACCTGTGCAAAGCCACTCCGATCATTGGAAATTTAATATAAATATTTTTTTAAAAGAAAGTGGGGGGGGGACCCATACGCGTAATTATTCTTAGGGCTATTTTTGTTGTTCTCCCCAGAGAAATCTTCTCACAACACTGCAACACACACACACACACACACACCCTCCTTGTTTACTTAGGTCCTTTCCATTTTGAACGAATGCAAATCAGCTTGGCATAAATTAGCACACTTTTCTTTCTTTGGGGAAAGAAAAAGAAGAAGAAAAAGACGATCAGAGATGGTCCAATTCCTTCTTTACATCTTTTAATGAGAAAATATTATTTGGACGCCTAGTTTCATAATTTAACGTAGACACTCTTCAAGCCTCGAAATATTTTTTTTTAAAAAAACGAAACAAAACAAACCCCAAACATTTGTCTGAAAACACGCATGCCGGGAAGGAAAACGAGAACATTAATATTTTAAATATCATGCTCGGTTCTGTACAGGAGGAAATGTATATATTGGTGTATGCGTACCTGTATGTGTCGTGTATATACATACACACACACATACAAACATAATACACCAAATTTAAAGTTTAGGACGTGGATCCAGTGAGAAGGTCTCCCCCCAAAGTCCTACTGAAACGAAAGAGGGGCCCTTGCGCAGCGATGCCGGCATATCTCCTGCGCATCTCTCCATCATTTCCTCTGATCTTTTTTCCTCCCCCGGTTGGACCCTTTCCGTTTCTTAACATTTGCGGAGGAACGCTTCCAAAACCTTGATTTTTCTTTCCCCCTCCCTCCCCACCCTTCTCTTTAACTTAACTGCACAAACAGGCGGGTTTTTTTTCCGGCAAAACTACCTAAGGCTAGGGGAGAGGGAGAAAAGGCGACGGGGAGGGAGAAAATACGTCGAACAAAAGTGCATTTTACACGGTTGGTAAGTCATTCCTATTCACAAACAATGTACAGTTGCCCTCGCCCCCCTCCCCAAGCTCCCCGGCCCCTTCCCTTTGGGCTCCAAAGTTTCAACAGGAGAGGGGGACCATTTTTTTTTTAAATTAATCTCCTTTGGCTGGGATTTCAATGGGCCTCCGAAGCCACCGCCGTCCACATTTTAAAATGCAAAATTCCGAAACAAAAGGTGGGAAAGTGAACTGTCGGAGCGCGGTTTTAGCAGTCAACCTGGTTTCCAGTAGTTAAGAAAATCTCATTTGTAATTTTTGTTTTCGTTAAAAAGGAAAAATCTTCAACACTCTGCCACTTGGAAGAAATCAGGCTTCAGTAAAGTCAGGAAAGAAAAAAAAAATGGGGAGAAAAAGGCCAGCGTTTCCATTCCTTGCTAAACCCGACGGACCCGATCCAGAGGAAAGAAAGCCTCAAAATCCACGCCTTCGGTTCCGGTTCGGTGGTGTTCAGTGCAGGCTTGCTCCCGAGTAAAACGCGCCTAGGATCGAAGCCACAGGAGCGACCGGCTTCTTCCAGGGCCAAAGGGCACGTTTCCTCGGAAGTAAACGCCGCTGGAGTCCATGGCGTTTGCTCCCGAGTAAGAATTGCAGCCTCGCCCCCCTCTAAAGCGTAAAACCGCGTTCCTTTGCAGACTTACCTGAGATTAAACCCCACTGAACCCCAGTCGACAGGGCCCCGAAGAGAACCAACGAGAACCGCGTTTGGTCCCGCCGTTTGTAACTAAAACGCCTTAACTTCCCTTCTCTCCGCCGCGTTTTGTAGCACTGCGTTCTCCTTCGCGTACCGTCGCCGTTTCCTCGAACGCAAAGAAAAGGGAACGGGCCAGAGAGAGCCTTCTTTTTCAGATAAAAATGAAAAAGGAGGGAAGCTTTGAGGACATTTTCCAACAGATGCCTGGCGGGGGAAAAAGGCCTCCACATTTTCAGAAAAGAGTTCCCAAAAGGTGTTGGGAGAAAACTTCGGAAACTTTTTGGCAACGATTTATATGGAATTGCGGGGGGGGGGGCGAGTAGATGTTTGGAGGGGACAAATCCGAAGCGACTAGGAAGTAGCTCTGGATCTGCGTCTGATTTCCTGGAAGACAGAGCTTGTCTTCGTGGCGGGGTAAGGGAATTATTTGGGGGAGACGGAGAAGAAACGCAGCCGCCTGCTTCTTTCTCCCTCCAGTTTGAAAAGGTGACCAATTTCCTCTTCCTTTCAAAGTTCAAATAATATTAATTTTTTTTTTAAAAAAGAAAGAAATGTGGCAAGAGAGGGCAAGTACCTTTAGAAGCCAGGTGGACCCCGGAGAACAGAGAGTGGGGGGCTCAAATTGTGGGAGGGGGCGCTGGCTGGCTACCCAGGCCACCGGAGGGGAGTCCCTTCCCACGAGGGGCGCTTTTGCCAGGAGCCGGCCGGCAGGAGAAACCTCCTCACCTTTGGAAATGTGGGGGTCGGACAAGCGGGGGCTTTCCCCTCCTACCCTTGATTCCTTCACCCCCCACCCCGCCTCCGCACACGTGCGCGCCCATACACACAAACACTCTGCTTCTCCCGTGTCCTTCCTGGAAGCAGTCCAGGGGCGGGCGTGGGGGCTCCCCTTCGAGCCAGCAGTCCGCGGCGGGGCGGGCGGCGTCAGTGGACGGCGACCACGGCGTGGAGGGCGGAGGCCGGGCTGGTCAGCGTCTCGCTGGGGGTGGCCGGGCTGCTTTGGCTGGCGGCGGCCGTCTGGGAGGCGGCGGTGGGGCTGAGCGAGGGCGGCGAGTTCGAGAGGATGGCCGGAATCGGGGCCGGCAAGGCCGGCAGGGAGGGGACGGCGGCGGCCGGGGTGGCCTTGATGGGCACCGGGATGGCCGGCAGGGTGGGGCCGCCGCCGCCGCCCCCTCCGCCGCCCCCGTGGCAGAGGGGCTTGAGGGGCACCCCGTAGCCGTAGTCGCCGGCCCCGACGCCCCCGCCCCCGGCGCCCCCGCCGGCCATGGAGATGGGGGCGGCCGGGTCCAGCATGCCGCCCGAGCCGTAGACGTGGGACCAGGCGGCGGGGACGGCGGCGGCGGCGGCCAACTGGTTGGACAGCGGGTAGGCCCCCGCCATGGGGGGCATGGCGGCCGAGAAGGCCAGCCCCCCGGGCATCTTGTACTCGCGGGCGATGATGTTCTCGATGGCGAAGGGGTGCTTGAAGCTGGACGGGGGCGAGACGGCGGCGCCCAGGTTGTAGGGGGCCATCGGGGGCGGGAGGTGGGGCGCGCCCCCGGCGGCGGCGGCCGAGGAGGCGGCGGCGGCGGCGGCCAGGGCGCTGAGGCGCAGCTTGGCCTGCTGCTGGAGGTACTGGGCGGCGGCGGCGGCCTCGGACGGCTTGGCGGCGATGGCGGCGGCGCCGGAGGGGGCCAGCGGGTCGGCCTTGAGGACCTTGAAGCGCTTGCGGCGCCGGAGGAAGCTGCCGTTCTCGAACATGTCCCCGCAGCTCGGGTGGAGGGCCCAGAAGCTGCCCTTGCCGGGCTGGTCCGGCCGCCGGGGGATCTTGATGAAGCAGTCGTTGAAGGAGAGGTTGTGCCGGAGGGAGTTCTGCCAGCGCTGCGTGTTCTCGCGGTAGTAGGGGAAGCGGTCCATGATGAACTTGTAGATTTCGCTCAGCGGCAGCATCTTCTCCGGCGAGCTCTGGATGGCCATCGCCGTCAGCGAGATGTACGAGTAGGGCGGCTTCTGGTCGCTGTAGGTGTTGCGGCCGGGGCGGGGCATCCTGGCGGAGGGAGAGGATCGGGCGCAGGAGAGCTGCACGAGGAGGGAGAGCCGGAGAGAAAGAGAGAGACAGAGACAGAGAGAGACAGAGTTTAGTGCCTTGGGATCGCGCGCACAGGACATTACAGCTTTGGGATCGCGCGCGGAGGGGCTTTGGCCTCCAAGGACCACGCTGCGCTCCGGACGCGTGGAGGAGGTGGGACCCGAGAGCCGCTGTAGGATCTCCGTGAGCATCCGGGAGGTAAATCAGAGGTCCCCTGCGCAGCGGTTTAGAGATCCCTTGAAAAAGGATGTCTTGGGCGCGCCCAGGTCCACTCACGAAAAAAGTAGGAGCGGGAAGTCAGACTCACTTGATTTTTTTTTTAAAAAAAAAATAAAGTCGCCCGACGTGCTTACAGCCACTCTGGGAAGGATTTCCGCGCGCGCAGAGGCTGAGATCCACGGGCGAGAAGAGAGGATCTCCGCGCAGGCTGACATGCGCTGGGGAAAGGATCTTGGCGAACCTGAGGACCTGGATCCACGCTCTGGTGGGAGCTCCTCCTTGGGCCAGAGAGTTCGCCGCAGGCTCAGTTTCTTCCCCAGCCGAAAATTTTTTTTTAAAAACGTGGCTGGTCCATTCTTCGGAGCCGTGGGCGGATTACTCGGGAGCGGAAGGGCCGGGGGATCAGGTCGGCTTCTGCCTCCCGGCCTCGTCCGGCTAAAGGGGAAGGAGAAAAGACCGACGAAGGGCTGAGAGCCGAGGGAGGTCCCGGGGAGCGGCGGGGGCAAGGAAAACCGGGGGGGGGGGCCCCAGCGACAACACACGATTGATCTCCTTTCCCTCGCCCTAGAAGGCACACAAGCGCGCACTGACAGACCAAAGACCACCCCGAAAGGTCGGCAACCCCGGCCGGCAGTGGGAAGAGACCCCCCCAGCTCCTCTCCTTCGTCTCGCCCCCCTCGCTTTTCCTCGAAGGATCTTAAACAACAAGGAGAGGAGGACGCGCGGTGCCTTCGCCAGCGCGCCCCGAGCCCGCCGTTCCCACGAACCTCCTCCAGCCGCCCTTACTCGCGGGGAAGCCCAATGGCCTCCAGCGGGGGGGCTTGAAACTGCTTCGCTACCAGCCCTGGGGAAAAAAAGCCATCACCCACCCTCCCGCAAAACCTGGGACAGGCTCCTCCAGCCCTTTCCTTCTTGAATGCTCCAAATGTTTCCAAGTTACAGCGAGGAACTTGGTAACTACCCTGCCAGCCTTGGACGCGAGAAGCCCGTCCCTTTTCCTTTCTCTTCTGCGTCCCAGATTCACACCGTCCTCTCCGTCACCACCGAGGGTGGGGGGCTGGGAACTGGGGTCGGCGTGGCCCACCTTCTCTCCCCCTCCCCCAAACGCGCCCCCTCCCGCTCCAAACTTCCTCCTCGCCTCCCACGCGGGACGCCCGAGCCCCCTCGCCCCGCCGCCCCTCCCACCCCTTCCCTCCGTCCCTCACCTCAAAAAACTCGCGGCCCGCCGGCGCTCCGCATCCGGGAAGGGGGCGCCGCCTTCAGAGGAGCCCCCAAAAGGAGCCGGAGGCGGCGATGCGACGGCTCGGGCTCGGGCAGGAAGGACGAAGGAGGCGGCGACGTCTCGCTCCGCCGCTTGGACTTCCTTGGCCGGGGCGGGCAGCTGGGCTTCGGTCCCGGAGGAGAGGGAGAAGGAAGGAGCAGCAGCAGTCGCTTCCAGGGTCTGGGTGGCGGAAGACGAGAAGGCGGAGGCGGACGAGGGACGGCGAAGCTCGCGAGGGGAGAGGACGAACGGCCGGGCGGGCTGGGCTCAAGTCGCCTGGGCGGCCGCCGGCGCTGCAGCCACGACCACCGCCGCCGCCGTTGCCGCGACCACCTCCTCCTCCGCCGCCGCCGCCTCCATGTCCCGCTGCCGCCTCCCGCCCGCGTCTGCTCGTGGCATGCGGCGACTTGAGCAAAAGAAGCCGCCCCCCTGGCGAGGGCGCTTTCATTAATGGGCCACTTCTTGGCTATCATATGACAATCGCCTTGGGAGGAGGAGGAGGGGGGAGGAGGAGGAGAGAGGGAGGGGACAGATCCGAGGGGGGAGGAGGAAAGGAGGCGCAAGAGAGCCGGCCGGGAAGCGCAAACCGGGCTCCATTGACACCTATTTGCACGGACACCGCTTGGGCCAATGGGAAGCCCTGCCCTCGGAAAAAAAAGAAAGTAATAAACGCCCCGCGCCGGATTGGAAAGGGGCGAGAGGAAGGAAAATAAAAAAAAGAAATACCAGGGAGCAGCAGCGGCACCGGCCCGGGAAAGCGAGTGAGTGGGAGAGGAAGGCAGGCGGGCAGGCAGGCGAGCCGGCAGCGGTGTGCGTGCGGCGGGGACGCGGGCGGGGAACCCCTTCTTCTCCCTCTCCGTTGCAAGACCCTGGAGGGGCGGGGGAGGCTTCCAGCCCTGCAATTCACGCTTACAAATGGAGCAATTGAGAGGCAGCGGGGGGGGTGGAGGGAAAGAGGGCGGGCTTTGCGGGGGCCGTGGGGAGGATGGGATGAGATGGGATGGGATGGTGGGGGGGAGGAAATCGAGAGAGAGAATGTTTGACGTGGAAATTGCTTGCTTGGCCTCTTCTGTTTGTTCTGCATTGTGCGGCTGATTGGCATTGTTGGCGGAGTTAAGAAGGGGACTCCACGGCCCGCGCCACACACACACACGCACTCACTCACAGAGGCCGGGGATTCTTTCTTCTCCCCAACTTTCCCCCTCCGCCGACCCTCTGCACCCCCCCACCTCGCTCCCCGGCTGAAGAGTTTTTCTTTTTCTCCCCGCACTGGTGGGTCAAACCCTGGAGTTTCTCGGGGCTAAGACATTTGCGGCCAGGGATGTTCAAGGAAAGGGAAACGCGTTTGCGGCGGTGTTGATCGCACGAGGCGGTTATAGCACTGTTATTCCACTTTCAACCTTCTATGGAATCCTGGGGTTTGCAGCTTAGGGAAAGGCCTCAAAAGCCCCTCCCTAAACTGCAAACCCCAGGATTCCATAGAAGGTTGAAAGTGGAATAATAGCGCTATAACCGTCTAGTGCGGAGCTTGTGCGCGGGTGTTTTTAAGATGTTTCCAACTTAAGTTTTCTTTGCTTCGAGAAGTTTTTCTTCCCTTCGTTTTCTTTTCTTGGAAAGCAGGGGGAGGGGCGCGTTCCGTTACTTATTAATTACTTGAAAGGTGACCTTTCTACTTTGTTGCCTCGACCCCTCCGCCCCGTGCGCATCTTTTGCGACAGAGGCAACCGCGGAAGTGTTAAGCCTGTCCGTTTCTATTGAGATCGGGAAGCGACGGGATCGGGTCCTGTTTTTCTTTTATTATTATTCGGGGGAGGATTATTATTCGGGGCTGGGAGAGTCAGGGGAGGGGAACAAAACATATCTGGTTTGGACGTCTTTTTCCTTCCCAAAACCGAGCTTTCCACTGTGGGTGAGTGTCCCATTAATACATCACTTGTCACCTCCACTTCTTTCCAAAGCTGTTTCTCGTACTCCCCCCCCCCAGTTCTTTCATTCTCTCTTCCAATTTGCCCTCGGAGGAGAAGAGGGGAGGTGGGGGGTCGGGAGACCTCCGGAAGACCCCCGGAACCGTTTTTGTTTTGCGTTCGTTTGGTATTGTCGTCTGCTTAAAAGTTACGTGCTTTTCAGCAAGAGTCGTAAAGGGACGTTGCTTTCGATCTGCCAAACAAAACCACATCCCTCGCGGTGTTTCTGCGCTTGAAAACTCTTTCCCTCGGAACCCGTGGGGAAGTCGTCTGAATCGTGCCAGACCTGGGTACAAAAGACCACTGTGTCAGAGCCTCCAAACGTCTCGCTCGAAGGCGCGGGTCTTCCTTCGGAGATCTGTCGTTCCATCCCTGCTCCTGCATGGAGGGAAAAGACAAGGTATTTAAATCTTAGGAGAAGGTGGAAACCCGGCTCCGTGGGTTTCACTGGACTCGGGATCTTTCTTGAATCTTCTGGGGTCCAGGGTTCGAATCCCCGCTGGGTCGTAAAAGCCCACGGGGTGACCTTGGGCGCGTCACACTCTCTCAGCCTCGGAGGAAGGCAAAGGCAAAGGCAAACCCCCTCTGAACATATCTTGCCAAGGAAAACCCCGTGATGGGGTCTCGAAGGCGCCCCCAACAACAACGTTTCTTGTGCGATCCGTTAGCAAGTTAAGCCGAAGTCTCTAGGCTTCAGCCGGTCTCCTTCGCGACGCCAAACGCATCATGTGTGCTTTAAGCAACCGTTGTGGGAAACAAGGTGCCCTTGATTTTAGGGGGAGCTTCCGTCGAACGAAGGAATAAGCCCCTTTCACACGTTACGCGCATCCCTGCGTCCCTTCACGCGTCTAGATTGTAAGATTCAGTTGTTCAGTTCTCTTGTACCCCGCCTTGAATTCTTTCGGCATTGGTTAGGATAGGAATATTTTCCCCAATACACGAACAGGCTCAGGGGACAAACCTCGACCCGTATCCCTCGTAACATGTGAATCGCCAACCCTTGCACACTTCGGGGGTAATTAAGTCGGAGGCGGCTCTGCTGGTTCTCTCTTCCAAGCTGAATCTCAGCCGCGGTCGCCAGCGTCCTGGGCCTCCTAAGGAAAGGGCTCCTGCAATCTCAAATCTGAATCCAGATTCCTTTCCAGATGCCGAAGTCAGTCCACATTGGGCGTTGGCGGAGCCTCTCTTTGTAAATCATTTTCACGCCGGGAGAGGCGGCTGGGGTAATGGGATAATGGGTAATGGGGCGCTTCACAAAAGATAGGGTGATAGGTCGGCTGGAGGAAAAGAATGGGCGATTTTTACATTTTTATTTATTTATTTATTTACTTATTTTAGCCGGAGACGGTGAGAAAACGCGCCAGGTAACGTGAGGGGGGACCCTGCGTGGGATCGTGGCTTGAGCCTTGGACCCGGGTTCCATCCCCCACTTGGCCATGGAAACCCACTGGGTGACCTTGGGACTATCACACTCTCTCAGCTCCCAGAAAACCCCGGGAGAGGTTCCCCTTAGCTAAGGTCACCGTCAGTCGGAGAAACGGTCTGCAGGCGCAACACAGCCACGACCGTGAGAAAACGCGCCGGGTGAGGTGAGGAAGCGAGTCTATAGCCGCGCCAAGAAAAGACTCCACGGCGGGCACCCTCTCCCAGAGAGAAGTGGGGAGGCTAAAGAAATAATCAGGCAAAACCCAGAAGTAAATCTTCTTTTAAAAATGTATTTTGATTGTATGTTATGCTGCACAACTTAGCAAACAATCGAACCAGTAAGCAAAGGTGTTTCCCCCCACCCAAAAGGATGGAACATAGGACGTTCTGGAAATAAGAAATTAAACAGTGCTCAGAAGCTTCATCCTATGCCATAGACTTGATCATTCCCCTTTTCTGCTTAGCTTGGAGAGAGGAGGGATCCAGTCTTGGAGGAGTGGGCAGAGGTTTCGTGCCGAGGCGCAGACGATCCCGGTCCAGATGGATCATTCCCGGGAGCTTTTGTGTCGATGCATTCAGCCCCGGAATAAATCCAACAAGGGTGTGTTGCCCCCGTGTTTAGAATCTGGGACCGTTTTGTCTGCATTACCTGGGACAAAACAGGGCAACAAATCAGGACCGTAGTTACCGGGGAGACAGATCAGAAGGATTGCCTTTCCAAATGAAAATTCTACCCGCCCCCACGTTCCAATAACCTTTAACTTCCGTCTCCAAATTTCTAGCCTTGGAGAGAGTGAGATGCTGAAAAATCCTTTTCACCTCTGCGTTGGCTTTTCCTCGATCGCTTTTCCTTTGGATGCCTGAACCATATCTCTAAATGCTCTGTTCAAATGTTTAAATGATTGTAATGCTAGAAATTTGGGAGCAGAGGAAAACTGCACGGGGAGGCAGAAATCTTTTTTTTGGGAAGGCGCAATGTCCTCTTTTTTTTCCTCTCCCTAGCTCCACACCCCTGGTTCACTCCTTGGGGTGCTCAGAATTCTTACCTGAGGAGGCGACTTCCTTATTTTCAACCCCCTCCGCAAGAAAGGCATTTCTTGCTAAAAGGCCGCCCTCCTAAAGTTCCCCAAAGGGCTGAGAGTTTCAAACCTAATCCCAAGACCCTCCAGTCCGTTTGAAAGCGCACAACCGTGCGTTAACGCCTGGATAGGTACAGTTAAAATGATAACAGCAGAGTGTTACCTCCTTAAGGAAGAAACAAATATCCACATCTGCAAAACATGGGAGCTTGGAAGCACCTGTGAATGCTCACAACAAGCCTGCAAGGTAGGCCAGTAGCGGACAAAGGAGTTTTTTTTTTTTTAAATCGAGGGGAAACGGGTTAGCCCGACAATAACGACCATAGTGCTCAGAGAAGAGCTTCCAGGAGAGAAATAATTTCTTTTCAGGTTCGTAAAGTTGGTCCGAAACGTCTTTTGAGTCTCTTAATCCTACAAATCTTTAAAGTGCTTTTTTTTTTGTTAAACCATCTTGAGTTTGAGCTAAAGGCAGTAGTCTTTCTGCAGTTATCCCGCGGAACTCCTGTCCACGCGATGTGGTGAGGGTTAACGTTAAGAGCTGTAGGCGTTGGGAGCGCGCCTCTCCCACAATCCCCACAGCAGCCCTGCCAGGTAGACCGACAGTCTATTATCCTCATGGAGGCTCATTGTGCGTCAAATTCTCCAAACTATGTGAGAGAAAAGATGTAGAATGGGGCGGGAGGAAGAGAGTGGTTAGATCAAACCCAGCAAAGAAACTTGGAGAGAAGGGAGTTAGAGAGAAAGATGTTAGAACCAAATCCCTGGTGCAAATTATATGATGGGAGATCAATTTAAAAACGGGCCTATATATACACCACGCACCCCATTTTCAAACAATATGTTTTGGGAGAAAAAAGTGAGTCTCACACGCCAGCAAATACAGTGTATTTAACTATCTGGATTTTTACTTGCGGGCTTATTTAGGAGCAAATACGCTGCACCTCGGGCTTACTCCCGAGTAAACCTGCCTTTTTCGCCTTCCAAAAAAAAAAATGATTACAAGAATGGAACGGGTTTTGCTTCGCTTCGCTCCCCCCTCCCGACTTTCCTCCCCACGTCTTCTTGTTAATGCGCGCGCACAGCCTCCGAGCCCCCGGGCGCGCGCCCGCGTCCACCCCATTAACCACCTTTTCCGTCGCTGGTCAATAACTCACCAAAACGTAACTTAAACACGACGAATTTAGGAGATTAAACAATTTCATTAATATTGAAATGGCGGCGGAGGCGAGAGCGCGGCCGCTTGAAATGCAAACGCACGTTTTTCAATATTAACAGAAGTACTTGAGGAAGAGGAATAATGGCACCTTCTTAATTCAGCAAAAATAAAGTGGGGAGGGGGGCTTGAAAGAGGGAAGGGGAGAAGGGGGAGAGAAAAGGGTGGGGGAAAAGAGCGCGCTTTGAAGTCCTTCCCACAATGTCCTTTTTCTTAAGGCTCCAGATTCTTAATCCGCGTCAGGAAAAGCAACTTCCTAAACAGGTTTGGATTCTTCGCTTCCAAAATTAGCATCACAACACGTGTGTGGGTGGGTGTAAGTAATTGTGCCACCCTATAGATGAGGGGAAATCTTTCACCCCCCCCAGTGCTCCCGATGGAAAACCCCCGATTTTGCTCAGAAAGAAACGGAGGGTAACGGATGGACTGCTAGAGGCGTTCTTTATTAACAACAACGCTGTCCGGAGGCGCGTTAACCCGGTTTAGGGCTGCCATCCTGTGCCTCTCCCCCCGCCAGTGCGGACACGGTGGGACTTACTCCCGAGTAAACACGCCCAGGACATTGCTGTTCCGCAAGTGGGATAGGCGTCTAATGCAACCTGTACAGACAATCCAAGCGGGGGGTTTCCTTCGTTGGCCCCCGAGGTAACGTGATGAAAAGTAACGAGACGTTAGAAGGGCAGTGTCTTTCGTTCGCCCGCTGCCCCGTTCTTGCAGCGGGTGAGAACGCTAGACACGTGTCACCGAGAAAACAACAGTTGGGGGCAACGCTGCGACACTGTCTCTGGGTTAAGGCGGGCTTTCTCAACTGGGCGCCCTCCCTTGAGAGTTTGGGCTGGATTGCAACTGCCATCAGCCCCTATCCAGCTTGGCTGTAGGCAGAAGGAGATGGGAACGGTAGTCGAAAAATATCTGGAAGGTGGAAATTGGGGACAGGAGGAGCTGGTTGGGTTGGAAGGATCTTTCCAGGACCTGCGGTGCTTGCCAGGTTAGGAAAGTCCGGGAAAAGAGAATTTCCTCCAGAAGGCAGAGGGGCTTGCTTCCGAGTACACACAGAAAACTTCACGGGGGCGGGGGCGCCTGGAACATGGAAACAGAGGGCCCTCTTTTCGAAGTAGGGGTGCGATCCCAGGTGTACTTACTCAGAAGTAAACCCAGGGCACCCTTTCACCTAACTAAGAGCGTTGGCTGTGATCCTATAGCCCCTCATCCGGCTAGAAACGGGGAGAGAAATAAGCCTCATTGGACTCCATGAGCCTTGCTTCCGAGTAGACACGGAAGGAGCTCAACCTCAGCCCCCTTCTGCGCAAGCAGCTTTGGTATTAATTAAAACACCCTAGGAGAGCCTTTCACATTTGTCCGAATCGCGCTCATTTTTTAAAATACATTTTGGCATTATGTTCCTAAAAATTGAAGGGCCGATTTTAAGCAAAACCACTTCCCCATTTTTTTAAAAAAATCATTTCCTGGATCTGCTCCCTCGGTTGGCAAATAGAAACGCATCTGAATGGATCGATGAGGGACGGGCTGCGTGGGGTTTGCGGAGCAGGAGAGAAGGGACCGCCGCGTTCCAGAAGGGAGGGAAAGAAATTCCAATTCTGCGGGAAAAACAAAACAAATAGACTTTTGTTTCCTGGCAGGGGGGAGAGGAAGGGCGGAGGCGAATGGGGAGGGAGTAGGGGGGACGAGGACCCTTATACAAACCAGGGGCTCAATCAGGGAAGGGTTTGAGAAAAAACTGTATCAACCTCCCCATAAGTCAATTATATCCCAGGGGAAAAAAAAAATAAAGCCGCTGGGCGCAAAGAGGCCCGGGCACTTTCCCCGCACGGTCAGCTCGCCCTAAGCCCCCTTTTTCCCACAAGTCCCGGACCACACACGTTTCTCGCCCTCCCTCTCCCCCTTCCTCCCTCCGACCTCAGATTTGGTAATAATTTATGCTAATGTCCCCTTCCATAAATCCACAATTCGCTCCAGTGACGAGCCGGGAGGGAGGGAGGGAGAGAGGGAAGGGTTAAGAGAGGGAAGCCGGATCAGGAGCAAAAGAGTTTTTAAAAATGGAGAAACTTTGGAGGGGGCGCACAGCACCATGTGGATTTGGGAATTCGTCCCTCCTGTTCCTCTCACCCCACCCTAGGCGCTTTGCTAGGGTTGTGAGGTTGGAGGGAGGGACAAGGGGGTGGCGTAATGAGGGTCCTACCCCTGAATAAGAATTTTGCTCCTACCCTGGGGAAATCCTCCTTCAGGGCCCCAAATTTCCACCACTGCAAAGAGCGAGAAATTTTTTAAAAATTATCTACACCTAGAGCTCTTTCATTTGCCTAGTCTGCAGTGGCTTGGTCACTTCCCCCTCCCCTTTTCTTTGCGTGCCTAAATTCTTACTTCCTAAAAGCGGGACTGAAGTTTGTCCTTACTGCAAGGCTAGACATGGAAGGAAAGTTGCATTTGGGGGCGCAGAAATATTATTTGGAGGTGATTGTCTGCCTTCAAGTGGTTACCGACTTATGGCGAGAACTCCTGGTGCGTTTTTCTTGACAAAAAAACCCCCGCTCACCCCGGGTTTGCCTATGCCTTCCTCTGAGGCTGAGAGAGTGTGACTTGCCCGAGGTCACTCAGAGGTTTCCCTGGCCCAGCGGCGATTCGAACCCTGGTCTCCACGCCAGCTCTCGCTTAGTTGAACGTTAGTGCTCTTATTTTGCGCGCGCCCCTCCCCGCATAACAACATTCCTGGGTCCAAATTGGGCAAGGAGGGACAAAAATTACACCCTGCTCTTTTTTTTAAAAAAATCCCTTGACTAGGAAAGAAAGAGAAGGAAGGAGGAAACAGAGGGAAAAGAACCAGTTCCTTAATGTGGCCGAAATCCTGTCTCAACTAAAATAAATCCCTTGAATCCAGCGTTGAATTGTAGGTGCGTCTCATGAATTCGGTGCCGCTTCTCTAGGCATAAAGGACAAAATTTAAAGACGGAGGGGGGAGAGGTTACCAAGTGCAAAGAAGAATCGGGCTCCTGTTTCTTTCGCAGTGGAGGCACAGCAGCTGGAGAAATGTCCTCTTCTCTGTGCGTCTGTGCCTTCGTGTTGCCAAGGAGGTGGCTTCCCTGATTAAGTCTCTCCACTTGTAACGTGGTCTTCTTTTCCTACTGCCTTCCACCTTACCGACCGTTACTGTCTTTTCTAGTGAGTCTGGTCTTCTCCTGATCTGGCCAAGGTAGGACAGCCTCAGTTGAGCCATCTTGGCTTCTAGGCTTGGTTTGCTCTTGGGCCCCTTCATTGGTCTCCAGGGTTCCTGTAGAACTCTCCTCCGGCACCACATTCCAAAGGAATAGGTTTTCTTCCTCTCAGCTTTCCTCACTGTCCAGCTTTCACATATATAGAAGTCAGAAATACCATGGCATGGGCCATCTTAACTTTGATATATCCTGACGCTTCAGGACCTGGTCTTGTTCCTTCGCAGCTACCCTTCCAAGTCCTCCTCTCCTTCTGGTTTCTTAAGCGCAGCCTCCCTTCTGAGATTAATGCCCGAGTCTACACCCAGGGAAATCGCACTGGGTGAACGGGACAAAAATAATAGAATTCAGGGCAATCGCTTCCCCCATTTGGGTTAACGCGGGATTTAATCTCTGATCAGCGAGCATAGGATAGCAGTCTTAAACCAACGCGGAATTTAACTAACCTTATGAAGTTTTCTTCCATTGGTGGTTTGGGGAAAATGGTCATTAATGAGATTAATGAGTTGCCTCGCAGTCAAATACACCCGCACCTCACACCCTTTGTTGTGTCTGTAGCTGAAGCAAATTTCCCCAAGGTTGGAAAAGTTACTTTTTTGCTCTACACCTCCCAGAATTCCCCAACCATCACGGCCGGTGCCTTCACTAGGATTTAGCACACAAATAAGAAAGTCTCGCTTTGTCTTTGGATCACAGCTCTGCGCGTCCACGCGGGGAGGGGGATTCTGGGAGTTGTAGTTCAAAACAATAACTTCCCCAGGCTCTGATTTTTTTTTTCAAAGATACAACTCCGGAGGTCACTAGTCTTCTATGTAAAACGGACAGTTCCAAAAATCCAGAATCCCAAAGGCGGTAATCCAAAACTTCTTACTGGGAAGTAATTCCCCTCCTGGTTGCCACATGAAGCAGAGCCCGGAGAGGTTACGGTTTGTACTATAAATCCCAGAACGCCCAGGCAGCAGACCGTGGCTGGGGATTCTGAGAGGTGTAGCGCAAAAAGGGTAAAGTTTCCAGATACCCGAGAAGCTACGACCTCGGATTTGGAGGGGGAACTTTGGAACTGCAGTCATCCAAAGTAACTTTTTCAGCTCCTGCGGCCCACGTAGATCGGGGGGGGGTCGAAATGAAGGGCATCGGTCCCCCTCCCTCTCCTTTTGGCTGGGACTGCCGGTGAGTACAGAAGGAACACCAAGCCCACCGTTTCCAAAAATCGGCTCTAGCTGTGGTGGGGTGGTCTAACTCTAAAGGAAGGACCTCCTTTCTCCCCGCCCGCCCGCCCCCCTCCTTCTTGTCGCCCCCTCTAGCTCCAGAGAAAGCCCGTTTTGGCAACCGAGTTTGAAATCACAAGCCCCTAAGGAAAACTTTTCGACGTCTTCCGACCTGCCGCGCGTTTTCTGCCTCGGCCATCGACTAATAATTCGGATTTGGGGGTCTCGTGAGTGAGTCAGCCCAATTTTTTTTAAAAAAAGTCAATAAGAAGTTTGTCCAAGGTCTGACTTGCAGACGACTTGATTTCTTCGCCCTTTATTGCTCAGACACGGGACTGGATCTTCAGCTGAACGTGTGAACTGAGGTTCTTGGAGACGGGAGAGTGAGAATGGCTCAGCGCCCATGCCCCGGGAAGACTGACGGGATCCATTCCTGCATTTAGTCCAGACTTTGAAAGTACTGAACCTTGTCCCTGAAGGAGCCCTGCCTGGCTCCTTTAAAGTTCGGACCATATCCCTTTCTCTGTGCCACTCAGACACGCATCATGGGACATGGCAGAGCCCCATCCAGAGGTGCTCCTGCGCCCCTGAACCCTGGTAGCAGTGGTGATGGTACAGGGGCACCAGTAGCGGTCCCCCTCCAGGACAGATCCAGGCGCTGTACCAGCCCTTCCAGATCAGGTGGCCAGAAGCAGGTCGATCGTGGTCACGATCGAGTTTGATGAGCAGATTCCTATTCCACCTCTGCCCCAAAACCTGGGCCATTTCCTCACTAGCCTGTTACAGTGCTACCCCTTTCAACATCCTATTGAATCCTGGGGTTTGCAGTTTGGGGAGGGGTCTCAAAGGTCCACGCTAAGCTAGGCCCTTGGAATCCTTCGGGATGCGGCGCACATGTAGGACCGCTGGCGGGCCTTGCCTTACTTACTCCGGAGAAAGTCCGCCTCAAAGCGAGGGCGTGCAGGGGCGGGACGGTCCTGGGCTGCGCGGATCGCTGGGGACGGATGCCCTGCGTTGCGGGTCTGGCTGGCTTGAGAACCTGGTACCCGGTCGCCAAGACTCGTCTCCGTCGCCACGGAGACCTTAGAACGGAGGAGAGCCCAACGTTCCAGCCGTTGCTAGGGCGCCCTCCTCCATCACTCGCCCGCTGCTTCCAGCTCCTCCAGCGCTCAAGTCACATCCTCCCTCCCTGCGCGTTAATTCTTCCAGTTCTTAACTTTGGGACAAAGTTGGTCGCCTCTGTCCGCGTTAACTCTCTGATATTTTTTTTCTCTACCTTCCTTTTCAGCCTAAAGATGTTCCCCAGCCCTGCCTCTCTCTTCCGACCGACTCAACATCCAGAAATTCTGACGCTTCCCCTCGCTTCAGGTAATTCACTGAAAGCCTTGCTGGACCCTCACATTTTTTTTTTAAAAAATCCCTTTTATTCGGCCCTCTTGGTCTTGGTATTCCGAATGCAATTTTTGCAGGTGCTGCGTTTGTATGATTTAACTCTTTGGCCCACCTTTGGATCTTTAAGATGCCAGGGATATGAGGGAAAGGGGGTAGAGGAGGCTTAAGATTTCCCCCAAGACTAAACTGGGCGGGATGACCCCCCCATGACCTGGCAAAATTAGACAGCCAAGACTCCTGTGGGGTTGGGTCTCCTCAGCACTGTACTCTATGATCAAGCTACGAAATATTAAGATATTAAAAATATTAAGAGAGCTGTTGTGGTTGAGCCCTCCCAGGAATAAAAAAGGCCCTGTCTGCCATCTCTCCTTGGCACACTTACTCGGGAGTAAGCTCTCCCTGAAAGCACGGGGACGCAACGTGTGCTTGGAAGAGACTTCATATTTAAGCATGGTTGCACGATAATGGGTACGGAAAAAAATAATTTGCTTCCTCCCTTGGAGCTACAAGGAGGCAAAATTATAAGCCTGAAAATGTTGAGACACCGCCCCCCAACTTAACCCAACTTAAAAACAGTTCTGGAGATCCTGAAAAGGCCTAGTAATGGGGGTCACCGTTTAGCTCAGGCATGTGTCTGATGGTTCGTGGGTGGGGAAGAGAATGATCCCTTATTTTTTAAAAAACAAACGGAGTTTTACACACACAGAGAGAGCCAATTTTTCGCCTCTCTCTCTCTGTTCCTCCCAGCTTTGTAGGAAATCTTGCAAAGGCCATCTTAGCTTTTGCAAGGGGGATTAACTCGCCTTCCCCCGTCCCCAGTCTGGGTCCTCCTCTTAGTCTCTCCCCCCACTTCTAGCTCTCTGGTGTTAAGGCAAGAACAGCTCGCCTGTATAATGTGAGCTGTGTGTTTGGTCATTTGTTCGAGGAGAACAAAGGTTGGGTCCCTAAGCCAAATTGCCATTGCACTCGGGAAACCGGCCCTCTCCACCCCACCCCCGAAGCTGAAGTATCTTTTGCAGGAGAGGGAGAAGAAGGAATGGAAAGAACAAGAAGCAGAAGAAGAGGAGGAGGAGAAAGAGAGGGAGAAGGGTTTCTTGCCCGTCTTAAAAAGCACACCCCCTCCCCGAAAAACAAAGCCACTCCGCCGAGGCCCCTGAAAAGTGAAGTAGCGAGGCGTGAACATTCCCAGGGTGAAAGGAATACAAAAGCCCGGGGTCAGAGGGAAGAAGAAAGCGAATCAAACAGGCACTTTCACATGTCTGCCCTCCACTGCGGCACCTTTCCATAATAGGAAACAAATGTTGTAAAAAAGAGGATTGCGCCCATTCATTCAAAATAGCAAATGATAGCTAAACAGCATTGTCCCCGCCGGGGCGACTTCTGTGGGGTCTCCCCCAGAGGAGAAGAGCCGGGGTGGGCTCGGAGGGCCCGGGTGGGGTCGGGGTGGCGGGGAGAACACCCTTCGGCTGGCCGCCGAGCGACAGCAAAGACGCAGGCCGTTTCCGCACCGCACTGTTATAGTGGTATTATTCCAGTCTCCACATGCTAGGGAATCCTGGGGTTTGCAGTTTAGGGAAGGGCCTTTGAGGAGAGGAGGAAGCAGAGGTCTTTGAGGCCCCACCCTAAACTGCAAACCGCAGGATTCCATAGGATGTTGAAAGTGGAATAACAGCGCTATAACAGCGCAGTGCGGAAATGGCCGCAGATCTGTAGGTGCAGAGGGAACATTCTCCTTCAGATAGGCACACGCTAATCTGTAGAGGCGCACAGAAAACCTCTCTCTCTGGGATGCCCATACGCGCACGGAGCTATGGACAGAGAGGGAGAACTCTCTTTAAGAAGCAAATGGAGATAACCACAGATAGGCACAGAAAAAAATATGATGAGCGCTGTTAAATTGGCCAGCACAATCCTAAAAGCTTGCAGACTTATGCTCCTACTGCTGGGGGATTTAAAGAAGTTAGACCCTCGGGGTTCATCGGGGGAAAAATAGCTCTTGGTGCAACAGGTATTATTTTTTTGTTTCTGCAGAACGGGAATTCGCGCCAGCTCCCCAAAACAGACATAGAAACCATACAGACAGGCGAAAACACACCAAAGGCTGTAGTTAAAAGTATAATTAAGCTGTCTAGAAAACCGAGAACAGTTCTCTAAATAGACTAATAGCCCCAAGTACAAGGAAAGAGAACTGAGAAAAAGTAGCGATGGAGACATTCAGAGTGTATGGAATTCAGGTTACCTATGCTGGTAATTTTCTTTTCCCCAGCTCTTTTTGGAAGTGAGAAAATTCTGAAAGTAACCAGCCCTATTCGGGAAGGGGGAAAAAGGTCTCAGCAACTACAGGGTGGGCGATTTTTTCCAGCCCTCTGTTTGCACCTGGAGGGCCGCGTGGAAAAACAGAGATTTGCTGTTGTTTTTTTTAAAAAGAGTTATTTATTTATTTTAAAGGAAAGTGGATTGAATGGAGAGCTTGCGCGCATACGCACAGAAAGCGCGTGGATTTGTTGGTTTGCTGGAGAAACAGGATTTATTCCATTGCTTTAGATTCTCGCCTGTAAGGGCCTCGAGGCAGGTCTGGAAAACCAGATTAAAACCACACTTTAATTTGGGGAAAGACAAACAAACAAACAAAAAACAGACCCCACAGAAAGCGCAGGAAAATGACCCATGGCGTTAAAAGCCTCGCTCGCTTTTGAGTTGGCCGCGTTTCTTTCCTTTCTTAACCCCTCTTTTCTTCCCGGGCCCCTCTCCCACTCCCTTGCCACCTACAAAGCTGACATTTTAAAGACCCCCCAAAAGTGATCACTAGTCCGTCCGTCCGCCCCCTTTCTTGCGCCCTGCCTCTGCCTCCCTCCTCCCTCCGCCAGTCCCCCTTCGCCCCTCAATTTCCGGCACTTAAAAAATAAATAGGTCACTTTGCATCTCTATAGGTGGCAACCAGAGAAAGAGATCTTGAGGCATCCCAACACGTGTTTGCCTTTTCACACGTGGATCCCTAGACAGGGTCAAGAAGCAAAGGCACTAAGAGTGGAAAGAACAGAAGTCCAAAGAGATGCGTTATTATATCATCTTCATCATTATCACCATCATCTTCATTTCTATCTCGCTTTTTTTCCAAATTGGGACTCAAAGTGCCTTACTACCAATTTTTTAAAAAATCGTTAAAAATCCAGAAGATGCAAAAGTTAAAATAAGATTAAACTGTCCTTTTATGGAAGGGAATGGGGAACTATTCAACAGCCAGAAAACATAGGGCCACGTGTTTGTCCCAGGTATTGTGGTTGTTAATTTCTCTCTAGTGGACTGTCTCCTAGTTGGAGAACCAGGTGGTACTGTGGCTTGAGAACTGGACTGCGGCCCTGGAGACCGGGTTCGATTCCCGCCTAGCCAGGGAAATCCAGTTAGTGACCTTGGGCATGTCACACACTCTCAGCCCCAGAAAATCCTGTGATAGGTTCAGCTTAGAGTCACGATAAGACCGGGCAACCCTACATGCCAAAGTGGTGTGTCTCTGTGTAGCCCACCTTCTTAAGTCCAGAATTTCTGGAAGTAACTTCAGATTTTGGGGGGGCAGATGAAGGATATAAAAAGAGAGTGGAATAGAATCTGTAAGTGATAAAGTCTTCTAGGTGGTCAGCATCCTCCTGGTGACTTCCAACAAGAGAAAGACCCTGGAATCAATGGCCAAATGGCGGGGTCTTTGTTGCTAACAGCCTTCAACTCAACTTCAACTTATGGTGACCTTCTGGAGAAGAGACCCTCCAAGCCACCCTGTCATCAACCACCTTGGTCAGGGCTCGGAGATTCAGGGATGCATCTTCTTTGATTATGTCTACCTACTTGTAATGGGGTCTTCTGCTTTTTCTATCACCTCAATGAGAATAGACTGACTTATCAATGGGGTTTGAAAGCCAGCTGGTGTAATGGTTTGAGCATTGAACTTTTATCCTGGAGACCATGATTTGATTCGCTGCTCAGCCATGGAGGCCCACTGGGTGATCTTGGGTGTGACACACACTCTCAGTCCCAGAAAACCCAGTGAAAGTTTCACTTTAAGGTCTCCATAAGCCAGAAACAATTTGATAACAACAAATCAATAGGGTTTAGCTATGTGTTGACTCACCCTTTCACTGAGTCTATTCTAGTGTGAGCTAGCATGGAGTGGTGGTTTGAAACCTGAGTGACTTTGGGCGTATCACACACTCTCAGCCCCAAAAAACTCAATGACAGGGCCTCATAAGTTGGAAATGACTTGATGGCACACAATATCAACAAGTAAGGATGGAGCAGTCAAGTCATATGGCCAAGGTTCTACATAGCTCAGGTTTGTGTGGGGTGAATCTTGTCCAAAACTGAGCCTAGGGCACCTGATATTAATTGGCACACTTCCATCCAAGGACTAACCAGGGCTAACTATGCTCAGCTTCCCAGATCAGACAGGACCTGGTGTCTTCACAGGGTTCAGCATTAAATTAAAGTCATACCAACCAGATTCCAGACCCATTCCCATTGCAGCCTTCCTTTGCAGTTCATGGTTTCTAAGAATCAGAAGAGGCCCTTTTGGCACCAACTGTGCTGCCTTTCTGTTTCCAAGCATGATTGATCTTCTCCAAATTTGCACATGTAAGTGGTTTCAAATTGTTTTAAATGGCTTTAACAGCTTTTAATCTGTCCCCTTTGAAGTGTTAAAATAGCTTAATATGCTTTCAGCTTTTAAATTATTCCTCTTGTCTTTGTTTTTATACTGTTCTGATTTTTTTAAAAAAAAATTAATTGGCTGATTTTAGTTATTTGTTTATAAACTGTTCTAAACTGATTCTGTTGCTCATCATCCTGATAGGATGCTCTGGGAATATTTAAATAAAATGAAATAATAAATAAACTTTTGGGTTCCAATCTTACATGCACTTAACCTGTGAGTCAGTCTCATTGAGTTTGGTGGGCTTGATATCTAAGTATCATGCTTTGCCCATCTCCAGCCTGTATTTAAGAACTGTCAGATCTTTGTAATGGGCTGACAAGAAATTGTGCAAGACATATAGAGGCTACAGTCCAACATAATGTAGTAGTTCTGCACCCAAACTCTGCTATTGTTGGCCATTTGCCAGCTCCAAAGCTGATTCTATGCCTCTACCTTAGTAAGTACAATAGGATTTGGGGGGCACGCTGGTAGAAATCTATTTATGCAACTGTGAGCTGAATATGTCTTTTGCAAAAAAGCATGACTCCAAGAGGAGGTCTGCCAATAATGCCATGGTACAAGTGTGGTACTAGCCTGTGGCTTATTGGGGTGGGTTGAGGAAACTGCCAGTCTGCTTCTGAGAAGCATTGCTGTCGATTACACCTCCTCAGATGAAGCCCAGCTCTTTGGATGAGTGAGCTGAGATATATGGGCTTGTGTATTTCACATTATCATCCCAGCTATCTGGAGGCAATGTAGATTTTCTAAAGACCTAATGAATAAACAAGCATAGAGTGCTGGTGGTGTAATTTACATTGTTAATGCAGTTATGTGCATAATAAATAGGCACTGGTGTGTGTCTTCCAGTAAACTACTTTCCCCCCATTCCTAACCTGTGGTGGGTGTTTCAAATTTCCCCCCCAAAATATATATATATAGCAACTAGCTTTTACAAGAATCCTAGATCTTTCAATTTCATGGTACAAAGAGAATTGGAGAATTGAAGGGGTTTCATAGGAGTCACCTAACACCTCTGCAGTTACCCTGTGTCACTAGTCTTAGCTGAGCAATACTGCAGACTCATAGAGTTGGAAGAGTCCAAGTTTAAATATTTAAAAGGAATGTTGTGTGGAAGATGGAGCAAGCTTGTTTTCTGCTGCTCCAGAGACTAGGACATGGAGCAATGGATTCAAACTACAGGACAAGAGGCTCCACCTAAACATTAGGAAGAATTTCCTGAGGGTAAGGGCAGTTCAACAGTGGATCTGCTGCTGCCTGGGAGTGTGGGGGAGTTTCCTTCTTTGGAGACTTTAACAAAAAGTTTGGATGGCCTTCTGCAGGGAATGATTTGATGGTATCTCCTTGAATCGCAGAATGGGGTTGGACTGGATGGCCCTTGGATTCTCTTCCAGCTCGGTGTTCATATGATTACACCTTCAGCCTTGACTCTGGCTGCTTGGTTTTCCTCCTTCCTTCTTTGCTTTCGTCTCAGGCTGATTTTCTCCAAATATTTCTGTAGAGGGCATCCCTGATCAGAATTCTTCCCAACTTGCACAGTAAAATTAAGGTACTTGGAAATACCCAGCAGCTGTTCTAGGAAGGCTGCTATAAGGCTGCATCAGCAGGAGAATATAGTGCACCAACTATGGGTGGAGGCTTTTGCACCCTGTTACCAAAGTTAAAGCACTTTCTTGGTTTGTGAGAACTGTTCCAGTCCAGACATTTCCTATATATGCATGTCCTTTATACTCTCTCTCTCTCTCTCAGCTGGGCTGCGTCCAGGAACAATTCAAAGCACTGATGATGAACTATCAAGATTCAAGTCTAGCTTATCCAAAGGACCCTCTTCTCCCATATGAGCCTGCCTGTGTTTTGAGATCTTCTGATGGAGGCCTTTCTCTTTCTGTCCCACCAACCTCACAGCTACATCTGGTGGGAACGTGGCAAAGGGACTTTTTTTTTGTGGCTGCTCCAAGGCTCTGGAACTGCCTTCCTTGAAAGGCTAAACTGCTTCCCTCCCTGCTATCCTTTCCGAGGCAGGTTGTTTCAGCAGGCCTTTGGTGGCTGATTGCTTAGTGGGGAAAGGGGCCTTTCAGAATGTGGCATAAAATTTATTTATTATTTTGTTTTTAATAGTCATGTTTTCAATCCCTTTTACTTCTACTTTTATTGTATTTTAAATTGTTGCATGGCATGAATTTATCATTGAATACCAAAGCCAGAATCATCCAGGCCAAAGTTCTTCTTATTTCTATGCTTGTGAAAGCTTGACAATGAAGAAAGTTGATGGGAAAAGAGTCAACTCCTTTGAAATATGGTGCTGGAGGAGAGTTCTACAGATACCCTGGGCTGCTAAAAAGACAAATACATCCTAGAGCCAGTGTAGTATAGTGGTTTGAGCATTAGACTATGATCCTGAAGACCAGGGTTTGATTCTCTGCTTGGCCATGGAAACCCACTGGGCAACCTTGGGCGTGTTATGCACTCTTAGCCTCAGGAAACCCCGTGATGGGCTCACCTTAGGGTCACCATAAGTCAGAAATGACTTGAAGGCACACAACAACAACAAAAAGAGCCTGAACTCTCCCTAGAAGCCAAGGTGACTCAACTGATCTGTCACGCTTTGGCCATATCGTGAGAACACCTGACTCACTAGAAAAGAAAATAAGGCTTGGGAAGGTGAAGCTGTTAGGAAAAGAGGAAGACCAGATTAAAGATGGATAGACCCAAGCAAGGAAGCCATGGCCTTAAATCTGCAAGACTGGAGCAAGACAGTTGAAGATAGGGTGACCTGGAGTTGACCTGATGGCAGTTAACAACAAAGACTCACCATTCTGCTACTGAGTCCAGGGTTCTCTTCTTGTTGGAATTCAACACCAGGATGCTGAGAACTTAGAAGAGTTTATCTCTTTATACATGCTATTCCATTCCCTTTTAGATCCTGCCTTTGCACCCTCCCCGCAAAATCTGAAGCTCAAGGCAGCTTCCAAAAATCAAACTGGAAGGCAGCAGGAAAAGAAGAGGTCCACACTGCAGGTAGATGGACCCCATCAAGGAGGCCATGGGTCTGAGCTAGCAAGACCTGAGCAGGGCTGTTGGTGAGAGTGAGCTGGAGGTCTCTCATTGATAGGGTGTCTGTAAGTCAAAGTCAACTTGATGGCAATTAACAAGAAGAATGGACTTTGAAGCTGTGACTGTTTTAACCTTTGTAAACTGCCTTGAGTACCAGAATGGGTGAAAGGTAGGGAGATGGTGGTGGTGGTGGTGGTGGTGGTGGTGATGATGAGAGGGGTGGGAGGAAATAACTACAGGCTTGTCCTGCCCTGTTTTCAGATAAACCCCAGCTTTCTCCTTCTACCGCTACACAGCAAACATCTCCCAGCTCCAACATACTGGTTCTGGCATATATTATTTTAATTAAGTCAACGGCGATTTCCCTCCTTCCTTGGAGATCCATTCCATGGTGCAATTAGGAATGCATTGGCACTAGCACAGATGAATATTCAAGAGAGTGTCAATTAATTAGCAGACAGCAGAATCTCATTAGGACGCTCAAAACCCTTTTAGTACTAAGCGGAATTAAAGGGGCATTTGGCAACGCACTGGATTAGGGAATATTTTACTGTGCACTCATTTAACTTCATTATCGTTGCACTTACAGTACCCTCTGATTTTTATTAATTAAAATGCTCATTAATTTGCCCAGAAAAGAGAGATAAAAGTTTACCCCACTACACTCTTTCTCTGTTTTAACGATATCACAACACGCATGCTGGCATCGTCTTCAAAAGTGTACTCCTTACTCGCCCGGCCCACTGGAAAGTAATTTACCATGGTTAGAAAGAATTGTATGCACAGTACTTCACATCAGTCCATTTGTGGAGCGCCGTCATTCATGAGCACTCCTCTTTCTTCAGCACTTCCAACACCAGCAGATTCCTGGATAGTTTATTTTAGCTACAACACGTTTCTAGGATGCAAATCTATATTAACATTCAGCCTTGGCCATTTCTGCACTACGTTGTTATAGTGCTATTATTCCATTTTCAGCATCGTATGGAATCATGGGGTTTGCAGGTTAGGGAGAGGCATTTAGCATTCTCAGCCAGAGAGCTCTTTGGCCTCAGGAAACTACAAACCCCAGAATTCCACAGGAGGTTGAAAGCAGAATAATTGCACTGCAACAGTGTAGTGTGGAAATGGCCCTTACCTCAGTGACCTTTTTTCTCAATCATGTGGAAAATCAAAAAGTTACCTTCTTCAGATAACAACTCCAAGAGCCACCACCACCGTCACCACACTGGAGTCCATAAAGGTAACTTCCCAAGCTCTAGAACTTGTGTTTGGGCTGTCTCATTTCAGAATACAGATAGAGAGAGTAGTGTGGCTGGCTAGCTGCAGAATTTGTCATGAGAGCACAGAAAAGGACTACGTTTCGTTCTAGAAACCTCGTTTTAAGAAGGATATAGAAAATTTGGAGCAAACTTGGAGAAAGGCAACCAGAATGGTAAGAGGTATGGAGAATAAACATATGAAGAAAAGTTCAGGCATAATATTTAAATATCTAAATGATAAAAATACCATTTTAATTAATAAAGAGCTGTCACAAAGAGGAGGGTACAGATTTGTGTCTTCTTGTTCTCCCAGAGGGTAGGAGCAGGTCAAACGGTTTTAAATACAGGAAGGTCGATTTTGACTGAATGTTAGAAACATTAGTAAGAACTGTTCAACAATGAAACCAATTACTTCTCCTTCTCTGACATTTTCTAAAAGAGGCTCAAAAGCTACTTGCTGGAGATGCCCAACTGGAGCTTTTGCACTGCGTGGGGTGGTGGAGTTTTGGCCTTGATGTCCCTTCCAACACTATGGTTGCATGATTCTATGAGGGAGAGCCTCTCCACACCACGCATAAACTTCTACATTTCCAACACGTCTCCCCTTGCTTGCCTTTTTCTTAAAATAAAACCCAACAACATAGCCAAAATCAGGAATTAGAACTGTGCAGTGCTCAATGTATTGTGGGATTGAAACGCCCAGCAGCCCCAACTGATGATGGGGAATTCTAGAGGGATACAGAACACTATATCCCAGGTAAAGCAGACCCACTGAATCCTTGAGACTTAGAAAACCAGCACTTATGCAAGTTCTATTAGAATCAAAGAATCTTGGAGGTGGAACAGTCTGCAACAGCCACCTATTCCTGCAAGGCAGGAACACACAGCTAAAACGCTCCTGAGAGAGAAAGAGCCATCCAGCCTCTGAAGACGGAGCGGCCACCGCGCTCCAAGCCAATCTGTTCCCCTGTGGAATAGCCCTTCAGGTCAAGAGGTTCTTCCTAATGTGGAAGGAGGGAAGGAAGGAAGGGAGGGAAGGAAGGGAAGGAAGGGGCATAGAGGAGGAGAGAAGGGATGGAAGCGAGGAAGGAAGTAGAGGAGGGAAGGGAAGGCAAAGAAAGGAAGAGAGGGTGGAAGGAAGGAAAGGAGGAAGGGAAGGCAAAGGGAAGAAAGAAGAAAAGAAGTGGAGGAGGGAAGGAAAGAAGGAAGGAAAGGCAAAGGAAGAAAGAGAAGAAAGAAGGAGGGAGGGAAGGAAAGGCAAAGGGAAGAAAGAAGGAAAGAAGTGGAGAAGGGAAGGAAAGAAGGAAGGGAAGGTGAAGGGGGGAGGAAGGAAAGGAGGGAGGGAGGGAGGGAGGGAGGGAGGAAGGAAGGAAGGAAGCGGAGGAAGGAGGGAGGGGAAGAGAGAAGGGAAGGAAGGAAAGGAAGGTGAAGGAAAAAAGGAAGGAAGAGGAGGAGGGAAGGGAAGGTGAAGGAAGGAAAGAAAATAAAAAGAAAAGTCTGTAGGATATTGTGCTTTGGAAAAAACAAACAAAAATTCCCTCAGAAATATTCAATATTAAATATTCATAGGATTCAAATTCAACAGTCCTCCCATTTATGTGGAGGAGTGCACTATCACAATAAGCACACTCTTTTCTTTTTAAAAAGCATCTTCTGAGAGTATCCCTTTTGGGGAAGGAGGGGAAGGAGTCAGAGAGCAGGAAAAGGCCCCATTATTTGGCCATCCGGTTCGGCGTTGCCATCCTTCCTTCCCACCAACAAACAAAAGGTTAGAAAGACAAATATTAAATCCACCTTCACAAAAGGGAGCTGCTAAATATGCATTTAAAATTAATATGCATGTAAAATTAATTAGTTGCATTTGGTGACATCAAAATAAGTTCCAGGGAAAAGATGTTTGGAGGTGTGGGAGGGGGAAAGAGAGAGAGAAAGAGAAGAACAGAGTGAGAGTTAGGGGAACCTTCTGGGCATTTGGAGCCATATGCTGGAATTAGAGTTAATTGACTAATTACATAAATTAGGCATTAATTTTACAACACACCAAGTATAAAAAGATATCTCAATTAATTGTGCATAAATTACAAGGTTAAAGAGGGCAGTGTTCACAAGGGGGGAGAAGGCCACTTTGGGCATCTGGGCTGGGACAGAAATGGTGGCCTGTTTTTGGTAGAGTCCGGTTGCCTGTTGTCAAAAAAGGAGGAAACCAGCAGGAGCCGCTAAGTAAAGCTGCTGAAAGATGTTGGGTTGCACACCCAGATTTTGCTGCTGCTGTCTCTAGGCAATCATTAATGCAAGAATGGAAAACTGAGGCGGGGGAGAAGCAATCTCCATTTCATTAAAATCAATTAGACATCTCAAGCCAAGATGGCTTTGGTTTTTGTCCGGGCAGTGGAGCAAAACTGAACCATTCTCTACTATAGAGTGACACAACTTGGAACCCCTAGTCCCTAGCGAGGAACTGCAGTTCATAAAAACTGCACACTGATTTAGTGGGTCCCAACACACCACACTGTTAGAGCACTATTGTTGTTGTTTTGTGCCTTCATATCATTTATGACTTTTGGCAACCCTAAGGTGAGCCTACCAGGGGGTTTTCAGGGGGGCTGAGAGTGTGTAATCTGCTCAAGGTCAGCCAAGAGGTTTCCATGGCTGAGCAGGAATCGAACTCTGGTCTCCAGGGTCATAGTCAAGTTCAGACTATGGCAAACTTCTGTGGAATCCTGGGGTTTGTCATTTGGAGAGAGGCATTTAAAATTCTCAGCCAGAGAGCTCCTCGCTAAACTACAAACCCCAGAATTCCACAGGACATTGTCATGTCAGTTAAAGTAGAATATAGCACTCTAACAGTGTAGTGCAATATCTGACTTATTTGGGGCAAAACCATTGCTGGAGTGGAAATAGCTGCAAGGGCACAAAAACTCCAAGATGGGAGTCTTGGCAAGATTGGAACCAGATATGGGGTGCTAGGGTAGATCAGTGTATTGTGACATAGGGGGCAAACGAGGGCATTGCTCCACCAAAGGAATTCTGCCCCTCCCCGTTGAAATTTTCTTTGGCTCCTCAAATTTCTAGCACTGCATTTGAGCATGTAGAAATGTTACTTTAGCCATCTGAAGCTGATCACAACTAACCACATCTCCATTAGAAGGAAATGTCTATTCCAGACTGGCTTGGAAAAATCTACAAGAAATTTTTAACTGAGAAAGTGTTGGAAATCTCAGCATTCTCTCTCCCCCCACTGCCATCTTGTTAGAACAGATGGGCAATAGCCAGATGCGGCCTCCCTTTCTGTTGCATGCCAGATCTTCTCCATTTGCCTTTCTCTGTCTTTTATTGCATGATCATAAATACCTTTGGTGCTCAGATCATGTGACCCAGGACAGTTGCTTGGGTCATTGGTCTTATAAAAGTTAAGACCTCCCTCTCTCTGAAAAAGATTCTCTCTCTCTCTTTGTTCTCAATGGCTGCTTTCCCTGAACTCTTTGCATGCTCCGAGTTTGAGTCCCATCAAGGAGGATGGTGAGTTAAACTGAAGAATCTCCTATTCACTAGATTAGACAGGTAGCAGGCTCTCTCAATACAGATGTAAATGAAGGGTCATTAGTAAAGTATTTAGTCTTTTATTCAAAGCTACCTGCGTCCGTGTTTATTCCAAGTACCAGTCTGAAGCCACAAGTCATTAGATAAAACTTCTACCGCTTCTCTGTGTGACTTTGCTAAATGAAGATTGGATCCTGATAGGTTCAGTCTCATTTTCCCAACATATAAGGGTTACAGGGCCAGAATAGAAGTCCTTTGTTTGATGACCACCTGGCACCCGGCCGGCAGAGACTAACCGAATGAAAAATGGCTTCAGGTCATCTAAACCAATTTCTTACTATTGAAAAGTTAACTGGTAGCAATTACCGAAATTGGTCTTGGAATATGCAAATGCAATTAACTACAATGGGACTATTTAAGGTTGTGAAAGGACAGCGGCCCACAGAAGATAGGGCAAAGCAGAAATTTGATGAAGATGATGAGAAAGCAACTGCTTATATCTGCTTAACCATTGATCCAAGCATTGTTTATCACATCAGAGACCTGGAAAGTGCTAAAGAAATATGGGAAAAACTGAAGAGATTATTTGACTCTCCCAGTATTGCAAAGCAAAGTGGTATATTATAATCAGACTTACAAGAATGAAATTGTTAAATCCTAGATTTTTGAATGAACATATTAATACATTCATGACTATGCTATCAGAGTTTCAACGTTCTGGGGAAAATCTTCCAGAATCTGTGAGACTTGGACTATTTTTGGGCAGTTTGCCAGAATTTTATGGACCCATAATTGATGCTCTACAAATTAAGGGAGATGTAAATTGGGAAACTGCTATTGCTGAAGTTATAGAATATCAAAATAGGAAAAATTTAACGAATTGTAAATTTGAAGCAAAATCATCTACTGGCACAGCATTAGCTCACCTCGCTGAGCAGAATTTGCACATCAAAGAGTCTTCTTCACAGAGAACAAATGGCCACCAAATTAACATTTCAAAACAACAGAAACACAAACCCAATGATAAAAGTGGTTTTAACTCTAAGAAGAAATCTTCTACAAATTTTAATGTTGGTCTAATTAATGAACAATTGCTCAAGCCTATGCAAAATCAAAAAGAAAATATGATTGTAATTGACAGCGGAGCTACTAGTCACTATTTTAATCGGAGAGAAATGTTTGTAAATCTTGATACAAGCATACACTTTCCTGTCTATTTAGCAAATGGACAATCAGTGCTTGCTAAAGGCAAAGGCACAGTTCTTTTGCAAGCAAAACTTGGCGCCAACAGGATAGAGACTTTAAGAATTCATGATACTTATTTTGTCCCAGATTTGAAGGTGTCTCTTTATAGTGTCAGAACAACTACAGCGGGGAAGGAAACAGAATTATTTTCAAAAAGGAAACTTGTTTTGGTCTTCATGGCAAAAATTTAATTTTTGGGAATCCTAAATGGTGACTGTTACCAAATGCAAATTTTGGATTCATATGCAAATAGTGTGATCCAGTGTAATCACAAAGACTGTTTAAATTTATGGCATCGCTGATTTGGGCACAGAAATTTAGAATGCTTTAAAGAGATTGGCTAATCAGAGCTTGCTATAGACTTTAATTTTAAAATATGCTCTAACAATAAGAAATACATAAAATGTCTAAGGACAAAAGCTGTCAGAACATCACATTCGTCAATTGCAGAGAGACAATCCACCAAACCACTGGACCTTTTATATACTGATCTTTGTGGTCCATTTAGCCAAAAGTCTGCAGGTGGAAATTTTTATTTATGACTATTATTGATGATTTCAGCAGAATACATACACTTACCTTCTCAAAGAGAAAAGTCAAGCTTTTGAGAAATTCAAGGAATACTTTAATCTTGTCTCTAATAGATTTGGCTACAAACCTAAAAGCCTACGCTCTGACAATGGAAGTGAATTTGTTAATGCAGAGTTTGATGAGTTTTTTAAGAAACATGGAATTGAACATCAAACTACACAAGTTTACACTCCAGAACAAAATGGAGTGGCAGAACGAATGAACAGAACTCTCAAAGAGATGGCAGTCACAATGCTTTTAGAGGCTAACATGTCTAAACGCTATTGGTCTGAAGCTATTATGACTGCTACATATTTGTGCAACCGTCTGCCAATTAAATCCAGAGATGCAACTCCATTTCAGTTATGGAATGGGACTAAGCCCAAAGTGAATCATCTCAAAGTTTTTGGAAGTAAAGCATATACCTACATTCCCAAACAGAAAAGAGACAAACTTGACTGTAGAAGTGAAGAGGGAATTTTTGTTGGTTATGCTAGAGATGGTTACAGAATTCTAAATCCAGATGGGCATACAATAAAAATAACAAGTGCTGTTTATGTTGATGAAAGGCCACAGCCCAAATCTAATCCAAACCAAGATGTCTATCCAGATTTGTTTGCAGTGGAAGGAGACTCCCACCAGCAACCAGAGTATGTGACACTGTACAATCCTCCAGTGTCTTGCATCCAGAAGGGGCTACAGATGTGGTGACCCAGCCAGAGGACGGGGAAACCGGACGGCGCTCAAGGAGCAGCCCAGGTGTCCAAGTCCAGGTAAGAAGATCTGAACGCATCAACAGAGGCGTACCACCTGATAGACTGTCTTATCAGCCACAGAGGAGAAGATTCCACAACCCTCTGACTGGCAAAAGATCAAGGGACTACCAAAGTCAGATTCTCAGAAGTGGGTGGAAGCTGCTGTTGAAGAGATGCAATCTTTATATAAAAATAAAACATGGACTTTGTCAGAATTGCCAAAAGGAAAAAAGGGGAATTGGCTGTAGATGGGTCTTTACCACAAAGCAAGATGCAGAAGGGGAAATTCAGAGATATAAAGCCAGGTTAGTGGCAAAGGGATTCACACAACAATTTGGTGAAGATTACAATGAAATTTTTGCCCCTGTTGCCACACATACAACTGTGAGAACTCTCCTAGCTGTTGCAGCATCTAAGAAAATGCATGTCCAACATCTTGATGTTAAAACAGCTTTTCTTTATGGACAACTGGATGAGGAACTGTACATGGAACAGCCTCCAGGATTTCAAGTTCCTGGGAAAGAGCATCTTGTATGCAAATTGAACAAGAGCATTTATGGCTTGAAACAGGCTGCCAGAGCATGGAGTGAGAAGCTAAGCCAACTTCTTATCAAACAAGGCTTCACTCTAGGCACTGTTGACAAGTGTGTTTACAAAATTCAAACAATAAATGGACTTATATTGCATGTTATGTTGATGATCTGATCCTGTGCAGTCAAAATAAAGCAGATAGTGAGGAGATAGTCAAAATCTCAAGAAAGAGATAGACATCAAGAATTTGGAGACATCTCACACTATCTTGGAGTACAAATAGAAAGAAGCAGTGATGGAAGCTTCTATCTTAACCAGAAACAGAAGATAATAGATCTTCTGGACTGCCTTGGACTAAAGGATGCCAATATTGTGGCAACCCCAATGGAAGTGGGTTTCTTAAAGGACGCTAAGAAATGTGAACCCTTGAGAAATGGAGACAAGTATAGGACTGCAGTTGGAAAGCTACTGTACATAGCTAATTTCACCAGACCTGATGTTGCAAATGCTGTTGGTATCTTATGCAGAACGGTTAACTCTCCTACTGAAAAGGATCTCATTGCAGTGAAAAGAGTTGCCAGATATTTGAAAGGAACTGCAGATTAAAAGCTGATGTTACCAGCCTGTGATCACCACGACTGGTTGCCTATGCGGATGCTGACTGGGCTGCAGACCTAGCAGAGAGAAAATCAACCAGCGGAAGCCTGATCTTCTATGGTGGAGGAGCTATAAGTTGGTCAAGTAAGAAACAATCTACAATTGCAGATTCTTCCACAGGTGCTGAGTGTGTTTCTGCAAAGCAGCATGTGATGAAATAAAGTGGCTGCATAACTTACTTCTGGACTTAGGGATAACAGAGCCCAAGCCAACCATTTTGATGCAAGATAACCAAAGCTGCATCAAACTTTCTGAAAGTGAGAAGCCACTCAAGAAGAACATTGACATTGCTTTCCATAAGGTGCAAGAGATGTGTCGCAATGGAATTGTTCAGCTAGAATACTGCAATACAGAAATGATGCTTGCTGATATTCTTACCAAGCCTCTACCAAGAGACCAGTTCCAGAGACTACGAGAAGGCATGAAGATCTTCGATGTTGGTCCAAGAGAATGAGAAGGGGACTGTTGGAAATCTCAGCATTCTCTCTCCCCCGCCATCTTGTTGTTAGAACAGATGGGCAATAGCCAGATAGGGCCTCCCTTTCTGTTGCATGCCAGATCTTCTCCATTTGCCTTTCTCTGTCTTTTATTGCACGATCATAAATACCTTTGGTGCTCAGATCATGTGACCCAGGACAGTTGCTTGGGTCATCGGTCTTTTAAAAGTTAAACCCTCTCTCTCTCTCTCTCTCTTTGTTCTCAATGGCTGCTTTCCCTGAACTCTTTGCATGCTCCGAGTTTGAGTCCCATCAAGGAGGATGGTGAGTTAAACTGAAGAATCTCCTATTCACTAGATTAGACAGGTAGCAGGCTCTCTCAATACAGATGTAAATGAAGAGTCATTAGTAAAGTATTTAGTCTTTTATTCAAAGCTACCTGCGTCTGTGTTTATTCCAAGTACCAGTTTGAAGCCACAAGTCATTAGATAAAACTTCTACCGCTTCTCTGTGTGACTTTGCTAAATGAAGATTGGATCCTGATAGGTTCAGTCTCATTTTCCCAACAGAAAGGTCTGAGTAGGAGAAATTCGGAATGGTAGGGGCCCCTAATCCTTCTTAGTGTTTGAAAAAAAAACCACATGCCACAAAAATGTATATTTTCTTGAAAGACTCCTGGCTAAGTTACTAGTGCAATTTGGAAAATAGATTCCTCCCACCAAGCTACAAGTCTCAGAGTCCCCCACCTACCATAGATATTGACCATATTGGCTGGGACGATTCTCGGAGTTAAATCCAAACCAAGTAAACTTTTCAGCTTCTATTTGCAAGGACTGCCAAGTGAATTACTGTTTGCTTCTGATCTAATGAACAGTGGCCATTTCCGCAATAGCTTGTTATAGTGCTATTATTCCACTTTCAACATCCTATGGAATCCTGTGGTTCCTAAAACTGCAAACCTCAGGATTCCATAGGATATTGAAAGTGGAATAATAGCACTATAACAGGCTAGTGCAGAAATGGCCGGTGTCTTCTCATTGTTCAGGCAGACTTGCAGCCACCTAGTGGAGAATCCTATAAATTTCCCTTTTGGGTACTGCCCGAAGGAAGAATATCTGTCCTTTAGCAATGTTTTTATTCTTAGGCAAGCTAGACAGTGAAGACAGCTGGTAGGAAGAAAATCAATTTCTTTGAAATATGGTGCTGGAGAAGAGTTCAGTGGATAACCTGGACTGCTAAGAAGACAAATGAATTGGTCCAAGAGCTAACCAAGCCTGAACTCTCCCTAAAAGTCAAGATGACTCAGCTGAGACTGTTGTACTCTGGCCATATCATGAGAAGAACTGACTCACTAGAACAGACAATAATGCTTGGGGAAGTGAAAGGAAGTAGGACAAGAGAAAGGCCATGTTATGGGTGGAGAGATTCAATCATGGAAGCCACATCTGAATCTGCAAGCGCTGAGCAGGACAGATGATGACAGAGTGACTTGGAAATCTCTCATCCATAGCGTTATCATAGGTCAAAGAGAACTTGACAGCAGTTAACAAATTTAGTATGACAACTCAGGGAGATTCAATGTTCCTGTCCAAAGGCGGTCTCTGCTTTACCTAATGTGCAAGGCACAGCCATGTACCCAATCAACAATACAAATCAACGATGTTGCATGTGGAACACCATGTCCATGCACCAGACATGAATACTTCCGTTGCACAAGAGTGCAAGAGCTCTCTTGCAGACTCAAAGCAATCTCCATCTTCATGTGTCACAAACAGGAGGCCAGCCTTGTTATCACACGAGGGCCAAATACTTTTTTAAAAAATATTTTGGCCCTCCTAGACAAATCTTTCACAACTTAGAGACTGATAACTGCATGGGCATAGGTCAGGTTGACTTTGCTGTCCCTGCTAAGTAGTCACCTTGCATCGATGGGCTTTACTGTGCTCTGAGGGGATGATGGGACTGGCAATGAACCAGATCCATTAGAGCAGGTTTTCCCCAACCTGGATCCTTCTGGATGCCTTGGACTAAGGTGATGAGATCAGCTGAGAAGCAGTGTGCCGGGAACAAGGGAATGTTATTGTAATGATCTGTGATAAGAACAGACAGATGTGGCTACAAAGTCATGTTGTTGGCAAGCGGAATGAGTAAATGGGAAAGTGGATGGAAATGTCTGGAAAAAGAGTCTTTTTGGATTAGCTGTCATATAGAATACTAATGTGTGCTAATTTGAAATGTTACCACTTATAAGGTCAGCAAATCCATCTGCTCCTTAGTTTTAGCAATCACCAAGGTGTGCTAATCTTTCTTCACTGCTCTGAATAAAGTTTTTCAACCCTCTAAATTTATTCTCCGAAGCTAGCCAGTACATCACAGTATATTTTAGAACTGTGCTAATGTGTGTGTGTGTGTGTGTGGATGGGAAAGGGGTGAAAATTGATCAGAACATGCCATGTGGATGTCTTTTGTCTGAGACAAAACAGTCATTTTGATAGAGTTCTCTTCTTAAAAAAAAATCTTTAGGAAAAAAAATTATTTACAGTTCCCAGATGCTAGAGGCACTTGAGGGAGAAATTGACAAGTGGATAATTGTCAGCAGAACTAAAACAGACGCTCTGTTTACCATGGAGAATGCTTAATTGTGAGCAAATAAAAACTGGAGCCACCTCTGTTGGTAAATTCTTGTAGCATCTCAAGTTCAAAACACACACAGGCACAGAACAGAGCCAACCCTCTCTGTAAAGAGGGATGAATCAAATGCACTGTGCTTTTTGTCAGGAAGAGAATACAAGGAGATTGGAAGAACTGAAGGGTGAGGATTTCCAGCTAAAGGCAGCCCTGGGTGATCATGGGCAAGTGACACACTCCCAGGTTTAGAAGGAGGCAAATCTAAACAACTCTTGCCAAGAAAACCCTTTGATTTGGTTGCCTTGTGGGAGCCAGAGTTGTGTAGAGGTGTGAATGTTGCACTGGGATTCTGGGAAACCAGGGCTTGAATCCATTCTCTGACATGGAAACCCATGCACTGAGTGGCCTTGGGCAGATCACACTGTCTCAGCCTCAGAGGAAGGTAATGGCAAACCTACTCTGCAGAAATCTGGCCAAGAAAACCACATGAGAAGGTTGCCATAAGTTACAGTTTCGAAAGCATAAACACCAACCGTCTGTCTGTCTCCATCCCTCTCTCTCTAGACCAGGAGAGAGTGAAATGCAAACCTCCAGCTGTTCTTGGACTGCAACTCCCATCATCCCTCATCATTGGCTCTGTCAGTTAAGGCTGATGGCAGTAGTTCCAATGAAATCTAGACTGATGCTCTTTGTTCATCTCTGCAGTAGAAAGAAAGACAGAGAGAGGATAGACAGAGAGGCAAGAGATCTAAATATGCCGGCCAAGGTCCAACTGCTGGTCCCAGGTAGAGTAGACTCCTTGAATCAATTGGGCATGTCAGCACTGATATAACCCCCGTTGATTCCATGTTTCCATTCTAGCAGGGTCTATTGGAACTAACTACTGAATCAATGGGTTTCACCTAAGTGTTGGTTTACCCTCCTACAATAATTCAGTTGGTCTACTCTAGTTGGTGCCTGCCATTGAACTAAGGCTATTCATTTCTACTTGCTACCTCCTCCTTTAGAGAAGCATATTTTCTGATTATGTTGCTGAAGATGTCCCTCTTGACTGCGTTGCTCCAGAGAGCCTTTGGGGTGGTGTCCCCCTGGCTCCAGCACATCAAAGATGGAGCTTGAGGCTTGTAAGAGTTCAAAAGTAGAGTATGGTGCAGTAAGAACCTTGCAGATGCCTGCCAGCTTGGATCAGAGACCAGGGTGAGCAATTTTCGAGAGGCAAGGTCTATCGTTCCTTTGGAAGCTGAAAGGCTGGGGCCACTTTCTCCACGACACCACATGCCTTGATGAACCTCAGCCACATTCTCATAGACTACCTTCTCTCAAATGGAGAAGGTCTCAATAAGGCTACTGCAGAAAAGTTTTGCTAATCCAACCACAGTCGAAGGTGAAGGCTTGCTGGATGATGCGGCAAAAGCTCAAGTGAACTATGATGAACTATGAGCACTGATGTTCTGCTATAACATATGATCACTGCAGTGAGATTGATATACATGCAGAAGTGGAAAAAATGGAAAAGCGGGAAAACTCTGCAATACTAACCACAGTTGTGCAGGTCTTGGCTGAGATCACTCAGCTCACTGTTCTAATTCAAAATTTCTTGAGGAGTGGAAACCCCTTACAGAACTTTGGAGGAAAGATAAAGATGGTTTGATTGTTGCTGGATTTGATTATTAGTAATTTAGTGATGATAGAATAAGGTTACTACTTATGGCTGTCGATACACAGTTAAACACTAACTCAATAATTTACTAAAACACAAAAGGGTTCTGACCCCCGCCCCCTCCACAACCACTGTAATGAGAAAGAGAAAAGAATGAAAAGAAAAAGAAAATATTATTCCACCACAACAGAGCCAACTAAGCAATCTTATTAGCTTTGCTAGCAACCATATCCACAAATCATTGCATTGTTAAATTTCCTACTGCTCAAAAAGCCCATGAATGGTTTCCCAACTTTCAATAAATCTTCAGGTAGCTTATTCTTTAAAACTCACATTAGTTTGGCCATTTGAGATAACTCAGCAGCCTAAACAATTCCTTTTTCCGTCACTGGTACTTTCACTCCATTTCCAGGTCTGAGCAAACAATATGTGCTTATTATTCGGTTCCTTATCCATAATAGCCAGCAAAAAAACATTTCTGATGACTTTAAAGTGGGGTATGTGTTCTTTGAATCTGCGATCCCTCGAGACCTGATCTTGGTTTAGATATTGATGGCCTAGACTTTGACCTTTCCTGAGACAAAACATGGATTTTTTTTTCTGACTGTTCAGCAGTGGTGTCTGGTAGCTTCTTTGTTCATAGGATCATAAGTCTAGATTTTAGACCAGTGTTTTCCAGGGTTGGTCTTGCAGCTGTTTGGACTTCAACTCCCACAGCCACTGACCATTGGCCAAGGCAGCTGGGACTTCTGGCAGTTGAAGTCCAAAACACCTGGAGGACTACGGTTTGGGAACCAGGGTTTCAGAGCAAGCTTTCAGGGAGCTCTCCAATGTCCTGAACTTGTCTGGAAGTTGGGTGGGGTTTCAGCACTTTCAGCAAATGCTATTCCCCCAAGGATAAGCACCTTGGGTGTCTCCCTGGAATTTCAGGCTAAAACACAGAGCAGATTCTCCACTCCACTGCCATGAGGACCCTCAGCTACCCCAAATCACAGCCCCAAAACACTCTAACCATTGTAGCGTGCTGGATCTCTTCTACACTCAAGGTATGCTTCTTCTGATGTTCTGGAGCAGTGGTTCTCAACCTGTGGGTCCCCAGATGTTTGTGGACTTCAGCTCCCAGAAGCCCCAGCCACTATGGTCAATGCTCAGGGCTTCTGGGAGCTGAAGTCCAAAAACATCTGGGGACCCACAGGTTGAGAACCACTGTTCTGGAGGAATCCCTGCCTTGGATATCAACTTTCCACCAACATTTTCGATGTTTTCTTTTGCCTGTATGTTCTTTCCTCTTAGAGACAGCCTTTGTTCCCCTCCTGCCTGCAGGGCCCTGAAGATTTTTTAAGTATTTGTTTGACACGGTGTGATTTTACACTGCTAATTGGTTGCTCCACCGTTCCTATTTTTTCCCTGCTTTGTTTTTATGAAGGCTCAGATAACCTCTCTGTCATTCAGTGCTGTGCAGAATGCAAAGGATTCCTCTTTAATGAATGGCTGCAGAGAACAGTTTGGAAACTGATGGAACGGGGGACACAGCTAGTGGCCCTGCTGGCAACCCAAGGGGATAAAGAGAGAGAGAGAGAGAAAGAAAGAGAGAGAGAGAGAGAGAGAAGCAAGAGGCAGCCAAGACATCACAGTTCCCTTTTCTAAATTATTTAGAAGACACCACGGATAGAAATGGGTCAAACCAAGACCAAGAACATTGAGCTGATCAAAAGTGTAAACCAGATCTACTTAAACTTTAACCAGAACTAGACTTTCCATTAAAGGAAGGGGGAGCTGGCAGATCTGGGGGCAAAACTGAGATGCGTTGAAAAGTAAATTATTTATGGTATAATTTTATACTCAAGTTTTACCAAATGAGGAAATGGACAAGGCTGGTTGAGAACTTGAAGAAGACATATTGTTTGCCACTGTTAGGCAAGGTTGGAGCTTGGAAAAGTGACCTTCTTGGAGTGAGACTTCCCCATGCTGGGAAGAGGATTCTGGGCATCGCAACCTAAAGAGGTTATCTTTTCAAACTCTGACCAGAGATGGCTCCGGAGTGGATGGCACAAGAATCAAAACTGAGTAGGCTCTCTTTCTCTCTCTCTCTCAAAGGATGGTCTCCTTGTCCATCTCTCAAAGCTCTGCTCCATAAGGTAACTTTTTCCTAGCATTTTCTTACCATAATTTCTTCTGAGCAGGTTTGCAATGACCTTCCTCTGAGGCTGAGAGAGTGAGACATGCTCAAGGTCACCCAGTGGGTTTCCACGATTGAGCAAAGATTTGAAACCTGGTCTCCTTGTCCATCTCTCAAAGCTCTGCTCCATGCCGGCTCTCTACTGCAAACAAATCAGCTTTTAAACATTCTCCCAGCAACCTTGTCTTAATGGCTTTGTCAACTTTGTGCAAACCGTATCATTAAACCTAGTAGGAACTGCGTCAATGTTTACTAGCTCCACATCGAAGGAAAATATACACTGAAAAAGTCTTGTTTTTGCAAAAGGGATTCACTGGAGTCTTGAGGAGGGCAAAGGACTCAAAGATATGACAACAAACCTCCAGTTTCTTGTTTTCATTCCTAGCATTGGGGGGAAAAAAAGTTTCCTAGAAGAGCCACGTAGCAGAGGCGGTTCAAAGAGAGAGGGTCCTCTTTATGAAAGAGAACTCCTTTGTTGAATCACATCGCTTCCAGCAAAGCAATACCAAAAAAAATACAGAATGTTATCCTACAAAGGACACCTGACATCATTAGTGGCTTGAAAATATCAATAGTGGTGTATTGTTTTTTAATCTAGACGATAACCTTGGGTGTCCTTAACAAGTAAAAGAAAACACTTTAAACCCTAAGGATGAGAAAGCGGGAGATGAAAAGGTGCAAAAGCCTTTTATTACAATATTTTGAATTACTGTTAATATATTTACATAATTTAATGCAAGGTGTAAGAGAGACCCCCATAGAATGCAGTTGACTGTCTAACACTGAAAATACAAAACTTAATACTTAAGTTCAAGATGCATCTGAAAATGTCTGACCATTTCATACTATATTAATAACTGGAGCTTGGAAATGTTACGTTTTGGACTACAAGTTCCAAACTTTGGACTAGAACTGCCCATACTTCCTTGGTCTATGGCTTTACTGCATGCCCATACTGTTGGGGGCATGCAGTAAAGCCATAGACCAAGGAAATTTCTGCACTGGACTGTTATAGTGCTATTATTCCACTTCCAACATCCTATGGAATCCTGGGATTTGCAGTTTAGGAAGGAGCCTCAAGGGCCATCCTCAAAGGCCCCTCCCTAAACTGCAAACCCCAGGATTCCATAGGATGTTGGAAGTGGAATAATAGCACTATAACAGTCTAGTGTGGAAATGGCCTGCCTTTCTTTGCCCTCAGTGGTCTCATTGGAGAGCCAAATCTATGTAGCTTAAGCCAGAAGAAGAAGAAAAAAGCCCATGAAAACAAAATGTCAACGGTCTCAGTGTTTTCCAACCACAAGGAGCTAGACCGGTCTGAGTTCCCATATGGTTACGAACGGCAGGTGATACATCCAAAAGCTCCGCTTGCTCTCAAAGACAGCCAACACCTGCCCGCACGTCTTGCCACATCTGTCGATTTCCCTCACATCTCCATTTTCCTCCACTGTCAGCAGTTGGCGACCAGATGAAGGGGAGATGGATTGCATTCACCTTCCCTCCCTGGTTGTTTTATGATGCCAGTTAGATAGAATAGCTCCGCAGCTACACTCGATAAGCTAAAGGCCCCAGCCGTCTGCAGTTCATTGAACCCATATGGAAAAGAACAGCTGGAAAGATAGGTTTCCTACCTGAGGCCAATGTTTCCGTTGCCAACCGTGACTCCGGTGAGCTGACCCTTGTATAATTCATTGCAGTTGAGGAAATGTTGTTCACTCCGTTCCGTTTTGTGATGGATGGCGTTACTTAAAACTGATTGTCTTGTAAAGCAGGGGTGACTTTTCACGGCTGACGGATGTGAACAAGCAAGATAGACAATAAATATCGCCATGTTCTGAAAGAGGGGATTGCCATTTTCAGTGGAAGCAAAACAGGGATGGGCTCAGAAATTCCCCCCACCCCAAATTCCTTTTTGTTAAAGAAAACGAAAAAAAAAAGAAAAAGAAAAAGGAAGAACTCACCCCACATTCACATAGTGATCCATAGGGGCGAGAAGAAACTGGAGATTTAAAATGCTACAGTGTGGGAGAAAGGGAAAACTGAAATAGTCAGCTCCACCCCTATGGTGAAGAAGGCTTTCATTTCAACAGTAAGTCGATGAAGGCATTAATTTTGACTTAGGGCATTTCTGCACTGGACTGTTATAGTGCTATTATTCCACTTTCAACATCCTACGGAATCCTGGGGTTTGCAGTTTAGGGAAGGACCTTTAAGGATGGTCTTTGAGGCCCCTCCCATAACTGCAAAACCCAGGATTCCATAGGATGTTGAAAGTGGAATAATAGCACTATAAACAGTCTAGTGTGGAAATAGCCTTACTATCTTCATGGCTTCATTCCAGAGCCTTTCTGTATCACCTTTCTTCCCTGATGGAACTTAGGGTGGCAAATGCAGGGGCAGGAAACTTGGTTTGATTAAATTTATACCTCACCTTTCTCCTGGGATGGAATCCAAGGTGGCTTCCAGAAGTTTAAAATCTTATCTAACAAAAAGTTTAAAAGAATTAAATAACAATAGATTTTTTTAAAAAAAAAATTGTTAAATGAGTTAGAAGAACGGTTAACCATGGTTAACCATAGTTCAAGCAACCATGGCTAACCATTCCTTTAACCACGGTTTAACCATGGTTAGCCACGGTTGCTTGAACGATGGTTAAAAGAATGATTAAAAGAATTAAAAACATTAAAAACACAAGAAAACATTAAAAAAATACAGCATGTTATATCTAATTTAAAACTCAAGGGCCTGACTGAATCTAGAAAGCCTAGAAACCATAAAGCCCCATGAGGAGCATCTTAGGGAGCTGGGTATATTTAGTCTGCAGAAGAGACGGTTGAGAGGAGACATGATAGACATGTTTCAATATTTGAAAAGATGTCATATCAATGAGGAATAGGCTTGTTTTCCGCTGCTCCAGAGAGTAGGACAAGGAGCAATGGATTCAAACTATGGGAAAAGAGATTCCAGCTAAACATTAGGAAGAACTTCCTGACGGTAAGAGCAGTTCGAGAGTGGAATATACTGCCTGGGAGTGTGGTGGAGTCTCCTTCTTCAGAGGTTTTTAAAGAGAGGTTGGATGGCCATTTGCTGGAAGTGCTTAAATGGTGCCATCCGGCATGGCAGAAGGGGGTTGGATTGGATGGCTCTTGGAGTCTCTTCCAACTCTATTATTTTCTGAATGCACAAACCAGCTGTTGAAACCAAGGCTTCCTTTGGCTTATCTAATGTCAGGAAATTATACTATGCAAATTCACCCAGTCCAAGTGTAGAATTTGGGCTCTGGCAGGTGCATAATTAGGACTCCTGTACAGGCAGAATGCACACAGCTCCGCTTAAGCTCCATAAGGCTGGGAAAAGCTGAGAATAATCCGAGCCAGCGAAGGGCATGGGGAAAGGTATTGATTTTGTGTCACATCAAGGTAGGTAAAAAGATCTAAGCATTAAATAATGTTCCCAGGGCACTTTTTCACCGCAGCCAGCTGGAGCGGAAGAGCCCGATATATTTAATGATCTGTAGAACACAGACTCCTTGAGGTCAATCATATGTATTTAACCTTTAGGCTTTCCATGTTGTCTGCTTGTCCAGCTGGTTTATGGAGTGGATGTTAACATGATTCGGGATTTAAGGCAGTGATAACTTGATGTCAGGGACATTTGCTTCTGCTACGCTGGAGAAATATTGGACAAATCCAAGCTGGAGCTTGCCTGGGTTTCTCTAATACTTCTTGTCATAACATTTATTGCAAGAGGCATATACATTTTTGACATCCATTCTTCTCAGCACTGAAATATGTTATATCCTTCACTGTCCCATCATGAAAAGTTCACTTATTCATTCATATTACTCTTGCTTGCCTTCCAAGATGCATTCTTATAAAGAGCAGAGTTAGAGAAAGTGCAGTTACTGGGCCACAGAAACTCCAGGGAGCAATTTTCTTTGGAAGAAAATAATGCTCAAGAACCCCCCCTTTTTTTAAACTTTATTTTTTATCAACAGAGATCTAAAAGAAAAACAAAAATTCATGATACCAGTCGTGCTGTTACATAACATTCTCAATAGGAAGCAGACGTAGCACAAACAAAAGGACCTTAAAACATTGTCTCACTTTTGTGACATCTTCCATCCTGTTTACCATATTCCGTATTTTTGGTATTTGCTTGGTTGTTCTTCTCAATATCGTTCATTATATTTCCCTAATATAACTAAAATATTGTAGGCAATATAATAAATTTAAATTTGTTCTTAAATTTGTTCTTTTCCTCAGTGGGAAAAACAAGAGCAATTATCTATTTAAGAAACCGTTTTTTAACCCTAAGATGCTTCCAGACATTTCTGAATGGATGTGGAAGGCAATGTTTGCGCTACTGGGGATGCCAGACGCACTTTATGCCACAAAGAGGCCATTTTTTCTTACTGCATGTTCTGAATGAATGGAGACAGTGACAACTCTGGTTCTGTTGGAGTTGCAATGTTAACTAATATCTTGGACACTATGAATCAGCTAAGAACTGTATCAGACACTAATTTTGGAGGCATATTCTTTATAAACTGAAATGAGATGTCAAAAACTGCTAAACAGATTTTTTTTTATTATTTAGATAGTAATCACTTTGGTGATATGTATATATTGATATTCAGTTGGAAGCATAAACACTAAGCTTGAAATCACTTCAAACTGTATTGTGTGCATCTTTTCTATGTAATAAATTATTGCATTCAGGCTTAAAAAAAACGAAAAAGGAAGTAATCCAGAAATTGGCTTCTGGACCACTTTCTGTTTGAAAAAGAAAAGCCTCTCATGGAGCTTAAATGGCCCACAGAGGGGCAAAGACAAAGATCCCTTTGCCTACCAATTCAGACTATGTCTCTGAATGTGACAATTATTATCTATTATCTGCCTGTTGCATCTGATGAAGCCGACATAGCTTGCAAAAGCTTATGCCACCAACTTCTTTTCAGGCCTTTCCTCACTGACTTGTTATAGCGCTATTATTCCACTTTCAACTTCCTATGGAATCCTGGAGTTTGCAGTTTAGGGAGGGGCCTTTGAGGATGGTCTTTGAAGCACCTCCCTAAACTGCAAACCCCAGGATTCCATAGGAGGTTGAAAGTGGAATAAGAGCACTATAACAGGCTAATGCGGAAATGACCTCAGTCTCAAAGCTGCTATAAGCTCCCCTTTGCACGCTGTTTTAATCTTTGTAAGCTGCCTTGTATTCCAGACTGGGAGAAGTCACAGTGATCATGATGATAGCTAGTATTCTATTTAAATACAGCCCTCTCTCCACATTCTTGAGTTTGACCTTTGGAATATGATTATTTGTGAGTGTGTGCGTGTTCTGCCCATTCTCCTCCTTCCATGCCAATGTATTTTGCCCTAGTGGGGAGAACCGGTGCAGAGGCACAACAGAAAGGAACGGGGAGGGGACAGGTGGAAGCCTTGCACAAGTCTTCTTTCTTTCCTTCCTTCCTCCCATCTCTATGCATTTTGCCCAGAACTCGTGCAAGGCTTCCCCCACCCACCCTCCCTTCCTTCCTGGTTTGCATGGGAACTGGAAAGGGGGGAGTCCCGGGAGAGAATAGGAGCAAAGTGGGGAAATTATTCATGGTTTTTCCACTTTTGCAAGGGTTCTGCATTCAGAACCCTGGTCAAAGTGGAAGGCCTACTGTATACTTAACTAAGGCCATTTCTGCACTATACTGCTATAGTGCTGTTATTCCACTTTCAACATCCTATGGCAGGGCTTTCCAAATGGTGTGCCATGACATGTTAGTCTGTAGGTGTGTTGCCTACAATCTTGGAAACGTATGTTATTATTTATAAATCACATATAAATCATAAAAAATTAAAAATATATGAAAGGTTTTCATGAGATATGTTGTGTCCCCATACATTTTGTTTTTACGATTTATATATGTGTCTGTATCTTTTATAAGGGGTTAGTTTAACCTCTGGTTTGCTAGCAGAACTGAAATTACTGTGTTGCAAAATGATGCATGTCTAAAAAGTGTGTCACCAACATGAAAAGTCTGGAAAGCTCTGTCATACGGCATCCTGGGGCTTGCAATTCAGGGAGGGGCATTTCGACTTCTCAGCCGGAGAGCTCTTTGGCTTCAGTAAACTACAAACCCCAGAATTCCATAGGACTTTGAAAGTGGAATAATAGCACTATAACAGCGAAATGCAGAAATGGTCTAAGCAACCTCTCCTGGCCCAACTCCCTCTCCGTAATACCTGGTAGAAACGTCATTCACCCGTGCTCTGATCGCTGGCAGAATGGACTTCCTTCTCCCCACGTGGCTGATGGGTCAAAGTCAAGTAGTTGGGAGAGATGTTAAGATCATGGCCATAAGTTCCCAAAACCATGACTAAGTAGCAAATGTGAATATTGAAGAGTTATGGATGAGGAAATCAATGTAACCATTCTGGATTCACGACAACTATTGCCACAATCGTGCCTCCACCCCACCTCAATCGACTTTACTGGGAATCATCTGCAGGGGGAAAAGGAAGTCTGTACTGGGAGAGGGGCTGTATTGTAAACAAACAAACAAATATTTACTACATGCTATCATACATGTTTATCTAAATTCTGCTTTTCTCCCATATGGGACCCAAAGTGTGCCACGGTAGCTCAGCCACCAGTGAACGTGGAGCTGGTCCGCGTATGGCCCTTTTGCACAGAACTGGTGGCTGACCACCCGATCTCCTGGTTCAAACTTCCCTGAGAGATAATAAAGATTTTAGCCCACATTATTGATGCGGAGGTTGTAGGCATCCCTTTGCTAGGCATTGCAGCTTCTAAATACCATCCCTGTCAGCTGCTTCTAGTAAATTGGTTGCCTCTATAATTAAAAGTATCAATGCTTCAAACAAAATGTAGCCTGTTAGTAAGATTTCCCCCTTTCCCTGCCCTGCTTTTTTTACCCCTTTAGGAAACAAAAAAAAATAAAAAAAATTAATTTATTCACATTCGATATGGTCTATAAATGCTACCATTAGGTGCTTTCTGCCAGACTTTGATTAGCTATGGATTAATAAAACTTTTATACCTTCTTTGTCAGCCTCATTTTGAACTCCTGTTTTTGCATATGGCTTCTATTAAATAAATGAATTAGTGTCTAGAAATGTGTCATGCATATTACCTAGCAGCGGGAAGCGTAATACACTGGTCAGCTCCCTGGGAGAACTATAAATTTGCACCGGCTGGCTAACCTGAACACGCCAACCCATTAAGAGCTTGATGATTTAGAGGCGCGCTATTTGTGCTTAACAATGGAATTTTAGCTAATTCAAAACAATGTAAATCATCTCCAATTACAGTATTTGAATATTCACGGGAGCCTCACGAGGATGAGGGGAGCCATGGCCGGGAGAAGAGAGGTGCGAGGAGTCAAGCAGGTGGAAGGAAACAGCCCAAAGGTTGTTGGGAGTTAGTGTTTGGAAAAGTTAACAGCAACCCTGGCTTGGAAAGTTTGAGCAGTGGCTTTCCCTTTGTTTGCTGGGGTTGGTTTTGTCACACCCCAGTCCCAAGTCTCAGGTCCAAGCACAAACAGCCAAGACAAACAGACACAAACAGGACAACACTTGCTGCAGCCCAGCATAGACAAGAAAGGGAGAAGTCGGGAAGCTCAGAGCACTTATATAGGGAAGTCTCATTGCTCAGGCAACCAATCGGGGAAAACTGCTGGCCAATAAATACCAGAGGCAGGGCGGGGAGAAGTCCATTGCCAACAACTGCCATCTCTGGTGGAAGCAACGTGTTCTTCTTCTGATGCCTGGATTGTGTCCCTGGAAAACCTTGACCCTCACTTTGTGTCCTGCTGGATACTCCCTTGAACTGACATTCTGAATTTATTGCCGAAGAAAGGTAATTGATAGTAAATCAGGCTTCTGTAAACCTTGACTATGGTTGCTACTAAATGCTCTGTTTAGGGACTATGAGCTATGGCTGGCTTTCTAAACAGGACAGGTGTGTGCCTTCAGGTTGTTTTTGTAACCCTAAAATGACTATATCAGGGTTTTTTTCCTTGGCTAGATTTCTCCAGAGGAGCTTGCTCATTGCTTTCCTCTGAGGCTGAGAGAGTGTGACTTGCACAAGATCGGCCAGTGGGTTTCCATGGCTCAGTTGGAAGCTCTGGTCTCCCACAATAATCCAATACTCAAACCACTGTCAACACATGTTCTTTGCACACTACCAACTGCCTCAAACTCCCAATTACACTTGCAAACCCCAGGATTTCATAGATGTTGAAAGTGCAGAAATGGCCTCAGTCTAGCAGCAGGTATCTAGCAGCATGTACTGAACTCAATATCACAAGTATTTTCTGGCTAAAATAGCATGCCTCTGACCCTCTTGCTGCAGAACAGCAAAATCACCATCAGAGAAATTAGCCCTTTCCTAACCTAGACAAAATATTTTCCCGCTTCAGCCAACCTGATCCTTTAGTAAATGCTCATGGTGCAAATGTAGCATGCTGCAATTTAACACTGCTCTTAATTAAGTCTCATCTGAACACTGTTAAGCATTGCTTTGTGTTGTTCTTGTTGCTCTTAAGTGTTCGGAGAGTTAATTCTTTTTATCCAGGAAAAGCAAAACCACTGCTTCCATTCCTTGAGCTCTGCAGAGTGAAATTGTTCTTTGGGGCCTGCCGGAAACTCCGAGAGGTCTCCCGACTGTTTTGTCAGTGTCATTATAGAATATTCAGCAAAAGGCAGCAAATCATAAATCTGTGTCTCGGAGACTTAAAACTGCTGGATACCACGACAAAATCGCGTATGTGTTGGTTTTATTATTAACTCTAGCTTTGAATTAGAATTCCCTATATTACAGCTTGGAGCTACAGTCTGTTTACAAAACAGTATTTACACTTGACTAATTTTGCAGATCAAACTAATTAAATCAATTAAACTGGTGATTAACCAAATGAAGGCTGATTGCAAAAATTAGTGGGTTTATTTTGGAGGACTGGAAGTAAGCTAATTACTGCAGTGATTACTTGAACCTGGAGTACTCTAAATGTGGTATAAATTGAAACCTCATCGTGAATTAGACTGGGAATTCATTACAGTTTAAAGCACGGTTAATACTATTCAGACGGCTGCTCCTATGGGACAGTCTCGCTCGGTATTTTGTACACTGATAAACAATCACTTAGCCACCGTCCTTCCGAGCGGTTTCACGCCTTTCACGAGGAACGCTTCTCAATCTCAGCCAGCTGTCAGTTGCTCCTTTAAAAAGAGATTGCACCATGGGAAATGTAGTCTGGCTGACAATGTGTCAATCATGAGCAAAGGCTGACAATTTCTTCTTTTTAAAAAAAATATTAAATTTGATTTCTTTGATTTTTTTCCCCACCCGTCTTACCCTCCAACCTTTATCTCACTTCTCAAAGGATTACAAATGTTAAAGCTTTTTCCTTCAGCAGGCGGTTTCTACCCAGGGGCTGGGCAGCCATCAATGCTAACACTTATGTATTTATTCTACCCCATGTGTACTCTTGTTGTGTGACCTCAAATCATTTCCAATTTATAGCAACCCTTAAGGTGCATGTTCCACTGTCAAGCTACTTTTAACACAATGAAGTTCTTCCTAAACTTTAGGTGGAATGTCCTCTTTTCCTGAAGTTTGAAGTCACTGCTCTCTGTCCTAGTTGAACTGAATGTGGACAATCCAGAGTGGATTAAAAAAATACATACCAGTATATATTTTGCTATCTATCTATCAGTTACATTTCTATCCTGCTTATCAGTGCTACGCGCTCCCTAAGCAGTTTACAATGTGTTTAGCTAATTGCCCCCAAGAAGCCGGGTACTCATTTTACCGACCTGCGGAAGGATGGAAGGCTGAGTCAACCTGGAGCCCGGCAGGATCGAACTCACAACCTTGTGGCTGCAGTACCAGCATTGTGCATTTTCCTCACCATTATTTTCCCCTCCTCTTCCTCCTGCTGAATGCCTGCAGATCAAATACTGCAAAGACCTTTTTAAAGACTTCCTTCCTTCAACCTCCTTCTGCCTCTTTCTCATCCTTCTTTCTTTCACCCATGACAACTACTATTTCTCTTCCCCCTCTTCTTCTCCCTCCTCTCTGCAGATTAAATATCAAGATCACAACAACTTCATTAGGGTCACAATTTATAACGGCAGGCATGTTATTTGACAAAGGCGCGTGTCCAAGGTCTGATCAATTGCTTCCCTCATTGTTGATGTCATTCCAGGGCACTGCAAGGAAATAAAAACACTATTTCAAGGGGAAAAAATTCTGTGTGATGTCTAAAGAACAACATCAGACCTGTTAATGCCAGCAATGTTTTAAAATGTATTTTAGTTCAATCCTCAGCCCCAGAGCAGAAGTAAATTAAGTACATTTACTCCAAGAGATTTCACTGGAGTGAAGCTTATTTAAACCAAACTGAACCTCTGTTGCTGGGTTCTAGACAGAACTGGGATTTAGTAAAGGCAAGATAGTGCACAAACAACAATCCCATCAAGGTAAAACTGCATTCTTGATTTTGCTTTGTTGTGTTTTTCTTTCTGGAGAGGAATGGGCTGCATTATTTTTTTTAAAAATTGCTGATTTGGACTGGCTGTCCCAAGAGAAATGGTAAATTATGAGGTCACAGGGACCTCATCGCAAAGTATTTGCCAAACTTAATTGGTGCCGTAAATAAAATATGCATCCAAGGTTTCTGAATGAGAGGAATCCATTGTCTCATGTAGCTATATTGATTTGAGAGCGACTTCTTTTCTAATTTGAGAGATGCACATAGTTTGGGTCATCTGTGCTTGCACAGGAAACCAGAAGGAGAAATCCACAAGGCTTGGCGTCCAGGTACCTGACAGCCAAGACAAGAAGCAAGCCTCAAGATTCCCGGTAATCCCTTCTGACTCATTGGAAAGGTCTAGGGCGTTTCCTGTGAGCATTTGGAAAGAAATCCAGTCCTCCAAAATCATGCTGTGCTTGAGGGCTTTGTTGATGACAGCTTCCTTGGAATCTCTACCTGGGAGCTCTCCAGGGTTCTGCTAACCTTGGCTGTTTCTGCACCAGACTGTTACAGTGCTATTATTCCACTTTCAACCTTCTGTGGAATTCTGAGGTTTGGAGTTTGAGGCCTAAGAGCTCTCTGGTTGAGAATTCTCAATGCCCCTCCCCAAACTGCAAATCCCAAGATTCCTTGGATGTGGAAAGTGGAATAATAGCACTATAACAGTGTAGTGCAGAAATGGCCCTTGTCTCTGCCCCAGAAACCAGGTATGGGATGGGTCCCTTCAGCTGTTCATGGCCTTCAGCTCATTCCAGCATTCTCATCCTTGGGTACGCTATTGGGGCTGCAGAACAGCAGTATTGGGAGGTCCAGATATTCATCTCCCTTGCTTTACCTGCTCCAGCCTAATCTAATTTCCTATAGGGTCCTCAAACTAATTCCCTGAGACAGAGTGTCTCTTTACCTGTCTGCCTGTCCATCTGTCCGTCCATCCATCCATCCATCCATCCATCTTACACTACATTTAAGTCAATGTTTATTCATTGTTAGGAAAGAGTGCCTGCACCCATTCAGATTACTGATGTAAAGAGAGCAGTAATTTTGTAAATTTCAAAGACATGTGCTTCTATGCAGAAGTATTCAACTTTCTGAAGATAACAACTCATCGTCAGAGGTGGAATCTCTTGTAGTTTGAAACCATTGCTCTGTGTCCTAGTCTCTGGAGCAGCAGAAAACAAGCTTGCCCCATCTTCCCTACTACATCCCTTCAAATATTTACATACGGCTATCACGTCCCCTCTTAACTTTCCCTTATCCAGGCTAAACATATTCCATTCCCTAAGCTGCTTCTCTTAGGCCTTCTTGGTTTCCAGCCCTCCACTACATCCAGATGTTACCCAACTGATCAGTTCTAATTCCTGCAGATGTAGGTACACTTTCAAAGACCCTCAACAGGAATGCTGGCCAAGGATTCTAGTGGCACCTTTAAGTCTAACCGATTTATTGTAGTATAAAATACCTGGTTTATCATCTCCTTCTCAAGAAAAAATAAATTAGGTATCACAAAGATGCTGGAAGTCTTTTACCTCTAATATATAAAAGTCAAAGTTTGTCTGTGTCAAGTGAAGAGCTCATATGATTGGTTGACTAAGAAGATTCTATGGAATCCTGGGGCTTGCAGTTTAGGGAAGGGCCTTTAGAATTCTCAGCCAGAGAGCTCTGTATCTGTTTTGAATAGGCCAGTTGCTATGGAGATGAGGCCTAGCAGCAAGGAGGAGGGCAGTGTATTCCCCCAGAAACCCAACCTCTGCATGTTAATAATTCCAAATACAAATTGGATTGGGGAATATGGGGAAAAGTTACAGGTACTGGACAAGACTGTTTGGGGAATTAGAGACAGGATATCTAATCTTTCTAACAAGTATTACCTATGAGAAAATAACATCCTGGACAACACCAGGTATATACACTAGTACTTCATAAAATATCCTTTAGCTGAAACTTCATTGTTGTTGTTGTTGTGGCGGCATGCCTTCAAGTTATTTCTGGTCGATGGGAACCCTGAGGTGATGCTATCGTGGGCTTTTCTGGGGCTGAGAGTGTGTGACATGCCCAAGGTCACCTATTGGGTTTCCATGGCTGAGCGGGGAATCAAACCCTGGTCTCCAGGGTTGTCATCCAGTCTCAAAGTACACACCATCCTGGCTCAAACTACTACGCAGAAAATGCTAACATTTGTTTTAAAAACCTGAAGACCATCATTTAGAGAAAAAAAAATTAAGTACATTAAACAGTTATTCTAGAATTCTGGTAAAGAATGGAGAACTCCAAAAGCTATTCCCTTTACTCTCTGGAAGCAAAACCAAGGTTGCCTCCTCAAAGTGACTGTGTGTGTTTAGCAAAGGACCAAACAATCAGCACAAGGAAGAATCTTGTGGCATTAATAACAATAAAGAGGCACAGAGATATTATTAACATTTACTGGGGTTTCTATTTAAGTCTAATTTTAAAGGGGGGAAAAACAACCCTTACTTCCTGATCATCAACCACAAATTGAGTTTTTACATCTGCTCCCCACTTCCATATTTTTTATGACTCCCCCCCCCTTTTAAAGCAGTTGATTGAATGAATACAAATGCTCTGTGATTGTCACTTGGGATAACACTTGATGTCTGCCATTTCGGAGCCTCTAATTATTCCATTTGTAGACATGAATGCCATTTGGATGTCAGTTAATTCAGCATGGTAACTCAAATGAGATTTGCACTGACTTGGATTTATGAAACATCAACGGATTCTTGGGGGGACCAAGGGGACCGGCAGTTTATTTATTCCCCGGTCCTTCTGACGCTGCCTCTCAGGAGTTCAATTAAATGTGCCGACAATGAGAATGTTTTGGAACAGTATGGTAGCCTTTTGCAATTAGACCAAAAACAGTTGAGAAGCAGATCACACGTGTAGCTGGAGAGGCACGTCAAAAGGAATCGCAGATCTTTTCTGCAAAGTATTACAGAATTAAGTCAGCAAGTAGGATCTAGTAAAAATAGTAGCATTGAAGTTATTTAGTAGTATCAATGCTTTCACATTTGTGGGTTTAACCTTCACAGATTTGATTTGTGAGTTTCTCCAGCTCCTGCCTTCACTTAAAGTGCTTCTTTTCCAGGGGAACCATCCCTCTTGGTCCATTTCTGCACTAGACTGTTATACTGCTATTATTCCAACATCTTATGGAATCCTGGGGTTTGCACTTTAGGGAGGGGCCTCAAAGACCATCCTGAAAGCTATCCTCAAAGGCCCCTCCCTGAACTGCAAACCCCAGGATTCCATAGGATGTTGGAAGTGGAATAATAGCACCACAACAGTCTAGTGCAGAAATGGCCTTGGTGGCTCCAATTAGGACACCTTCCTCTTTTTCCTCCTCCACCAGCTGCTACCTAGCCAGTTAAGAATGTTTTGCAGCCCAATTTCTCAGCACCACAATCCTTCTCCTGATGCCCCCAAACACACCCAAAGAAGGAGAGGAGCAAGAGAGAGAGGAAGTATAGGGCCACGATACCGGCCCACTCCCCTCTCCAGGACCTGGTTGGCAATGATCTAGTCTTATATGTTCAAAACAACAAGCATGGTCCTAGTCCTCTTCCTGTCCCAGACAGAGCAGGCAGCCAATCAGCAAACCAGCAGGGCAGAGCTTACCCACAGAGCAGGAATAGTCCAAACAAAGTTCAGCTCAAGAGTACAAGTCCCAAGGCAAACAAATTCACAAAGACAAATCCAAATCAGCATCAAACAAGCAGAGGTCCAAGAGAGTCAGGATTCAGGGAAACACAGGATTTCAACCACCAGGAAGATCAGTTGTTAACCTTGGGAGGAGATGGACCAGCTGTTTGCCTTTTATGGCTAATGGTGTTGCCACAGGTGTTCCCTCATTGAAGCCTGTTTGTTACTTAAAGAGCTGAACACCGAGACTGCCTTTCTGACATCATCTCTCCCACAAGTCTGTGTTATTTCATCTTCTGATACTTGTCCCCCCTGCTGTTGGTTATCATTTTCCACTGAGCAAACTTCTGGGGAAACTTCTGCCTCAGATTCAGAATCTTCCTCCTCAGTGTCTGGGTCTCCCAGGCAGGGCATGACATCTCTTCCTTGATTTCACAGTACACCAGATGTTACTACCTGGAGTTGTGAACCCTCAGTAATTCAGATTTACTCTGAGAGCCTAGGAATCCATCAGGCATTGTCAGATTACAGCTAGGATTCTGTTCGGGACATCCACGTACATAAGTATGCCCTTTTCAGGTGCTGATAGGGTCGATATTCCCTTTCTCCTTCTTCGTTTCCCAGTCAGTGGTGGAGCTTGGAGTGTGTGGAGGGGTGAGTGGGTGGGTGGGTGGGAGGGCTGGGTGGCCAGGGCATGTGGGGGCATGGCCAGAGTGTATGGGGGCATGGCTATGGGCCAGGATGACCCCAAAACATTGCTGCCCAGGGTGAACCACTCCTCCACCCCATTTCCTACATGACTGTTCCCAGTCTCCATGATGGGGGTTTATTCCTTTCTCTCTCAGACTGGTATGGCAGCTCCTCAACCTGTTAAGACTCCCTGTCTTTTCCACACAGCTCTGCCTTCCCCCTTATAACACCACCTTTGTATAAAAGGGTGAGGCCTTTCAATGGCTATTTAGTTCTATGGTTCCTTGATAGCCTGTTTCTTTAAATACTATATACCACTCAGCTGAGTCAGTATTTATAAAAATAAATCGTAATATTTATTAAGATAACATACAGAACAAAATACTGGAGCTCATATGCAGATCAAAAATTCTCCAGAGTACTTTCACATATTTCCCTTATATCTTTAAACCCTCATATAAGCACAAGTATAATAAACAGCCCTTTGGCTACGCTTTCACCAAAGGCTCAACCCTCCAACCTAGATCATACTTTGTGACCAGATTCTATGATGGTTTAATTACTCTTCCGCTTCTCACTTGACTTCCACTGAGAATTAAACCCATCCCACACAGTCACCCTCCACTTCTCACTTGACTTCCACTGAGAATTAAACCTGTCCCATACAGTCACCCTCCACTTCTCACTTGACTTCCACTGAGAATTAAACCCGTCCCACACAGTCACCCTCCCTGGCTGACTGAAGGACGTTACTCCCCAGCACTCTTTCGGGTGAGAACTTCTCACTGAAGGACTGCAAATGACAATCAGTTGCCTTGATATATCTTTTCCCCTTAGCTACCAGCCCCTGCCTCACAGTACTGGGCTGGGTTTCTCTCCTGGGGAGTTATTCTGATTCAAACAATATCACAGAAGCCTCAGAAAAAATATGTCAAAAATATATATTTCCTGCAGAAACAATTTATGATGTATACTTCTTACAGAACCAATAACATACAATAACTATAGTAACAATATGATTTGATATTCATACAGCAAGTCCAAAGACAATATGGTGTAAATGCAATAAGGATGATCATGCAGCTATCCCACAAAGCTTGCAGTACATCTTTCTGCGTTCCCCCAAAATACAGTCAGTTCTTCTAAGGTCTGTTTACAATCAATTCTTCTAAGATCAAAAGGATGCCGACTTGTTTCCCGTTTTGCTAGACTTGATCATGGCCAAAGCATTCAAAATGTATACTTGTATATAAATATTTGTACATGTGTATATAAATATTGTATATAAATGTATATGTGTTGCAACAGGACCCACAAAGTTCCTCCTTAACCAAATGTAATATCCCTCTGGGAAATATACAGGCTGGAGAACTCTTCTCCCAAGTTCTTTTGCCACATCTATAATCCAAACTTTGTTTTTATCAGCACAGTTATGTCTGGCCTATTATGTTCAAACTGTTTACTAGCCTGAACCTTTAAAAGTTTTACTATTATTCCTCAGTTTCGCAGCCTTAACTTGATGTTACCGATTGGAGTTTTGGACCATCAGTGATTTGGGTTCTCACCACACCAATGTGGTGTGGTGGTTTGGAAACCCACTGGGTGAGGTTGGGTGTATCATACACTCTCAGCCCCAGAAAGCCCTATGGTGGGTTCCCTTAGGGCTGCCATAAGTCAGAAACGACTTGAAGGAATACAAGAACAAAAGTTCTTGGATGGTTGTTGCTCCGATGAGGTGTTTTGTGCCTGGCACGATTTCTCTGGTGGTGAAACCAGGAGCAGAACTGGCAAACAGATGGCTCATAATGACATCTTAATACCAAGGAGATGCCCAAGTGGTATTTCATTACAGAATAGTCATTTCCTGCCCGCCCGTCCTTTTTTGTGTCTTTTGCAAGCGCCTTCAGGTGCTAGTTTAAGAGAGTAAAGAAAAAAGCAAAAGTTGAAAAGATTTTTAAGATTTCGTAAAAGGGATAAGAGTGGTGCAAATCAGAGCTGGTAATCATGCCCTACGAACCTGTCAGTTTGTAGTACATTGACAAGCGTTCGCTAACAGGGACGACTGCCCCATGGACGGCGGACTCTTCATTTCACTTTGATGAATCAACTAGTTTGAATTATTAGAAAAATGAGATGAAGTTGAGGATTTCCAAGGGCCCCCTCAGGAAGAAGCCAAGTCCGTGCGTCGGGTCTTTTTTTAATAATTTGCCAATCGCTCCGATGCCATGCACAAGGTTATCTCTTATTTTATCTCCCAGTTGGGTAGATAATAAGTCTGAATGGGTTTGTCATGTGACTGAGATTTCTTATTTTTGTGAGAAGGGTCAGTTTCTTTCCTTATTAAACTTTTGCACACACCAACCACATTCATCTTAATTAATTCAGTGAGCTTTATTTCAGATGCCATTTCTTGAAATGCAGAAAAATCACTGGGTTGTTACAAGAGCAAATATAAAATTTAGATTTAGAGCTCGGAGGAGACGGAACGGCAGTTGGTTCTTCCTTCTTAAAGGATTGGGACCGGTGCCCATTGAGTTTTATACGGAAATCCATTTGGAAAATCTCAATCGATACCAATTGTTTCCAAAAGCTGTCATGAAAACAGTTGCCTCTTCCAAACGACCATGCGTAAAAGACAAATATGGGAGCTATAGACAAACATTTTAAATCCTTCTTGTACACATTGGAGCAAAAACTCTTATACATGCCTTTAAAAACACACAAATTAATATTGCTTACTTTACAGCAGGAAGAAAATGAGTGTCTCCGAGACCTCCTTGGAAATTGTTGGGCGTTAAATAATAGTGCGTGTTTTTCATTGTACTTTGATAAATGCAAAGCTATTACATAACCTTTTAAAGAGTTGATGTAATTGTCTGTAAACAGTAATGGTTACCCCAAAAAGGTCAACTTTTGGCTGCCATTAGAGGCTTATAGATATAAAGTGAATTTATGTTTCCATAAAACAAGGCTTTGGATAACTAGATTAATTCTACACCAACTAAACCAACTGTAGTAATATTTAGACACAATAAAATGAGACCAATTAAAACAATTTTATTTCCACCCCCCCTCCATGTGTCATATTGATTAATGGCACACTAAAATTAACCAAAGACCTTAAAACCCGGCATGGATGCTGGGAAGAGCGCCCATAGCTTGGCATTATTACCAACAAGATGAGCCGTTAAGGAAGACAGGCCCGCTACTGGTATGAATATTTAATTAATAATTAGTCATGTAATTTCTCCTCAGGAATTATTATCCCTCAAACTGGTTTGTGAATTTAATTATTAGGAGCCTTTTTGTTTCCACGTCCCCCTCATTACTGTCAGGATTGATGTAACATAAACTTCATTAAAAATTAAAGCAAGAGTCTTAATTACAAGGCTACCCTGACTGAAGTCAGAATTAGCCAAGTCAGTGATGTGCAAATGAGAGCATTATTTAAGAAAGATGCTGCAAGTGCTTATGCTAATGTCGGAAGGTTCACAGTACCAGACCTTTCCACTTGCCGCTGCATATTCATTAAATGCACTATGCAAATTTAATGTAGCAGCCTTAGTAATGCGTTGTTAATTTATTCAGATTTATTGAGTACGTTGCCTAAAAAAAAAAGGTGCAAATTTAATTACTCCATTGGCTAGGAAGATATTAGGCCGTGCTGGCAGAGTTTTGGAATGGGCTGATCTGGATTACTGCATTTTGATGGAGGATGCCCGTCGCAACATTTAAAAAAAAAATGGGGATACCATTTTGATAACTGGGCTTGAAAGAATATTTTGATTTACTGGTGATCTGAGGAACAACCGAAATGGCACATGCAACTTTCTGATTGGAAAGAAGGGAGGGAGGAAGCTTCTGTTGTGTTAACTTTGGTCCTCAGGCCAGCCTGAGTCCACAGTCTAATGGATGTAATGACCCTACAGAGAATAGTAAAAGTTACAGATGGAGTACTATGGGAGCCACACTGTCTTGGTGAGAAGTTTGCTTGGCTGTTGCCATTTCCTCCATGACGATCCAGTCCAAGCCCAGGGGCTTGTTCACACTATAGAATTATGGCACTGTTATTCCGCTTTAACTGCCATGGGATCCTGGGACTGGCTTTTAGGGAAGGACTTTTAGCATTTTTGGTCACAGAGCTCCAGAGCCTCAGCAAACTGCAAAACCCAAGTTTCCATAGGATGCAGCCATGGCACTTGAAGCGGAATAATAGTGCTATAATTCTATAAGATGAACTTATGCTTTTCCAAGGTTCCAAGCAAACAGTGGCATCTAGCATAGAATAATAGAATTCTAGAGTTGGAAGAGACCTCAAAGACCATCCAATCCAACCCCATTCTGCCATGCAGGGGCACACAGTCAAAGCACCCAATAGATGGTCATTCAGCCTCCATTTAAAACCTCCAAAGAAGGAGACTCCACCACACTCCCGAGCATCATATTCCACTGTTGAACTGTTCTTATGATCAGGAAGTTCTTCCTAATGTTTAGGTGGAATCTCTTTTCCCATAGTTTGAAGTCATTGCTCCTTGTCCCGGTATCTGGAGAGCAGAAAACAAGCTTGCTCCACCTTCAGCAAGACATCCCTTCAGATATCTAAACATGGCTATCATGTTACCTCTTTTCCTTCTCTTCTCCAGGCTAGACATAACCAGCTCCCTAAGTTATTCCTCTTAGGGCTTCACGGTTCCCATACCTCTTGCCGTTTTGGTCACTCTCCTCTGGACACACTGCAGCTTGTCAATGTCTTTCTTGAATTGCGGTGCCTAGAAATGGGGACAGTATTCCAGGTGAGTCTAACCAAAGCAGAATAGAGTAGTTTAGACTTTATTCCTGCTCATTAGTCCTAACTAGAGAAGATCCGTTGAATCAGTTGTTGAAAAGTGAGTTAACATAGGTACTTCTCAGTGGTTCAATGGCTCTTCTCTGTTTGGGACAAGCAATAGGATTCAGGCTATAATTTGTAGCTGTTCCCAATCAGAGAAGGGTAACTAAAACAATCAAAGATCTGGAAACCAAGATTTGTGAAGAATGGCTTGGCAATCTAGGTATGTTTAGCCTGGTGAAGAGAAGATTGAAAAGTGACAGGATAGAAGGGATGTCATATAGAAGATGGAGCAAGCTTGTTTTCTGCTGCTCCAGAGACTAGGACATGGAACAATGGATTCAAACTACAAGAAAGTAGATTCCATCTAAACATATTAGAAGAACTTCCTTATAGTAAAGGCAGTTTGACAGTGGAATCTGCTGCCGCCTGGGTGTGTGGTGGCATCTCCTTCTTTGGAGGTTGGATGACCACCTGTCAGGAAGGTTTTGATGGTGCATTCTTGCATGGAAGAATGGGATTGGACTGGGTGGGCTTTTGGGTCTCTTCTAGTTCTAGGGCTGTTTAATCAGCAATACAGTGGCCAGGAGGAGGGGGCTTCAATGGGCCATCAGCTTGCCCCAGTGACTTTTCTGATCATACTGAACGTCACCTCCTGTACCACCACACAGCTCATGGTGTAGGGATCACTGTTACTTGGCCAGCATTTTATATTCTTGACAACCCATAGGTCTTCTTAGAAAAAAGTGCAAATTAAATCCCACCAGTTTAGAGCACCAACAGCGATTGCAGCAACTGGACAAAGTCTCCAGACATTCCTTCATTTGGAAGATGGTGCCATTAACTATTGTACGGTGCATGCTGGGAAAGGTTGAATGATTGGGCATTTACATCTGTTTAATTAAAGAATGAGCTTGAAGCTCTGTTTAATTAAGGACTAGCTCGTTTTGCAGGAGAGATCATGCTGGGAGTTACGATGCTTTTGCGATTCCCATCCGAGCAACGATACGAGAAGAATAACTCTGTGTCCTCTCAATCTTTAATGGGCAACGATGCACATCACGGAGCTAACAAACGATGGACAAATCTCCAAATGAAGGGATTTTGGCAACGTCTCAAAATGAAGTCTCTAAGGTAGTGTTTGGAGTTGCAGGGAGGAAAACGGGAGAGCAGGAAGAGTTCACAGGCTTGATATGCGATGGATGTCAAGCCATCCCATCATGTCTGTGACTGAGACACTACCCATGGTTTGGGATAAGTTGTTAAGGTCTAAGGTGCTGAAGCCAATTTAGGACAAAGGTTCTGCTCCTTTAAAGTTCATACTAAAACTCAGAAGGGATTCACCATCTGGTTGAAACAGAAGCTAGCAGCGGCCACCTTCTGCAGTCACTATCTGCCTCCAGTGGTAGGAGAGGGCAGATAACACTTTCAGAACCAAATAATACTGTATTTATTGAATGACTACTTGCTAAGGATTCAACATTTTTATTCAAGACTTGATTTCACCCAAAGAGTTTTATGGAAAGATTCCCTCTCTAAAAAGCTCATGGCTCAGGATGCTCAATAACAGGGCTTGGAAAAGGTTACTTTCCAGGCTGCAATTCCCAGAATCCTCCAGTCAGATAGATCTATCTTGCCATGGAATAGAGCTGGAAAGGACCCCAAGGGCCATCTAATATAATCCCCTGCCAGGCAGGAACACACCACAGTAGGTGATGAAACAGACAGTTTGTATGCACTTAGAAAGGAAGGCCATGATCAATAAACGTCAGCATAGATTTCTCAAAAAGAATTTGTGCCAGGCTGATCCTATCTCTCTTTTTTGATGGAGTTACTAGGTTGTTAGATGAAGGGAATACTGTGGTCATAGTATATCTTGACTTCAGTAAGGCCTTTGACAAGGTTCCACATGATATTTTCTTGCAAATAAGCTAGCAAAAGGTGGCCTTGACAAGGCTAGTGTTAGGTGCATTTGTAACTGGCTGACCAAACAAATGCCACCTAAGTATGATGATAAGAGGTGTTCAGCAGTGAAATATGCTGCCTTGGAGTGTGATGGAGTCTCCTTCCTCGGGGGCTTTTAAACAGAGGCTGGATGGTCGGGGATGCTTTGTGTCTTCCTGCATGGCAGAAGAGAGTTGGACTGGAGGGCCCCTGGGGTCTCTTCCAGCTCTACGATTCTATGATTCCGACTAATCCAACCTCAGTTTAAGCAGCTCCAAAGAAGGAGAAGCCATCACTCTGTGAGACAGTCTGTTCCGCCGTCCAACAGATTTAACGGTCAAGGCATTCATCCTAATGTGGAGGTGGAACCTCTGTTCTTGTACAGTCAGCCCTCCACATTTGCGGGTTTCACTTTTGCGGATGCGATCATCCACGGATTATTTGCTGTCCCCTCTGCTGCCTCTTTGTGTCATTTTTAATAGGGACTCCAAGCCTTGTGAAAGTGAGAAACTGCGAACGAGGCTTGCGAGTCCCTCTTAAACATGGTGTGGGGCAACAGTGGGGGTGGCCGTAAGCCCCATCAGCCACCCAATCCTGCCTTGGGAAGGAACCCTGATGCCTCAAAGAAATCCACGGTGGGTTGAATATGGTGATCATACTTTTTGTGTGTGTGTGTGTGTGTGCGTGTGTTAAATATAGTTTGGAAGGGCCTAGAGTTATTCACGGTTTTTCCACTTTCACAGGGGTCCTGTGCCCCTAACCCTAGAAGATGTGGAGGGAGGACTGTAGTTTGAATCCACTGGTTCATATTCTAATTTCTGGGCATGGGGAGGATAGTTCATCCTCTCTCTCTTTTTATCATGGTGTCATACAAGGTTGCTCCCCCTGTCCGCACTTTACAGTTCCTTTCTGCAGAAGACTGAGGACAGCCATCAGTGTGAGCGTGCATGCTTAACATAACGTCCATTTTTGACCCAATAAATAAACATGTTCCCGGTTTCCTTATTGCATGTGCAAGGCAACTGAGCAGCACTTGGCTGTTTCTTTTTAAAAACTGTAGTAAAATTTAGTTTTATGTTATGACACCCACTTAATAAATTAAATAATTGAAAGCGTCATGCTTAGAGCTTGGCAAAATTAATTTATTTCATTTCATTTCTTTTCATTCATTTATTTATTTATTTCTACCAGAAATCTCAGAATCTCCCAACCACTGTTGCTATTTGGATAGCTGTATTTTTCAAGAGAACAGCTAGGGTGGGGTAGTGGTTTGAGCACTGGACTTATAACCTGGGAGACCAGGGTTTGATTCCCCACTTGGCCATGGAAACCCACTGAATGAACTTGGGAGCATCACACTTTCACACTCACACCCCCAGAAAACGCCATCATAGGTTCACCTTAGGGTTGCTGTAATCTGGAAACAAGTTGAAGGTACACAACAACTCCTCTTAAAAGAGGGCCCTAAATACCTTAAGGGCGACAGATCCCAGCTGGACAAAAACATTGCACAGGAAGGTATAAGATATTAGATAACCTCCTTGCGCTATGTTAGAAAAAGTAGCCACACTGGCATAAAGCACCCAGCTAATGCTGTTGTAAAGCCGCGAGGCGATTCCGGTCCATTTCTCGTACATCCTGATCCCACTAAAAACGCCTGTGTTCTTCTCTCAACACCCCAAAGGGTCAAATTTTTGACAATCAGAATATGATGGGAGTGGAGTTTGGCAGCCTGGTTCACTGAAAAATGGCATACAGAACTTTTGACCCTCAATCCATTGCACTGACAGGTACACAACTGGCAAAAAAGCAGAAATTTTCTTGGCATCAGAACTTGGAAAGGTTTCTCGAGGGAGGATGACAGCTCCCAAAATTCCCTGAGGGTCATGTTGCCTAGGGGATTCTGGGAATCTGAGTCCAAAGAGAGAGGTACCTTTCTGAGTAACTCTGGATGCATTAAACTACACCTTGCAATCTTGTCAACCCCAAGACTCCATTTGAGAATGCCCACCGTCTCAGTATGGCAGATACCCCTTTCTCTCCTATTTCCCCCACAAAATTCCAGCAAACCAGCGCCCACTGGCTTCAAAATGGCCACTCAAAATGGACCGGCGTATTTAAAAGCTCTCTGCTTCCCTCCCCTCCGCCACCTCCACTGATCCTTTCCCTGGCTGCCGCTCACAATAAAATGTAAAAGTAATCCCCGATTTTTCTTTCAAACTCTCTCAGCTTTGAAAGAACCGTCCAAAGGAGAGGGAAAAAAATGATTGATGCGTGGAATTAAACCCAAAGGCAACCCCGGAAAGCTGCTTTGAATAGCAACAAATTCCCAACAATGCCTGGAAGGCTTGTCGCAAAGGAATCTAATCTCTGAACTTCTAAAGGTCAAGATTGACTGTCTGTAACACGGCTCAAGTGTAAATGCTCTGTAATGCTACATGAGGTGATTGCCTGGCTCTCTAGACAATGTCAATTTTGTCCCAAGTAGCTGCAGATGTGTCTAGCATTAAGTCGGAACGATGTCAAGGGCCCTCCTTGAGAGGTGTAGGCTTCTCAGAGAAACTGGTCCTAAAGCCCCAGTCGATTACATCTCATGCCCAATAGACAGCCATTTAAGACTCGGAGAAGGATGGGGTGTGGAGATGCATTAGATTTTTTCTAATGCCTCCCAGCCAGGAGGAGAAGGGGAAGGAAAAAAAACACCCAGCAGGAAAAATTTCTCCCAGTGACTGAAGCAGCCATCTCCTTTCCCCTTCTCCCTGTGTTATTAACCTCACGTTCTCTCCGAACACTTCACTCCCCCAGGCTAATCCCCACGGCCAAGGGATTGAGTAGCCACGATGTGGAGGTCACGACTCACGGGATGCCAAAAGCGCCTCCCCGTCATTCCTTTGGGGGGCAGGCCAATAACCACCGATTTAGCACTCAAGTCATGCCAGGGCCTCAATGTGGTGAGGCGAGCCATGGTTAGTCAACGCAAAATGGCCGGGCAAACATCCAATATAAATGAAACCCAGCCTAAATCTTACTATAGGTCCAATGAATCAATTATTACATTTATTTAAAACTAGTGTATATACCCAGCGTTGCCCAGGATTTTATTTTCTCATAGGTAATACTTGTTAGACAGGTTTGAGATCCTATGTCTGTTTTTCCCCAAACTGTCTTGTCTAGTACCTGTAACTTTTCCTCATATTCCCCAATCCAATCTGTTTTCAGAGTTATTAACATCCAGAGGTTGGGTTCCTGAGAGGAATAGACTGCCCTCCTCCTTGCTGCTAGGCCTCATCTCCACAGCAACCAGCCAATTCAAGACAGACCTAGTTGACTGAGGCCCAAGAGCTCTTTGGCTGAGAAATCTAAAGGCCTCTCCCTCAGCTGCAAACCTCAGGATTCCATAGAATCTTCTTAGGCAGCCAATCATAGGAGGTCTTCACCTGGCACAGACAAACAAACATGCAAACTTTGACTTTTATATAGTAGATATTTAGACCCATAAAGGTTCTTGGAGCAGCTTACAAATGATTAAGTTGACAGTTCCCGCCCTTGGGCTCAGCATGATGGAGCTGTGCCCACCTCTTCTCTCCCCCATTGCCAGGTCAGTGGCTGTTGGCATGGAGGTATGGCCTTCCTTCTGCTTCTGGGGCAAGGCAGGATGGAGCTGTACATCCAAGTACTAACCAGGACTGACCCTGCTTAGTTTGCATGATCAAATGGCACCTGGTACCTTCAGGGTATTTGGTTCATCCCAGCTAAAGTAGACCCATTCAATTAACTGCTGGATGGCGAACCAATGCATAGGCAAATCCAGCAGATGCAATGGCGTAATCTATCTGGGACTAAGGATTGCATTTGGACCCATGTGAAATGATTACTGTTCTGGAATTCCACTCATGTGACTATGATCTGGATAAATCTACTGCCTGGTAGCCAAACACAGGCAACCACACGCATAAGGGGAAAGTATGCACGGGCACCAACAGGATTCTGACCTTTGAGTTAGGATTGCAGCTGAATAACTTTTAAGATTCATTGTATTAAGGCTGCCTGCATTTATGCTCTACTGATGCTCTGACTCCCAAAACTCACCCCTTTCTGGCTCCAAGCCTAGGACAGTGGCTGGCTGGAATCCACTTGCTGATTTATGCTGGTATAACCTACGATAGCATAGCTCCCTTTCCCAGCCTTGTGCAAGGAGATATCCAATACCTCCTTAGGCAACATTTTCCCCAAAACTATTCAAGGAATATGAGATGGTATCTAGCTGTAGGTCTGCAACCATTCAACTCAAAGCACCCTTGTTTGGATGGGGTGCACAAGGTGACCTCCCCAAGCCATCACCTCTCCTAGGCGTCCTCTTTGAAGACATCGATGGAACTAAAAGCTCTTTCAGAGTCAAAATAGGCTCATGACCAGTGTCTTCTCCTTTGACTAATCTGCCTGCTTTCGGTAGCTATCGGGTAGCTGCTTTTGGTAGCCTTACAACCCAAAATCAAGAATCAGAGGAGAGGAAAAGAAACTCACATCAGATTTTTCAGGGTGGGAGGAAAAGATGGGTGATTTGAAAATGGTACAAAACTGTCCCCTTGTTATACAAAGAGAGTTTTGTGACACTGGAATCCCACCCAGGAACCATCCATAGCTGTGTGTGCGTGTGCGTGCGTTAAATGTTTAATTTTCCATTAAAAAAAACCAATTGTATTTTAATGTCATTTTAATGTTTTAAAATTTTAATCATGCCACTTAGCTGTTGGAATGTTTTCTGTTTCAGTGGAAAGCCTCGGCTATCGGAAGCCGCTCGTAATCGGCTGAGATATTCCCAGACGCGCGTAATTGTCTTGGCAGTCCTGATGAACTGGTCCATGCAACAGCAGCTGGGTGCTGAAGCAGCCAGGCTCTCGGGGACTGAGAGAGAGAGATTATTTAATTATTTATTTAATGAAACCATCAGGCAAGCTTATTAAACCTCCACCCCGCCCATGAGAAAAGTACTCAGAGCAATGGATTGGGTAGCAGCCTTCTTCTTAAAAAAGATAATAATAACGGTTGAATAAAAGAATGTTAAAACCACTCTAAAGCCAAAATATTATCAGCTACCGAAGCCATTCACTCAAAGTCTAGACATGGGGTCAGGGTAGCACCAGTTTTCTGGGGCTGTTTTGCTGGTCTTAAGACCCTCCAAAGGCCATAGTAACCCTAGTATTCCCCCTATGAGTTTTTACTAAAACAATATGCAGGGTGGGACACACTTTGTTACAAGGAATGTCCCACCCACCAGAGGTGAGACTGTCCTATTTTTGAAAAGAAGAATTGGTGGATTTCATCTGTTCCACTCTAGGGTGGTCTTAGGGACCCCTGCCAAACAGCATTGGGTACTGAATGAGGGCGAGAGTCTGAAAGTTTTCTGATCCTGATCAAAATTATTGGGCCACAAACTACGTCAAAGAGCAGCAAACCAGGGCAAACTTATACTGGGGAATAGATAGCATATTGCTTCCCTCCTTCTCGCTCTGAGACATACATATACATTTTATAGAATCAAAGACTTGGAAAAGACCTAAAGATCAAAAAGGCCATCTAGTCCAACTCCATTCTGCCATGCAGGAGGACACAATCCAAGCATTCCCAACAGATGGCCATCCAGCCTTTCTTCAAAAACCTCCAAAGAAGGAGACTCCACCACACTCCATCGAGGCAGCAGCGAATTCCACTGTCAAACTGCTCTTACTGTCAGGAGGTTCTTCCTAATACGCAGGAGGAATCTCTTTTCATGTAGTTTGAATCCATTGCTCCATGTCCTAGTCTCTGGAGCAGCAGAAAACAGGTTTCTTCCATCTTCCATATGACATTCCTTCAAATATTTAAACATGATTATCCTGTCCCCTCTTAACCTTGTCTTCTCCAGGCTAAACATCTCCAGCTCTCTCCCCATAGGGCTTCATAGTTTCCAGGCCTTCTACCATTTTGGTCATCCTCCTCTGGACAAGTTCCAGCTTGTCAAGATGTGATGCCCAGAACTGGACACAGGATTATTCCAGGTGAGGTCTGACCAAAGCAGAATGGCACACTGAATTGCTAAATAGCTGAATTGCTAAAATTACTCATTGCTTCTTTTAAGAATGAAATTAGTGATGAATTACCTCCCTAGTATCAGATCTCAGCCCTTATAGTTGTTGGGCCATGTGGAGCCCAGGAAACTCAGAACAAATTAAGCTTCGCCCCACCCCATTGCTCATATACTCTAAGCTGAGCATTACATGGAATTTAAGGAAAGACTCTCATGAGAGCCATTCTGTGTACTGCATGTTAATTTACATTTTTTTTTATAAAAAAAAACATGGTTATAATTATACACTTTTTGGTTAATATTGTGATTGGAAATGTCAGGCTCATCCTTGATCTGCCTAATTAGAGGCAGGATGGTGTTGGTTTTGAGTTTCATCCTCCTTCTTCGTTGTTGTCATTTTTTCCCTTGCCAAGTGTCTTCCAGAATCATCCATTTTATGCAGTGTTTCAAAACTGACGTGTGTCTCAAATGGTGGATTTGCATTTTCAAGTACGCGCAAGTACTTTGCAATGCTTCACCCATCTATCACACTTTAATCTCTTTGCATTTCCCTCGTCACCACATGTACTTAGCAATTTTGTTCCCCTAGAGAATACCAGGTTGGGAGAGCGCATCTTGCATCATGCACCGGCCTCTTTCCAACTCACACTGAGATCTCAGGTCTACTCGGAATTGCCTCTTTAGCTCTTCCGATGACACTTTTGGACGTGAATGGGGGACATCATTGTACATCAGAGCTACATAACCTAAATTTTGTTGGATATCATGTTGCTAGAGGGAAACCAAAATCATAGATACATCTCAGAAGATTTGAGATGGACAAAAAGATTTATTCTTATGTATGCAATTGCAATGATTTTTTTTTTTTTTAATGAAAGCCTGGAGAATTGTTCATACTGTGAAATAGAGTTAGGAAATAGCAAATTACAAATAACACAACTATTCCAAACAAGTTACCTGGGGTACATAGCAAGGCTGCAAAAATTCTAAAAATAACAGCAGAACAGCCATGAACCCTATTGTTGCTATTGACTAGAATAAACCTATTAAATCAGTTGGATTTACCCAACCATATTGAGATCTAGCATCCCACTTTCACCTTATTAAAAAAGAAAAGAAAAGTATGCAAGACTCTAGGCCAGAATCCTGTGGGTTAGACCAGTGTAGACCTACTGAATCAATTGTTGAATGGTGAGTCAACACAAAGTCCATCCCATTGATTCTGTGATGACTGTATGTAATGACAGTATTGTTCAGCTGTACTCTTCTCAAAAAGGTTGATTGCAGCCTCTTACTGCATTTAAGGAGAAGAGTTTGGGTTAGACACAAGAACCTCCATCTTCCTTGGAACTAGGATACCATCTTTTTCTTCTCCTTCTCCTCTGGTCCTGAACTGACTTGAACAGAAGAAGGCCTTTTTTGGTCTTCAAGCACCGGCTGATCCTCTTCCACTGGTGAGCCTAATTCTTCCTCTTCCTCAGAAGAGATCTCAAGGGATATGAGCTGTTGGCTTCCATGTTCAATGGGCCGTTGAATCCATTCCAGGTTCTAGTCTGAACTTTAAAGGGTCTGTCTGAGTTGATGGTGAACCCTCTCCTCCAAACTGATTCAACACTGAGAATAGTCTTCAACCAAAAGGATTCACCTCCCCTTTTGCATATCTAGAGCGCTGGACTGATTTTTTCGGAGGAGGGGTAGAGTTCAGCACCTTGGATAACTCCTTTAAAATTTAAACTAAATCCTGGTACGGATTCACCACCCTCTCTGGGCATGGAAGTCGCCGCCTGACACCTATTGCTGCCATTTCATTGTAATTCTGAACAGGGTTCTTTGGATATTGGCTTGTTTTATTGGGAAAGGGACTTCACAGCTGCTGGGCAGGATAATATTATTTTATCAAATGAAACAGAAGTGAATTTGCCTTTAATGGATCTTCTTTCTCCCTCTCCTTTTGACAGGTCCATACGAAGAAATGCAGCCCTTTGTCACCGAACGTCGGACAAAAGGTACAGTAATAACGACCCAAAGAGTGGCTCAGAAACGGAGGAGATGTGTCTGCGAACCACTGGTGGGCTGCGAAAAAGACGATCATCTCGGAGTTTAATTGCCAGGTAAATTTAGTAGACCTAAAGCTTCACTGCTGTTAGCACAGCTAATAAGATGTTATGAATTACCACCCAGGATCACTGCCAATTTAACTGTAATAACGCAGTAAGGAAATATATTCTGATTGTTGGCAAGATTTGTCGAGACTTTTATGAGTTTTTTTTCCTCCTCCTTTCAAAATGGCTCAAGAAACTCATTTAGGAGTTATTTGGAAATTCATCTAATTCTAAGACTTAAAAAAAATCCTCTTTTTTCCCCCTCTCCCAATTGAATCTGAATGGCCCTGCAGTTGTAGCCAGATTATCAACTGGTTTGAGGTCTTATAGTTAGGTTGTTGTTGTTGTTGTGTGTCTTTAAGTCATTTTGGACTTGCGCCAACCCTAAGGCAAAGTATTGTGATGTTTCCATTGCAAGGGCTGTTCAGAGGAGATTTGCCATGGCTTTCTTCTAAGGCTGAGATAGTGTGACCCAGTGGATTTCCATGGCCAAATGGGGATTCAAACCTTAGTCTCCCAGAGTCCTGGCCCAATAGTCAAACTGTTATGCCATGTTGGCTCTCTTTTTGGGTGTAACCCAGTTGCTACAAAAATATGGAATCAGGCCAGTTTCATTCCCAAAAGAGTTTATCTTCCCACTTAGTGAAATACGGAGGCAGAAAGTTTTCTTTTGGTTTCTCCGCCGAAAAACATAGTGGATAATCCCAAGAAACCATTTGTATGCAGCACTGGTTTAAACACAAGGGCTTGTCAAAATCCAGTGCCAATTAATGAAGTCACATTCTGGGTTGGGTGAGTCCAGTGGACTTTTAGACAACTTGAAGCTAGGCCTCCCAGGGATGATATTGTATTGTATTTATCCAAAGTGGAATGCTAGCATTCAGTTCAAGGTTGTTGAGTTGCATAGGTGGTGCCATCATGCTTGATGCACATTGTGTTTAGAGTTGCATTAACACAGGTGCACAAGCATATTTGTGCGTCTGGTGTCATGATGGAATCATAGAATCCAAGAGTGGGAAGAGACCACAAGGACTGTCCAGTCCAACACTGTTCTGCCATGCAGGAGGATGCAATCAAATCACTCCCAACAGATGGCCATTTGGCCTCTCTTTAAAAACCTCCAAAAAAGGAGACTCCACCACACTCTCAGGCAGCAGCGTATTCCACTGTCAAACTGTTCTTACCATCAGGAAGTTCTTCCTAATGTTTAGGTGGAATCTCTTTTCCTGTAGTTCGAAGCCATTGCTCCATGTACCAGTATCTGGAGAGTAGAAAACAAGCTTTCTCCATCTTCAATAGGACATCCCTTCAAATATTTAAACATGGCTGTCATGTTACCTCTTAACCTACTCTTCTCCAGGCTAAATATCCCCGGCTCCCTAGAGCTCCTCCTAGGGCTTCATGGTTTCCAGGCCTTTGACCATTTTGGTCACACACCCCTGGACGTGTTCCAGCTTGTCAATATCCCAGATGGTGGTGCCCAGAAGTAGCCATAGTATTCCAGGTGAGGTCTGACCAAAGCAGGATGGCACATGGCTTGCATAGCACAGTTAATGCCTAACTCTGTCTGCAAAGATCTGAGTTGCACAATCCCAGCCTGGGATCTCTGCCTTACAGCACGGTCAAACAGTCCATTTTCAAAGGGAAACAGCAGAGGTGTTAATATTTAAGGAAAGGAAGTCATCTTTGAGAGCTCATGGTTGTATATTCATCCACGGCAATTAAAAAAAAGATGTTTCAGGAATGGCGTTTCAGATTATCAGGCATAAACTCAGCCAGCTCTTCTGATGCCAAAGCTCAAAACCTTGACACAGGCAGGCTGTGTTGTATTAATAGACACTCTGACTTTTCCAGATGACACGAAGGCAGTTGTTCACATCTGCCCAGACAGCTGTTGGGTACTTTGAGCTGACAACTTCCCCTATGATATATTGGGAGCAGCGACTGTACGATTTGCCGAGCCAACGGAATGGAGCCCAATCAGCATATGTAAGTAGTATGCAAAGAACATCAGTATGAAAAATGAGAGTTTTCTAGTCAAAAGTTGATTTGTTTAAATTGCCCCATCTTTCCAAGAAACCCAGGGGCACCTCTGGACAGAATGGGCTTCATAAATGGAACTCTGGGTGCTGAGGTTTAATTATTTAACCACCTGGACTCCTTTGCAGGTAGAACTTGGTTTAACCAGGGAAGGGGTGTCACGGTTTGCAGAAAGCATCTTGTCTCTGCCAGGCATCCATGCTCTCTTTGTTTGGCATCACTTGATGATCGTCAAGTCAGTGTAAAGATTGGAAGCTGAATGGTGTGAGATTCGGGACAGAGAAAAGAAAGAACTTGCTCTCATAGTGAATAGTTAAACTGGGGAACTCTTTGCCATAGGATGTAGTAGGGGCTGATGGCATGGGTTGCTTTAGATGGAGATTAGATAAATCCACAGAGTTTAAGGTCATCAATAACTCCATGATTCCTGTGAAACTACCACACGAACGTAAGGACAGTCACTAACTTGGATGGCATTAAAGGGGGACTGGATAAATTCATGGAAGAAGATGGGCCATCAGTTGCTACTAGTTAGCATAGCGCAGGATATTATTGCTTCTAGTACCAGCTGCAATTTGCCTCTATATCCATCCGTGCCGAATGTGAGAATGTAATTACACGCATCTCCTGCTAGTAGGATTCCCATGGGCTGGCCATCCTGTGAACAGAATATCAGGCTAGGTAAGCTTTTAGTCTGACTCAACAGAGTTTTTCTTTTCATCTTTGGTCCTTTCAATCCACAGCTCAGCAGTAGAGTGTATTTCCCTGCATGCACTCAGGGTAGCAATTGCTCAGATGAGGGCACCTCTGCAGAAACCGAGGAAGCAGTGGAGAAACCAAGCCAGTCCAGGGTCATACTCAGAGGCTCTGACTGCAGTGGGTTGTCCGGGTGCATCTCTTCCCCTTCCTCCTCAAGGCAGAACAAGTAGCTCAAGGACAACTGCCACCATCTTCCAAAGAAAATTGTCTGAATCTTGGCCTTCTGAGCAGCTGGTTGAGGCTTCCTCATCAATAAGGCTGGTGAGTCGGCTGAGCTCTCCAACGTACTGAGCCATCCCCCCCACCAACAAGGGTTCAGTAGCTTGGACAGTTCCTTGCCTGTTCGCACTGAAACCTTTTTCTGAGATCAACAGACACAGACCTGACCTCAGCTATATACCTCCACCCACGTTCATGAATCATAAGGAACATACAAAGGCCCCTTAAACCAGCTCAAACCATTAGTCTGTCCACCTTGCCACTTTCCTTTCCTAAAAAGTTTGCAGGTGTGAGCAACAGAGGCTTACCTGGAAATCTGAGAAAGAGAACTGTGAATCTTTGAGGAACCTCTACATAGCTTCTTTTTTCTTTTTAAAATTCTTTAAAATTGTACAGTCAGCCCTCCACATTTGCGGGTTTCACTTTTACGGATTTGATTATTCACGGATTATTTGCTGTCACCCCTGCTGCCCCCTATGCCATTTTTAATAGGGACCCCAAGCCTTGTGAGACTGAGAAACTGTGAACAAGGCTTGTAAATCCCTCTTAAAAATGGTGTGGGGCAGCAGTGGAGGCGGCAAGAAGCCCCACCAGCCACCCACTTCTGCCTTGTAAAGGAACCCTGAGGCCTCAAAGGAATCCATGGTGGGTTGAATACGGTGGTAATATTTTTTTTTTTTTTGCGTTAAATATGGTTTGGGAGGGCCTAGAATTATTCATGTCTTTTTCACTTTCGCAGGGGTTCTGTGCCTCTAACCCCAGCGAATGTGGAGGGATGACTGTATTTATGTATTAGTCTGGAATAGAGCTCTGCATTTGCCCCTATATGAAATGCTGAGAACTTTGAAATGTCCCTTTCACCGAACTACCTCTCCCAAAATCCCTCAGCGAGCACGACCGCTGTCCCAGGCCAATATCACCCCCTTAGAGTGCCATCAGTGCCTTTGTAGGATCACCGTCACTTCTGCAAATCCCTGCCCTCCTCTCAGATCTATTTGCGTGCCCAGAAACCAAGGAGCAAAGGCAGTCTTCTTTAGTAGGCCAAAACGCAGCAGGCGACAAACAAACGTGGGCAGAAAGAGACAGGGGTATTTCTGTGTTCACATCCCCACTTGTTTGGAAGGGAGTTTTGCTACTCTGTCTCCAAAATCCAGGAGAGCCGAGCCGTACAAAAGTGGTAATTGCCTCTTTAAGAACATAAAACTCACTCAACTGCTGGAAGCTTTGCCATCTCCTCCGAATCATTATCTGCTAATGACCGGCAGACTCCGAAGGGAGGGAACCATCTTCCCAATTATTTGAGTACCCGAAGCGGTCTCTGTGTGGTGCTTACTTAAAAAACAAAAGGAAGACACCAGCCTTGTGAATGGGGAGGGGGGGAATGCCTTGTCTTATGTCCTTGTGTTTTTATGTAATTTTACATTTTAGGAAACTAAAGACAAATTAGACAGGGGCTGGAAACAACATCTTCACATTGCTTTTTCCTTTGTACGGTGATGCAAAAACATGCACAAACTAGCTAGGCAAAGTCCAATTTTACTAACACACATGCAAAACAATTCAAAGCATCAAAAGTTAATACATTCCCCTGTTAGTGGAACAGCCTTGCATTTTTCAGCTTCGGCAGCTCAGCTCTCAAATTGCTTTTGCTGCAGAACAGGTGTTTGATAAAGGGGAAAGACAGACGAGGAACAGATTCCCTTGGGACAGTTGCAATTCTCCCCTCCCGCAAAAGGAACTTCTCCAAGTTCTGTAAAAACACAGGTTCTAGATTTACAGAAATCTAGCAGCAAGATGCTGCCAGTGCTGAAGAATTCTGTTTGACTTGATGTTTATAGCTAATTGGTTTTGCTGAGTCTTTGTCCCACGCTCAAACCAGTCCTATACACTAGCTGCGATACGATGATCCCACCATAGGGCTTTCTTGGCCAAGAATTCTCCAAAGGAGATTTTCCACTGCCTTCCTCTTAGAGTAAAAGAGTGGGACATGCCCAAGGTTACCCAGTATGTTTTGATGACTGAGTGGGGATTTGAACCTTGACTCCAGAATCCTAGTCCAAAATGTAGATCACTAGACCGTATTGGCTCTTGTGATGGCTCGAAGAGATTGGAATTCATGGCTGGAATGATAACATGCACAAGCATAGCAGACCTAATATATTTAACATGGTTTACTTGCATTGTTTCTTGCAAGTGTATATACCAGGAGTTGCCTGAGATTTTATTTTCTCAATAGTTGTTAGAAAGATTTGTGATCCTGTGTCTCTAATTCCCCAAGCTGTCTTGCCCAGTACCTGTAACTTTTCCCCATACTCCCCAATTCCATCTGTATTCAGAGTTATTAACATAGAGAGGTTGGTTTCCTGAGGGGTACACTGCCCTCCTCTTTGCTGCTAGGCCTCATCTCCATAGCAACCTATCTGAGGTCTCTGGCTGAGAATTCTAAAGGCCCCTCACTAAACTGCAAACCCCAGGGTTCCATAGAATCTTCTTAGGCAGCAAATCGTATAGGTCTTCGCCTGACACAGACAAACACACAAGCTTTGACTTTTATATATTAGATTTCTCAGTCTTATTGGTTAGTCCCAATTAGAACAGATTGACTGAACCAATTGTGGAGTCAACACATAGATAAATTCTATTGATTCAGTGGGTGTGCACTAGTTGGAATTAAAAGCAGAATTCAGGTTGTGGTGTCATAGGGCAGAAATACTGATTGCATGCTTCACATTCTGCCTCCACCAGCTGAAAAGGTTAAAAACTGACGTTCTTAAAAGTAAGCTAATATTGAGCGAGGATACTGGAATATTCCAGGGAGCAGAGATCAGAGCTCCTACGTGGCTACAGCTCACATTTTACACACTGATCCTCTTGGCAGGGTGGAGGGTTAAAGAGGTTATGGCAAGTCAACCGATGGGCACATAGCGAGCACAGCGACAGCTAGGTCTAGCTAACTTGACTAAATCCAAAAGATCATTCTGAGCAAGGGCAGTTATTTCTGCCCCCACTTGGAACTGGAGAATATTCCCAACCCATTCTCCTGGGCACCCGAACTATTAATTAAAAGAGGGAAGCATTTAATTGGGAATAGACCACTTTTATGTGCCTGTGCTCCCACCCCTTTTCACTCAGCCTTCCCGCCACCCAAAAACGTCCAAAGAGTTCCTCTATTCCAGTAATTACAATCGGGCACATTCTGTCAAGACTTCAGCCATTTCTGCACCACACTGTTATAGTGCTATTATTCCACTTTCAACCTCCTATGGAATCCTGGGGTTTGCAGTTTAGGGAGGGGCCTTGGAGGACAGAAGGAAGCTGAGGCCCCTCCCTAAACTGCAAACCCCAGGATTCCATAGGAGGTTGAAAGCGGAATAATAGTGCTATAACAGTCTAGTGTGGAAATGGCGTTCTTGTGCACAAGCTCCCTTGGAAAAAGGGGCAATGCTTTGCAGGAGTGTGGTGCCCCACTAGGACTCACAACTGCCTGTCTCTCCATCTTCAACCTTCAGGGGTGGCCCAGATTTTGTCTTCCGGGGCTGCTGCCCCCATCTTTGTAGAAACCAGCTCTGTTCTCAGCAATTCAAAGAACTACCCTCCTTTCTCAGCTGAGAAGGGAAAGAAGGGGGGACTTAATTTGCTTCTCCCCCTTTTGTGAAGCGTCAGCGAGAATCAAAAAGTGGCCAACTTTACACCTGGAGGAGCCTCGCCAATCATCCCCCCTCCTCCCTCCCCAATGAATAATTAGCTGGAATAATTACCAGCCTTAAGATGAATTCACACCCTGTTGTGCCCGTGATGATACCAGGAATAACAGGTGTTGAGAGTGCCCGCGAGGGACAAAGATTAAAGATTATTTCATTATCTCAGTTCCTCCAGGCAGGAGAGTCTCTGGTTTTATCCCGTCATGCACGGAGAGGTCTAGGCAGAGGTTGGCAGTCTGTGAAGTCCAGCCTTTGACAGAGAGCGAATACTGTCTAATCCTGGGGATACGGTGTGTCCTTGACTAGGCGGGTGTCCCTCTCTTTGCAGGAAAAGGTTTGGTGCTTCAGGTTCAGTGCTTTTGTACAAATCCATGGAAAATTGCAATCACGGATCCCGTTAGCGGAGAAACCAGTGGAAGGATGTACGGGTTGAGGGAGGGGAGAGCCACGCTAGCAACAAGTATCTCATTGAATGAGGTTTAAGATTAATTAGGAAGGAGATGTTTGCACAGTTAACTTCACTTAGAGACCTGCAGATGGGATAGCGGGCGTGCTTGAGACTCATTGTTTCAATATTTGCTAAGAAAGAGTCAAAGAAGTTTGAAAAAGGACTCAGAGGAGGCTGAGCATTAGGTACAGCTTAGCTCCTGGCATGGCATATCCTGGGAGAGATATGAGCCAACACAGGTCCTTGGTTCAGATCTGAACACTAAGTGGACTACACCAAGACGGACCACCAAACCACCTGGAACACATTCCATCTCCTTTGATTTTGGAAGCTAAGCAAGACTCAAGCCCGGTTAGTACTTCGATGGGAGACCAACCAGAAAGGAAGAGCAGGAAAAGATCAACATGGAAGAATCTGACATGGAAGAAACCCTGGAGATTTGGGACTGCCAGTCGAAGCTGAAAACACTGGCCTGGATCAACCAAGGATGTGACTCAGTACAAAGCCGCTTCAGCAGTGGAGTATGTTGCCTGGGAGTGTGGAGAAGTCTCCTCCTTTGGAGATCTTTAAATAGAGACTGGATGGTCAGGACTGGCTTAGGGAGCAGAGTATATTCAGCTTGGAGAAGAGAAGGTTAAGAGGGGACATGATAGCCATGTTTTGAAGGGATGTCATAGGGAGGATGGGGCTAGCTTGTTTTTTTGCTGCTCCAGAAATAAGGCACTGGAGCAATGGGTTCAAACTACAGGAAAAGAGATTCCATCTAAACACAAGGAAGACTGCAAGAACAGTTCGACTGTGGAATAAAACATGGCCAGAAGTGGGTGACAAAAACAATAGAAAGCCTTGAAACCATGAAGCCCTGTGAAGAGTGGTTTAGGAAGCTGGGTTTGTTTAGGTTGGAGAAGAGAAGATTAAGACGTTACGTGATAGCTGTGTTTAAATATCTGGAGGGATGTCATATGGAGGATGGAGCAAGCCTGTCTTCTGCTGCTCCAGAGACGAGGACATGGAGCAATGGCTTCAAGCTACAGGAAAAAAGATTCTACCCAAACCTTAGGAAGAACTTCCTGATGGCAAGAGCAGTTGAACAGTGGAATCTTCTGCTGTTTGGGAGTATGATGGAGTTTCCTCCTTCTTTGGAGGCTTTTAAAGAGAGGCCGGATGGGCATTTGTCAAAGGGAGTGCTTTGACTGTATCTTCCTGCAGAGTAGAATGGACTTGGACTGGATGGCCCTTGAGGTCTCTTCCAGCTCTAGGATTCTATGAAAAAAAAATAATTCCTGAATATTCAGAAGCCATGAAATAAAAAGAAAAGCCAAATAGATCCTTTCTATCAGCACAAAACTGGGAGATGGCAACCACATGGGGCAATTAAAGATGTCTTGGAAACTTTCACAAAGGCCCAATTTCCCATTTAATTGGGGATTTTGGTAGGCCCAACACTTGGCTCATCCAAGGCAGCCCCATTCATCCTTGATCGCGCTCCCTTACGCATTTCATGTAGCATGACTTCTGGTCGGCTTTTGAAGATTTTTTTTTAAAAATTATTTCAAAAATGGGAGAGGGAAGGGAGGAAATCTACATAATTAATACAGATCATAAATATTCAGCTTTGGTTCGTCATTAAGCACGAAGAGAGAAGCAACACATTTGCTAGGAAACAGTTTGGGGACTGAAAGTAAAAAGAGGAATAAAACTCCAAAAAAGCCACTGTTCCTAAGAAAGCCAAAAGAGAAAAAGAAAATTACAGTTAGAAAGGAAGGAGAACGATGGAGTGAGAAGCGGGCGCTGGCAGCTCCAATGTCAGTGGGCTGGCACATCCGCTTTGGATTTTAGTATAAACTTTCAAGGAGCTATCCAAGGTGCTTAGCCCAAGTCTCCCAAATAGGGTGAGACTCTTAAAGACTCCATTTAAAATTCAGACAGAAATTGATTACATTTTTATACAAGCAAACTAATTCACAATATCAGGGGAAGAAAAGGAAAAGAGAAAAAGGAAAAATACTACACACAATGTACAGTCAGCCCTCCACTGCCATGGGAGTTGGGGCAGAAGATAAACACAAAATAATAGTGAATAAAAATGGCAAATGCTACTTTTTTAAAACAAACAAACTTGAGAATACTTTCCTAGGAATGTCTAGGTCCTCCAGTATGACTCTATGGTCAACTTCAGGCAGCAGCGGACAACAGAGCCACGCTGGAGGGCTTAGCAATGCCTAGAAAGGCTTCTCTCTAGGAATCTCTAAGTCCTTTAACACTTGACAGGTTGCTTCTGAGGAACTGTTCCTCACCTCCCAGTTGCTGCTCATCCCACGCCTAAAACCTTGCATGTGCCCTCAAGTCACCTGTTGATTTATGGCAAGCCCATGGATTTCTTAGGCAAGGAATCACCAGAGGTGTTTTTTCCCCCCAGTTCCTTGCTCTGAAATATAGCCTACAGCACCTAGTATTCCTTGGTGGTCTCCCATCCAAGTACTAGCCAGGGCTGACCCTGCTTAGCTTCCAAGACCAGAGGGGATCCACTGCCTAAAGCCTTACTACTCTACCAAAAAAGGGAATTCATTTGTGAGATTCAGAGTTAGGGGCTGCGTTGGTGGGAACAGCCTCATAAATAAAGATATCCAGCTGCAGAGGGGCAGTGGAAAGGTTCCTGGGGGTAGATAGGACTGTTGCAAAAGACCGTGGACTCTCTTGTTGGCCAATCCCACTGTCCCTGCCAAGGGATGAGTCTGGGCCAGTCTGTGGCATTGGTCCGAGATGTTTGCAGAGATGGAGTGGATGGAAAGGTAGCTGGGTTCCTCCCACTCATCTTGCCCTTCTTCCACCCTTAATCCCTTCCTGGATTGGGGACTCAGACCTCGAGGTGAACCACCCCATAGTGGACCAGTGGCGGTATTGTGGTGGTGGGCTCAATGTAGTAAGTGTGACCAGGCCTTCCGTCAAACTTAATATGAACAAACAGGAACAGTTGCTAAACAAGTGGAAGTTCATTAAGAAACAAGAAGAAACACATCAACCCTTGAACTACTAAATCATTGGCAACTCCCCAAAACCACACCCTGTCTGTCTGACTCTCCTGTCTCTATCTGTTCCTCTTTCTCTCTCTCTCTGAAATCTGTTCCTTATCTCTGTGCCAGCTTTTCCCCGTCCACCTTCCAACAGAGACAAGCCTCAGTTTTGCAATCTTTCCCCCATGCAGGAGGAACACAACAGTGTCTCAGCTGTGATCGACTAGCTCCAACCAAACTTGCCCAACTTATCCCTTCCCCGTGGCCACCATGTACACAAACACTTTGAGGAAATTTGGGAAAGCGTTTTACAAAACAGCCTTCCTTTTCTGGGGGTAGAGAAGGTTAGAAAAAGAGGGGGAGAAATCCTTAAAGAAACTTTCTTCCAAAAATGTCTCCAGAGCGACTTCAGCTTGGCTCTGGTCCAAGCCCCAGCGTCTTGTTTCCTCATTAGGTAATGAGTGGTTCCAGCGAGATATTTATAGGGCTCTATTGAAACAGTTGTTTTCCAACGAAATTTTCATGTGTCAATAGATGCAAAACTAATATTTACTTTTTCTTCCTTTGATGGTTGCCCACCCACCCCCCACGCTCCCCACTGAATGTCTGCAACGAAAATCCTAAAGACCCTTGGGGTATTTGTTCTTCTTACAGAAATAGCTTGCATCTCACTAACATGCTACCTTCATTCTTTCTGTGTTTGTGTTTCTGAACTGAATGAACAGTAGTCCTTTAATTCGGGAGCACTCCGGTTAGAGTTCCCCTTCTCTGAAGTCTCCAGGGGTATGACTTAATTTCCATAGAGCCAGGACTGTACAGACTTCCTCAGGACAGGTGGCCTTATCCAATCTTAATCAAGGATTGTGGGAAGTGGAGTCCATTCAGTGGCTAGAGCCCTTGGGTGCGCTATGCTAGTGGTCTCACTTTTTCCAAGGGGATGAAGCAATGGCCAAAGTGTGCAGCCCAGGTTTCTTGGTTCTGAGCAGCCTGTTTCTACAGTGCTTTCCTTTCTTCATGGCCTCTGTGCCCACAGGCACTTTCCCTCCTGTCTCCATGGCCAACAGCAGGAGAATTATGCTGGTCTAATACACCAACAGGATTCTGGCGAACGCATAAAGAAAAGCAGCAGCTCATACCTTTTTTTAACTAGCCCAGTGGTGGGTTGATAGCTGGACACAAACTGGGATGAGACCTCCATGGAAGAGGAGAAGAACTCTGTTGCTGGCCCCAGCATCTACCAAGAGAAGTTAATATCCCCTGAGGGACATTCCAAAGATGAAGAGACTGGGGACTCCCTCTTGTCTGGACACACACACACACTCTACCTCTGGATTTTTCAGCTCTATCCTAGAAGTCCAGAATCAGGAGAGGTGGTGTGATAGCCCCATACCTGACAGTGAAAGAGCTCTCATTTCTGAGCCCTGTTTGGATGCAGGTAGCAAGGCTGCATGCTCTGGACAAGCACCCTTGTCTTGTGTGAGAGTTGTGATGGCCCAGAAAGGGGCAGGTGGCACTAATGGCAGCATAGACCTGCCCACTTGCTGCCTGGCTGTTGCTGGTGCTACATCTTTTCTTAGGCTCAGCTCCTTACCTGCTTGTTGGAGTCATTCTTTGGTCAGATAGTTCTCCAGCTGATTCAAGAGATCTCACCTTCTGGGACCTGCTCCTGCTCTTCTTGTCATATGTTGGAAGAAGAAGACAGCGGCATAGGTCCACACATGGATATTTATGCTACATTGAAGGGATGTTGAGAGCCACCATGGTGTATGATTTGAACATTAAGCTACAATCCTGAAGACAAGGGTTCAGCTCCCCGCTCGGCCACGGAAACCCACTGGGTGACCTTGGGTGCATCGCACCCTCTCAGCCCCAGAAAACCCCATGATAGTTTCACCTTAGAGTTGCCATAAGTCAGATACATCTTGAAGGCACACAACAACAACAAGAGGATGCAGACTGAGGACAGTCAGTCCTAAACTGCAAAGATCCTCATCTATCCAGGTTTCATCTCATTCTCATTTGGGTTTCCCAACATTTCCTAACATTCAACCAGCATGTTTTTCAACCATTTTTTGAAAAATATGTTTTCTGATATTCTTTCCATCTCAACATCTGATGATGTTGAGGAAAAAAAAAACAGAGTTTGGAAAGGTTACTTTTCATCAGCTATCCACAGCTCTGGTGGTACATTTTACATCTCCTGTGTTTCGCTTTTGGAAAATGATACTATGAAAAAAGAAAAAGAAAAAGCTATCTCTGGTGTGATTCATGTGTTTACTTTCCAAAAAAAAGAAAGAAAGAAAGAAAGAAAGAAAGAAAGAAAGAAAGAAAGAAAGGAAGGAAGGATACTGACAAGGGCTTTTGTGGTTTTCGTTTGCTGTAGGTAAATATCAAGACAGCATTTTTTCATTTCAATCACCAAGGAGAGATTTGGTGGCCCTGGCAAATGTCCCCGACAAGGCTAATAAGTTAGGATTGTTGACAGCACTTCAGTGGGGAAAAAAAACATTTTCTTCCCATTAACTGTCCTATTTGGATGTTAATAACTTTGCGGAATGTCACGTCTTGGGGAGAACATCTGTTGGCTCCTTTGTTTTGGAAAGTGCAATGCAAAGCAAACATTGGCAGCGGATGGGAGTTGGGATTTAAAAAGGTAAAAAGACCGCAGCATGATTAGATCAGGGAATGAATTAACAAATTTTGGTTTTTCGCTGCTATTTCTTCCACTGTTCAAAGCGATTGCATAATAGTCTAGTTTGGGTTGTGGAAAATCATCTGAGCATTGGGTTCGTAGATCATCAGCAATGGACACAGAACAGCTTGGGAACCTTCCAGGTATTACATCGAGGCCTTGGAAAAGCATAGTGGCTGAATGCAGATGTCACACTAAACCATGGTTTGTCTACTTGAACTGCAGTTTGTCTGCTTGAACCATTGATTGTACATCTGAGTCTCAGTGGGTTTGCTTGTATATATGGAGGAGAAGGAGGAGGAGAAGAGAGGTCAAGAAGACCAAGAGAGTAGATGCTGTTTAATGTGTCCTGACCAGCAGTGGGGAAAAAAGTGCCAAGAAGGAGAACAAGAAGACCAAAATGGTCAATTCTGTTAAATGAGCTCTGTCCAGTGTCTGGGAAAAGTCATTGTTTTGGGCTACAAACTTTTTGTTCTCTCCCTGAATGGCCATGTTGGCTGGAGAATCCTGGGCACGGTGGCCCAAAAAAGTAAGTTTTCCAGGTTTTGACCCTGATCCTTATCTATGCTGGACACAGATAAACTCAACAGAAACCTGGGCCTGAAACCTATGGGTAATGCCAGGAAAAGCAGAACTGTTGAATCAATTGTTGAAGGGTAAGTCAATATTTATCTAAATTCCATTCACTCAGTGGGTTTACTCTAGTTGAAGCAAGCAATAGATTTCAGATGTTCCTTGTTTGCTAGATATACCCATTTTCTAATTATTTACTGATATATTGCATGGGATCCCCACTCAATAGTTAATATTTTGTGTCCCAGCGATACAGACATTAAAGAAAATATGATTGTTGGCTGGTTAGTCAGTTGCTTGGCCCAAGAGCCGCATCAAATGATACGCCGAAACACAACAGAGCTTTCCTTTATCTCAAATACAATTAGCCATTTAAGTGTCTTGGGTCAATTTATTAACGCTTTATTCATCGGGGTGTAACTTTTATGAGGCTTTATGGCAATTGGAAATTATATTCTACACAAATACAATGGAGATTTAAATGTTACGCGGGATATGCCAGGGCTCCCTGGGCTTTACGGCATGGCGTCATAATGAACCTTGACTAGCCAAAGGTTTGATAAGTGTAAAATATCTCCCGCTTGCCACTAATTTTGTTCCTCTTTAATGACTGATAATCCATGTCGATTTAGTGTGATAGTCACAATCCAAGACTCTTTCCCCCACATCCTGCTATAAATGTGATTGTAACAGGACCTATTAAGTATGTCTGCGTAATAAAATTAGACTGGGCAACTCTTGTAGATTGTTTCCAGCTCCTTGAACTTCCATTAGGATATTGGAACTTGTTAGACTGTAAAGCCGTCGGTGGTTGTTTCAGACGAGCGGCTTTGCCAGCCAGGGAAGGAGTAATGATATTGCGCGAAGACGTTGACTCCTGTTGCTCAAGAAAATTAATCTTATGTTCACCTTGGCAATCCACGGCCATGCCAGCGGGGCAATGAAGCCAGGCCAGGTCTTAATCTAAGCTTTAAAGAAGCTGTCCAAGGTGCTGAAGCTATGCAAGGTTGCAGCCTTGCTGGCTGATGGGAGAAGAGTGGAAACGTCATCCTCCTCGTCCACCAACTGGAAGTTGAATGGGTTTCCTTTGCCCAGTCAACCACTTGGCTCTTAAGGTGGGCTGGAATGAGTCAAGGCAGGGGATGTTCCTTAGTCACGCAGACTTAATTAATTGGCTAAGGTAGGCTGCCTCAATAAGAGTACAGTGTCCAGCAAAGTCCTAGTCCCACTCCATCCTGCTTTGGTCAGACCCCATTTGGAATACTTTGTCCAGTTCTGAGCACCACAGTTCAAGGAAGATATGGACAAGCTGGAATGTGTCCAGAGGACAGTGGCGAAAATGTAGAAGGCTTGGAAACCAAACCCTATGAACATTTAGCCTGGAGAAGGGAAGGCTAAGTGGTGACATGATAGCCATGTTAAAATATTTGAAGAGATGGAATAATGGAAGATGGAAAAAGCCTGTTTTCTCCTGCTCCAGAGACTAGGACACAACAGAACAATGGCTTCAAACTACAGGAAAAAAGACTTCACCTAAATGTTAGGAAGAACTTCCTGACAGCAAGGGCAGTTCAACAGTGGAATCTGCTGCTGCCTTGGAGTGTGGTGGAGTCTCCTTCTCTGGAGGTTTTGAAACAGAGGCTGGATGGCTATCTGTCGGGAACGCTTTGTGTCTTCTTGCATAGCAGAATGGAGTTGGTCTCCATGGGCCCCTTGGGGCCTTTTCCAGCTCTATGATTCTATCCAGTCACTTCCGTGGTGGAACCGACACATGCATAAGACACCTACAGGATTCCATTCTCTGTATGCAAATTTTGCAATTAACTTTCCTCTAATAATAGCAGCTTGGCATGTTTAAATCAAAATTGTCAATGTGTCCAAGTACCCATTGAGGCCTTTTCCTTCTTGAAAAAGCTGCCCAAAGATCTATTCCACAAATGTGTGTGTGTGTATGTATATATAAAATAATTGAAAATGGCAGAAAATAAGATGGATAGAAGATCAGTAACTTTAGCCTGAGGATTCCCACAGTGCCTTTGCAAAGATTGGTAACCCTAGCAGCTTGGTAAAAAGTTGTCAAGATCCAGAAACTTGCAGTTGATGCCGAGGGGGATCTTTAAATGTAATGTATCCCAGCTCCTCAATTATTCATGGCAGTAGCTCTATTTGAACGAACAACGCTGGGTGACTTTCTGAACGTTCTGCTCCTTCCTTTTGCAGTTTCCCCCTAATGATGTGAAGGGAATGTTTGCCACTTCATTGCCAGTATAGGAGTCACAGCATGACAGTAGCTGAGCTCCTACCTCACGCTTGTGTAGTGTAAATTTGCACTCGTGGAGCGAAGTGGCATTTTCCTTGCATTGCCCTTCTGCTGAATACCAACAGCTGTCTAGTTGCAAATCACAGAATCATGGAACAGGAGACCATGGAGTCCAGCCCCCTTCTGCCGTGCAGAAAGACACCATCAAAGCATTCCTGCCAGATGGCCATCCAGCCTCTGTTTCAAAACCTCCAAAGAAGGAGACTCCACAATACTCCGTTGTGGCAGCAGCATATTCCACTGTCAAACTGCTTTTACCATCAGGTACCTGCAGTACCATGTAGCGAAATACCACCCTGACCCCAGAATCATAGAACTGTACAATCCTAGAGCTGGGAGAGACCCCCCGTCCAGTCCAACCCCTTTCTTCCATGCAGGAAGACACAATCCAAGCACTCCCTTTGACAGACGGCCATCCAGCCTCTATTTAAGAACATCCCAAGAAGGGGACTTCAACACACCACCTTCGGGCAGCAGCAGATCCCACTGTCAAATTGCTCCTACCCTCAGGAAGTTCTTCCCAATTTCAGGTGGAATCTCTTTTCCTGAAGTTTGATGCCATTGCTCTGTGTCCTAATTTCTGGAGCAGCTGAAAACAAATTTGACTCATCTTCCATACGACATCCTTTCAAATATTTAAATACGGCTATCACGTCGCCTCTTAACCAGGCTAAACACACCCAGCTCCCTAAGTCGCTCTTCCTATGGCAAGGAAGGAAGGAAGGAAGGAAGGAAGGAAGGAAGCAGGGAGGGAGGGAGGGAGGGAGAAGAGGATTAAAAGGAAGGAGAAGGAAGGAAGGAAAGGACAGTGGTGGAGCTTGTAATGTGTGGAGGGGGGACAGGAGGGAGTGGGACCACTGTGTGCGGGGACATGTCTGTGATGCGCTGGGGCGTGGTCAGGGCACACGGGGGCATGGCTAGGGGCCAAGATGCCCCAGAAACATTGCCACGCGAGGTGAATTGCCCCCCACGCCCCCCACATCCCTACACAACTGGGAAAGAAGGGAGGGAGGGAGGGAGGAGAAGAGGAAGAATAAGGGAAGGAGGGGAAAGGAGGAGGAAGATGAAGAAGAGGAGAAGGAAGGAGAGGAGGGAAAAAGAAGAGGAGGAGAAAGCCAAGATAAAGGAAAGGGAACAGATGTGCTGATGGATGCTGAGAGGGGGCTTAACAAACGTACAAAGCCCGAGATCAGAGTGGGACATAAACCCGTTAAAAGTAGCTGAGAGGCAAGATGTGGCACCATCTAAGACTTCCATCCTCTGTGCTGAGGCCCAGCAGAAACGGGGGTGTGTATAGGGGTGTGTGTGTGTGTGTGTTCAGAATGGATGCTCTGTGAGAGGCTGCTTGTGGCTGTAGGCGTACCAGGGAAGATTATAAAGCTGCCATGCTGTGATATGTTGCCCCCTTCCTCGAAAGCCCACCATTAAGATGCTTATTTACGGCCCCTATCCGAGAGGAGCAGAGCAGTTCAGAAGAGCTACCTGTCTCCGCTTGGCGGATGAATGAGGAGTGGGCACCCTAAGACTGCAGCCCCTCTATTGTTCTGTGGCTGAAGGTGGGGAAAGAGATGAAAGCCACACGGCTGACCTTGCACTGCCTCTTTTCTCAAAATGAAAGAAATGTCAAAAAAAAAAAAAAAAAGGGCAATGCCTTTCTTCTCTTCATTGCAAGTGTCAGAAAGTAAAGGAAGCAGGCAACGAAAGGAGCACCACGGTTTGAGGCAGAAATATATATATATATGTATATATATATATAATATATTTTTTAAAAGGATGCGCTAACGAAGGCAAGGGTGGGGGGAAATATTTAATGCATGTCAATAGAGAGAAGATATAAAAGGCTCAGTTTAAAGGGAACGCATAGGGCACTGGAGGGTGTTTTTTAATCTTCCATCCGCCTCGTCCATCCATAATTTGGGACTCGCAGCATCAAGGGTTGGCGTCGAAAATGCTCCTGCGTGCCCCGGACTCAAAATATTTTTAATAGAAATTGAGGGATGTTTTCTCTCTTTTTTTGCCCCGATATGTTTTTGTGAAGTATGGAGCTGTGAACTTTAAATTAGCAATAACAGAAATCGACAAGCATAGTGTTCCAACTAAACCGCAAAGCTGCCTACAGGCTTAATTATGGAGTGAACAGGGAGATATCGCTGTGGTATTTCTCCCCCCCATCCCTTTAAAATCCAGTTTCAAAATTTTACCTCACATAGTATAAATAAAAGATTATATCTTCCACTGGTAGCCGACAGATCAAAAGGATGATTTAAAAAAAAAAGTGTCACAGACTTTAATAATTATTTATCTTTTACAGGCTGCAAGACTGCATATGCAGCAAGAAATGTACACATGTATGTACGTGGTTGGGTATATCCACATTTTAATCATAACTAGCTAGGAAGCATGGAGCTTTAATAAAAGAGTGCCTTCAGAAGCTGGGTTTTTTAAAAGAATGAAAATCTCAAAATAGGGCCAGATTTACAGAAGAAAGAACAGAGCACCCAATTCCCCCCCCCCAAAAAAAACCATGTAGGAGGCAAGGAAGACATAGAATAAGGCACAACCTTTAATTCTTGAGTTTGTTGTTATTGCGTGCCTTCAAGTCGTTTCTCACTTACCGTGACTCCAGCATGAACCTGCCATGGGGTTCACCCAGTGGGTTTCCGTGGCAGAGCAGGGATTCGAACTCTAGCCTCCTAGAGTCTTAGGGCCTTTCCGCACTATACTAGTATAGTGCTATTATTCCCCTTTCAACATCTTTTGGAAAACTGGGGTTGTTAGTTTACAGAGGCCAAAGAGCTCTCTGGCTGAGAATTCCCTGAACTGCAAACCTCACAATTCCATAGGATGTTGAAAGTGGAATAATAGCACTATAACAGTGTGGTGCAGAAAGGCCCTTAGTCCAGTCCTCCAACCACAACCTCATGTTGGCCCTCCTATAGCTGAACACGTTTCCCCATAAAGCTCTTTGGCCATTTGTCTTTGCAAACTTGAAATTGGAAGTAGGTGTTATTTCTGTTGCTCCAAATGGTCCCCCCAAATCACTGCTGTCCAAGATCCAGTGTGTCTTGGAGTGCTGAATGTTAATTTGAGAGATCCGACTCCCAGTCTTCATTGAGCTGCAAAATTCACTCTGTGCCCTTGGGCCAGCCTCTCTTTCTACCTGTTGACTTCCCTGGCATGAGCTCACTGAAGGAAAGGAAGGACATAAAGGTAACTAATTATAATAATACAGCCAGCACGGTGTAGTGTTTTGAGCATTGGATTATGACCCTGGATACCAGGGTTCCATTCTCTGTTTGATCATGGAAACCCACTGGGTGACCTTGGGCATGTCACATACTCTCAGCCCCAGAAAGCCCAATGATAGATTTGTCTTATGGTCACCATAGGTTGGAAACAACTTGAAGGCACACAACAATAACAGTTCTAATAACGAATGAAATTGCTTTTTAATCTCATTCCAAGACCAGTTCAAGACCTGGTGCCTTAAAGTCTTAGATGGCTTCAGGCTCACATATCTGCAGGAGTGCTTCTCCTTATACCTGCCTTAGGGATGGATCTCGTGCAAAGACCTTTAGGATGCTATGGGTCAGTAAGAGAGCAAACTTTTTCAGCTGTGCCAACTCGTATGTCCCATGTCAGTGGGGTGGTGAATCTCATCAAGATCTAGTCAAGACCACAAGCTAAACATGAATCAACAGTGTGATGCAGCAGCCAAAAAAGCCAACACTATTCTCGGCTGCATCAACAGGAGCATAGTGCCCAGATCGAGGAAATGGAAGCATTACTCTATTGTGTTTTGGTCAGACCTTGCCATGAATACTGTGTCCAGTTCTGGGCACCCCAGTTCCAGAAGGTTATCAGCAAGCTGGAACATGTCCAGTGAAGGGAGACTGCGATGATCAAAGGTCTAGAAACCAAGCATTATGAGGAAGAACTTAGGGATCTGTTTAGCTTGGAGAAGAATAGACAGAGAGGTACAATGAGAACCATCTTTAAGTAGCTGAAGGAATGTCATTTAGAAGATGGAGGAAGCTTGTTTTCTGCTTCTCCAGAATGCAAATCAATAGGTTCAAATCACAAGCAAAGAGATTCCACCTAAACATTTGGAAGAACTTCCTTATTGTAAGAGTGCTTCAGTGGTGGAATGGTTTGGCTTAGAGTGCAGTGGAATCTCCTTCTTCGGAGGTTTTTAGACAGACGTGGGGGGGCATCCTTTTTGGAGTACTTCAGTTGAATATTCTTGCATGGCTGTGGGTTAGACATAACAGCCCTTCTGCTATCTTCCAGCTCTAAACCTCTATGATTCTAAAGTTCTAGCCTGAACTTAAAGTAGCCAACCATGGTGCTGAATGCATTCTGGAGATATGAAACTCTGAGAGCTTCCATGGATTCATCGAGACGGAGGCTACGAAAGCACCTCTGTCAATTCTAGAATATCCTCTCCTCTTGGAAGGGAGGATGTTCCCCCTCTTGAAAATACAACCAACCAGGGTGGTGCATGAATCAAGAAGAAGGGGGTACCTCATCCCAAAATAAAAGGTGAGGTGCACACACAAACACTCCCCCAGCTGGATTTTGCAAAGCTGGTGGCTCCAAATTGGCAGTCGTTCCAGCTCCAACTCAAAACCCTTCTTGAGCTCCGAAGCTGACTCTGCCTATTGTATTGCTATCTGCTGCTCTTCTTTGATGACCGTTGGGATTTTTAATTGTATCTATTGTCTTCTAAACGGCCGCACGGTGTTTGCTCAGAGCAGCTACAAGGAACATTTTATTTTGTTCCAAACATCCCCTGGAGATGCAACCCCTTGTGTTGCCAAAGTAGCGATATCAGCCAGCATGCTGTGGGTGTGCTAGGCGTGTGTGGGTTGCTCTATGGAAGCTGCTGGATGTGTTCAAGTAGAACAGGCCTATTTCGTTTAAAGCTGCAGAAGTAAAATGGCTGATGAGGTGCCATTCGGTCATGGGTATTTCTATATTTTCCAAATCAAGGGAAGTAATAGTCTCATTGTATTCTGTGCTAGTCAGGCATCATCTGGAGTCAGTTCTGGGCGCCTCACTTTAAGAAGGCTGTAGACAAGCAGATATAGATATATATAGATATAAGAAAATTATAATATTTTAAAAGATCTTATATGAAAGATTGTAAAAGAAAATATAATCTTATAAAATTACAAAGTTATAGGTTATAACCCATAAGATTATAGATGCATATAGTTCTTCATACCTGTCTCTCTAGAATTACAACATATTCCCTTCTCTCTAACCATCAAAATCAAAAGTTACCAAATAATTTCTCTCTCTCTCTTTTTCAAAGAGCTTTCCAGTCTTTAAGAAATGTTTCAGGTGACTGCCTTTGGAAAGGTCGGTTTGGAAAGGCCAAACACACACACACACACACACACACACACACACACACACACACACAACACGTAACCTGGTGCCATTTGTCAGAAGCATAAAATCTGCATGCAGTGAATTCCATGTATCTTTGATACATGATTATCTTTCACCATTCTGTTGCCGGGCTCAATTAGAGGTAACATGGCTAATTGGAATGTAAGTGTGTTTCTTTGTTAATGCATCTGACAGCTCACCCAAGGGAGCCCTCATGGAGTTCATTATACACTTTAGTAATCTTTCTGTTTTCCATCCCAAATGGAGCCATTGAATCCAACTGGGCTCTGCAAATCCTTCCACCCTTTTTAAAAAAGTGAAATACAAATGTGGCTACTTGTCCCCTGCTGCATCCTAAAATGATGCCCATTTCCAGTTTTGAGGAGTTCAGCATCAAAAGACTAAGTTCAGTCCCTGCTAAAAGTTTTCACTGAGCCATTTCCCCCCTCCGTGTATATAAAAATAACCCTGATAAACACAGGAGTGTGCATACAGTAACAGGATGCAAAAGGAAGGCGTTGCATCCTGAAATAAGAATTCTGGCCCTCAAAATAAAGTTTTCTTTCATTTCCCAATTTTCTAGCCTGAGTGAGATGCTGAAAACCATTCACATATGCAAAACCCTGCTCTTTGCCGTGTTTGTATTCCAAGGGTCCCTTGGCCTGCCCCTTTTCTTTGGATGCATAAAAGGCATTTCTAAAGGCTCAACTGAAGTTTTAAATTACAGATTCCCAATCCTAATCCAAAATCCCAAAACCTCCAAAGACCCTTCCCCCTCCCCCGCCAGCTGCATGTTTCTACCTTCTAGGTGGCAGATACTGTGCACTTGTTTGTTCATCTTTCAGATCTTCTCCAGCCTCCCATCTCATATACAACACAAGTAGCAAACAAATGAGACTTGCGGCTGGAGAGAGATACAAAGATTTGTGAAATGGTGAGAATCCAAGTATTGTTCTTGGAGCTAATCCATGCCTCCCACCATAGGCCTCTCCTTAAACTGCAAACCCTGGGATTCCGTAGGATATTGAAGGTGGAATTATCGCACTATAAAAGTCTAGTGCAGAAATGGCATTGTTCTGCTGCCGATTACTAGCAGAAGAGATCTTGACAAGCTGTTCTCAGTTGCATTGACAGGATCATTTAATCAAATTCCTTTAATTCTTTTTTATTTTGAACTACAACTCCAAGTAACTGGGCTGGTGATGAGGAATTGGGGAGCTGTGGTCCAGAAGAGAGCCAGCCTGTGCAGTGCTTTGAGCCTTGGACTAGGACTCTGGAAACTGGGGTTCGATTCTCTGCTAAGCCATGGAAACCCAGTGGGTGATCTTGGGTGCATCACACACCCTCAGCCCCAGAAAACCCCATGATAGTTTCACCTTAGGGTCACCGTAAGTCAGAAATGACTTGAAGGCACACAACAAGACACTTTTCTGATCTTTGTTTTTAATAATGTCATTTTCACAGCACCCTGACAGCACTTTTTTGCTATGCTCTGGGACAGAATTTGGAAATGAATGGCAAGAAGGCTCCATTCATCTACTTGAGAGTTGGTTCTCTCTCTCTTTTCTTTTCTTTTCTTTTCTTTTCTTTTCTTTTCTTTTCTTTTCTTTTTCTTTTTCTTTTTCTTTTTCTTTTTCTTTTTCTTTTTCTTTTTCTTTTTTTGTTTAAGTAATGATAGCCAATCCACCAAAGGCTCAAGTACTTCCCTGAGCTGTGAAAACATCCCCTCGCTCCTTGAAGACGTTGGGTTGGTTCCTTAATTGGCAGTCAGTCTTAAAGAATGTCTTTCATTAAAGGATATAATTTGAAGAACTGGGTAATTGACTCACATTTGATTAAGGCAGATTCTATTGGATTAACGTGATTAATAGATAAAATTATAATCAAACACAAGGCTGTACAGAAAGGTGGCTCGAGTCATGGATCATATTAAGGCCCTAAATTTCAAATTAGATAGATATACGATGGAGGGGGTATTCGTTTCGTAGTAGATGGCACACTTTTCCACATGAGCTAGTAGCAAACTTCAGAAGACCTGAGTCAAAACCTAACAAAGACCTCATCCCACGCCAGCAAATAACTGTATCTACTGTTAAATAATTTATTTCCTCCTTTTAATTCTAAGAATTTAATTTCAAAAAATGTATATTACACAGAATGTTTCCACCATGGCTTTCAGTTCATTGCTGGACACAGATTCAACAAGCTGCTGGTTATATTTAATGCCTTGAATCTAAGGGAATATTTTTCGGAGGAAAGGAAGAATATGCTTTGGAGGATTTTAATCTCCAAACCTGGTGAAATATAGCAGGTCCTTCACATTTGTAGGTTTCACTTTCATGGATTTGATTATTGGTGAGTTTCTTCAACCTCTGCCCTCCTCACTAATCTCAGGGTTTTCTTTTCCAGGGGAACCTTCCTCTTGTCAGCTCCAATCAGACCATGCGGCCTTTAAAAACCCACCTCTGGTCCTCTTCCTCCTCCACCAGCCTCTAACCAGCCAGCTAAGGACGGCTTACAGCTCAGTTTCTCAATACCACAAACCCTCTGTCACGGGCCAGGAGTTAGCTTCTCCAGCTGAAAAGCAGCTTTGAAAGAGGAAAGCAGACGCAAGCACACAGGCACTAATCAGGCTGGGATGAGAGCCAGCTGGCTCCAGCCTTTTTAAAGAAGGCAGAGGGCATTGGCCCAATACCAGAAACAACTCATGAGTTTGCCAGCCCTTGCCTTTGTGTGTTACAGATTTGCTGCTCACTGTCTCCCTGGCTTCTCTGGCCTTTGGACTGCATCACTTTGATGCTCCCTGGATTCCTAAATCCTTTGACTAACTCTTGACTGTGCTTCTGTTCCACCCTAAACAGGCAAGCTCTACTGAACTGCTAAACTGTCTCGGTTTTTCTGCTAGTCCTGTGCTTCATTTGCAGGCAGCACCACCATTGCCGTTGCACTGAGAAGAGGTGGGCAAGCCTGGGCAAAACCCAATCATGCACCAACCTCCCTTTTTGCCACAAGGAAAAATTCATTTTGAGAGGGGCATTTTTGCCCTTTGTTGCTACATCCCAGAACACCCTATAACAAATCAGCTCCTACCCACCGTGTGTGATGGATTCCTAGGTCTTTGGGAATATTCTGGGTTTGGAATGGGAAGAGCTTTAATGCCAGTTTAATCAAACCACAACACTAAGAACCTTCATATTTCTGACCTGTCTATTCCATTCAGCTGCAGCAAGCTTGCCTCATTTTTTTTCCATGGCAATATCCGTTTAGCCTGAGCTCTTGAAAAGAAATGACTGTGTTCAAGGAGCCGTTTTCTCCCTCTTGCAGCAACAAGGAAGGCAGGGCCAAGGAACTGTTGCTTCGTCTTGATCTCTAATTGAGACGCCATCCCAGTTGGCAAAGCTCTGGAGGATAATGATTTGTCAGCACAGGCCAGAGAGTGGACCAATTTAATGCTTGCTGCGGGGGGTGAGAATTTTCAACAGCCTTTGATCACATTTTTTTAGGTCAGTAACATTTAGGGGTGCAGAGTGGGGGGGGGACCATATAATTAAGTATGGGGATAGAAAGAAGCTCACATGGTTGGTGGCTAATTTGGAAAGCAAAGGCAGTATTGTGATGCGCTCGTCCCTCCTTCAGATGGAAAGGGCTAAAGCTTTCAAAAGAGTTAGATTAATATTGATATCGCATTAACATTTTTAGTGTTTGGCGTACAAATATCAGCTGTCTTTGCCTCCCATCCATGCCTCTTCCGGCCAATGATTGCCAAGACATTACACATTACATGTGGACTGCAACATATGTTGACCTTATGAATTAGCAATGTCCAAATCATCTTGTCCTCAACCAATCTGCTCAGGTCTTGCAGATTCAGGGACGTGGCTTCCTTGACTGAGTCTATCCATCTGTAATGTGGTCTTGCTCTTTTCCTACTGTCTTCCACCTTTCAAGCACTATTGTCTTTTCCAGTGACTCACATCTTCTTGTAATATCACCAAAGTACGACGGCCTCAGTTGAGTCATCCTGACTTCTAGGGACAGTCCAGGCTTGATTTGCTCTTGGACCTATTTGTTAGTCTTTTGAGAAGTCTGCAGCATCCACAGAATACCACATTTTAAATAATCAGCTTTCTTCCTTGCCCAGCTTTTACAAACCTTCAAGTCCTTTCTGACTTAAGGTGACCATAAACCAAACCTATAGTGGGTTTTTTTTTTGCGGGGGGGGGGGAGTCTGAGAGTGTGTGATATGCCCAAAGTCACCCAGTGGGTTTTATCATGACCGAGCAGGCTAAACCTAGAGGGTTTAGTCTGAACTTTAAAGGACCTATCCAAGGTGCTGACACTTATCCCCAACATAGGGTCAGCACCATGGCTAGCCCTCCTTTAAATGTCAGGGTAAAATGTGGAACAGACTCACCATCCCACTGACTTGGGAGTTACCAGTCACCAATGTTTCCCCCCCCCATACAGTCATAGAACTGGAAACAAAGGCCATCCATCTGCCATGCAGGAATATACAACTAAAATACTCCTGTCCATTCACCCTCTGTTTAAAGGCCTCCAAAGACGTAGAGTCCTCTGCCTTCTGCGGCAATTTATTCCACTATCAAAAAGCTCTTACAGTCAAGAGGTTCCTCCTAATGTTTAGGTGAAATCTCTTTTCAATCACTTTGTCTTACTTTGGACTTGGACATCTATGGCAATAATCTTCAAACTGACAATCATGAAGCAACAAACATCAGAAGCTGCAGAATCAAAAGTAGCCTTGACAGGCCAGGAGCATAAAGCGATCTTTGCCTGGCACTGAGCAAAAACAAGAAGATTGGATGATATTTTGGATAATGTTTTGGATTGGGTGATGGGAGCATGTTTTTCCAGGGTAAATTGACGGTTCCTACGTCAATGGGGCAGTGAATCCACTCCAGGTTTTGGATAGCTCTCTAAGGTGCTAAATCTAATAGAAGGATAGGTTTTGGCACCCTGGGTAACTCCTTTCAAGCCTGGATTAAACTCTGGAGTAGATGTACTGCCCCACTAACAGGGAGCTACTAGGTGCCAGTTTGTTCTCTGATTGTGGTGCTGCCACCGAGAAGTCCCTTCCTCTGATCATACCCTACTCATGGCAAAACTGGCAGGGAGCCTCCAGTACCAGTCCTAGCAAAGAAACAAAAACAGCTTCCAACAGGATAAGTGCACCCTTCTCAGTCAATCTTCTTCAGCAAGACATCCATGCAACAAGACACACCATTGTCCTCCTCTAGCTACTTCCAGGGTTTTGCAGCTTCAGTGCTGTTGTCTTGCGTGGGAATTATTAGTACAAAAAGAGAGACCAAGGTAGAGAAAGTAGTCTGTCGCTCCAGCAAAACTTCTCCTCCATGCCCAGTATTTACCAAGGACAAGTAGGCATTTCATGGCTAATTAAAGTTTCCTTTCTGCGAGGATGTCGGTGCTGCAGGCAAAGCCCTCAGTTGGAGATGCCGTCTGATGGATGAGATGACAGGCCTTCCCCTGGACCAAATAGCAGCATCACAGGCTTCTCCTCTCCACTACTTTATTCCCCAACGTACTCCTCCCACCCCCACCCTCCGCCTTGTTTAATTCTGTGGAATAATATCTGCTTTTCCACGGCAGCAGAAAACAAGCCCAGTAATTGGTACGCAAGCGCTGTTGTGCAATGAACAAGAAGGCTTTGTTGGGCTTCCCTAACTAGGGAATCTATTTTCCTCCTACTGTACAGCTCAGTGGTGGTGGTGGGGTCACCATGGAAATTGGTTTTTGGGTGGGTTGTTGATAGCCACATCCTCCAATCTCAGGTGTGGGTGGGAGAACCGGCACAGCCCCATCCCAATGCACGTGCTGCAAATGTTGCATTGCCAGATTTTCAAAACAGCCATAAGGGACAACAGGGCTGACAATCCAAAAGCAGCAATGAACCAGTTTGTGTCCTACCTACCTACCTAATAAAGTATTCAATTCACTTAGCTGGGTAGTTCTCTGTCAAATGAATGTATTACCTGCATTCATAAACTAAATGACACATATGAAGGGCCCACACCCCAAAATACAGGATTTGAGGGTATCTTGTCCAGTCATAGAATCCTAGAGTTGGAAGAGACCCCAAGGGCCATCCGGTCCAACCACTTTCACCATACAGGAACACGCCATCCAAGCCCTCCCAAAAGATGGCCATCCAGCCTCTGTTTGAAAACCTCCTAAGAAGGAGACAGCAGAGGACTATCTGGCCAGATCTCCCTTCATAAACCTGCCTGAGTTTCAAGACTCCACCACACTCCAAGGCAATGTGTTCCACTGAATTTGGGGCCCAGCAATTACATAAACTGCTGTATAAAACTATATGAATTATACTATTCAGATACCTATTAAAGCAGGAGTGGGCAAAGAGCAGCCCCAACTTCACACACGTGAACCACCAACACCATATTTGTGATACGTGGTCCCCTGAAATGCCTTAAACTTCCTTTTTCTCTGGCCAAAAAAAGAGGAGAAAGGAATGGCTTTTCCTGAAAGTCTTTTGAAAGTCTGAGTCATAACCTAGAGCAAACTCACCACTCTCTCCCCCAACTTAGAAGCCACTAGTTCTCATTGCAATTATGGGAAATCACTGGAAGGAAGGGAAATCAAGAACAAGAAGGAGGTCTAAAGCTTTGGGGCTACCATCCCAAAAGTCCTGTTTCTGGTATGTAAAAGTCTTCATGCATTTGGGCATGAGCGTGTTGATGCCCAACTCATCTCCTCTTTCTGTTAAGAGACCAGGACCTCAACAAGACATCTAAGTGGTCTTGAGAGCTCTTTTGCACCATTCCATTTAAAGGAGAAAAGATTCTGTAATTGCAGACTGAATCCACCCAAGCTGAGCTATGTGCATAATGATGATGCCAATGATGCCATCTGAAATTGGGTGTCCCCTGTGCTACTTTTCCTTCAGCATCCACACATCCCCAGATGCTACTTTCTGAGCCATCTTGACAGCTGCAGCACAAGGTAGAAATTCTTTGCATGATCAAGGTATTCATAATCAGAGTCAGTTTCAGACATCTTCTTAGTATTTCTCCTGGCAACAATAAAGGAGGGAAAAAAAAGAAGTGAAGAGCTGTGTCTCTTTAAATTTGAGTCTTCCCAAACAATTATAATTTATAATCCTTTCCCTATCTGATGTTCCTTAGGAAAGACATGTATATAGCCTTAAGGCAGGAGTTCAAGTTGGCTTTTAAATGCAAATATTTTAACAAGTATAACACGCAGAAGCATGAACTATCAATTATTCCTAGTAGGCATATGTAAAACATCTTGTTTATCACTCAAAAAAACACAAAAAACAAAAATCAAATTAAGCTAAGCAAAAAAGAAGAAGAAGAAGAAGAAGAAGGTAGAATTGTTAGCAGGAATGCTTTCTTCTCCTTTTGAAAGCAATCTGTTCCGTTGTATCTTGAAAATCCCTTGGTTTATTTCAGCAATTCTGAGTAGCTCAAATTTTCAGTGTGAACCCATTTTAGAACCGTTTGTGGTTTGACATAGAAGCAGGAAAGTGGTTCTCCAATTTTGGTGCTCCAGGTGTTTCCAACTTCAGCTCCCGAAATCCCTGACAAGTGGCCATGTTGGCTTGGGCTTCTGGAAACTGAAGTGCAAAACCATCTAGAGAACCAAAAAGTACAACAAGCACTGGAGAAAGGAGAAATATATTGGAACTATACACCTCAGCACCCTTCTGGAGAACACAACAGTAGGCCTATGTTTATTTTGTGGGGCTCTGTGGACTCGTTCAAAATGTGTATCCAATGCAGAAACGTGGCTTTCTGAGAACTTCCCCAGGTTAGCAACTTGGGGAAGTGAGTGTAGTCTGAAAGCCTTTTTTTAAATGGTTCTGGAAGAAATCTTTGGTGCCTCTGAGCAACACCTTCAAAATCTCAGAAGTCCACGGGGTGGAAAGAAGTAGTTCTAGTGGTCTGAGAATTGTACCAAAGTATCCAGCTCAGCTCCCTACAGAGAGCTACCGTAGAACCAAGTGCAAGAGGAGGGAAAACTGCATTTTGGAAGTGGAACACAGCATGCCCATTGCTTAACCACAACTCTGCAATCTGAGCATCTTGATGCCATGCATTTCTTTTCTCCAATAGTGCCTAGAAAATCTTATAATGAAATCACAACTATACCTACTTATTTATTTATTGAAAAAAGGGTGGGGTCAGGAGTATCGCTATGGAAGAGGGCAAAAGTAGGGTATTTAGTTGTTGTTAACTGCCATCAAGTCAACTTCGACTTTGCTAGGGGTGCTTTGAATGTATGTTCTGGCATGGCAAGGGGTTGAACTCGATGGCCGTTCTGGTCTCCTTCAACTCTATGAGTCTATGATTCAAACCACCACACCATGATGGTTCAATAGATGAGAGAGAGGGAGAGAGAGAGAGATTTGCATTGGATTGGAAAAGATGTCAGTTCTGAAATTATCTGCTTATTTTTGACACTGAAAGGCAGTAAACTAATGCAACACAGCTGTGTGATATTCATTTCTACTAACCTTTACTTTGCACTTGTGGATGTGAATCACCACTGCTGAAATGAATGAAGGGGCCAACAGATTTTTCTGGGGTATCGCAGGACTATGACATACAGTCTCTCTTTGCAAGCTGCCTTTGCCACTTGCTGAATCTACCATAAGTCTGGCAATTTGGTATGTTAAACAATTGTTAAACGGAGTCACTGCCTTTCAACAGATCTAATTTCCACCTCGTTTGCTTTATCTCTTGTTCCCTCCATTTGCAGCTGGTCCTGTGTGTTTAATTCCGCTACTGAACATGAGCAAGGTAGACAAACCAAATTCACATCTTGTGACTGTTAAGATCTTTGTGGAGACGCGTCATAAAGAACTTAACAGCCACAGATGTGATATTGGAACCAACCAATATAGTTAAACAATTGTTAAACAAGAAAACCCTCTTGGGCAACTATATTAGTTGGTTCCTGTATCTTAACAGTCACTAGCCCAAGAGGGTTTTCTTTCCAGTTTAGCAAGAAATGGAGAAACCTACTTTGGGGCTTGTAGTCACGGGGAGCGAAATGAAGGCCTTGCCCCTCTTCCACCAGTGATAATTCTGCTTCTCAAATGAAAAAGTTCTTTCTAGCATTGCAATAACTTAAAACTTCAGTTTGAGGGTTTAGCAACGTGTTTAAGGCACCTAAAAGGAAAAAGCATAGGCCAAGAGCGACCAAGGGAATGCAAACACACCAGATAACATGAGTGTCTCCCTCTGTGTGAGGCTAGAAATCTTGGGACTGAAGGAAAATTTCAAGGGGTGGGAGAATACTTCCTTTGGGAAAGGGGGCTCTCAAATTGGAGCCCCAATGGCTACCACCCCTATTTCACAAAACATTCATTCATAAGGCTGTATTGATTCTGTATCCCCAGCAATAACAATGATACTATAATAACAACAACAATGCTGGTGATAATGCACATAAATTCACCTTGGCCTGAATCTTCCTGGAATCTTACGTCAGCATAGGACTCCTTGGAAGGAGTTGGACATTGGGGTCCAATGCTGAACATCCATTCCTCGCTTTGCATCTAGAAGGCAGGATTGGAGAAGCACCGAGCTACCTCCCAGAGCCAGATGTGCAGCAACGGCCTCAGTGCTTAGATCTGCAGTGGTCCTCCCGAGGGGCTGCAGTGCTGGTGTCATCACTGTGCATCCGGCTGTGCAGAAATAGATGGGTACTTTGTCCAATCTTGTCTGCTTGCCATGAGGCCCAGAATGGCTGCCTGTAGTAGCTTCAAGGGCTTTAAAGTTGTAGGAGTAGTAATAATAAAAATAGTTTTTATTTCTTTCCTGCCCCTTCCCAAGGCTCGAGACGGAGTACAATTGAGGCCGTTTCTGCACTAGCCTGTTATAGCACTATGATTCCACTTTCAACGTCCTATGGAATCCTGGGGTTTGCAGTTTAGGGAGGGGCTTCAAAGATCATCCTCAAAGGACCCTCCCTAAACTGCAAACCCCAGGATTCCATAGGAGGTTGAAAGTGGAATAATAGCGCCGCAACAGGCTAGTGCGGAAATGGCCACAGATTAAAATACAGCTAAAATCATATCATAGATTAAAATATACTAAAACCCATAAAACCATTTAAATGCATCAGTCTAAAATGCATTGTTAAAAACTGACTATGTAGGTCTGCCAGAAGAGATAGGTCTTTAGCACTTGTCTGAATTCAGACAGTGTGTTTAGCTGTCAAATCTCTTCTGGCAGGTCTTTCCACAGTCTAGGGGCGAAAAAGTTCCTCTGGGTGACCGTTGCCAGTCTAGTCCTGGCTGGTTGACGTAAATGGCCCCAGAGGACTAGAGTGTATGGGGTGGATTGTATGGGAGGAGGCGGCCCTGCAGGAAACTTACCTGCAGGTAAGTCGGAAGGAGGGTATACGGCTCCGTTTAGCAAAGGTCTGCATATGGATATTTATGGGATAAAGGACCAAGGTCAAGATGTGTCTATTTTTAAAAGAATCCGGGCCACAAAAGGGAGAAAAGGACATTCATCCTCTCTCCAGGGCCATACCGTTGTGTCTAGCCATAAAATGCTCCAATATTATGATAGAATTATTGTTTTGCAAATAGAGCAAATGAAAATCTACAAGACGGAGAGAGAGAGAAGGAAAGTAAGAAGGGGAAAAAGTCACTAGCACCAATTCCCAGTTTCTTTCTTCTTCTTCTTCCTCCCCCCGTTACCTGACCTTGAGTGTTGCTGGGACGGTTTCGCGCTTTCCTTGGACAGTTCTGTCGTCTATCCACATCGATTAATCCTTGATCTCGTTTATTATCCGAGGAAATGGTCTCAAGGTCACAGGGCTGGAAATTTAATTATGGTGGCAGTATATTAAGTGGCACATTTAAAGATGCTGAATCGTAGTAATTAATTTTTTGGATGGTGGTCTCTGGGGAACAGGTTTTCTCCACACTGGGTGTTTAGACATCCATCACGGCCATTGAGCGTGGCAGCTGTCTTTTAGCTTTAAACTGCACCATTATTCATCTTTTATGACCGCCTTTAAAAACACTAGACAAGCCTACCATCTTTTTTTTTATTGTAATATATGTCTCCCCTTTGCATCCAGCTATACTTCACCTTTGCCATAAAATGCTAGCCGAAGTTGCTCTTCGCCGCCCTGGGGCCAGACTCAAAATTGAGGCCACAATTACCCTCTTCTGACATCTAGTGTCAAGGCACGAGAAATTCCACCAGTGTGCAGAACCCTTGGGTGGAAGGAGGGGACGCACATACGCTTCCCCAGCAATCCCATCCCTCTCACCCAAAGAACGAGCCGTAATAATTAGCAAGCACGAGGGATTAGTTCGGCAGCCACTGTTGACTTTGTAGCAGCAGTCCTAAGTTATTGAAAGAAATGCAACTCTGCCAAGGTCTTAAAAAGCTTGTAATGTTTAATGAAGGGATGGCCATTAAACCCGCTGGTTCAAATATTAGGCAAGATGGAGCTGGGAGGTGTTTAATAAAGAGGGTAAGAAAATAAGAACTAAATTACAGATATTCATTAAAAGGGCTGGCAACGGCCCAGCCCAAGTCTTGGCAACCAACCAACATTCTTGTTTGAATGGACTTCATGTAGGCCTGAATCCCTCTGTAGAACTTTTCCTTGTCCAAGATTTTGGAAGACATGACCATGGAACATGTGCATTACTGTTTATTGAGAATGCACAGCAAGTGCAAGGTCAGGATCTTGTTGGGTTTTTACACAGGTGTAAGTTCCCCTATAGAAGTGGGGGACGTTTTTGTCTAGTGAGTCCTCTACATTCAGTTCAAGGTTGCAGAAATGAAGTCGTGCATTTAGTTACATAGCACATCGGGCTGTGAATTCGGTTGGGCGTTCAGATGCACCCTTGGTCCTGTGTTCAGTTGTGCATCTAGTTGTCCATACCATTGGTTGTGCATTCAGTTGTGAATTCAGATGCATATCTAAATTCTTCTGCATCAAGGACAAACTTGGGAGAAGTACTGTTAGTTTGCTTAGATGGATAGATGGATAGATAGATAGATAGATAGATAGATAGATAGATAGATAGATAGATAGATAGATAGAGTGGATGGATAGATAGATAGATGATAGATAGATAGATAGATAGATAGATAGATAGATAGATAGATAGATAGATAGATAGATAGAGGGATGGAGGGATGGATGGATGGATGGATGGATGGGTGGAGTGAATGGAGGGATAGATAGACAGACAGACAGACAGACAGACAGACAGACAGACAGACAGACAGATAGATAGAGTGGATGGATGGGTGGAGTAGATAGATAGATAGATAGATAGATAGAGGGATGGATGGATGGATGGATGGATGGATGGATGGATGGATGGATGGGTGGAGTGAATGGAGGGACAGACAGACAGACAGACAGACAGACAGACAGACAGACAGACAGACAGACAGACAGACAGACAGACAGACAGACAGACAGAGTGGATGGATAGATAGATAGATAGATAGATAGATAGATAGATAGATAGATAGATAGATAGATAGATAGATAGATAGAGTGGTTGGATGGGTGGAGTGGATAGATAGATAGATAGATAGATAGATAGATAGATAGATAGATAGATAGATAGATAGAGTGAATGGAGGGCTAGATAGATAGATAGATAGATAGATAGATAGATAGATAGATAGATAGATGGATGGATGGATGGGTGGAGTGGATGGATGGATAGATAGATAGATAGATAGATAGATAGATAGATAGATAGATAGACAGACAGACAGACAGACAGACAGACAACAGACAGACAGACAGACGGATGAATGGATGGGTGGAATGGATGGGTGGATAGATAGATAGATAGATAGATAGATAGATAGATAGATAGATAGATAGATAGATAGATAGATAGAGTGGATGGATGGATGGATGGATGGATGGATGGATGGATGGATGGATGGATGGATGGATGGATGGATAGATAGATAGATAGATAGATAGATAGATAGATAGATAGATAGATAGATAGATAGATAGATAGAGTGGATGGATGGGTGGAGTGGATGGAGGGATAGATAGATAGATAGATAGATAGATAGATAGATAGATAGATAGATAGATAGATAGATAGATAGATAGACAGACAGACAGACAGACAGACAGACAGACAGACAGATGAATGGATGGGCAGGTAGGCAGGTGGGCAGGCAAATGGACAGACAGACAGACAGACAGATGGCTATGATTAAAAAGGAAACCAACAGCACTTCTCCAAAGTTTGTCCTGGATCCCAGAAGGATGTGGAAATCAATATGTGTGTGTGTGATTAACACACAGAATTAAAAAATATAAAGTGAGCAAAATGTGTGTATGACAGAGATTAAAATGCAAGCTTGTCCAGGATCACAGCAGGAGCCAGCCAATCACTGATACATTAAGCAGATGGTCACTTTTAGGAGCAAAGGCAAGACCTACTGTATTAAGCAACATGCCTCCTGCTGGTGGTGCAGTCTTATTTATGTGATTGAATGCAGACATACAGGACGTCATCTGCAGAATGTGACAAAACAACTAGAGATCTTGCATACATACTTGAGGAACCACAAGTTCCTGAATACCACTCTATTCTACCTTGGTCAGACTACACCTGGAATAATCCTGTGTCCAGTTGTGGGCACCACAGTTCAGGAAGGATATGGACAAGCTGAAAGGTGTCCAGAGGAGGGAGACCAAAATGGTAGAAGGCCTGGAAACCATGAAGCCCTACGAGGAGCAGGTGAGGTTGCTGGGTACGTTTAGCCTGGAGAAGAGAAGGTTAAGAGGCAACACAAGACCATGCTTAAATATTTGAAAGGATGTCAGATGGAGGATGGAGCAAGCCTGTTTTCTGCTGCTCGAGAGACTATGTAGCACAGCAATGGCTGAAAACTTCAGGAAAAAAGATCTCATCTAAACTTTAGGAAGAACTTCTTGATGTTACGAGCTGTTCAACAATGGAATATGCTGCTGCCTGGGAGTGCAGGGGAGTCTCCTTCTTTGGAGGTTTCTAAACAGAGGTTGGATGGCCATCTGTCAGGAGTGCTTTGATGATATATTCCTGCATGGCGGAATAGGATTGAAGTGGACGGCCCTTGGGGTCTCTCCCAACTCTATGATTCTAAGTCTGCAATCCTGACCTGGAGGCAGGAACAACCAAAGCCCAGACATTTCAACGAGGAGCACCCCAGCCTCTCTGCTTTGTCCCTGCTTGGCACTGCGGTGCCTTTTCCTTTAGGACAAAAGAGAGAATTTCTGGATTGATAGACTTAAGACCCTCACTCCTCCTGACCTCGTCTTGTCGAATGCCACCTTGTACGCAGCTCAGTTTTGTCTTTAGAAACCGAGGAAGGTAGAAGCGGAAATATTTTACCCATTTTCCATTTTTGTAAAGTTCTTTTTGTTAATCACCCACACACACATTCTTTAATGAGGAGCAATTATTTTCCACGCAGGTTCTCCTCCCCCACCCCACCCCAATTTCCCTTCTAAAGTAGTTCCCAGGACTTCCTCCTTGGACTCTTCACATGACTGATACTCTCATCACCAGCCAGGCTGAACTGCGCTCAACTTTTCTAAATGAGATTTTATTGAAACTGATTAGAGTTAGATAAATGGGCAGCTCCACTAATGTATTATACCGTTTTCAATTACAGTGTATGTATAATCATACACATTTCTTGTTGGATAGTTTGACATTTATGTGACAGTTCCTGGATGAGATTGCCACTGTGTTTACATAATGATTTGGCTTTGTTATCAGGCAAAGTCAGGGGTTTTACTACCAAGTGTATAATTTTATAAATTCCTGGTTCAGTCTTCTTCTTCTTCTTTTTTAATCTTTTAAATTCCAGCTAAATGGATTTTGGATAATGGGACATACACAGTTTTTTAAAAAGACATCTCCCCAGACTTCATTCTCTTTACTTCTGCATTCTGCTCCTAAAAATGTTTTGAAATGCACTCTGAAAATGTTATTAGACATGCAGCTAAGTCTTTCTAGCACTATATTACATACCTGGACAAAACTGTAGCCTTATATATCCAGTTAAGCAATTCATACAATAAATATCATCCCCCCAATTTTCATGCCATTGAATGAAACTAATGGGAAGTAGTTTCCCCAAAAGATATTTCTTCACACAACACGCGTTTGATTTACATCATTTACTGCCACAAGATGTGGCAAAGGCCTTGGGGTCGTTCAGAGGGACAACTCAATGAAGATTTCCCCTCATTTCTGTGTTGCGTAACCATAACATATTAAATGATCAAGAGATGACCAAGAAAGATATTATTTCAGCAGTGTGATGTGGCAGCTAAAAAAGCCAATGCGATTCTAAGCTACATCAATAGGAGCGTAGCATTTAAGTCAGGGGAAGGAATAGTACCGCTCTATTCTGCTTTGGTCAGACCGTTGCTCCATGTCCTAGTCTCTGAAGTAGCAGAAATCAAACTTGTTCCATCCTCCATATGACATCCTTTCAAATATTTTAACATAACTGTTTTGTTCCCTCTTCACCTTCTCTTTTCCAGGCTAAAACTGCCCAGTTCCTTAAACCATTCCTCAGAGGACTTCATGGTTTCCAGGCCTTCTATCATTTTGGTTGCCCTCTTCTGGACATGTTCCAGCGTGTCAGTACCTTCTTGAATTGTGATGCCCAGAACTCAACACAAGTACGCCAGGTGAGGTCTGGAATTCCAGGTGAAGTCCAGATTGACAGGGCTGGAATGAAATGCGGAAAAATGTCTTTGGAGAGATTGGGCAATGAGAACTCTGTCTTGGGCTCTTTACAAAAAAAACAACAACCCCACAACTCTTATTCCTATGGTTTTATGGTAAATCTCTTCAAGCAATCACTGAATGATCAACAGAGAGACATTTTTAAAAGCCATAATCACTGGAGGACAATATGGGACATGCATGGAACAAATAAAAGACTGAAGATGAGACGGTTGAATTTTTTTCTGAAATTCACTTCCCAAAGAGCACAGGTTCCAAAATAAGTCACAGGCCACTTGAGACATTGTTGATCTTGGATCCGACTCCGTGTTAAAAGCAGGGCAGGAGGGGACCCCAATCACATGTGCCTTGCTAAGCATTTCGGACTGAGCCTCTCGGTAATTGGCTGGGCTGAATTGATATCTATTAATGGGCAGCCAGACTCCACTTTGCCCTTTCCCTAGGAAAATATTTCTCCAGCACTGACAAGGGTAGTAATGACTCTGGCTCACAACCAAATTGACAGGGCTGGAATGAAATGAGGAAAAATCTCTTTGGAGGGCAAAAGGGGGATTGGGCAGTGAGGACTTGGCTCAAGGAGGGGAGTCTGAATTGAGTTTTAGTGGGACAGATGAGTGAGTTATCTATGTCCCTGCCTCCTGTCCAGGGGTTCATTCACACTAGCCAACATGGTGCTGCGGTTTGGACATTGGACGACGATGCTGGAAACCAGGGCCATGGAAACCCTTGACCGTGGGTGCATCATGCACTCTCAGCCCCAGAAAACCCCATGATAGGTTCACTTTAGGGTTGCCATAAGTTGGAAATGACTTGAAGGTACACACCACACAACCCCAGTTCCCTTTAACTGGCATGATTCTCTCTTATGGAATCCTGGAATTGTCAGTTTAGCAAAGATCCTTAGAATTCTCAGCCAGAGAGAGCTCTAGTGCTTCTCCAAATTACAGACCACAGAATTCCATAGACTGCAGCAATGGCAGTTAAACTGGAATAACTGTGCTATGGTTCCATCATTATTATGCTATAATTCTGTAATTCTATAATTCTGTAGAAAGCTGGATGGTGAAGAAAGCTGATAGGAATAGAATCAGCTCCTTATATCAACTGTGATATGTGCAAATCCTTGATGCCCCAGTAACCCATCTGGATGACCTTGGGTGCATCACAGCCCAGAAAACCCTGTGATAGGGTCACCTTAGGGTTGCAGAAGTTGGACCCAAGTTGAAGGCGCACAATAGCAACAAAGGCCATGAAATGACCTTGGGGAAGGTATGTGGCCCCAAGGCCATTCACCTCAACATCCAATGTGACCCTCAGTTGCCAACCGGCCAGCTTCTCTTCTCTGATCTGGCCTCCACCTTCTTTCTACAAAAAATGCCTCACTCCCCCTTAACCTATGGTTGATTCTCCTGCAAGTTCTTTCCCGAGGAATCTCCCGTTAAGAAATCGTCTTCCAATTGGAAATTCTTCCGCTCGGCTACAGTCACACAAACATCCGGCAGAATTTATTTAACCTTCAGCCAACTGCTCAACCAAGTTGAAATTATAGATAGCCCATCAGTAATAATCAAGATGGAGAGGTTAAATGAACTGCTGTCCCCCCACCGTCTCCATTCCCTCTCCTTCTCCCCCCAGCTCCCTCCCCTCTGGTTTTATCCCCCCACCACCACCATAAGAGAGCCATTGAGCTGGTAACAGGACTCGAAATGCCATCTCAGCTTGGAGAACTCGGTGGAGGAACTCAGCTGTGGGTGGGAAATAAAACTGCTAAGCGATGGCCACTCTCCAATCCGTCACAGGGGTAATGAAGTTTGGCTTTAGTCAGGTTACATGTCAGCAAATATACATTTCACCGACAGCCTCTAAGAGACCCTTAAGGTTCTGTTATTGTTTTATATAGATAGGGGTCGGCTTCTGATAGATGACGGTCAGAGAGCAGGAAAATAAATTTTACAACGTTCAGCAGGTAAAGTTAATCTCAATCCAGGAGAGCAACGTGGGCAGTTTTGATAGAAGATCCGTTCCATCAGCAGCAATGGGACATTTCTCCTCACATCTTGTATGTGTGTGCGCACACACACCCACACACACACACACAGACACCATTAGGCTTTGTGCAAATCCATTGAAAGGCTAGATGGACATTCCCCCCCTTCTGTTGCTCCAAAACTAAATCAGAGATAATTTTTTATGCATTTTGGAGAGAGCTCTGGTCAACTAGGCATTCAGACTTGGCTCTCTAGATGCTTTGAGGCTCATATCAACTGCATAAGAGAGCCACCATTGGTACGAGCTTTGGATCAAACTCTGGGGATGAGGGTTCGAATCCCCACTCAGCCACAGAACCTTGGGGAAGTCACTCTCTCTCAGATTTAGAGGTAGACAAAGGCGCACCTCCCCCAAAGAGATCTCGCAAAGGAGAGGGTCACCCTAATTTGGAACTGATGTGAAGGTGGGCTCATAACAATAAGCAGATGGGGTATCGTATTTTGAGTTCTAGGCACCACAGTTCAGGAAGGATGTTGAGAAGCTGGACCGTGTCCAGAGGAGGCCAATGAAAATTGTAGAAGGCCTGGAAACCATCAAGCCCCATGAGGAGAGGCTTACGGAGCTGGGGATGTTTAGCTTGGAGAAGAGGAGGTTAAGAGGTGACATGATAGCTATGCTTAAATATTTGGAGGGATGTCACATGGGAGATGGAGCAAGCCTGTTTTCTGCTGCTCCAGAGACTAGGACATGGAGCAAAGGCTTCAAACTTCAGGAAAATATATTTCTTTTAAACATTAGGAAGACCTTCCTAATTGTAAGAGCAGCTCGACGATGGAATACATTGCCTAGGAGTGTAGTGGAGTCTAACTCAGGAAGGTTTAGGGAGATCTGGCCAGAAAGTCTGGACCTACTCATGCACTGTACAATGTATTCAGCACTTTGATTGTGCTCCAAGAAAAGGACTGATAGCTAGTGAAGCTGTTGCAACAAAAGAATTATATCTTCTCTTTAAATTTCTCACGGCCAAACTAGATGTTATTTTTCCCTGTGTAACTACATGGCACCCAGTGGGTAAGTTTTCCGGCGCCTAGTTCTCAAGTTAAGTTTGTATCCCATACTATCACAAATCCTTCTAAAATCCTCAGAAAAGGGAAGGAAGAGTAAGACCAAATCCAGCTGTATGTTCCCAGGTAGAGTAGACCCATGCAATCATTGCAAACTGGTTAAGAGAATCTCTATAATCCCATTGATTCATCCAAGCCTACCCAGTCTAGTTTTAATTGTGCTTTTAATTGTAGTTCTAATTATACTTTTAACTCTATTTTAGTTGTACTTTTAACTACGATATATTTTAATTATAGTATATTTGTATAAATGTTCTATGTGTATTTTAACTACGATTTTTAACACCCTCTATTCTGTACCCACCCTCGAGCCTTGGGGAGAGGTGGGTAACAAATAAAAGTTGTTGTCGTTATTAGTATTAGTATTACTGCTACTCCAATTGGGACTCCCATTCATATTGAGCCCTTGAGTCCCTCCAGAAATCACACAGTTTGAGCTCAAGGCCCATCTGTGAAAGTCTTAACAAAACCTTTCCTGCTTCACCGCCAGAAATTTTGCAAGTCAACTTCACTGTTTCCTTGAAAGACGTAGCAAGTAAACAATTTGAGGATTTGTCTGCATTCTCCTTTCTGAACAGAAACTGGGATGGTATGTACAAGCCCAAACTTTGGTGAAGAAGTTAAATGACAAAGCAGCAGTGGCTTCCATGTCAGCAGGGTGGTGAATCTACGCCAGGCTTTGGCTAGCTTTAAAAAATCTCTCCTAGATGCGGAATGTATTTAGAAGCTGGACTCAGGACCATGGCCAGCTCCTTGGAAGCCTGCATGAAAACCTGGGGTCCTACTGACCTGGGAACCCCCGGCAGCTGCTCTTATGCAGGTCATTTCCGCACTAGACTGTTATAGTGCTATTATTCCACTTTCAACATCCTATGAAGTCCTGGGGTTTGCAGTTTAGGGAGGGGCCTCAAAGGCCATCCTCAAAGGACCCTCTCTAAACTGCAAACCCCAGGATTCCATAGGAAGTTGAAAGTGGAATAATAGCACTATAACAGCCTAGTGCAGAAATGGACGCAGTTGTGTTTTTGGAACTCCATGGGCGATGGCCAGCACCAGCAGTCTCATTAAGTTTTCCCCAATTACCCAAGAAATGCATGCCGGAGTGACAATAGATCTTACCTATTTAAAAACCCCAGGGACTAAGCTAGTGAGCCTGACTTGATGGGAAGATGCATCAATTATAGGGCCTGACAAAATGTGTCTTCAAGCAGAACTTCAAGTCCCCCCGAAACGTCGTTGCAAAATGGGAAGCTAGCTCTAGTGTTTCATGAAGAGTAATTACTTGCCCTTCCCTGTACCGTGTTCCTCTTTTAGGACATAGAAAGAGGAGCAGATTTATTTTTTAAATGTTAGCTTTGAGTTGGCTTGAAGCAGACGAACCAATGTTTGTTTGGTAAATCAGGGTGATAGGAGACATGCATCACATGGCCATCTAAAATAGGGATGGACACCTGGCAGGGAAATTCAACTATGTTGAGTTCAGCACAGACAAAGATACATAAAACACACATACACAGAATTCTGGTGCACCTTACTTTAGCCAAATATGGCCTGAAGTAGTGTTTTGAGTGTTGGACTACAACCTTGGAGACCAGACTTCAGTTCCCCACTTGGCCATGGAAACCCACTGGGTGACCTTGGGCAGGTCACATACTCTCAGCCCTGGAAAATCCCATGATAGGGTCACCTTAGGGTCACCATAAGTCAGAAACAACTTGAAGGCACACAACAAACTTGGCATTCACTGGCAGTCCCCCATCCAAGTACTAAACAGTGCTGACCCTGCTTAGCTTCCAAGCCCAGACAGGATCTGGTCCCTTTTCCCGCATGTCCGGACCCATCCAGAGTACTTTGAGCAGCTGGCGTTCTACAGCACTTTCCAAAGCTACTCACACGAATACCACCTGAGCATGAGGTACTGCAGGGAGACTTGCAAGCTTGGCAAGGTGGTGTGGAGATACCAATGTTTCCACATGTCCCCACAGCTGCCATATGTCCATGGGACTCATGGGGGTCTTTTTCAGCTTCCTCCCCATTGCACATCTCTCTGTGGAGGCAGCATTGAACCCTCAGGCACGGAAAGCTGGCTCACCGAAATTCTGCCCCAACAGAAGAGCTTAGAGAAGTTACTTTAGAGGAATGAGGGTTTTAGAGCCAGCATGGTGTAGTGGTTTGAGTGTTGGACTATGACCCTGGAGATTCCCCACTTGATCCCCCACTTGGCCACGGAAACCCACTGGGTGACGTTCACACACTCCCAGTCCCCAGAAAACCCTGTGGTAGGTTTGCTTTATGGTCGCTGTAAATCGGAAATGACTTGAAGGAATGCCAGAGTGACAACAACACAACGATAACACCAATGGGGACTTGCAACACCACCCAACCAGCAAGGCCAGAAGACATCATACAAGCAAAGAAACTTTTCCAGGTTTGGCTCTAGGGGGTCAAAACCAGTTTTGGACTGCAAACTTCTCTTAAGGTACCATAGATACTCCTGCAAAGATGATTGTACGGGTGTTATGGGATCTATCACCCAGGCCTCAACTTCAAACATCCAGCGTCTTTGGGACTTGCCTTCCTTCCCTGATGAAGTTTGGAACCGTTTCTGTTAATTGGAATATTTTGCAAAAGAGCTAAGCATCTTCCCTATTTGTCTTTCACTGGGAAAAGTAGTTTATCAACATTGGGAAACAAAACAAAGCAAAACAAATCTCTCTCCTGCAGTGGATCCCACTGAAACCTCAAAAAAACATTTAAATCCCATTAAGAACTCCCCCACCAGAAGGGAAGTAGACTTAATTGGGAGTCAACATGCATTTTAAACCTCATGTTTGAGGGTGAGGGGGGAACTTAGGACCCAAACATGATTAACAGAAATCTCTCTCTACAGCTCTACAAGGGATAATTAAGTTGTAAATGTTGGCTTTGTTTGCCAAATGAGAAACAATATTTTTTACTGTAGGTTTCCCCCTGCTCCGACTCACATGCACGCACACCCTCTGTCTAGATAAATATAATTAGGTAATGGATGGCGGTTTGTTAGCATTTTATTACATGTGTTTGCAAGGGCATTAAGAGGAATCACAATGAGCACAACAAATATTATAGGTATCCAGATTTTCACTGGTGGAAAACGTGCCTTTCTCTGATCAGAAGAGGGCCCAGGCATGCTTTCCTTTGAACGAATTAACTCTTCCTTTATTCGGAGCAAGAACTCACATTTTTCTACATTTGGCAGATTTACATACGCTAATTGCTAAATCCTCATTGTTATTAGTCCCAGTTGTGCTTATGGCATGAGTGAGGGCTGGGGGGCATGTTCACATTCAGGTTACAAAAGGCCTTGTGTAACAGGCCAGGATTGCACCCATTTTAGAGAGAGGGAAAATTAAGCCTGGGGAATAGCCTTGGCTGGGTAGCCCAGGGAGGGGTTGCACTGAGGGGAAAAAACAGCTGTAAACCCCTGTTAAAGAAGTATTTCCTCAGAACAAATTAATTGTTCAGACCCCAATTTTTAGCCCCAAATAGAGCAAACCCATTAACTCAATGGGCAAAGTGATAAGCCTACCCTTTGGTATGTGCCATTGATTTAGACTGTTGCTGTGTGCCTTCATGTCATTTCCAATGTATGGCAACCCTAAGGTGAACCTGTTGCAAGGTGTTCTGGGGCTGAGAGTATGTGATGCATCCTAAAACAGGACAATTGGCCTGGAACCTCCATACCACTTCTGAATCCAGGATCCTGGCCATGATTTTTGAAGGCCTGGAGATGTGACAGAATTTGCGACAGTGGACGAGGGCCTTCAAACCTGCAGTCTTTGAGCCCCCCGCAAACTGCAAACCCCAGGATTCCATAGGTTGCTGAAAGTGGAATAATAGTGCTATAACAGTCTAGTGCAGAAATGGCATAGGTGTTTGGGCAGCTGTTAAGTCCTGTCCTGTGCCAGCAGCCAGCCAAGGTTGACAGCTCTCTAATTAGAGTCTATTGTCAGCAGCCACAAATAAACTTTGCAACACTTTGTTAGCAAGTCACCAGCCATTGTTTTATAATCTGAGTCCATAGGAAATTAGAGCGACAGCTGAACAGCGAAGTCCATACACAAAGCAAGGGCCAAGATTTCCAGGAACACAGGCAAGGGATCTGAACATCAGACGCGTTGCTTCCATCGATAAGATCAGTTCTCTGCAGTGGTTTCTTCCCATCCCTGTCCCTGTTTCTATAAGCTGAGAGCCTCCCCCAGCTGTTTGCCTGATTGATGCATCTTTATTATATAGATGCTCCAAATCTCCTGGGCTGTCTCTTTTCCACCTGCACCGCTGCCATATTTTCCCTTTCAAGTCTCTGTGTTGTAGCTTTTGGGAAGGGCCCTGTCTGCGTCTGGGGATGAGAGCAGTTCCAAGGAAAAAAGTCCCAGCCAGCTTTGCTGTGGTCCTGAGATGAAGGTAGCAGTGGGGTATGACAATGAATTTTATCTGCTACTAGCATATATACCCAGCACTGCCTGGGATTTTATTTTCTCATAGGTAATACTTGTTAGACAGATTTGAGATCCTATGTCTGTAATTCCCCAAACTGTCTTGTCCAGTACCTGTAACTTTTCCCCAATCCAATCCGTAACCATTTCCGCCCTACATTGTTATACCACTATTGTTCCACTTTCAACATCCTGTGGAATTCTGGGGTTTGTAGTTTCCTGAGGCCAAAGAGCTCTCTGGCTGAGGATTCTAAAGGCCCATCCCTAAACTGCAAACTCTAGGATTCCATAGGATGTTGAAAGTGGAATAATAGCGCTGTAAGGATGTGGTATAGAAATGGTCTGCATTCAGAGTTGTTAACCTACAGAGGTTGGGTTCCTGAGGGAAATACACTGCCCACCTCCTTGCTGCTAGGCCTCGCTTCCATAGCAAGTGGCCTATTCAAGACAGACACAGAGCTCTCTGGCGGAGATTTCTAAAGGCCTCTCTCTAAACTGCAAACCCCAGGGTTCCATAGAATCTTCTTAGGCAGCCAATTCTATGAGGTCTTCGCCTGGCACAGCCAATCCTATGAGGTCTTTGCTGGACACAGACAAGCAAACTTTGACTTTTATCTATTAGATAAGGCGAGGGCACAGCTGTATGCCGGCATGCCTCAGTTGTCACATGGGTTTGAGTCCCACCCTGGAAAAAGGTGACATTGTCCTTCATTGGAACAATTCCTTTGGGTGGAACAGAGCTCAGTCTTGTAAGCTGTGCAGAGTTTCTCCTTTCGACTGCTGATTTAGAGCACCCATCAACCTCACCCATTGTTCCAACAACAGAAATAAGCACATCATTTGATATCCCTGTCGTATCAGTTTTGTCTCAACATTAAAAGCAGAAGATAGCAAAGACAGGTTTAGCATCACAGTGAATGCACAAAACCGGTTGTCAAAGTTGTGTGATTTTTAAAAAAACTCAACTGATATCTTTAAATATGGTGTGTCTGAGGAAAGATACTAAATGCAGAGGCAGTAAATCAGTCTTTAATTTGGAAATATTCTTCTGCTAGCTTTGAAATTGAAGTCGGACGGAAACGGAATACCAAGCTGCTGGAACCTGACTGCCTTCCATGTTCAATATTTTTAATAAGAACTGTAAATAATAGATCATTCTGGATTACAATCAGTGATCACTTCCAAATTCTAATGGTATTTCACTTTAGTTATAGCCTGTCTTACAGCCGTAGGGCAGTAAAAGAAACCATTCTTACAGCACACACATATCATTTTTAAGAGCTAGAATAAAGTTCTGGAGCAAGTCCATTCATTTAATTTATGGATGCCTGATGGGCCATTCTAGGAATATTGGAGACGATTTTCGTCTCATCAATTTATCCTTGATTGGGTCTCTTATTTTTCAAGTTATCTCAAGGGGAATTCAGTTTGCTCTTTTTTTGCCCCGGGTTTTTCTTCCATTGGCATGACTTTGTTTTTGCCACCCATGAAATGCAGAACTGAAAAGGAGGCTGCGTAGCAAAAACAAGATCAAGACACCTATCCTGAGAAGACGTGCAGGAAGGAAACAGACGGTAGAAGAGAAGCCAAAGTCATTTCCCCACAAGACTGTCATAGTGTTATGATTTTACTTTCAACATCCTATGAGGATGACCTCCTAGGCTCCTCCCGAAACTGCAAACCTCAGGATTCCATAGGATGGTGAAAGGGGAATCATAGCGCCATAACAGTCTCGTGCGGAAATGGCTTAACACTGTTATAGTGCGATTATTCCACTTTCAACCTCCTGTGGAATTCTGGAGCTTGTAGTTTCCTGAGGCCAAAGAACTCTCTGGCTGAGAATTCTAAATGCCGCTCCCGAAACTGCAAACCCCAGGATTCCATAGGATGTTGAAAGGGGAATCATAGCACTATAACAGTGCAGTGCAGAAATGGTCCAAGACTTTGGCTGCAGCAAGCACTTTATAAAAGAAGGCACGTGGTGAGTAGTGAGTCTTCCAGGAGGAAGAAAGTATGCAAGACCATCTCAGACGTCGCTAAATGGATCTTCGAATTCCCCCAGCTAGTTCACGCTTTACTCCAAAGACCCTGTTGTTTGGGGATGAGGGAAGATATCATCCAACACTGCACCTAGCTAAGGGAAGCTGTTTTACACCCCCAAGGTAAGGCATTGAGGGCAGGCTGATACAATCTTCTTTATTCCTTGTCAGTCCTGAGGTTTTGGCTAGGATCCTAGCAACCTTTACCTGGAAGTCCCCGAAACGTGTTCCGGAGATGTCTTCTCCAGGCAAACAAGGCCAGCCCTGAAGTATTTACCAATCTGAAAGGACGGAAAATCATTTGAAGAAACAAAAATGCAGCATAAACAATCGCAGATACCAAACCACACTGCAGAGCATAATAGACCTTTAATGTATTCTTCCTGTCGACATAGTGTATCAGCGTGATAATTTTATGTGACAGCGTAATTAAATTGGAAAACAATTCCCATTTCCTATGTCTTTTATCTATTTATCATCATTTATTTCTTTACTTTCACCCTCCGCCATAAATATTATTGTAAGAAGAGTTAAATAAGTTAAACCAATGCAATTACTTTTACAGATTGAAATTAACTTCATAGATCAATTTATACCCATTTCCCTTGCTATTTGCCCTGCATTTGTTGCAGTATATTTACGGTGTCAGTGTGGTTTCCGTGTTTGCATTCGCATTTGAGTGATGATCTGTGTGTTAAAAGCTGACATTTTAACAGTATTTTCAAACAATTTCATTCATTATCAAATAACCATTTATTACACTGTGGCAATTTCCGACCGTTTACTGCCCCCCGCCACTGTGCATTGCTAAACAATGATTAATCAACCAGTGTGCAAATTTTAATGCTTATCACAGCAAATAGAGAAAGTAACATTAAGTGGGGACTTGACTAGAACTGGGTCTAAATTTTTATTATTATGGGCTTTTTTTTTTTTTACTTTCCTGATAAGTCAGTCCATGAAAACTACCTTGCTTACTTGTTTCAAAGCTGAGCGTAGGATCATAGAATCCTAGGGCTGGAAGAGACCAGGGCCATTTCCTCACTAGACTGTTATAGTGCTATTATTCCACTTTCAACATCCTATGAAATCCTGAGGTTTGCAGTTTAGCCAGAGAGCTCTTTGGCCTCACTAAACTGCAAACCCCAGAATTCCACGGGATGTTGAAAGTGGAATAATAGCACTATAACAGTGTAGTGCAGAAATGGCCCACAAGGGCCATTGAGTCCAACTTCTTGGTTTGTGGGAATACACAATCAAAGTACTCCCTTTGACAGATGAGCATCCAGCCTTTGTTTTAAAACCTCCAAAGAAGGAGACTCCACCACACTCCACTAAGGCAGCAGCCGATTCCACTGTCCAACTGCTCTTACCTTTAGGAAGTTCCTCCTAATGTTTAGGTAAAATTTCCTTTCCTGTAGTTTGAAGCCATTGCTCCATGCCCTAGTCTCCGGAGCAGCAGAAAACAAGCTTGCTCCATCCTCTGTACAACATCCCTTCAGATATTTAAACATAGCTATCATGTCACTCCTTTTCCCTCCATCGCACTTCCGATGAATACCAGCAGGTGTATAGTTGCAAATCATGGAATCCTAGAGCTAGAAGAGACCCCAAGGGGCCATCCAGTCCAACCCCCTTCTGCCATGCAAGAAGACACAATCCAAGCAATGCCAACAAATGGCCATCCAACCTCTCTTTAAGAACTTTCAAAGAAGGAAGCTCTACCATATTCCCAGAACACCTTTATCTGCTGAGTTCATGTTTCCTTGGGTGCTTTGCCTGATCCTTCTCTTTGGACACTGAACTGCAGCAGCATCTTCCATTTTTGAACTGCTTTTACCATCAGGAAGTTCTTCCTAATGTTTACGTGGAATCTCTTTTCCTGTAGTTTGGAGCCATTGCTCCATGTCGTCCTGGAGCAACAGGAGAGAAGCTTCAATATGAGATCCTTTCAGTTATTTAAACAGAGCTATCTTGTTGCTTCCCAACCTCCTCTTCTCCAGGCTAAACATTTCCAGCTCCCTAAGCTGCTCCTCATACGGCACGGTTTCCAGGCCATTTTGGTCACCCTTCTCTGGACATGTTTCGGCTTGTCCATATCCTCCTTCAATGACCATGGGAGCTGGAATGTGTCCAGAGGAGGGCAACTGAGACAGTAAAAATTCTGAAAACCAAGCTTTATGAGGAATGACGGAGGGAGCTGGAGATGTTTAGCTTGGAGAAAAGAAGACGGAGAGATGATATGACTGCCATCTTGAAATATCGGAAGGGTGTCCTGTAAGAGAGGGAGGAAGCTTATTTTCTGCTGCTTCACAGACTAGAACACAAGCCAGTGGATTCAAATCACAAGAAAAGAGATTCTGCCTAAAAATTAGGAAGAACCTCTTTACTGCAGGAACTTTTTCAGCAGCAGAACACTCTGGTCAGAGGGTGTTGGACTCTTGCTTGGTTATCTTTTAACAGAGGTTGGATGGCCATCTTTCAAGAGGGCCCTAGTTGGGTATTCCTGCATGGCAGGATAAGGTGAGCTTTGTAGTCCATTGCAAATCTATTATTTTATGATTCTGCGGTCCATTTTCAGTCATTTATCAAACCCTGGAGGAGAGCTTGGGAGAGTTATGTGCAGTGGAGGTGGACTGTAGTCCAAAAAGTAACATCGCCAAGCTTTCTTTCCTGTCTGAAGACATCTGCCTGAGCCCCTCTGCCAATGGTGTGACTCAGGCCACTTCTGCCACAGCCCGTCATAGTGCTCTTATTCCACTTTCAACATCCTATGGAATCCTGGGGCTTGCAGTTTAGGGAGGGGCTTCAAAGACCATCCTCAAAGGCCCCTCCCTAAACTGCAAACCCCAGGATTCCATAGGATGTTGAAAGTGGAATAGAGCACTATAACAGGCTACTGCAGAAATGGCCCCAGAATCAGTTTGCTTTGTACAAGTTGTGCCAAAAGTCATGTGCCATCGGCCATGTAGATTATCTAAAGAAGGGCATCACATCAGAATTTGTCAACATTAAAGAAGATGCTACTTAGGAACGTCCAAAGGCCGCGCATCATCTGGAAAAGCAAGTATTTAGAAGAAAATGGCAGCCAATTGGAACACTTTCTTCTCTGCCTTTCCTCAACAGTTCCAACACTTATCTATTTTCTTCTAGTGGTATGGTATTGTATGTTTATCTTAAACCAGTAGTGTTCCTTCAGCCAGCCTGAAATCTCTCCATTCCTTCTTACCATCCAGCATCTTTATCTGAGGTATATGTGATTTTAAGATGTAACTAGTAAAGACCGTGTGACTCCCAAATCTGGGTGGAAATTACATTTTTGGATTACAACGCCCGCAGTCTCCCACCAATATGGATATTGGAATTGGGCTGCAAAGATTCTTGGAACAAAAAAGTAAGGTAATTTTCCCATGCTCTGGCCTTTCCGCACTGCACAATTTTTGCGCTACAATTCCACTTTAACTCCCATGGCTGCCACCTTTGGAATCCTGGGTTCTGTAGTTTTGGAAGGTACTGGAGCTCCCTGGCTGAAACTTTTAAATATCCCTCCCTAAACTGCAAACCCCAAGATTACAGAGAACAGAACCATAGCAGTTAAAGTGGAATCATAGTGCAATAGTTGTGTAGTGTGGAAAGATGCTCTGATATGATTCTTCTTGTTTCCATAGACAAACAGAACAGAGCATCACCTAGCCGACTGTATGGAAAGGTTTTTTTTAATGTCTTTTTTTGTGTGTGTGTGAAGTTAATGAGAAATTACTGCTGGCTTCCTGGGAATTGGCAAGCAAGGGTGGAGGGCGAGAGAGACCCAGGACCCAAGGTGAAAAACTCTGCCCTTCACATGAGCCTGGCACATGGGTGGCTGTCGTTTCATAATTAACCATGTGTTCGTCACAAGGCCAGGCTCGTAGGCGAGCCAAACACACTGCTAATTATATTAACTTAGCATGCAAAAGGAGCACTGGGGAAAGCAGGGAAGAGCAGAATGGTCGGCCAATTAAGGGTCCCACTGTAATATTTAGCAAAGCAACTCTCTCATGAATACACAGAGTATTTTAGATTAATGCAAACAGTCACACACTCACATACACACACGCACATCACAAAGCCCATAGCAGTGGCCAAATAAGTCTGGGACCATAGTAAATTACTTTTTAAAAAGAGCTTGGTTCAGATGACTTGTTGCAAAGTTTTTTGTTTTTTTTAAAAGGCACCCATGGCTATTTCCTTATAAGCAACTTGCTCCCCTATTAGGCAATTTTATTTCATCTTGTTGGTTATTTCTCATGGCTTTAAGACAAAAAAAAAAAATTGATGCGAGAAATGGCAGAAATGGCTGAAATATTCCTGTGAAAATGATCTCTGTGGAGAATAACTTCCAGCAAAGATTGCAGTAAACTGGAAACCCCAGGATTCCATAGAATGTTGAAAGTGGAATAATAGCACTATAACAGGCTAGTGCGGAAATGGCCAAAGACCCTTCTTCGTTGCCTAATTCTCAGGGCTGGGAGAGAGACCCCTGTCTGCCCATAACAAATGAGAGGTGGAGTAGATCGCCTGATGGAAAGCAATCCCACGGAGCCACCAGACACCCTGCACATAGAAAAGTAGCAGGAAAGGGAGGAGGACTCTGTGTGCAGGGATTTTGGGAGAAGAGGTTGTTTTGTTTTTTTTTTAAAAAAAGGAAAGTGCTATCAGGAGCCATTAAATTATGCTAAGCCACCACTTGCAGTCTGAAATTGTACAGTAGAAATAAGCTGAGTACTAGACAGAAAACTGGACTATAAACAGCAAAAGGTGATAACCACATGTTTTGGGGTGTGCATTGCAAAGAGAGGGTCACATCATCCAGCATTTCATTATTTTTTTAGCGAAAATATAGTATAGAACATTTTACATACAGGGTCCAGGGTCATAGCCCAGTGCTGGCTCTCAGTGGGATTGACTTCCAAATAAATATATTTAGATCATGAAAAGGAGGAAAGAAGGCGGGGGGGGAACGTCGCAACACCTTTAAGACTAACTTGTTTTTTATTTTAGCATGAATTCTCATGGAAATAAAGCAGTTTTATATCCACTCATGAAGTACAGCTTTTGCAACAACCTTGGCCTGATACTGGAAAAGCCAGACCGATCCCACATGTTAACATGAGTAGATACTGACCTCTTCCTTCACTTGCTTTCCGCTTCTTATCAAAATATGATTTTTTTCCCCCTTGATGTCTCAATATTCAGTTATTGGCTGCCTCCCAGTGGCAAGATAGAAACACCGCATCGCATGTATAAATGGGAGGTCTCCCCAGGACACGCACTCCACAATACTCCATCTTATGCAGAAGAAAAATCATTATTCCACACGAACAGCCATAGAATAAACAAAATAAGTAGAATAAAGTCTTCTAATCACATCTAGGCAGAGGTGTAACTATAGTGGGGGGGGGAGGAGAATCCTACCCTCCATAAGATTTTCAGCATCAGCATCATTTATTTGCAGTCCCCAGATCCAACAAAAAAAAAAAACAAACCCTCAAGCATAAGACCAAAAAGGGACAGAACATCCAAAAGGAACAGTAAGAACAGTAAAACAATTATAATTGACTTTTTATCTGGTACATAGTGAGCTCTAATCCCGGCCACCTCTGTCAGTAATTTAGCAACAGCCAGGGTCACTTTTGGGGACTTGTCTTCCAACAGGATCCTGACATAAAATTGATCTGAGCTCCCAGGAAATTTACTCAAAAACAGAGTAATTATATACCGACGGTCCTGATTATAGTAGCTACAGGACAAAAGAACATGCTTCATCAACTCAACTTCCATCTTGTTGCATGGGCACCATCTTTCTTTCGAGCAAATCTGCCTTGCAGTAATTCAGTAGAAAAAATATTACATCTGGCTGGAGAGAAAAATCTGCAGTACTTAAGCCACCAACAGATTAATTGCATAAGATTTTCCTTCTGTCCTTGAATTCCTAGCATTACAGAGATTGAGGCATGGAAAATCGTTTGCATCTAGAGCTCTGATATTTGCTGTCTCCGTGTCCCCTGAGGTCACTCTGCCTACTCCTTTTCTTTGGACGTCTGAGCACCATTTCTAAATGCTTGGCCAAAGTTTTAGGTTACTGCAATGCAGGGATTTGGGGACTGAAGGAAACTTTCATTGTGAGGGGAAGAATTCTTACTTGGATGGGCATTCCCCCCACATATTCACCCTCAAGGCACGAGGTCCCAGCTGATCCTGGAAGCTAAGCAGGGTCAGCCCTGGTTAGTACTTGGATGGGACACTGCCAACAAATATCAGGTGCTGCAGGCTCTATTTCAGAGGAAGGAACTGGAAGAATCACTTCTGAGGATTCCTGGACTAAGTAAACCCTATGAAAAATTCATGAGGTTGCCATGAGTTGACGGGCAACTTGAAGGCACATGCACACAGAGTTATACCCCTGTGTCTAAGGCCATTTCCGCACTAGCCTGTTATAGCGCGATGATTCCACTTTCAACACCCTCTGGAATCCTGGGGTTTGCAGTTTCGGGAGGGGCCGGCCAGGCCCTCCCAAAACTGCAAACCCCAGGATTCCAGAGGGTGTTGAAAGTGGAATCATCGTGCTACAACAGGCTAGTGCGGAAATGGCCTAACTCAAGTTAAGGTGCTTTTGTATCTCAGCCTTGTTTGCCGGTTTTGGCCTGACCTTTACAGGAGCTATCCAAGGTTCTGAACCCCTTGTCCAGCTCAGAAACGGTTCAATGCCCTGAGTAGTTTCAGAAAGGATGTCATATGGAAGACGGAGCAGGCTTGTTTCCTACTGCTCCAGAGCCGAGGACACGGAGCAATGGATTCCAACTAGAGGAAATGAGATGCCACCTAAACATTACCAAGAGCTTCCTGGGAGTAAGAGCAGTTTGAGAACCTGCTCCTGCCTGGATGGAGTCTCCTTCTTCGGAAGTTTTTAAAGAGGGCCCGGATGGCCATCTGTCTAAGGGAGTTCTTGGATTGTGTCTTCTTGCATAGCAGAAGGGGGTTGGACTGGACGGCCCTTGGGGTCTCTTGCAGCCTGCTTTGGAAAACCAAAAGAAAAAAAAGAGAGAGAGAAATGTGGATTGAAAGAAATTAAATTCAGCTCAGCCAAAGAAGCGGCTTCTAGAAAATTTATGCCAAAATAAATGCAGTCATCTTCTGGATATCACAAGACTCTTGGTTGCTTCTACCTAGCTCTAAGTCTCAAAAGTTTAAGTCTCAGAGTCTGCATCTGACTCCTTTGGAAAAAGCAAAAGGAAAAAAATAATAATGGGAAAAACGTGGAATGAAAAATGCCATTCAACTCAGTTTTGTGCCCATGTATGAAGGTGTCAAGTTCGTCCAGTGATTTGGTTCATAGACAGATGGGCCACTATTGTGCGTTGCTAATCATTGACTGTAGTTCCAAAAAAGCCTTGTGAAAATGTTAACCCCTTATGTAAGAAAATAACATTAAATAAAATTACATTTTATTTTAAAAAAACCCACTCAGCCAAAGAGGTGGACTTTGGAAAGTTTATGCCGCAATAAATGCATTCATCTTCCAGACATCACAAGACTCTTGGTTGCTTCTACCTAGCCCTAAGTCTCAAAAGTTCAGATCTCAGAGTCTGATTGCATTAGATTCCTTCAGTCAATCAATGGAGGAAAATAGAGAGGGGGCATAATCGATAATCGATAACACACAGGGCAAAATGCTTCCCCCATCACGATCCCGCTCCGGTCTATAAATCCACCCCGGGATCCAACACGACTGCAATTTGCATTTCCCTCTCCCTGATTTGCATTGACCCCGCCCATTGAACCTCCCCTTAGCTCGACTGCCCGCTTACTACGCAGGCGCACTCTCGCCCTCTGGCGGTCTCAAGCGAGCCTTGCACAGTGAGCGACCAGCGGGCAGCAAGTTTAGGCGTTGCGCACGCGCAATCTCCCCGCCGCCGCCCGGCCTTGGCGAGCCACTGCGCCTGCGCGCGAGTAGCGGTTTTTACCCCCCCAGGTTCTCCGACAGCCCCCTCCCTCCGCCCGCCGAGGGAAAAGCGGTGGGTGGCCCGTCCGCTTCCTGTTTTCTGGCGAGTGCTTCCGGGGCAAGGTCGTAGCTGTTGGAAAGAGGGTCGCCCCGGTCGGTCGAGCGGGAGAGGGGGGAGTAGAAACGGTCGGGGGGCTGAGGAGACGCCCTTTCCGCGGCCCCCCCTCAGAACTAGAAGGCAGAATTGGTGAGTGGGGGGGCTTATTATGGGATGTGGGCCTTATTTGGGGGTGGGGAGGGGTGAGAGAGTGGGGGAGCCGCGAGGGGGCTTTGCTGTTCCTCAGTCCTGAGGAGGGTGAATTCTGGGCGGGAGGCCGCAGTGGTTGGAGGCTGTCATCCATCCTCGGGGGGGTCCAGGTTCAAGTTTCTCCCTAAATTCAGTGACCCCCCCGGACGACGAGCTTTGGGACAGGCAGCCCGTCCCTCTCTGCCTCTCCCTCCGGCCTGCCTCGCGGGGTTGTAGTCAGGGAGGGGAGAAAACTGGTATACCGCCCCTTCCCCATTCGCTAGGGTTGGGGGCGCCGGGCCCCCGTGGATGTGGGAAAACCGGGAACAACTCCAGACCCTCCCAAACCATATTTGACACACAAAAAAGGAAGAGGAGCGTATTCAACCCACGGTGGGTTCCTTTGAGGCCTCAGGGCCCCTCCCCAAGGCAGAAGCGGGGGGCTGGGGGGCTCACTGCCACCCCCACTGCTGCCCCACACCCTGTTCAAGAGGGACTTGCGAGCCTCCTTCGCCCTTTCCGAGTCCCACGGGGCTCGCAGTCCCTGTTAAAAACAGCCCAGGGAGGCGGCAGAGCCCATGACAAATAATCCGTGAATAATCAAATCCGCAAAAGTGAAACCCACAAATGCGGAGGGTGGACTGTATGCGCACTTCGGTATTGGTGAGTTTTCCACTTCTGCGAGGGTCCTGTGCCCCGAACCCTGGCGAATGTGGAGGGCTGACTGTGTACAGTCACCCTCCACATTTGCGGGTTTCACTTTTGCAGATTGGATTGTTCACAGATTTTTTCGGGGGGGGGTGAGTTTTATTAAACTTATTAAGAGTCACTTTTTTCCCCACGAAAAATACTGTTTGAAAATGGGGTGCGTCTTATATTCCAGCAAATGCGGTAATCAAATCCATGAAAGTCAAATCCACAAATACGGAGGGCTAACTGTACAGTCCTGAGCCCCTTGAAGGAAAGGAGAGGCACAAGGTAACTGAGCAGCCAAGAAGAGGATAATATCAAGCCTCTCCTTGGCCTTTTCTCTTTCCTATTGCTTGCACAGGGATAAAGGGGTTTTTTTTGTATGTTTTGTTTTAATCTCTTGACATTCTTTTTAATCTCAGCTCATCTGTTCAGAGAGATGTCATCACCACCCAAGTTTTGTTTGTCTAATGGCTACTGTTTAGGCAGCATTCATCGTCTGTCATGTCCCCACCCAAAAAAGTTCATCAGGCAGTAATATTTAAGCTGTTTGAATACAGTGTGAGAATAATACACAACAGATGTTCTTAACCTTTTGTTTACCACAGACGACCTTTAAATATCTTTTATTGCCACAGGCTCCCAAGATTTAACACAGGTATGTCCTTGTTTTACGACATATCTTGCAAAATCCTCTGGGAAGCTTTTTGACTAAAGGGTAGGATATAAGAACTTTAAATAAGTATGGGTTGTGGAATAAACGATGCTCCCCCAAACTGATGCCCTTCAGTTGGGCTACAATCTCTTCATCTTTCCTAGTCAGCATGGTCACTCAGATTATGGGAGATGTAGTCCAACACAGTGAAAGCTAATATGGTTTGAGTGGTTTGAGTGTTGGATTACGACTCCAAGAGACCAGGATTTCAATTCTTTCTCAGCCATGGCAGTTGCCACTCAGCAGTATCTGGAAGGCCACTGATTGTGCGAAGTGATTTGCATATAATTAGTATTGTATGTAGTAATTTCTCCATGTCATACAAAGAATGAAGGGCGTATTCTTGTTTGAAGGGGCGTCTGATACGTGTATGCGTACGCACAGGTACATATATAAAAGGAGCAGAAATGATAAAGAGAGAAGAGACAGATGGAGACAGGAGTAAACATGCATCTTGTAGGGGACTATTGTATCTATCTTAGTGTGAACAAACTACTTTACTATATTCAGGGCAAGGAAAACAGCCCAGGGAAACAATATCTCTGGAGGTTACTAAAGTAATACATGCAGCTCTAAACACACACATTCCTGTCTGATTTTGGAAGCTAAGTCTTGACTAATACTTAGATGAGAGATCTTGACTCAGTAGAATGTAGTTTGCTGTGTTGCTACATACTAATATTGGCTTGTAAGCTGTGAGTATTCTAGTCCTCTTAAGACTATCTCAAGATCAACCTTCCACAGTTGCTGTGACCCCTGGCTTTTTTTTCCATAACAGTGGCAATATCCTGGAGAGAAGGGTAATGAAGGTTTTGCTAGCTGTGCTGTTGAAGCCCTGGATGTATTGGAAAGCTTTTGTGTGTGCTTTGCAGAGGAAGGAAGAGATTGCAGAAGGGTGACTTGCAGTAACGGATGTTGCATGGAAATGAAGCCAGTGTCCTGAACAACAGACAATTTCTGTTTTTGAATTGTGGAGGTGGGGAAATCTTGAATGTTAACAGGGGCAGGTTGCTACTGGGGAACTGATAATTTTGAAAATATTCAGCCATCAGGTAGATTAATCATGGAGGTTATAATATTTTACGTATAGAACATAACCTTCCTATTCAACTAATCAATATTTGTCTGAAATAACTTGAGCAGCGATCCCAAGTACAGTTGATGCTTCACATTTGTGGGTTTAACTTGCATGGATCTGATTATTTGCAAGTTTCTCCATCCTCTGCCCTCGCACCTCAAATGCTTCTTTTCTAGGGGGAGCCTTCCCTCTTGGTGGGTCTAATCAGCCATGGCCCTGGTCCTCGTCCTCCACCAGCCACTGCCTGGCCAATTAAGGACAGCTTGCAGTCAGATTTCTCAGCACCACAAATGCTCTCCTGATCCCACCCCATGCATCCAAGTGGGGAGATGGGCGAGGGTGGGGAGATGGGCGAGAGAGGGGAAGTATAAGGGGTCCTGCATTCCTAACTATAGCATATGGGCAGGCCCATCCTATACAAGATTACTTAGAAGTCCATGCGAGTTCAGTCAGACTTAACTCCCTAAGAAGAAGCATTGGGAAATGAGCTCTTTTGCACTCAGTGAGAATTATGTGGGTGTAAACATGCCAGAGAGAGAAGTTGCGTAGAGTTCATTTGATGAATAAACACAGAAGTGGAGTTTATTCTTTTTAAGAATAAGAAAGACCCTTGGATGAAGGCAAAAATAACGAAGTCTTGACTGGGGTGGTACAAAATACTGTGTGCGTCTGTCCAGAAATCAATCAATTTGATGTACACTGAGCCCTCTGTATCTGCTAGGGTTTGGTTCCAGGACCCCCAGTAGATGTCAAAAGTTGTGGATGCTACAGTCCCCTTATATATACAATGGTGTTGTAAAACAGTATCCCTTATATAAAATGGAAAAATTGAAGTTTGCTTTTTTGGATTTTTTTTTAAATGAATATTTTCAAGCTATGGTTGTTTAAATCTGTGGATACAGAATCCACAGATATGGAGGGCTGACTGTATTGATATTGTCAACAGTGATGTGTGTGTCACTGTATAGTTAATTGTCTGCTCAGTTGGTCTTGTATCATACTGAAAGATATAAAACCCTCTATTAACTGAACAAAAGTATTTACATACCCTCACTTTTGAAATTCTGTAATGGTAAGAATGCTTTCTTGCATCATCAAGAATTTCCAGATTTTCCCACTGGTAAAATATCTCTAATCGGCTCCTTTTGGGCTCTCCAGAATAACCCACTGTAATTCCTTTTCTTGGCTAGCCAGGTGTCAGATAATGCAGCAAAACTCTGGGGCTTTCTTGAAATCAGTATCAGAGCTATTGTGACTTGTGTGTTAAATGTGATGTTCACAGGAAACTCTTTCGCCCTGAGAAACATTGCACAAACAACTTGATCTTCCGCTGTCTTTTTTTCTCGTAGTTCTGTGTTTTTATGTTCCCAGAGGCTTTTAAATGCCTGTCTTGTTGAGCAAGAAGGGTGAGCAGTGAAGAGCACATTGAACTCATAGCACCTTGGGCTGTGAGGCTTGGAGCCAAAATCTTGTCCATCAGCTGTGTGCAGATCACTGCCTTGGGGTGTGCTGGGTGGAGTGGGGAGATTATGAAACCTTCATCTTGGCTTCCTAGAGTCCAGGGTTAACAGTTCTTCCAGTGAGGAACTTGTAAGAAGCTTTACTGTTTGAGGCAAACAGCTAAGCTTCATGGGGATGGAGGGTCAAAGCAGGGGAGTTTGTAAGAAGTGAGGGTTTTCCTTTCCAGGCATCTACAACTATCGCTGGCCAAGCCAAAAATTATAGTCAGCCATCCAGCATTGCTTGTAAGCACCCAAAGCAATTTCTAAGACCTTTCCCAGGTCTTTTGGAGCTGTTGGAATGTGCTGATGACCTCCAGCAGTAGTGCTGGAGTCTCCCGCATCTGCCTTCTAGGATGAAGATTAGAGAAGGGTAGCTGTGTTGCATTTTGCCATTGACCCAAAACATACTATCTGCATGATAGAATCCATGGTGAGCAAAGACACATTCCAAATAGATACATAAAATCCACTTTGAACAAAATCTTGCACAGAAAACAGATGATACACCATGGAATTGACCTTAGGTTGCTTCAGCCCAGCCGAAGTACTTCAGCTTCATTCTCGTGGGCCCATCCTCACGTCATGTCCGTTTCTCATTTGTCATCACTCACGTTTCTTTCTGAGCTTCTTAGAAAGATCTTTCAGTTCATGAGTACTGCTGAGCAAACACTTCTTTCAAATACATACATATTTTGCAGTTTTTAACATCTAGCACAAAAAGAGAGGAATTCTGGATCAAACAGAAGCTGCCTCAGCCATTGAGGCAACGCTGAGGATGGAAGGAGTTGAGCTGAAGGAGGAGTGGCAAGATGAAGATTTTCCAAGGTAAGGAGTAGTTATGGCAAGGTCTGACTTGCTGTAAAACTTACTTGTTGGAGCATAACATGTTTGTTTGTTTTTAAAGTTTAGCTGGCTAGGAAAGATGCTGTGTTTTTAAATCTGCATGCATTTGTATGAACCTTTGAGGAGGCTTTGCTTTACTGTTACGTTAGAGGTGTCTTGCATATGTTCACTACTGAGCATTCTCAAGTTGACTTTTATTCCCCATCCCAGACCTCTGCCAGAAGATGATCACATGGAAGATTTGCCAGATCCCTCTGGAAGAGGGGACCAACTTGGTGAGAATGCTTGGTCTAAACTAGGGGTGGGCAACTGAGTAAGAGGCTGGAGCCAATACCTCTCCTCACAGAGGTCACACACCTCCTTCCTCAAAATACCTCCATTTAATCCAGAGTCCCTTTCAAAATGGCCACTAAAAATGGCCATTTTGAGAGGGACTCCAGTGGAAACAGAGGAGTTGGTGGGTATGCATGTGGAGAACTTTCTGTGTGATTTCAAGTCAAAAATTGAACCAAAAAGTGTCCCAATTGGGTTGGGGGCTTTGGGGGACTGATGGGGGGCAGGGTCCAGTGTTCACAACAGTGGAGGCCAGGGGCTACATTCAGCCTGCAGCCTGTGCTTTTCTCACTCCTGATCAAAACTGTTTGCACTCTACTAATAATAATGTGTGTGTGTGTGTGGGTGTGTGTGTGCGCCTTGAAGTGGCCTATCAATTTCATAGGGTTTTCTTAGGCAAGGAATCCTCAAAGGTGGTTTTCCCAGTACCTGGGATTCCTTGGCAGCCTCTCATCTAAGTACTATCCAGGGCTGACCCTGCTTAGCTTCTAAGATCAGATGAGATTTGGTGCATTTAGGTTCTGTGTGTATGTACGTGCACACATCTTCAAGTCACCTGTCAACTTATGGTGACCCCATGAATTCCATAGGGTTTTCTTAGGCCAGGAATCCTCAGAGGTGGTTTTGCCAGTTCCTTCCTTTGAAGAGTAGCCCCCAGCACCTGATATTCATTAGTGGTCTCCCATCCAAGTACTAACCAGGAATAACCCCGCGTAGCTACCCTTTTCAGACAGGATCTGGAGCCCTTAAGGCAGTGGTTCTCAACCTGTGGGTCCCCAGATGTTTGTGGACTTCAGCTCCCAGAACCCCAGCCACTATGGTCAATGCTCAGGGCTTCTGGGAGCTGAAGTCCACGAACATCTGGGGACCCGCAGGTTGAGAGCCACTGCCTTAAGGTATTTAGGCCTCACCAATAATAATACTACCTAGATTGTATTTCCTGCTCTAAGAGCCTTTTCTTGGAGTGGATGATGCAAGAGTAAGAAGCTAACCGTGATGGAATATTTGAGTGATTCCAGTATTCCAGTTCAACATTTGCCTTGTTTGACTTTCCATAGAAAGTCATCCAGTGCTGAATAGATCAAGCAGGCTATGAAACAAGGAGATAAGCTGTTTTTAAACATGAAAAGATAACTGTTACTCACTTAACTGAAACCTTAATAGGGATTGCTTCAGACATGTTTGTCTGTTTACCTATTTTATATTGTGAGGGCTGTTTAAATATACCAAAGGACAGTCAGGCTCTTTGACTTCTAAATTACTCCTCTTTTTGTCAAAATAATAATATGATTTTGTATGTAATGGGTTTAATTGGCAGAAATATACACCATGCGCTTGTATTTCTTTCAGAAAGAGTGAGAAGAGAATTGAGAGTATCGTGGTTTGTTTGTTTGTTTTTTGGTGGGAACATCTGCAGTCCTGTTCTCCCACAGTCTGTGCATTTCTTTGCGTGTATGTGAGTTTTTAATCTCGTACTTGACAATGCTTGGGTTCTGTTCATTCAGAGAGGAAGTGAGAAGTTGCTTTCATTAGTCAGTTCCCTTCATGGCATCTTCTCTTTTTGGGGGCACGTGACTTCAGCTTTAAACTCTGGAAATTCTCTCCCCTTCCCTGCTTCTCCTTAATCAATTAGAAGTGAACGGCAACAAAGTGAAGAAGAAACTACTGGCTCCAAATATAAATTTAACTCTGGATCACAGTGAGGATTCGATTTTGTCTGATTTAGATGACAGCAAAGATATTGATCTGGATGATATAGACACACCATCTGAAAACAGTAATGAGTTTGAGTGGGAAGGTAAGATGCTTTTGTATCTCAGCCTTGTTTGTAGGTGTGTCCACTGCTACTCTGCCACCATTGTTGGTCATTGGAGCTGTTCTGAGAAGCAGATAGCCCTGTAACACTGAACTAACCTTTGGTGTCCAGTTCTTTGCGACTATAAATATTCTTGACCTGAATGATAAGCATTCCCACGCATTATGCCAGTTTCTTCTGCAGTCTTTGGAGATGGCAACATAATCCACCCAAAGTTTTTTGTAGCAGGTGTGGGCAGTCTGCAGTCTGGTATGAACTACAGTCATTTCTCCACATTTGCGGGGGCTAAGTAAGGGTGCTGGGTTTGGAGGCTAGAATTCTGTTTATAGAATCCTAGAGTTGGAAGAGACCCCAAGGGCCCTCCAGTCCAACCTCCTTCTGCCATGCAGGAAAACAATCAAAGCACTCCCTACAGATGATGAGCTAGACTCTGTTTAAAAACCTCCAAAGAAGGAGACTCCACCACATTCCCAGGCAGCATTTTCCACTGTCAAACTACAACTACTGTCAGGAAGTTCTTCCTGATATTTAGATGGGATTTCTTTTCCTGATGTTTGAAGCCAAACACTAGGGACTTTGGAGCAGCAGAAAACAAGTTCACCTCATCTTCTGTACGGCACCCTTTTAAATACTTAAACATGGCTATCATGGCACCTCTTAATCTCTTCTCCAAGCTAAAGCAACGCAGCTCTCTCAGCTGCTCCTCACAGGGCTTTTGACCATTTTTGTCCCCTTCTTTTGGACACTTTCCAGCTTGTCAATATCCTTTCGAACCTATTGAGAGCAGTGTCATAACATGGCCTTAGGCCAGTGGCTACTATAAGTGGTGGTCCTTGGACTAGCGCCAGTCCCCAAACCATTGGCTGCCAGACCCTGGTGAGTTTTCAGGAAGAAACAGTTATAGCCGCTGGGCATGAATACAGGGTCGGTCCCTGGCACAGGGAGAAAGTGTTTTTATATTTACCGGTACTCCTTGTTGTTAGTTCAAGTCATTTCTGACTTATTGTGACCCTCAGGCCAAACTGTCATGGGGTTTTCTTGCCAAGATGTGTTCAGAGATGGTTTGCATTTGCCTTCGTCTGAGGCTGAGAGAATGGGACTTGCCCAAGGTCAGCCAATGGGTTTCCTTGGTTGAGCAGGGATTCAGACCCTGGTCTCTGGAAATGTAGTCCAGCGTTCAGACCTTTACACCCCTCCACCCCATAGCTTTCTTTTAAACCATGTACTAAGTAGACTTCTGAGTAAGGAATATATAGTATCATTGCAATTCCTGGTTTTGGTTTCCTTTTCTCAGTACTTTTTTTTATGAGAATCAGTATTTTACCTCTGCTTGGTGTGATGGAGGACTAGAAGAGACAAATAATTTGCTTTGCTGTAGTAATATTGATGGTTTCTTCTTTTTTTATGCGGGGATGCCCTTCTGTGTACCTTTAAATCACCTGTCAACTTATGATGACTCTGTGAATCTCATAGAGTTTTCTTAGCCAAGGTGGTTTTGTCACTTCCTTCCTACAGTGCCTGGTATTTCTTGATGGTCTTCCATCTAAGTAATAACTATGGTTGACCTTGCTTAGTTGCTCCTCATAAATGGGCAAAAACAAAGAGGTTCTTTATAGTTAATGTGTTCCTTACTGTTGAGGATCTTGTAGCCCCAGTTTAACAACACAAAAAAAATCATAGTTATTCTCTGAATAAACTACACTCTTGATGTATCAGACGTGATATTTTTATCCCAAGTTATGTGCAGTGCATTTATGTTCCTAGAGTAAGAAAGTGACATTCAAAGACTGCTAATATTAAATTTAAAAGAAAAAAAATCTGAAAAAAATTTTTTCCCCAAGAAAAGCGGGGGTTGATATGGTTTAATTTTCTGGAAATTTTATAAATGGTAAATGAGATCTGTGTTATTTTAGCATCACTTTTTACACTGGTACCTAAGAGGCACTTTTAAAATGTATGTCCACTGCAAGTGTGAATCTTGTTGACCTCTGTGTTTGGGCATTTAAATAACACAGTTAGCTAGCTGCTTTTCTCATTTGCGTGATGTCCAGGGTATTCCCAAAGGGATACTCAGCATTGCCGTGGCATTTAGTAAAGTGTCAAAGATGAAAGAGCTAGAAGCATATGGCAGTTAATCAGTTGCTTTGTAGTAGGAGGGAGAGCCATTCTTAACACTGATGTAGCTGACAGAACAAGAGCAGCTGGATGTGCATTGATTTCATAAGTGAACCAAGTTGCAAGAATGGGAGCTGTGGGAATTTTTTTCCCTCCACACAAAATTTTCCAGGTGGTACAAAGTTGTCCCAGAGGAGATTTTGATTTTGAACCATTTGATCTTGAGAATGATTGGAGAGCATCTCTTCAGTTTGCATTTTGTATTGTGCTTCAAGGCATCCGAATAAACTTGGTTCATCCTGTAGTTTGACGACTGTGGCATTTTGCTTGTTTTTGTGCAAGCTTTTCTTAACACATCAGAAAATACCTCACCCACGAGTACTTAGACTTTACAGTACGTTGGGCAAGGGAGAGGCCAGAGTTGTACATCATTGGAATAAGGTTTCTGTCTCTTCTCTTCTCTTTAATGCGGCTGTCTGCGTTTTCCCGGAAGGATAGTTTCCATTAACAACTTCTGTCTTGGAAACAAACTACTAACATGCTGCAGTAGTTTTTCCACACCTCTGTGGTAAGGTTTGTGCTACTGAAATTACTTTAACAAAGCCCATGAAGCTGATATATAATCCTTCAGGGTCCTCCCAAGATTCTGCTTACTTTTTGATTGAAATATCTGTTGCATGTCTGCCGCAAATTGCTGTACCGAAATGATTCAGTACTAAATGTATAATTGGTGGGAATATGATAGCTGAAGGTAAGAGAGGCTGTCATCTAATCAGGGGGCTTCACCAACATCATAGTGCAAAAATTCTCCTGGGATATTAATATTGGTTAAAATGAAGGATACTGAATATGTCAATACACGTTGCACTCAGCTCAGATGCTGGAAACTGCTTTTCAAGGGGACAATTTTGCTTTGCAAATTAAAATCTAATCAAGGGGCAAACAATATCTTATCTTGATTTATTTAAAAAAAAGTCCATCATGCATTCAAACCTTGGGCAAGGAATCTGTTTTGTGCTTGAAGTATTTTTGAGTTTTAAGAATGTTGTATGTAGTCATTGCTTCATCGCTGATTCAAAACGCAGTGTAAATAATTGCTAGATAGGAATGTTGACATTCACAGCATAGCACAGTTTGTAGAGATTCTGTGCAGATAGTGATACAACAAAACAACTTGGTCCTGAGAGCGATTCATATTAAACAATTTCTTGATTTTTTTTAATTCAAAAATGTGGACAGATGATCTTCCAAAGCCCAAAACTACTGATGTAATTAGGAAAGGATCATTTTCAGAATATGCAGCATCAGATGAAAAAGAGGAGGAGCGGCGGTGGCGAATGTTTCGGATTGGAGATCAAGATCACAGGGTGGATATGAAGGCCATTGAGCCCTATAAGAAGGTTATCAGTCATGGAGGTAAGGATGTCCTGGAAAAAACTTGTTCAGCACACCACCCTGCCACAAACTATATTTAAAAAGTGCACTGCAATTATTTCTCTTTTTCCTGCTTATTTTAACCCCCACCTAGGTTATTACGGTGATGGATTAAATGCAATTGTGGTGTTTGCGGTTTGCTTCATGCCAGAAGGTGGCCAGCCAAACTACAGATACTTAATGGATAACTTGTTTAAGTAAGTACGAAGTGGCACCTAAATACCCAAAAGGCACCAGATCCTGTCCAATGGAAGCTAAGCAGGGTCAGTTCTGGCTAGTACTTGGATGGGAGATTGCTCACAAATAACAGATGCTGTAGGTGATATCTAAAAGGAAGGAACTGGCAAAACTGCCTCCAGTTATTTCTTGCCTAAGAAAACCCCTTTTGATATATGTTCTTCTCTCTCTCTCTCTCTCATTTATTTATTGTGTTGCATTTCTTTGTGTTTCAACAGGTATGTTATTGGCACGCTAGAATTGTTAGTAGCTGAGAACTATATGATTGTTTATCTAAATGGTGCAACGACACGGAGGAAAATGCCCAGTCTAGGGTGGCTCAGGAAGTGTTACCAGCAGATTGATAGGAGGTAAGATGAAAAAGAAAATTTAAGACATCCCAACTGCGGGACCCATGAAAACACCCATCAGTACCTCTTTAAAGTGTCATTTAGGTTTTGCCATGGAAGGGAAGTGAGGGTGGTCACCCCAGATGAAGCATTGCCCCCCCCCCACTTGTTTCTCTTCCCCTTAGTGCTAAGACCAGCCACTTCTCCCTCTTCTGAGTCACTTCTCCCCTTCCTCCCTTCTCCCCACCTGCAAACATCAGCAGTAGCTTTTGGCACTCAACAGCTACCTGGGGTGGAGGTTTTAGAGAGCGCACAAAGAGCTAGAGAAAAGCTCCTTGTGCCCTGTCTGAAAAAAAGATGTACACACATGTAACCCAGAGCTAGCAGTGTGTGAATCGCTGGCAGGATTCCAGCCTGTGTGAAGACTGTCCAGACATCTGCCAGCCCTACAGGTTCACACTTGCCCTTGCTCTGAGTCAGAAGGTTGAAAAGCAGCAGCCTGTAGTCCTCTGTGCCCCTAAAACCTCTCAGTGGGCCCATTTCCTTTGCCTTGGCAACTAGGTTGAGGATGCAGGTACTCGGTCCTGCCCTGACCTTTCTCTCAAAATAGCTTTCCTTTCCATTTCTGCCTCCTCTCCAGGAAACAAAGTCAGAGCCTCCATCTCTGCAGGTTGCAGAGAAGTGTCGAGTTCCCCTTTGCTTTCTCCTTGAATCAACCAAGTGCAGAAATGTGATCTTGCTGTGTAGTTCAGCTTCCAGAAGAGCTGCTGATCTTGGCCTCTTTGGGAGTCCCTTGTAGCTTACACCTAAAAGTAGAATGGTAGCAAAATCTTCTAGATCGCACTTGCTACTCCCACACTGGCATTTAGGGGAAAGGAGAGTGCTTTGCTTCTCTTGCTGACCTTTCTTTCATATTTCAATTTAACTTTAGGTTAAGGAAAAACCTGAAATCATTAATTATAGTTCATCCTTCCTGGTTCATTAGGACGCTTCTGGCAATCACAAAACCCTTTATTAGGTAACACTTGGAATATTTACTCCAGTTCTTTTTTTTTATTTTAAGTACCAATGTGTTTAGCATTTTAGTGGTAAATACATTTTCCTCTCTCTCTTTTTTTTTTAAGCTCAAAATTCAGCCAAAAAATCAAGTATGTCTTCACTTTGGCAGAGCTAGCTGAACTCATCCCCATGGAATACGTCGCCATCCCTGAATGCATAAAACAGTACGTTGCAATTTGAATGTTTGCACAGCAGTGTACAAACATTGCTGCCGTTTTTGTATGAGATTTAAGGCCAGAATCCTGTTGCTAACCCCAACTAGAGTGGGTCTGCTGAATCAATGGAATTTACTTCCTTGTTGACCTACCAAGTTTCCATTCATTCAGTGCATCTGCTGTAGTTTGGACCAAAAAAGACCATTTCTGCACTAGACTGTTATAGTGCTATTATTCCACTTTCAACATCCTATGGAATCCTGGGGTTTGCAGTTTAGGGAGGGGCCTCAAAACAGCAAACCCCAGGATTCCATAGGATGTTGAAAGTGGAATAATAGCACTACAACAGTCTAGTATGGAAATGGCCTCAGAGATACAGGCCTAAATACACATTGGCTATTTAGTTGTGGCATGTCTTCATATTCCATTTTTCAACAAAGGTGGGCTCCAAATCCAAATAAAGATATGGGTTAGGAGAGGAATCATATCTCCTGGCAGTTCAGATTCCAAGATCTTACCTCCCAGCACAGGAAGCAAAAGAAACTGTAGATGATTTGGAGGGGCTGCTGCACTGTAATATTTGCCAGCATTGATCATTGATGCTGCTCTCTTCAGTGCTTCAGCAGCACACATTCCCTGCAGTTCAAAAACCAAACAGAGCTTCAGATTTTGCAAGTCCTCCTCTTGCAAAGATCGTTCTGTGGTCAAGACAGTGCCATTATGTGGCAAAACCTCTGTGTGGGAGGGAGGGAGGGAGAGAGACTGATTTATGGCAAGATCTGCTCAGAAGAGAATTGCCATTGCTTTTGTCTGAGGTTGTGAGAGTGTGACCTGCCCAAGTGGGTTTCTTTGGCTGAGGGGAGATTCCTGGGATCCTAGTGCAGTACCCAAGACGCGAGTCCACACTGGCTCTTGTATGTGTGCTTACTTGACTGTAAAGGACACTGTGCAGGTATATTTCAGGCTTGCAAGATCCCCCCCCTTTGGGACTCACTAGCAGGAACCTGTACAAAAAGACTTGGATTTAGAATTCAATTCAGGAACTTGTTTTGTGCTCACAGCCCTCACCTGATTACTTGAAGGTTCTTTAGGGTGGGGACAGGTTCCAATATACCATTGTGTAGTTGTCCCATCTAGAGCCAGTGCAGTGTAGTGGTTTGAGCATTGGGCTACGACCCTGGAGACTAAGGTTAGATTCCCTACACAGCCATGAGAACCCACTGGGTGACGCTGGGCACATCACACACTCTCAGCCCCCATCTTGGATCACTGAGACCCTGGTTCGAATCAAGGCTCAGCCAGGCAGTTCACCAAATGCTCCTGGGTGAAGTGATCTCTCAATCTGATCTACTTCATGGGATAATCAGGAGTAAGAAAGTCGATACATGCATAAACAGACACACACACACACACACACACACAGTCTTGAACTCCATGGTGGAAGAGAAGGGTACAAAGGCAGTAGCATGGAGTAGCATCCAGAGGATCTAAATCCAATTATTTCTATTCCTCTATGTTTTTTTAAAGTTTTTTTTTTCAGTTAGTCTGCCTTGACTAAATCAGTGCTGTTAGCTTGTTTTGGCATTTGCTGGTATACAGATCTGCATCTTGTTTTACTAAAAAAATCAAATTTTCCCTACCAAGGTATGAAGAAGAAAAATTTAGAAAGAAAGCCAAAAGGTATATGCACATCTTGATCAGGGCTGTGTTTAATCTAGCCAACTCTGCGCTCTTGCTGGGACAGATTGGGCTCGCTGGGATGCATACAGCACATGCCACTGAAAACTGTGCCTGCAGACTCCTCACGCATGTAAATCTGACTAGCTTTATGCTGTGGGGTTCGCATTTGTTCCACAAGCGGCTGTTTGCTTTCGAAGTAAGCAAAGCAGCCAAAAGGCTGAAACATTTGCTGGCTGATGATAATGCTCATCTTCAAACCTTAAAAGTATGTTTTCCTTGTCTTTGACTTGGATAGCAATTGCTGCTTGAAAAATACTTCCTTAATTCTAGATTGAGGGTGACTTTGACTCAGCAGTTGCTTAATTCAAAAATTGCTTGATTTGCACACCCACAGTCTAAACTGGCTGAAAATACCTTTTTAAAACCTTTGTGCTGTCTGCATTTATGCTGTCTCCCCCTCCTGCCCTGGTCTATTTTGGTCTCATCAGTGCATGCTGGATTTTTCGGGTGCTTAAGTTAGCATGGCCCACTAATGTTCCTTTCCAGTACTGACCAGTTCAGATCACCAGTTGCTGTTGCTACTAACAACTTCACTTGATCCAGAATGTGCCCATTATGCGGAACTCCTCCCAATACCTGTTGCAGGTATTATCATTTTTCTCTTGTGAAGTAAGGCCCCAAGTTTTCTTTTTTCCAGAACAATATTAGGAAAAGAAATGGCTGTTTTTGTTTTTTTTTGTTTTTGCAAAGAAATGTTAGGAAAAAAAAACTCTGGCTGCACATCACAATCTCAGATAGCTTTCCTGTGGCTTATGCTTTTCCATGTTAAATCTAGTCTCTCATTCAGCTTGAAGATTGTTAACATTAGGAGGAATTTACACAATCAAGCTTTTACTGATTGCACATATAGAACTCCCCCCCCTTTTTTTCTACATCAGGCATGGCATTGAGAGGATGCTCTGCTTTTACCCTCTAAAATTGAAAACAAAATGGGACTAATTTCAGATCAGCTCATTCAAATTGCTCCTCTTTAGTTCTCTTTGACTCCAGAATTCTTTCATTCTGTGCCTTTCAAAACCATGACTTAGCTGTCACTGTTTAAAAAATCACCTTGACAAGTTCTAATTCATGATTGGGGGGTGGGAGGGACTTGCTGCTCTCTTTGTGTTAACTTGTGTTCATTGCGATTGCTAAATAATAAAAGCATCCCCTTTTTTTCTGCAAAGAATCTTAAATCATAGCCAGGATGGAGTTTTTTTTAGGTTGCTAATTGTTTCTTTTTCCCTCCCCGTTTTGTCCAATAAGCAGAATTGACCAGGAACTTAATGGCAAACAGGAGCAAAAGACCGAACAGTAGAATATTTTTGTGCCTTTTTGATTCGAGCCAAGACTGAAGAATGTGCAGAAAGGAAATGACGTCTTGCATGTATCAAAACCTGATCAGAGGAAGAGATCAGCTTCTGGACACTTTGCCCAAAGGACTGTCTGCTGCTGAAAGGGTTTGCTAGCCCAGGCTAAACGTTGACAGTTACTAGCTGCCTTTATTATAACTGTTTTATACTTCAGTGTCGCAAAGCGTCGTTCAAAGGCACCTGTTTTTTTTTATCCTAAATGATGCTTATTCAGTAAATATTTATATGCTTAAATGTTAAGGAAAGAGATAATATATATTTTTATGACGTCTCAAAACAATATTTTATAAGGTTTACCTGCAGGAACCCTTTGCAGGTAGACTGGGCCATAAATGACTGTTGTCATTTATTTGGTAATAAAAAGTGCATGACAATTTCTTACAAATGGTCAGATACTTCTTGGCAAACTATCAGTAGAAATGCGGTCTCAGTGATTCGCTTTGCTAGTGAGACATCGTCAGCTATATTGTTGAAATGTGAAGAGTGTGGATGTATCTAACTCTTGGATATCTTGACCTTTTTTCTTTCCTTTTTTTGTCTGGTGGGAGGAGTTTAAGGCACAAAATGGACTCTTACCTATGTTCCAGCCAATTTGATGACAGTGCTTTTAATTTCTGAACAGCTGCTGTTTAGAATACTGGGATTCAAGCAACATAACTGTTCTGGCTCAATTACTGCTTTAATATTTGGCCAGTGGAACCCATAGAAGTGTCAGCTAATGTTTGTATAGAATGCTAAGAACTGTACAGTCAGCTACCCGCTGGACAGTAGATGCCAACCTTCCAGGCTGAAGGGCAGAACTGTTTTATAAGACATGCAGGCTTTTGGCTGAGTGGTTCCCCGTGTTGGGGTTCCATCTCCACAACAGGCAGTACCCTGTCTTTGGCCTCCTGATGTCTCGTCTGTGGTTCTGCTGTCCCTCAATAAAGTGGGACACAGATGCTCAGCAAAATATTGGATGTAATGTCTACTGCAAGTTACAAAGAGAGAAAGCTGTTCTCAGTGGCTCCTGTGTTTTCTGTAAAACTAAGGCAGAGCAGTTGTGGTCCTCCAGATGCTGCTGGCCTAGAGTTCCCAGCTGGCATGTCATTGCTTTGAGGGATTATGAGAGTTGTAGTCCAAAAAAACTGCAGAAAGGCCACAGTTGCACTCCTCCGTTGTCAACATTAGTTCTGCCTGATCACGCTGAGGAATGATACAGCCGCACCGTTTTGTAGCCAGACAGGCGTGTTTGCCCTGCAACTTTCACCCAGCACCTTTCACCAGCACTAAATTCACTTTATATGTTTCTCTTAGAGGAATCTCTTTTCTTAAAAAAAAAACTGCACGTCCACAAAACACTTTCACCCATTCATAAAAACTGATCGCACAGGGTGACTCATTGTTTGTCTAGAGTGGAGATGTAAACTCTGGATTTACCGTGTGCACTAATTCCTAGGGGACAGTCATTGATGCGGTTGACTGTAGCGGAGATATTCAGAAGCTTTGCTGGTACCTGGGAAGAAACACTTTAAATACGTGTGTGTGTGTGTGTATATTCACTTGTTTTAATGTTTGTCTCATTTGTTCATGACACAGTCAAAAATACCTTCCCTATCTCCAAACAGTGTTTTCCTTTGAAGGGGTGGCAGAACAATGCCCATTTGTTGGTTTATAACCTAGTCAATAAATAATGTTTTTACAGAAAGAAAAAAAAAGACTGTTATTGAACGTTTATCTGAACGAGAGTTCTATCACAATCCCGATGTGTTTCAGATTAAAATTAAGTTAAAACAGTGAATTTGGGTGAATATCAAGGGGCGCTGGCTATTAATATTGGTCATCTTGGTAGAAATGAACATTTATTTAATTCGTAGCAAAAGTAAGGATCTAGGGGTCTTAGTAAACCACTAGAAAAAGATTTAGGAGTCTTTAGTAGACTGCAAGCTAAGCATGAGTCAACAGTGTGAAGTAGCAGCTAAAAAGTCAATGCAATTCTAGGCTGCATTAATAAGGGCGTAGTGTCCAAGTGAAGGGAAGTAATGGTACCACTATTCTGCTTTGGTCAGACCTCACCTGGAATTCTGCGTCCAGGTCTGGGCACCACAGTTCAGGAAGGATATTGACCAGCTGGAATGCATTCAGAGAAGGGTGACCAAGATGACCAAAGGTGTGGAAACCAAGCCTTATGAGGAACAACTCAAGAGAGTTGAGTATGTTTGACCAGAAGACTGAGAGGTGACATGACAGCCATCTTCAGATATCTGAAGGGATGCCATGTCAAAGATGGAGCAAGCTGCTTTTCTGCTGCTCCAGAGACTAGAACCAGAGAATTCAAATGACAAGGAAAGATTCCACGCAGACAGTAGGAGGAACTTCTTGACTCTAAGAACTGATTGCTCCCCATCTTCAGAGGTCTTCACAGAGGTTGGATGGGTGTCTTTCAGGAGTGACGTCCTTGTGAATTCTTCCATGGCAGGTGTGAGCAACCAAGGAAGATCTCTGATAAATGGATTTTTAAGGGAGCGTGCAGGGGATTATCGTGGCGTGAATCTTTTAAGTACTACAAACAACATTTAACAGTAGGAACAGGGGCAGAAAAGCCTACAGTGGACGTTCAGAGAAGAGGTGCTGATAACACCAAACATCCTGGCACTGCATGAGTTGGTTAACATGGGCCATTTCCACACTAGCCTATTAAAGCGCTATTATTCCACTTTCAACCTCCTATGGAATCTTGCGGTTTGCAGTTTGGCGGGGGGCTTTGAGGATGGCCTTTGAGGCCCCTCCCTACACTGCAAACCCCAGGATTCCATAGGAGGTTGAAAGTGGAATAATAGCGCTATAAGAGGAAAGTGCGGAAATGGCCATTGTATATAACCCTTGTTCAGACATTGGCCAGCGTGCTTTCTTGAGCCGAGCCATCATTGCTTTCCTTTGGTTGGAAAGTTTTCACTCCGACCTATAGTAGCCAGGGATGATGGGGGCTGGGAAGGCTTCAGATTCCCCATTCTGTGCCCTCTACCTCCTCCATTTCTTATTGCTAAAACCCTTTCCCGGCTGACTATTAAGAAGAAGTAGTTACCCAAAAGCAGCGGTCCACGGACCAGCAGCACCTCTGGTCTACAAGCCACGTGTTTCAAATTCACGTTTTCCCGAGAAAGAAGTGCGCACGCGCCACGCTCTCCCCGCTTAGCCTCGCCTGTCTCTCCCCTCCGCCCGCTCCTGCCTCAGCGCATGCGCACACGAATACCGGGAAGGCGGATAGGAGTCGTCTCGATGGTCACGCCGCGGAGTACTCTATGGTTCGCGAGCGGCTTCCGCTTCCAAGTCAAGCTTCCTGGGAGGGAAAGAGGAGCGGACGGAAGAGGCGGCGGCGGCAGCAGCAGTAGTGGGGAGGCGTCTCTCGAGTCCGGTTTTTTCTCTTCCTCCCGGGCTGGAGGTTGGGAGAAGGGGCTGAGCGAGGGCGGCTGGGCCTTGGCGCCCCTTCCTCCTCCTCCTCGTGCCTCAGGTGGGCGCTGGGAAGGGGCGGGGGGCTCTTCAGAGGCCTTATTGGGGTGTTAATGGCCTAATGGTCACAGTTAGAGTGATTTGTGTTCTTTCCACCGCGCGCTTTTCCTTCCAGTTGAGGCCAAGAGGAGGCCCTGGAGCCCATCTAACCCTCAGGCCTGCTGGTCCATCTTAATAGGTCCCTAATCCTGGCTTCTCGCAACCTTGGGCGCCTCTTCCTTAGACTCTTGCCTCAGGTGGGCGCTGGAAAGGGGGCGGGGGGCTCCTCAGAGGCCGTATTGGGGTATTATTGGCCTAATAATCACAATGGCAACTGATTACAGCTATACAGAACATGTGAAAGGGATCTGGGAGTCTTGGTGGACCACAAGCTAAACATGAGCCAGCCGTGTGATGAGGCAGCCAAGAAAGCCAACGTGATTCTTGGTTGCCTCAATAGGAGTATGGTGTCTAGATGAGGGAAGTAATGGTACCACTCTATTCTGCGTTGGCTAGACCTCATGTGGGATACTGTGTCCAGTTCTGGGCACCTCAGTTCAAGAAGGATATGGACAAGCTGGAGGGTGTCCAGAGGAGGGCAACCAAAATGGTGAAGGGTCTGGAAGCCATGAAGTCCTATGAGGAACGGCTTAGGGAGCTGGGGATGTTTAGTCTGCAGAAGAGTGGTTGAGAGGGGATGTGAGAGCCATGTTTAAATATTTGAAGGGATGTCATGTTGAGGAGGGAGCGGGCTTGTTTTCTCCTGCTCCAGAGACAAGGACAAGGAGCAATGGATTCTAGCTGCAGGAAAGGAGATTCCACCCGAACCTCACGAAGAACTTCCTGACGGTCGGGGCTGACCGGCAGTGGAATACACCGACTCAGTGGAGTGTGGTCGAGTCTCCTTCTTTGGAGGTTTTTGAGTGGAGGCTGGATGGCCCTCTGTTGGGAATGCGTTGATGAGTGTTCTTGCATAGCAGGGGGTTGGACTCGATGGCCCCTGGGGACTCTTCCAACTCTATGATTCTATTTCTCTCCCACTTTTCTTCTCCAGTTAAGAACCATAGGAGTGCAGGCGCTGGCGCCCCTGCTAACCCTCAGGCCTGCTGGTTGTTTTTTTTCTTCATTTTTTTCCTTTTATTATAAATCACATGCTTAGCATACATTAATATATACTGTATTACAAGTATATATTACAAAGAAAAGAAACATCTTTTTAACAACCCTGCTGTCCAACCTACCCTCCCCAAACGGCTGACAGGGGATCCAGACCCCATTTGTATCAAAAAGCTTTTTCAGAGATAAGGGGTATAGCCTTAATCATGTTGATCACATCTTCGTACCCAGTTTTTCTTTTTACTTTCTCAGTCATTATTTTCCAGTTCTCAGTCCACGAATCTTTACTACATTGGCCACTATACTTTAACTTTCTTTCCCTAAGAAAGTCAAATAATATAGTTTCTTTCATATATTTTATCAAATAAAATTCACTCTACCTTGATTTCTTTTTCCACCCTACAGCAATAACAGCATGAGCAGCAGTTAACGTTTGTTTTGTTACGTAACTTTCATCCTTATTTAAACCTACTATCCCTAAGTTGTGGATTAAATAATTTTTTTTACTTAATCGAACCTCTCTCCCTATTATATTTATTTGTTGCTTAACCTCTTCCCAAAATTCCTGAATAAATGGACCCTCCCACCATATATGTAGGTCAGCTGGTTAATCATGCTGCCAGTATGTAGAGAAGAGACAAAAGTTTGAGGATGTTTTTGAAAAAAGGCTTTTATTCTTCCAGTTATCCCAATACCCCCTCTCTTTGAGCCAGCGTTGTATTGTGGTTTGAATGTTGGACTGTGACCCTGGAGACCAGCTGTCAATTTCATGTCTGGCCATAGAAACCTACTGGGTGACCTTGGGCAAGTCACACTCTCTCAGCCCCACAAGGCCCTGTGATCAGTTCGCCTTAGGGTTACAGTCAGAAATGACTGCAGTGTTTGATTTCCTAGGTGAGAGTCAAGGTGGTGTTAGGTTTTTGGATGATCATCAACAGTTTTGTCCTTCTTCTGAGCCATGGCTTACCAGCTGTATAGAAACACCACACTGGGGAACAGTCTTCAGGAGAGCCTGGATGAGCTCATACAGGTAAGATGCCTGCCCTCCTCACTGTTTCTTTGATAAGTCTGGACATCCTAATGGTGTATCAGTGCTTCGTCTTCAAGCCCTGGTAGGCTCAAGCTATGATAGTCACTCCCCACCCTCTCTCAATAATTGTACCATATTTGGTGATCTAAACAAAGTCTGAAAGATCACTGTGAGAGGAAGAGTGATTCAAAATGGAAGATGGTCCCACTAACTTCTCAACCTTTTCATGAAACGCTGTGGAGTTTAGAAACCTCACTTTTTAAAATCAAAAAGCAATTTGGTACCAGAAATCAAATGCTCTGCTTATTAATGTAGTGAAATTGGAACCTGTGCATGTCTGATTCTCTGTTTATGATGCTGTGTAATTCTGAGCTGTGAGATCACTAATTTTAGCAATTGTTTTAGCATCCAAATTAGGATATATCCACAAACTCCAGTCCATTGACAATGATTTGAGAATGGGTTTTTGGTCCACTACATATGTCATAACACTAGTTGGCATCCCAGAAACAAGTAGGTCTTCATCCTTGCTTTATTACATCACTATTACACCACTATTATATTACATTTCTGGTCCTTAGCCCATACCAGGTCAGAACTTCCCCCTCTATTCCTACATTTCTTATGTTGATCTTGGCTTGATGTTGATCCTGTCTCCCAAGTCGCTGAAACTGTGAACTTGTCATCCTGTTGTCATACCTGCATGTTTTGCATTTCTGCTACTATTCATAGTCTCCCCCTCCCCCGGACCCCATTGATATAAATGTCTGTGCACAGTGACTCCGTTCCATGTATTTGATGAGGCAGACTATGAAAGCTTATGGTACAGACTTCTTTCTCCCAGTCTCCAAGGTGCTACAAGGTTCCTTTGTATGCTGATACAGACTAACATGGCTATGTCTCGGAATACTTTGGCAACCCTGTAGCAATAGCTTGTATGTAAATATGTAAATATAAAAATGTAACTTAAAGGGTGAAGTTGTGAGAAATGTTTAAGTTTTTGTCTTAAATGTAATTGTTCTTCTTTTTCCTACTTTCTCTCCCTCCCTGTTTTCAGTCTCAACAGATCACCCCACAGCTTGCCCTACAAGTACTACTTCAGTTTGACAAAGCTATCAATTCTGCATTGGCACAGAGGGTCAGAAACAGAGTCAATTTCAGGGTAAGAAAATCAAACACTCATCGGGAGTAGCAAGGACCTTCCATTCACTCTAATTCCTGATGACTTAGGTATATGCAGACATTAATGAACTGTGTACAGCAGGCATAGTGAACAAGGCCTTCAAGCCATTTCTGAGATGCCTCCTGCCAGAATCCGAGCAATTCTATTCAGAAATGTGGCATGCTACATTTTGGGATGCAATTCTGCTGAGAAACAAAGCACATGTCCCCTATACACTGTATCTTCCAGCAGAATTATTGTTGTTTGGACACTTAAAACAGCAGTGATTCAGTGGAAATCTTAGCAGAACAAGAATTTCATTGGGGGACAAAATTCTTATTTGGGAGGTGTTGCATTCAGTCCCCTCCTCCATCACTACACCCCAGTAGTAAATGCTTGTGTGATTATGGCCTAAATCCAATTACTTTTCCCAAATAGAGTAGACCACTTGAAGCAGTGAGATTTACGTAAGTGTTAGTTCATCATTTAGCAATTGATTCCATAGGTCTTCCCTACTTGGGGCTGACACTTGGCTTAGGCTTAGGTAGTATAAAAATAAACAAGCAAAATTACCTGTAGAACCTCAGAAAAAGGCTTCTTCCATTTAAACTGCCAATTGGTCCACTTTCAAGGTTGCTTCTTAAAATGTATGTTTTTAAAAATGTCAGCTCTGGTATATGCCTTGGTTTAAAGGCTGGACCAAAACAATTAAGAAGAGACATTTAAAGAAGAGAGGCAAACTGGGGAGGAAGAAAGAGAGAGAGAAAATGAATGAACGAACGAACTGTTAAGGATGCTGTCCCCTGATTTAAATAAAGCAATGAATATTTATTTATTTAAATCCGAATCAGTGATTCTCAGTCTCTCCAGATGCCTTGAACGTCAGCTCCCAGAATTCCTGACCATGATCCATGCTGGCAGAAACTTCTGGGAGATGAGGTCCAAAGCCTCTGGGAGACCAAAGGTTGAGGACCAGTGTTCTTAATCTAACACTCTTCCATTTCATTTGTTCCTTTTATTTGGTGCTGTTTGTTCCTTCAGCTACCACAGGGAGGCACTGGAACTACATCCTCTTTTAGAACTGCTCCTGGGGAGTATTTTCCAGGTGGGCGTTGACAAGGAGACACTTTCAAGGACAAAACTTCTAAGGACACAGTTCTAGAGAGGTTTCTCGTAAGAGGCCTGTTTGCATTTGCTGAGCTGTTCTCTTTTTCTTTTGCCCCAAGGGCTCTCTGAACACATACAGATTTTGTGACAACGTCTGGACCTTTGTACTAAACGACGTTGAATTCAGAGAGGTCACCGAGTTGGTGAAGGTGGACAAAGTGAAAATCGTAGCTTGCGATGGGAAAAGTAAGTGGTGGAGTTTGGTCTGTGCAGAGATGGTGAGAGCCACCAGCAAAGGAGTTGTGGTTGTGGCTGTTGTTTCTGTTGGCAATCATTTTGGCTTGCTTCTTACTGCAGCCTTTGGAATGAGAAACCTCTCTGAATCTCCTTTATCAACAGCTGTGCTCGGGGCTTGCAAACTCAGAGCATTGGGGGCTTCCTTAGTTAAATCAGCCCACCTATGGTGCTGTCTCCCTCTTTTCCTACTGCCTCCCACTTTACTGAGCATTATCTTAGGAGGCTTAGAATCACAAGGGGACCCCCTAGACTACTGAGACCAGCCTCCACTCAGTGCAGTCTCTCCAGCCAGATCATCCCCAGCAGTTAGCTGTCCAGTCTGTTTCTGGAGATGTCCAGAGAAAGACCTGTACCAGCTCTAGGCGGTTGGTTTCATGGCCAAACTGTTCTTACTGTTCAGAAGTTCCTTCTAATGTTCAGTCAGAATCTTCCCTTCTGTAACTTAAAACCATTAGCCTTGATCCTACCAACTGGGGCAGCAGAGAACAAATCTGCCCCCTCTTCCTTGTGTGAGCCCTTGAGGTTTTTTAAAGAGGGCAGTGAAGTCACCTCTCTCTTTTCTCTTCACCAGGCTGTACAAGGCCAACCCCTTCAGCCTCTCCTTATGTGCTTTGCTCTCTGTTCCTCTTACCATCTTTCCTTGCTAAACAATGGAAGAATCTAAAGCAAGCTTGTCATTCCATGTAATTCATATGCTGAACAGATGTGTGTGAATGCTTTCACTCAACAGATGGCAAATATTTTCCTTATCTTTATGCTCTGTTTTGTAGACAATACCAGCTCCCAGGCAAGCTTACAGTTAAACCTTCCTCAAGTATGTGCCTAGTATGTGGTTTTCTTTAAACCTTGCGCCTCCTTCTGCCATAGTCAGGTTCAAAGCTTCTTCATCAAGAGCAAGGGAGGGGGTGTCTGGCCTGAAAGGGGTCCCAGTCCAGCCCACAAAGGTTACAGGAATGAACCAGCCCCTCTCTTAATTGGGAACAAAGTGCAGAGAAAGAGAGCAGCAGGGGGAGGTCCTTGTAACCTTTGAATAGAGGCCAGAGTACCTATTTATGCATTTGCTTTATTGGATTTTGAAATTGTGATTATGAAGAAAGCAAAAAGGAAGAAGAGAGGAGAGGTAGGGAGAGTATGTAGAATATGAAAATGAGTGAAGTGTATGGATTAATATAAGCTGACCTTTTCCCCCAAAATACTCTTCCTAGAAGTTGTGTTCTATAAGAGTGTATTTATTATTTATTTATGTTATTTGATCTCTTCTCTTTCTCCCAAATGGAACTCAGGGCATGAATTAAAGCAAGGTGGATGAATTAAAAAGAGCCACTGTAGTGTAGTGGTGTAACTGTGGGACTAGGATTTAGGGAGACCAGGATTCAAATCCCAGCTCAACCTTGGAAACTCACTGGGTGACTATGGATGAGTCTCACTCTCTCAGCCTCCACTGGCCATGGCAAGCCTCTACTGAATAGATCTTGCCAAGAAGACTCCATGATAGCTTTGCCTTTGGGTTGACATAAGTCAGAAATGTCTGAAGGCACACAACAACAAATATTAAAAGATAAAAATGAAAAAATTTTAAAAACCCGTTTAAATAGCATATTAAAGCATCAATACTTTGAATGAAGGGTGGGCAAAATGCACTCTGGTGCTCTCTAAGGTGGTCTCTCCAAGGATGTGTTTGTGACACCTTGTCACCTCCAAAATCCACATGACCTTATTCTGATCCCAAAAAAGAATTAATATTCATAGAATCCTAGAGCTGGAAGAAACCTCAAGGGCCCTCCAGCCTCTGTTTAAAGATATGAGGCTATTCCAAAAAGGTAGCACATTCCAAAATCTGAAACACTTCTGATCCCAAGCATTTTGGATCAGGAAGGCTCAAACTTTATTTCTCACTCCTCAAAACCCCAGCTGAGAAGAAGGGATGTCCTGGCTGCATGGAGGCCAGCTGGCTCAGGTCCTGAATTTCTAGGCAGACTTCCAGTGCCCTTTCTTTGCAGGAGTTTATCCCTAGTGCGTTGCCCTTTTTTCTTCCCTGTTACTTATTTATCAGTCTTGCATCTGACTGTTTGTTTTGCCCCAAGACTTGGACTCAGCTATCTGTTCACCACCTACCTTACTGTCTAGCAAAAAACTGATTAATTCCTTACCTCCATCTGCCTTTTTCCCTCACCCCTGCCCCTCTCACTCTGTTTCCTTGAAAGCCCGAATCTTGGCAGAGGGATAAATGTCACACAGTATATACAGCTTCATTGGCACAGTCCTGAGTGAAGGTTTTGTGGATCTTTCAGCAATGTTTGCATAAGGAACAGAAGAGGAAAATTACAGTGGCCAGTTCAGACAGTCTCCCCGCCTGGGCTTGAGTTCAAAAGTTTTGCCGTTACATCTTTTCCAGCTAAAATGCAATGCTGGGACAGGGGTGATTCCAAGTGGGTTTGGAGTCGTGGTAGAAGGTTGTCTTGTGAATAGTCTAGTCTAGTCTAGTCTAGGGTGGCAGGCTGCAGAGGGCCAGGGATGTTTGTGTGATCACTGGAGTTGTTTTTTTGTTTCCAAAATGCCCTTTAGGGAGCAAGGTGGGCGTTTGTTATTGCTTATAGTCGGCCTTCCACATTTGCTAGGGTTAGGGGCTCAAGACCCCTGCAAAAGTGGGAAAATTTCAAATATCAAAGTGTGCGTGTCTCTTTGGGAAGGCGGCAGAGGCGTGGTGGAAAGAGTGGGCACCCAGGGCCCAAACCAGGTCAGGAAAAGGAGATGGAAGGGTCAGCCGTATACTTCCAGCCAGTCCAAAAGGAAAACAAAAGGACAGGAAGGCAACCCCCCTGCTTACGGTTTGCCTCCTCCCAAACCTGTTATTCAGAGATACGCTGCCTCCATACGTGGGAGCTCTGCTTAGTTGATGTTGCCGCAGGTAGGCCTCCATCCTCCCCAGTAAATTTGCCTTTACCTGCTTGTAAGCCATCTAAGCCAGCAACCATCACAGGCCATGACTTGTGGTGGTGCTTTTCACGGATGTGTTACACAATGCATTGAGAAGTCTTCTTTTTCCCTCCTCACTTTTCCTCAATCAGCTGCCCATCAGATAGCATACCCGGAAATCTGCCTTTACGATAAGAGCAGTCTTTCCCCCATTTTGTTTGTTCTGGGCGGCCACAAGCAAACTTTGCTGAGAAATGTTCCTTTGGTCATCCATGTGTAAATAAGTTCCATTCATAAAACAGAAGCTACACGCTCACGGTCTTGACAGATGCAGGAATAGCGGATGGAGGGAGACAGGGTTGCCTTGTATTCCAGGGGTCAGTTGACATACTAAGGGCAAAGGGGGCGAGGCAGCAGTGGCAGCCTAGTGCATTTCATCCTTGTCTTGCTTTCAGACAGACTCTGATCCTACGTCAAGGAGTCAGAGCATAGCTTTGTGTTCTGAAGTTTATGCCATAATTGTACAGTGATACCTCTTTAATTGAATGGTGACATTGCACCACTGAATGTGCAGCCAGATGTGGATGCCCATTGCTTCCATGCCCAACTCTAGTTTCATAAAAACTACCAGCTTCCAGTTTGGTTCTGAGCTCAGTGCAAAGCCCTTGTTTTGGTCTCTGTGGGTATCCAGGACATCAAGTCACCTGTCAGCTTATGGTGACCTGATGAGTTTCATAGGGTTTTCTTAGGCAAGGAATACTCAGAGGTGGTTTTGCCTGTTCCTTCCTCTGAAATAGAGCCTCTAGCACCTGGTATTTGATGGCGATCTCCCAACTGAATACTAACCAGGGCTGACACTGCCTAGCTTCCAAGATCAGATGGGATCTGGTACCTTTAGGGTATATGTGTGTGTATGTGTCTTCAAGGCACCTGTTGATTGTGGCAACCCTATGAGTTTCATAGGGTTTTGCCAGTTGCTTCCTCCAAAATATAGCCTACAGCACCTGGTATTCCTTGGCAGTCTCCCATCCAAGGTCTAACCAGGGCTGACCCTGCTTAGCTTTCAAGATCCGACAGGATCTAGTGCCTTTAGGGTACTTAGGTCTCTTTTTAACTGGATGGGTGCTATATTTCATAGAATCTTAGAATCTTAAAGTTGGAAGGGGCCACAAGGTCCGTCTTGTCCAACCCAACCATTTAACCAGGTGTTCTTAAGCTGTGTTCTAAAAATTTTGACGTTTTTATTTATTTTTTATTTGAATGTAAACCTCCTTGTGACTTCGTGGGAGAAAGCTGTGTAAAGCAAATGATTAAATAAAATAAGGCATCTCTTCATTGCTAGTTTAATTCAACTTTAATAATACCTCCTGTTAGCTGAGAATCAAGACATTGACGAGTCCTTTGTGGAAAGAAAGCTGCGCCTCCCATTCCAACCTTGGTGTTGCTGCCTATCGTATAAGTAATGGATTTTGAATTCCTCCTACACAGCCTTCATCAGCTGGGTCTCCTAACTTACGTCCTTCTGCCTTCTAGATACTGGTTCCAATGCTGCTGAGTGAAGAAGAAGCTGAACCCTGAACCACCTTTGTCTTTACGGGGCTGCCCTTCCAGGAGAGGAGCATGGCCAGAGACTGTGTTGATCGCTATTTTTAATAACGCAGACATGAGGAATCCATGCCAGAATGCCTCGTGGAACTGTCTTGGCAAGTTCTTTTGAGTTCACTCCCTAGGAGCAAAGAATCTTGCTTTTTTTAAAAAAGAAAAGAGAGAGGGGGAGAGAGAGAGTGGGGGGAAAAATAAGGATGGAACAAACTTGGTTGCTTTTTGGGTTCATCGAGGTGACTTCAATAAACCTTATTTAAACCTTTTAAATGAGTGCTAATTAGTCTTGTGGTCATTTCCCTATAGGCAGAGTTGTACTTGGGAAACAGAAGGTCCACTCAAGGGTCACACATTCTGCACTCAAGCATGGATGCAGATATAGGTGCTTTAAAAGCAAATAGCACTTCTGAGAAGATTGTTCTGGATGTCATAACGATGCAGTTAATCACTTAAAACACACGGTGTCGCTCCAAAAATGTATATACCTTTTAACAACTTATAATTCTGGATTTTTTAAAAATAATTTTTTTTTGCATTTTTTCTTTCAAAAAAATTTACACACCCTTAAGAGGATTAAAGATTCCAACAGCAGTTTCACAAAATTACAAGATTCCTTAAGTGAGGTTTGCAGCTCTGTGCTTTGACAATGCAAGCAGAAGGAAAAGAACAGTTGTGGTTGGTTCAGAAAGCTTCCTTCTGCCCTGCCACGCAGTCTCCATCATGCACAAGCAAACAGACGGAGAGGTTGCTTGGGCTGAGACAACACTCCAGGAAAATATGGGAACCTTTAAGGGAATTTGAAACAAACCCTACCATCTCCGAAACGTCCAGAAAAACACAGCTGGTATTTTGACATACCTTAATCTGACGCCTCCCAGGGCTATTGTTAACCTCTTGGGTCTTGTTTCTGCAGGAAGTGAGAAAAGTGAGCAAACCACATTCCGTGTGTGTTTGTATATTTATGCTGCTGTCTTAGTTTGAAAGTGTCCCTGTTCCACTTTGTGTTTCAAGGAGATTTTGCCATCACGATGTCCTCTTTCTGCACACTCTGTAAGAGTCTGGGAACTCTAGACCTATAAAAAGAGAATGCACAGCGAAGGGTAATCTGTCTGCCCATCTACACCCAGAATACCATGTGTCTTTCACAGTCTTCTCATTGTGAGGTCATGGTGGGACTCCCAAAACAAACCTGTCCCCAGCCGTCTTGCCCACCCTCCTTTCTGTTGTAAGCACGTTCAGATAGGGCTAGGAGGTACTGCTGTTGCAACATTGGTCTAGCTGACCAAACCCCACTGAGACAGCAAACATCTCAGGTGATGGTGGACTCACTTGGTGGTGATCTTTCAACAGAGATTAGATGGTAAAGGTGAGACTTGTCCTGTTTTGGAGGCCCAGTGAACTGAAGACCACCATTTATTTAACAACAAAGTGCTGGTCCAGTTGTCAGTGTTCCGCCTAAGCAATCTCACACTGAAGCAAACATAGCTTTTACTGCGTATGGCAGTTTTGCAAAATCTGCCCAGCAATGGTACATAACAACATAGAGCATATCATAGGAGCACACTAGTTCCAGTCAATAAGCAGGAGTCATTAAGCCATAAAGGAAAATTATCAAGCAAGGACCAAGTGAAAAACATTTGTTTCTTCCGTTTCAATTTCTTGCTAGTAGAAAAAGCCAATTAGTCATTGGTGGGGTAAGAATACTCTGGTGGCAATGAATGTGTTTTTCCTTGAGATTTTTAAGAGCTTAATAAGTGTAAACTTTCCCTTAATACAGAATACTTTAGCATGGCTGTACCTTATTTTGGTATTATAGCCAACTTCTGGCCTTCCCTTTCAATAGCCGTGTGTTGGGTGTGTGGGGGAGCATCAGGAAAGCGTTTGTAGTGTTGAGAAATTGGGCTGCAAACTGAACAGGCTGTGACTAGTGGAGGAGGAGGAGTACCAGAGATGAGTTTTTAAAGGGCTGCACAGCCAGATCGGAGCTCCTGAGAGGGCATTTCCCCCCAGAACAAAAGCACTTGAGGTAGAGGGGCAGGGCTTGAAGAAATGTGCAAATAATAAAATTTGTGAAAGTTAAACCCACAAATTTGGAGAGGTGACAGCATATGCCTAAATCAGGGCCCAAAGGCTTTGATAAAGCGTCACGAGTCCTGGCACAAAAAGAAACAACTTTGGCACTAGTGGCCTTCCAAGGGGAGGGTATTTGCCAAGGTGGGGGTCACAGCTGAGAAGGCCCTCCCCTGCATTTTGCTCCCCCACCCTTCCCCACTGGTGGGGATCTTTACCCTCCGGCATTGCATAAATCCACGCTGGCTTGCCACCGTTGTGGAAATGCGGCTTCACCGGAGTTGACTCAGCTTTGCGTTTGTGTGAGTTTACACTTTGATGGCGTGCGGCGATATTGTTCTTTCACGTTACTCCCTTTGATAGCCGTCCGCAGGAATTCCAGTCAGTGTGGACTCCTTTCTGGCCTTTTTACGTCTTACAGATAGTATTTCCTATAGCAAACATTGACTCTGGAGATTAACTGATTATTTCAACATCTTAGTTTGGAAAGTATTCCTTCCTTCTTGACTAACTGTATGCTGAGGTTGCAACAGGTGCGGATGGAAAATCTTGCGTGTCCCAGCTGGGAGGTGTTGCCTTTGAATCTTACGAGTTAACTCCAGAGCCTGAAACATTTTTCCTTTTGGACTATCAAAAAATGTTTCAACATTCATATATGTCCAAGAGTCTCTGTCTGGTTTTGGTCTTAAAATTTCCAAGGCTGGCAGCAATCAACTGAATAGGAATCTCACTCATAGAGGGTTCTGGGAGAGGTAATTTCTCCTTCTTCTTCCAGTTTCACAATCATGTAAGATTGGAGGCCGCGCAAACAGCCATTGAGAAGCCACATTTGGGATGTACTTTCCCTATCCATTTCTTGGATTCTCTATTAGCATCTGGGTCATCTCTGAAGTGCTGCGGTGCACTCCAGAGCTGTGAAATATTGTCATTTTTCTGTGCCAACTTTTGGGTAATTTGCCACCTGAAAACTGTCCATATCCAACAGCCAAATTTTCCAAATGCCATTGCTTTGGCCTCTGAGGAACAGAAGAGCAGCCAGACACAGCAACGCCATGGCTGGCTTGGCTTTAGCAAAAGCTCAGAGAGGCTTCTCTCCCTGTTCCCGCTGCTATTGTCCTGGGCCATTTCCGCACTAGACTATTATAGCGCTATTATTCCATTTTCAACATCCTGTGGAATCCTGGGGTTTGCAGTTCAGGGAGGGGCCTCAAATGCCATCCTCAAAGGCCTCTCCCTAACTGCAAACCCCAGGATTCCATAGGGTGTTGGAAGTGGAATAATAGCACTATAACAGTCTAATGCGGAAATGGCCCTGGTCTTGGAGGGAGAGAAGATCAACCAGCATCTGCTTGACCTAATCCCTTCTCCCTGTTGCTGTCTCTTTTCCTCTTGCGCTTTCTTTAATTTAGATTGTAACTTGAGGGCAGGGACCTGTAAAGTGAATGATTTGCAAACTGCCCTGGGATAATTTTGTCTGTAGGTTGGGATAGAAATACTCTTAAGCAAACAAATAAAACTGGCTTCAAACCAGACACACAGGAGACAGTTCAGTTCCGCACGCAGTCCCCAATTGAAAATGGCCAAAAATGGCAGCTGAAAGTGATGATGCATCACTTCTGGCCCACAAAAATGCAACAATGCAGCCCACCCAGAGTGGAGAGAGGGACGCAGAGGCAAATAATGCCCCCCTGCCCCTCCACAGTTGCCAAACCCTGTTTTAAGTGTTTTCATATGCTAGAGTGATAAATCTCAGTTAATGTCATGCTCTTTTTTTATCCCCTTGAGTGACTTTGCAGGGTGGGGAGGTCAGTTCCATTCTCAAATGTATTTTTTGAAGCCTGTATTTAGCATTACGGAGCATGATTAACACCCAAACCCATTCCTTGACAAGGAGGGGAGGGAATGGTAAGAATCCTATCATTGATTGCAACTTCTTCTTCAGTTCCCTCTCCCTCTTCTAAGCAGGGAGTTGCCTCCTTTTGCTGCGTCAGAAAGCATTAACTCATCAGACTTTGAAAAACAGGGTGGACATAGGTAGAAAAGCAAGGAGAAAAAATGCTAAATACAATTTAAGGGTGGATAGACTAGCTGGTTAATTGTTGGCTGGCTGTTTGGTTGGTATTGAGAAATAAAGGAATGAAAGAAATAGAAAGGGGGGGGGGCTTCTATATCCATCTAACTGAACCTCAAAAACTTCCACAGAGAGGTTCCAGCTTGCTGGAGACCCAGGTCTTTCCAAATGTTTGAGTGGCCATTCCCTCTCATCTTCCTTCTCCAGTTCATTGATTTTTGTAATCTCTCTTCTTCATCACTAGTTGCTAGCTGGCAGTGGTTTACACCCACAGCAATTGGAGATGACTCACCAGAGAGAAATTCTGCATTAATTTCTGCTCCGTAAAATACTTTGTGATGCACCAGCGGCTATCTGTGGTCTTCCTGGATGTCATGGCCTCAAGGGCAAAATCATGTAAAATGAGAGCAAGGGAAGGTGTTTCCTAATCCACTTCATCCCAAGTCCTTGCTCAATAAATATTTGAAAGGATGTCATGTGGAGGATGGACTGAGCTTGTTTTCTGCTGCTCCAGAGACCAGGACACGGGGCAAAGACTTCAAATGCAGAGGAAAAGAGATTCCATCTAAAAATTAGGAAGAACTTCTTCAAAGTAAGAGCAATTTGACCATGGAATCCGCTGCTGCCTGGGAATGTGCTGGAGTCTCCTCTTTCTTTGGAGATTTTTAAAGAGAGGCTGGATGGCCATCTGTCCAAGGGAGGACTTGGATTGCATCTTCCTGCACGGCAGAATGAGGTTGGACTAGAAGGCCCTTGGGGTCTCTTCTAGCTCTATGAGTTTATGAGTGACTAGAGCTCTCTGGCTGAGAATTCTAAATGCCCTTCCTTAAACTACAAATCTTAGGATTCCATAGGATGTTACTGTGGCAATTAGAGTAGAACCAGGAAGCTATAATTGTGCAGTGTGACTAGGTTTCCAATCCTAATGGTGGGTTTCCAGCCCCTTTATCTCAGACGGAGCCCATCTGATGGACCTGCTCAGCCCCATTTTAGCAGATTCAGAGCCTATGCTGCTGCTCAGCATGGAGGTCCAGACAGAGGTTGAGGGGAAGATTCTCTCACTGGGCTCCACTCTCTGAAACTGTGACCATCCTCGCTCGCTCCTTGTTCCAGGTCAGTTGTTCCCCGGATTTTGCTCAACCACACGACTGTCGTTGTTGGTTGCCAATCCACTCTGGGTTTTAGTCTGAACTTTAAATGAGCTCTCCACAGTGCCAGACTCTATTACCAAGACAGATTCAGTGCTTGGAGAGCTCCCAGGGCAAAATCTAGAGTAGATTCTTTCATGAAGGAACCACGAGCGAGCAATAGTGTTGGAAACAAATGTTTTATGAAACTTGTACAGAATGCAGTGACTAAGACAGGGCAATGGCAGCCTAAAAAGCCCTGGAAATCTTTTAAGCTGGTAAATAAATCAGCTTTCTTTGCTGCTTGCTCTTTCGGCTGTCTGCAAACATGTTTTTCAACCATAATCATCTACAGGCTGGAACAGAAAGATGGCAAACATGCTAAGGAACCACTAACTTTTCCGCACAGCACCAGCAAATAGAAAGCTGAGGTTTCCATAAATTAGAAACAGAGCTTTAAAAAGTTCCTTTTGTGGGCTACAATTTCCAGAATCCCCCAGGGTTGACTGGAGTATTCTGGGTGTTGTAGTCCAGAAAAATTATGTTTCCAAACACTGTCTGGTCTCTCCTTGTGGTATGCAGATCTTTTGACTGGCCTTAACCAAACCTATTAGTCTTCTCTCCACAAAATCAAAATAATATTTCTGACTTCCCTAACAGCCCATGGTTACATTATGTGTCCCAGCTAGAGGTGAGCTACTGAATCCATAGTGTTTGATCGATGGTTTATGGTTCAGGATATTGATGTTGACACTTCATTTCTACTCTTCCTTCCTCTTAACAATAGGAGTCAAAGCAGCTTGCAGCATATTCAAAACAAATCAGATTATTACTTCTTTATTATATGATAACAGCTGCAAGAGTGTTGTTTGCCCAAACCTGGAAACAGATTGAAGTGCTGGCGTCAGAAGGCTGGATTGCTAAGGTGACTGCGTTAACCCAGAAGGACAGACAAATGTGGGTTTTAAAGGGCAAGCCAATTTGAAAGACTGGAAACTGTTTATGGACCTTGGGAGCAGCAAGAAATTAAGCCATGCAATAATAGTTTGTGGACATAGTTACTAGTACCCTGTAGTGTTGTGGTTTACGCATTGGACTACGGACCCTGGAAACCAGGGTTTGATTCCCTGCTTGACCATGGAAAGCACTGGGTGACCTTGGGCACGTCACACACTCTCAGCCCCAGAAAACCCCATGATAGGTTTACCTGAGGGTTGCCATAAGTCAGAAACAACTTGAAGGCACACACACCAACAACCCCTAGTAAATTTGCATAGGTGGATCTATAATGGTATATCTAACGGCCTGTCTGTCCGTCCGTCCACTCCATCCATCCATCCATCCATCCATCCATCCATCCATCCATCCATCCATCCACTCTATCTATCTATCTATCTATCTATCTATCTATCTATCTATCTATCTATCTATCTATCTATCTATCTATCTATCTATCTATCTATCCATCCATCCACCCACCCACTCCATCCACTCCATCCACTCCATCCATCCACTCCATCCATCCATCTCTTTTTTTTTTTAATTGTTTTTCCTCCTAATTACAATTTGGTTCATGAGGGGCAGAATCAAAGCCCTTTTGTGTTTTAACAAGTTAGTGTTTAGCCAGTTAGTAAGTTAGTGTTTCAGGGAGTTGTGTTTAGTGTTTTCAATTTACCATTTTAGTGCTGAGGTTTTAATTTTAATTCATGTTTATGCTGAAAAAGTCAGTTGGTGTTTATGCTATTTTATGTTGAAATTAATAAATGAATATTTCCCCTCCCACACAATAACTCAATACATTCAGACATAATTCCCCTCCTGCACTGCCATCCCCTTTTCCTTTTGCGTCATGTCTTAATGAGACTGTGAGCCTGAGGGCAGGGAAATGCTTTGTTGGGTTTTTTTACTTGTAAAGCACTATGTGCAGCAAATGGTGGTATGTAAATAAATTATACACAGCCGGCCCTCCACATCCATTAAGATTAGAGGTGCTGGACCCCTGCAAAAGTGGAAAAATCACAAATATTAAAATGTGCACGTGTGTGTCTGTGGGCAGGGGGCTGAGGCATGGTGGGGAGGGCGGGCACCCAGGATCCAAACCAGGGCAGGGAAAGGAGAGGGAAAGAGGGTGGGTCGGCTTGGTGGCCTTATGCTTCCTCTCCCTGCCTCCTATCGCCTTCCTTGGGTATGCGGGGGCATTGGAAGAAGGTTTGTTTGCAGAGAAATCAGGCTTTAGCTGGCCAGGCAGTGGCTGGTGGGGGAGAAGGAGGATCAGAGGTGGGTTTTTAGAGGGCTGCAAGACTCACCGAGAACGAAGATTCCCCCAGCAAAGAACCAGCTGAGGTAGGGGTGGGCAACAGTTGGAGGAACTTGCAAATAACCAAACCCATGAAAGTTAAACTTGCAAATGTGGAGGGCCAGCTGTACACAGATACAGGGGACTGTAGTCTGAACTTTAAAGAAGCTACTCAAGAGGCTGAACCCAATCTTCCAAATAGTTTCATCACCTGAGATACCACCTTTAAAGTTCAGACTTAACTCTGGAATGGGCTCACAGCTCCACCGACATGAGGACCACCCTTAAGAAAAGGATGGAATGGACCAGCCTGCAATTCTTTCCTGTTCTGTTTTGCTCTCTCCTGCCCTCTCTCTTTTCTCCTTTGTCCCATTTTATGCAATGCACATTTACACCCCTCATCAAGGTTGCTGCCATGCTGGAGATAGAATGTCTTGCTCGAAGGTATACATTCTTGGATGACCGCTCATAACCTACCTATCTTTTATGGTGGCAACGGGTCTCAACTCAAGAGGCAAAAGACAAGGTGTTGTTCCTTCATTTTATTCTGAATTGTTCACAATAAGGGCTTGCAGTTTTTATATGCAAACATACACACACAGAGTTTATAAATAAGACACTGGTAATATTGCACAAAAACAAATTGCCATCCTTGATTTACACCTATGTAAATCTATATCAAGAGAGGCAGTGTGATGTAGTGGTCCAACTGTTGGACAAGAACTCTGGGAGACTAAAGTTCGAATCCTTGCTCAGCCATGGAAATCCACTGGATGACCTTGGGCAAGTCACACTCTCTCAACCTCAGAGAAAGGCAAAGACAGCCCCCTCCGAACAAATCTCTCCAAAGAAAAGACAGCCACCTGAAACACTGCAGCCAGCTTGCAAGTTGAAGACTTTCAGCAGGAGAGTTCCAAGATCCCCCCAAAAAAAATTTAGGAGGGAGTTGATGTTGCATCCTAGCTTAGCCATCTCCACACATGTGGAACATGCATATTTTGAAATAAATGACTTATAAAAGCAGGTTGATCCCCTTTTCTCACAAGGAAATTGGCACTGTAAAGATCTACTTGACATTTTCTACCACTTCAGAGAGGAGGGAAGTGAAACAATATTATGTTTCCAACATTGAGAAATAGCGTCCCACTTGAGAGTGAGTTGGTCTCACAGGTGAGTCACCCAAATGCACCTGGGGGAAAATAAAGCAATGTTGACCCATGTCAAAATTTTCAGCTCTTTACCCATGCTCTTGTTGTAGAACCTAACCACTCTAAACTTTAAATTATGGATGGGGATCATGCAGCCTTCCAAAGGCTGAGAAACTGCAGTTGCCATCAGCCTTAGCCAGGGCATACTCCCTGTTCAACTTTCCCAATTTTGCAGGGTCAGTCTCAATTCATCCTCTCTTGTCCCACATTTTCAGCTGCCTTTAAAAGGTCCCAGTTTCTCTCTCGTCTTCCCCTTCCTCCTCAGCTTGCTCCCATTGCTGCAAACTGAGTTCAGTGTGTAAAAGTAGTTTGCACTGAATTAATCTAGCAGGGAGCAAGGAGAAAAGTGGGCAAAGCTCTTCCCAGTAGGCTCTGGCAAAATCCAACCACTAGCTTGTCCGTTCTTCTTCAAGAATCACTTTTTCCACCTTGACCACAATCTCATGTTGCTTGGCTACAGATGCCTGTGTTTCCATCTGCAAAATGCTGGAGGGTATGTCAGACCCAGCGTGGTATAGTGTTTTGAGCACTGGACTATGATTCTGGAGAGCAGGGTTCGATTCCCTGCTCAGCCATGGAAATCCACTGGGTGACCTTGGATGCATCACACTTCCAGCCCCAGATAAAAAAAACATGATAGGTTAGCCTTAGGGTCAACATAAGTTGGAAATGACTTAAAGGTACACAACAACAATGTGTCAGGATAGCCAATGATAAGGAATGCTGGCATTTGCCATCCAACAACCTCAGATGGCCTTCGAGGACCCCATCCGTACGGCTAAAGTATGCCCACCAAACCTTTCCCATCTTCCACAATACAGGAAAAGGAATGTATTTAAACAGACAGAAGCAACCAACAAAATGCTCAATTCCTTCCATTTATTAAAAAAAAAATATTGAAAAGCATTTAAATAATTAAAAAAAAGCCACCTGTGACATCAATGTACATTTTTTCCTGCAGGTGACAAATAAGCAGAAGGCAGGAGAATGACTAAGGGATCTTGCCTTTTATATAAGTTTAAATGAAACAAAAGGTCAGTCATTTGTAAGTTATCCTGTAAGTCACCTTCCTCCACCCACTCACCTGCCCTGGGAACAATGCGGTGTCCCTCCCGTGCCCTTTGCAACATCTACAAGTGTGGGTCTCTGATCATAACTGAGAGCTCACTGTTTTTTAAGCACTTCCAAAATACAAAAGGCCTGTGCTTCACAGAAGCTCTCCACCTTCTCAGAATGTGAGTTCCTGGTTCCCCCATCACTCAAGGAATTGTCCAGACACTCCCTCAAAGTGCCTTTCCGTATATTGATTTGTAACGCAGGTGCTCTTCCAAACACTGGATGGCATACTCGTCGACTTGGGGGTCAAATTTGTTGGCAAAGAGGTGGTGCTGCGAGAGGAGCCAATGGAGATCGCCCACTCCGTAGACGCACACCGCCCGCTGGGAGGTACCTGTGCAAGGTGGGTACGGGGCCCCCTTGGTGATGTCCCCTTCGCTGTAGGCCCACTTCACCAACCTTGCAATGGCGTTCATGTCCGTGAGGTCGAATTTGCTGTTGAAAGGGACCCCACCCGGCACTCCCGGCATGCGATGCAAGGTGGCCCAGAGATGCTCGTCGGGGCTGTAGGTGTCTTTGGACCACTCGATGAGCTGTTGTGCTGTTGGGTCTTCAAAGAGATGTTGGACAAACTCTCTGGTGATCACCACATAGGCGTTCCCGGTGAACATCGGCGAGCTTTGAGGAGGGGGGCTCTTCTCTGTGCTGGTCCGGACCACGCTATCTGTCACTTCGTGGTGATATTTCCAGCGCCCTGCTTTTGCTTTTGAGGGTCTCTCTGACTCCATGTTGTTCTTACCATTCAAAAGTTTGAGGGCACGGACGATCTCCGCGTTGGTCTTGATGGGGAAGTCGGTCCCACAGGTGTTGAGGAGGTACCGCCAGGACACCTTTGTCTGAAGAAGGTCCTCCATGCAGTTCAAGTCGGCTTGGACCCTTCCCCAAGAGGCGTAGACCACGCTTTCCTGCCTGGATGGCATGAAGACATTCTCAAAGCAAGAGACAATGCCCTGGACTGCCTCTTGAAAAGGCTTTGGGGACTTGGAGTCTACGTGGACGCAGTACACATTCTGGGGGGCATAGATGGCCCTCAGCAACCTCTCAAACATCTCAATCTTGTCGTGGACCACCATGGAATAAGCGATGGGGAAGTCTTCTTCCTCTTTGCTCAGGGGGAACTCAATAAATTTCCTGCTGGCTTTGAAAAGGGCACAGTCCTTGGTCAGGTTGAGGTAGTGATCCTCCCGTAAATGCTTCCCTTGGGTTTTCTGCTGCAACCGGCTCAGCAGAGCTTCCTGGATGGCTTCGGGGTCCCCTCGCCTGAGCAGAGAACAACTGACGTTGCCCCGCGGTGATAGCCTCAGCGACTGGTAGAGCTGATCCTTGCAGCGTTGGCTCTGGGGGTCCACGTCCTGGCCCAGGTTCTTGAATTCGCACTCCCAGCTGGTGTGTTTGAACACCACCACAGCAAAGAGCATCAGGCTGCCCACCACAAGCAAGCGCGACAGCTGGCTAAAAAGCCTCCTTTCTGAAAAATGCATCTTTTCCCAGGGAAAAGCGATGTCTGTTCCTTAGCAGCCGATGGGGCTCCAAAGTTCTTTTTTCCCCAGCTGGCTGGCTCGGAGGAGAAGAAGATTCCAAGGTCTCTTGTTACGGAGTGAGCATCTCCCGAGCAGCAGCAGCAGCAGCCGCAGCAGCAGGTGCACTGTAGCAGCCCATCGGTCTGTTCTTCCTCATATCTCTGCCTCTTGTAGGTGTAACCTGAGCACTCTGATGAATTGTCAGGTGCAATCCAGGCAGGGAGGGGCCTGCGAGAAAGATCTGGTATGCCGGAGGTGTTGCAACAACCCATGGCAAAGTAATGAACAAACAACACTAAGATGCTGAAAAGACGAACTTTCTCAACTTTCTATTATCCCTCGGTGACCTTTGGACAGGTAACTGGAATTTCTGGTAGATGCAGGTATCTGAAGGATTGCCTATAATGAGGTGAGTGAGTGAGATAATGAGCTCATGGGAGTTCCTCTTTTTTGACTACAACTCCCATAATCTACCATCTAGCACAGTTAGCTGCCCGGGGAAAATAAAATTTCCAGCAAGGTGGATCTGACCCAGATGCCTCACCGTGCTGGTGGCAGGGCAGAGCAGGAACAGCGGTCATGGTGTTGGTGGGGATTCTGGGATTTGTAGTCCAAAAGGGGAAGGTTGTTTTAGCTCTTGGTGCTTACAGGGACATTTCCTGGGGTCACTGTTAAGTTCTGAACTCAAGAATAATAATTCCTCTCCCTGTTCTTCTTCTCCTTCTTCTTGGACTACAACTCCCAGAGGATGAGGATGAGGGCAAACAAACTGAAACTTAGAATCATAGAGTTGGAAGAGACCCCAAGGGCCATCCAATCCAACCCCATTGTGCCATGCAAGGAAGATGCCACCAAAGCACTCTGATGGAGGGTCATCCAGCCTCTCTTTAAAAGCCTTCAAAGAAGGAGACTCCACCATACTCCCTGGCAGAGTGTTCAACAAATGAAGAGCTCTTGCCATCAGGAAGTTGTTCTTAATGTTTAGATGGCATCTCTTTTCCTGTAGTTGGAAGCCATTGCCCCATGTCCTAGTCTCCAGAGCAGCAGAAAACAAGCTTGCTCCATCATCCATCTAACTTCCCTTCACGTATTTAAACATGGCTATCTGGTCAGCTCTTAACCTTTTCTCCAGCCTAAACATCCCCAGCAGCCTAAGACCCTCCTCACAGGTCTTTCATGGTTTCCAGACCTTCTACCATTTTGGTTGCCCTCCTCTGGACACCTTACAGTTTGTCCATATCCTTCCTGAACTGTGGTGCCTGGAACTGGACACAATATTCCAGATAGGGTCTAACCAAAGCAGAATAGTTAGTACTATTACTTCCCTTGACCTGGATACTATACTCCAGGCTGGGGGAAGTAATTTGAAGGACTGTGTCTTGTCATACGACTCTTCCTAAGCTTTAAGATCTTCATGGGAAGTCCTTCTTTCTTTTCCACCACTTTCATAGGGGCATTCGATGGGAATACAGGAGAAGGCCTTCTCCATGGCTGCTCCCAGACTTTGGATCTCCTTCCCTAGGGAAGCAAAGACAGCTCCTTCTTTGATATTTTTTCAGCAGTTGGTTGTTTTTCAGCAAGCCCTTTTTCTTAAACAAGAAGAGTACTTTTCATGTTTAATCATGTTTAAAACTTAGATTTTAAATCTTTTTATGCGATTCCTGACTTTTTGGAAGCTGCCAGCCTGGAAGAAAGGCAGGATATAAATAAAGCGATTCAACACCCTGGAAACGTCCTTTAAACTTTGGACTCAAACCACAGAGCGGTGCCATCATTATTCTTATTCTTTTCCTGTCTCCTGATTTCTTGCAAGGTGGGCTCACACACTCACACACATTTCCAGTGGGCAAGAAGCAAGGAACCCAAATGCAGGAGGAACGTGTGGAGACTGCTGTAATGACAATAGAAGCCTGTTTTTTTGCTGCTCCAGAGACTAGGACACGAAGCATTGGCTTCAAACTCAGGAAAAAGAGAATTCACCTAAACATTAGAAAGAGCTTTCTGAGGGTAAGGGCTGCTCGGCAGTGGAATCTGCTGCCGCTTGAGGGTGTGATAAAGTCTCCTTCTTTGGAGGTTTTCAAACACAGTTCTGGATGGCCGTCTGTCAAAGGGAGTGCCTGGATCGTGGCCATTTCTGCACTACACTGTTATAGTGTTATCGTTCCACTTTCCACATCCTGTTTAATTCTGGGGTTTGTAATTTACTGAGGCCCTCTAAATGCCCCATTCTAAACTGCAAACTCCAGGATTCCATAGGATGTTGAAAGTGGAACAATAGCACTATAACAGTGTAGTGTGGAAACTGTGTCTCTCTACATGGCATTATGGGGTTGGACTCAATGGCCCTTGGGGTCTCTAGGGTTCTATGTGCCACCAGAGGTCTCTGGCTGAGAATTCTAAATGCCCTTCCTTAAACTACAAATGCCAGTATTCCACAGGATGTTGCCATGGCAGTTAAAGTGGAATTGCAGGGCTACAATTCTGTACAGCAGTGGTTCTCAACCTGTGGGTCCCCAGATGTTTTTGGACTTCAGCTCCCAGAAGCCCTGAGCATTGACCATAGTGGCTGGGGATTCTGGGAGCTGAAGTTCACGAACATCTGGGGACCCACAGGTTGAGAACCACTGCTGTAGAGTGACTGGGCCCCTGATCCCGATGGTGGGTTTCCAGCCCCTCTTGTCTTGGATGGAAGCCATCTGATAGACTCACACAGCCTCATTTTAGCCGATTCAGAGCCCACAGCACTGCTGAGGTTTCTGAATAGAGTCTGGATGTCCATCTGCCAAAGGGAGGGTGTTGATGGTGTCTTCTTGTGTGGCAGGAGGGGGTTGGACTGGAGGGCCCTCGGGGTCTCCTCCAGCTTTAGGCTTGTCTGGTTCCATGATTCCAGTTCCAGTATGAAATGGGGCAATTTTGTGCCTTCCTTCTGGAGGGTGGCTGTGAGTTGTGGGTGGCACCACCAGAAAACCAGGGCAGCTTCTCCGAGTGCCAGCTGCTGGGCACAAATGTGATGCCGATAAAGGGCTGTTGTCTTTCTAGAAGCAACAGGAAAAGCAGAGGATTTCTCGGACCAACCTGGAAGGGCACTCTGTGTGTGTTTATGTACTGTGTGTGTGTGTGATAAAAAAAGCTCCATTTATTGCAGCTGCTACCTGTTGTTGGTTCAATATTGTGTTCGTCATTTATGAGGGACTTTGGTCTTCCTTCTCTTGGGTGCAGAGCTCTAGCAACAGGTCATAGAAAATTAACCTTTTGGTTTGGTTAACAAGGCCCATGATCCCCTACCAGCCCTCCCTGGTGATTTTGGGAGTTACAGAACCAGTGGTAGCTAATGACTTCCACTACGTGGATGAATCCATTTTAAGTTTTAGTCTGAACTTTTAAGGAACTGTCCAAGGTGCTTGAGCCTATTTCGGGGAGATGGTTCAATGCCTTGGACAGAGCTTTTGAAGTTCAGACTAAAACCCAGAGCAGATTTACTACCTGATGACCATGGAAGCCTCTGCAGAGCACACCCAAAAGGGAACTTGTTTATGTTCTACTTTAGACTATGGGCAACTTTACATCTTGTTGGGAGATATCCACTGTCTCCTCTGTGGCTGGGGGATTCTGGGAGTTCTAGTCTCCCAAAAGAAAATTTCCCAAGCTCTGGTTATATTCATATTATTTAATTTATTTCCAGTAGCTGCTACAACCACTTCTCAGTCTGTTCATGCTAGATGCAAAACACCTGCTGAATTTGGCTGATACTGGAGGAAAGAGGATGGACTGAAGGGAATGATAGCTATGGAAAAATCCAGCTCTGATGGAAATGGCTTAGAATTTGCTGATTTTTAGCAAAGGAAAGGGGAGACCAAGGCCTTGACGTGGTTCTTAGTCCTGACTAGAGCAGACCCGCTGACCCAACTGATTTATCTATGTGCCATTTTGTCATCTTGTCTTCTAGGGAGAATTCAGGTTTGATTTGCTCTGGGACCCCTTCATTTATCTTTTAGCAGTCCAGGGTATCTGGAGAACTCTTCTCCAGTACCACATCTCAAAGGAATTGATTTTCTTCCCATTACCTTTCTTCACTGTCCAGTTTTTCCTACCATATATAGAAACTGGAAATACAATGGCATCGACAATCCTAACTTTGGAATTCAATTAGATATCTTTACACTTCAGGATCTTATATAGTTCCTTCATAGCTGCCCTTCCAAGTCCTTGTGTTCTTCTGATTTCCTGACTACAGTCTCCATTCTGATTAATGACTGGCTGAGATGTGGAAAAATCCTCAACTATATCAATGTCTTCATCTGTCTCCTTCAAAGTTATTTAAATCATTGGTGGCCATTCTTTTTGTTTTCTTAATGCTGAACTATAGCCTTGTCTTTGTACTTTCTTCCTTAAACTTTCTGCATCTCCCAATTAAAAAAAAAAAAAGGCCTGCTTCAATAAAAAGATCTTTGTCTGCCAGTATCAGTGATCATCATTTTTGTTTTCTGAATGTTCAATTGCAAATTTGTGGTGTATTTAGGGTCATGGCACTGGCATTCCATTGCACATCAGGGGGATTTTCCATGCTTGTCTAGTTCCGTGGAAACCCCTTTTTCCCAAGCAAAAGTAAGCACCCAGCTTTTCAGGGGCTGGCCGTAAATTTACTGGAGAGCTTATCAGACTGGACAGCAATGTAGCTGTTAAGAAAGGTTATCCAAGGAGCACGGTAACCAAAGAAAAACTGCTCACCTTCCCCACCCAATGTGCCAATAATGAATCATCCCCCCCTAGCTTTTTATTGGGCTGATTGAGAGAGTGCCATGCCTGACTTCCACTTCTAACATCGCATCGGTTGAAACAGGATGTGTTTTTCCTACTATCACCTGCACACTGCGTGCACAGCTCCTTCCACCCCAGTGCACACACGAAGAATCCTGATGTGATAAGGGGAGGTGTGTGGAACATGGAAAGAACTTTAGCTATCATCTGGCTGTGCCACATGGCCCTGGGCTAGTAGCATCTAAGTGTAATCTTGCAAACCAGCCCGGGCTTTGGAGAGGTCCTTCTCTCCGTCCCACCACCCTCACAGGCACCTCTGGTGGGAATTCAGGAGAGACGGGGCCTTTTCCGTGGTTGTCCCCTGGCTCTGGGGTGTATGTATATGTGGGAGGGGGCATGATGTGCTCTTTGATTGCCCTTTATCACGGGTTATTGACCTAATTGCACTTTGTTGTTTCAAAGTTCAAGGAGCCTTTTTTTCTCCTCCTCTTTTTGGTTTTTTCTTCAAAACATACCTCCACCCCAAAGCAACATTTCTGGCGTGTCCCGAAACACTGGGCATTGGGTTGTGAAATACTGTTGGGTTGGGGCAGATATATTGTCAAGGGTAGATTTTAACATGATGAGGAAAGAAACTGATTCTGATCAGATCTATGTTTCTGGTAATTCATTAATAGAAAATAGCTGAGTCGCCTCACTAAACAAGGCTGTTGGTGTTTATCTGTACAGAAACTACATGCAATTTTGCTGAAAGCCCAGAAGGTAATAATAATAATAAAGATTAAAAAAAAACACAGAAAGCCCAGAAGAAACCTTTCGGTCTGTGGGTGAATTTTTGCACAGATAAAACACAAACGGCCTTGGTGAGTGCTTCAAATTACTCTCGGTGCTCTGCCAAAGTCAAGAAATTAGAAGGACTTTGATCAGAGTGGCAGTTAATATAGATATCTATGTATCTCTTAACACATATACCTACATATATTTTACTATATATATATATATATATATATCTTAACACACACACACACACACACACACACACACACACACACAAGAAAAGAAGGTTTACCTCCTGCCAAGTTGTATGCGCACCGGCCCAGCCACACGCCTCCCATCGCCCTTGGGTGGCTTTCCAAATCCAGCTTCCCATTGTCCATTGTCATCTTCTTAAAAGGCAAATGCCTCCATTCATCTTGGCCGTGTCACCAAACCTACCGCGAAAGGCATGCCAACCTTCCCAGAGAGATCCGTCTCTGCTCAGTAGTTCCTGGATTCTCAGTTGAGATGGGTTCTCACCCTGACCCAGTCGGAAGCAGGCGCCTCCTCGTCTTGTGAGAACGTGCATTGTTCTTAACGTTGGTCCAACCGAGAAGGGGTTGCTCGCCCAGGCGTGGCTTGCCTGACCCAAGGGAAGAGAGAAAAGTCACTGGAAGCCCTTGGGCATCAGCACTGCCCTTCGGAATGGGAGACTCCGTCCGACTTTGGTCCCACCATTGTGGGAAATCACGCAAGTAGGGATGGGAATAAAGAAATAAATCTCTGCATTTGTAAAACCATGTCCTACGAGGAGTAGCTTAGGGAGCTGGGTAGGTTTAGCCTGGAGAAGAGAAGGTCAAGAGGGGACATGCTAGCCATGTTCCAATATTGGAAAGGATGTCATACGGAAGATGGAGCCAGCCTCTTTTCTGCTGCTCCAGAGACTAGGACACAATGGAGCAATGGCTTCAGACTTCAGGAAAAGACATTCTACCAAACTCTAGGAAGAACTTCCTGATGGTAACAGCTGTTCAGACATGGAATCTGCTGCTGCCTGGAAGTTTGGAGGAGTCTCCTTCTTTGGAGGTTTTTAAAAAGAGGTGGGGGCCATCTGTCAAAGGGAGCGCTTTGACGGTGTCTTCCTGCATGGCAGAATGGACCTGGACTGGGTGGCTCTGAGATCTCTTCCAGTTCTAGGATTCTGTGACAAGGTCCCTTGCCAAAGTGGCTGGACATTTTGGTGTGGTGCAGAATGTCTGCCTCCAATGCAAGGTGGTGGAAGCAGAGTTGCCTTTGTGCAAACACGTGCGTATTTTACTGGCTGCATATTGCACATAGATGCACATTTGGTGGCAAGTTCGGTCTCTATGTTCAGTTGCATAACTTTGCCATTCCCCACAAAAGTAGTGTGGCACACTTAGACCCAATCGTACTATTAGTCCCACTTGGAGTAGACACATCGAATCACCTACACATTAGTCCACGTTTCAACAATGGATTCAATCCGTAGGTCTACTCTAGTCTGGAATAACCAACAGCATTCAAGTCTTAGTGTGCAACTCCGCAGGCAGAGATGTTAACCTACCCAGCTCCGGTGCAGGATCTAAGTTCCTGTTTCCTGGCCTCATTCCTTCTCCAGACTCTCTGCCACCTCTTGGAGTGGAAATACTGATATGCTTTGCAAGGTTGTTGCTATTAATTTTCTCATTAACATTGCTAGAATCAGTGTTACTAACCACTGTCCTTTGCAACCCGTGTACATAAAACTTCTTTGGGGAAACAGCTCCACCTCGTGGTGGTAAAAAATCTTAACATGAGCTAGCTAGCTAGCTAGACAGACAGACAGACAGATGTGTGTGGGGGGGTTTGTGTATGTGTGTGTGTGTGTGCATGCATGTTCAGGTCACCTGTTGATTTATGGCGATCCAATGAATTTCACTGGGTTTTCTTAGGCAAGGAATACTCAGAGGTGGTTTTCCCAGTTCCTTCCTCTGAAATACAGCCTGCAGCACCTGCTATTCCTTGGTGGTCTCCCATCCAAGGACTAACCAGGGCTGACCCTTCTTAGCTTCCAAGATCAGACAGCATCTAGTGCCTTCAGGGTAAGACAAAAAGGGTCTTTTTCTCTAACACAGTGGTTCTCAACCTGTGGGTCCCCAGATGTTTTTAGACTTCAGCTCCCAGAAGCCCTGAGCATTGATCATAGTGGCTGGGGCTTCTGGGAGCTGAAGTCCACAAACATCTGGGGACCCACAGGTTGAGAACCACTGCTCTAACAGGAAGTAAATAGGAAGTGAGTTCTGGTCCCTTGTTGTTGCTGAAAAAAGTCCTTTCCTGGCCAGCAGGGGACTTTTGGAAGCAATTTGTGGGGTGTGGATGTGGAGAGGAGTGTAGCCTTCCAAGGAGTCCAGGGGCTTGTGTGGTAATCTGGCCCCCTGGCCAGCCCCTGTTTTAAAGTATAATGGCCATAGGGCTGGGCAGGCAGGCACCCTCCTGCTGGGGAGACAGCGTGCCCCAGAATCTTCATGTGCAGTCCTGACACTAACGCAACCCCACCCTCTTGGCTGTCATCCAGGGTTCTCTTATCCCAGAGATCTGCTCCGACTTGCCCAAGATTTAGCCCTGCCATTAGTTTGCAGTTTGAGCCCAAGGAGGCCTCGCTTAATGGCTTTTCCTTGTTTTCGAGAGACTGGCCTCAAGAGCCTCCTTGCCGGCTTGTGCTCTTTCCCTGAGTGTGGCTGGGTGGCTAATGTGGCATCGCTGGAGGCTGCCAGACTCTCCTTGATAGCAAAGGGATGTTCAAAGGGAGCCGAGTCCTCTCTTTCTCTCTCTCTTCTGCCCTCTTTCCCATGCAATAATCATCACAGCTTCCCTCTGAGCCTTTGCAAAACACAGGATTATCTGCAAGCACTTTCCTTGGCAAAGTGAGGTGTTAAGATCTTGCTCTCTCCCCGGTTTCCCATCGGCAAGATTGCAGCAAATCTTTAGAACACGCGAGACCCTGTTTAGCTCTTGGCCAAAGCATTGTGGCTGGTTGAGTGATATTAGATGGGGAAGCATGTGATCCATTGGGTAGTTCATGATGCAAATGGAGGATCGGACCATAAGCTTTGCAGTAGCACTGTCACAAAGCACGCTGCTTTACAGGTGATTTACTGAAAATTTAGACCAAGCAGAAGGTGTGATCCAAGCCCAGAGGGCTGTAACCCTGGATCTAGGGATGATCCAGAGCTGTGAGAGAGACAATACGGCACAATGGTTTGAACATTGGACTACAACACTGGAGAGCAGGGTTCAATTCGCCACTCAGCCCTGGCTCTCTGGATTCACTCCAGGATGCATTTATAGCTCCTTTTAGCAGTCTGCAGGTAGAATTCTCCTTCAGTACCACATTTCAAATGAGCTGATTCTCTGGCAGTTAGTTTATACACAGAGTCTCAGCTTCAGGGAGAGTCCTCTGCACTTCAGCTTCTACTGAATCCCATGGCAACATCATTATTTCTTTCTCCCCACCCCCGCCCCTCATGAGACATTTTCCTTCGAAACAGAACAGGATGTCTTAGATATAGCTTGATAGTCGCTTTTCTTTTCTTCACTGCCAGCGAAGGTAGAGGAGAAAGGCCATGGCGCTGCTCTTCTGCAATGATGCTACTCTCTCGCTGATGATCCACTTTTCCTGAGTGTCTTCAGCTTTGTCTTTAGATCTGCAGTCTGCAAAGATGTTTCTTAGTCTGCGGAAATCTAATTTTATTAAGGCAAATATGTCAAGTGAATGTTAATGTCAGTCGAGCTGTCCCTGGTGCTGAAAAAACATCGCCAACTAACTTGGCTAGCTTCTTTAAAGAAGGACTCAAACCAAGGGGGGATCCACACGGTGCTCCTCATACGGTGTCATGTTTTCCAGGGTTTTTACTATTTTGGTCGCCCTCCCCGGACATGTTCCAGCTTGTCAAGATCCTATTTGAATTGCAGTGCTCAGAACTGGACACAGGATTCCAGGTGAGGTCTGACCAAAGCAGAATACAGTGGTATCGTTACTTCCCTCGACCTAGACACTGTACTCCTATTGATGCATCCTGGAATTGCATTGGCTTTCTTAGCTGCTGCATCACACTGCTGGCTCACTGCCGCATCCCCCAGCCAACAGGGTCCCTATAACTCCCAGACTGCCCCAGCTTCCAGACCCACCATCTCTCAAAAACAACTTTTGGAATTACCCAGTCAGCCTGATCGCTCCAGGAATCAGTTCTGGGAATCCTTCATGTCAGTATGACTGTCCCCAAAAATGTCCTAGCCATCACATTTTGTTGGTCCATCCTGTCTGGGAAATTCTAAGAATTGTTGTTTTAAAAATCAGTTTTCTCTAGGGTGTCAAGGAACAAATTTTAGAAGACTATTCCTGAAAGTGATGGTCTGTGGAGTGGGGCCAGTCCTGGCTGCTGGTTATGGAAAGTTTTAAGGAAAGGGGGTGGTGGTGGTGGAATACAGCTGTAGCTCACAGAGATCGATATGATACTGGTCTCTGGCTTACTAGGAAGAAAAATGGCTGTCCTGCAGCTGCCACTGACAGACAGACTCCAGCAAAAGAAAACTCCACATCAAAAGCATTACTCTCTTCTGTGGGGAGCAGAGATGACTTGCTGTGGGCGGTGATGTGATGGGTTTTTTCCCCCCTACTTAAATCTCCAGAGAAACTCCGAAATGTTGAAGCCTGTGATCAGCCTGCTTTCACGAATGCTGCAGGTGGTGGAAATCAGCGTAGAAATTCTCTCTGTATTTAGACCCCCGGTGCCTACGGAAGGGGAAAGAAAGAAACTCTGGCTAAAAGAAATTACAAAACTTTGGGACCTCGTCTCTGAGAAAAAGAGATTAAAATGAAAATAAAAAAGGAGAGGTGAGTCATCAACACGGTATGAAACACTGTGGGACTTAACAGTCAGGCTGAGTGCTGGTGGTTTTTTTTTCAGCAAGGAAAAAAAGTGTTATTTTTAGCCATCACTATTGGGGATGTCAGAAGAGTTGGCTAGTATAAGAGGAGATGAAAAGGGAATTTTTCCATGCAGAGGATGCTTAGCACTTGCTTAGCAACTTGCTGGAGCTGACTTCTGAATTTATTCATTCCCCGTAACACCAGTTGCCCTTCGATACTGGAAAGCTGCAAGGAAGTTTCTGACAACTTTGGCAACCAGCAAAAGTTTTGACATGGAGGCTGTTATCTGTTGGAATCCTGTTGGTGATTCAGACCTCTTTTGTACTCCACAGTTACAGGACTTCGATACTGCTCCAGCTGCTGGCTGAAAGTGGAGTAATAGCACTATAACAGTGTGGTGCGGAAATGGCCGCTGTACTTAGATACTTCACACTTTTTTTAAAGGATTAGCTACCTTATTGAAATGATGCATACTCCAGAATTGAATTCTTCCACTTTCTACCTCTTTATCTTATCTTTTTTACTACAGCACTGAGAATCCTCTCTCTCTTTCTCTGTGCCCACTTTTGTAGCAGAGTAGCAGAAAAAGCATGCCCAAATTTCTGTGCGGCTTTTCTGATCTGAAACTGACTACAGAAACAAAACAAACGCAGGTAGTTTCAGGTTACAAACTTAGAAAAGTTTACTAATGGTTTCTATATTTACATATGCATTGGAGAACCTACATCCTAATCAGCTAATGAATAGATCAGTAGTAGCTTCTTTGTTAATTCACCATCTTCTGATGGTGAAGCAGGGTCAGAGAGGAGAAAGAGGAAGCAAAAATGGAGGAGAAGAGAGAGATCTGACAAGGGAGGGTGTCTCATTTTGCAGGACTGATGACCCAAACAACTATCCTGGGTTGCACAATCTGATCACCTGAACACCAAATGTATTTATGATCATTCAATTAAATGACACAAAGGCAAATGGTGAAGCTTTGGCATGCAAAAGAGAAAGGAAGCCCTATGGTAACTATGCCCACTTGATGGCAGGGGAAGAGAATGCTGGAATTCTTCCAACAGGGATATACAACTGAAGCCCTCCTGAAAGACGCCCATCCGACCTCTGTTTAAAGACCTCCAGTCAGCGAGAGCGAGAGCCCACCCACCCTCCAAAGCAATCTATCTCACTTTTGAACAGCTTTTACAGCCAAGAAGTTTCTTCCTAATCTTTGGGCTGAGCCTCTTTTCTTGTAATTTGAATCCACGGCTGAACAGCTCTTACTGTCAAGAAGTTCTTCCAAAGTTTAAGTGGAATCTCTTTACTTGTCATTTGAGTCCATTAGTTTGCGTTCAGGTCTCTGGAGCAGCAGAAAACAAGCCAGCTCCATCTTCTACATGGAATCCCTTCAAATATTTAAAGACAGCCTGTTACCTCTTAGTCTTTTCTTCTCCAAGCTAAACTTACCCGGCTCCCTAAATTTGCTTTGACTGCTTGTTCAAAACAGTTTTAAAAGAACATTTTTATGTGTTGCCCCAGGAATCTTGAAGTGCTGAGAGGTAATAAGCAAATACTACCATTGGTACAATGCCTGCAGACAGAAGAAATAACAATAATTTCAGAGTGGTACGTGCAGAGAGCCAGTGTGGTGTCATGGGCCATTTCCGCACTACACTATTATAGTGCTATTATTCCACTTTCAAGCTCCTATGGAATTCTGGAGTTTGTGGTTTCCTGAGGCCCAAGAGCTCTCTGGCTGAGAATGCTAAACGCCCCTCCCTAAACTGCAAATCCCAGGATTCCAGAGGATGTTGAAAGTGGAATGATAGCACTATAACCATGTAGTGTGGAAACGGCCATGATTTGAGCATTGGATTATGACAGCAGAAACCAGGGTTCAGTTTCCTGCTCAGCCATGGAGACCCATTGAGTGACCTTGGGCATGTCACATACTCTCAGCCCCAGAAAATCCCATGAGAGGTTTACTTTACTATCGCCATAAGTCCAAAACGATGTGAAGGTACACAACAACAAGCCATTTTAGCTTGTTGCAGTTAAACCAAAAAAAGATTCTTCTAGCATCTCTACGACTAACAAGCTTTATTTGGCAGAAACTTTTGTGGTCTGGACAGAGCCCGTTGCTGTAGCTGCAGTTGTAACACAATAATGACAAATGTGTCCCACATGAACAAATAATTTAATAACAATTTTGTAGCACCCTCTTAAAACTGACTCATTTATTCCAGCAGAAGCAAGTCACTTCTACAAATACGTGAAACCCACAAAAGTTGGTGCTGAAAAGAGCTACTTTCTTAAAAAAGTGTCCCAAGACTAATTACTCTGTAAATGTTGTGCCAGAACATGGGGAAAAGGCTTTTAACAAAGCTCCATATCATTTCTATTTATTGTGTCTTTAAATGGATATGCTTTCAGTTCTACTGATGGTTCAATTGTATTTTAGCTTTTGTGTTTCAGTAATGTGAACATTTATCTGTATCTGCTTTACTTTTATAAGTTGCTTTGAGTCCCCGGGGCGGGGGGGGAGCAGGAAATAAATAGACAATAATGCTCCCCACTTCCCCTCTTTTATATACTGACACAAACCCTTAAAAACATAAGCTAGCTCTCCTTTTAAAAAACCCGGTTAAGAGACTGCACCCCAGAGGCCTCTAAAGAGACTCTTAAACCTCTCTCTCAAGAAATATACATTTGTGTGTGCGTTTGCATATACAGTATTATAAATGCGAGAGCCAGCATGATGTGATGGTTTGATCCTTGGACAGCAACCCTAGAGGCCTGGGTTCGATTCCTCTCCCAGCCATGGAATCCCACTGGCAGACCTTGAACACGTCACACACTCTCAACCGCAGAAAACCCGGTGACTAGAGAACCAGCGCGGGGGATTGGGTTGAGCCTTGGGCTACGGCCCTGGCGGCCTGGGTTCGATTCTCTGCTCAGCCCTGGAACCCCGCGGGGCGACCTTGAGCACGTCGCGCGCTCTCAGCCCTAGAAGACCCCCTGAAAGGCTGACCTCGGGGTTGCCACAAGAGAACCCGCACGGGGTATCGGCCTGAGCCTTGGACTGCAACCCTAGAGGCCTGGGTTCCATTCCTCGCTCGGCCACGGAAACCCACAGGGTGGGTTTCACACCCTCTCAGCCCCAGAACACCCCCGACAGGTCCGCCTTCGGGTGACTAGAAGTCGGGAAGGGCTTGAAGGCGCACAGCAAGCACGACACCGTCCACGCCTGGGGCCCGACGGCCGGGCGCATCTTCGGGGGCGCGCAGCGAAACCACCCCAGGATCTCCAGCCCCCCGAGGGGCGCCCCTCAGCCCCGCCGCCCTCCAGCGCCCCCCGTCTCCCCCTCGTCCCTCCACCCTCCGCCTCCCGCCTCCCCTCGGGGGGCCTCGGCGCTGCCGCCAGGGTCGCCCCCCTCCCTGGCTCCCTGCCTGCCTGCCTGCCTCCCAGCGGCACCGGCACCGGCACCCGAGGCGGAGGCGGAGGCGGAGGCGGGGCAGCCAGGCAGGCAGGCGAGTGGCCGGCCGGCCGGCCAGGCAGCCAGCGGGGGAGCCGGGCGGCGGGCGGCGGCGGCGGCGGCGGCGCGCCCTTGCCTCCGTCCCCGCCTCTGCCCCTGCAGCACCCCGGGCATCGCCAGCCTCCCCCCGGCGGGCGCCGTCGCGGTGGGCGTGGGCCGGCCGGGGGACGGTCCTGCTCTTCCCCCGCCGCCGCCGCCGCCGCCGCCGGTGCGGTGACTTCATGGGGACGCCGCCGCCGCCGCCGCCAACGGAGGGGAGGACGGCGGCGGCGGACGAGGCGGCGGCGGCGGCGGCGGCGGCGGGGATGATGGCGGCGGCGGCGGCGGCGGCGGCGGCGGGGAGGTGAGGCGCGGCGGCTGGTCCTTCGCCTTCGCCTTCGCCTTCTCCTCCGGCTTGCCCGTCCCTCGCCCGCCTCCCTCCCTCCCTCCAGCGCATCCTCGGGGCCCAGGCAGGTGCGGGAGGAGGAGGAGGAGGAGGAAGGGGAAGGGGGTGGGCTCGCGCCGCGGCCCCCCCCGCGGGGGAAGGGGACTGGGCGGGGGAGGAAGAGGCCGGCGGCGGGTCCCCCCCGGAATCTGCCCCCTCCCCGAACCCCCCTCCCAGGGCCCCTCTGCTTTTCCCGTCCTCCCAACCCCCCCGCTTGCCCTCCTCCCCAAACGCGTTCTCCTTCCCTACCTGAAGCCCCCCGTTTCTCCCCAACCCCCCAAAAATCTCCCTCCTTCCCCGTCCCCCAAAATTCCCACCTCTCTGAAAGCCCCTCTTCTCCCTTCTCCCCATCCCCCTCTCCAAAACCATCCTGCTTCCCTCCCCGAAACCCCCTCTTCTTCCCCATTCCCCCCAAAATTCCCTCTGTCTGAAACCCACCTTTCCCTCCCTGAACCCCACACTCCCCCAAAATCCTCTGTCCCGAAACCTCTCTCTTTTCTCGCTCTTAACCCCCTCCCCTCTTCCCTACATCCACCCCCAAATCCCCCCTACCTGAACACGCCCCCTCCCCGGGGTCGCCCCCTCTCTCCTCCCTCCCTTCCCTTCCCTTCCCTCCCTCCTCAGGCGACGTTTCCTCCTCTCCCACTCCCCACCCAAAAAACCCACCTCCACCCCACCCCACCGCTCAAACGATGAGGGCAAGATCACCTCTCCAACAGCACCCGCTCCCCAATGGATGTCGTGAGGAGGATGGGGATGATGATGATGATGATGATGACGGGCCTCTGTCTTTGCTCATAACAATCCGGGGTGGGGATTGGGGCTTTCCTGATAGGCCCGGCTCATCCCCTTCTCTTCTGCACCCCCTCCAATAATTCCAGCGTTGCTTCCTTTCCGTTTCCAACCCCCTCCCCAAATTCCTACCCCTCTTTTTCTTTTGAAATAATTAAAAAAAGAAGAAGAGGCAGACAATACAGAGCCAGCCAGCCTGGCTTGTCAGGAGAGTCTGCATTGCAGAATCTCTCTGTTTTTCTCTTTTTCAATTCTCCCTTCCCCCTCCATCTCTCCTTCTTCTTTCCCTTTCCTCTCCCCCTTCCTCCCCCCCCCACCAAATCGGCCAAATTTACTGCTTTGAAATTGCTTCATGTCTAAGAGAGACAGTGATGGAGCTGCTTCACTTTGCTGGGAGCAGGTAATGGGGTTGCGGGGAGGAGGCGAAGAGGGGAAGAATTAAATCCAGAGACTGCTTGGACCTTGGTTGGCTGTGAGAGGAAGGTCAGCGCAAGTGTGAGTGTGTTGTGCGAGTGTTTGAGAGGCTGAGGCTGGGTTTTAGAGTGTGGCGGAGTCTCCTTCTTTGGAGGTTTTTAAAATGGCCATTGGCGGGGGGGGTGCTTTGAGTGCATGGCAGAAGGGGGTTGGACGCCATGGCCCTTGTGGTCCCTTCCAACTCTAGGATTTATTGATTTGGGGTATATTTAGTGTGCTGGGCTAATAGGCGGACCGGTTGTGTTGGAGGAAAACACACCCTCCTGTAGGGAAAAGGAGGAATAATAGTCTATTGTAAAAACAGATGGAGGTTCCTGTCCACCTTGGAGAGATTTGTTTGCATGTCCAGTGTGCGAGTCTGCGTTTATATGTATGTGATATGTGTCTGTGTGTGTTATCCTACCTATGTACATATATCCCCCTACGTGTGTCCGTCCACGCGGAATGTGCTTGTGGGTACATCTGCCTCCGTGCGCACTGCCGTCCTCTCTCCTGCCCCCAGCAAACTCTGCCTGCTGTCAAAAGCAACGATACTGTCATAAGCCTTTGAGTTTGGAGGCAGGGAACAGAGTGCTACAAGCTATAATGTGCATGTTAAACATGATGCAGCTGGCAAAGGGAATGGAAGAGAAGAGGAGGGGGCAGGAAACTTTCCTGTATTCTTTTTTTTTAAAAAAAAAAAGACTAATTTTGGGTGAATATGGTATTTTTAAAGCATGACTCGAGAACTGCAGGGAATGTCACACTGGAAAAAATGTTTCTATGGAGACTCTTTGAATGCCGGGATGACAAGGCCTATGGGCTGAGCTTTTAGGTGGGTTGATGGTGTTTGCTAGAGAAGCGGCATTGGGCACTTTAGCCTTCCCTGGCAAGGAGAGGACGGAGATGGGGGCCGAACGGGGTACTGTAACTGAAATGACCCCTTTAGATTTGTCCAGTTCCAATGATGTCATCATGTAACTCCCTGTTTGGCCCCCACCGGTCTCTCTTCCCCCTTTCTCTCCCTTCTTGCTCCGAAAAGCAATGCATGAGTGTTATAGCATAACGTAATGGCGTACAATTAAAGGCAAACCTGTGCCAAATCAATATGTATCTTAGGTCTAAAAATGGACTCCGGCTTCAGTTATAGAGTGGATATTTCAGTCGTCGGAGTGGGGGTTGCTTTTTTCGTGAAGCCGTTAGAGAAATATTTCCTTCGGCGCTAGAATCCATCTTCAGCCATTGCCTTAGAGCAGGGATTGGAGGTTTTCTTGGCCTTGAGGCCCACATCCAATGTCATTTGGGGAACTGGGGATACACATGGGCGCACGCTCCCCCCTCCCACATGTATACGTTTGCATACGTAATTGCACACTTTCCTCAAGCCCACATACATGCTTGCTGACACACAGGTGTGTAACTATGTGGACGGGGAGCGTAGGTATCTATATGGGAGATGAAGAAATTATTCTGTGTGTTTGCATGCAGAGATGGGAAATTTTTGTAGATAGGAAGCTTTTACTGTGTGTGTTTGTGTGCAGAGATGTCATTGGTTTTATAGATAATAGCACAGGCCCATTTAAGGTAGCAAATGCCTTATCTTTTGAAGAATCCTGCAAAAGATCAGATGAAGAAGCAAAGTTGATTGCGAATCTGGTACCTATGATTTCTTTTTAGCTTCAGGTTGTGGTTAGGCCTGCTTTTTGTCTGTGATCTCCATTGTCTCAACTCGGTGGCACGAAGTAAACTTTCTTTTTTTCTTTCTTTTTAGTTTTATTATATAGATATATATATATGTATGTATGTCAAATGCACATACAAATTTTCCATTTAGTGCAGTACAAGATTTACATATTCTTCGTCCTCCTTCCTCTCCAACACGCCAGCTAGGAGGTAAGGTTCTCAGAGTTACATCCCTCTGTCTGTGTGTGTCTGTGTGAATGTGGTTGCTGTTTCTGGGTGCCTGCACTCCTTTCAGAAGCAGAACGACTGAGGGTTTGGAGAGGCCTTTTAATACCTTGCTGTTCCCAGCAATCTCCACCATGGCTTTCCTACCATTACTGGAACGCTCTTCTGCAGTCCCTCTGGGGAGGGTTTTTCCAGTTCAGAGACTGCTGAATGTTGCATGTGACCTCAAGGCCAAAGTCTGTGCCTCTTTTATTTCATTTCCAAGTTATTTGCTCTTTTAATGTTTGTAGTTTTTGCACTTTTTGTGGATCCATCTGTGCACTGATAGGTGTGATAATATTAATTTTAGAAAGACCCTAAGAGCTACCTAAATTCTGATTGTTAAAACAAATTAAAGAGGGTAGGCATGACAGGTATTTCTGCAAAGTTGCATGACTCTTCCATTCTTTATTCGTTCTTTTTCAAAACTCTTGTGAAATGCCTTTAAATGAGAGCTGTTATGAACCAGGAGACAGAGTTATTTAGCTTGGTTATGGGGCATGTCAGTCAGATCCTAGCCTAGCCATGGGCTCACATGCGTGGGGTATGATAAAGTTGAGCAAGATAAAAAATACTTGTCCAGAGCCTAAAAACTTAGCAGCCTTCAAGAAAAAAAAATCACCCTGCTCTTTTGTACCATTTCTTTCTTCTTAAAAACTTACTTGTAAAATTCCTAAAATAGTAAAATAAGTTCTAAAAAAAACTTGTAAGAAGATTAGCATGAACAATTTTTTCCCCTAAATTTTGTTGATCATTCATGATACAGGTTCTTTCTCCACTCGTTGAAAATAAAATGGGATTTTGAAGATATGGATAACATATTGCTTTTGTACATGGAAGTTCTGGCTTACGGTTGTTTGCTGTTGTGTCCCTTCAAGTTGATTCTGACTTATGGCGACCCTAAGGTGGACCTATCTCAGGGTTTTCTGGGGCTGAGAGAGTGTGATGTGTCCAAAGTCACCCAAGGGGTTTCCAAGGCTCAAACCACCACACGACACTGGCTGTTTTGTATTTTATACAATCTGCTATAAAATTATCCATTATGAAATGTTCCTGTCCCGTTCACCAGCCATTCCCTTCACGTTATCTCATTATACTCCCGCTTCTTCCATCTGTCCTGCAAACAATCAAGTCAATATTCCATGGCCACCAAGTATTCTCCTCCCCACTCCCAACATGTTCTATACTTCTCTAAGGCCATTTCCGCACTAGCCTGTTATAGTGTTATTATTCCACTTTCAACCTCCTGTGGAATTCTGGGGTTTGTAGTTTACTGAGACCTCAGAACTCTCTGGCTTATAAATGCCCCCCCTAAACCGCAAACCCCAAGATTTCATAGGCTGTTGAAAGTGGAATAATAGCACTATAACAGTCTAGTGTGGAAATGGCCTTTAAAACGTTCTGTTTTCTGTAAGCCTTCTGACATGCAAGGGCATGGGTAGAACTATTCTGGTTGTATGAGCTTTGGTACTCATGGCTTGGTCTTTGGGAAGACTTACTTCTAGTGGAAATTAAATGCATCTCGTGCTTCTGTCTTCCTAACGACCGCTATTAGCTCTCTCATTATGGTCTTAGAAATAACGTCGAGTTGTCTTGGGTCCTGCTTGGGAGAAGGATGAGAAATGAATGAGTCAGTTGTTCAGATAGTCTCTGCCTGGCGTTTCTGTGGATCCAGATTGTCTTTGCGTCCCCTTAGATCTCTGTCACTGCATTCCTGTGAAGTTTCCTTATAGGTGAATTTCAGAGTTTTAGATCCTCTGCACCTGAACTGATAAAGAAAAGTCTTATTGCTGCCTGCCTTCAAATGGTTTCTGACATATGGCAATGCTTATCACAGGGTTTTCCCGGCAAGACTTGTTCAGGGGAGGTTTGCCCATGCCTTCCTCTGAGCCTGAGAGAGTGTGACTTGCCCAAGGGCACCCAGTGAGCTTCCACAGCGGAGTGGGGATTCAGGCCCAGGTCTCCCACTGCCCTAGGCTAAGGCCATTTCCACACTAGACTGATATAGTGCTATTATTCCACTTTCAAACCCCAGGATTCTATTAAGATGTTGAAAGTAGAATAATAGCACTATAACAGTCTAGTGTGGAAATGGCCCAACACACCTAGCTCTTCCCCTTATGCATACTTACTGAGAAGTAAATTCAATTTAAGTCCAGTGAGGCTTAAGTGCATATAACCCAGTGTCACCCTGTAGATAATTTCTTCCAGAAGCAGACTAGTCAACTTGCAAGTGGGAACAGAGGAAGAACAGGGAAATTCGCTGAGCGTAAAAAGTGTAAATCGCAGTCTGTGCAGTCCGAAGGAGGCCTTTGCTAGGATTTCAGCCTAAATACATCTGCTTGAATGGGTGTGACTTAGGTTGCTATCTGTGCTCAGTTGCCTAAGAGAAAGCCTCATTGAACTCCATGGATCTTTCTTCTGGGTTGACACGATTATTATTGCATTGTGTAGAGTACTTGACATTGCCGCACTGGCTGTTACAGCACGATTATTCCGCTTTCAACATCCTATGGAATCCTGGGGTTTCCTCAAAGGCCCCTCCCTAAACTGCAAACCCCAGGATTCCATGGGATGTTGAAAGTGGAATAATAGCGCTATAAGAGTCTAGTGCGGAAATGGCCTAAGTAGACTGTGCTCGATACTTTTAACATCAATATTTGTGTGCCTTCCTAAAATCAAGTCATTTTATACCAAATTTCTGATAGTGATTTCAGTGCTAGTTGACTTTACCAGCAGACACCCATAATGTGAACTGATTATGAGGGTTGATAATGTATCTTGGCTTTTCTTTAGTTTTTGTACAAGATGGCAAAGGGAAGGAAGACTTTCAGCTTTTGTTGAAAAAAAGAAAAAATATGCAGTTTTATTCTGTGCTTCGTCCTTGCATTCATAATAACTCTGATTTCCAATCATATTCTTTCAAATGTCAACACTTTTTGTTACATTTGTGTTCCAGCTTGTTTTGTTTCCTCCTTCTTTCCTCTTTTAGTTGTTTATTTTGGAACCCAGATTCCTGTTTACAATGGTCAATGCAACTATGTCTATTCATGTTAGATTTTTTTCCTGATACCAATAGCATAATCATTCATGCTACAGGCTACATTGAACCAATGAGATTTACCGACGTGTTGACGCATGATTCAAAAATCGATTGAATGGTTCTACTCCAGTTTGTAATGCCAGCCATATTGTCCTGGAAGCTCCTTCGCAAGGGCCTTTATTTTTGCTCATCTAATTTGATAAAGCACCGTTTGCTTGGATGATGGTGCATAAATAACAACAATGCACCATTTGGGGTCTTTTTAAATGGTACTATAGTGAGAGATGCTGGAAGGAAATTGTATTAGGGAACAGAGTTGGAATGGGATGAACTGAAGCAAATGGACAGTTCTTCAAGCAGGCAGCGTTGCCTTGTGGAAGTTCTCTGCCATCTTTGGATTGCAGGCCTCATTCAGGGAAGTGGAGAGAGCATATTTGCTGCAGGGGGTTTGAGCAAGTAATGCATCTGTAATACCTCTTACTTCATTCATTCATAAAGGAGGCCTCTGGAAATGACTGCAGTTACTACAGGCTGCTATCTTCCTATATGTTTCGTATTGCTTTTGCAGTATGGGACACATCTTGCAGAAGCTTTCGTGCAATGTTCTGCATTTCAATGTTCTTACAATGTTCTGTCTGGTAAGAGGGTGATAAGAAAGGATCGAAGTTTTCGTCGTGTCAATTTACAGCGACCCTAAGGCAAACCCATCTTGAGGTTTTCTTGGCAAGAGTTGTTCAGAGGGGGCTTGCCTGTGTCTCCTTGTGAGGCTGAGAGAGTGTGACTTGTGCAGGGTCACCCAGCAGCTGAGCTGGGATTTGAGCACTGGTCTCTAGAATCATTTTCCAAAGCTCAAATCATCACACCACCCTGGCTTTTTATATCTAGGCCATTTCCACACTAGACTGTTATAGTGCCATTATTCCACTTTCAACATCCTATGGAATTCTGGGATTTGCAGTTTTGGGAGAGACCTCAGGGTCCAGGATTCCCTTGGATGTTGAAAGTGGAATAATCACACTATGACAGTCTAGTGCGGGAATGACCCTAGTGTTTTGCTGCAATATCTCTCCCTGGGGCCAGTTAGGAATTTGAGTCAGTAAATGCATTAATCATAGGGGGAAACTGTTAATGAAGTATTTGAAATTTCAAACAGATAAGAGAGTTCTTATAATATAGGAACCCAAGCAAGTAAAATTGCAAGTGCAATGCACAAGTCACATAATAGAGCACTTTCTCTAAAGTTTGTTCCCTTCCAAAAAGGTCTTGGGGTAACTTCATGTGATCATTTAAAATGGCGGGGGAAAAAAACTAGTGCCAGGTCAAGAAATGTCTTATTATTTCCTAGTCATTTGTTTGTACGTATATGCTCACCCCAGTACGTAGTGAAACATGGAGAAATAGCAGTACATCTGATTAAAAAGGATCCCATTAAATACACAGGTACAGTTGCTGATGGTGTAAAGGAAGGGCAAATAAAAAGTACACCTGCCAGGATACCCTCTTGTTCAACATGGTACATCCTTTCTCCTCCTCTGCATGCCAGCATATACGCTCTCTGTGTACAGACTGTGGCCATTTCCACTCTACTCTGTTATAGTGCTATTATTCCACTTCCAACCTCCTGTGGAATTGTGGGGTTTGTAGTTTCCTGAAACCAAAGAGCTCTCTGGCTGAGAATTCTAAATGACCCTCCCTAAACTGCAAACCCCACAATTCCATAGGCGGTTGAAAGTGGGATAATAGCACTATAACCATGTAGTGCGGAAATGGCCCACTGCAAACAGTGATTTTCATTTTTTTCTTTCTTCGCGTGGTTGAGTTAGGATTGCTTATAGAAGTTTTTTTAACTTGATTATGGCTGAGCCTATGTGGTTTTAAGATCAGCTCTGTAAATAAGGCCAGAGAAGTTACTAGCCTGCAGAAAAATTTGTTAGCCTGCTGAGGCAGGAAAGGGACAGACAGTTACGTTTTTATTATGGCCACAAAGAGGATTTTTCCACCACTTTTCAGGCTTGCTTCATTTCTAGGGTGCTGAGGAGAAGAGGAATGCTCTCTCCCTCTTTTTCCCAACCGGCTCACCTGCCTGTTTGCAATTCTTAGTTACCCACGGCTTTCACGCCTTAAATAACTGACTGCTTGACATTATAATTCATCCTCCGTTTCCTTTCCGAATAGACAAGCAGAGCATAAATATGGATCGGAAAAATAAGAGGAGGTTCAGAGAAGTCTTTTTATTTTTAACTTTCCCTTTTTTTACGTTCTTCTCTAGGGCCATTTCCTCACTAGACAGTTACAGCTCTAGGATTCCACATTCAACATCCTATGGAATCCTGGGGTTTGCAGTTTCCCCCTCCCGAAACTGCAAACTCCAGGATTCCATAGGATGTTGAAAGTGGAATCGTAGCACTATTAACTGTCTAGTGCGGAAATGGCCTAGATAAAGTTAATCTCCTAGTGTTCTTGACAAGAACGTCTTCTTCAGCTTGTCCTGGTGGTGGGAATGGTCTATACAGTCAGCCCTCCACATTTGCTAGGGTTTGGGGGGGCAGGACCCCCATAAAAGTGGAAGAATTGCAAATATCAAAACGTGCGCGTGGGAGGAGGGGGCTGAGGCATGGTGGGGGGAGTGGGCACCTCCCCCTTGCCCCTCTCCTTCCTTGGGTGTTGGGGGGCATCAAGAGAAGGTTTGTGGTACTGAGAAATTGGGCTGTGAGCCATCCGTAGCTGGCTATGACTGGTGGAGGAGGACCAGAGGTGGGTTTTTAAAGACTGCATGGCCTAATTGAAGCCCCCAAGAGGGAAGGTTCCCCTGGAAAAGAAGCCCCTGAGACTGGGGTGGGGGCAGAGGTTAGAGAAACTCACAAATATTCAGATCCGTGAAAGTCAAGTCTGCAAATGTGTATTTCCAGTAGTTTCAATTGGACATTGAATCTTCATATATATAAAAGCTTCATTTTACTCTTGAATTTTAGTTCTGAAGCATGAGAGCTCTATTGATTTATCTATGAGAACTGCATTTGTCACATGAGAGCTGGGTGGAAGTGAAAATATCGCTGCAGATTATTTTTCAAAAATGCACTGATGTGGCCTGCAGTGGAAGCATGACGACTTAAATGGAGGACCTATCACTTGTCATCACAGTCAATAGCAGGACTCTGCTGTTAATTCCAGTGAGCCCAGGACAGGTATTAATCACTTGTAAATATATATGTATCTCAAAAATTTCACTGAGCAAGATCAGGAGAGGGGCCAAGTACCAACATTTGTTCCTGAAATCAAGTACAGCGTATTAATGTTGTCTGTTGTGAATTGAAACACATACTTCTTGAAAACTCAACTTATAAATCTTAACGTCTTCATCTCAATCAAGTCGTAAATCTGAATATATATAATATAATAATATAGTGCACAATACTTTTAAATATGTGCATGCATATTTAAAATTAAAGCAAAGTTGCAAAGCACGTTTAGGTTATATATAGTGAAGTATTTTGCTAACCAGTTACTTCTGGTGCAACGTTTGGAAACACATTTAAAACTCATATACAGTTTTAAAAAGTAATCTTTAGTTGTCCAATAGTTGTACTGCTTACTTTTTGCATTCCATCTGTTCTTAAATTGGAAAGTTTTTGAGATTCTTGCTTTGATGCTGCTCCTATGACAAGCCACCGTCTCTTTTTGTTTGGTGCTGTGCGGCAGGAATGGGTTGATACCGTAGATTTGGATTTAACAGCTTTCCTTTTCTCTTTTCAGCCTTTGCTTAGCTAAATTAGGTCACTGAATATATTGCTTTCTAACTAAGAATAGAAACTTTATGTTCGTGCAGAAGGCGAGATTTTTCATGTGCTGTTGCAAAAACACTAAAAACACCGAACATTTCAGCCTCAACTGATATTCAGGATTTATCCTGTTCCCATCCTGAACTTCAGGTGGGTGCAGTCACAGTGATAGGTCATTTGTCGCTCTCGGAGGTTTAATTTTTGCTATAATACAAGACCAAACCTTTATATGTATAGAAATAATAGAAAACAGTACAAAGTTACTTAGCTTAATAAAGAGAGAAACCTACATGAAGAACAAAGGGTTATAATACATCATATTTTGTTCAAAGCCGATTTGACTTATTAATCCAGGTGAGATAAAGTTACGGTCTAAACCACAGAGGAAAAGTTTCCCCTTGTGTATATTTTCTAATTATTAACTCTTGTTACACACATATGTATTATTGTCTTTCATTAATTGTTCTTACGTTCCTCCTATACTAATACAGATGTATTTCCCCATCCCTTTTCCTAGATAATTTGTCAACTATTCTCACTCTTTCCTCAAACTGTTTGATGTTTTATCAGTTTTGTCGTTTAATAATAGCGTTAGTTTATCCATTCTCCAGTAAATCGTACAGTTTTAAGAGCCACTCTTCTTCTATTGGTAATATATCGGCTTTCCAGTTTTGGGCACAAATTATTCTTGCAGGCGTTGTCAGATAAAGTATCAGTTTACTTTGCTGCTTAACAATTTGGGTATCAACAATGTGTAGCATATGCAATAAGTACATTTGTATTTTTGTAGCCCTCAGAGTTTCGGTGTGGACCACAACGGATGTCCAACCTAACACATGCTGCAGAATTGCAAACTCTCCACTGGATCTTGCCACCTCCCTGCCTTCTCCTTCCATGCAAGGCTGGGAGAAAATCAAGGCTCTTTTGCACCCAGTGGAAGGGTAAAGCTGAATGGAATTTGGTTGTGCAAATGGCAGATGGAGGGATGGGAATGAAGGTAGATGGATGGGATGAGTGCACGTGATTCGTGTTAAAGAGCAAGAATGGGAGAAACAGAGGAAAAAGTGTGTTTTTTCACTATGTTGTTTGGATTTTGTGTGTGCTTGTTATGGCCAGCTAAATAGGGGGGGAATTAATGAATTAAATGCAACACAGAATAATTGGGTGGTATGTCAGTGAAGGGGAAGGGGAGGGGTTTCTGCACTAGACTGTTGTGGTGCTATAATTCCACTTTTGACATCCAGTGGAATCCTGGGGTTTGCAGTTTAGGGAGGGGCATTGAGAATTCCCAGCCAGAGAGCTCTTTGGCCTCAGGAAACTACAAACCCCAGAATTCCACAGGAAGTTGAAAGTGGAATAATAGCACCTTAACAGTGTAATATGGAAATGGCCCCTGTCTCTCTTGTGAGGCTGACCAGTTTGACTTTGAGCCTGCCAGTGGCTCTTGATGCTCATGCCATACTTTCTTGCTGGTTTTTGATAGACTGCATTTTCTTTTAACAGTACGTTGTGAGCTGCCTAACAGTTGAGATGCAAATGCTTAATTAAATAAATAATGTTTAGGGCCACAAGACCCCTGCAAAAGTGGAATAATCCCATATCCCAAAATGTGTGTGTGTTTGTCTGTGGGAAGCTGGTCAAGACATGGAGGGGACATCAGGCACCCAGGGTCCAAACCAGGCCAGGGAAAGGAGAGAAAAAGAAGATGTTGAGGACATGGTGTTCCTCTGCTTCCTCTCTCTTGCCCATCTCCTTTCCCGGGTGATGGTAGGAGCAGCAGGTTTGTGGTGCTGAGAAATTGGGCTGCAAGCCGTCCTTACCTGGCTAAGCAGTGGCTGGTGGAGAAGGAGGAGGACCAGAGATGGGTTTTTAAAGAATTGCATGGCCTGATTGGAGCCACTTGGAGGGAAGGTTCTCCCAGAAAGAAGCACTTGAGGCGGACAGGTTGGAGAAACTTGCAAATAATCAAATCCATGGAAGTCTAATCTGCAAATGTGGAGGGCTGACAGAGAACCCCAAGTTTACTCACAATAGTACAGTGATGTTGCATTGGGAGTTGCTTGATTTAGGGAGCTATTTTGGAGAAGAAAAACTAGTTGCAGTTGAGCTATATTGTCTTAAATTTGATAATGCCCATGGATGAATCTGCTGCTTAGAATTATTTATTACTGTTATGATGCTTAATGCATTATTTGGCAGCCAGGCAGATTGCTTTTATCTATGAACAGTAGCCTCCCTCCGAAATAGTTTATGTACAGAGTACTCTAAACGCTTTTCCACTCAAGCCTTGTAAGGAAGAATTAGCACTACAACCCTTTATCATCCCGATATTCAATATTCTGTTGCAATAATAATTTCTAAGTATTGGTAGTTACATTTTACTGTGATAAATGGCCATTTTGCAGTTTTGTCTTCTGTTGGCTAAAATTGGCCTTTATTGTGAAGACATCAGGAGCATCGTAGGCCATTTCCACACCATACTCTTTCCCGACATGGTCCCACCATCATCCCGGTGGTGTCTTTGCTGGGATGAGAGTGTGTTCCCAATGCCAGTGATGTAGACTTGAACTTGACTTGGCAAAAATTACACACTGGCTCGACTTGAGACTTGCGTATTTTTAGTGACTGGCTTGCTGCCCTTGGTTCGGCAACATAACACATTCATCCAGAAACCTTACAATTGACTGGTCTCATGACAATCTGTCTCAAGCCCAAAGTGTGGACACGTTTCTCGGAGGGAACAGCAAATGGGCCAGGCAGTGGGCTTGAGGTGGGGTTGAGGTCTGCTTGGCTTGGCTATATGTCTCCGTTGCATATAGGAGGAGCTTTCTAAAACTTTTCCTGAAAGCAGAAAGCAAGATTCATGCCCAAAGTGCAGAGTGGAACAGAAAATGTGTTAGGCAGTGGTCTTGAGGAGGAAGGATCCTTCCTTCTAAAGCTCTTGAAGTTTCAGTAATGGGGAATGAGAAGGATCCCACTCCCCACTTCTGAAAAAGCCTCCAGCTTTGCAAATGGGAGGTAATAAGGATCCTAGTCCCCACTTCCAAAGCTGCAGATGGCAAAATCATAAAAGTAGACGACCAACTCTACTTAAATTGTTAACATTGACTTTGACTGTGTCCAGAAATTCTGGAATACAGGCTGGGGTAGAAAGTTGGCTTCCTGACTTGAGACTTGACTTGAAAGTTTCTTGCAAGGACTTGAGACGCGACTTGAAGGCAGAGACTTGAGACTTGGAGTAAAAGTCTTCAATACATCACTGCCCAATGCTCCCCTCCGCACCTGGCTGGCTACCTGTGGATGGGAGCATTTCTATCCCAGATCTCTAACCCAGTAACATCTCATTTTGTACAATTATTCTATTGTTCTGAAACCCTCCTGAGAGTGAACCATGCTCTGTCACAAAATGGTGGAACTGAATGTGAACAACATTTTGAATACTCTTAATCAATACTGAACATTTAGAGTCCCACTTTCTCATATTTTCCCTGTTTGGCTAATGTTGTGACAAGTCATTTCCTTTTGCATAAAGCTCAGTATTTGTTTCCTTTCAACAATCTAAGATTTTCCCCTTTCGTGTTCGTTTTAGGGACTGTCTTTTTTAGCTCTTTAACTTTCATCAAGTTTTCCTTCTTGAGATGCCTCCTCCTTAGATGTGTTAAAAATAATAAGACACCATGGGGAAAATATTATGAACTAAATGGTCTTTTCTGCCTATCTGTCCCTGGATTCTCAGTAGCACCTCTTTAGTTTCATATTGCTCCGTGTTTTGCTGAAAGCACCAAAAATGGTGGGTTGTAGTTTTAGAAAAGAAGAAATTGAATAAGAGATACAACTTGAATTGGGAATATTCCTTGATTCTCAGGCCTACCTTTCTTGCATCATTTTCCCCGTTTGTAAAACAGGAATGTGGAGGAATGTGTTGATCGGTGCCAGGAATTGTATTAATCTACTATGCATGAAAAGTACTTGTCCAAATGTTTGCCAGAGTTAAATCCTTCACTTGCATAATTTCAGTCATTGACAACCTGGGCTGTGTATTTTATTTTTGCCTTGTGGCTAATTAAGAGGTCTCTGGGAACTCTTTGAAGATTGCTAAATGGATTATAAATCAACGTGGCTGCCATGAAAACAACACCTGCACGTATATAGAAGAGAAGGGAAGGTGGCATTTTGATATCATTAGCAGGCCACTTGAAAAGGAATCTCCACTGATGGTGATGATAGTGGTGGTGATGATGATGATAACAGCAGCTGTTCCCTCCACAAACAGGCTTCTACGGTTGTGTTGCTGACGAAACTATGCTTGAGAAGCTCAATGGAGAATATATACAATAAAGAAACCTTTCATCAAAGCTTCTGTTGACCTATATATCAAAGAAATTGGTCCTTAAATTTATCACCAGCCTTCTAGAACTGTAGGATACTAGGTCTTTCACGTAGAGGCCATTTCTGCACTAGACTGTTATAGTGCTGTTATTCCACTTTCAGCATCCTAACATCCCAACACCCAACATGCACTTTCAAAATCCTGGGGTTTGCAATTTTGCAAATCTTGCAATCTTGGAAATCCTAGGATTCCATAGGATGTTGAAAGTGGAATACTAGCACTACAACAATCTAGTGCAGAAATGGCCAGAGATGTAGAGGGAATCCATAACACCCTTCCAGGCAACTTTTGGAGCTTCCCTCAGGCTCTCCTGCCATTCCTTGAGAATCACAGCGTACGGTACAAGGAGTAACATCAGGGTCCAGGATGGCAACCTCAGTTGATTGGATTTTGAAATCCATTGATTGGATCTTGATGATGATTCAGGATTTGTACCAGTCCATGCAGTTGGGAAGCAGTGTGCAAGGAAACTAGGAATGAATGGTGTTGTTAGGGGATTGCACACCCATATGCTGCATTAGGTTTCTGTGAATTGGAGAATCCTCCTTGAACTTGAAAATGCAGCAATTTAGAAGATGCTATTCACTATGCTGTTTTATCTCTCCACATTCTTCTCTGGCTTCTGTCTGTATTGAACTCTTAGAATTTTGCACTGTGTGGCTGAACGCAGTAATTATACAGTATGGGACGGATTTTAGAGAATGGCTCTTAGACGTTCCTTTGCACACATTGATTTTATTTTGACTAAGTGTATGGTTTTCACTTCTGGCCGTTCCTTTGTTGTCCCTGCAAGCATGTGCCTTTTGATTGATCATCCAAGACTGCTTTTTCCCCATGTACTAAAGCAAATTACTATTGATGCAATATTCCAGAAACTGCTGTGTTCTGTAAGAGAAAGCAGTTGCACAAATGGCTCCGTAGCTTTGCCTTTAGGGTTTGGTTTGCTCAGAGATGATGTTATTTTAAAAAAAAATAGCTGCAGCTTTCTGCTCGTACCTCTGACTGTATCTTTAATTTCAATCCTTTCTGTATATCCTAACAGTTTAGGGTAGAGGGCCATAGTTCATTGTCAGAACACAAGCTTTGCTTGCAGAAAATCTCCCAGGTTCCATCTCTAACATCTTCATGAAAAGTTGGGAAGGACCCTTCTCAGCATCCCTGGAGAGTCTCTGCCAATCAGTGTAGACAATACCGAAGCTTACAGACTAATGTTTGGACCAGTATAAAGTACGATACAGTGTTCTTCTGTTTCTTGAAGCAGTTTTTGACTGAAAAACATGCATACAATCAGACAGAGAGACTGAATGCAAGATGCAGTAAACGAGGAGACTTAAAGGAAAGAACCCATATTGTTAAATCCAAGACTTCTTTGGTCACATCTTTGCATGGGTGCCAATTTCTTAAGGATTAGGACAACGATATATCTCATTTCACTGCCCCAGGTCCCTGAACTGGGATGCCTTTCTCTATTTGCAGAATCAGGACATACATGGGACCTTAAGCATTTTGCTAATGCTTATTTGCTAGTGTCCTGACAGGTGCCTCACTTGCCAAGACAGCACCTAACACCAAGCAATCGAGGTTCCTGGAACAGAGCATCTTACACAGGTAAGCCAGGGAGGAGGAGACCATGGCCATTTCCACACTAGACTGTTATAGCGCTATTATTCCACTTTCAACGTCCTATGGAATCCTGGTTTTTGCAGTTTCGGGAGGGGCCTGGTGAGGTTCCTCCCTAAACTGCAAACCCCAGGATTCCATAGGATGCTGAAAGTGGAACAATAGCACTGTAACAGACTAGTGCAGAAATGGCTCACGTTGCAAAAGAAAATTTCTGCAACTGTATTTGTGCGTCTTTCCCCTGACACTGCTTTTTGCCATATGTGACTACCGTGTCTTACCTAGAATAAATGGTTGCTTTCAAGCTCTATCTCACCTTCCCCAGTTTCTTTTCTTCTCTCTCTCTCTCCTTTCTCTTCTTCTCTCTCTCTTTAAAAGAAAGCCCTTTTCTCTCCCAAAACAGACCTACATGGGTTGGGGAGGGAGGAATTACATTTCAGTCACAAACTGTTTGCCTCCTGGTCATACTTTTCCTGCTCCTGACATTTTTTTTTTTTTTTATGCAGCTCCAAACACTATATGCTGCAGCCATTGCTTAATCCTCCATGTCTTTCCGTGCTTTTCATAGGCTGCTCTTACACAGGTGCAGGATCCAGTTTCCTCCTGATGAAGAATGAGGCTCATCCCACAACCAGGATCCCCCCACCTGTTCTTCTCTGGAGTTGACAACTTCTTTGCACCAGGCAAGCTTTTGCACGTGATACGATGAACAGGTGATAGTCTGTCTCCCATGGAGCTGAAGCCATGAGGACCCCTGCACCTGCTTCCTATAGAAACACCGGCCAAGGCACCGACCCTTCGCTTATCTCCTCCGTTCTTGTGACATTCAATAAAAGATACAACTTCGCTATGTGTTGCTTCTTTCTTGCCAGAGTGCAGTAGGAAAGGATCCTTTTCTGTGTGATCTTGTTAGGGGTGTACGCCTCCCACATTTGATGTGGCTTAATTGATATAAATCATACACTGCTATGGCTGAAAGCCATGCTGGATAAGAGGTGAAATTGGCTGGAAAAACAGGCCAAGAAATTCCTCCAAGCTTTGCTAGGTCATAAGCACATTGTTAGTTTATTTTTGAATCTTTGGCTAGTTTTCCTGCAAGCATGGGTGGAAAGATCCTGCCAGTTACTCCACCTCTTGCAGCTTTCTTAAACAGAAGTGAATAATTCCCCAGTTTTACACTGAATTGCAGGTACTGCTTGAGGACCTCAAGGGGTACCCCAGCTTTTGGGGTAACAATCTAGCTTCAGTTTTCCCAAGGATGGGACTTTGGTGTTGAGCTGGAAGCTTGAAAGTTCAGGAGCAGCAGCCTCTCTCCTTTTTTTTCACTCAGGTCCCTTTGACAGGCCTGTCAAAGTTTGCATATAAATGGACACTTCTACAAGGATGTTGAAGGTAGTTGGTTGAGAGATGCTTTCAGAGGCCCATCAGTAAGTTCTTATAATATGCCAGCACTAAAGGATCCCATTTAAATCAGGAAGCCAAGGAACTTTTGTACTGTTATGATGACTGCTCACGTAGCTGCTTGGTGCAAGTAGTCATCTAGAGATGTTCTTATGCACCGAAAAGTTATGGTCCATGTCTTGCAAGAGATAGCAATTCCTGTTGAATGGACAAGATAGCTGGGAAAAATGAAAGGTTGCTATCAAGTACAGTGGCATCTTGAAGGAAGATGCAGGTAGCATTGGTCATGAGCAGCTCAAAGTCAAGAAGACAAGAGTGTTGTCAGAAGGTGGGGAAACGAAACAGGTAGAGGGATACGCTAAAGCCCAACTAGGATCAGTTTCAGGATGTCACAGGATTGAAGGCTGCATCAATAGGAGTATAATCTCAAGATCAAGGGAAGTAATAATACCACTCTGTTCTCTTTGGTCAGACCTCACCTGGAATCCTGTGGCCATCACAATTCAGGAAGGATATGGACAAGCTGAAAGGTGTCCAGAGAAGGGCGACCAAAATGGTAGAAGGCCTCAAAACCACGAAGCCTTTTGAGGAGCAGCTTAAGGAGCTGGGGGTATGTAGCTTGGAGAAGGGAAGGAAAAGAAGTGATATGATAGCCATGTTTAAATATTTGAAGGGATGTCATGGTGAAGCTGGAGAAAGCTTGTTTTCTGCTGCTGCAGAGACTAGGACACTATGGAGCAATGGTTTCAAAGTTCAGGAAAAGAGATTTCACCTAAACATCAAGAAGAACTTCCAGACAGCAAGAGCCATTCAACAGTGGAATATGCTGCTGCCTCTGAGTGTGGTGGAGTCTCCTTCTTTGGAGGTTTTTAAACAGAGTCGGGATGGCCATTTGCTGGGGATGCTTTGAGTGGTTTTTTTCTGCATGGCAGGAACTTGATGGCCATTGTGGTCTCTTCCAGCTCTACGATTCTGTGATTCTAAGCCTGAGTCTTGGAGCATGTCTCTGTGATGGAAGAATATGGACATCTCAACTGCATTTGCTCCCTGCTTTTCCGTGGAGGCTGGTTGGTGGCTGAGCAAGACAGCAAAGTTTCAGGTGTCTCCAGCTTTTCCCTGTGCTGGGCTGCTCTCCCAACCACCCCGATGCTTGGCTTATCAATTTCTGTTCCCATCTAAAGAGCAGTGTGGCTCTAGGAGAGGAAATCATTTTCCTTGATTTAAGAAACGAGCCATTGACAGAATGGAAATAAATTAGAGGGTTCCATTTATCCTCTTTCTTTCTCGATCGGGGGAGATGATGATTTGTCTCATTTCATTTAACTGGGCAGAGTAACTAAACGTACGGGGGGGGGGGAGCTGTAATGTTTTCCTGGGGTTTCTAGGGAGTTCTTGGGCGCAATGAGATATCGAATAAAACGTCACAATGAAGCTAAGTTATGTGCTGATATTTTTTCCAACTGGTTTCACTGTCTCTCTCTTGCAGCGTTGTGGCAATTTTCAAGTGAGATTGTAAAGCAATAAACATTTCAGATAGTAGCAGTAGCTTTGCTTTGGAATCAAACTAATGCCTGCAAGCCATGCTTTGTCTCCGAAGTGCTTTAAACATTCTGTCTTAAGAGTAATCTCTTTGTATCTCCAGCCATATGTCCTCTGGCTGTGGCATGTTGGATTTCACTTTTTTGGAATTAAAATCACACTCTCTTTGCTTTAAAAGTGGTGCCTTTCCCTTGTGACTTTTATTAGGTGAGTGAAAATTGGTGCAAGAGGTTCAAATACTTTTTTTATTGTTGTTGTTGTTAAATACCGTATTGCAATGTGTACCAGGTTATAAATTATTGTATAATTATAAACTGTACAATAACTTACATAAGCAGTGGCGGAGCTTGGAGTGCATGGAGGGAGGGTGGGCGGAGGGGTGGGGACTTGGTTGTGCCGCGTGGGGGCGTGGCTACCACACACAGGGGCAGGGCTACGGTGCGTGGAGTGGGGTTATGGCACGTGGGGGTGGGGCTACGATGGACAGGGCGGGACCACGACAGACGAGGCGGGGCTATGGCACACGAGGGTGGGGCTATGGTGTGTGGAGGAGGGTAAGCAAGGAGTCGCAGCGCCCCCCAAAAGTTGCGGCCAAGGGCGCATCACCCCCGTTGCACCTCCGTCTCTACACAGCTGTGTATACCTTGGGTATGACTCATATACCTTCTTACCTTCAGCTCAGGGCACTTTATGTTACTTGGCCACGTGTGTCACAGAAGCAAAAACTGTAGCTGCAAGAAGAAAATATTGTTGGGTTTGAAATTTGTTTTTTGCAAGTTACTATAGAACTAGTACTTGATAATCATTACGTGTGATATTAATTGGCATTTTAGACACTCAGAGCTCATCAAACAACCTTGCTTTAGAATGGTTTGCTCTGTTCTGCTCCTGTTTGTAATCAGTATGTACAAGCAAAGGACTCTTGAAATGCCGGTGATATCTTTGAGAATGACCTAGGATGTCACAGGGTCATGTAGTCTTGGGAAGTTAAGAGTCAGATAGGATATAACACACGGACAAGCTGTGACTTTGCTGATGCTGCTACATGAATCCTTTCTTTTGTGTAACCATTCTTTAACATAAACATAAAAATGGAAGAATAAATCATCCTTCTGGGGTCCTCAATCTTTGGTGAAGGATCCTGCGGCCAGAGATGCTTGTGTGTGCTTGTGTCTTTCTTGCCATTTTGCTCCATCCCTTTCTTTACCACCTTCCCACTTTAATTTTGGGTGTTCATATCAGCTCTGGATACAGTGAGGTGTGGTTTGCTTATCCACTCTAACAATTTTTTTTTTTAAAAAAAAAACATGTTGCTGGTATTGTTGGCTTTTTTTTTTAATTAAAAACTTTAAACACGTTATAGCTATATGGCACTTTCATGCTCGGAGGGACGGCGGCACTGAATATCCGTGGCTGGGGAGCAAGAGAGTGGCTTACCGTGGTCGCTTGGGGTTGGCCATTGTGTAAAGCAGGATGTTGGTCTCGATCTTGATCTTGTCCAGTGGAGTCTTATGTTTTAAGAGGGAGAAAGACAGAAAGAAAGAGAGAGGGGAGAGCAAAAATAGGTGTCCTGTTGCACAGTGGAGGCCATTTCCGCCTTACACCGTCATAGTGCTATTATTCCCCTTTCAACATCCCATGGAATTCCGGGGTTTGTAGTTTACTGGAGCCCAAGAGCTCCCTGGCTTTGAATTCTTAAATGCCCCTCCCTGAACTGCAAACCCCAGGATTCCATAGGATGTTGAAAGTGGAAGAATAGCATTATAACAGTCTAGAGCAGAAAGTCCGGAGTGACCAGTGGCTCCCAGAACTGAACAGGTTGCAGAGTCCTGTTTTGGACAACAGAGATGGTTGCATCTAAGGAGGGGCAATTCCTGCTGAACCAGGCTTGCTAACCCAGTTTTTTTCTCTCTCTGTGCCACTCAGAAGGCTTCTTGATAGCACGCTTTGCAGCTGTATCCTTCCCTTTGTCAGCTTGCATAATGCCACTTTTCTTCCATTTCTTGGCATATCAGCTGGGAATTTTTTTCTCATTCACTCCCCAAAGCCACATCTGAGGGTATCTGTTGCCTTCCAGCTTTGGTTTTATGTATAAATTCCATGGCTGTTTGTTGTGTTAATTGCATAAGGTTGTAAGTCTGTAAAAATATTTATAATTACTGGGTACCCATATCAGATTGTAGGAATCAGCAGAACATTTTAACACATGCATAGGACTGAAAAATTAATCAGATTCCTAATTATTTTGCTAGTTAGGTGTCTTCTTTTTCTTTTCTTTTCTTTTTTTGTATCTCTCGCTTATTTAAAAAAAGATTCTGCAATGCATGATATAGCATTTGGTTTTCACTGTCAAAAACACGTTATTTAATACCACATTGTCTCCCTGAGTCTGTTTCTTAATACATATCCGATTTTTTAAAATTGATGTCATCACTGTATCCTTTTTCTTCCTTGGAATCTAGCTGCTAAAAATAAATTTTCTCGTTTTTAATCCTTCTTGGATTGGGTCTACAGTATAGTATGTGCTGTTAGGTAACCCTCATCCACATTATTTGGGTTGTTAGTAAAGATTGATTGATTTTTTTTTATTATGATAATGTTACTCCTTTAATTTTGTTCATGCATCATCATTTTTATACTTATTCATTTGTTTGTATGTTAATTTGAAAGGTCTTTGGTACTTTTTTATTAATAAGCATACTCAGCCTTTGGTTATAAGCAATGCTAAGTTTCCAAGGTAAAACTGTACAATTATTTTGCAAACCCAGTTTTCTGATAGAGATGCTACTGAGCATTAACGAAACATAAGATCTTGCATTCAAAAACTGACTCACTTCGGTGACAGAAGGCATCGACATGCTCAGTCATAACTGTTTATTTATCTTTTCAGTACATCAAGTACATAAATGGGAGTTATGCATTGTTTTCCAAATATGCATCCTCTGCACGTTATCTGTGGACTTGAATAACATTTGATCAGTTTGAGTTTGGGACAAATGAACAGTCAAGTGTTTTGAATGGAATTTAGATACACGGGAATTTTGACTCATTTCTACATGTATGTTTTTCTGTATGGAGTACAGATAGGTTGTGCTGTTTCTTTTAATACTGGCTTTCAACATCTTTTGTCAAAACAAATATGGATATATGAGATTAAATCTTAAATAAAAACATTTTAAAAAAATATGAATATATGAGAGTGATAATACCAAATACAATGTCTTCTTGAACAAAGAGGTACAGGACATTCCAAAATTATACCCCTTAAACCGAATTATGAAAATAGTGACTTTGTAGCTGGAGCAACAGGAATAAATAAAGTCCAACAAAGTTTTGCCTAAATCCTTCTGCTACTGAATCTCTGTAGCAGCTCATAGAAATATTGAAAGGCCTTGGCAAATTGGATGATTTTTCTGATAAGCTGAATGGAATTGGAAGATAATGGAAGGTGGGCGATGGCAGCTTGGAAGAAGAGAGGAAGTTGGATGTGCAGTGTAATGGAAAGTCACAAAAATTAGCATTGAGTTTCTGCATCGAAGACCCAGATGCTCGAATGGTTCCTTTACTTAGGAAGGTAGATTTTGTCTTTCTAAGTTTACAGAACCCCAGGGGTTTTTCGCCACTAGTCAATCGCAAAACAAATTGCCAATATTTAGTGGCGCCATGTCTGAGAATTCCCTTTCTGCTCCTCACTCACTGGACCCGAACAGAAGATGGAGATTTGGTAGAGAACCTCTTAAGAGAATTGCAAGGAAGGAGGTGATCCTTTCACTACCTGTGCCCTGAGCCCTTTAAGAACAAATTATTAAGCATCCAAGGAACTGCATTTAGAAGCAGTTGCATGATGTGACTGCTCTTTAGCTTATTTTTCCTTTCTTGCAAGTAATCATTTTGAAAAGCAAGTGTGCTAAAAATCATCTGCCTTTGGTTATGTCTGAAGCTGGTTGGCTGTCCTGTGTTCGAGGTACATTTGTGACAGGTTGTATAAATTAATGCAGCAAATGAAAAATATCTTTTGTCGGGGAGGGGTACCTTAGCAACTTCCAGGAGCGAATCGTGTGCAACCTTGTTTTTCTATGCCCAACCAAACAGTGGAGAATGACAGCTTCTTTCAATTTAAGATGCTTGCTATGTGGTGGATAGAGGGGATGTGATTTTAGTATCGCCTTCCAATCAAAGGACAGCTAGCATGCATCAAAATGAGATTTTTGAGGCTTGAAGGCTTAAGTTGCCCAAGAAGAGATTATGTAAGGCAGGGAACAGGAGGGATGCTGCGTCTCTGGCAAGCTGTCACGTGCGTGCAAAATCTTTCTAGTGATTGCAGAAAATGTCGTCTTAACATCTGCATCTCTCTCTTTTCATTTGCTGTCTTCCTTCAGCATCTCTGCTGATCTGTATCTGTTTTAGCAAAAGTTTGCTTTTCATTTTCTCTCTCTCTCTCTCTCTCTCTCTCTCGCTGGGGGGAAAAAAAACCCCTTCTGTCCATTTCCAGTAAGAATTACTTTTCATTTTTGAACATGGGATTGGAGTTAAAATGAACTATGGCACTGGTTATGTAATGAATTGCTTTCCTTAGGAAGATGTTCCTTGACCCCTGCAGTAGCTCATTGAGATGACTGTGGCCATTTCCGCACTAGACTGTTATAGTGCTGTTATTCCAGTTTCAACATCCTATGGAATCCTGGGGTTTGCAGTTTAGGGAAAAACTTTTTTTCCAGTGCTCCCCGTAATCCATCATTGCAGCTCCCAGGACTGGACTTTCAAAACCGCAAACAGCCCGAAGTCCCAAACTCAACGTTCTGTTCATGATATGTCCCCAGTTAAATAAAGGAACAATATTAGGAAACAGAATTTTGTACTTTGTGCACATTTCCTTTGCCAGTTCCCTGTTTTGTTTAAGGCTTTTTCGCCACTAGCCAGTCAGAAACATTACCCTGTTTTGCTGAAAAGAGGATTACAATCAGCTGGAAAACAAGTGTACCAAACCAACAAAGCCAGCTAAAATTATTAACCAAGACAATGACACATCAATTGCCCATGGCAACGTAAAGTGTTTGGATGATGAAGCAGAGCTTGTCAAGTGAGTTATTATTTAGAGCTTCCTGAATGTTAAGTGCTAAACAGATGAAATCATCTTACGTCACTGCAATTTTAATTGCTGTAATAACTCCGGTGTTGGATGCTAGTCTGTCTTGGTGTCAACCTTGGTACTTCTATAACTTTTCACCTTTGCACTTTGTGATACGGTAGCTGACTGTCTCTCCCAAGAGAAAACAAGGTTTGTTGTTGCGTGCTTTCAGGTCGTTTCCAACTTATGGGTGACCCAAAAGCAAACTTATCTAGTCGTGTAGGGACGGGGTGGATGTGGATGGGGGTAGTTCGTCCCAGGCGACAGTGTATTTGGGGCGTCTGGGCCCGTAGCCACGCCCCTGTGCACCCTGGCCGAGCCCCGACGCACCGCAGTCACGCCCAGTGGCCCTGCCCCTCGCGCCACAGCCCGCCCCACTCCCACCCCCCTCCACACACTCCCAGCTCCTCCACTGAACTTATCCCTGGGTGTTCCTGGCAAGATGGTTTCCGAGGGAGCTTGCCTTTGCCTTCCTTTGAGGCTGAGAGAGTGTGACTTGCCCAGGGTCACCCAATGGGTGGCTGACCATGTTCTCCCAGAGTCCTAGTTTAACGCTCAGTTGACTCCACCACCATGGTTTCCTTATCTTGACCAGATTTATTCAGAAGAGGTATAGAAAGCATGATATTCTGCCTTTCCATGACCATTTCCGCACTAGACAGTTATAGTGCTGTTATTCCACTTTCAACCTTCTATGGAATCCTGGGGAGGGGCCTTTAGGATTCTTACCCAGAGAGCTCTTTGGCCTCAGTAGAAACTACAAAGTGGAATAATAGCACTGTAACAGTGTAGTGCGGAAATGGCCCATGTCAGGGATGAAGTAGAAGTTACTCCCCCGTGAGTTTCCAGCCCTTTCGTAATAAACGGTGCAACTTATAGTAATGATGAGAGGACGTTACAGTATGTTTTCTTGTTGTTTTCTTGTTGGGCAGGGTAACACTTTTTTGTAATTATATCATGGGTATGGAGTACATTACTCTGGTGAGCGAATTTGCAAAATTAGCCATCTCTTAGCTCTGCAGTGGTAAGGTTGGGTGGCACATGGAAGCACCAGCATCCCGTGCCGTTGGTAAAAGAATTATACGAGCCTTTGAGGGTTTAAAATCAGTTATTCAGTCAGCAGGGCCCAGTAGTGCCTCTTCTAAACTCAGACCTGAATCCTTTGCTTTTTGGAAGACCCTTTGAATTAGCTGCTGAGTGGTGAGTTGACATGCAAGTAAATTCCACTGATGCAGTGGGTTTACTCTTCTAGGGACTAGTGGTAGAAATAGGGCAGTGGCAGGATGCAACCTGGCTTGATATATAGAAGCACTTTGTTGCAGGATATTTTTAAACACAGTTATCTGCTTCACTTTATAAGACATACCTCTGTACAACTATAGAAAATTGATTCTGCTCGCAGCATTTTTTTTTCTTTGCACCGCTGATGTACTTTCAGTTGAGAGACAGGATGATAGACTGTGGTTATCATAGTGATGGCCACCTATTAAAATGGCAGCCCTCTTGTCATTTATCGTGCAATCACCATAGCTTTTACAGGTAATGAAGAGTGCTGTTTTCCATTACCGTCTGCTGCATTCCGAATGAGGAAGCTAGCATTCTGTATTATGTTTGGATAAACTATATGACTTCTGTGTTGATCTTTCCCTAGTACTTAATTCCTTTTTTTGTTAATACAAGCAATGAAGGCACAATGTTGCAGACAAAACAAACCCCTAGATTATTCAACTGTAGCACGTGTTCCACAACCACCGTGAGAATTCCTTGCCAATCTCATTAGTTGTTTAAAATGCAATAGTTTCAATAAGTGGTAAAATTAGTGCAGATTTTCTTGCTGCTTTTGTAGAAACAATTCTACCAGTGTATTGCTCGTCCATTTCATTTCATTCAGCACATATGCTCTTCAGGACTGCAGCACTCAGACTAATGTGGAAGCGTTAGCATCCGTTCTGCTTTTAAAGAGGGATGGAAAATCAATGTTAAATCAATGAAAAAATTCTGGAAATGGAGTCAGCCCCTGCCCCCTTCTATGTATTTGTGTTTGGACAGCATCTTTGAGAACGCACACTTTCTGCAAGCTGTTTATTAATAATGTTTTTGAGAATAGGGGGCAAGACACCCCTGTCTGGATTTCTGCCAGTTTCCTAGGGGCAGCTTAAGTATCTGTTAGTTGACGTATTAGCTCCTCTTTATCTCTGATCTGTCAGAGTTATTTCTTTATCCTAGAATCACAGCGTTGGAAGAGACCCCAAAGGCCATTGAGTACAACCCCCTGCCCTGCAGGAATACAAAATCAAGGCGTTCCCAGGAGATGGCCATCCAGTCTCTCTTTAAAAACCTCCAAAGAAGGAGACTCCACCACATCCTGAGGCAATAGTGTATTCCATGGTTGAACTGCTCTTACGATCATGAAGTTCTTCCTAATGTTTAGGTGGAATCTCTTTCCCTGTAGCTTTAAGCCATTGTTCCATGTCCTAGCCTCTGGGGCAGCAGAAAACAGGCTTGTTCCATCCTCCATATGACATCCCTTCAAGTATTTAAACATGGCTATCACGTCACGTCTTAACCTTCTCTTCTCCAGGCTAAACATACTCACCTCTCTAAGCCTTTCCTCCTACGGCTTCATGGTTTCCAGGCCTTCTACCCTTTTGGTCACCTCTGGACACGTTCCAGCTTGTCCATATCCTGAGATATTAGTCTTAGACGTTGAGTATTCTGGAAATGAAAGGAGATACCAACATGCAAAATTCTCCCTTAGTGTTTCCTAGCTACAGATCTCCAAGATGCAGAATAGAGAACAAACTAAAAATTAACACATTCGTTCTGTATCTTAAAGTAAACAAGGGCTGCAGTTTTGGCCTGTGTGTATTTCCTTGGACGTTCTCATGGATTCAAGATGCCTTCTGAGAAATCATGAATAGGAACATATAGCATTATCAGCTAAGGTGCAGTAAACTAAAACTCACTTTCCATATGGTTTTAACAGGAGTCAGTAGAAGCCAGCAGAATAAACATAATTTTTATCTAAAAGACACTCAGGCTTCAACAAATTCCAGGTGGACGTGGTTCTGGGGAGACTCTGAGGAATCCTCCTTGCAGTCTGCAGGTACCACATAAGCAGTGATTGGTCTGAGATGGAAAATTTTAAATGCACTTCCCCAGTAGGCTTTGGTTTTTCTTAATTAGTCTGTGCTTGGGATGTTTTTCTCTCTAAGCTTCACTGTCATCAACAAGCACAGTATACACCTCCCTTTCATTGCATTGTGCAGAAATTTGGTTCGGTCGGTTATGCTGATCAGTGCAGAGCGGTTGTGTTTTTAACTGTTGCACCATCACAGAAATAAACAACCCTAGTTGCCAGCATTCACATGGACAGGGAATTGGGGTCGAGGAATTTAAAGTGATCGGCTGCAGGTGTTGGTGTGCCTTCAAGTTAGTTGTTGACTTATGGGAACCCTTGAACTTCAGAGGGTTTTCTTAGGCCAGGAATCCTCAGAGGTGGCTTTGCCAGTTCCTGCCTCTGAAATACAGCTTACAGAACTTGGTATTCGTTGGCGGTCTCCCATCCAATTACTGACCAGGGCTGACCCTGCTTAGCTTCCAAGATTGGCTGGGATCTTGTGCTTTTAGGGTATTTACGCCTCCCCAGAACATGATTGTTGTGCAATTGCGCGTTCAGTGTTAGTATTCAGGACTTAGGGAAGGAAGCGATTTCCTTAACTGTGTGGTATGTGGGTAATTAAAACATTGTATTGCTAGAATGAGATTCAGTATTAGAATAAATTTGGCATAGTGTAACAATGGTAACAAAATATGATGATTTGGATATTAAGATAATCATTTAATGTGACTGCACCTGGTCTATTACCTTAAGAAAAGATGGAAGTGTATTCCTAAATAAATATTCAGGAATATCTAAAGATGAAACTGTGTCCTAAATATGTTTTACATGTTTTGGCTGTGTTTAAACACATTTTAATAACTGTGATATTCAATTTCTTTTAAACTTTTGTAAATAAATGTTTTAGCCTCATCTTTTTTAGATTATTGTAAGCTGCCTTTGAGACCCTTTTAGGCCTTTTGTAGCGTACCTGCAAAACAGTAAGCTAAATGGGAACATAAATAATGTGACTGAGCTTTTTTTGCTAGTAACAGCTTTCAGTTCAAGCCAAAGCTGAACCGAGTGTCGTATCTAAAAATGTCAAAAGGTGGATGAACCGAATAGGAAGTATCCAGTGGGAGAAAAGCAAAGGCAAAGCTAGGAGGAAAAGAGAGAGAGGACAAAAGAAAATGGACTACCTGGACAGAATTTTAATGGGCTTAAGTAAAGCAAAATTAGATTTGCCAAAGCCAGAGAAGGAACTCGTGTATTATTAGTCTAAGTGCAAAGTTAGGGACACAATGTGAACAGAGACAAAAGTTAACATATTTAAAAAGTCTCACGCTTGTCCGTTTTGCTGTTTCATGGTGGAGTTTGGATAGGTAACAAACTTCAGTTGATATTGATCTTCCCAAACATTCAGACCATTTCCGCACTACACTGTTATAGTGCTATTATTCCACTTTCAACGTCCTATGGAATCCTGGGGTTTGCGGTTTACGGAGGCCGTCTAAATTCCCCTCCCTAAAGGAGAGTCTCGTGTGGAAATGGCCAAAGAATGCAGAAGGGCATTCTCAGTGGCTCCCATGCTAGAACTCTGTTTTTGGAAGCACCTTCTCATTGCTTCCAAAAGGCAATATAAGCTCTTTTTATTTGTTGGTGTCGTGTTCCAGTCCCAGTCCCAGGTGCAGACAGCATCCTCCCCGACAGCAAAGGCACAGGACAATATTTACTGCAATCCAGCATAGACAGGAAAGGGAGAGCCCTCAAGACTCAGAGCACTTCCATTGGGAAGATGCATTAACTAGGCAACCAGCTGGAGGAGGCTGCTAGCCAGTAAATACCAGAGGCAGGGCGAGAAGAAGTCCATTGCAGACAACTATGTCTGTGTTAAGGTTATTAACCAACTAACCCTGTTTGTACTGTAAAATCCTGTTGTCTTCACTGTTTTCCTCCAAGTGTTTTTGCTCTGCTGTCTATCCCCCAGCGTGCATATTATCCAACCTGTAATGATAAGTAGTATTTTTCTTTTAAAAATCCAAGCTGTTCCATATAGAGTGCGTCTCTCTCTCTCTCTCTCCCATACACACTCTGTTCTCTCCCCTAAGGCTTATTTTTTCAATCAATAGCAATTTCACTCTATTTCTGGCTACCAGACATCTCCGTTTGGCAGCAATATTTAAGCACTTCCCATTGGCCCACCCTGTTTGGTACTGAAAGAACAAATTAGGTCATAAAATGGAAGCCATTTCATCAGAATGGGTAGGAAGAGGTATCCAGCCCGCTCTGTTTCAGCAAGACTTTTCTCTTAGCAGCCTCTGGATTTTCCATGTAAATCAGGGCCACAAATGGTCTACTCTGAATCACACATGTCCTTCTCAGGCCATTTCCGCACTGCATTCTTACAGTGCTATTATTCCACTTTCAACATCCCGTGGAATCCTGGAGTTTGCATTTTAGAGAGGGACCTAAAGTCCACAAATGTGGAGGGCCAGTTGTGCAGGGTAAACTCAAGTTAAAAGCTATATCCAGTAAAAATGCATCAAAACAACTGTTCATCGGTGCCTTCAGGGAATTGCATGCTTTACTGGGATTGCAGAAGGAGCTACTGTACATCCCCTGTTGCACCACGAGCAGGCATGTTGACTGAGATGCAGTTGGATCCAGAATGATGGTATTCAGCAAATACTATCTGTGATTTTGGTCCCTAATTGCTGCTCTGAGTAGACAGAGAAACAGAAACATGGGCAAATGTAAATGATGTGGTTTTTAATAATAAAAATATTTCTTACCTGAAGTATTCATGTTTTTCTTGTTGTTTGTGCACTACATCTTCTCACCCGAACGCGGGCTTAATAGGATAGTTAACAGGCTAGCGTTATGTGAATTTTATTCTAACCAAGTTTCTATTTTCTTGCAGATTTCTCAGGGGACACAAGTTACTCGTACGTCCATCTGACGCAAGCAACTGTGACAGAAATGAACTCTCTTCTTTGCCAAAAACTAGCAGTATAAGGTCCATCTGACGCACGCCCCGGACAACTGCTGCTTAAAGTAAGAAATATACACTTAAAGAGAGCTTCTTTGTAAATATTTTGCCCCAACAACCAGGACCCTAACCACACAAGTGAATTTGACACCCCCTGTGTCTGCAGGACCAGTATATGTCATATGTCCTCCGTTTCTACGTGATCAGTATACGAAGAGTAGGATAAGAAGGTAATCAATAAAATCTCCAATGTGGGTGTTCTTTGAAGTGAGTTTTACCTGAATCATTTCATCTTTTCAGAAGCTTTATAGACAAAGAAGCCTGAATCCTAATTATTTTAATACTAACTGAATTTTGGAAGACATCGTTGCGGTTCTGGATTTTTCAGTTCTTCTAAACCAGAGTGGTAAAGATCAGTTTTGTACCTCATTCATTCATCCATCCAGTTATTACCTCCAGCTAGATTTGAAACAAATGAACTGAATACCTCTCCTTTTCCCATCTTTGCCCTTTTCTCAAATCCTGACTTAGAAGAGCTTGAATGTCAGCTAAAGGAACTCCCTGATTTCAGAAACGTATTTAGTATTTCGCACTCCTTCTGCCTTAGGTCCTGCCAACTTGCTAACTCCATATCATTAACCCTTTAATGAAATCTTGCTTGGGCCTCCAAGAACATGTATATGAGTTGCAGTCATACTGGACTCTGTACACTGCAGAGTGTGAGCTTTGGCTCTCTGAAGGAGACCATCCTGCCACTCTCTGTGTCCTGTGGTTCTGCCCCTGTTTGTCCATGCCCCCAGATAACATGAAGTCCTACACCTGGGCAGAAAAAATGGAATGCACAAATATAGGATGGGAGACACCTGGGTGGACAATGGTATGTGTGAAAGAAATCTAGGAGTTTTAGTGAACCACAAGCTGAACATGAGCCAGCAGTGTGATGCAGCAGCCAAGAAAACCAATGCGATTCTTGGTTGCATTAATAGAAGTATGCTGTCTGGATCAAGGGAAGTAATGGTACCAATCTATTCTGCTTTGGTCAGACCTCATCTGGAATGCTGTGTCCAGTTTTGGGCACCTCAGTTCAAGAAGGATATGGACAAGCTGGAGCGTGTTCAGAGGAGGACGACCAAAATGGTGGAGGGTCTGGAAGCCATGAAGCCCTATGGGGAGCTGGCTTCGGGAGCTGGAGATGTTTAGTCTGCAGAAGAGAAGGTTAAGAGGGGACATGAGAGCCATGTTTAAATATCTGAAGGGATGTCAGGTCGAGGAGGGAGTGGGCTTGTTTTCCGTTGCACCAGAGACTAGGACAAGGAGCAATGGATTCAAGCTGCAGGAAAGGAGATTCCACCTGAACCTCAGGAAGAACTTCCTGACGGTCAGCGCTGTCCGGCAGTGGACTCTGCTGCTGCCTCCATGGAGGGTGGTGGAGTCTCCTCCTTCTTTGGAGATGTTTAAGCAGAGACTAGATGGCCATCTCTTGGGAGTGCTTTGATGTGGGTTCCTGCACGGCAGAAGGGGGTTGGACTCAAAGACCCTTGGGGTCTCTTCCAACTCTAGGATTCTATCATGTTTTGAGAGATATGAGTGCTAAGCAGAATCTGTATCCACCGCTGCCCAAAGTAGTCTCTTTGGGCTAACCCGCACAGGAAATTATTGTCATTTTCCTTCATTCTTGCATCACGCAATCTTCCTTTGCAGATAAAATTACAGGGGAAGCATGGGGAAGTTAACAGAAAGTCACAAAGTGAAGAAAAGAGCTGCTTAGCTTGGGGCCTTTGGTGTTAGGCTGAAGCCCCAGAGCACGCCCCATTGCTCCCTCCGGAACTCGTTTAGACAGGAGAGCTTCTTCACCCTCTCGATCTCCAAAGTTTTTGGGTTAATGTGCATTGCAGATCTTTTCTCAGCACTGGAATCAGCCCCATCCAGTTGTCTCTTATTTCCTCCCAAAGTCAGACCTGAAGGTGAGTGAATGGATGATGAAGAAATGCTGCTGTTTTTCCTTGATTATTATTTTTGTTTGGAAAGAAAAAGGAAAAGAAAGTAACAGTGACAAAGAATAGCCACAAACTAGGTGACTATCTTTGCATAACAAAGTAAGATAAAAAAATTAATAATCATTTGAGAACTATATTCAGTACATTACAAATAGAGTCATCATCACAATCTGTTTAAGTAAGGCCTATACTAATTCTATGAAATCTTGTCACTTTCAGCATAACTTACAATTAATTAAACAATTGAAGAACCTCCATTATAATCATCTACTGTACAAAAACACTTACTACCTCCCGTTGCTGGGTTTATATCTGTAACTTAATGTTTCCTCTATTTTCTCACCATTTTTTATATCGTTTACGTTGATTATCTGTTTTTTATGACTTAATTTTCCTTCTCTCTCCAAAACAAAATAATAGCATAAATGCTGCTGTGTTTTAATTGATTTTTTCTTGGACACGTTTCTTCAAGGCCTTTTGCATTGTTCCTGAAGCACAGAGGGTCTTTCCTATAAATTTGTTTCTATCTCTAAGGTGACCAGAATGGCACACAGTAAACGGTTTAAACAGCTGGATAAGAGACATATTATTTCAGTTTGCTCATGAATGCTGACCTGAGTGAAGTAACTTTCCTACAATTAACTACATGATAAGGTAGTGCCAGGCAGTCCAGCGGCAGTAAACAGTCGGGTTCCGGTAAAGGAAGTGATCATATATTTTGTTTTGACAGCATTTTTAATACCTTTGGCAAATTTAGTAATGGAACAAGTCCTCTTGTCACAAATGTCGTGTTCTTCACATGGCTGCAAAAGGTCTGAAATATTTCTGTTGTTGGCAAGCCGGCTAAAAGCAATATGAAAATGGTTGCACAAACACTGCTTGCATTTCTGAGCGAATTAATAGGAACAGAAAGGACTCTTCCAGCCGTACTCCGTTTTGCTTTTCCAGATTTCTCCATTTCTTGTTGGTTCTTCCCATTAATTTGGAAGGACGTGTTTTGCGAATTGGTGTTCCTCAGAACTAGGATTACATAGAAGAAGATTTCCATATGTGAGAATCTGGTCTGCTTCACCTCTGCTAAGCTAAACCAGGTGATTTGGAAGTTTGGAAGGACAGTGAGGACCAAATTAGACATGGGAATAGTTGCAAGAATGCAATTAACGTGCATGGTTGGGTTATGTGGCTTGGAATCCTGTTGGTTAGTCCCAGCCAAAGCAGAACCCTTGAATCGATTGTTGAGTGGCAAGTCAACCCGTAGGTAAATCCAGTGGACTTAATGCCTGTACCCTAGTTGGGAGAGACCCAGCGTGGCCTAGTGGTTTGAGTTCTGGACTACTGATCTTGGACACCAGGGCTCATTTCCCCACTTGGCCGTGGCAACCCACTGGACGACCTTGGGTGCCCCACACACTCTCAGTCCCAGAAAATCCCACTATAGGGTTGCCTTAAGGTCACCACAAGTCAGAAACGACTTGAAGACACACAACAACTCAAGTTGGGACTAGTAATAGGATTTAGCCCATAGATAGTAGTTTTATAGAAGCTTTAAATAACACTGGGACCGTGGGGGTTGGAGATGGGGTGGATTGCATGTTTATTGTCAATCTTAGTCTCCTAGCTTCAGTTCTAGGAAAAAAACCTGCCCCTCAGAAGCTGCTGTTTCTACGTCAAAGGAAGGCCCTTTCCGCACTAGGCGGTTACAATGCAATTATTCCACTTTCAACGTCCTATGGAATCCTGGGGTTTGCAGTTTGCAGTGAGGAGAGAAGGAAGCAGAGACCTTTGAGGCCCCTCCCTAAACTGCAAACCCCAGGATTCCATAGGATGTTGAAAGTGGAATGATTGCGCTGTAACCGCCTAGTGCGGAAATGGCCGAATTCTCAGCTTGAGCCAATAGCAGCTTCTCTTGAAATGCATGTAGCAGCTGTGTAACTATTGCTGAGACTTTGGCGTGGACAGGAGGAGTTAAATTGTCTCTTCCCAATCAACATCATCCCAAGGCTATCGGCTAATGTCAGAACAAACGCCTGCTACCTGTCATGTCCCGTCTGGCCCTGAATGCATCATCTTAGCTCACCGACGCTGGATCCCCATTTCAATGAGCCCTCTTTCTTCACAGCCAAAAAACCCACAGTTGATGAGTGCAAAACATGACTTTGTTTATCTTCAGGAGGTTCGTCTTGGCATTTCTGGGGATATGGATCCTGTCTGCCATATTGCCTGACATTCATGGATGTCTCTGAGTTTAGGCAAGAACTGTGGATGGCATTCTCCTTGCAAAAACTAATCATCGGGCATTGGTTAAGCTCACTTGTTGCAGCAGATGTTTAAGGTTCCTTTTTTAAAAATATCCTTTGAATTTGAATGTGAATCCCTAGCAAACATTTGGGATATATCCTTTGAATATAAAGTTAGCCATATTTCCACAATATGGGGAATTCACAGTATGAATTCCCCATATTGTGGAAATATGGCTAACTTCATGCAAACAATTACCTAGCTAAGATTTTGTTACCAGATACCAGTTATTTCTGAGGTGCACCCATAACTCATAATTGTTTGGTGCAAAGGGAAATATAGAAGCAGAAGAGGGAGTCCCTTCTGGGGCATTTTTAACTCTTAAGACCCTGTTCACAGTTTGCATATAGCTGTCCAACTAGGATTAAATGTGCACCTACCAAGGCAAAGTGTGGACGTAACGTACAGGTAATTGACAAGCACACCTGTCATCAGCAAAGAGATTAATAGTAAGATTAGAAATTGGACGGCTCAAGCAATAACTGCAAGATGGTGATTTAAAGAATCAGTTGCAATTTCTATGTAAGAGAATGCCCCAAGAACTGTCTCTTGGGGGGTGGGAAATTGCCTAATCTTTATTTGGAAGATAATCAAATGCTGCATTGAACTTCATGAATTGCTTTTTTTAAATCGATTTGTTTTCCTATTTAATTTAGCCATCTTGGTGCTAAGCAACATTTTCCCCCTCCTGTTACTATCTACTGTGATAGGTCTCTGTAAAAAATCTCTTCCAGCGTGTGGAGCTGTGCACAGCAGGAAGCCTTTCTGCTGTATGTGGCTACAAATCACAGCAGCACATAAATCCAGATAAAGAGCACCAGCTCCCCAGCGAGGAGCAGAATAGGTTCTGCTCAGAGCCCATGTTCTTAAAGCTGGGAAGAGCCATCAACAGCCGTAATCAGACCTCGGAGCTTCAAAATATTTTGAAGAGTAGACGCTTCAAAATGCAGTAAACACTGTCAGCTTCTCTGGTGGTCACAGGTTCCATTGTTCTTTTAAAATAAAAGGCAGGAAAGCCTTTTGTTTTGAATGTCTCTTTCAGTTTCTTTCCAAGATAACGGTGGCGTTTAGGGTTCTCCAGCTTCATTCTGTGCCATGTATAATGGCCAGGAAATTGCTTTGTACAATACAAGGGTTGTATTTGTGAGCTGAAAACAACAGTTGCCGCCTGTTGGTGCGTAAAGTGGAGACAGTAATTCCTCGTCTGTCTCAACTAGATTGAATTCTCTGAATGGTCTCTTTAATTCAGCAGTCAAGACAGTCTAGAAGAGGATCGGGAAGCAGGTAGCCATCCGTATGTTGCTGAACTGCAGTTTCCCAACATTCTTTGCAATTTCTCGTGTTGGGTCGGGATGCGAGTTTAAAGATGCCGAGAGCTGTGGTCCAACAAACCATGGATGGTCACACAGGCCATTTCTGCACTGCGCTGTTATAGTGCTATTATTCCCCTTTCAACCTCCTGTGGAATTCTGGGATTTGTAGTTTCCTGAGGCCAAAGAGGTCTCTGGCTGAGGAGTCTAAGTGCCCCTCCCTAAACTGCAAACCCCAGGGTTCCATAGGATGTTGAAAGTGGAATAATAGCACTATATCAATGTAGTGCAGACATGGCCGCAGTCTCCCACTCCGCTTTCTGCCAGTCTAGAAGTCAGAGAACACAGCTTTTGTGTATGTTTCAAAAGTGAAAGAAGAAGAAAATTACAGGAATCGTTTATTTATTGTGAAATATATCAAAATTCCATTTCAAAATTTCAAGGCATGTACCTAGGAGTTCTGTGTGTGCCCATGTGCCATGGGATTGTGGTGATTTTTCTGAGGCACGTCTGGGTGATATTTCTAGTTATGAAGAGTGTGGCATTTTCTTCTTACAGCAGTGAGTTCTTAGGGTTGACATTGTGAGGCTCCTCTTAACACAAAAGTGGTATTTTTCCTGAAATCCACCCTTTCCAGTAAAGCAGACGAGTAGCTCTTGCTTTCAGAAATGTGTTTTAGACTTTATTATAAAACATGCAAGGGTGCTTCCAAAAGGCTGGGGGATGAAGACCCTTTCCGCTGAACAAGCATTTTCCTCACTGTGGCTTTAGTATCACTGCATCATTGCATCTCAAGATGTAGATTTAAATCCACATAAGCCCATGCTAGAATAAATAAGTCTTAATGGTGCTGGATTCCTTCTCTCCAAAATAGTCACCAGTCACCAGTTCCTTTCCTGTGTTTTTTCTGTTATTCATCCTTGCTGCTGCCTTGATATCATTGTGTGCAGGGAGAAGATATATTTAAAAAGCCAGTGAAGCCTGAAGTATCAAGATCAAAGTAGAGACCCCGTAAATTGTAAATATTTATTCAAGCTACAGATGCACACAAAGAGATTGAGAGAGCCAGAGAGAGCTTTGTGTGACTTATTCAGCAAGGACATGCAATGGACAAAACCAGGCAAATTTGGGATGTGTTCTGTCAATGTGTCAACATCAACCAGCCGATATTTGCATTTGTATTGACTGCTTGCATTTTAAGTGGCTTCTTGCACATTTAGATCATTAAAAGAAGTACTTCATTGAGAGTAAGAGGGCACTGAATATTATTAGGAAGCATTGCCACGAGCGGCAAAAAATGGCGAAGTCATTGCATGATGGTGTAGGTGGTGCTTTTGTTCATCTGGTTGGAACAAACAGTCTGAGTAGAGAGTTTCTGTTCTCACAGCGACTCGCAACTTGCCAAGTCCGTTTTGCTGTCTGTTCTAAAATACTGTCTTTGGCACATCTGTGACCAAACCAACATAATGTGGTCCCCATAAGACATAGTATCTGCAATATAATGCCCCTTCTAAGTTTTTGGTTTAGGGTTAGGGTTACCTTCTAAGCTTATAGTTTAGATCCAGACTGACTGAAAGACTGTATCTCCATATACAAACCTGCCTTAGGTCTTAAGATCCACACTTTCGCACTACATTATGATAGTGCTATTATTCCACTGTCAACATCCTGTGGAATTCTGGGGTTTGTAGTTTACTGAGGCCAAAGAGCTCCCTGGTTGAACATTCCTAAATACCGCCCCTAAACTGCAAACCCCAGGATTCCATAGGATGTTGAAAGTGGAATAATAGCACTATAACAGTGTAGTACAGAAATGGCCTGAGTTCCTGTCCTTTTGAGGAGAGAAGGTAACAATCCGAGCGGAATAGGAAGGAAGAATTATGCACTGCAGAGAATTATGCATTGTTGCAAGGCTAGGAAATTTTTCTGTGCAGTACACATAGGCCACTTCCACACTACACTGTTATAGTGCTATTATTCCACTTTTGACATCCCGGGGAATTCTGGGCTTTGTAGTTTACTGAGGCCAAAGAGCTCTTCGGCTTGCAAATTCTAAGTGCCCCTCCCTAAACTGCAAACTCCTGGATTCCATAGGACGTGGAAAGTGGAATGATAGCACTATAACTGTGTGGTGCGGACATGGCCATTGTCCTGCTTGTGAACTTCCCATCAGCAACTGGTTCCCCAAGGTGTGAACAGAATACTGGACTAGACATGCCTTCAGTCTCATGCAGCAGAGCTCTTACTATTTTCTTAAAATGGCTGTAATAAAATATGGCGAGGGAGTTTTCTAGAAAGTGTTTCTATGACATGCTGATGTGTAATACTGTAAAGTTTTCTGGAGCTTTTTGATTCAAGTCTCCTTGTAGTAAATGGAAGAAACTGATCAAGAAGTGAAACATTGCATCTAATGAGTCTCTCTCACTATTCAGTGGGTTTGCTCTAGTTGAGCCTGACAATAAGATTTGGGCCCACGCATGCAAAAGACATTCTGTTGTCTTCATAGAAACGAGATCATACTCCCATTTCCTCCGCTATGACTGTAGGTTCCATTAGCTATCTACAGACCAATCCCTCTGCCAGTGAGTCACTGTCATATACTGGTAGGATTGTTGCTTTTCTCAGCAACTGGATGGTACAGACAGCTGGCGTTGAGTTGCTGAACACATATTGCATCACTTCAGCTGAGAACAACCCCATCATTGTGCACAGGAAATAGGATTTCCTCCTTCTTCTGAAAGATCTCCGACTAAAATATGCATAATTGGATATATCCAATATTGCAGCATGCCGGCACTATCCTTTTTAATATGATGCCCCCTGCCTTTTTGGTAAATATATGGGTTTGCCCTTGCTTAAGATTTTAATACAGTTCAGCAGGACTGACAGAAGTACAGATATGTGAACTTTCTGAAATCATTTGCTTAGCCATTGGGACAAGGAGGTTGCAAGACTAGGTAGACTGTTGTCTTTATCCAGCTGGGATCGTCTTATATTGCAACTCTGGGAGTTGCATCAATGGGAGTATAGTGTCTAGGTCAAAGGAAGTGAAGGTACCACGCTATTCTGCTTTGGTCAAGAAACTACCTGGAATCCTGTGTCCAGTTCTGGGCACTGCAATTCAAGAAGGATCTGGACAAGCTGGAAGGCGTCTGATTGTGATTGTAGCAGTGAGACAAGACATGAAGCAACAAGACAATGCTCCACAATTCTATCCTTCCAAATAGGAAGTATCCAGTGTGGGCAATAATCTTCCTCTTTCAATATGAGAAGTAGCAGCCTGGGAATTGCGCTGGGAATAATGTCCATCCTTCTTATTATTATTGCTTTAATTGTTATTATACTCAGAAGAGGTTCCCTAGCACAGCTCTGTAAAAGTCTGATGATGAATCTCCCCAAGAAAAGAGCTATCACCACCAGTTGCTTTTGGGCAAGGCTATAAAAGAGCCAGATGAAATGTTGTAGGAGTTCTACTTTGATCTGGGTAGTAAATATCATGCTTCAGAGGAAGTGGAAGAAAACTTGGATACCGGTAGAAGCATGGATGAGCCAAATAAAATAATAGCAACACAGTGAACTCTCCATTTAAACAACCTCTAGGGCTGCAAATTTAAGCAATCCTGGAGCGTCACATCCTATACCTAAAATGGTGGCAACGTGTGTGCTGATGTACCAAAGCATTTGCCTGCCTGTTACCACCATTTAATAATATGGTGCGCAAGTGTTCAGGTTTTTTTCCCCATTTGCAAGGGGTCTTGGAATGGAAACACCCACCCCCCAGGTACAGGGAGTCACCTGTAATGTCAAACTGTGAGCAAAGCTTGTTTAATTTTTTTTTTTTTTTCAAAAAATGCAATTTTTGGCCCTTACATAATAAAAAATGAATACAGCTCCTACATCTGAAGTGCCAAGAATAGCATGTATGTAGTGTTTTGTGACCGTTCAGAATGTTCCATGTGAACTATCTTTGAATGCAACAGCACTCTAAGGTTGTATTTTTAATCCCAGAATAGGGGGCTGTCAGTTTTCTTAAAGCCAACTAATGAGTTGGTGGTTGAGGTGAAATTTTAACACAGAAATTCCTCAGGCTCGTACCCTTTGCCACTATTGTACAGATTATTGGTTTGTGATTTGTCAGCATTCTACAAATGTGGTATATTTTATTATTTTATCAAATAAGCTAGAAGGGTACACAGATACATACCCATGAAAATGCATATAGAACAGGCTGTATAAAAAGCAGAATAAGCTGCTTAAAACCAAGTCCTAATATATGTATATTCCAACATTGATCTGTAAGTATAGATTACAGTACCTGCTAAAGATTTTGGCAGCCTGACAATACCGGGCTTCATTTCCTTTCATTTTTGAAGCAGATCTTACAACTTTGCGGTTAGGGAAGAATTTGAAACCTTTGAGGAGAGGCGATGGATGATATCTCACAAACCAAGGAAAAACCCGCAGGGCAGACCTGTCCTCAGCTGTGGCAGGGCTTCAGTCCATCTTCCCTCTCTCGCATTGTCACTGTGTTTAAATAAAGAAAATGGTATCGTGGAAAGAGACCGAACACATCGTGCAATAAGTGCATTTGCAAACTTTTTTCAGAGTGCTGGTTGCAGCGCTCACCTTGCTTTTAACTATCCGTTAGCTTCTTTTGTCACCTTGACCGTCTTCTTTCAATCAGCAGGGCAACTCTCAGCATACTTAGTGATTCTGGGAACTGAGCTTTGTGGTTTATTTTTCACAAAGGACTTATGCAGAAGCATTAAAATGAACATGTAGAAGGTTAAAAGGTACGGACTGTGTTCATGATGGTTTCGGGTGAATCTTTGTGCTGAATAGCAATCCAGTCACCGTTGTAGCTATGCAACAGGAGCTTTCAGAAATTATAATCATGACCTTCTATTTTTATTTTTCAGTACTTAGACTGAAGACATTTAGAAAGGTGACGGAGCGTGCATCGGTAGCTTTGTCTATAGAGTTGCTTTCTTTTATTCTTTGCAGATGGATGTCTTGTAGCCTGTTGCCAAATCCTGCCACGGCTGCACGTCCAGCAGCGCCTCTACATGATCACATGACTCTTGATATGGACGCGGTCCTGTCAGACTTTGTTCGGTCTACGGGGGCAGAACCGGGTCTGGCAAGAGACTTGCTGGAAGGTAAGGAAGACTCCGAGACCTCTGAAATCATTTTCTTCCTGTCAAACTCTTCTCATGTGGCAGAAATTTTCAAAACTTTAGCTATGTTAGTTTGTTGCAGCATAAAAAGAAAACTGTTGGGAGTTAGAGTTTCCCAGAGTGTTAGCCCGTTAGGGGAAATTCTATGAAGGCTAAAACTGCTAGGAATCAGTCTTTTTTTTTTAAGCAGAGTTGCAGAAAAACCATGTCCGAATCTCTGTGTGGCTTCCCTGAACTGAGGCTGACTTAGACAGCAAAACAAGGCAGGTAGTTTCAGGTTAAAAACTTATCAAAAGTTTACCAATGAATTTTTACCATTATATATGCATTGGAGAGCCTAAATCTTAACTAGCTAACATAAAGATTAGGTAAGATAGTAGTTTCATTCTTAACTCACCTGCTGGGCCTATCATCACTGGAAGATTTGTTTTATCAAAAAGGGCTTTTGGGTAGAGTTAGTGTCGAGGCTGATTTCATTACCGTTGCTTTGTTGATACAGCTGTTGACTTTTCTTCCATTTGGGTAGGCGAGTTATCCTTTTTGATCAGATATCTTTTTAACTGTTGAAGGTTTTAATATCTTTTCTCAGATTGTGGTGGCTATTTCATTTTATAAACTGTCATGTGGGTCTGCTACAGGCTCAAAGAGAGAGAGAGGCACAAGTTAACTGAATAACATTAATAAAGAATTCTGTTGTTAGTTTAGGTTAAAGTGTTAAGGTCCATTTTTTGGGTGTTAAGTGGTTCAGTACAATTATGTGGCACAGGATGTCATTTTCAGGAAGGTGTTCTCTCCTACATAATTCCCCTGATAGATTCTTTCCACATTGTACCCACTCATAGAAAATGCTAGCATGATCATGTAACATAAAAGTGAAGGAGCCTAGCTTTACACTTCTTACGCTGCTTGTGCTTGTGGTACACCATCACCAATAAAGTCCTGGAGGGGTTGTGCTCCAAAATACAGTTTGGAATAAGTTGGTTTGGAATAAGGCTTAGATCCATATTGGGTCAAAAGAGATCTATCTTTGGTAGGGATCTTGTATTCTCGGTCGGCATAATCATTTGAGTTCTGTGAAGGAAATCAGCTCTTTAGCGACTTATCGAAAGCGTCGCTAGCATTGCAGTGGGTTTTTTTTAAAATCAAGAATTGTTTCTTAGTGGTGAAAAGAGCACATTTTCCTGCTTCAGTGAGTGATATGCTTGTTCTTTTTTGTGCTAAACCATCTGTATCAGAACTTACCCGGCCACCTGCTACTTGGAATAATTATCACCCACCTCCAGCTTGATGCATTGCTCAATCGAAGTAGGTACAATTTGCCACGCACTTCTGTAAGCCTCGGCAGAGCCAAACGAGCGCAGTTGTGCGCACTGACTCAGCATCAGTGAAACCTGGCTCAGCCATCTTTGCATTATCTCCAGTGAGTACGCATTCAATATGTACAACTGGTATACTCCACCGATGGCTGATGTACACGGAAGTCGCAAATAACAGTAGAAATCGTTTGCTAGTTATTTGGGTGCAGTAAACGTATTTTTTCTTCTTTGGCTGGGAGTACTGCATTTTAAATATATAGATATTTTTATATTTGGGGAAACCAGATGTTAGGAGACAATAAAAATGTGCAAATTTGTAACAATTTTGCAGTGATGGATCCTTCCAGGGAAGACATAAGGCCTTTCCACACTACATTGGTATATGCTATTATTCCCCTTTCAACCTCCTGTGGAACCCTGGGCTTTGTACCTTACTGAGGCCAAAGAGCTCTCTGGCTGAGAATCCTAAAGGCTTCTCCCTAAACGGCAAACCCCAGGATTCCACGGGAGGTTGAAAATGGAATAATAGCACTATAACAGTCTCGTGTGGAAAGGCCCATGGACAAGACCAAGTGGCCACTTGCCAGATCTCAGAAAAGGTCTTAGATGGTTATCTCAGGCTAGAGACATACCTGTTTCGGAAGACAGGGGAAGAACAGTTATGCCACAGTTGCACAGTTATCTGAGCAATGATACAACTAAATTCTAACTAAAAATAGTCAAGTGGAAGCACAAGTTGAAAGGAGACAGGCCTATGCGTTAGATGACCACAAGACGGATTGTTTTGGGAAGGTCCCTGTAATGCATTTGCACAACTGGAGGCTGTTTGTGCCAAGTTGCATACCATGGTGCTTCTCAGGCTATCTGATGTGGGAGGTTGGCAATTGTTTTTTCCGGTGTGCCAGAAATGATACCATATTTATGGCTGTTGGATCATTTCTTTCTTTCCTGGAAACTTTCCAGGAACCAGCAGCCAGTGGCCCAAGGACAGGAATAATTTCTGGGATCTCCATTTTGTGTTGTGCTGGGGTAACATACAATCAGTGTCATAGTATGGGTGTCACTGTATTTCACTGTATGTTTTTTTTTTTAAAATATCGCATGCCTCGCTGTGATTTTATTTTAAAAAAAGGCTAGAGTGGGTGTTGATATCTAAGGTTAAGAGATGGTTCCAGATCTAAATGAAATGAGCATTTCAGTCACGGTGGCTAGGAAAAAAAGCAACGTAATGACTGACGTCAGGCTGTTTTGGAGAGAATGCCCTTTAAAAGAAACGCTAGCACCTAAGCGGGTTTTGTGGCTTGCCCCAGTTGCAGACTGTTTTGCAAAGAGGCCGTTCTCGAGCACGCGTTGAAGGAATCAAGCGATTTCTCACTGTCCTCTCAAAGATTGCTGAGCGCTTTCATCCTTCTGGTATAAATGATGCCCCAGTTCGGTAGAATAAAATTAGAGGCGTTCTGCTTTGATGAGAACTAATAATCACCATCTGATTTGGGAGCCAAGAATTACTCATATGCCATTTGTCTGGATGGTTTTGCTGGCAGAGGTAGCTTTCTCTCATGTTAACTCCGAGCGTTAATGTGTTGTTCTGCCAGTTAACAATCCTACTTTAGTTCTTTGCTTAGGATTTTAGCTGTGTGAAAAAATCAAATTAGTATTCTTACTGTCGACATTCTTACCATTTGATGCAAAAAGAGGGATGACGTTGCAGTTAGAATGATCCCCTGTCAGCAACAGAACTGGTTGCCAAGATGGCCAGCGACTGAGGTTTCAGGATATTTTTTTTAGCCAGCTCATTTCTTATTGTGCAAAAGAGTCCCCAGTGAAAATCCCACTGAAGTGAAGAGGGACTTCCCTCCTCCAGGCCCTTTCTGCACCAGACTGTTATAGTACTATTATTCCACTTTCAACATCCTATGCAATCCTGGGGTTTGCCGTTTAGGGAGGAGCCTTTGAGGATGGCCTTTGAGGCCCCTCCCTAAATTGCAAACCCCAGGATTGCATAGGATGTTGAAAGTGGAATAGTAGCACTATAGTGCTGTAGTGCGGAAAGGGCCCCAGTGTCAGTGTCATCTGAAAGTGCAAATGGTGCCATGTTGAATGCTAGAAAGCTGCGCATAGTTGCATGCTCCAGAATTTTTTGCATTCTCAGGGTATATCAGAGATAGGCAAAGTGTAGTCCTTCTTGACCTGCAACTTTCAACATTCCTCACCACTGGCTAGGCTGCTTGGGGTCCAAGAGTGCCCACAGGGACAAGTAATTCCTGCTCCTGGGCTACAGTAATAAAAGGAACATTCAGGAATGGGCGAATTTTTGTTGCCTATAGGTTGGATACTGGCCAACACTATGCACACATAGGTTGAAAATTTAGCAACCACATAACTGCCTGAGGAATATACTCTAGTTACTTAGTAGTCTGATAGTCCGATATGTCTTTGTGGAAGAAAGATCCAGTTCTCAAAGCTGTGCAGAGTTCTAATCCTGTTTGCATTTTGTTCTGTTGTTCTGTCTCATAACCCAGCTTCTAGTATGTAAAATTTGCCCCTTTCTCCCAGAAATGCTCTTTATTAATTTTATGAATTAGAGTTTATTTGAACTAGATTGTAAAACCCCGGTGATCGATTGGGCTTGCTTGTTGCGTACTGCATAGAACAGCTGCTTTTACTACTCTCATCCCCTTCTTTTTAATCATTTGATAATGGACATTTAACTACACCACTTTTATTTGTGCCTTTGCTAGTTAAAGTGCGGAAGGCCTTCAGCCATTGTATTCTGCCCTTGTGACACGTTCAAAATAGATCTGGTCAAAACATTTTGGAGAACAGAACGCTGATTTCAATGCGAACAACTAAGAGGATGATTTTATAATTAACACTTGACTGTTGCCTTTTTACAAGCAGTACATGGAGAACAATAATGGGCTGGTGTGTTTGCATATTTAAAGTTTAGCTTGAACGTACAATTTAGCCTTTTTTGCATCAGAATAAAACAGTCTGAAGGCAATAAACCCCCTAAATCAATTAAAACTAAGAGCAAAGTATTTAAATTGATGAATGAAATCAAATCTAAATATTCAGTATTCCAAATTATATCATGTCCTCTTTGTTTTATTTCCACATTTTTGGAAGGCATTTAACTTCTATAAATACCTGTAGCAGAAATGCATTTTTCTGAAATTAATCCTTTTACTATTTCACTATCCTATTTCATTGGGACCCCGATCAATTGATCCCTCGGAGGTTGCCAATGGACCATTTTTTATTTGATCATGCTCAAGTATTTTATGAAACCATGACTTCCATGCACTTAACCTTGATTAGGTGGCACCCTATGTATTTGTCTCTTTAAATGAATCATAACAAAATGCGATATCCCATAGTGAAGGTAGAATTGGCTCCTTGACAACATTGATCTATCAGCCATTTTTCTGTGCAGCCAATGAACCAACCCTCACTATGGAACTTTTGCCATTGACTTTTCAAGCAAAACTGGTGTTCCCATGGCACTCCAAAGGAACTGTTAAATCAGGGGTTTTATTATTTTGCCAAATGTCTTCCTCAACAGGAAGAAATATTGGCTGAATCTCCTGTAAGAAGGGACTGTCTTTGTGATGCAGTCACAGTGTGATTAACTAAGGCCCTTACCATACGATGCCCCCAAAGCGCATTGTCCCGGTGGATTCCCAGCATTGCAATTGCTGGGATGAGATTGGGGTCTGGATGCTCCCCACCGTACCCGGTTGGCTGTTGGCGTATGGATAGTGTCAGGTGCGCTGTTCTTCCTTTCGCAATGCAGCATCAGTGGCAAGTTCCTTTCCCCTCTTTTCCTGTGCTGTATTGTGGAAGGAAGTGCTATTTGGTCCTTATGCATGCCCGCAGCTGATGGGATCATGGTGGGAAAGGGGGCCATTACCAGATTTTTTCCATTAATGAAAAGGGGCAGATTTGCAATGGATGGGGATGCGACAGTAGTGGGTGAGCGACAATGGCATGAGATACAATGCGTCCTGGACCGGGAGAAACGCATTGCCCTGCCAGGATGATAACGTTGTGCGGTAAGGGCTTAACCCAGGACAATGATCTCCCATTGTTTCATACAAATTCACCAAATGTTGCATGTGAAAGCTGACAACCCTTCACTTCTTCGTCCTGCTTTTAGGCAAAAACTGGGATCTGACGGCTGCTCTCAGTGACTATGAGCAGCTCAGACAGGTTCATACAGCCAACCTACCCCAAGTATTCAATGAAGGAAAGTATCCCAAGCAGCAGCAGGAAAGAGAGGCTTCCCAACAGGTGAACAAGAACGAGCGGCCGTCTCTCCAAAGACAGGACGACATTGCTCAAGGTAAAGCGCTTCCTGTTTAGTTTGCAAACAGGCCGAAATGCATTGGGCTTTTTAAAGAATAAACTTGGACCATCTATAAGCATGTGAAGCCTGGTCTCTTTCTTTCTGTGGACTGTTGCCATTTCCACACTAGACTGTTATAGCGCTATTATTCCACTTTCAACATCCTATGGAACCCTGGGGTTTGCAGTTTAGGGAGGGGCCCTTGAGGATTCCTAACAGGTGAACAAGAGTGAGCAGCCATCTGTCCAAAGACAGGATGACATTCCTCAAAGGCCCCTCCCTAAACTGCAAACCCGAGGGTTCCATAGGATGTTGAAAGTGGTATAATAGCACTATAACAGTCTAGTGTGGAAATGGCCTGTATTCGGGCCATAGCATTTCAAATGGCCCTCGGGAAACAGGCTCTGAGAAAGAAGCAGATGCAGCCCTAGCGGTGTTTACGGTGCATTTTCTGCAAGCCTTGTTTCTGTAGAGGTCAGCCTTGCCCGCCCCCTAAAAAAAAAAGAAAAGAAAAGCCGGAACCTGTCTTTAGATCTGAGCTTCATGGTTGCTTCTCTCTCATCTGTTTGGAGATTAAAGCCAACCTTGGTAGGCTTGATGTTTGATGTTGCCTTATGCTGCCAGGGGGCAGATCTGTGATGAATTTTATTTGATCGGTTAAGAAAGCTGGCGAGGGAAACCTGAATAATTATTAAAGATATTTTGTGATCTACAGCTACCCAAGAAAATTGTAGTAACTCTCCAAAGCTGTTCCTCTGAAGAACGCTTATTTTGCTATGTTACGTTAAAATAGAAACCTAGCAACATTCCAAGGGATGGGGATATAGGGAGAGCTTCCCAAGGTTTCCAGTCCTAAACTTGGGTGGGGAGGTGTCTCTTTTTAGCACCTAGTAAAAGCAGGAAAACATGCAAAAGAAATCTATGCATGTTTGCTAGATTTGTATAGCAGATACACGTCACCAAATTCAAGGATACACAACTCTGCTTAAAATTGCACTATTCCACATTTCACAGACCTCTCACATATATCATTTTTCCTTTGATTTAGTAACTTCTTGACCTTGTTTACTATTTCCACAGTCAGGTAGCAAGGACCAGGTTAAGAGGTGAAATCCTCTGATTTTTAGCCAGGCTATTTAGCCTGATGCTTTGTAAGGGAGAATAGAACTTAGTGTGGCATTCTGTATTCTTCCTCACACCTTTACAGAGTGGAAAGTAGGGGAATCTGATGTGCAAAATCATCTTAAGAGTGCCTTTTGCATATTTATGATTGGTCTTTTAAGAGGAATATTGGGCAAATTTGCATTCTTTCAAGATATTCACCCCCAAAGCCACTCTTATTTGCTGTTTTAGAAATGTATATCAGTACCATAGTTTTGTTACCACAGCTCCTGGTTTTCCTGTCCTATTTATACTTGACAGCAGTCGTGGAATATGGAATGTGCTCTCGAGTATGCAGGAAGTGATGCTCTTTCTTAAACTCATACTCAAAGGCCAAGGGACCTAATTTTTCTTAGACTGGAAGCAGGAATGTGCAAGGGATGGGTGAAGAGGTCATTCTCTTCACTTCAGAAAAGCAGCTTGAGAACAGCCCTGGAAGATTTCCAGTCCTAAACTTCAAGGAAACAAGCCCCTACTGCAGCGCTTTCCAAACTTTTTATGTTGGTGACACACCTTTTTTAGACATGGATCATTTCGCGACACAGAAATTCCGTTTTACTAGCAAACAGGAGGTTAAACTAACCCCTGATAAAAGATACAGACACATACATACATTGTAATAACAAAAGGTCTGGGGACACAACATGTCTCATGAAAACCTTTCATATATTTTTAAAAATATATGATTTAGAAATAATGACATACACTTCCAAGAATGTAGACGACACACCTACACGCTTCAGGCGACACATTAATGTGCCACGGCACACCGTTTGGAAAGCCCTGCCCTTCTGCGATTTTCCTTCTGAGTAAACACGTTTGAAGATTGCACGGTTAAGTTTTATTTTGTCCATTTTGCTTTCTTTCGCTGCTCCACAGAGAAGAGGCTGTCGAGAGGAATTTCTCATGCTAGCTCAGCAATAGTTTCCCTCGCGCGATCCCACGTGGCCAACGAATGCAACAATGAACACTTCCCTCTGGAAATGCCCATCTACACATTCCAGCTCCCCGACCTTAGTGTTTACAGTGAAGACTTCAGGAGCTTCATTGAAAGAGACTTGATTGAGCAGGCAACCATGATTGCTCTGGAACAAGCTGGTGAGTAAGTACTGAAGATGCAAGCTTTGGGGTGGGTTTGGTGCTATGGTCGTGTTGGCCTCGTATTGCAGCAAGGTGCTAACCTCACAAACAAATGTGTTTTGAATACTCTGTAAAGATTTTATCTTTTTTTTTTTGTCTGTAGAAGAACATAACAGAGCTGGAAGAGTACAAAAAAACCCACAACCATAATGATCAAGAGCAGTTTCATCTCTTTAAAAGCCAAAGTGATTTTAATCAGCAGCAGGGGGAGCAACACGTGTGATAATGTGATTCATAAATTATGAAAGTACTAAGATGATGCAGAAGGGGGAAAAAAGTCTTTCTCTTTCCATATCTTTGTCACAATGCAAGATGTTACTCAGTGGATCTCACTGGAAGCAGAGAGCGAAGAATCTCTTCTGCACGTGGCAATAAGCGCAGGGTGACTGTGTGTCAGGCTGGCAAAAGCGGATCATCACTGTTAACTGGCATTTTGCCCTGCCTTCCCCGTGAAGACATTACAATGTTATGCATAGAGTCATAGAATCCTAGGGCTGGAAGAGACCACAAGGCCCTTGAGTCCAACCTCCTGCCATGCAAGATACCCTTGCATCTTAAATGGCCATTTTTTGCATTGCATTTCTCATGGAATCGTAGCGTTGGAAGAGACGACAAGGGCCACTGAGTCCAACTGCCGTGCAAGAACAAGCCATCAAATCACTCCCAACAGATGGCCATCCAGCCTCTGTTTAAAAACCTCTGAAGAAGGAAACTCCAGCGTATTCCACTGTCAAAGTGCTCTTACCACCAAGAAATTATACTGATACTGACAAAGAGACCTTACTTCAGCCCTTTACAAAAATGGGTGAGATTATCCTCCAGCCGGAGGTCCAGAGGATTCAGGCTGACTAGTGATTCAGGCTGATTTGTGATAGATCTTTCATTCAGTAACTATTTGACAACGTAGCTGAATGGAACTGTGTTTGTTGGCAGTTCATGTTCAGTAAACAACATATCACAAGAGTCTCAAATGCTAGGAACTAATACTGAATGGCCATTCCCTTTATGTGCTGGTTTTGAGCCTTACCAGCATCTGGCTACAACTTTTGGAAATAAATTCTCAGCCAGAAGGACCCTGGTCTGTACAGAAAGAAAATTTTTATGTTTTTAGGAGTTTTTGTAACACTTGACTGTGGCAGAATATCTGAATAATTTAATTAGACGGAATAAGAGATTAAAAGGCTTTTATGTAATGCTCTCATTTAGACGTTTGCAGATGTCCCTGTGTTGTTCTTCTGTCTCAGCAGAATCTCAACATGCTACTGCCTTGGGCACTGTTGGTAACATCTTTGCCTGCTCAGTTTCTACCAGTCCTAGGAATAGTTTTTACATGTGGGGAAGACTGGTTATGAAAAGACCAGCCTAGGAGAGCTTCCAGCAGATTGAAATATTGAGGGCAGGCTGGATTCCAGCACAACTATTGACTTTCTGGAATCCTGTTGTTATCTAGCTAAGGTTACAATAAGTCCTGGACAAGGTCGGTAGTTGGATTTTTCTTAAAAGATGAACTGTGAATATATTCCCATTTGAGGTATATGTGCACAATGGTAACTTGTTAATGATCCATTTCTACCTGTCCAGAAGAACCACTTGCACTTCATCCCTCGTCCTCCAACAAAATATTAAAATGTCATTCAAGAAAATGGTTACACCATAGCAAGAGTCATCCAGAAATCGAGAAAAGAGTGGTTGTGAAGCCTGTTGGAATACATGGCTGTCAACCATATTCAAATATGAACCGTATTTAAATATGAATATTGAACTATATTCAACCATATTCAAGAAATTCCTGGCATTCTACTTACATGGCTTTGTGCGTACAAGCCACTGAAGGTCTTGAATTTAACGTACCTTTGCCGCATTTCCACCTGTAATATAATACTTAAGGGTTAGGAGCTATTTAATATTTTTAAATAAAATGTTCTTTAAAAAAAAAAACCCACAAACACAGCCCACATAGAAGAGGTATGTATTTATAGTAGAGCTCTAGATGTTCTCACCCATGCACACACAGGACTTCTAAGCACCTCACTTCCTTGCAGGAGTTATCTTGGATGTGTGTGAGGGGTGGTGGTGACAACCTGGTCATTACGTGTAGTTTGATGGAAACCTCTATTTCCCAGTTCTTATTGACTGTGTTCTGGTGCATAGGTAAGCCTAAAGAGACCTAATGGGATGTTGAGGCAACGTGGAACCAGAAGGAATATTTCATTTGGGACAACTGCACTTACGGTTGGAAAATGGAATGCCTCCACACCTGCCTCCCACAGTCCATTGGCTGTTCTAATTCTAATACATTTTACCTAGGAATATTAGTCTTGTTGAATTTGCGTTTAATTCAGGAATACCAGTGTTATTGAATTTTATCAGTGGATTTTTGTTGAATGAATCATTGATGCTGACTTTCAAGAAATTGTTACTGTTGTTCAGCAGATCTCTTCATAAATCAGTATCTTTGAGGCTGTTGTACTTTGTCCACGTCATGAGAAGACATGATTCACAAGAAAAAAGACTGATGAAATGTCTGCTCATGTTGCCGTCGTAATGCTTTAGTGGTTCGGTAGTTCTTGAAGCTGATCAAAGATACACATCTGTCTGCTTTGAATCTCATAAATTTCCGCTGTCTTAGAATTCTCCTCTTCTTCATCTCCTTTTGATTAATATTTTATTTAATGTCTCTCCCTGTAAGATTTCTACATTCCTTCTGAGATTTGATAGTTGTAATTGATTATAATTCCTTGAAAGACCTGCTGTTGTTCATTGTTATATTCCCACATTTTTATATTCTCCCAAATTTATGTTTTAGTTTAATGTCTTGTATCACAGAAAGATATCTTTGGGCAAAAATTGACTTCTACAGGGATCTGAAATATTCACAGGTTTAACCATGATGGCATATTTTTATGTTGTATATGGCTTTTGCCCAATTTTTTGCACAAAAGAACCATAACCCATGAAAGATGTGGCTCCCCTAAGCACCATTGCCTTCAGCAGAAATGATACAGCTTTTCTTTTTGAGATCTGTATGATCTCAGATGGGTTGAGTCCAGCTCAAAAAGACCACACGGGCCATTGAGCCCAACCTCTGGCCATGAAGGAATACAAAATCCAAACATTCCTGACAGACTGGTTTTAAGGCAATTCTTTGTTTTTGTCTTTTAGGTCGTCTTAACTGGTGGTCCACCGTATGTACGAGTTGCAAACGGCTACTTCCGTTGGCAACGACGGGTGATGGGAACTGTCTGTTACATGCTGCTTCCCTAGGTAGGCCTTCTGAGATAGCAATACTAACACAACTATCTGTTTCTACTTTGCATATTTAGGATTCAGATATTGTCTTGTAGCTATTTTATAAAGGTCTTCGGTTCCAGAGGATGTTCCTCCGTCTCTTGTGGGAGACACCAAGCCCTTAGGTTCTTGGCTCATTATGTCTGGAAACCTCTGAAGAGCTCCTAGTGATCATTAGCAGTTCAAAGCTCGCCAGCAGAACTCCAAATTTCTAAGGCTGAAATCAGAGCATTTGGTTCCTTCTAGCAAAGCTGGAGTGAAAGTATTGTGTGCCAGACCACTCAAGTCTTTGGTTATTTTTTAAGAGGGCCTGTTAAACTTCCTTTGAATTCAGTATTGCTCCTCATTAACCTATTTTCTTGGCCACATTTCTTTGAAAAGCTTTGTGGTAGCATAAGGAAACTAAGCAGCAATTAAAAAAATGAGGCTAAGGATTTATAGCACAAACATTTTCAATTCCTCGTCATAAACCTTTATGCTGGTTTTTTGGTCTGTTTGATGTTTGATCTGCAATGTTTTCTATGTTTTCTCCTGCCTTTAGGAATGTGGGGGTTTCACGACAGGGACCTTGTGTTACGGAAAGCCCTCTACACCATGATGAGAAGTGGTGCTGAAAGAGAAGCATTGAAGAGAAGATGGAGGTGGCAACAGACGCAGCAGAATAAGGAGGTTTGTATAGCGCAAAGAGAGAAGTCACTTAAGGATTGTTGGGAATCGAGAGATTTTTAGTAATAAGTCTCCCAGTCAGCAGGGTATTTTGTAATGCACAGACAGGAGCTGAGCAAATCACTGGTCATCTCCACCCCAGACACACTTAATCTAGCTCAAAATAAACACAGTTTGGTTAAAAATATGTAAGAGTTTACTCACAAAATCTTGTGCATAGTCTACACAGGTTCAATTCTTGAGGAAAGTAAGAAGAAAATAAGAACTCACATGCTTACAAGGAAGCATGCTTGTTGGAGGATCAAAGACCACATGCTTGCAGGGAAGCAGAAGAACGAAAGGGGAAGAGGAAGAGAACATGCAAGGGGAAGTGGGTGTTGACCAAACAACAGGAAGCTTACTCTAGGCAGTCCCCTCTATGCCTACAATAGACATGCAAACTAACTAGCCAGTTAAGCAAACATGCAAAGGTTGCCACTCCCAACAAGGATCAGTTTATAATTTGTTTGCAGTGGCGTCATGGAATTCTTTAGAAGTGCCAAGGGGCTCTTACCTGGCACGCTCGAAAGAATGGGGAGTGAAGAATGCCTGCGTAGACTTTTCTCGTAGTCCAGGTTAGTCTCATCCAGCCCCCATATGTCTGGGAGATGAACTGTGATTTCCAGATCAGGCGAAATTCTGGGATTTTTCATTTTTCATAGAAACCGGGAGCTAGAAGAGACCAGAAGGTTCTCCCAGCGCAACCCAATTTTGCCATGCAGAAAGACTCCATCGAAGCACTCTCTTTGCCAGATGGTTTAAATATAGCAGATTATTCGCTCCTGGGTCAAATCTCGCCCTCTAGAAATGGAAATTTCTTTTATCTTTCAGGCAAACTCCATAAGACGTTGCTTTATATTGACTTCACTCCCTGGTCAAAATAAACAAGGTCGTTCCTATACTGATGAATCGTAGCTCTTCAGGATTTCAGAAACGGGTCTTTCTCAACCCTACTTAGAGGTGCTGGGTGGGAAATGGAGTACTTTAGAATCATGGACTGAAAAAGTTGGAAGAGGTCCCAAGGAGCTGTCCAGTCCAACCCCCCTCTGTCACGTAGGAATACACAGTCAAAGCATCCCAACAGACGGCCATCCAACCTCTGTTCAGAAAACTCCAAAGAAAGAGACTCCATCACATTCCATTGAGGCAACAGCAGATTCCACTGTCAAACTGCTCTTACTTTGGAGAAGTTCTTCTTGATGCTTCGGTGGAGTTTTCCTGTAGTTGGAAGCCATTGCTCTGTGTCCTAGGCCATTTCCACACAAGCCTGTTATAGTGCTGTTATTCCACTTTCAACATCCTGTGGAATCCTGGGGTTTGCAGTTTAAGGAGGGGCCTCAAAGCTGTTTGAGTTTTGAGGTCTACAGTTAAAGCAGTTTGAGTTTTATTACATCTTGCAGGTTAGCTTAATTTATATTTGAGAAGGCAACATGATGAATCAGCTGAGGCAGCCCATGCACTCAGGTTTTAAAGAATGATTTTGTGAATGTGGAAATGTGACTCGAGAGGTCTCTTGCAGTGAAGATATAAATCAAAGTGTACCTCCGCTTTGTGGTATGAATTATGTTTCTCTCCTTGTTTCTCAAATGGAGTTTTCTTGTCTCCTAGTCAGGGTTGGTTTACACCGAAGAAGAATGGGAGCGGGAATGGAACGAACTGCTCAAGTTGGCTTCAAGCGAGCCGCGCACTCATTTCAGCAAAAATGGAGGCACCGGTGGAGGGTGAGTGGCTTGCCTTGTCCTTTTTCTCCTTTAGTGACCCACTTATAGTTTAAGATGGAAAATACGTTTTCTGTTACACAAAGTCCTGCATACAGAAATTTGCCTGGAATAAAAAAAAGTGTGTTCCTGACACACATGTATTGTAGCTTGTGATTGCTAAGCCTGGTCTAGCAGATTGAAAAGACCTCAGCGCTGCAGCTATTCCTCGTTAGGCCTCTTCCTGGAAGACAAAAGGCTGTGGAACTTGTAGTTCTGAAAAATGGCGGGTGAAGGATTTAAAATTGAAAAGTAATAGGGAAACATTTTCTCCCTTATAGTTATATATTAATTTTGGGTCATCAGTTTAGGTTCAGGACACACAAGCCATTTCCACACTAGACTGTTATAGTGCTATTATTCCACTTTCAACCTACTGTGGAATTCTGGGATTTGTAGTTTTTCAAAGCCAAAGAGCTCTGTGTCTGAGAATTCTAAAGGGTCCTCCCTAAACTGCAAACCCCAGGATTCCATAGGTTGTTGGAAGTGGAATAATAGCGCTATAGCAGTCTAGTGCGGAAATGGCCACAATGTGCAGTTTATTAATGGAAGTGTGGTGATGGCTGTGATGATTCTGCCCTACATAGCATAGAGACCCTTCTAAGAAACTTTAAAGGATTCCAGAGAAATTTTTTAAAATTGAGGGTCCCTTGATGAGATCCTCATGTACTTCTGAGTGTCAAATGCTGAAGACCAGAAAAAGGGATTGGGGAGGAGAGAGTACCATTTTCGTATCTCGGTGGTGAACTTCCAAGAACTACTAGTTGGCTGCTGATGGAAGTCTAATGCTGGTCTAGATACAGTGTTGGTGGTGATATTTTCTCATTCTCTGATGCATCAAAAGCGAGCTGTGGTCTGTTAACAAGTACACAGATGACTCACGCTCTGAAAACACACTGTGTGTACTTTCTGTGTCTTCCTCTTCCGACAACACAGAGCAACTGTTAACACGTTTGCTTCGTAATACCTTGCAGTCCGTACAATTCTGAGCTGCAGTTTGAGTTGAAGAGGTTCTTACTCAGGTGGGGCTTAGGGCATGGATCGAGAAGACTGTCTCTTCCCCTTTCACCTCCAGCCAAGGCTGACATTTCCAAAGGATGTGGGAAAGCACCAAAAGTCTACAAGGTTCTGAAAAGGGACTGGCTTCAGGAATCAGATTCAGAGGTGCCTAATAGACTGAATATTTCTGAGTTGATCTTGATGCCCAATCAGGTTGGCCATAACCTGTTTTCAGTAGCCTATGATTGCTTTTTGGCAAGTAATGAAAAGGGGGATATAGAGGTGATGAGTGTGATAGTAGAGTGGAGTTGTACAGAAAAATAGGGCAATAAAGTCTCCGTGGTTTTTCTGTAGGGCTTTTGCTTGCTTGTGGAAAAGGGGCAGAGACTTTCGCTTATTGTTCTGCCTCTGAGTTGCACAACATCTTACCCTTTGTCTCATATGTCTCATGCATGCAAGACTGTCTCACACAGATGCTCCTTTCAGCCTGTTGCATGTTAATTTCCCCAAAGGTACATGCATTTGTTTCTGCCCGGCTTAGTGTTCCTGTCCACTTTCACTACCAGTGTCTTCCCTGACAGCAAATCCCAAAATTCCCAGCAAATCCCAAAGCACTGCATAGTGAGAAGTTGTCCATCAGGACTTGCTTTTACATCTTGCCTGGCCCAGAACCTCCATCTTTTCTGAATTTTAAGTTTTAGCTTTCAAACGGGTACATAAGGCATTGATTTACTTACCAGTTTTGTTTGCTTTATTAGGATTTACAACCTGCTCCATCTCTCTATTGCATGCCCAGTAAAAAGCAACAATTTTATGTATAAAAAAATAACAATTTTACTACAGATGCATCCTTCCCATTAAAAACCAGTGCTCCCTTGTGCTGGTTTTGTTGTTGTTTCAACTTTTGGTTGTCTGAAGATGCCGTCTGCGGTGTTTTTCCTTTTCGTTTGCAGAAGACGCCTTAATCTCCAACTGCTTCTGTATTCAGGTCCATATCAGCAGTTCTCTCAACCTCATTCTGTCCTTCTCCGACAATTCATACCACACAAACTCATGTTTTTCCACGGCTCGGTGTATTCTAATTAGAGGTGGGCCAAAAGATATTTGCCGAACAATCCGGTCTTTAAAGAAGTCGCTTCTGACAGCTTTGCTTCTCCAAAAAATGAGAATGAACACGTGCAGACACGTGTACACGTGACTAATAAATATTTTAAATATATAACTCTGCAGCTGTCAGGGTAGCAAAAAACATCTTCTTTAATAGGGATTGCCACATTCCAGAAAGAGGTACCAGGCTTTCTTCCTTAGATTTAGTTAGAGGATATAATCTGTAGGAAGCATCTCTTGGGCAAGTGTGTAAGGCCGTCTATACCATGTGAAACTAATACATAAGCCATTCTAAAATCAACATCGGGAGTTAAGCATTTGCATGGCACACAATTAGCTCCCAAAAGAAAGGATTTTTTTTATTATATTATTTTAATAAAAAGTTACATCATTTAAAAATGTTCATCTCTCGACATTAATCTTTGCTATGCTTATACGAACCTCTTATTCTTCCCCTTCTTCCCCTCTATTCCCTTTTTTTCCCCAAATTATTCTCTTTTTCCCTTTTAATAATTACACACACTTTTTATGTGTAATCGTTTTCTTATCCTTCTTCACCCTAACTGATTTTGGAAATTATACACATAAACATCGATTACTTACATTTTTTTTTTTACAGTTATCGCCCACTTTTGTTGTTTAGCTACTCGAGCAACCTTTTATCTCTCTTTATATTTAACCCGTTCTATCACCAGTTTCCATTTTCTATCAAATTGCTGAGTAGAATTCTCTTTTATCAGGCTAGAAAGCTTTTCTGCCTCTTTCATATTCATGACTTTAATTTTCCGTTCATCCACTGTTGGGCCAATTTGTCCTCCCCGGTGCTGGGAGTAACATAACCTAAGTGGGCATAACCTAACCTAGGCCATTTCGGCACGACGCTCTTATACTGCGATGATTCCACTTTCAACCTCCTATGGAATCCTGGGGTCTGCAGTTCCGGGAGGGGCCAGCCGGCCCCTCCCGGAACTGCAGACCCCAGGATTCCATAGGAGGTTGAAAGTGGAATCATCGCAGTATAAGAGTCTCGTGCGGAAATGTTCCTAACCTACTGAAGTGGGCTGTATCTTGTTCATGTGAGTACAGCGGCTTCTTGATCTCAGGATTTCAAGCCGTGGGGCAAGAAGTATTTAAATTTGGTACAGCCTGGTTCATGTGGCGGCGTGATCGTGAGTGAAAGAAGGTGTTTTGAGTTGAGATATAAGGGTGTTAAGTACTTTTACACCTGCCTTGTGTTGGGATAGTATAAACCGTGTGCAATAAGTAACTTGCGAGGAGAGGGTCAAAGTCTTCAGTAAAGAACTGTATGCCATTACTCTTGGTTTTCTAGAGTTGACAATTCTGAAGATCCTGTGTATGAGAGCCTAGAGGAGTTCCATGTTTTTGTTCTAGCACATATATTAAGGCGGCCAATTGTTGTTGTAGCAGACACGATGTTACGAGACTCGGGAGGCGAAGGTGAGTGTTTGCATCTTGCATCTGTTATTCGTTGAACCATCTCAAGTGGTGCATTTACTTGTAATGGCCAAAGCAGAATGAAAAGGATTGAATTAAGGCAGTGGTGAAATGCACACTATTAATGTCTCTTCCGTAGAGATTCCACCCTAGACTGTTTAGTTTTGGTCCTGGTGGTTCTTCAAAGAAAGAGACGTGACCTTTCGCTTGCAAAGAAGCATTCCAAAGGTTGGAGAAGAGTGCAAAGAAGCATTCCAATGCAAATGTGCCTCATCATTTCTCCCTTCCACTTGTCGCCTTGTCCAGCCCTTCAGATGGGGTAGAACAAACAACAGCCAAGTAGTTGAAGTTGCATAGTGAAACAACAAAGGTACTGTGGGTGGAATGATCCAGAAGCCTCCACTGGTGCATAATATGGCTTCTTGAGTTTTAGCCACAGTGGCATATCCCCACAGTTTTTAAAGATCTGCTTGCTTCTGGACTAAGTTCAAGGTGCTGGTATTTGAACTGTTAAGGCCTAGGGATCCAAATACCAGAAAGAGTGCGTATGCCCACCGCTTCCTGCCTTGCATTAAAATATTTCTCCAGGCTCAGAGCACCATGGCATTTGTCAGCGAAGCAAGGGCTTTTCCCACAGCAGGACTGTAACTAGGGATAGGTTCCCTCTAAAGGTTCATCAGGCACCCACATTGTCACATTTCCCACTCCAAACTAAAACATTTTTTATTCTAGTATGTGTTTACCTTGTATTTCAATGATCAGATCCAGTTGTTGTTGTATGTTGTTATTTAATGGATTTGGTGTATGTGTATGCACTTTCAAACCCTGATGATTTAAGGTGACTCTAGGAATTTCATAGGCAAGGACTACTCAGAGTTGGTTTGGCCAGTTCCTTCCTCTGGAACAGAGCCTCCAGCACCTGGGATCCATTGGTGGTCTCCCATCCAAAGACTGGCCATGCTTAGCTTCCAAGATCAGATGAAATCTGGCGTCTGAGCAACTGGGATACATTGGTGGCCTCCCATCCAAGAATTGGCCATGCTCAGCTTCCAAGATCAGATGGGATCCGGTGCCTTTTAGGATTGTACTAGCTCAGAATTGCCAAACAGACTGAACGGTGTGAAATAAATAGGCAAATTAGTTACTTGACTATCTTCATTAAGAAGTAGGCAGCATATCAAGTCACCTTGCATTGACCTTCGTGCATTGGATTTGGTAGGCCGTACAGCCTGGAGGCTTAGGTGAAGGGCTTTCTGATAGCAAGCTGTTCCAGATTTTTTTTTCTTTGCTGGGCTTGCTTGCTGTCCTCAAACACTGACGTGAAATCAATGAAATGTAACACATCAACAATACAAGATAACTCAGTCATAACCTATCTTCCCCAAACCTTGGTTTCTCTTTACAGCCTTTGCACCAATTCCATTTGGTGGGATTTACTTGCCTTTGGAAGTCATGCCTAACCGATGCCATTGTTCGCCCCTCGTCCTCGCCTACGATCAAGCCCATTTCTCTGCTCTTGTGTCCATGGAGCAAAAAGATCAACAAAGGGAACAAGGTACGGCAAATATAAAAGTAAATAGTGCTGTTAGCGGAAGGTGATGGAGAGCTGATGGGGCATGCTTATTCTTGGGGGGAAAAGGCAGAATATCAACTCAATAAATAAGTAAATAGTACTTTAGCTGAATGCTGCTTTGGAGAGACTGTGGCTGACCTGCAGTGTTTATACTGGAAACAGAAGTTCTCTGAAACCTGTATTTGAGTGAGCCCTATGGCAGTATTTTGAAGCAATGCCAGTATAACTGCAGTGTTGACAGTTCAGAGTGAGGTCTCTGCTCAGCCGTCACACTGTTAATTTGTGATGGCTGGACATCTGGGAAGTCTTCTGAATTCTACACGGCTTTTTCCTTAGATGCCTTTGCGTTCTAGTCTTTCAGATTTAAGGAGAGAAGTATACCTTCCTAAGTCCATGGCAGATTCATTGTGCTTTGTTTATAAAATTTGTGCACTTTAATGAGTCCCCCCGCCACCCCTAACTGATGAACTGTGAAAGCCTGAGATGAATTGAACCCTGCATTTAATTAGGGCCACGCAATAACAGAACTCTACAGAAAGAAAGCTGTGTTAATAAAACCTTGGTAGAACCTCCTCAACGTAACATAACAGTGTTGTGAAAACAGAGCGTTTCTAATTAAAGGCCAGTCAACTGGGAGCGCCAGTGAACCAGCACCCTGCAAGCTGGCATAGCACTAGGCTGCGATGATGTCCTCTTGGTCCTTGCGTCTAACCATTAAATTCATTCCCCCCATTCATTGATTACTTCATTAATAAATAAATAAAAAAGCACACTGAAGGGGTACGGAATGGGATTCATTGTTGTATTTTGGAGAGACTAATCTAATTTAAGGGGCAGAGCATGCAGATGGAGAATGTTCGTCACGCTCTCTAGCGGCAATGTCAGTTTCTGACTACGGGGCATAGTGTGACCTTTCCGCACTACACTGTTAAAGTGCTATTATTCCACTTTCGACATCATGTGGGATTCCGGGATTTGTAATTGACAGCTCTCTGGCTGAGAATTCTAAATGCACTTCCCCTAAACTGCAAACCCCAGGATCCCATGGGATGTTGAAAGTGGAATAATAGCACTATAACAGTCTAGTGCGGAAATAGCCTGAACTACTCCTTCCCCATAACATTGCATCATCTGTGGTGGGGAGAGCTTTCCTGTGGCTTCACACCAAAATATGGCCAGTGCAGAAACCTTGCAAAATAATTCCCAAACTGGAACAACATGTTGTTGTTCATAACTCCATACTGGTGTTTTTCAAAAAATGCTGAATTCCCACATTAAGTCTTGTATACCTTCCATTACTTCTTTTTTTTCCCTCCCTTTGAAGATGCTTCTCCTGTACGAAGCAAACAGAACCCTCTTGATTGCTAGGAAAGTAAGCAACTGCCATACTGAAATTCTTTTAATCATGGGGTTTTGGCTGATTGATTCCTAGAAGCCTTTATTCATGAATTTGTCAGTTCAAAGGCACAAGTAACTCTTTCTGTCAAAGGGATGGTTTCCCATAAAGCGGGCGAACGCAGCGACTCTCCTGCCAGCGTTCCTCAAAGCATCCTTTGATTTCGGCAGTACAAGGAAACACTATGAACGGAAGAGATGCTGTGATTGTGAGGTTGCTCCTCGGTAGACATGCTCCAATCCACTTGGAAAGATCAGATATATATATTTCCGGGCTGTTCGTGGGAGACAGCAACGCGAGAGCCAAAGTGAAGGAGGGGTTGGTGTTGGGAATTAAGAGTTTCCCAGGGTGTTAGCCCTGTTGGGAAATTCTATGGAAGCTAAAACTGTAAGGATTCAGCCTCCTTTTAGCAGAGTAGCAGAAAAGGCATGTCTAAATTTGTGTATGGCTTTTCTGATCTCAAACTGACTGAAGAAACAAAACAAATGCGGGCAGCTTCCGGTTAGAAACTTAGAAAAGTTTACTAATGGCTTCTACATTTACATATGTGTTGGGGAGCCTACATCCTAACTAGCTAAAGAATAGTAGTAGCTTCGTTCTTAACTCATCATCTTCTGATGGAGATGCGAAGCATGGATGGAGAGGAGGAAGAGGAAGCAAAAATGGAGGAGAAGAGAAAGAGAAGAGGGAAGTCTCTATTTTTTATAAGACCGATGACCCAAGCAACTGTCCTGGGTCACATGATCTGATCACCTGAACACCAAAGATATTTCTGATCATGCAATTAAATGACAGAAGGGCAAATGGTGGAGCTTTGGCATGCAAAAGAGAAAGGAAGCCCTATGCTAGCTATGCCCACTTGCTCTAAGAATGAGATGCGGGGAGAGAGAATGCTGGAATTTTTCCAGCAGTTGGTATGCTTTTTAATAGGTTTGGGACCATTCACAACCCCAAGAATGCTGATCTTTATCTTAAAGTGCTGCTGGAAAAGTACATTTCTTGCTGCTAGAAGGGCAACATACCTCTCCATGTTTGAGTGTGACTCTCAAGTAAAAATTCAGAACTATAATCTTCTGTCAAACGGTATAGATTAAGCTGTCAATTTTTTTTTACAGTGCCGCTTTTCTGGAAGAGGTGTAGCCCTTCCAAAATTTATCTTCTCCCTAATATAATTTCGTCCCATAGCATTGATCCGAGTGGTGGCTTTGAAACTCCTCTGACTTTTGGCTAATGCTGAAAGATGAGAATTCCCCTTGCCGGCTGCCTCTCGCTGATTAGCGTAATTACTTCTGCCATGGATTAGATAAGTGGGAGTCTGCTGTGGAGCTTCCCACTTTGTCCTCCTTCTTGATTCTCAGCAATTTTCAAACACGTTCCACATTTGTCAGGTTGCCTGACACTTTCTTCAAACTTGTTCTGCTCCAACCCATTTTAGCATCCGCATGGAAACTTAGGCCGTGGAATTCTGGGGTTTGTAGTTTACGGAGGCCAAAGATGCCCCTCCCTAAACTGACAAACCCCAGGATTCTGTAGGATGTTGAAAGTGGAATCGTAGCGCTATAACAGACTAGTGCGGAAACGGCCTAGGTCTCCAAATGATCCTGGGGGTGCGGTGGAAATCCCTGGCCTGCCCAGAATCAAAACAAATTTTTTAAAAATAGTCCAAAAAAAGTTTTTGCCTCAAAATGCACTTTAGGGGCCCAGAGGTCCCAAAACATGGTACAAATGTCCCCCAGAGGATGTTTGGGGCAAAACAACAAAACATAAACCTATTGATTCTTGTTGTTGTTGTATTTTACCTGCTAGTGATTTCTGATTTATAGTGACCCTAAGGGGAACATATCACAGAGTTTTTTTTGGCAAGAGTAGAGTCCGAATCTCACAGGCAAGTTGAGGCTCAGTTTATTTGTAGCAGAGGAGGTGAGTTGGAGCTTGTTGAATATTAAGTATTGCAATTAATGTTAAAGCTGTGTAGCTGGGCTTTGCCGGCAGTTAAGCCTGCGTAACACTATACCATTCTCTAAAAAGGCATTCAAATACAGATGTGGTCATAAAGAATTCGGTAGCCTTAGCAGCTACATTGTGCAGTCCAACCCGTGTGCCACAAGATGCTTTCCAAAGTCACCCAGGCTGCTGGGTGTGCAGCTCCCCGATCACATGCTGCTGTGTTAGCACTGCAAAAATTAAAATAAAATATTAAAAATCTGGCCTCTCAAGTAAGCACTCTGGCTTGCTTTTGTGCGGTTGGGGTAGTTCTAAATCCAGATGGTGAAAATCCAACGTCAAAGGAGTTGTGCGACATGCAATTTTTATGCACTCTGGTGCCACCTAGTGAAAAGCAATTAATGTTGCAGACTCTCCTGCCTTTCCCCGTAAGAACTGTGAGCTGTGTTAATTAATCCTGCAAAATACTGTCTTTGTATTAGAGGCCGCTATAGAAACGGTATAACGTTGCTATTTTTCTGTGCCTATGGAGCACTCGTGACCGCTTGGAAGTTTCTAGCAGTAACGCAAATGGCTGACGGGCATCAGATTATTCTCAGCCTCAAAGCCCCCTCCCTAAACTGCAAACCCCAGGATTCCATAGGATGTTGAAAGTGGAATAGTAGCACTATAACAATCTAGTGTGGAAATGGCCGAAGTCTTGTTTGAACATGTGTCTTTCGAACTCCCCCTTCCTTTTCTTTCCTTCAGCCGAATCTTATTTCTTTCTCCTCTCCCGCCTAACCTGGTTCTGTCACTTCTGGTCTCTTCTTTCCCTCAGCGGTGATTCCTCTGACTGACTCCGAACACAAGTTACTGCCTTTGCACTTTGCTGTTGATCCAGGGAAGGACTGGGAGTGGGGGAAAGATGACAATGATAACTCCAAGCTGGCCAAGTAAGACATATTTTTAATCAAATCAAATTAAATTGATCCAACTGAACTTGAAGGCACCGGTCTACCTAATACTCCTGGGAGACATCTGTGTATGTCAGGATGCATGGGTCCTGCCAGATGTGTTTGCTGGATTTGTATTAGTATACGTAGTAGAATAGATTGGCTAGCTTAGACATTGCTGTTCCCCGCTAAAATGCTGCCAAATATTGACTACAATTGTTGATTGCAACGGTGTATAAGGATGAAGCTCACTAAGGTGTTCCAGGACACCAAACGGTTAATTGATTTATTGTTTATTGCTACCATTTATCTGGGCGGATGGAAGAAAGAGGGGGAATCTGAAAGTATCGAGAAGGTGTTATGGGAACTGGCAGTGCTCAAGATAAGAGGACAGGAACTTGTTCCTGCTTTGAGGATAAAAGATACGTAAACAGTGGAGGGTTTGGGAAAACGCCTTACTGGTGGGATGACGTGAGATTAATGACTTTCATCAATCATCACCTAAATTGGTATGCTTACTTGGAAAATCCATAACCACCTGACGTGCCATAGTCTCGGCAGCTTGCCTAGAAGGTTGTGGTGTTGCTTGCCTTGCTATAAATAAACACTTCTGTTTTTAATTCTTTAATGAAGTTTATGAAGTGCAGATATAGCAGTCTGTTCCATACACTTAGGGCTTGGAGATCCTTGTTGGTTAGCTATTGTTTCAACTTGGGGACAAAATCACGTCAACTGATAAGACCAGTGTGCAGCTGCGCTTCACACATAGTGGACATCTAATTCCAAGAGAAGTTGAGCTGTTCAGTTTTCCCTGTAGATTTCCTTTGAAGAGCCTGGAGGACAGGTATGGCTGTCTGAAGGCGATCATGTTGAAGTGAACCCTTTCTATTTCTCTTGACTAAGAATGAATAATCTGTGGTGGTCCCTCTTCAGTAATGGTGCTATGGTCTTTCCTCTCTGTTTCCTTCTACAGTTTGATCCTCTCTCTGGAAGCAAAGCTTAATCTTCTGCACAGTTACATGAATGTAACCTGGATACGCATACCATCGGAAACACGGGTAACCCTTTTACTCTCTGTGTGCAGTTTGATGTAAAGAAGCCCCAGCTTCTGGGAGTGGATGCTGACAATGGGAGCTCATCAAAACAGATGACCCAGTGTCCATTTCAAAATTGTACTCAGCTGCCCTTTCTCCCATATAGAGATGAGAAAGCTTGCCAATGACACTGTCTCCTGTACAACATTGACAAATGTTGCTGTCTCCTGATAAGTGGGTGAACAGAATTGTGCAAGGAAGAACCATCTCTTTTGTCCGGAAAGACGTCTGAGCATCTTGTTAAAGATGTCTCAGAGATGAATTCTGTTAAATGCCCCTTACTAGCTGTGCAGGAAATTGCATACCCCACATCCTGTGTTTTCAGATACTACATGAGGAACTGAAATAATTGTATTATAGAGCACTATAAAGAAGGACTGGAAAATGAAGTCTTGCTTTTAGAGTTTTACAGCACTTAAACTACCTGCACAACCCACCGCTCCGGATCTGTTGGCAATACATTCTTTCTGAAGGTGCTTTCTCTATTTTGCCAAATATCCAGATAACAACATCTGGAGTATTGTTGTTTTTTTCTTTTTCTTTTGCACATTTGGTTGTACAGAATTCAGCATAGTAGCGTTTTCACACAGAAAAGGATTCGCTGGAATTGCTAGATTGCTATAAAGATGAATTTATATTCATTGGACTCCATATAATCCAAACACACTGTCCTTTAGGTACTGAATCTGAGCGGAGCGAGAAACTTCTTACTAAACCCATAATCAATTCTCAGAACACTTTCACAAGGAACATATCTAGCTTCATCTAACATCATATCAAAATGGTCTTTTTGGAGTGACAGCATATACAGTTTGGTTATTCTTCCCTTCTTGTATGTACCCTAGCATTTACAGCGTGAATCAGCAATAACTTCAGGAAATTCCCCAAAGACCAGTCTTTGGGGAATTTCCTGAGAGGTTTGACAAGCCACATCATGGGAAGCCAAAATGTAAATATTTACCAAAACCAAAATTCTTTGAAAGATGAGACCATCTGTTAAGGTAACCGTCTCATCTTGACCCATCGGTGTATTTAAATGACATGTGGAGCAACACTTTTAATGACCCACTTTGTTTTTCAAATTCTAAACATCATAATATTGAGAAACAGCAAGAGTTTTTTTGTTGAGGCAGGTCATAAGCATAATTTAATTTCTAATTCTTGGCTTGCTTCTCCTTCCAGGCTCCTCTGGCTCAGCCAGAATCTCCAACTGCATCAGCAGGAGAGGATGTTCAGTCTCTTGCTGATTCCATGGACTCTGACAGAGATTCCATCTGCAGCAATTCTAATGGCAATAATGGCAAAAATGGGAAAGAGAAAGAAAAACAAAGGAAGGATAAAGAGAAAAACCGGGCCGATTCCGTGGCCAACAGACTTGGGAGTCTCAGTAAAACTCTAGGCATCAAGCTCAAGAAGAACATGGGTGGGCTCGGGGGACTCGTGCACGGCAAAATGAGCAGGGCAAATTCAGGAAATGGGAAAAACGGGGAGATCGTGGAGAAAGTGAAAGAGAAGAAATCCAAGTCCCGCAAAGGAAGCAAAGAGGAATCTGGCCAGTCCGCGAGCACTTCCCCCTCTGAAAAGACAACCCCCTCTCCCACGGAAAAAGCAAGCATCTCGCCTATTGAGAAGATGAATTCCAAATCCCCTTCAGATAGGCAGTCGGACCCGTGGAAGTACAGCACGGACGTGAAGCTGAGCCTCAATATCTTGAGAGCCGCCATGCAAGGGGAACGGAAATTCATTTTTGCTGGCCTCCTCCTGACCAGCCATCGGCATCAGTTCCACGAGGAGATGATTGGCTATTACTTGACCAGTGCCCAGGAACGCTTCAGCGCCGAGCAAGAACAGAAGAGGAAAGAGGTAGAGAAGAAGGCGACGCTCAACGGGTCGTCGTGTAGGAAGCTGGAGCAAGAAGCGTACTCGAAAGAGAAGCTGGAATCATCTCCTCAGGGAAGGGCATCACCCGTCTTGCCTCAAAGCCATACGACTCAGCTGGTTTTAAAGTTTAAAGACCGCAGTAGTCCCACCCCGGGGTCATTTTCTTCGCCGAGCAACAGCGCCAAGAAAAGCGGACCCATTCCGGTATCTGCCCACTATAGCCATACACCCCCGGTTCAAAGGCAGAGTGTCATCCACTTGCATGATGTCAGCTCCAAGGCGTCCAGCTTCCAAGACGATACCTACAAGCCGGTGGTCGGTACCTTAAAAACGTGTGCCACGTATCCCCAGCAGAACCGGTCGTTGTCTTCGCAGAGTTACAGCCCGGCCCGGCTAGCCGGCATCCGTACTGTCAACACGGTGGAGTCACTGACTTACGCCATGCCTACGGACCACAAGTCGCAGACGTATACCAATGGGTTTAATACCAGTGACATCCGAGACTGCTTAGAATATGCCGACGAGGAGCCCCCTCAGACCTGGTTAAACGGCGACAAAAACCGAGGCCGGAGCACAGTTTGCCCGATCTATTCCATCCAGCAGAACCACTGCAAGAAGGAGGACTGCTCCTTCTACGGCCGCCCGGAGACTGAAAACTATTGCTCCTACTGCTATAAGGAGGAGATAAAACGCAGGGAGCGAGAAAATAAGGGCCACCGACATTAAAGATGGTGGCGCTCTTCCCATGACTATTTATTTCCTCCATTTTTCTTACTTAGGAAGTATGGCTCAGTGGATTATAGGTAGAAGAAGGAGGGAATCCTATAAAGGGATCTACGGGGAGAAAGGTCTAAGCTTATTTTTTTTTCTTTTCCAGGGCGAAGGAAAGAAAAAACAAGGATAATTTATCATAAAGAATTTATTGTTTTCCATTTTGTGGTTGTCTTTTTTACATACACTGGTTAAGCTGGAAGGTTGTTTACTCCTTTGTCAGTGCTATGTATATGTGTGGTCAAAATTTTACTAACGGTGCCTGAAATTTACACTGACATCACTCAGGTAGTAGAAAGATAGGGAAAAAGTCATAATTATAACTGGAGATGTGGTTTATCGTAATAAGATTGTGTCTGCCTCATTCTATAGAGCCATCTCAGTTAAAAAGAAGAATTAACTTTTCATGATCCCTTCTCTCTTTGGTAAAGCCAGAGGGGAAAGGGATAGTAATTGTGTACACTAACATCCTTGCTATAAACTTTTCTATGATTTTACTAGTTCTGCTTCTTCGCAGATATACAAGTGAAGGTCTGGATTCATGACTGCAGCTTTTTCTTTTTTTCTTCCTGAAATACAAATTCTTGGTGCATTAATGTGCATTAATGTAAGCAGACATAATACCAGAGAATGAAAAGCCTATTCTTAACTCCCCCCCCAAAAAATAACTACTATTTACATTTTAATAGGAAGAGATCCATAGGATATGATACTTTTGGAGCCATTGCTTTGGAGACTTCCATTGTTATTCAATGCCAGCTGCGTAGCCTGTATCCCATTGACCACGTCTTGGTAGTTTAGGTCAGTTTAGCAATATTTCTTTATCAAAGCCACATTATTTAGCAATCGATTCCTAGGAATTTCTGGAAAAGTTGGCACTATGCAAGCAAGATTTAATAGTTAACCATGTAACCCGAGGCAGAACCTCTTTGCAGAGAAGGAAAAATGACGGGTCAATTTGGACATCAGGTAAAACATTTTTTAAAAAAACAAAACAAAACTACCCATAGATTTGTTGTTGTTTAATTTTAAATGTCTGTTCTCAGATTTGGCTCGCCAAAATGAACCCTAGAAGATGCAAAGGATTGCGTCTGAGTTCCATTAAGCAATTAAAAAGACTCAAATAAAGCTGAGATTGATTGTAAAGGACTTGGAGGACTGCAGGATAATTTGGAAAATCTCTAAAGTTTATGGAGCGGTTCTGGCACGGTTGTAACACTGCATACACACAACAGTGTTCTGATGCATTTATTTTTCAAAGAATAGATTACTTCCATTTTAAAAGCAGCATACACAATATATAAAACTAATTTAAAATACATAGCAATATTGAAATTAACAGCCGCAATAACAAGGTAAATTACAAATGAAACGGAAGTGAAGGAAACAAAATCAGACCGTTGCATTCTAATTTAGCCACGGGAGATCTAAAAATAGGGCTGCTGAGAAGAAATGCAAATCTCTTCCCTCAGCTAATCACAGCCTGAAATTAGGACCCAGCTCAAAAACGAAAAAGAGGAATAGAGTTTCAAAAGGGTGGTGGGCACTGCTCTAAAAGTCTTGTTTTTTTTGGTGCCTGCTAGTGGAACCTCCCTTTCTGTTGGCCATACAAGCATGACCTTTTAAGCTGAATTTAAACACTGCCAGGTTCATCTTAAGTGGTTTTATTTAAGCATTAAATAATGGGCAATATCTCACATTGGAATTGCAAGCCGCTCCACAAAGGCTGACCACTCCTCTAGGCTGCTCTTTTTCCAACAAGGATGAGGAGGGAGCCTTCTCTAGAAGTCTCCAGGGTTCACAATTTTTAAAAAAGGCTACAGGCCCCCTGCCCTGTTTAACGTCACGTGTACTCATTCTTCAAAACCAGAAGTGTCTTTTCGGCCACTTCCAATATTGCTTTGTGGGTCTGCTTTGTGCATCATTTTTGTTTTAAAGTCCACGTGGCTACTGGAAGGTCCCTAGGGCAGAAGATGAACTCACCGATCTGTGAGATGCCCACCTTGTATTCAAGACGTTAAAACCTAGTAGCAGCACTTAGAATTGGACCCAAAGGCAAAAAGTTACAGTCCATCTAGCTGACGCAGGATCGATGAAATGTGGTCCAACTATTTAGCCTCCATGTTGCTCAGGTCTGTGCTTGGCAAAGTTTCCAGACTGCCTTTGAAGAAATCTTCTCAGATAAGATATTTCAGTGGTCTGGAGATCACCGGCATGTGAGCAACTAAGGTAAAAGCTGTCATAACCAGCTAAGGGTCATAGTTAGTGAAATGGGCTAAACCAGATAAGCACCATCATCATCTTCATCATCATCATCATCATCCATCATCATCAGGCTGTCACCACCACCTGCACTTCCACAGATAGCACGGAGTCCAGGAGAAGCTCCAAGTTATAACCTAGGCTATTTCCGCACTAGACTTGTTATAGTGCTATTATTCCACTTTCAACATCCTATGGAATCCTGGGGTTTGCAGTTTAGGGAGGGGCCTTTGAGGCAAACCCCAGGATTCCATAGGATGTTGAAAGTGGAATAATAGCACTATAACAGTCTAGTGCAGAAACGACCCTAGTTGTTCAAGGAAAGTGCAGCCTCATCCAGCGTTGGTTGAATGCCTTTTTTTCGGGAACAAACAGTCCCCCCACCCCTCGCCAAGTACTTTCACAGTGTATGTGGTACCCCTAATATGACTTGAGTTTGCGTGATTAGAAACCTATTTTGCCTTCTTTCTCTTTTCTACCTGGATGTCAGATCAAGGAGTCCATGGAAGCTTCAAGATGAGGATGTTGTCTTATCAAGAACTGATAAGCCACCCATATTCAGAGATATTTCCATGTCATCTAGTCCACCACCATCAGCATTTCTTGTCATTTTGACCCATAGACTCATAAAGAGTTGGAAGGAACATCAAAGGCCAAGTCATCCAACCCTGGCAGAAATACACAATTAAAGCACTCCCAAAAGATAGACATCCAGTCTCTGTCCGAAGACCTCCAGAGTAGGAGAACCCACCCTCCACTCTCCTTAAAGCAGGCTATTCCATCTCTGCATCTTATCCGGTTTGGATTAAATTCTATGTCCCCCACCACCATTCTCATCCATCCCACTACATAAGGATCCTTTCACACCTGATGGAAGGAGATCGAAGAAACACTATAATGTTACATCATGACACAATTCCATACTCTTGTGATCCTCTCCTTTATTAGGAAAGTTCTTCATTAAGAGTGGCTACATGGCCCTGCCTTTTAATTCTTATGTTCATGGGTAACCTTAGCGGCCAAAATCAGCTAACAACCGTTCCTCATTTATGTTTGTTTCCACATCCTTTGACGCAAAATTGTGCCTCTTGCCAGTTGTGCATTTTTGCACCACATTCAAGCTGCCTCATGTTGAAGTACACTGTACTCATGGAGTACAAAGCGCGGCACGAAGGGCTCCGTGGTATATCCTAAGAAGAACTTCCAAAAGTTTTCTAGGTGGATGAGAGTGACTATACAAATTTATGTATTTATTTTTACTTATTTAAATATATTCATCCCACCTTTTCTGGGCAAAGCTTCCCCAAGGCAATATAGGATATTATTAACAAAAAATGTTTGGTTATAGTGCCTCATGGATCCAGGCATGTAGTTTGTGTATCTCTGAGAAGTTTGCAAAATGTGTGGTCTTCTGAATTAGTGTCCATTCCCCCTTTTGTCCCACTGGCCAACCACCAGATGAGGATGTTTCAATGCACCAAAGGGCGCACTCGTGCCATAGAGTTTTATGAGGATGTGCACAGGGATACTGGACCCGATTCTGTTACGGGAAGTCCCTGCAAGGAGGAGGATCTGCTGTGTGCCTGGCACTGCCAGGGCTTTGCAGTTTTGCCACATATGTCAAAGTGAGGGGAAAAAGCACCTTCCCCCTCTCCCTTTTTAAGGGACTCTTCCCTTTCTGTGCTTCCAGTTCAGAGTCAAAGTGCAAAAGTGATGTGGGGAATGGCTGCTAAGGGCCTTTCCGCACTACACTGTTATAGTGCTATTATTCCACTTTCAACATCCTTGGAATCCTGGGGTTTGCAGTTTAGGGAGTGGCGTTTACAATTCTCAGCCAGAGAGCTCTTTGGCCTTTACAAACCCCAGAATTCCACAGGAGGCCGAAAGTGGAATAATAGCACTATAACAATGTAGTGTGGAAAGGGTCTAAGTCGACTCGAGCCACTTTTGGAGATTCGAGTGCTCCCATTTTGAACAGTAAGTGCGGTGTCTTGATGCCTGGGGGTTAGGTGTTGTAATTGCTCGTATGTTTTTTTGGCCAAAGAAATCTGTGGTACAAGGTGGAGTTACCTGTGATTGTATTTGTTACAGAGAGGGAGAGAGCGAGAGGTAAATCAGGAATGATTTTGAAAAAAATAGTTTTAAGAAAGCAAATATTAGTAATTACTAATGCGTTTGTGTAGGAACACCCTTTGATATTACTTTGAACACTTCTTTAGGTGAAGTTAGAAATGATAAATTTACTATTAATAATTTTTGCTGCTTCCTTTTGATTCAGCTACATTATACCTGGATGAAGAGCTTTTTGTAAAACTGTATTTGCAAGGTACTATTTTTATTTTTTAGGAAACACAGTGCTTATCAGGAGAGTAAATCTGAACCGCTTTCTAATCAAACACTAAATATAACTAGCTGAAAATGAGTTCTGCACTGAAACTAGAATATGAAGTGCTCCGATTGGCTTCCCCACTCTAACCGAGTCCAAACAGGAATCCTTAGGCGTGGGTTGGCGAGCTGCTAATTAGATAGCAGAGCCTCTCAGAAAAAAATAAATAAATCACGGCTTTGAGCACCTTTTTCTAGCCCCACAACTATGTGTAGAAAGGGAAGCCAAGGCCAAATCCAGACATGGATGAAGGTCCTATGAGGGTCCTAAGTTGTTGGAGTTAAAGCTGTAGGCCTTGAGCTGAAGTTTGGGTCTAAGTAGAAAATCAGTAGATTCTAATTTTAGGCACGGAAAATACTGATGGCTTAGTTTGCCAGTCCCCAAAGCCAATCTTGAGTAGTCCTTATTTATGAGGCTTTGAGGATGTACAGAAATCAAGCCCAGTTCCCAGACTGAAATGGCATGTTTTTGGACCCGACATCTTGGGGACCTTGACAAACAGACACAACTCGGGGTGAGCTTAAAACCCTCAGATTGCTCTGAGCACTCCTTGTGGATGGTTATGTCTTACCACCACAAAATGGGAGCCTACCCAGAAAACACCAAAAAGCAATGATCTATGAGGATCCTGCGGTTCGAGTGTCCCATGTTAGACGAAAGATAATTGACCGTCACGAGTGGTCTTGACCTTGATGTGTCTCAAGTTCTGTTTATGTTTCTTCTGAAAGTTGGGTCAGTTGTTTCCTAGGGGTTGAAGGAAGCATCAGTAAAAATGGTACGGTTGTCAACTTCCTTCTCATGGCAAACTAAGTATCTTTGGAACTTTATTACTCTGGAGATATTTTTTGTTGTTTCTTAATTTGGAAAGCCAAAACGTGTTTTGCCTGCACTCTTGTTCATGTGTCTGTCTGTCTGTCTCTCCCTCTCTCTTCCCCTCCAGGCCTTTCTACACTACACTGTTGTAGTGCTATTATTCCACTTTCAACATCTTATGGAGTCCTGGGGTCTGATATTTAAGGAGGAGCATTTCCACTTTCAACATCTTATGGAGTCCTGGGATCTGATATTTAAGGAGGAGCATTTAGAACTCTCAGCCAGAGAGCTCTTTGGCCTCAGTAAACTACAAATCCCAGAAATCTACAGGATGTTGAAAGTGGAATCATAGCACTGTAATAGTGCGGATGGGCCCCTTTTCTTGTTCTCTCTTTTCTCCCTCCCTCCCTCCCTCTCTTTCTCTCTCTCTGTTTTGTCCGACGCTGTATTTTTCTTGCTTGTGCCAGTGATGAGTGAGTTTGTCACTTGACAGTAGACAATTCAAAATATTAAAGGGCTAAGGAATTTTGGGAGGTGATTTCCAAGTCAGGAAGGCAGGGCCGTGCAGAGACGAAGAAGCAAAAAATGCTGTTGTTGATAAGGGAATCTGCATGTTACGCCAGAGCCTGTTTCGCCAAATATAGGCACAGTTTACCAGGAGGTTCTGCAGAAGCCCTGTTGAAACAAACAGGACTTAGGCAGGACTGCGTCAATGCTCTCGCACACTCGCACTGGTTTCCGTGAGAAGTGTGCAAGGGGGACTTTGCGCTGAGCTGGGCCCATTGTCTGGTGCCTCAGAAACGCAAAGGATGGAACAGTGGTTGAATGTAATGTGTTGCTAACTGTTCTGGCGAAAAGTGATGCTTTTACAAATGAAAAAGTAATAATCATCATCATCTTTTATGGTTAAGACTAAAAGTATATCTGTATATTGCTCATAGGCATCAGGAAAAAAAAAGTGTATTGGGGAAGAGAAGGTTGTCTTGCTTAAATTGTGTTGAAACCCGTTCAATCCAAAACTTGTTCAAAGACAAGGAAATATGCAAAATGCTTTTTGACCTTTCTTCTGTGGAACAAAAGGGTCTAAGCCGAGGGTTATTAAAGGAAACAGTATATAATATGTAGGCATTCCCACACTTTGTAATAATCCACTTAAAAGAAGTATATACATATATATATATATATAAAAAAGGGCTAATGAATGAATAAAATGTGATATACTTGTGTTTACAGATAACTTGTGTTGTGTGTTGTGGGTGGGTCTCAGCCGGTCGGCAGAGATTTCGGCAGGTGTCCGTAAGCCACTGCAAGCCAATTTTCAGACTTGGCAACGGGAGATTTCGCTTGTTGCCGCACGGTCCCAAGTTCAACCGGTTCCTCACCACCATTCTTTCAGCGCAAGGCCAGGGTGTTTTCTTACTCTTCTGAAATCCAAAGATCATGCAAAACTCCCATCTCTAATTCAGCGTGCGTTAAAACCAGTGTCGAAGCCCCACTCTCTGCTTAAATCATGTCCTTTGGGACGGGCTGGTCTAATGTGGAGACCCAGCATGGCATAGCAGTTTGAGCACTGATTTATGACTCTGGAATCCAGGGTTAGAAACCCTGGACATTGGGTGAGTCACACTCTCTCAGCCTCAGAGGAAGGCAGATCTCTTCTGCACAAATCTTACAAACAGAAAATAGTCATAGGTTTGTCTTTAAGTCGCCATTGATCGGAAACGACTTGAAGGCATACGACAGCAATGTGATATGGGATAGATTGTCCATGTCTTATTTCCTGAAATGCAGCCCTAACTTCTGGGCTTTTACTCCACGCTCATTTTATGTTGGAAACAGGCATGTGTTGCCATTCCTATATTAGAAGATGATTAGTAAGCACAGCCACATTTTTCATTACAGTGGAAGGTAGAAATATTGATACGGAACCGTCCAAGGCAAATAACTGTGTTCAACTTTCTGTTCACGACAGTTTATATCAGTTTCTTCCTCTGGTGAGAAACCAATGTTAAATATTGAGGGCAATCTGAGCACTGAGAGGGTTGAAGGACGTTGTAATGTACTTAGAAGAGGCATGGACCTCTCGCAAGGAGCTTCAAGCTCTATGTGTGTACTTCATCTACAGTTCCATGGAAGAGCAGAAAGAGTGGGCAGTCGTATATTGGGCACAGAATTTAGCCTGATGAGAATCCTAGCTTCCCTTCTCCCCTCCCCTTTTCTGTAGCCCTTCTGGCTACAATGATATACTTGAAAATGCATCAGCAATGCTTACTAAGTCGGAGAGGCTTGCTAAATGAGAATCGGAGAGGTCTCTGTATAGCCCTGTGCCCACGCACTGTGACTGGAAAATCCAGAATTATTTATGCAAAATAAAAAATTGCAGAATACATCAGGAAGACTTAAGAGAATGTTTTGCAAATCTATTCAGCTGCGCAATACGTAAGAAAATTTGTCTTTTCTCGAGATGAAATTTGGATTGCCTAGGGGCCGAATTCCCTTCCTTTCAGCCATTCTACATGGCCCAGAGTATTAAAAGGAAGCGAGCGCCAGTGTTTATATGACCTGGGCCCACTCTAATTAGAAACAAAAACTTGTGTGACTTGGAACGTCAGGTCCAAATCTGAAGCAACGTCTTTCATAACAAAGACACAAGAAGGCTGAACGTTCTTGTTTTTAAAATCATTATCTTGGCCATTTTCGGTCTTAGCTGCCCAAGGGTGAATAGCCCAGTGTGAACGACATTGTCCCCGTTGTCATGGCATTGCTTCATTAATTTGACCATTGGACTGGAATAATGATAAGCGGTGGCACACTTTGTAAAAAAAAAAAAAGGGAAGAACTCTTGTTCGTAACAGAAGGCCCTCTCATGATGCAACGTGCCATTTGAACAAAGATTTTACCCATGGAATCACACATTTAAGACAGGTTGGAGTCTTGCAGTTTGCTGATAATTCCATTTGTTCCTTCCTCTCCAAATTATACACGTTCCTAACATTTTGAAAGTGCTTTTTTAAAGTGTGCACATGAGGTTGGATCCGGACTTAGCAAGGGGTAGGTTATATCCATTAAAGCCAGTGGAACCGACTCATTGACCACATTGATTTCAGGGGGTCTTCTTTTAGCGGGGGTTCAACCCGTTATATCATGAAAGTGGGAAGTGCTGGAAAATACAACCCTGCCTTTCTAAGAGATGGTGCATGTTCTTGTGATGACAGCAAAAAAGGGGGAGAAAAAAGGAAGTAATAATAGCTGACCTTGATTGTAAGTGGCTTTTCAGCTCAGACGACATCTAAAACTTTTGCAATGTTCAACTGTGCTCTCTTTATTTGAAAGTATGGCAACTTTTGTAGAATTCTTGCCAGATAGAATACGGTATAGGATTTTAAATAACTTCGGTAAAAAAGAACTTGTTTGCACATTTGCTTTCCTGTGTACATGATTGTTCTTTTTTTAAAAAAAGAAAACAAAGAAAAGAATAGTATATTGGTTTTTTTTAAAAAATGAAAAAACACAAAAATCCCCTAAAGAAAAGTGTTTGTAAGTGTGTTCTGTTTGTAGACATAAAAGGCTATATTATGTTGGAATTTTTCCAAGCCAAGTTTAAATTATGATATAGAAATTATTTTTATATTATTTTCAAAATATGCTATGAAGCAATATTTTGCGCCTTTATGATAGACTATTGTTGTCATTTTAGTAGGTCGGCGTGGGGGATTGTGGTAGTACTAACATTGTGAAGGAGGCTCTGTAAATGTTACGATAACACTCTGAATGCTCTTTATCTGTGTATGCCAATGTTTATTGAAGGCTGGAATACAGAATGATTTTTATTGAAAAGCTTTATATTGTGGTTTATACATTTTGGTTAAAAAAAAATACACTGTGTCCCCACCTTTTTAATTTTATTTTGTAACCCTTTTTTGCAAGAAGTTTGCACTGCAAAATCTGCAGGAAACTTTTAATGCAGCTTGGTAAGAAGTCTTAATATAGGGAACGCTGCTACTGCCCCCATGTCATGAAGAAAGAGTTAATTAGAGATGAAATCTTCCAACATGAGCCCAGCATGAAATCTTCCCATGCTAATTTCACTAGGAAAACTGATTTTTTGTTGTTGTTGTTGTTGGAGAAAAAAAACTCTGAAATTGATAGGTCTTAAAAGCCATTGGATACAACCATCATGTCCTTGTGGCATAAAGATCTGTTTTGTTCCAGTATCATCTCTGGGTTAGCAGTTTTTTTGCAGTTTGGCTGAAGCAAAACAAGAGTGGACATCACAGTTTATGGGAACTCTGTCTCTACTATTTTCAGACTGAATGCTTCTTCCATTATAGTGGCTGGCAAGTTTATCTGCCGCATGCATATGACAAAGATTTCGTTAGTTATTTGTCAGATGTATACCTTGGAATGTATCCCCATGGATAAGCAGGGAACCATAGTATTTATTTAAGGCATTTATTTTATAAGCAGGGCAGCTTATCAGGTTTAACATTGTGCCAGCGGAACTCCAAGGTACTTGGTGCAACCTCCAAATCGAGCGTTGGTTATTCTGCGGTGACAAAGAAAGTTGCACGGGGAGAAGGAGGGACCTGGAAGCTTGCCTGGGAAAGGGGTTTGTAAACACCAGAATGAGCAAGACTTTTGAGGCCGAGAGACCTGGCACAAAACAGACCCTCGAGATTCATAAGGCTGTTTCTGTTCATTTGAAAAAATTCTCTCTAAAACACGGCCGCCCTAAGTAACCTGAGGAGGAAACCTTTGCTTGGGTGGAGTTTCCATCTGAGAAGGGAACAGGGGAAATACTTCTACGCCTTGGTTAACAGTCTCTTTGTGACTTAAGGGAACCTGGGCCGGGGGCGTTAAAAAATGAAACCGCACGTTTTTTGGTTTTGCTTCCCTCTTGCCGGAGATGCGTCTGTGAGCTAAAAACAACCTTTTGAAGAGCTGAAGCCTTTGGGGACAGGCAGCACACTGTTTGATGTCTTTGGGTTGCTTTGGGACTCTGTGCAAAACAGAAGCCCCAGTTCCTCTTTTCTGCTGTTGAACTGAGATTAGAACCCAAAGCTGGGCTAGCTAGGTAGGTAGGTGTGTTCTCCTTGGCAGCCCCCATTAGACTGGGTGGAAGAAATTAAAAGTGGAGAAATACTGAGAGGTGGGCAAATTGACTCCTCCAAGGGGGAGAAATAACTCTGCAATCACCAAGGAGAGTGACATTTTGTGCCCTGATGCTCATGGTGTCCCAGAGTATGGCCAGAACACACTTTTACAGCCTTATTCAACAGGTTAGGGACCAGAGAACTGTAAAAAAAAAAGCAGAAATCATCAAAGTGCAGAACTCTTACCTTTAAATATACAAATATACAGCTTACCTTTAAATATACGAAAGTACTAGATGGTAAAATGAACAAAAGTGGGCGATGCAATCAATGTACTGCATGCAGTTTCTAAGAGGTGCACCACGAATCAACTCGGTACCGTCTTTTTGTTCGGCTTGTGTACACACTGAACACAAAGATGGTGCAAAGTCAGTTGAAAGAAGAAGCAGTGCATGGTCACTTTTTGGTAATCTGCTCTTTTGACCCTTCTCAGGCCATTTCTGCACTAGACTATTATAGCGCTATTATTCCACTTGCAACATTCTATGGAATCCTGGGGTTTGCAGTTTAGGGAGGGGCCTCAAAACTGCAAACCCCAGGATTCCATAGGAATTATTATTATAATTATTATTCCATAGCAAGTGGAATAATAGCGCTATGACAGTCTAGTGCGGAAATGGCCTCAGTTACAACCAGAACATTTGGGCTCTTTCCGCACCCTACTGTCTTGCATGGCCCTCTTGTGGTGATTTCAGCAATGGATCTGCCAGCAAAGGAACACACCGGACCGACTCCTTGCAGAAGAGAGTGCAACGGACTCACCTCTTCCTTCTGCAGTGCAGCCAGTTACTTTCCTGGACATGGTTTGGGTGTTGGACTACGATCCTGGAGATCCAAGTTCGATTCTTGGCCTAGCCATGGAAACCCTCTGGGTGACCTTGGGCATGTCACACTCTCTGAGCCCCCCAAAACCTCATGATAGGTTCACCTTAGGGGTGGCTAAACAACCTGAAGGCACGCAAAGCAACAAAAATCAGATAGGGAGGGTTACATCTCTTGTCTCCTGGTGGTGGCTCCCACCACTGGGAAAAAAAAGTTAAATAAGTTTAATTCACCTGCCTCATGAAACTTTCAAGGGGGTCCCCACCGAAGGTGGGCCTCCCCTTTCGTCCACCCAGTTGCAGTTTACCACCATGAGGTCAGCTATGATGAAAGGCAGGTTTCTGTATTAATGAAGCTCTCAGCTGTTGAGAAAAGGACTCTGCTGAAAAGCCGGGCCGCCATTAGGTAATTGTAGACTCCGGACTCGAGCATCTCATCTCCTCCGCCCACCCGCCACCTTGCATGGTATTACTTCATTAACTTCAATAAGGAGTTAATGCGCATTCGGCGAAGGGAAGTCCCGGAGACAGATGCCAACTTGAAAGGGTCTCGAACACTTACTTGCATTTACTAAACTGGCAGTAAAGCTTCACTGGGAGGGTTTCTGTTTAGCGCATGGAATATTCCCTTGAGGTCTTGCGTGCAAGGCTGTTATTAAAATGGTGCCAGAAGACTTTCTCATTCACTGGAGATAAAGGCCCCAGGAATTAGCATCAAACCTATGATCAGATGACCGGCTCGGAATTGCTGACTGCTGTGCAAACCTCCCTTCTTCTTTTCCCTTTTGCCCCATAAAGAGCTCTCTTGTTTGCAGACGGTCTTCCCCCTCCCCTTTCATGTAAAGATTATATATTTGTAGATGGGAAGCGGAGGAGAGGTGAGGCAAATGGTTTCTCTTTTGATCTGTTCTCTTATGTGGGCCGGGCGCAACCCAGCCTGGGTTTTTCAGGTTCTATAAACTGGTGACATGCCAGAGGAATGCGCAGGGCCCAGCCCTGTTCAGTCAGCTTGTGCTACACCACTGCTGTGCCGGAGATGAAAGTGATGTTTTGGAGGGGAAAGATCCGCCCAGGCCTCGGAGAGAAAAGAAAAACATATATCGAACATAGGCCCAAGATTAGGCGACGCGTTCTATCTTTTAGGGGTTGCTTTTGCAAGCGAGGCCCTTGCAAGCTCATCTATGCTCTTAAATGGCCATTTTTGTATTGCATTTCTCATAGAATCATAGACCATTTCCACACTAGCCTGTTACAGTGCTATTATTCCACTTGCAACATCCTATGGAATCCTGGGGTTTGCAGTTTTGGGAGGGGCCAGGTGGCCCCTCCCGAAACTACAAACCCCAGGATTCCATAGGATGTTGCAAGTGGAATCATAGCGCTATAACAGGCTAGTGTGGAAATCATAGAGTGGGAAGAGACCCCAAGGACCATACAATCCAATCCCATTCCACCATTCAAGAAGGTAACAAAGCATTCCTGGTAGATGACCATCCAGCCTCTGTTGAAAAGCCTCCAAAGAAAGAGACTTCATCACACTCCACTGAGGAAGCAGCAGATTCCATGGTCAAATTGCTTTTATCATCAGGAAGTTCTTCCTAATGTTTAGATGGAATCTCTTTTTCTGAAGTTTGAAGCCATTGCTCCATGTCTAGTCTCCGGAGCAGCAGGAAACAGGCTTGCTCCATCTTCCACAGGACATCCCGTCAAATATTTAAACATAGCTATCATATCACCTCTTAACCTCGTAGGGCAGAGACAGTGAAGCGGCTAAAAATAATCATCCTGAATCAGCAGGAATAATTCAGACGAATGGCCAAGAAAGCTCTGTGGACAGGCTTGCCTTAGGATCACTTTAAGAACATTTCCACATGACACTCTTACAGTGTGATGATTCCACTTTCAACCTCCTATGGAATCCTGGGGTTTGCAGGATTCCATAGGAGGTTGAAAGTGGAATCATCACACTACAATAGTGTTGTGCGGAAGCGGAGTCAGGAATGGCATAACAGCAACAGTGACGTGAATTGAACCCTAACAGTGAAAAAGTTTAAGCAAATCTTTTAAGTTGAAATGAAAAGGTTTAAGCAAATACTGCACAGGTTTCCTCCACTTATCTGACAGGTTAGGGACGGGAGCACTGTCAGAAAACAGAATGGGTTGAAAAGCAGAACCCAGGGACTGGACTGTAGGGAGCATGAAGAACTTACAGAGGCTGACTTTGGACCGACTGTGGACATGCTTGCAGGGTCTCTCAGCCAGCCTAGGGGCTCCCCGCTCCCCTTCCAGCTCGCTTTGCAAGCAGCACGCGCGTGTGAGCAATTCCAAGTGAGCTTCTGTAGGCAAGAAGAACCGATGGAAGAGCAGAACTCCCATCAAATTAATTGTCCTCAATTTGGAAGCATCGACAGAGCGAGTCTTTAGATAACAGGCCACCAAAAGGTGGGGGCTTCCTGTATTGAAGAAACCAACACTTTAGAACAACATATTAAAAAATGCCACACATACATCCCAGCGAAGATCTTTCTGTGTAGGTATATATCCGCACTCAAACCATTTCCGCACTACTCTTATTCCACTTTCAACCTCCTAAGGAATACTGGGGTTCACAGTTTAGGGAGGGGGCATTTAGGATTCTCAGCCAGAGAGCTCTTGGGCCTCAGTGAACTACAAACCCAAGAATTGCACAGGATGTTGAAAGTGGAATAACAGTGCTGTAACAGTGTAGTGCGGAAATGGCCTCAGTTGCTCTATTGTTCTCTCTCTTATACACACACACACACACACACACACAAAGCAGCGTAGGAGGGGGTCCCAACTGCAAGGGGGCTGTGGTATGGAGCCAGATTGGTGACCCCCCAGCTCTGGCCCTGATCCAGATCGCCCCCTCTCCCGGGGGCTCCTTCGGAAACGGCAGCTCTCCTTGGCAATGTGTCCTTCACGCTGGAGGGCTGTGTTTTTCCTCTCCTCTCGTGGGGACTCATGGATTTTCTCACTGAGTCACCGAGCTGAGGCTTGGCACGCCACGGCCGGCTGTCTCCAACCTGCTCAGAGATGACATTTTTTAAAAAAGAAAATCCCTTGCTTGGAGCAAGCAGATCATCTTGACTCACTTGCCACATGCAGGCGGCTGTAAACAGGCCCAAAATAAAAACAGCTGCTTCAGTCAGAAGCCTTCCTCATCGTTCATTCCCACACCCTCGCAAATCGCTGGAAAGAGTGGCTTCCTTGTTTGCAAGCTCAGCTTTTGGTTAGGCCTGAAATCTGCTTATGTTCTGATTTTGGATGTCCGTCTGTGAACTTAGACAGCTCCAATATGCTTAGGGCTTGCGCCAGTTATGGTTTGTATAACGTCTCTCATTTTCATACCCTCAAACTGCCCAGATTTTGCAGGGACCATCTCAGTTAATCCTAGCTGAAGCTTAAAAATTTAATAAACATTAAAATATAAACTACAAAAAAGAGAGAAACAAGAAAAAAAGAAGAAAAATAGAAAAATTATGGGGGGGGGAAGTGACTCCCTTTCCAATCAGTGGTCTTTTCCCAAATTCCAATTCTGAAATAATTCATATTCATACTCATCCTTGTGCAACACAATAACATCCATGTAGATTCCCCTAGATCCATCCAAAGCTAAACTTTATTTAAAAAAAAACAAACAAATATAGCAGGAAGTCTTTTAGATAAAAATATGTGGTTAATTTACCTATGTTGCTCATTTTATTTCCCTTTTATTGATTGCTTCCTTTATATGTGCTTGGAACTACGGTGCACTAGAAGAGCCAAAATAATTTTCTTCACTTTATTAATATGGGCAGTTTCTTCTTTTTTTATTATTATTTCTTCTATTTGATTTTTGCCTGCTCCTCATAAATCAACAAACCCTCACAGTGCAGGAACCTGTAACCCCACTGAACAACAGGTAACGCTATATAAGACAAATTAAATTTATAATTATTTTTTCTCAATTGATACATTAGTTGATTAATTAATCAATGCATTATTTTATGAACTGATACACCAAACATCATAGTTTGATGCCAGAGTTATACATAATGTATTTTATGTATCTGACAGTGACTTTTAATCTATAAATGGTGCCAATATTACCATTTTTTCCCTTTTTCTGAAAATTTCAGGAATTTTCTCCTCCCCCACCTCCCTCCAAAAATAGGAAAAGTGTCTCCCTTCTACTCATGGCTTCAACATTTAAAGGTTACGTCTCTATCTCTTCCCTTGCAAATGACCACATTTACTTTATCCTCAAAGTAAATTGGTGAGCCTCTGTTCAACAAATGAATGCGGGGGCATGTGTAAGCCCTGTGTTTTTGAGATTCCATTGGTAAGCCTTGTTTACGGGACAGCCAGTGGGTGTTTTCCATTTTTCTCAAAGTACACAGATGACTCACAGAAGTTTTGCTGAGCTTCCCAAGGAGCCGGAGAAGCTCATCTCAGACGGCTGCTTCCTTGACTCACTGGCAAGAGACATGCCAAACCCCAACCCTTACGTAAAGCCTGTCGTAAAGGAGAAGGGAACTGGAGATTGAGGATGTGAAACTTGGAAATGGCACGCTGCTGGTCACTGAGAAGAGGGGGGATAGTTTGCACTTTTGAGGAAAGACCATAGGTTGGGGGCTAGAGTGTTGGAAAATGCTGGCATTCTCTCTCCTGGACATATGGGGCTTAGCTAGCTTAGGCCATTTCTGTACTAGACTGTCACAGTGCTGTTATTCCACTTTCAACATCCTGTGGAATTCTGGGGTTTGTTGTCCCCCTTCCCTCGCCAACAAGCTCTCTACAGGAGGGCTACGAATTTGGATACGGCTGTAGGCGCTGTTGTCCAAAAAAGCCATTTTTCCAAGCTCTCCATGGGGCTTCCATTTTCTAGAAATAAAAGGCCATTTTGTTTGGACCCCTTGTAAAATTTTGCAAAGCATAATTGTGGAACAAAAGCCTTGTCTGGGAATTGCCTGGCGGCTCTTGGCACTCATCATTCCAGCTCTCTATTAGAGGGAAGCAATGCTTTGCTTGTAGAAGTCCCAGGTTCATTACCCCAAAGTTTCTGCTTAAAGCGATCAGATTGCAACTGATATTAAATACCCTCGGGAGATGCCGGGGAGCTGTTGTTTTTTTCAGAGAAGGCAGTGCTGACCTGAGGGTCAAATGGTCTGACAGTTTTTCCCTGTTGCAATTATTTGCCGAGAACAACCCCTGACCTCCCTTCCGCCCCTGTTTTATTAGCACATTTGGGGGACTGGATCCGAGCGTCAACTGAGCTGAAAGTCAGACAAAAGACCCCGATGGAGGCGCTTGGCTTGCCTCTTGTTCCATTCCATTAGAAGTAGCATCGTGCAAAGTCCTGGTTATGACCCATAAAGCCCTGTGTGGCTTGAATCCAGATAATCTGGAAGAGCCTAACCAAGAGCTTTAGCGCATCATGGGGTTCTACCGTCCTAGCAATGCCTTAGTCCTGTGTTTGCCTCTGAGGAAGGCAAAGGCAAACCTCTCTAAAAAGAAAAGAATTGTCATCACTGACACCTACATTTATGTTCTCCAAATTTTAGGCAGTTTTCCAGGTTGACTACCTTGCAGGTTCACCTGAAAATACGCAGGAAAGAAAGATACTCCTGAAATTTAATTAAACTTAGAGCCTTTCTGCACTATCCTGTTCTAGTGCTGTTATTCCACTTTCAACATCCTATGGAATCCTGGCGTTTGCAGTTTAGGGAGAGGCCTTTAGAATTCTCAGCCAGAAAACTCTTTGGCGTCAGGGAACTACAAATCCCAGAATTCCACAGAAAGTGGAATAATAGCACAAGAACAGTGTACTGCAGAACGGCCCTTAATTAGTTTATTCTTCATGATGTAGTGGTTTGAGCATTGGACTATGAGCCTGGAGACCAGGGTTTATATCCCTGCTTGGCCACGGAAACCCACTGGGTGACTGTGGGCACATCACAAACTCTCAGCCTCAGAAACACCCACGATAGGTTCACTGTAAGGGTCACCATAAATTGGAAATGACTTTATGGCACACAGTACTGTTGTGACTGCTGATTTTCCAGATTCTGAGAAACTCATGCTAAATTGGTAGGATTTCATGTTAATTTTTTCAGGAGCTTCTGGAAGGTCTTCCTGCTCAACCCTAAGATGGTGGTTTCCCCTCCGCCTTTGTTTTCTGACTTTCAAAGGGGCCTTTTTTGCCAAGAGGAAATGATGGGCTATCATTCCCCCTGAAGAAGGAGACTGCCTATTACCCTCTTAAGCTTCAGACATTGCTGTCTGCAGACCTGCCTATTTATATGCATAAGCAAAAAAGGAAAAGCCAACACAAACCACAACATTTGTGCTCACAAAACGTAACTGACTGAATTCCCGGTGTGTTTGTTTTGCATTCGTTTGCTTTAATTGCATTTATTATTTCAGTTCCCATATATGAGTGCTAGAGAGAAAACGAATGCAGTTGTTAGTCGCTATGCATCAGAAATGTGTTATGGGCAAGGGGCCGGAAGATGAGGCCCCGATGGGAGGAAAAGGTGGCCCCAAAGACTGTAGAAACATGCTTCCTCTTGCTCAAGGAAGGAAGGAAGGAAGGGGGAGCCTAGTTTCTCAAGCAGTTACCTGAATTTGTGTGAAATGTTGCCACACACACACACACACACACACACACGCATGCATCCTAGAAGCTTGAACGCTTTAAGTAATGGCAGACATGCCAACTGCCTACATCCATGTCTTTGTTCCGTGTGTGGGATCATTTGTGCCACATTGTGATGTCTTTGGCCATTTCCGCACAACACTCTTATAGTGCGACGATTCCACTTTCAACCTCCTATGGAATCCTGGGGTTTGCAGTTCCGGGAGGGGCTGGCCGGCCCCTCCCGAAACTGCAAACCCCAGGATTCCATAGGAGGTTGCAAGTGGAATCATCGCGCTAAAACAGCCTAGTGCGGAAATGGTGCCTATATAAAATATTTTCCCCATTCCCAAACCATTTAAAAGCAAGTTTATTTGGATAGCACAAGGAGCACTAAAGAGCCAGGAAAACGAAGTTCTCTCTCGAGCATTAGAGCCATTCGGGGAAGAAAGAAGATGGAGGTAACAAACAGTGAGCAAACAGATTTCCCTTTTTGGGGTGCTGGGGAAATCGCACACACACCCTTAAGGAGAGAAAAAAGAAGCCAAGTTTTGCCCAGCAGGTGGCGATGAAAGCCTCAGAACATATAAGTCGGTGAAACCCTTTTTGCTATTTTGCTATGGTGTTTAGCACTGCTGTTCTCGTATATGTGTGAGTATTTCATGCTAACCGCATTAACAAAGCTAGTAGCATTAGTAGTTGAAGTGGCAGGGATGTAGCTATGGGGGGGGGGTAAATGAATGCATTCCCCTCCAAATATGGATTTCCCCCTGCCCATGAAATTTTCCTTTGTTCCCAAAATTTGTAGCACTGCAGATGCTGAAAATCGTTCCTCCACCCACACACACACCAGGAGCTCTTCTATGTGTTGTGTTTGCTTTCCCTAGGTCAATCTGCCTGCCTCCTTTTGCTTGGAAGCCTAAACTTCCAAGGAAAAGCCTAAACCAGGGCTTTCCAAACGGTGTGCCGCGACGCGTTAGTGTGTCGCCTGAAGTGTGTAGGTGTGTCGCCTACAATCTTGGAAATGTATGTTATTATTTATAAATCATATATTTTTAAAAATATATGAAAGGTTTTCATGAGGTATGCTGTGTCCTCATACATTGTGTGATCACAATTTGTGTATGTGTCTGTATTCCTTTTGCAGGGCTAGTTTGCTAGTAAAACTGAATTGCTGTATCACAAAATGATGCTTGTCTAAAAAGTGTGCCACTAACATCAAAAGTTTGGAAAGCTCTGGCCTAAAGTTACTTGCTTGCTTGCTTTCTTTCACTATAGTTTGGGCTTGCGTGAGTTAGAGCACTTACAGTTAAAGCAAGAAAGAAAGAAAGAAAGAAAGAAAGAAAGAAAGAAAGAAAGAAAGAAAGAAAGAAAGAAAGAAAGGAAGGAAGGAAGGAAGGAAGGAAGGAAGGAAGGAAGGAAGGAAGGAAGGAAGGAAGGCAGGCAGGCGAATTTATACAGAATCATTCCAATAAAAAAAATATTAGGGTGCGTGTTTACTTATTTCTCCCTTCTCTCCAAATTTGAAGATCTTTGATGAACAGTTTTAAATATTTGATGCATTTTCAGTGTTTTTTCTTTCTCTCTCTTTTTTGTTTGAATGTATCTCTCTTTGATTGTGAATTAGATTGTTTCTTTAAAACTAATAAATGTGGAATTTTTTAAAAATACACGGCAAACCACAGGGAGGGGAAATGGCACGTAACAATGTGTTTTCTAGGCGAGGGAAGACCAGTTCCATGGCTTTCCGGCTCCACTGTGACTAAACTCAGAATGTTTCATGTAACAGCGGTTTAAACCAAACCTCCCCCGCAGCCTGGCCTCTTTAATGAGAAGGTGGCTAAATGCAGGCCTTGGCATCTTGTGCCAAGCAGAAGAGCCCCTTCCTGTTCTACCAGTGTCCCCTTTGTGTTTTTCCATGTTATACAAGAGCGGAGAGAACCGAGCCAGGCCTCCACCTTTGCAGAGAGCAAACAACGAATGTGGCTTTCCGTGGGGGCCACGTGAGGTCACGCTCCAAAAAGGAAGGCTCTCCAACCGGCAACATTAGCACAGCTGCATTTCATTTCAGCCTCACCTGGTTCAGGTAGAGCAACAGGTGTGCTGCCTCTTTACGTATCAGAGGTTTTTCTTTTTTAATGTGTTTTTCATTGTTCTAATTGTATTCAGAGGATTGTTGTTTAATGCCTTTTAAAATTTACGGATTGTTTTAGCTACCTTGTTTCCACAGTGAGTTCAAGCTGCTGTTTAATATAATATAACATTTATGAACAGTCCTCCCTCCACATTCCTTCCCGAATTTGATTATTGGCAATTGCATACATAGCAATTGGAAATACAATGCCGTGGGCTATCCTAACTTTAGTATTCAATGATACACTTTTACACTTCAGGATCTGGTCTAGTTCCTTCACAGCTGCCCTTCCAACTCCTGTCTCCTTCTGGTTTCTTAAGCGCAGTCTACTTCTGATCAACGACTGAGGCCATTTCTGCACTAGGCTGTTATAGTGCTATTATTCCGCTTTCAACATCCCATGGAATCCTGGGATTTGCAGTTTAGGGAGGGGCCTCAATGAGGAAATGGCCTGAGCCAAGGTAGGGAAAATCTTGAACTCCATTTATGTAGCGTACATATGTGTAAGTGCCTTTTTTGGACAGGGTGCAGGAGACGATACGTTTGCCCTTGAGCTCTGTCCAAAAGCATCACCCTGCCCAGCAGTTGGCAAGCCCCAGGAGAGGCCCTTGCTGCGGTCCCTTACAGATGGAGAAGGGAGAGAGGAGACAATTCACCCTATGAAGATCTACCTGTTCTGAACTCCTGGGGGAAGGAAAAGGCACAGAATAATCTCATCTCTTTTCCCCTAGCCGAGGCCACCTGCTTTTCCATGATTGGAATTGCACCTTCCCACAGTGGCCAGAAGTCCAGAGAGATCCAGTGTACAAGAGGTGCATTTGGACCATTCCTCCACTGGCCAAATTCTGATGCTGGCCCTAGTAGTAGAGAGACATTTCCACACTCCGCTGCTATAGTGCGATTATTCCAGTTTCAACATCCTGTGGAATTCTGGAGTTTGTAGTTTACTGAGGCCAAAGATGCCCCTCCCCAAGCTGCAAACCTCAGGATTCCATAGGGTGTTGAAAATGGAATAATAGCACTATAACTGTGTAGGGCGGAAATGGCCATAGAAAGAGAGACGATCTGGGACATCCGAAGTTACTTGTTGTTTGAGCAGAACTTGGAAGAACTGTGATTTTCCCAGTAGGGCTCCCTCAGTCCCCCAGCCCTCGGGTGGCTGAGAAATTCTGGGAGTTGTAGAAAAAGGAGTCGTGTTTCCCAGCTTGGTGTTTGACTCCAGCTGTATGAAGACATTGACCTATACCTCCTAGGCAATCTTGTTCTTTATTTCTTCAGCAAATGGGTGCATATATCTTTAAGAGGTTAACACTTGCACTTTCCCAGGCTTTGGTGCTGCGGGTAACTCACCAAATGAGTCATTATTGCGAGATCCTGGAGACAAAATTGCATGGACACCAAACAGAGCAGAACAATAGCAACGGGAGCCGGAGAAACTCCTCCCTTTCTTCCTTTCCCCTGCTTTCCCCTCCCTCTCTTTGCTTCATACGCATTTTACATAAAAGCTCTTGACATACCAAAAGGGTCCAAGTACAACAGAAGCAAGAATCAGGCAGAGGAGAGCTGCTCGACTGACATTTTTTCTAGTTCTATTTATTCGACTTTCCCCTTGACTGGGCAACCGGCCAAGGGACAAACAAGATCAGTTTGTACTCCCTGTCCACCAGTTTCCCATTCTTTAAAAAAAAAAAAAACAAGACCTGTAGCTACTGATTTCTAGCTACAACCTACAGTGTGGCTGGAAGTAGTCAGTCTCTCTGTAGGATCACAGAAGATGGAGGCAGGGGAGGAGGTGACGTTGAGTTAGATTTTGTACAGAAACCTCATAAGATCAGAGAGTTGAAAGAGTCCACCCAGTCCATACCTCTTCTGCCACACAGGAAGACACCATCAAAACATGCCTGACAGATGTCCATCCAGCCTTTGTTTAAAAACTTTCAAAGAAGAGCCGTTTCTGCACTGGACCGTTATAGCGTGATGATTCCACTTGCAACATCCTATGGAATCCTGCGGTTTGCAGTTTTGGGAGGGGCCGGTCAGCCCCTCCCAAAACTGCAAACCCTAGGATTCCATAGGATGTTGCAAGTGGAATCATCGCGCTATAATGGTCCAGTGCAGAAATGGCCAAGGAGACTCCCACATACTCCATTGAGGCAGTGTATTCCTCCCCTGAACTGTTCTTACCATCAGGATGTTCTTCCTAAGATTTAGGAGGAATCTCTTTTCTTGTAGTTTGAAGCTATTGTGTCCTAGTCTCTGGAGCGGCAGAAAACAAACTTGCTCCATCTTCCATATGACATCCCTCCAGATATTTAAACATGGCTGTCGTGTCCCCTCTGATTCCACTGTTGGACATCTCCTACCATCAGGACGTCCTTCCTAATGTTGAGGTAGCATCTCTTTGCTTGTAGTTTGAAGCCATTGCACCGTGTCCTTGCCTCTGGAGAAGCTGAAAACAAGCTTGCTCCATCCTCCATATATTGTTGTTGTATGCCTTCAAGTTGTTTTCTTACTTATGGCAACTGAAGTTGAAAGTATTATGGGGTGTGTCTTGGGCTAGGAGTGTGTGACACACCCAAGGTTACCCAGTGGGTTTCCATGGCCGTTGGGTGGTCATCTGTGTGAGCTTAACAAACCAACCTGCCAAGTGTTAATGAAAATTTTACCGTGCGGGTGAAGATTATCCAAGGCTACCCAAGTTTGTGTGTCTCTGGACATGACTTCTTTAACAGAGAGCATTTTGGGAACAGAAAAGGAATAATAATCTCCAGCACACCTTTCTCATTGAACGATAATTCCTGTGAATCTTCAGAAGAGGCTGGGATGGTTAAACTGGTGTGAAGCTGACACAATTTCATTGCACAAAACAGATTAGGTGGCAGATGGTCTTCGATACAGCTAAATGCTGTTGAAAGATAAGATTTGGTGGGCGTATTCCGTTTGTGATAAATTGGCTCCGTTACATGGCCTACAGTGACTTTTCCATTGTGTTTCCATCTCCATTCCTCTGCGCCATCACTCTTTCCTGTGCTGTTGTGTTGCCGTAGCTTTAATTAATCTCCAGTGATCAGGAGGTAGGCGCACTCTGGGGTTGTTTCCTTGAAAACCAAAGGTTATGGAACCCTCCGCCGTCAATCCCGCATTCATTATCTCCAGCGTGGGGCTGGAGGAGGGCCAAGTCTCCGGAGAGATAATGATAAAGCGTTGAGTCAAAGGCAAGGCAGAAACTCCCACTAAGCTACCTGCCAACAATGCGGGCATTCAAACGCGTGGGTGTTTGGGCGTGGAAGCCTCTAACCTTATTGTATCTGGGCCGTGGCAGTTGAGAAAACCAGTGACTGTACATTTCCCAAGAACTAACCTTTGAGAAGGTTACTTTCACTGGAAGTGAGAACAAAACCTGAAGCACGTTTACTTAGAAGTAGGTACAAATCAAGCTCAAGAGGACATAGTTCTTAGTAAAAATGCTTAAGGTTGCAGCCAATAGCTTCAAATAGGCTAGATAAAACCATTAATATGTCACGTCCAGTGTTATTTTTGCTTAGCATAATCCACCAGGATTTCTCTTTGCTAGCCTTATTTAGCATGTTTAAACAGATGCTAAGCATTTTTTAGATAGATAGATAGATAGATAGATAGATAGATAGATAGATAGATAGCTCAATAGCACAATCCCTTCAGGATAAAATATACATGTCTGAGAGCAAATCAAGCCTCAGTGCTCTCTAGAAGCCAAAGTGACTAACTGAAGCTATTATACTCTGGACAGACTGTGAGACAACACGTTCATTGGAAAAGCGGAAAGCAGCAGCAAAAATAAGAGGACTCCATCTCAGGTGGACTGATTCAATCAATGAAGCCACATCTGCCCTGAGTTTGCAAGACCTGAATGGGTGTGTTAATGTTCTACTTTGGTCAGACCTCACCTGGAATACTATGTCCAGTTCTGGGCACCACAATTCAAGGAGATGGACAAGCTGGAAGATGTCCAGAGGAGGGTGACCACAATAGTAAAAGGCCTGGAAACCATGAAGTCCTGTGAGGAGCAGCTTAGGGAGCTGGGGATGTTTAGCCTGGAGAAGAGAAGGTTAAGAGGTGACATGAAAGCCCAGTTTAAATATTTGAAAGCATGTCATATGGAAAAGGAGGCAAGTGCTTTTTCTGCTGCTCCAGAGACTAGGAGCAACGGAAAAAGAAATTCCACCTAAACATTAGGAGGAGCTTCCTAACTTAAAGCAGAATAAGCTGGTCCCTGGGAATGTGGTGGAATCTCCTTCTTTGGAGGTTTTTAAACAGAAGCTGGACAGCCATCTGTCAGGAACACTTTGATAGTGTCGTCATGCATGGCAGAATGGAGTTGGCCTGCATGGCCAATGGTGTTTCTTCCAATTCTATGATTCTATGGCCATTTCCGCACTAGAGTGTTATAGCGCGATTATTCCACTTTCAACGTCCTATGGAATCCTGAGGTTTGCAGTTTAGGGAAGGGCCGGCCAGCCCCTCCCTAAACTGCAAACCTCAGGATTCCATAAGATGTTGAAAGTGGAATAATCGCGCTATAACATTCTAGTGCGGAAATGGCTTATGACTAGGGGTTTTGGAGGTGGCAAGAAAACCTCAACCCCACCTCAAGCCCATTGCCTAACGTACTGGCTGTTCTCCTCCTAGAAATGCACCCACGCCTCAGCCTTGGGACCCATCGGCAGGTGCCCAGTGGGCAAAAAGAGGTGGAAGTGTTCTTCAGAGCTGTAAGGATTCTGCATGAGTGTGTTATGTTACTGAACAAGTTGGACAGCAAGTTGGTCACGCAAAATATACAAGTCACAAGTTGAACCAGTGTGTCATTTATTGCCAAGTGGAGCCCAAGCTGAGTCATGGAAGTGACTTGAGTCTGACTTGAGTTCGAGTCTACATCACTGCTTGGGGGTCTCTCTTGCATAGGGCCACCATAAGTCAAAGTCAGTGGCAAAAAACAACAACACCTGGACAGCAGTGCTTGTATAGAAGTCCATCCGAGTGGGTTGAGAAGAGAGAAAGCCTGTTAAGCCAGGTCTGTAAAGCAGTCAATTAATAGACGCCACATTCTCAATCATCACTTTTATTTAGCAATTCAAACATCGCTGATCATGTATGCAAGTTGACATCTGACATCTGTCTGTCTTTTCCATTTATTGCATAGGAACCTTGTCACAATATATATAGATATCTATGCAGTACAAAAAAAAAAAGATTTTTTTTTTATAAAAAAGATTACAGCAGAGCAAATAAAGGTCGGCATATGGCTGTACAACTGCAATACTTCAATGTAGTGATTTGGTTTAAAAAAAAATAAATCCAAAAAAGTGACCCATGGAAGTACTGTTGAGAAAACGGATGAGGGGGAAAAGGGTGACCGCAATGGTCCCCTTTTACCCCAAAGTGAGGAGAAGTGTGTAAACATGTATAATATCCACATACTTTCATTCCTGTACTCACACAGAGAGATAATATATATATATGTCCCTATAACATATATGTATGCACAAGTAATTATACACGGTATGCTACTTAGAGCTTTGACAGAAATAGACTTAGGAATGGTCCACTGGCTGCACAGAAAAGTTCTCTGTGTTTCCTTGTTGGCTCCACACTGTTGCTGGCAACTTCAACCCTCAACCCGTAGCAAAGGAAGAGAACTTTTCTGGAAAATGAGAAAGACAGGAAAAAAAGAGGCTATCTTTGCTCCCCCAGCCTCCCTCTTTCTCTTGTACATTTTCCCTCTATAATTCTCCTGCCAGATCCTGAGAAGATTACTTTTTTGGACTACAGCTCCCAGAATCCCCAGTTCAGAGAATAGAAACCCTCCTATTGGGAGTTAGGGGTATGTTGTTCCTTTCTCAGGTCCCTTATTCACCATCTTGGTTCTGGATCCTTTCCAAGGATGGAAGAGAAGAAAGGAACTGATACTGAGATGCAAAAAGACAACCCTAAACCAATAACAGATGATTGCATGAATAAACATGGCCTTCCTCATCCCCTGGAGCCTATCCATTCCAGCACCAGATGGTACTGAAGGGTGCTGGTTATACCCCATGTGCTGTTGGGTGAGGTGCTGATGGTGATATATTCCATGGAACGTGGAAGTAAGGTCTGCTTAGGGCTGGCAGCTTGTTCTAGGCCATTTCCTCACTAGACTGTTACAGTGCTATTATTCCACTTTCAACATCCTATGGATTCCTGGGGTTGCAGTTTAGGGAGGGGCCTTTAAACTGCAAACCCTAGGATTCCATAGGATGTTGAAAGTGGAATAATACCACTATAACAGTCTAGTGTGGAAATGGCCCCAGAAGGAATTCAAGGTATTATGCGCATCAAGTGTAATAACATGTAGACCAGTGATTCCCGAACTCTAGTCCTCCATGTGTCTTGCACGTCAACTCTCAGAAGTCCCAGCTGCCTTGGCCAATGATCAGTGACTCTGGGAGCTGAAGTTCAAAACACCTGGAAGATCAGAAGTCTTCATGGGTTGCTTCCATTTTCCCATTGTTCAAGTTCCACGTGGGAGTAATTGTGCATCAGGAAATCTGTGTGCACATATTGCCTGTTTAGATTAGCAAAATTGTGAGAAGGCAACCTTTACAAAATTTGTTTTCCTTACAGTTCAAGACATAATTCTGTACCCATCCCCCAGAAATACATGTAATCCATGTGGGGTTGACTCCTAGAACTCTAGAATCTGGACAAAGCTGGGGTAAATTCAATGTGGCTAAAGTAGATGAGAACTTTATCAGCCCACATCCTGCAACTGGATCTATTTTGAGTCTTACTCTATATTTACAAAGCACTCCCATTGTTCCAGGTCATGAAGTTTCCACACCACGGAAACCTGCAGGGCTCAAAGTTATTGCAAGAGTTCTGTAAAGAAGACCATCTATTACAGTAAACATGTGTAAAATACAAAAACAGATACAGTTCAGTTGTGGGTGTATGTTGCCATACTCTTTTCTTAGGACACAATTGTAAACAGCTACCAAATAATAAGTCACAACGGCAGAAGAAATAAGAATGAATGGGACTGGGAAGAACGGGGCTGTTCCATAGGTTAAAGCCCTTCGTAAGCTCTGAAGGATGTTTAAAAGCTGGTCCAAAGAACTACAGATTGTTAACCAGAGCTTTCTGCAAAGAGCACACAACTCCCTTGTTGCAACTGGCTGCTGGTCCATTTCTCGGCACAATCCAAAGTACTGGAGATGACCCATGGAACCCTAGACAGCTCAAGTCCACATTATTTGAAGAACCATATTCTACCATACAAGCCTACCCACATTTTGAGATCTTCTGGGGATGTCCTTCTCTTTCTGTCCCACCAACCTCAGAGCTACATCTGATGGGAAGATGGGAGAGGACCTTCTGGGTGGCTGCTCTCAGGCTCTGGAACTCCCTTCCCAGAGAAGCTAGACAGGTGTTAAGACCTTTGTATTTCAGCAAGCCTTTGGAGATTAATTACTTAGGGGAACGAGCCTTGAATAATGGATCACTTATTTATTGTTTTCTATTTAATAGTATATGTGTTTAACTATTGTACTTTTCGATTAACTACGTCTTTAACTTGTGAATTTTTTGCTCTATCTGTTTTAATCGTTGTAGGATATTTTGAGGCCAAAACTGAGCAAAAAGTGGGACATAAATAAATATTATCCTTCTCTTCATCCCCATTATCATCCCTGTTGTGGGGGACTGCCGTTGGATGGAATCATGGCAATTAAAGTGGAATAACAGCACTATAATTCTGTACTGTGGATGGGCCTCAGATCTTTAAAGCATTCTGCACCGCACCTGTCAGAGCTTGAGGGGGACTGTTTGGACCATTTGGAAAATGTTTCTTATACAAACACAGACAAAAAAAGATCTATTGCTGACTCCTTTGTGTAAAAAATGCTTTCCAAATGGTCTCCTGCCAGGAAGACAACCAAAGAGGAACTAGATAATGTGAGAAGTCCCAGCCAGAGATGCTATTATTCCTGCTGTAATTGCAATTTGCTTGCCTAGTGTGACAAAGGGCCCTCCCTAAACTGCAAACCCCAAGATTCCATAGCATGTTGAAAATGGAATAATACCGCTATAACAGTCTAGTGTGGAAATGGCCAAAGTGCTGTGGTGAAGTCTCTGGATTGCTTACTGTGCTGGATGAGACACTGCAAGATAACCCCGATCCCACACCTGCTGCTGTATGCTGTGACTGTAAAATGAACAGAAAATATATTTATGTGGGGAGGAGGAGAGAGGGAATATGACAACCTGACAACAACACTTTCCTGACTACACATAGAGATAGATTGTCCCATGGAACGCACCGTAAGAACGCAAACCAAGCGAGTGCATTCAACAGCCCACATTTCCAGGGCACGACAGATGTAAGACGTTTGCTGTCCAGCAGACAGAACCCAAAGAAGTCTGAAGTCCCTTGGAAATTAATGCTTTAACATTCTTTACCCAGCAAGCCTTGATAACTTTACAGATAATTGCTACATATGATAAAATAGTTTGAAGGGGAAAGCAGAATGCAGGAAGCACCAGAGAAAGAAATACGTCTACTCTCGTTTCTGGCTGGCAAGAGCATTTTTTTTTTCTGCTTACGCATCTACAACACAGCTTCTAATCAACTTGGATGTGGTTTAACCTAATCATCATCTGTCAAGCTGTTGCTCGCAAGGCTAAAATGAGTTTTTCCATCCCCTCTTGTTGCCGGAGGGGAGCCTGCGATTAGCGAACCCTGAGTGTTTTTAAATATGCTTAGTATTCCTTTATGAAACTGAAAAGAAAGCAAATTGTTTCTTAAGAGCGATGGAGGCACGCTTCCTCCACATTGCAAAATAGCAATGTTCCAAATAAAACGAAATAGCAGTATTTCCCCTTTTGTTTGCAAAGCAAGGCCTCAGGCCTTACCCACTTGCCCTTATAGGTTACACTGAAATTTATGAGTCTGTAAGGTAGGTTTAGGAGAGACCACCTAGAATCCTTTTCTATAAGCCACCCCTTTGGGAAGACTGGTTGCTGTATGGAAAGGCACATGGTATGCAAGCCAGATCCAAGGGTCGAGGGCGAAGAGGCAATCGCTTCCTTGGCATCATTGGTAGCAAATCTTGGAAGCCATACCCTATGAGGAGCGGCTTAGGGAGCTGGGTCTGTCTCGCCTGGAGAAGAGAAAGTTCAGAGGGGACATGATAGCCATGTTTAAATATTTGACAGGATGCCATATGGAGGATGGAGCAGGTCTGTCTTCTGCTGCTCCAGAGACTAAGATATGGAGGAAAGGCTTCAAACTATAGGAAAAAAGCCTCCACTGAAATATTAGGAAGAACTTCCTGAGGGTAAGAGCAGTTCGACAGAGGAATACACTGCCTGGGAGTGTGATGGAGTCTCCTCCTTTTGGAGACTTTTAAACAAAGCCTGGATGGCCCATCCATCAGGCGGGCTTTGATGGTGTTTTCCTGAGTGGCAGAAAGGGGCTGGACTGTGTGGCCCTTGGGATCTCTTTGAATTCTCTGTGAAGGTTGGGAAAGGCCTGGTGGCCAAGCCATGGCCAGCCAGAATGGAGCAGGACTGGGCTAAGTGGACCCGCGGTCTTATTCAGTTAAGCCGAGCCTACAAAGCAACCATCATCCAGTGGCCATGCTGAGTTTATAGTTTAAAGAAAGGGACTTTTCCAAGCACTGGGTCATTGGAGAAATTGTACTTCGAGAAATCAGCCAAGACTTGGGATAACTCAAGGCCCAGCTCTTTTGAGCTGGCTCCACCATTAGCTCTTTGGCATATCTTGAACCACAGGAAGGCGGGCACCCCTGAAGTGCTGCTGCCGGTGGTGCCCACAGGGCAGCTCACCTTTCTAAGGCATGGTACCATTCACTACTGGAGTTTTACACTGCTCAGGAAAGGGAAGAGAGATACAGCTCCCTTGGAGAGAGAATAACGTTCTCTTAAATAATTTCCTAACAGAGGTCTATGTGGTTATGTTAGATTTTATAGTCCCTTCTATCCCACCTACTGTGGAAATCGTCTAAATACTCATTCCTAGCTAATCATAAATCGATTCCCTACTGCTAGCTATATTCCTGGTGAGAATGCCTTCTGTTGCAGGCAGTTCATGTTCTTCCTTGGCTATTCTGGTTGCTTCTCAATTAGCTACAGTGAACACCTTCCAAAATGACTTGGCATCTGGCATTCTCACCTTTGAGTGAGAAGTTATTTTGCTCTGATTATTGAGAGACCTGGCTAGTCTTGGCACAGATATCACTGCTGCGCCTCTAGAAACAATGCTGTGCCTTTTCCTGAATGTACAGAGCTGTGGCAAGTCATTAGGTAGAAAGAGAAAACCCAAGATTTGTGACTACCACTGTGGTAGCCAGATCTGCATATGGTTATGATTCCACACTGAAGCCCTTTCCTCATTAGACTGTTATAGTGTTATTATTCCACTTTCAACATCCCATGGAATCCTGGGGTTTGCAGTTTAGGGAGAGGCCTTTGAGGACGGCCTTTGAGGCCCCTCCCGAAACTGCAAACCCCAGGATTCCACAGGATGTTGAAAGTGGAATAATAGCGCCACAACAGTCTAGTGCGGAAAGGGCCTGAGAAGCTTTGATTAGCCAAAAGGTGAACTTTGAGACCAATGCTCATAAAATACTGAAATATCTAGATTTTTTTGACCTTTGTTTATACACACCGGAATCTTATATCACATAACTTTATGTATACTTAGCTACATAGCAGAAACGCTAAGAAATCCTGTTGTTGAATTGCAATAGGACATCAGCAAGACAGTCAGATGCCCAATGGTGTGCAACTCATGTGTGGATCAATATGACAAGCATCAGAACTGATGAGATGCCCACTGCAATCAATACCCATCCAGACCATTGGACATTGGATCAATTGTGCAATGGTCAATTTGTTGGCTCTGCCACATAGCAACGTAGCAGCAGCCCTCTATTGAGTATGGAAGTTACAAAATTGGCCAAGTCTAATTCTACCAAAGTCCACTTTCGAAGACAAGTCCCCAAAAGGATTCCAACCGTTGTTCCCAGCAGTATAATGGAAAGACTGCAAGATACTTAAGAACCATCTTTGTCTGTACCAAGAAATGGCTTGTTATTTTATGACATATTAGTTTCCTCTGACAATGGAAATACAGTACACTTTTGCTTTTCTGGTTTTCTTTTCTTTCTTTTTTTAAATGACCTGGCAAAACGGACTTATTGCAAAGCAAGAAGGAAGCTCTTGCTCAAGACACCTTTGGAATGTCGAGAGGATTTGCAGAGAGGTTTATACCTATTGTAAACAGTAGTTTGGGCTGGTGGAGTTTGCTTCATTGTGCTACAGTCAACCGCATTTATATTTACAGTAATAACAATAAAAAAAATAACATGATCACAAAGAAAAGCACCTGAATATTTAATGTACAGCGTCGGAACCAGCCAAGCCAACAATAATTAGTTCTCTCATATATACATACAGATAAAGAATGAGAGAGAGCGTGCAAATGGTTTGCGCATTGCACTACAATCTTGGAGACCAGGGTTCAGTTCCCCATCGGCTGACCTTAGGTGTGTCACACACTCTCAGCCCCAAAAAACCCTGTGATAGGTTCATCTTACAGTTGCCATAAGTCAGAAATGACTTAAAGGCACACAACAACTATATCATGTATATCTACATCTACATCTCATATATATCTTTAGATGTCATACAGATGGATGGAGAAATAGATAGATGAGGAAGAATATGTATACAGTGGGCCTTCAGTATTCTTTTGGGTTTGGTTCCAGGACCCCCTTGGATACCAAAATTCATGGATGCTCAAGTCCCATTACGTACAACAGTGTAGTAAAATAGCATCACTTATATAAAATAGCAAAATCAAAATTTGCTTTTGGGATTTTCTTTTCTTTCTTTTTTGGGGGGAATTTTTTCAAGCTCCGGTTGGTTGGTTCCACGGATTCTGAATCCACAGATATGGAGGGCTGACTGTACATATATGAGAGAACTCATTATTGTTGTCTCAGCTGGTTATTGGAGAAAAGCCATATATATATATATATATATATATATATATATGGATATTTGTGTAGACTTCCCAATATTTTTGTTGGCTTTTCTCCTCCTTTACCCAGTTTGGAAAGCTTAGATCAGTTACTGGTTCAAGCATCTTATAGACCTCAGAGCCAATCCAGTTGTACGTGAATAACAAATCTTCAACGTGGATATAGCTCAAAAGATGCTTCCAGCAATGCCCAGAATTCCATAAGAATGCAACTTCATAGAGGAAAGCTTGCCACCCCTCAAATAAAGGATGTCCCTTATAATAAGGGACACCTGAAGACCCTATAGTAATAATGCACATGAAAGGCTAGTTATAGACACAGACCTCCTTGGTTGGGTCAAGGTATTTATTTCTGAAATGGCCACAACAAACCCTTTAAAAAAAAAAAAAAGGTAGCTACTATAGGATGTGGACAGAATTGGCTGGTTCTACTGTGGTTGAAGAAGTTGCTAGGTGTCTATGAGACCTTGGATGGGATGAGACGCCCATTGAAACCACAAGGGCAATGGGAAGACCATCTGGGAACCACGGTCTTGCTACCTGGAAAGAGGGTTCTCATAATGCTACAGATTAGGGATGGGATGAATCCAGAATTTTCTGAATCTGAATCCAGGTTTGAATCCCTGGAAGGTTCTGGGAATCCATGAACCTCATGAATCTTGAATTTTTCAAATCCTTTTTCTCATGAACTTTGAGTCTTTTGAATCCTTTTTTTAAAAAAGGGTTTAAAAAGCAACTTTTTTTAAAAAAATGAACTTTTAAAAACTTTTTTTAAACTTAACTTTTTTTAAAAAAACCTATTTTTTGGTTGGTGGATTTGAAAGATTCGGTTCACTTATTTTTGCACAGGTATTCGGATTCGCTAATCTTGAATCCTTGCTGAGGATTCGAGGACTCAGTAGGCCCATCTCTACTACAGATGCTGGGGAAATGTGAAGTACTGTTGAACTAGAACACCCTGTTTGTAACACTTTCTAGAAGTAGGTTTTGCATGCTTGTTTTCTTTCCCCTAAACGGACACGTTCAGGTTGCTATTGCTCGGCTTCATCTCATTACTTACGGACCCCTTGGGCTTGTATGGAAGTGTTCTGTTTTAAAGCAATATGTTCTACGGGAACCAAGAGTCTTTTATAGCAGACAAGTACCTTGATAAAGTTGGGATGAATTTGGACACACAGTTTCCCCGGCCTTTTGAAAAAATGAAAAGCTTCAAGTTGACGCCATCTGCACGCCTGTCTTGGTAGCCGTGTAACAAGGCACGCAGACCAGAAACTCAGGAAAATGGGAAAAGCTGCAGCCCTCCAAGAGGTTCTCCTAGAGCAACCTCATTTATTTTCAGTGGGTCACTCATGAGGAGGACTCCCTGGCCGACCGCAAGCCATAAGTCAACCTCACACCCAATGCGGCGCTTGCCCGATGCATTGGACAACAGCCCCCATCTTTCCCAATACCCAGTGTGAGCACCAAACTTTTGGGCAGGGCTGATGGGTTTTGTAGTCCAGCACACACACGCGCACACACGCACACACGCACACACGCACACAGGGTGCCGTGTGGATGAAGACTGTCCTAATGCCCTGAAAACACAACCCAACCATCTTGTACTTCATCAATTAATTGTTCCCCAGTGTAAATGCCTTTTCCTACCTTTACAGAAGAGAGAGAGAAAAAAATAACATTCATTAAGGCATCCAATTCATCGTTGCGGTGGTTTCCATCTTCCCCCAACCCGACAATTTATTTTTTTAATATAGATATATAGAAATATATAAAAAGTATCAAACTTTGTAGACAAGTGTTTTGTTTTTTTTGCTGCAACAGGAAGCTGGCGGCGAGAGAAATTTCTCAGTGTGAAGTGATCCAAAGAGGAAAATTAGCGTGACTGAATGAAGTAATAGAGGGACCGCCCACGTATAAGAGTGAACTTCCCCAAGAGTATTTACCGACTGTGAAACCACAGCGTTTTGAGTACAAAGTCCAGCCTTGGTTTCCTCTTCGGTGTGTGCTGTGAAAAATAATAATTAAAAAAACCAACTCTAACCCCACTGTTCTGAGTGCAAATACATTTACGAAGCGAGGCTGCAAGAAGAGACAATGCAAGTCTTCATTGTTCTTAACTGTTATGACATAAATATGTATCCCTGAGAAAAATGAGAGGAGGTGGTGATTTTTGTTTACTAAAGAAAAAAAGAAAATCCAACCTGGATGAATTAGCCCTAGAGGCATTCCTGCTTTGCACTCTCTTTTGACAAAAGAGGCTTTGACACCTGAGTGAAAATCTTCTTTAAAAAAATAGAGAGATAGATTTGTTTTAAGAAACAAAGAAGACCTGACAACAGGAGCGTCTTCTTAAGGCTTTGAAGGAAAAGAACAACAAGAGGACATCTTGACCGGGAATAAATTGTTGGCAGGGAGAAAGAATTGAGGCCCTTCAGTTATAAGATGCTAGTTCAGCGGTGCCAAGTATTTTCTGCTCCAGAGTTTCGGAGTAGAGAAGGCTACATAAAATTTTATTTTTGGGGGTGGGGTGTTCAGTCTTTTCAAAGAAACAAGAAGTATTTTTTAAAAAACCAAGCAAAGTGTGCAATGCAAATAACTCCAAATCATAGATATAGGTGGAAAACGATGGGGGCCCAAAGTGCCGGGTGGGATTAAGGGGAGCTTGCCGGACTGGTGGTGGGACTGGAGGCGTCCGAACGGCTGTAGTCACTCACGGACCCCGTCCGGGAGCTGCTCCCACTCCTCCTCTTGAGCATGCTGGGGTGGAAGTTGGCGTGCCGGCGGGCGTGCTTCGTCAGGTGGTCGCTGCGCATGAAGCGCTTCTCGCAGAGCGGGCACCCAAACTTCTTCTCCCCAGTGTGAGTGCGGAAGTGCCGGGCCAGCTCATCGGAGCGGGCAAACTTCTTGTTGCATTCCTCCCAGCGGCATTCAAACGGCCTCTCTCCTGGGGAGAAAATGAAGGCGAGAGGCTCAGATGAGGAGTTTGTTTTTTTGTATCCTGCCTCTGAGGACAGTTGAAATTTATACCATATATGCTGGCATATAAGATACACCCGTATACACCTTAAGGAGGGGTCACAAAGGCCATCCTCAAAGGCCCCTCCCTAAACTGCAAACCCCAGGATTCCATAGGATGTTGAAGGTGGAATAATAGCACTATAACAGTCTAGCGAGGAAATGCCCAAAATCTTGCCAAGAAAAACCCTCATGATAGGTTTGTCTTTGGGCCTCCATAAGTCAGAAATTACTTGAAACCACACAACGACAATATGTTTTGTGTCCGGATGCATGTGCTCACACACAGAGAACTTTTTGCAGAAGAAGGAATGATCAAACAAAGCCACCACACATCCAAGCTTTTGTCTGGAGCATCCGCTTCCCAAAAAGGCATAGTGGGTGAGGTGGAGGAGACACATTTTTTCCATCCTGTGGATTATAATGTCAACCTAATGACTTTATAAACCGAGACTGGCTTATTCTGGTGGCTGCATAGAAGAGCGGCCAGGATACTCTGAAGGAAAGAGTGGTTGGGAATCCTTCCAAAGATAGACCGATCCTACGTGATTTCTCGGGGTGGAACAGCGGTCTTGTCTGACTGAGCAAACCTGTGGATATTTTTAAACAAAGCATCCTTAAATAAAGCTCGGCGTGGTTTGGGAAAATATTTCCACTTCCACTGTTTTTATAAAAGGCACTTCAAACTGACCAACAGGCCAAACCTTGAGATGTCCTCAAGGTGGATGAGGCACCAAATCCGCTGGGCTGGGCTGCATAAAAGGCGCTTTCTTTGCGGCGTGTGCATAAGAAAAAAATAAATAAAACCAGGTCTCACCATCCCCTCTTTCTCTCAGCTGAAAGCAGGGCTATTTTCAGCCCTGTGATTTATTTATTCCACGTAAAGTTTTCATTTATCTTTGGGTTCTCTCTCTGCCCACGGTGCTGTTGTAAAAGCTCAAAGCCTCTCCGATGCACACAAACAGCCAACTTTATGTGTCATTGCGGCCTGATCTCAGATTTCACTACAGTGATGGCAACGTTATTTTTGTTAACTACACAGTTCATACCACCCTGAAGCTAGAAGGTGGCTCGGAATAGATCTTCTGCTTGCTTTTATTTTCTTTTCCCAAGAAAAAATAAGAAAACAAAAACCTCATCCATTCCCTCCGCCCCCAGCCTGGATTACTCATTTTCTCTTATTCTGCTGGTTCCTTCTTTCTTTGCTTTCTGCAAATATTAATGAAATAAGGTCATCCTGACAAGCACGTGTTTCCAGAAGAATATCAAATGATTCCATATTGGGTGATTCCTAATGTTTAGTTTTAATAACTGAGCCAGAGAAATGAGCTCAGCTTATTCGACCTGGGTTAGCCAAGGTGGTGGGGTGCTTTTTTTTTGAAAGCCCTACCCCTTAGCAAAAGGGATTCCCACCCCATCTATCTTTGCTCCTTCTTTCTGTAACTTGGGAAAATGCCCAGAACTGGCAACTATTTCCAGTCTGGTTCTTTTTTTAGGCTTTTCAGCTGGCTGCGAACACAGTGGTTACTTCTGCACAAAGCAAGAAGACCAATTTCAGGTGTTGAGAAAAAGAAAGATGGAAAGGTTCTTTCTTAAGGGGAAATTAATATTTTCAAATGTTAAATATCTTAGCAACACAGAGTCAAGTTCCCATGGAAAAACTGGTGCCTCTATAATTTAGGAGATTCAATGATTTCGGAGGTTGGGCTCAAGAAATTCAGCTTACAGTCTTATGAACAGCGCTGGCACTCTTTATGCGAGGAACAACCTCATCTTCCTGACAATAAAAGTTATCCCTCAGTTAATGAAGTCAATGCACCCCTGGGCATTTTTTCTTTGACAGAAGATTTGTTACCAGAGGTAGAAATAATATGGAAGGCATAGGGATTGGTTTCTACACCAAAAGAGCAGTTCAACAGGTTTAAGCAAACTTTTTATTCATCACTAACAATATGTATGTGTGAAATGGGGGGAAGGAGGTCAGGTTAGGTTTGCATAAATAAACAGAAACATTTTTAACCTTCTTGCAGAAGAAGAAAGGACAAATGGATCATTAAAGTTGCTGAGTTAGTGAAACGACACACAGATGATGGAAGAAGGGACTGTTAAGGTTGCTGAGTTAGCCCAAATTGCCAAACTAATGTGGGTTTCAAACAATAAGATTTTTAAAAAATAAAAATAAAAACTGAAACTGTTTATGGACTCTTTGAGCAGTTAGAAATCTAATGATGCAATAATCGGTGGCAGTAGACTCGTAGAATCGTGGAGCTGGATGAGACCACGTGGCCCATCCGTCTACCTTCTGCCATGGTTACTAATCATTTTTGTAGGATTATTTAGTTGGAGCTGTAATGGCAGAATATATTTTTTTTCTTTTATTCTTTCCCCCCCTCTTTCATTACACTTTGGCTTGGGGAGGGTCAGAGTCCTTTCATGTTTTACTAAGTTAATATTTAGTGCTTTAGTTTGTTAGTGTGCCGTATTTTAGTTTAGTGTGTTAGTATTGATGTGAAATCTCAGGCCATTTCCGCACTATGCTCTTATAGCACGATTATTCCACTTTCAACATCCTGTGGATCCTGGTGTTTGCAGTTTGGGGAGGGGCCAGCTGGCCCCTCCCCAAACTGCAAACACCAGGATTCCATAGGATGTTGAAAGTGGAATAATCGCGCTATAAAGAGCATAGTGTGGAAATGGCCGTAGTCAATGCTTTGAAAGGCATCGTGGAAGAGAAAATATGTTCAGCCACGGCTATTTAGAGCCAGCGTGGTGCAGTAGTTTAACTGTGACTCTGGAAGACCAAGGTTCAAATCCCCATTTGGCCATGGAAACTCACTGGGCAAGTCACACTCTCTCAGCCTCAGAGGAAAGCAAAGGCGAATCCCCTCTAGACAAGAGAACCCGCAAGAAGTTCACCTTAAGGTCGGAAACGGCTTCAAGGCACACAACAACAACACTACCTATTTAATAGCACGTTTATATGTATCAGATCAATGCATAAATGGAATAAATACATGGAAGAACACACAGAGAAGGGACACAGGCCAGAAGCAGCTTTGACCATCTCAAATGACATCCATAGGACTGTCTGGCTCCACCTGGCCTTGTGAAGCTACAGGCACTGGCTTGGCTTCACCGCAGTCCAAAGAACTTGTTCAATAAGTGAAGACCAAATGCAGCTTTCCAACAGTGCGGACTTGCTTGATTTGCCTCCAGATCATGATCTCTGAAAGCACCAATAAATAAAACAGAAGCAAACAGGGGACCTCCAACCAGAAGTGCTTTCAGCCCAGCCAAAACTCTCTACAGTGCCGAGATTTAGTAAAAACAATCCAGCTGTCTCAGAGCCAACCAGAAGACTACAGCTGAAGACAAAAACACACCAGAGCTGCTCAACAATCCACGCCTGGATAAAATGTCTTTGAAAATCCAAATTAACTTGCCTGTCCTACTCCTCACCAGCTGCAGGACTCTATTTGGGGGCTGCACCTCCACAAAATTCAGGTGGAACAGAGATGACTGAATTCACCTCCATAGAGTTGGGCTTGTCTCCAGTTGTACCTTCCAACTGTCCCCATCCCAATTAATCATTTACCATCCCAAGTTTTTGCCTGCTTTTAAAATATCCCAGGTCACATCCTCATTAGCTTGTTATAGCGCTCTCATTCCACTTTCGGCATCCTATGGAATCCTGGGATTTGAGGTTTAGGGACGGGCCTAAGGAGGTTGAAAGTGGAATAATAGCACTATAACAGTCTAGTGCAGAAATGGCCTTTTTTCAAGATCACTTTGTTCTGGAACAAGTGAGTCAAAAAACAAAAAAGGAACCTTGAATGTGTATAATCCTTTCACGCTTCTGGATTCCTGTTTTTCCTCCTCTGCTTTGAAACCCAGAGCCTGGGAAAACATGAAGGCGTAGGTTGCCGTGGCATGGAGGGGGAGCACCTCTCCATGGTTTGCTCTGGCCCCAGACCCCTCAGCTGTTCAAACAACCCTGTTAAGCACCTGCCTTATCTCTTAGATCAGGAAAGTCGAAATCTGGAACACGTTGTTGACTCGCACAGAAGAGGGAGCCAAGCTTTATGAGTTAGGGATGCTTCTCTTGCGCGCCCTCCATTACACGTTGCAACCCTGCTCTCTTTCCAACAATCACGGAGCCTGAGAAAAAGCCAGGAGCTGGTTTTCCAAAGAAGAAGAAAGAGCGCGGCCCTAACATATCATTAGGACTTAAATAAATAAAGGATGGGGGGGGGCAATCAAGTCGAAATGCTGCAGGAAGACTTTGTTTTCTGTAAAAGCACGGTAAAAAAAAAATCCCTGGGCGTTTTGATATCGGCCATGAAATATAGTCTATTTCTGAAGGGGCCCTCTGTATTCCAAAAGCTGTGTATATGGTTACACGGTGTTATGGTTGCCACGATGAGCCGGCCATTGCTAAATATACAAGCAGCAGGAAGGAGAACGTTAATGACCGACACATAAATTAAGAGTACCCAGGCCCATTAACTTCACTCCTTGTTATAAGCCCGTGATTTATAAATCGCATGCATCAGCCTCAAGCAAGAGAACGGGTCTCATTCTTGTTCTTAAAAATCATAGAGCTGGAAGGGGCCAAAGGGGGCATCTAGCCCAACCTATGGGCAGACAGAAGGACATGACAAACCACTCCTGAGAGATGTTCATCCATCCAACCTTTGTTTGAAGATCTCTCAATTGGTGTAGTGCTTTAAGCACTGGACTATAACCTTGGAGAGTAGAGATGGTGATGATGATGACAATCTTTATTTATAATGCCATTTACATCAAAGGGCAGAACATCAACGCAATCAGGGACAAAGACAATAAAACAGACCACCACAACACTACATGGAATGAAATCCCTGCTGCCCTACCAGTCACTACCCATCTCAGCCCCTTAAACACAACTCAATGGCTTAAGATGGTGAGTCAAGGAAGAATGTCTTCAACTGTTTATGAAAACAGGTGAGGTCCTCCTCCAACTGGAGGTCCAAAGGATTGGCCATGGGTGACTTTGGGTGCTTCACACACACATTCAACCCCTAGAAAACCCTGTGATTGCTTCACCTTAGGGTCAACATAAGTCAGAAATGACTTGAAGGCACACAACAACAAAGCAGGACTTGAGGGCTTGTCTACATAAAGCTGTAGAGCAGTCAAATCTAGAAAGGTCTCTCTTCCTGAACTGGAGCAACCGGGGGAGATACAACCGATAAGGAACTTCACCAAGACAAGCCCCCACCTCAGCCGGGTGAAGTGACCGGCCGTTCCCTGTCTAAGACTCTCTGGTATGAGGCCACCTCAGGGTCAGTTGTTACCATCAACAGAATCAAGAAATTCAAGCTTTTCTCACACAGCATCACCTGGGGCTGCAGTTGAATGCTTCTCAGGATCATCCAGTCCTTTTGCTGGTGGAAAGCTAGCACGTTAGGGACAAGAGCCCAGCCTGGGTCTGTCCTTTTCGTTGTGTGCCTTCAAGTCATTTCTGGCTGATAGTAACTCTAACGAGAATCGATCACAAGGTTTGCCAAGGTTTGTTCAGAGAGGGTTTGACCCACTGCCTTCTTCTGAAGCTGAAAGAGTGGGGCCATTTCTGCACTAGCCTGTTATAGTGCGATGATTCCACTTTCAACATCCTATGGAATCCTGGGGTTTGCAGGCCGGCCCCTCACTAAACTGCAAACTCCAGGATTCCATAGGATGTTGAAAGTGGAATAATAGTGCTATAGTGTGGAAATGGCCTCAGTTTCACAGTCCTAGGTGGGTGGCCATATCAACTCTCCTGCTAGCCCAGGCAGAGGACCACAAGCCCAGTCTGCAAACTCTGGGAGCACATCCTTCCTTTCAATGCGTCTGGTACAGGAGAACTTTCCAGCGGATCATGCTTTGCAATAATTTGTGGTCATCGTTGTGGATGTTATTTTTATAACGCCAAAACATCTTGGGCTCCCGTAAATCCATTCGCGGTGCTGCATTGCCAACTGTTTCCAGTCTTTCTTTTCAGCCCAAGTCAATCTCCTGCCTGTAAACTGCTGAAATGGCATGCTTTGCAAAACACAGGATACGTTTGTCTGGCCTCTGAGCCTGCACTGAAATAACCCCCATTGTCTGACTGTTGTCTCACCCACATACAGTAAGATAATGATCTCACAGACCACGTGAGCCAGCAAAAAAGGCCGAGTGAGTGACCAGTAAACAACAAAAATAGCACCGTACGCAGAGGAGAGATCCTTGAAGGAAGGCTTCTGAAACGCTTGCCCTTAATTTGAGTTGCGGTTTCTCCTCTTTCTCTCTCTTTCTCTTTTTTGGCTGTGTCAGCAATATCTCACATCCAAAGAGCTGATCCAGGATTATTTGGAGCAGGGAGAAGGAAGAAAAACACAAGAGGCCCGCTTGAAGTTATAAAACAGAACTTCGAACCCACGTGGCCAACCCAGGCTCCTTCCAAGTTTCCAGGTTTGGGCATGCCCCGACTGCACACAAGCAGACAACGGACAAATACTGGATTTGCATCTGGGAATATTAAAATAATGTACTCTCTTCCTATGGATTCAGAACTGATGTTTTGTTGTGATGTTTTGAATGTCACGCTGATGGCCCTTCCCCTCCCAATAACAGATCAACACCTAGGTATCTTTCTTTTCTGAACCTTAAAGGAGAAGCTATCATCCTTTTGGGATTACGATCAGGAACACAGACCTTCTTGTATTTCCCTCTATTAAGATCATGAACACAGACCCACCTGTATTACTGCAAACAGAGAGTTAAGCTAGATAATGTGCTGATCAATTCAAAACAGATGTGCTCCCGGATCCAAGACAACTGCTGGCCATAGCATCTGATTTTCCATGCCAACGTATCCTGCATTTACCATGTTCAGCTTTGTGATTTAGAAACGAAACATGGGCTTAATTCACCCATCTGATACCTAAGACACATTATCTTTCAGGAAATCCATTTGCAAGAGGGAAAACAGGTTAATCAAAGAGACTATATATTCTCCTTAATGTCCAGCTGGACCCTGAGCCGAAGGAGAAGACTTTTCAATGTCCAGACCCAGGTTCTTCAACTCCTGGCCTAGTAAGCTGGTCTTGCCCAGAACTTCACGTAGTTCCTTTTTGAACTCTAACTCCCTTTATCTCCATTAGCTTGCAGTGTGGGATCATCAGGCAATTTGATGTAATTGAAAAAGTAACTTTCCCAAGACTGAACTGCCAAATACAGAAAAACCTCCTTGTTCTCGCAGTCTTTTGGCTTGCTGGGCAGATCGTGCTGTTTATGGTGAGTGCTGTGTTTTTTTAAAAATAAAAATCAGCTGCACCTGTTTCCCTTGTTCATGTGTTCATTTCAGGTCTTTTTCTTTCCTTTTTATGCTTTTGTCTTATTGTGCTCTCATGTGTTTGCCTTTTTAGAACACGGTATACACCTTTTAAACAATGAATCAAAGAATCCTAGTATGAAATCACGGGGTGGGACAATAAGATAGAATCTCTCAGTGTGGATGATTGGTGTGACGTTAACAAAGTTAAGGGAAGATACTCTAGGGGAGGAACCACAGTGTGGTCTGAGAGCTGCAATCCTTAAAAAGTAACTTTTCTGAGCTCTGGTCATTACCTGAATGCCCCTTGCTAAACAAAAGAACTCCTTGCATTCCAATAGACAAGAAAAGAGTTTTCTGCTACTTTTCTCTCAACACAGCTTCCTGTCACATGGGGAACATTTAAATGCACGTTTCTCTCCAATGCCTCGCGTCTATCTCAGTCCAGTAACAATATGACTGTGGCCATTTCCGCACTAGAGCATTACAGCGCGACGATTCCACTTTCAACCTCCTATGGAATCCTGGGGTTTGCAGTTTAGGGAGGGGCCGGACGTTGAAAGTGGAATCATAGTGCTATAACACTCTAGTGCGGAAATGGCTTGTGTCCAGTCTGTGATTCGTACAGTATTTGTTGTCATTGTGTGCCTTCAATTTGTTTCTGACTTCTGGCGACCCTAAGGCAAACGTATCACAGGGTTTTCTGGGAGCTGAGAGTCTGTGATGTGCCCAAGATCACTCAGTGGGTTTCCATGGCTGAGCAGGGCATTGAACCCTGGGCTCCAAGATCAGTAATGCAGAACTCAAACCAATACATCACACTGAATTTCTAATGGCAACCCTAAGGTGAACCCATCACAGGCTTTTCTTGGGGCTGAGAGTGTGTGACACACCCAAAGTCACCCAGTGGTTTTCCGTGGCTGAGTGGATAATCCAACCCTGGTCTCCAAGGTCACAGTTCCACACTCAAACTACCAAACCATGCTGGCTGTCTCCCAGATTATTTGAGATAAACACAGACTTTCTGCTGAAAACGCGTCCAAAAGTTAAGGATCATTTCCTTCTCAGCTCTAAGGAAAAAGCAATAATCCGCCACTGAACCCATTTTGAAGTGCCCTTATCTTTTTGATAAAGCCACTCTGAAGGTCTTTTTGGCCATTCTCCTCCACCTTTCTGGCCCTGGCTCCTGTCACCAGGTGTCTGTGAAGAGGTTGCTCCCATTCTCCTCCGGCGTATGCCGTACAGATGGCGAGATCGGTCTTTTACCTCCCGAGACACTGCGGCTTAACTTGTCAGAGCTTGTCTTCAGCTTTGGGGCAAATGTCTAAAGATAACAACAGCAACCAGAATACTCTTTTTTTTTCCACCTCCTTCATTTTCTCTTGGAAAATAGAAGGCAAAGGTGGCTGTCTTGCTCACGAGCTCCATACGTTAAAGGGGCTAATTAGTCGCTTGGCACTCCCTTGCCATTATCTCTGGCTAATGTTGCCAAGGAACTGATACGGAGCCATTTGGCTCATTATTGAGAAGCCATTGGAAGGGAAGAGTGGATGCTGGATAAAGAGAGGTGGATGTGTGTCTGTGTAGAAGATCCTTAATTGCTTTCTCTTTTGTCCAAAGGTCAATTTATTAAAATGAGGAGTGCAACTGAGAGCAAGTAAAAACAGAGACCACACCCATTGTTGTTGTCGTTGTGTGCCTTCAAGTTGTTTCTGATTCATGGCAACCCTAAGGTGAAGCTGTCATGGGGTTTTCTGGAGTTGAGAGTGTGTGACATGCCCAAAGTCACCCACTGGGTTTCCATAGCTGAGCAGGGAATCCAACCATGGACTCCAGGGTTGCAGTCACAAACCAATACCCCATGCTGGCTCTCTTTTGGTGAATCTATCATGGGTTTTTCTTGGGCTGAGAGTGTGTGATGCACCCAAGGTCATCCAGTGGATTTCCATGGCCAAGCAGAGAATCAAACTCTGGTCTCCGGAGTTGTAGTCCAGTGCTCTAACCACTACATCATGCTGCCTCTCACCACACCCAAAGCCTCCAACCTTTCACTGGTGAGAACCAGGACACAAGTGGCCAAGCGACATCAGAGTGTGGTCAAAAGGACCAATGTCATTCGTGAGGAAGAACAAGAGAAGCTAGGAGAGGCTGCAGCAGTTTGCTTTTGCCTGAGCCCTTTGGGAAGGGTAGAATATACCCTCTCCTCTCACTGGGGAATGATTGTATGTGTGGGTCTGTCAGTTGGCTTGGAAACTACACACACACACACACACACACACACAGAGCTCACATTCCAAGCAGTGAGCATGCCTGTGGCCCCAAATGAGCCACCATTAGACAAGAAGAATTGACAAAAGGACAGACCTCTCGTTGAATTAATGGAACGAATCCATAATTTGCAAGTGTTGAAAGCGCAAAACATTGAAAAACAAGTGAAGGAAAAGTTGGGGGAGGAGACACCTGTACCCTAAAATGTACGTTGCAATGAGGCAAATGGATCATAGACTCAAAGAGTTGGAAGAGGTTGCAAGGGCCATCGAGTTCAACCCCTTGCCATGCAGGAACACACACTCAAAGCACTTCTTGCAAATGGGCATCCATCCTCTGCTTAAAAACCCCTAAAGAAGGAGACTCCAACACACTGTCAGGCAGCAGCAGATTCTGCTATCATAACATCAGAAAGTTCTTCCTAATATTTAGATGGAATCTTTTTTCCTGGAGTTTGAAGCCATTGCTCCACAGTACCCGAGTCTCTGCAGCAGAAGAAAATGGGCTTGCTCCATCCTCCACATGACGTCCCTTCAGATATTTAAATATGGCTATCATGTCACATCCTAACCTTCTCTTCTCCAGGCTAAACATCCACAGCTCCCTAAGTCTTTCCTCACAGAGCATTCTAAGTGTATACAGATACTCAGAAGCAGGTAGTTATTCAGGACTGGTGCAAATCTCCATCAGGCAGTGAAAAACCTCGGAGCTAAACCCAAGTTTGCTGCTGAATAAAGTATGGAATGGCCCCATCACGGTAAAGTCCATTTCCTTTTCCATTAAGCTCAGCATCTTCTTTTTCTTTCTTAAGGTATTTGTTATTTTTAATTAGTTGTACCTTTAGTCGCTTAGGGACAGGGGAGCAATGGGGACGGTTTGCCCCGGCGGCAATGTTTTGGGGGTGTCCCGGCCCCCACGCACTCTAGCCATGCCCCACACCGTAGCCACACCCCTCCCCTCTCCCCACCTCCAATCTCCGCCACTGTGTACCTTTTAATGTATTTAGAAAACTTCTCAATAAAAAAGAAAATAAAATTTTACTAAATCCTGCTCAAAATCAGAGGTCAGATTAATGAGCTGTTGCAGCATGTCCGATAATGGTCCTGCAGCCAAGTTCCACCAATTACCCAGAACTGTTGAAATATCATCCCGAAACTATTTTAGATGTTAGAGTTACACAAGGGCTTGTCCCTTAGCTGAGCCATGGCAACCTGTAATCTCTGTAACCCCAAATGAAGCCAGGGTCTTACCCCTCGCCCACAAATGAAGTCAGATGCTTCTTTTAGAGCTTCAGTGGGACTAGAATGCCCAAGCGTTGCAAAGCTATAATTTGATTCTATATTTAAAAGCAAGGCCAGACTATGATCTCTCGACACCATTCCAAATGTTCCTGCTGTCAGCACCCCAGGGAGCCAAAGCAATCCAGTGGGCCATATGGTGTTTCGTATTACCTTTTAATCCTGCTCTTCTTACCAACAGGGCTCAGGATAGCGGGCATGGTTGGTTCCTTCCCCCCGCTTCATTCCCACAACAACCCTGTGGTCGGTAGGAATTACCTGGCAAGTTTTGGGACTGAGCCCAAACCAGCATTGTAACTACAGGGCTGGGCTCGCTGCACCTGCTGATTTTGAGTACTTTTGGAACTGTACTGTTGTGGCCACCATTTTAAAAATGGGAAGAACTGAATGTATCCTTACTCCTGGGCCATTTCCACATGAGACTGTTATAGTGCTATTATTCCACTTTCAACATCCAATGGCCTCTGAGGCCCCTCCCTAAACTGCAAACCCCAGGACTCCATAGGATGTTGAAAGTGGAATAATAGCACTATAACAGGCTAGAGCAGAAATGGTTCTGGTCACCTTCAGGAGGCGTTCAACAATAAATCATTTCTTTGTCAAGAAAGGCTTCTCTCTGTGTCCAAAATCCTGTAGGTTAGCCTCAACTACAGTACAATTGGACAATTGGACAATTGCCGAGTGGTGACTCAACACACAGGTAAATCTGGCTGACTTAATGGATCTACTCTAGTCAAGACTAGCCATAGGATTTAGGTTTGCAAAGTCTATAAACAAGGCAAACTTCGATGTGCAAACTCCGTATTATTTTGCATCATTCTTTTGGAATTTCTTAGAGTATGGAAACCCCACCCAACCCCATCCTTCTTTTGAGATTGTAAAAGGTATTCCAGATCCTCTTCACATCATTTCTACAAAGGCTGGAAACCTGGTCCTTTTGGGGAGCAGGGATGAGAGGCCGATGAAAGATCAGTTTCTCAGGGAGCTAAATTTTATGTTTGATTCTTTTCCGGTGTTCCCAGATCGTTACGCCACACATCAAATCTGCTGCTATTCCAGCTTCCATTGATTCCAACTCCCCGTGGCCTCTTCTTTCTGCTCTGTGGTATGCGCCTTGAGGTTTCTTTGATCATCTTGCAGTAGAGTAATTTCTATTTCAGAGCAAAGCAGCAAAGGAAAAAGACAAGAAAAGAAAAGCGACGAGGGGAGGGAAGTCACGCACATAGCTCTAACAAGTACAAGTTGTCCCGGTACGTCTGTGCCTCCGTGTAATCAATCACTACATGATCATCTGTTTCTAGCCTGGAGGGCTCCTCTTCACTTTCTACTAGCATATAAAACACCGTACAAGCTTTTCCAGTCTTGCAAAGCTTGCAAGCGACCCTGTTCCATCCCAACTTTGTTCGTGCAGCAAGCCAGACAGACTAGGGGGCTATCATCCAAGCAGAAGATTACGGCACCTTACAGTGGAGCTTTAGCTGAGTGCAGAGACCGATTTCCAAAAGGCCAAAATGGCTGTTAATTGGGGTTTTCTTTTGCTCCTTGGGTTCCAGCTAGGCTAACTGAAGCCATGGCCATTTCCACACTGTTATAGTGCTATTATTCCACTTTCAACATCCTATGGAATCCTCCGGTTTGCAATTTAGGGAGGGGCATTGAGAATTCTCAACCAGAGAGCTCTTTGACTGCAGTAAACTACAAACTCCAGAATTCCACAGGAGGTTGAAAGTGGAATAATGGCTCTATAACTGTGTAGTATGGAAATGGCCCATGTTGCAGGAGACGGCCTGGATTAAATCAACTCTCTGCTAACTCCCAGAAGAAGCATCAACAATATGAAGTCCTGTTGGCCTTCTGAAGTCCTTCTGAACATCCCTCCCAGAGTTCAAGGTCGCCTCTCCCAAGCAGACTTCTTCCTCATCTGCTTCAGGCCATCCCAGACGGAAGTCTACTTTTCCTAGCCATTTGCCAGTTTGCCAGCTTCAAATGCTCATGGGGTGGTCGACCACATTCTCATTAGAACCCAACTGATCTTCTTCTTGTTGTCATTCCTACTGTTTTTTAAAGACAAGTTGTATATGTGGATCCTGGAATGGGGAGCAGGGGAAATTGAGCCCAGGAGACTAGGCTGGGGGACTGAGTGCCCCCAGAAATGATCTGGAAAAAGTAGACCCTTCAAGACTCCTTTCTAAATGATTCTCTTGAGGAATCAGGTATATATTAAATGCTCAAGCAATAGGAAACAGGCCAAGAACCTGCACAAAACACATCGGCCGTTTCTGCACTAGACTGTTACAGTGCAATTATTCGACTTTCAACATCCTATGGAATCCTGGGGTTTGCAGTTTAGGGAGGGGCCCCAAAGGAAATGTTAAGGAAAATACAAAAAAATCCAAAATCCACAAACAGCGATACCTTTATCAAGCTGACTTCAAAGCATGAAATACATTCTGCAAGATTTCGTAGCTTCATTAGCATTTTCATCAAGGCATAATTCATGGTTAAGGATGTTTGAATGATAACAGATGGGAACAGTAATTTGCCCTTCCCCTCCAAGTTCCTGAAAGTAGCAAAGTTAATCACAACCTGCCTGCCAGGGTTGAGACCTTCCCTCCACACACACAAACTTTAAAAACAGTTTCTGTTTGTGTATGCTTGGTTAGTTTCCAGTTTCTGTCTCACTAATTAATTGAGTCATTAGTCGACACTTACTAAATCCACAGTTGGTGTCATTTTTAGGCACACAGAAAAATTACACTCCATGCTCAGCAGATTAGACACGAAGTCCCATGATGCTGTGTGACTGTGAGAATCCAAGAACTTGGGAAGACATTGGCCTTTGTCCAATTTTAAGTAAAGAAATACTGGCAGCTTGAGTACAACTGTGTACAATCTCCTGGGGCTATAACAAATTGTTCCTCTTCTGGGTCAGGCTGACAGAAATTATTGGGACATTCCTCTAGGATAGGGTGTTGCCCGTTTATACATGAAATCCAACTTCAGAAACCTCCACGTGGCAGCTGATGAGCCTCCTGCCTAGAGAAGCTCCCTGTGCATTTTCAGCCATTTGAGCGTTGCGCTGTAACATTTCTCTTTGAACATTTTGCAAGGGTGAGGTGAACAAATTATCACGGTCCATGTGCTCAACTGTAATTAATGGGCCTCCTTGAAGTAACCATAATGTATAAACTAGGGCAAGGATGAAAAGGGAAGAGATGACTTTCACAAACCATTCCTTATCAGCGTTGAAAGTTCCCGCTCCCACCCAGCACACATGTATTTGCAACTTTTCAAAGATCCCCATTAATTAATTGAGTAATTAGTCTACACTTGCTAAATGCACAGTTGGTGTAGTTTTAACGCATGCATAAAAATTTCCCTCAATATGGGATGAAGTCCCATGTGCAACTGTGAGAATCCAAGAAGCACTCATCTAAAATAAATAGGCTGCCCTTTGCCCTCAGGTACCCAATTGGCTAGAATCAGGCATGTGACCAGTCCAGGAAGTATTGCCATGACTTGAAGTGAGCTTGATTTGCCCACAGTGATGTCAGGATGTAGACAAATTAGAATAGATAGTGTGGGGGATCTTATCACAATCACTAGGAGACCCCCACTTAGCTAGGGTTGCTCTAAAGGAGACAGTGGTTCTAAACAAGCTTCTAAACAAGCAGCAATTTATCAGACAGGACTACGTGGGACTATGGTGAAAGTCAAACTGCACCATCCCTCACCATTGGTTATGATAGCTAGGACTATCTCCAACCCTAACATAGGCCATCTCCGCACTAGCCTGTTATAGCACTATTATTCCACTTTCAACATCCTATGGAATCCTGGAGTTTGCAGTTTAGGGAGGGGCCTTTGAGGATGGCCTTTGAGGCCCCTCCCAAAACTCCAAACCCCAGGATTCCATGGGATGTTGAAAGTGGAATAATAGCGGTATAATAGGCTGGTGTGGAAATGGCCATAGGTGAAAGAAACGAAGATATTGAGTAAAGGAAAGAAAAGAAGAGGAAAGAAAGTAGATCAGAGCTTGGGGAGCGGAGTCTTTCACCACTTCCCCAGAATTCTAATTCTGTTTGCTCCCAAAATTGAAACAGATGGACATCCAGGGCAGTCCTAATGTAAACACTTTCAGTCGCTGCCCCTCCACACTAAAACTGCCTCTTGATCCAGAAGGAACCCAACAGAACTTCTAGGAAGCTTGGTCAGACCACCTTGCTTGAGTCTCAAAGATAACTCAACAAATGATAGGGGAACTGAAGATTTAATGCAATGAAATTGGATCCTGCTTTGATAGAAGAGCTAATCCCTTCCATTAGGATAAAGAAGGCTAGGGAGGGAGGGAGGGAAGGAAGGAAGGAAATTGTTATCGAAAAAGATCAAAGTTTTACAGTGCTGGTGTAGCAGTGTTGGACTGCAACCCTGGAGTCCAGGGTTTGGTTCTCACTCAGCCATGGACACCCACTGGGTGACCTTGGGTACCTCACATACTCTCAGCCCCAGAAAACCCCATGACAGGTGCTCCTTAGAGCTGTTGCATGTCAGAAATGACTTGAAGGCACACAACAACAATGACAACAACATCAATGTGCTTGACTATCAAATCAGGTTACTCTCTGTGTCAGAAAAATCTCTCCCTGTGCAAAAAGCTCAGAACAAGAGACAACCCTTTGCAATTACAAAGTTGCTAAACACACAACTATGGCCATTTCCACACTACATTGTTATAGTGGTATTATTCCACTTTCAGCATCCTTTGGAATTCTGGGGTTTGTAGTTTACTGAGGCCCAAGAGCTCTCTGGCTGAGAATTCTAAAGGGCCCTCCCTAAACAGCAAACCCCAGGATTCCATAGGATGTTGAAAGTGGAATAATAGCATTATAACAGTGTAGTGTGGAAAGGTCCAGTTCTCAGTAGTGAGGGCTTCCCGTCTACCTGCCTTACTCACTCTTGTCAAAAAATGCTGTGGATGAAGCTGACTTCCTCAGTTGTGAAAGCTTACATTTGACACGCTCTGGGCCTTTCCACACTGCGCTGTTATAGTGCTATTATTCCACTTTCAACATCCTATGGAATCCTGGGCTTTGCAGTTTAGGGAGGGGCCTCAAGGTTTGCCTTAGGGTCGCCATAAGTTGGAAATGCACACCACAAGAAGGAGAAATGTTTTGGGCCTGGAGTTTTCTTTGCCCTCATCCGGCGGGTCTTGCCTGGGTGGGACCAAAACCGTGAAACAGAAAAGCTTGGCAGTCTTTGGGATTCAGCCCCTGGCCACCTCTGTTTTCCACCCGCCAGCTGCATGATCAAGACAACGGGATCCCGCCGTCCTAGAGAAAGGCGCCAAGGAGGAGGCTAGCATTTTTGAAAATAGTAGTAACAAAGAGAACCGTGGCTGGGAGCCAATGTCCCCGTTTGACTCCGGCTTCCTCAGCCCGCTCTCGCATGACGTTGGCTGCCTCTTTCCTCTCCCTCCCTCTCCCTAGAGGCGTAGGCGGCCAAGCCCTCGTTCTCAGTATCAAAGCACGGAGCTTTCCCCCAGCAGCAGCAGCAGCAGCAGACACCTCCTCCTCTGCTAAAGTTTCCAATTGGTTTTATGAGCTTAAAAAAAAAAAACTTCTTTTGTCTCTGTGTTTTAAAGGAAGTAAAGGAGAGGTTTGGGCAAGAGCTGAGTGGGGCGTGATTCACGGACACTTTGCCAAGTTCGAATGGCAAGGGAGAGGAGAAATATTCTTCACCAAACATGAAGGCTCCAGCAAAGGGAGGGTGGCGGCAAGGAGCTGCAATGCAAAGAATGCTTATTTGGAAGGAACACCCTTTCCAGCCAGTGGGACTTAAATTCTAAAAAAAGCAGTTGGGTTCAAGGTGTCTTGTAGCGGGGGGCGGAGGGCAACACACCTCAGGAATAATACAAGCCCTTTGGGAAGGTGACTTTTACACAGCTGAATTCTCCTCCTCCTTCTAAATCAAGCAATGCCCTCTATTCACTGCCGATGATGGAGGCTGGTACAAAATGAAGGAGGAGAGCTCCACAGTTGGCCCCACTGTGTGTCAGCAATTTCACTTTGGGGGGAAATTTGGGAACTAGTTAACCGTGTGGATTTTGGAGAACGGTGAGATTCAATCCAGGGAGCATAAGATGGCATGGCTGAATGGTGCCTTAGCGTGCCCACAGAGTTCCTATTCCCATCAGCTGGGGGAGAAGTGCCCAGTGGATCATAGCCCATGATAATTTATTCAGGGAAGGGGTTGCCATTTTGAATGTTCCGCTCTGTAGATTGGCCAGGGCCATCCTGACTTAGAGCAGAAGTGGCTCACACAAACAAGTCTAGCAGAAGATAGATATGACAGCCGCTGGTCACAGGACTTGAATAACCACTTGTTGTCAAATGGAAACAAGTAAACAAACAAACTGTTCACTTTTGGCAATCACTTCCTGCCCTGCTCAGTAGTTCTCTTGATAAGAGCAAAAATTGAAAAGCTAAGCACCAGTCCTAGTGGGTGTTATGGAGGGGCCACACTATTAACAATTTTAAATTTTAGCATTAAAATTTAGTCAGCATGGCTACTCTGTTGCCTTTGTAAAAAGAAAAAGAAAAGAAAATTCGTCTCCATATTTGTGTATGAAAAGAAACAACAGAAGGTTATTAAAAATGTGTCCCTTGTGCCTTCCACTTTGCTTTCAGGAGGGGTCACTAAGGACTGTCCACTCTGAATTGATGCCTTTTTGGTGCCTCCTTCTACTTACAGGTTCTCCCAAACACAACCTTTTGCTTCTATTGATTCCGTCCCTAGGCTGCCTTTCAACAAGCTGGTCCTTAGTACGAATTACAATATTCGGTTCATCAGAGCGAAACAGTACAATTATAAGAAGTACCAGGAGATTCAAAATACTGAGAAAATACACATCTATTTTGTTTAAACGCGCATACACGCACAGGAGCAGCACTGCAAAAAGGTTGCCCTGGTGACTTGAAGGCGAGGAAGTGGAGAAATCAAAGCAGCACTTTGAAAAATAGGGCACTAGGTTAGGCAAGGGCAGACGAAAACAGGGCGAAGGAAAAAGAAGGACAAGAGAGAGCCAATATAGGCCAGGGTTCATGAAGCGCATGCTTGGCTAAACTACCTGCTATGGCAGCGACAGCAGTGAACAAGGCAAGCTTTTGGGTTCCCAGGTGTTCCCATTAACCTGTCCTGGACTTCCGCGCTGGAAGCGTGAACTCCAAACCTCAGCCGGCTCCACTGCCGTGGCTGCTCCCACCACCGCGAAGCCCTCAGGCCAGCTGGGAACTAACCTGTGTGGGTCCTGAGGTGAGCTTTCAGATGGGAAGACTTGCCGTAAACCTTTTCACAGCCAGCATAGTGGCATTTGTGCTTTTTCTGAGGTAATTCGGGGTCAGGCCGACATCTGCCTTTCCTGCTCCTTTGTTTGGGGCTCGGTTCTCTCATTGCTGCCAGCCTGGTAGGTGTGGCTGCTTTGCCTCCGCCACGTTTGCCGGCCGGCAAGATGCCTTCTTCCCAAAAAACTCTTCGGGAGAAAGGGATGGGTTTTGTGGCTCCCCTCTGCCGATGCTCTCCAGTTTCTGCATCTGAAGCGAGGGAGGTTTTGGAACGTGCTGGTTGAGATCAGCCAGAATGCTAGCTACAGCATAAACAGAAGACCCACCTCCATTTTCTCTCCCAGTCTCTTTCGCTTCACATTTCTCGTCTCGGTTTGAGACAACCAGAGGAGAAACCGTGCTACCGGTTTTGGGAGATGGTTCCCCCACAGGACTATGTATAATCGCACGACTGGACATCGAGACAAGGCACTCCGCGGCAAAGTAGGCAGCAGTTGCCATTTTCCCCCACGCACACACCTCCCAAGGAACACAAGTCAGTGCCAATCCTTCTTGCTTGTTGGAAACTTTAAAAAATATATATAAACCCAAAAGTTCTCACAGGTGAGCACCTTTCTCACAGCACTGATGATCTCCGGTTTCTCAACTCACGGAAAAAAGTACTTTGTGTGTCAGGATCACACCCAATATCTCTCTCCCGCAGGAGGGTAGACATCCAGTGAAAGCCGAAAGCAAAACAAGCCCTCATGCAGAACGGTGCATCGTTTGAGACAGAATCAACGACGACGACGGCTGTCCGCGACAACAGGTCGGCCGGTCCTCCAGCCCTTCCATTGCATTCTGACAGCAGAGTAGAACTGGCCCCGTTCTTGCTCTTTGGATTGCTTCAGACCCCCAGGGGGTGGGGCTTTGCCAAACATCTGGCCGTGATGTCACGGAGAAGCTCCATCGTGGGCTGATCAGGTTAGCAAGCAAAGGGGAGACTTCAGCTGTTAATGCTGTTAGAGCGTCTGCTTTGGTCCTGCCACCACCGGGGAGAGACAGCCAGTGAGAAGAGCAGGAGCTACAGCGGCAGAAAGCACAGCAAAGCGATGTGGCTGTGAGCTTGAGCTTGGCAGGAGCAGGAGTTAAATGAAAGGAAGCCGCCGATTGGCTTGAGCCAAGCCAATCAAAACAAAAAGGTCCTCATTTGCACATTTCCCTGGGCTAATGAATTTCTTCTTCTTCTTTTTTTTTCCTGTATGACTTAAGACAAGGCAAGAAATTCAAGATTAGTCTTTGGCTTCTCTTATGCAAGAGAAAATATAGCCTTACGGAAAGAGGCTGCCTTTTCCTCTGGCCGTGACAATGCAAAGTGATTGCCGTGCCTTGGAAAAGCCCTCTTCTTTGGGCACACGCTATCCTGCCCAAGATGACTTGCGATGCACCGTTGCCATTGTTGGGCTTTTGTCGGCCTTGCTGACACATTCCTTCTGCAGCTGCAGGGCACAGCACAGGGAACTATTTACTAGCAAAGGGCAATCGAACAGGCCCGGGATGGGACCCAAGGTTTGAAATGCAGAGGGGACACTGGTAAATGCCAACCCAGGAATGTTTCACAGGGTTGTGGAAAGCAAATTGGCCTCTGAATTGTCCTCAGTGTGCAAACTCAACTGAAAGCAACTGATGGGGCGGAGGGGCTGGTGAAACAGAAGTACAGAAAAACTGCTCAAAGACTATTGTGACACCACGTATCTGGCCCAAATAAAATAAATAAAGTAATTCTCTGCTGGTAATGCCAATCCGTAGCAGGAAACTATCTGTTATTTGAAGACAATGGACTATTCAGTCTCTTACTGTCAGCAGTAGGGTTGCTACAGCGAAAACTGGAGAGCACCCCTAAACCTTTAACGATTGTTTGGAAGAGATAATTTTAGCAGGTGTTGCGTGTTGCCAGGTTGCATGACAGGCAATACCTGTGGAAAATTTCTCTGTCTACACACAATCATTAAGAGGACAGGGGCCCTCCTCCATTTTTCTGTCTAGCAACCCTAATTCAGCACCTACCAAGGGGTGTGTTAGATTGTTATGCATTTTTGCAACATCACAACCACGCATGTACAGAGGACTTTGAAGCTAAAGGTCAGACTAGGTTCAGGAGCTGAAAACTTCTGAGTCTCATTTTCATTGAGTTTTTCTACTTTATTTATCTGTTTACATCAGGCCTTTTTACCAACCCATGGTGACTTAGAGTATCAGATTAAAACAAAATACAATCGCAGCCTTATTTGGTAAAGGATTATTTTTTTAAAAAAAGTGCCATTAAAAACCATGCATTATCTTCCCATTCTTGTTTTAAACTGCATTGTGCAACTTTGCTTTATCTTCCCACAAAGAACTCTACTGTGTGATATATTTTTCCTAATATGTACACTTATCTGTCCTTTTCACCTCGTGTATACTTACCCAGTGAATAAAATGTGTTTGTATATTTTTTCTAATTGTTCACATTTTTACTCATTTTCATTTTAAGTTTTCTGCACTTTTTCCTTCTCCAAACAGGTGCAGGGAAATATAAGCCCCTGGGAATATATCTGATAATATTAAAAGTCATGATCTCTTTTGAGAACTCCTACAGATATTTTCATTCTTGAAACTGACCTCAGATTTCATGTTAGGTGAAATTTGTCCACAATTCTGAAAGTAAGAAATGTAACTCTTTGAAAGGTTTTCTTAGTCCAGAATTTCTGCTTTCTCAGAACAAGCAGCTCTTCCAGTGATGAGAAGAAGGCAAGTTAAAGTGTTGGGATGTAATTCTTCATCAATTTTCTTCATGCAAGAAGATCGTCAAAAACAGCAGTTTTCAAAAACCATTCGTGATTTGAAACTTATTCTATGCAAATTTCGCACATGGCGAATTTTGCACGGCAACCAGCATTTTCTGCGCACAAGCAGCATATTTTGGCACAGAAATTTTGTTTTCTATACAGAAAATGTTGTTTCCTGTGCAGAAAATGCTGTTTTCCATACAACAACAACTGCCCCTCCCGAAACTGCAAACCCCAGGATTGCATAGGAGGTTGAAAGTGGAATCATCGCGCTATAAGAATGTCGTGTGGAAATGGCCTAAGTCTCCAACGATGCTTCTCTAATCAGACTTGATAATTTATTCATTTCAGCTAACTCGTTCATCTATAATAGCCATTCTTCCTCTGTAGGAATTTCTGAATTCTTCCATTGTTGGGCATATCGTAATCTCACTGCCGTGACCATACAATGAAGCATTCTTGTCCATCTACCTGATGTTGATAGACAGGAATATATTTTGTGTAGACAGCAACACAAAGACAGAACACATACAGGCCACATTGAAAGGGGGAACCAAGAGCCACAAGGGCCCTCCACTCCGACCCCATTTTGTCATACAGGAAGACATGGTCAAAGTATTCCCGACAGATGGCCATCCAGCCTCTGTTTAAAAACCTCCAAAGAAGAAGGAGACTCCACCACACTCCATGGAGGCGGCAGCAGATTCCATTCTCAAACTGCTCTTACCCTCAGGAAGTTCTTCCTCATGTTGAGTAGAATCTCTTTTCCTGAAGCTTGAAGTCATTGCTCCGTGCTCTGGCCCTGGGCAGAAGAAAACAGGAGTGCTCCATCCTCCATATGAGATCCCTTCAGATATTTAAATATGGATATCTTGTCCCTTCTTAGCCTTCTCTTCTCAAGGTTAAATGTGCCCAACTCCCTAAGCTGCTCCTCACAGGGCTTCCAGACCCTAGTTTGATTTTAATTTAGTTTTGGCTTTTGTTTTACGTGCATATAGTTTAGGTATGGTCTGTTTCTTTTTCTTAGAATCATAGAATTATAGAGTTGGAAGAGACCACAAGGGTCATCGAGTCCAACCCCCTGTGTTCTTCATTTTGTATTTCTTCCTCCCTAGTTGTGAAATTGTTTGTTTGTATTTCTGAAGTAAGAACCGATAAATATTAAATCATTTTAAAAAAATAGGGAGACGAGAAATAAGGCATCTTTGAAGAATTTCACTCGGAGGTTGGATTGGTCTGTGCCAAGTTTCCATGGACACCCAATGCAAGCAAGATGCCCTCCTTTCTGTGTGCCACACACAATGTCTTTGTTTCCCTTACACACCCTTTCTTGGATCACGCCTATGAGCAATCTGCTTGACTCTGGAACTCCCAGGAATATTTCTTTCTCTCACAGAGCCCATCCTTCAACACTTTGTCCTGCCCCGTGCCTTTCAAGCCAACTGAACATTCATGAAAGCCAACGTGTGCTCCAATATCTATCATTCCTATTTCCTTTTAGTCATGTATATCCCACATTGTTTTTGTTGTTGTCAGCCTTCAAGTTATGGCTTATGGTGATCCTAAGGCCATTTCTGCACTACACTCTTATAGCACGATTATTCCGCTTTCAACATCCTATGGAATCCTGGGGTTTGCAGTTCGGGAGTTGCCGGATGGCCCCTCCCGAAACTGCAAACCCCAGGATTCCATAGGATGTTGAAAGTGGAATAATTGTGCTATAAGACTGTAGTGCGGAAATGGCCTAAGGCAAACCTGTCACGGAGCGTGTGATTCCTTGCTCAGCCATAGAAACTCACTGGGTGACCTTCAGTGTGTCACATACTTTCAGCCCCAGAAAAAAACCGTGATAGATTTGTCTTAAGGTCACTATAAAATGGAAATAACTTGAAGGCACACAACAACACAACAGAAGCTTCTCAGTACTGGAGAGCTGCCTTTTTTCAGCCTCAGTTTTTCCATCTGTGAAGTGGTCACAATAATACATCTCATCCTGGTGTTATGAGGAGGAGGGATGACCAGAAAAATGAAGAAAAGTATTTTGTGATAGAAATTATTGGAGAGCTAGTACAGCACAGCTAACAAGAATATCAATAACAGAAGCTGACTCCCGGCACAAACACAACACTTAGTTGCAACCAGTCATGATATTTCAGTCTCAGCTGCCTCACAGGGGTGTGGTGAAAACAGAACGGGGAAAACACAATGCTTGACGCTCTGATTTGTTGGGAGGAGTTGAGCAATACAAAAGGTGGCTCGTGAAAACTGGCTGCAATAAACTCTAAAGCTGAACAATGTAGAGAAAAACTCCTTGGAGATTCAAGGTCAACGCTTTCTTGCAAGAGCTGCTTCCTTTGGAGAGCAATCCTATGCTCAGACGATGCTGGGATGTGGGCGAAGCCCCACGACAGCAACCCAAGATATGGTGCTTCTCTGGAGAACATCATGGGCACAACCGCATAGGTGTGTCGCTTTTAGCTGCTGTTTATTGGCACAGCTCCACTACCACGGCAGCCAATACAGGGTGGCTCACGCAGGAACAAACGCAACCCCCTGGTCTGTTTTTGTGGCTCCCTAAGATTCCTGGCCCCCTGAAATGTTGATAACTTAGAAACAAAGAGTGTTAAAGCTGGAGTTGTTTTGTGTTAGTTAGTTTTAGTTAGTGTTGTTAGGAGGTGTTTATAGTAATAGATGAGTCTTTGAGTCTTTTGGTACACTTGGCCCTCCACGTTTGTGGGTCTGACTTTCACAGATTTGATTATTTGCAAATTTCTTCTCTCCTAACTCAAGCAGTCCTTTCCCAGGGGAACCTTCCCCCTTGGCAGCTCTGATCAGCCGTGCAGCCCTTTAAAAACCCACCTCTGGTCCAGACTGTAGTGGTAATCTTATGGAGAGCTTGGAGGGAAAGTTCCTTGCCTGTCACATCTCTTAAAGTGCAGTTGAGGTTAAAAAAGAAAATAGCGTGGGGATACTTCCATGGTATATTTTCTACATTTTGGTTGTCCAATAAATGTACAGTCAGCCCTCCATATCCACAGATTCTGTATCTATGGAGTCAACCAACCACAGCTTGAAAATATTTTTTTAAAAAAGTCCAAAAAGCAAACTTTGATTTTGCCATTTTACATCAGGGACACCATTTTACTACACCATTGTACATAACAAGACGCGCGCGTTCATGAATTTTGTATCCTAGAACCAAACCCTAGCAGATACCAAGAGCCTACTGTTATTGCTCTTGGGGGCATTTTGGGTTTTGTGGTATATTGCCATATGGCCAACATGGCTACCCCTGAACATTTTCTGGAAAAACAAGAGCCTCCTGTGTCCCAATCTTCCACTGGAGAAGAAGATCTTCCAGGAAGCATTGAGTCAGTCTCCAGTACCCTCCACCAGCGTTTTGTAGGATCTAAGTACATGATGTACTCAATGCCTGTTAAACATTTACCGTGAGGAAATGCCAACTTAATTGTAGAGCCCAACTATTCACGGGGGAGGAAAGGCAGATAGTTGTGACCGAGCTTAGCGGCAAGCACAGTTGCATTCGGGAATATAAAGAAGTCCTGCAACCCACGTTGACGTGATTCAGAGGCTAAAACAAATTTGATTAAATGGGATTTGTGCTCATCTACATTCTGGGTAGTATTTTTCTCTGGATGTAGTCACATGTTAAGGGAAGATCTAAAGTATCCCACATTTAAAAGCACTAGGGAAGTTCACGTCCCCTAAACCGGAGCCCAGAAACCATCCTTTGAGGTTCTGTTAAGCTCATTTCAGTGCTGTTGGTGTTGGCCCAGTCTCCCACCCTGTCCTCTTTCTCTCAGTTTAATATGCATCTCTGCTTCCTCCCCCATACACACACTGTGTTTTGCAATGGTTCAAAATTGTCTCTGCCACCAACCAAGCACGAAGGTTATTTTATTTGCAACCCCAAGGGAGGTGGGAAAGAGAGCCAGGTCTGAGACAAGCAAATTGATCCGGCAGGTTTATACGTACAATTATTGGATCAGACTTTTATCCAACTTGGACCAGAATTTGTCGATCTGGCTCGTACCACCTGGCGTGTACAGGAAATTCCATGTCTGTGCATGACAGCTGTGTTACTCTTTTTGTAATGTTTGGAGGTTTGTATTATTGGGAATGTTTTATATTTTACAGTATTGTTTTACTACTCCCACCCACCCCCATTTTTCCAGCCCCCTGCCACCATCAGATGCTCTGGATAGGAGGTGGAGAGACACATTTGTCCTTTAATTTGGTTGCAGTTGGGAAGGCCGGCTCTCACACCCACCTAAATGAACTTCCCTGATTTACTCAGAACCTTGCTGCTTCCTACATCTCTAGCAAGAAATTCCATTTTGTTTTATAGAGAAAGCAATAAGAAAGCAGGCAGTGAAATCAAAGGACAGATGTACGTCCCAGAAGAACGTTCCCTCTTCCAACCTTGGGCCTTGAAACTGAGTTCTTAGGCAGCTTTATTAGCCCTGAATTCATACCTTCCAACACTTCACAGACGAAAACTTTGCAGCCAAGCAACGTCAGATGGTAAGTTATTAATGCAAGTGAAGAGAAGCTATGCCCTATGAGGGATGTCTTAGGGAGCTGGGAATGTTTAGTCTGCAGGAGAGAACATTAAGATGGGACATGATAGCCATGTTTAAATATTTGAACAGATGTCATCTGGAGGATGGAGCAAGCCTGTTTTCTACTGCTCCGGAGACTAGGACATGGAGCAACGGCTTCAAACTGCAGGGAAAGAGATTCCACCTGAATCTCAGGAAGAACTTCCTGATGGTCAGAGCTATCCAGCAGTGGAATATACTGCTGCCTCAGTGTGTGATGGAGTCTCTTCTTTCTTTGGAGGTTTTTAAACAGAGGCTGAATGGCCATCTGTTGGGAATGCTTTGATGGGTGTTCCTGCATGGCAGAATAGGGTTGGAGTGGATGCCCCCTGGGGTCTCTTCCAATTCTATGATTCTATGAGAAGCTGCAGCAGTTTGCCTCTGCCCAAGTCTTCTGGGAAGGTCAAGAATCTACCCTCTCTTCTCCTTTCCTTCCTGCTGAGTTAAGAGAGTGCAAACTCCTTTTGCCAGTGGGGGTCACTAAGTGGGTGCTGGGGGTGCGGACTACATTGGGTGACACCATCAGAGGCAAAATGACTGCCTGCCCCTTCTTTCTTCCCTGGCTCCACAGGAGCCCATGTAGCTTCATGTAGGACACCGCCCTCTTGCTACTGGATGTACATGGAGCCGGGTGGATAGATCAGGATGCCCAGAGAGGGGGTCCCCATGGCAGACTGAGAACCCCTGGAACCCCAGCTCCTAGGTGGAAAAGGCTCCATTGGGGGGGGGGACACCATCTGTTATGGCATTGGATAAAACCAACCCTGGTAATGACGTTTCTTTTGCACATTAAACTCAATTTGCAGAAATTAAAGGAAGCCCAGGAAGAAGGGGGAAAGTGGGAGAAGGAGAGAGGAACTGCGATATTTTAAAAGCAGCCAGAAAAGTGGAATGACAGAAGATTAATAGGGACTGCCCCGCCAAATCATGATAGTTGGAAAGTAAGCTACTTTTTGCTCATTGAACTCAGTTTGCAGCAACTGAAGTTGGCTAAGACAAAGGGGGGAGGCGGGAGGAAGAGAGAGCGAAACTGGGACATTTTAAAAGCAGCTGAAAAAGCAGGAATCTATCAGGTTTCTACAATGCTCTACTCCCATGCTGTGGCTATGGATTCTATAGGATTCCCCAGCTGACCTCGTCACCTTTATTTTTCCCTTCCATGTGCTACATTCTCAGAGAGATGAATCACCGACTAGAAAGGAGTCTGGTCGGTGGCATCCGGTCCAGCAGGTGCCAGCTAATTGCACATGTTCATTTTGCAGCTGCCATGTGGCCCAAATGGCCCGCGGGGGCAGACCCCCCAAAGGTTCTCCTCAACCCAGGCAATGGCCAACAGCCTTCAGGAACAACAGTGGTATTGTTCTTGGTGCACGGATGGTAAACGCCCCAGGGCAATGCCCTGAGATTAACATTGTTAAACTATTCTGTCCTCGGACAAAGCTCCTCAAATGAGGAATAACATAATGCCGCGGATGTGCCCGTGTTGTCGTTGTTTTGTTAAAGTTGGCCGTTTGCTTGTTTATTTTATTTCCTCCTTTCTTTCGGGAAGATGGATGACCGGGGGGAACAAATGGGAGCTGCGTTCCTCCTCTCAACCGAAGTGCCCGATCTCATGATTTCATTATGGTTACATGAAGGCCGAGAATTAAGTTGCAGCTGCAACGCAGGACCAGATGTACACTACGCTCATTAAATGTGAGTTCTCTCATTCCCCACCCTAGTAAGCTTGCTTTGCTTTATGTCCTAGCCTGATCAGGCATGAGAGCTTGAGTTATAATAAGGATATTGTCTTTGGGGCGTGCAGAGATGGAGGTTTTAATCGTTTGCTGAAGCTCTCGTTAGCGTGCCCCACGCACAGTGGGGGGTTCCATCAGCTCGGACTTCCAAAACCCATGTCTGATAATGTGGTCAAATTTGGAGAGATTAACAAATATACAGCACAGGCCAAACTTTCCAGAAGCATAGATTGCACTCGGTACGTTCCGACTTGCAGTAGCGTTCTGAGGTCAGGCTAGGTAGTCTGCTCAGATTAGAGCCCCATAATATTTAATGAGATTTGGGAAGGTTTTATTGACTGCAAGGAGGGAAAAAATAATAGCAGAAGGAATGTTGCAGCCGGTGTGGCCCGCAGTGTTCAATGCTCCAGTTGATGTGGCTTGGCAATCGCTATTATGCACGGCCTCCATGGTACGCCCGCCTCACACAGGGCCCAAACGTTATAGCTGGCACAATTCCCAAACTTTTCCCGGGGAAGGAAACCCCTTCCCTTCCTATCTGTATTTTGATGACATGCTGGGCAGCCAAAAATGCATAGGACATTCTGGAGTAAAGCTTCGGCTGAGGTCACCTTGGGGAAAATATAGGCAAATCCTAGGGAAAGGTGAAAGCCAGAGTGGTGTAGTGGTTTGAGCATTGGATTATGATGCTGGAGATCAGAGTTTGAACTCCTGCCTGGCCATGGAAACCCAGTGGGTGACTCTGGTCACATCACACACTCTCAGCCCCCGAAAACCCCATGATAGGTTCTCCTGAGAGTCTCCATAAGTCAGAAACGACTTGAAGGCACACAACAACAACACATTTATGAGAACCAGCATGGTGTAGTAGTTGGGTGTTGAACTATGACCTGGAGACCAGGTTTTGATGCCCTGCTTAGCCATGGAGCTCATTGTCTGACCTTGGGCACCCCACACTCTCTCAGACCCAGAAAACCCCATGATAGGTTCTCCTGAGGGTTGCCATAAGTTGGAAGCAACTTGAAGGCACGCAACAGCAAGAACAACAACATAGGGGAAGGGCCTGTTGCTCTTTTGGAGGGCCTTAGAAATTCCCACATGAATGGTTGTCATTCAGCCGTGGTGCTGTCCCAAAATGGGGCTTACCCATGGAGGAATAACTGCTTGGAATTCCAGAGAAGGAGTTCTTCTAAAGTTACTCAGTCTCAGACTTTGACCTCATGATGGAACTAGCAAAACCATCACTGAGTATTCCTAGCCTGAGAAAACCCTAGGAAATTTGTGGCAGGAGGCATGAAGGCACTCATATAACCTAACAGACACACACATAACCTAAAGGCACCAGATCTCATCTGATCTTGAAAGCTAAGCAGGGTCAGCCCTGGCTAGTACTTGGATGGGAGACTGCCAACGAAGACCAGGTGCCATAGGCTGTATTTCAGAAGAAGTTGGCAGGAAACTTGAAGGCATGTACACACATACCATGAAAAAGTGAACTACAATCTTCAAAAGCTGAAGCCATAACGAATAGGTTAAGCTATACCATGCCTTAAGCCTCTTAATTGTTTGTGCTGTGTTGCTTTAAATTTATCTAATGGTAAGCCACCTTGAAATATTCAGATATAGGATGGGATAGACACATTTTAATTAAATAACTAAATAAAAAGGGGTGTGATGTGGAGCAGAGTGCGGGAAAGTTACTTTTGTGGGCTACGACTCGCAAAATTGATCAGACAGCCTCATCAATGATCCTGCTGGCTGGGGCATTTTGGAAGGTCTAACTTCAGAAGTAACTTCTCCAGGTTGCGGTGTGGAGGATGGAAGTCTCCATCCCTTCTCCTAGCCATTCCTTCTCCTCTTCCCTCATGCCAGAGCCAACTTTTGCTAAAAGTAGAGAAAAGAGATAATCCTTTCTGTTCTTCCAAAGCAACTCCATCTTCAGAAGAGGACAAACTAACCCAACTCATTGGAGAAGCAAGCGATAGGTATAAGACATCTGCAAATAAATGCCCAGATTCCAGCAAAACTTGCGTGTACAACTACAGCAGCAGAAAACTGTCACGCTCCAAGCGGCTCAAATTCTTTTACTCTCCAGACCCAGTGAGAAAATAAGTGGGCGGATTCTTAGCTAGTAAATGGTTGCAGGAAGCTTCTGTTTCTCCTCTGAGTTGGGACGCAAAGAAGACCCCGAGGAGTCACTCGTTGCATCCTCCACTCTCCCCACCCCGGCCAAACACCCCCACAACCATCTGCACGGCCTGGGCATAAGCTCGGCCTTACAAAGTCTCCATTGTATTCTGCGCGCAAGTAATACCTATGTATATTTCAACAGACGTAATGTACTGTGGTAAATCAACGGGGCAATTACAGGCCATGCGCACAGAGCACATCAAAGGGGGCGATTGGGTTTCTGGCCACATGTCTCAAAGAACTGGGTTTCGGCTGCCTAAAATATGTCAGAACACTGTACAGTTTCCCTGCCCATTAGCATTTTTCTGGGCTCAGCAGGACAAGGTGTGCTTTATTTATTTTTTAATTTTCAGTTGCCCTTTCTTCGAGGAGGGGGAAACAGCCAGAAACCAGGCTTCTGAACCCACCATCCCATTTCACTTTGATAGGGCTTAATTTCGGTTTATTTATTTACCTAGATCACTAACCCACCCATGCTCAGGGGCTAAGAGCGATGTAAAAACACACACATATAGAAAAACACAATCCAAAGAAAATCAGACACAGCGAAATGTAAAACATTCAGTCTGCTAAAGGCTTAAGTCGAGCCATGAAAAGCAAGGACAAATGGAAAAGTCTGTCTGGGCCTGCAAAGGATGGGGGAGGTGGACCATCTACAAGGAATAAAGCAGCATTCTGTATTATTTATCTTTTTATATGTTTAATTAATTAATTAATTAATTACTATCCTGCTGGCATGGGACTTGCAGTGGCTATTAGCCATGGACAGAATCCTATATGGCAGCTATAAATGTGCAACCTGTGGTTACACACTCGTGGCTATTACATATCCACGGTCCCTACGTAGCCCCCTACGAATGCATACGCGCAGTTTACAGGTTTGTAATTGCTGTGCAGGATTCCTACATCTGGCTACATAGAGACTGTGAAAATCCCCCAGTTTTAATTTACCAAGGAAGCAGGTGATGCAGTTGATGAGGGTCTGTTCCCCAATCAATCACGAAGCAGCTGGTTGCAGTTCTCACCCTCCCTTCATATCAGTAATCTCTCCCATGAAGAGGAATCACAATTCTTTCTACCCGTCACAATGGGGATTGCTCACAAGGGGGAGTGAAAACATCAGCTGGCTGCATCCCAATCAAAAGAGGAACAGACCCCTGTCAGTCACAGCAGCTGCTGTCCTATACATGGGAACTGGCGGGAGGTTAAACTGAAATTCACAGTGTAGCACCATAAATACAGTGCTTATACATATGAAAAGACCATACAGGATTCCGGCCCCTATCCCTAATCAACCACATTCCATAACCATATTCCATAGCCACCAAAAACACCAACATGTCCCGATTGAACATCAATGTGGTCTAATTGTCCATACTTAGTGGACAGCTGGAGAACTCAACAGCATAGAATCCTAGAATCCTAGAGACCCCAAGGGCCCTCCAGTCCAACCCCCTTCTGCCATGCAGGAAGACACAGGCCCTTTTTGCACAGCATTTTCCATGCGAAAGAGGGCCTGGAGCATTGCGCAATTGTGAGGAGTGATCCGCATGATGCACTCACAATCGCGTGACACCCCAGGGTACGGCAGGCGCCGATCACGCACCTTTTCATTTTTGACTAGAAGATGAAAATGGTGTGCAATCGTGCGGAGCCAAAGGACCCCGGACGCGAGAGCCTCTTGCCGGAGCCTTCTCGCGCAATCCCCGCACCCCAGCGCCAGAAGACGGTAACGGCCACAGTCAAAGCACTCCTAACAGATGGCTGTCCAGCCTCTGTTTAAAAACCCCTAAAGAGGAAGACTCCACCACAACATATTGTAGTGGTTTGAGTGTTGGACCATGACTCTGGAAACCAGGGTTCAATTCCCTGCTCAGCCATGGACACCCACAGGGTGATCTTGGGCATGTCACACAATCTCAGCCCCAGAAAACCCTGTTAAAGGTTCACCTTAGGGTCTTCCTAAGTCAAAAATGACTTGAAGGCACACAACAACAACTAGAACACGTATAAACTGGAACCGTCTTGGGACCACCAGTCTTGCCCACCCTCCCTCCCTCTCAACAGAGTTCTTGGGATATATTTCATGTGTTGATGTGCCCCAGTTTTCATCTATGAAATGTCAGGTGGTACGGTTTAAATCAGAAACAGAACTGCATAATGCCAGGCTTGTAATGGCATGATGAGACCAGTCTTCCCACCCTTTATGTTTTGGTCTCGGTGGCTTAGTACACCAAGAGGAGCATTGTCTAAGCCCAGCCCTTCCTTGTTCTTTTAAGCAGAGAGATACAGTGAATAGAGGCAATTATTTTAGGGACTGGCTCCATTCCACCCAGTTAGCAATTCATAGGTCTGTGCTCTCATTCCAAAACGTCATCTTAGCCAAAATGCAAATGCCGCATAGTACAAGTTATGCTTTCTCGTGCACTCTTCATTTTTCACTGTACCGGTCTTATAACACAGGCTCATATTTGCTCTTCTGGACGAACATCAGTAAATCTTCTGGCAGGCCAGATTTCATGGGCACGTTTGCCAGAGACACAAACACACGCATGCACACACATAAGATGCTTCCCTCTCTGCCGTACGTGTGAGCTGTGTTCTGCACGCTGGAAACGGCTTCCTCCCAACACACCGGCCAACTTGGCGGGCAGAAGCAATGCCTATAACACCTGTTTGGTCCCTGTTGAGCTTTTCAGGAAAATTCTTACGGTTTCCAATTCGAAATACAAAGAATTTGTTAATGACTTCCAAGGCTCAGCTTAACAGTAGAACTCCTCTCAGATCTGAGAAGGCTTCCTGCACGGTGGGGGCAGAAGCCGCCGCTTTACAACAGGCAGGTTGCAACACCAAAAATGCTACTCTGAGAAGTGTTGGAGGGAGAAACAAAATGTCAAGGGAGGCCATCGGCAAGCAAGATCATTTTTTTTTAAAATGCAGATTCTACCAAAGTGAAGGGCTATGGAACCACTGGATGACCTTGGGCACATCACACACTCTCAGCCCCCAGAAAACCCCGTGATAGATTCACCGTAGGGTTGCCATAAGTCAGAAAGGACTTGAAGCTGCACAAAAACAATCTTTTTTAACCACACATGTTCTTACCTACAGATTAGCTTTCTGTGGATGATTTATAGGACTGAGCAGGAGTGAGAGAGAAAAACTTCCCCATTAGTACATTGGACTTTTTATTCCCACCTTGAAGCACTGCTACTGAAGTTCAAAAGCAGTTTGCCAGAACTTGCCGGCCACAAGCCGCAGGCCAACAGAGGGGGGTGGCTCTACTCCTGGAAGCTGTTCTGTAGCCCCAAGGGGCAGCTAATTTTTAACAAGGCCCCCTCTTTTGAAATGGGAAAAGACCGAAGGGCAAGTCACAAGTGGCTTGGCTGCACTCAAGGGCACAGCCCCCCCCCCGTGGCCAGGGACTCGGGCAGTTTAACCCTCTCCTCCCCGGGAAGGGAAGCTCTTTCCATGTCCGCTTTTGATAAAATGACAATGGTAATGATGATTGATATAGCACCATCGATGTGTACGGCACTTTATAAGGAAGCAACCAAAAACAGCACCCCCCTAAAGGTGTGCAGTCCAAAATATGTCTAAATATACACAGCCCACACAAAGGGAAGGGAGGCATAATAAAATGATAACTGTAAAACAAATTAGCCAGATAAAATACCAAAAAAAGCAAGATGGTATCTAGCAAACTAACAATGACATGTCCTCAAAGCACACAAAATTGTAAAACAATACTAAAACACCAAAAGCTTTTGAACAGAAGGTTTTTAATTGAGATTTAAAGATAATGAAGGAAGCAGCAGTCTGGAAATGTTCAGGAGGCAATTCCAAGCAGACAGAGCAGTGAGTGAGAAAGGGCAAAGCCCAGCAGAGGAAAAAGAAGCCCTTGCTTGGGTGAGGAGCTGAGAGTTCCTATACGGCAGATCTCTTTTTATTTCTTTATTTTCCTTGGTGCAAGTGTTTGTGCATTATGCAATTCAAAGACCCTCAGATATCAGAAGGCCTTGGACACAATTCTGGCTGATGCATCAGGTGGCTTGGTGGTCTTCCCTTCTATTTTTATATAACATTTATGGAAAAAAATATATTGTTGAGACAGACGGAGGCCAAAGTTATGAGGAAAAGGTTACCAGCTGTATGCAAAAAAAAAAAAGAGAGGTTGTTTTTATGTTTTTGTGGTTACAAGACATTGTTAGGCAATATTTCATTTCCCAGCAGTTCTGCTCAACACTGCTTGTGTCTCGTAAGTGCCGACACCACCACAGCGGGAGGGTGTGAGTCAGAAATCCTTCTGCAAAGCCAAGACAGTCATCTCTCTTCCTCTCCCTCTCTTCCTTGGGTTTCTTGGTTTTAGATTGTCAGGGATGGGGAGCTGAGGAACTACATGAGGTGGGAATTTATCTAATTACAAGTTGTATTTTCCAAGCACTGAAGATTGTTTTTTCTGTAAGATTAAAGCTATGCAAAACAGCAGCAAGCCATACATGTAGAGCTGTAGCTGGGGGGAAGAGGACGAATGATGGCATTGCCCTTCCAGCTGAGAATTCTGCCTCTCCACAACGAAATTTTCCTTCAGCTCCCAAATTTCTACCATTGTAGAGAATGAGATGAAGGGATGTAAATACCCTAAAAGCACCAGATTGTCTTATCCAGAAAGCTAAGCACTTGGATGGGAGACCGGCAGTGGATATCAGGTGCTATAAGCTCTATTTCAGAGGAAAGAACTGGCAAAACTACCATTGAGGATTACTTACCTAGGAAAACCTTATGAAATTAGTCAATATAATTTCCCACATATACAAGTAGGGTTTAAATACCCTCCAGGCAACAGATTCCATCTGATCTTGAAAGCTAAGTAGGGTCTGCCCTGGTTAGTATTTGGATGGGATACCACCAACAAAGACCAGGTGCTGACCCTGCTTAGCTTCCAGATCAGATGCTGTCTGGTGCCTTTGGGGTGTTTAAGCCCTCTTTATAAGCTTGTGCTCTCTCACAAAGAAGAAGAGACAGCCATTCTGATAAGAGTCTGGAAGACCCAGGGTGCAGCTTGACACTGTTCTGGTTTGTTTTGCAGAAGGAAAATACAGGCAAAACAGCAGCCCAAGAAAAACAGACTAAAAGCCAAGCTGGCGCTTAGGGGTTTTTTTAAAAAAAAAATGCAGAGACACTGGGAAGCCTTCATGGCCCGACATCCCAAAGTGTGCCTTGCTGGCATAGATTGTGGCAGACCGAAAACTGCAATTCCCAGAACCTCATCAGTGGAAGCCTGTGATGGCTAGGGGATTCTGGGACTTACAGTCCAAATAAATGATTTCCTTCCCCTAAGTACTACCTGGCTTTTTCAAACATGGCTGCGTCTGTATACATTTGCTAATTAGAGACGTGATGCCCACCTAGAACTGGCCATTGCCAAGAGCTTTCAGTTCTTGGGGTGAGTGGCAGAACCCCAGCAGACAGCAAGCCTAGCAACTCCCTCTCCAAAGGTCTGACCAAGGAGCAGTCCCTGGGAGGGGAAAAAAAAGCTTTATCAAGTTCTGCCCCACACTGTCATGGTTCATGAGGCACTAATGCAAAGCACGCAGGAGAGAATGGGTGGCGTACTCATGGAATCTGGGTTCCGAAGCTTGCTTTGCGATAGTTTTCACCCAATTCCCTCAACAGGGGAAGGAACTCGACCACATTTTCACAGTCTCCTTTGCACCAGAGGTTTATCTTTGGTGGGGAGGTGTTTTCTGGCTGCTCTTGCAAGACGGTGCCATTTCCCCCCACACCCCTTGGACCAAAGCAATTAATTAAGAGGTTAAAGTGCGCCCATCCAGGTCTGGCCCGTAGGTGAACTGTGAAATTCCTCTCTGTCCTCCCATTCGGCAAGTCAATTATTCCAGCCTCTTCTCCCATTTAGTCACTTGCTGATCCATGAAAGACATATCCCCACCACCACCAAGACCACTCCAATCCACCCCCATTTGCCAGAGAGCTGTCTACTGGGGAGAGAGATTTGGTCAAAGCGTGTCGCAGCATAATCAGCCGTCTTGATCCTCAGGGCATTTCAACGTGGAAGCTCCCATGTGGGACAAAAGAAAAAAAAATACAACAAAAGATCTAGCAACCAAGGCCATTTCCACACTATTATTCCACTTTCAACATCCTGTGGAATTCTGGGGTTTGTAGTTTCCTGAAGCCCAAGAGCTCTCTGGCTGAGAATCCTAAAGACCCCTCCCTGAACTGCAAACCCTGGGATTCCACAGGATGTTGAAAGTGGAATAATAGCACTGCAACAGTGTAGTGCAGAAATGGCCTTAGTCACCCTTTCTGCTCTCCCTGAATTATTACCTAGGCTGTTTCCGCACTGGACTGTTATAGCGCTATTATTCCACTTTCGATGTCCTATGGAATCCTGGGGTTTGCAGTTTCGGGAGGGGTCAGCCAGCCCTTCCCAAAACTGCAAACCCCAGGATTCCATAGGAGGTTGAAAGTGGAATAATGGCGCTATAACAGTCCAGTGCAGAAATGGACCTAGTTGGGAAACACACACACACACACACACACACACCAAGATCCCTGGGGGGTGCCACAGGGTTCTGCTATCAACATTTTTATAAATGACTCGGATGATGGAACAGGGGGTGTGCTTGTCAAATTTCTAGATGACACCAAATTAGGAGGGGTAGCTAATACCCCAGAGGACAGGATCAGAATTCAAAATGAGCTTAAGAGATTCGAGAGCTGGGCCAGAGCTAACCGAAAGAATTTCAGCAGAGAGAAATGCATTACACTTAGGCAGAAAAAAAATTAAACGCACAGATAGAGGATGGGTGACACTTGGCTTGACCACAGTACATGTGAAAGAGATCTAGGCATCTTAGTAGACCACAAGCTGAACATGAGTCAGTAGTGTGGTGTGACAGCTTTAAAAAGCCAATGCAGTTCTAGGTTGCATCAATAGGAGTAAAGTGTCTAAGTTGAGGGAAGTAATAGTACCACTGTATTGTGCTTTGGTCACACCTCGTGTAGAGTACTGTGTCCAGTTCTGGCCGCCACAATTGAAGAAGGATCTTGACAAGCTGCAGTGTGTCCAGAGGAGGGTGACCAAAATGGCTGGAGGCCTGGAAACCATGAAGACCTCTGAGGAGCATCTTAAGGAGCTGGACATGTTTAAAAACCTGGAGAAGAGAAGGTTAAGAGGAAACAAGGTGACAGTGTTTAAATATCTGGAGGGAGAAAACTTGTTTAAACGTTTAAATGTTTAAATAGTTGAATGGGGAAAACTTTTTTTTCTGCTGTTCCAGAGACTAGGAGATGGAAGAATGGATTCAAACTACAGGAAAAGAGATTCTATTTAAACATTAGGAAGAACTTCCTGGTGGTAAGAGCAGGTCGACAGTGAAATACTTTGCTGCCTGGGCGTATGGTGGAATCTCCTCGTTTGGAGGTTTTTAAACAGAGGCTGGACGGCCATCTGTCAGGAGTGGTTTGATGGTGTCTTCCTGCTCGGCAGAAGGGGGTTGGACTGGATGGCCTTTGGGGTCTCCTCTGACTCTATGATTCTATGGAGGCGGTGGATGAATTCAGAAGAACAGTTTAGGAAAAAAAAGGTTTTTTCCAAAACTCAAAAACCTCCTTGTTGTGGACCTCAGGTCCCAGCATCCCCCTAGACAGCATGGCCATTGCAAAGGGGGGGTGGGAAATCTTGCTTCTCCTGTCCATCCGTCCAAGCCACTCAGTGTTGGCTTCCCTGCGACATATCATTTAAACATGGAGCTGACTGGCTGGTGCATTCTGGGAGCTGCAGTGCCACAAAAAATTGCTTTCCAAGGTCTGGTTCAGATCTGAAGTCTAAATAAGGAAGGTTTTGAAGCTGTGGTTTGGCCCTTCCACAGAGCTCTGGCGGTGGGTCCCACCAGAGGTATTTAAAAAGAAGAAAAAAGACAAGGCCCTTTAATGTCTCCAGTTTTTGCAAAAACAAAACAACTGCATGCTCAGATGATAACTTGGCTGGCAAGTGAGCACCGAGTGGGCTGGGCAGAGAGACAATGGGTGTGGGGGAGACCCTTGCCCTTTTAAGAACCAGAAAGAGTTTGCTGGCGGCGGCCGCCTCGGCTGTCCTCAGGTGACCCTCCTGGGGGGGCTTCTCCTTGGTGTGCACGCATGCCCCCGCCTTGGAGAGACAGAAAGCGCTCACTTGCGGGAAACCCCAGCCTTGCCAACCCCGGGCTGAGACAGACTTGAGAGGCGCAAAAACAACACTTGCAAAAAGGAATTGAGCAACAGGCCAAAGCAAGAAAAAATCCGCAATTGACCACTCCCTTAACAAGAAAATTATTAAGACAATTTTACAAATACATTAAAAGTTACAAAGAGTTGCAGAATTACAAAGAAACAGAAAAAGAAGAAAGAAAAAAATAAAAAATTACATCCATTTTTTTTCCTTTCGGTGGTTATTAATTCACATACTTATTCATACCTCTCTCTCTAGAACCTACAACATATTCCTTTCTTTCAATGGCCTACCCTTCCTAACTGATGAAACCAAAAGGTGCCAGCTCATTCCCCTCCTTTTTTTTTTTTGCAAAATGCAAAACATTCTTTTTTTAAACTATATTCATAAAAGCTTTACATATTTACAAAAAATTAAAACATCACTTCCTGCATCATTCTATTTGCATACAAAAGAACACAGTTAATGTACTGTTAAAGACCTGCTTGAGAGGTCAGATAAATTGCTAGCAGGCTCTTAGCGATGGTGGCACCCAGGCGAGAGAATGCTTTATCCAAAGAGAGGTTCTTGAGATCTTTTGCTTCTTTTCTGCATTTTTCCATTTAGGCAAGCTTGTGGCGAGAGGTCTATCCCTTTCCATGTTCTTTTCTACTACAAAAACAGCAGGTAGCCTAAATACTTTAAAGGAACAGATCCCATCCAACTCTGGAAGCTAAGCAGGGTCAATCTTGGTTAGCATTTGGATGGGAGACCACCAACAAATACCCAGAGGTGGTTTTGCCAGTTCCTTCCTCTGAAATATAGCCTACAACACCTGGGATTTGTTGGTGACCTTCCATCCAAATAGCAACCAGAGGTGACGTCACTTAGCTTCCAAGATTGGACAGGATCCAGTGCCTTTAGTGTATGTGTTTGTATATGCCCTCAAGTGGTCTGTCAGCTTATGGTGACCCCATGAATTTCGTAGGGTTTTCTCAGGCAAAGAATACCCCAGAGGTGGTTTTGCCAGTTCCTTCCTCTGAAACAGATTCTACAGCACCTGGTATCCATTGTGGAACTCCCATCCAAATACTAACCAGAGTTGACCCTGCTTAGCTTCCCAGACAAGGTGGAATCTTGTGCCTTAAGGGTATTTAGGTCCTTACTTGGGAGAAGTTACCATCCTCTATTTAGAGCTGAGTTTCATTTTCTTGCAACGGGACCTTCAAGGCAAAGTGGACTCTCCACCACCTGACCCAAAACCTACCTTTGCAACCTGGCAAAGGAGAGGCTGAGCTGCCCCGAGTGGAATTCACACAATCAGCTTAAGTTGTGGGAAGCATCTGATAGGCTTATTTCACCTTCTTACTTGCCTCCCATGGTTAGATAATCGGCTAAGGTGATGAGAGGAGGAAAGATCTGTGATTGATGATCTGTTGGAGTGATTTCACCCTTGCAAAAACATACCCTCCAACATTTTGCAGATGAAAACCAGGATGTGAGTGGCCAAGCAACACCGGAGTGTGGTTAAGATAGAAAGGTTTATTAATGAGGCTGAACACACAGCCTGCGGCAGTTTGCTTTCCCCTGAGCCTACCGGGAAGGACGAGATTCTCGCCCCTCCTTTCCCCATACCCATTGAGTTAACTGTGTACTAACATACATTTTCCCTTTGAACTCTGTTTGCAGCAACTGAAGCCAGCGGGGAACTAAAGGGGAAGGAGGAGATTGAAACTGGAATATTTTAAAAGCAGCTGGGAAAGTGAGAAGACGGAGGATTAATGGGGACTGCCCTTGCTGAACCAGGATAAATGAGAGGTATCCATCCCAATAAGGGTTCCCAGACTGAATAGTGGAGAGAGCACCTGTATCTTTAATGGGTGTGTTGTTGTTGGTGGTGCTGCTATTGTTGTGTGTCTTCAAGTCATTTTCAACTTGTGGTAACCCTAAGGCCATGGGGTTTTCTGGGGCTGAGAGTGTGTGACACATCCAGGGTCACCTAGTGGGTTTCCATGGCTGAGTCAGAATCGAAGCCTAGTCTCCAGAGTTGTAATCCAATGTTCTAACCACTGCATCATGCCAGCTATGGTCCCTAACCTGTCAAATAAATGAGGGAAGCCTGTCTTATTAAATTTGCTGGCTCTCATTCTGCTTGGGACATACGTCTTTGTAAATAGCCTTGCATTTGCATCAAATTGCATTGGGCAGTTTTTCAATGTCTGTATTCACCTAGGGGCTGCTGTGGCATTACAAAGTATGGGCATCCATTGCAGAGGGGTAGCCTGTGGAGTGACTGTTGCACAAGGGCCCCAGTTGCAATGGGACCAGGCTAGGAAGTGCTGGAGCAGCCAAAATTGGGCATCAGAATTGCCCAATATATATCAAAAGTGGAGCACTCTTGCCAGGGCTCAGATGTACATCTTCTCATTTCACTCACAGGGCTTTCTGTTGCATTTCTGCAACATTTTGCCCCCTCTCATAGCTACATCCCTACACCACTTCCTCCTCCTCCTCCTTTACAACAGCGCAACCCGCCCAGCAAGGCACGAGTGGTATCAGAGACCAGCAGCTGCCAGAGAGTGTGACGTCCATTTTGAACAATGTTACCCATTCCTTTCTTGCCTAGACTGGCAGGGTTGCATTACTGCGATAGGAGGATGAGTCACAGGGCACTAAAGTTTGCTAGGAGTGTCTTTAGGTGCCATTCTTCCTGCCTGGCCTGGAAAGAAAAAGAGAAAAAGAAAAAAGAACAATACTGTTTTATTTCTTTTTTCATCAGCGCTGCTGCTGCCTCCCAGAAGGCCTTTTCTGGACGTCCACCCACCCTCCCTTCTGTCCCCTGACATTCTTCATGCCCTGCGAATCACAATGTGGTTGCTTGCAACCGTTTACATTAACAGGGCAGAAGTAATCTCCTAAGTGCAGGAACGCCCCTGCCTGCTGAACTCCCTGCGTGAAAGGCGAGGGCGGGCTCCTCTTGCGTGCCTTTGTAACATGCTGCCCTTTCCGCCTGGTGGGCCCGTGATTCAGGCTGCAAAATGCTTTATGAACCCCTTGGGACCCGAGTGCCATGTCATTTCCCCAAAGTGTCCCCCAGCAAATTGGCTCTGCTTTAGAAACAAGGGCTTTCTGTCAAGAGCTGTTAAAGGATCATGCAAACAAGGAGGCCCTCGGCTTTCTAACAAAGCGTTTATCAGCCCTGGGGAAAAGAAAGGCAGCACTGCTGATCAGGCAGCGGAGAACAAAAACAGAAGAGAATCAAAGACTGCCCTCAAGAAGTCAGAGAGCACTGTGAACAGAGTCCACCAATCAGGGAAGAAATATACCATGGCTTCATTCTGTACGGTGCTTACGGCTTTATAACCTAGGCCCTTTTCGCACGGCATTTCCGACGCGAAAGGGCCCCTTGAGCATCGCGTAAATGTGAGGAGCGGTCCACGCAACGCACTCACATTTGCGCGACACTCAAGGGCCTGATGCGGACCGCGCACGCATTTTTTCATTTTTGACTTGAAGCTGAAAATGCTGCGTGGTCGTGCATCGCTCCGGGGCCCCGCGCACACTTACCTTGCATGCAGAGCCCTGGAAGCCGGGCTGGTCGTGCTTCCTGTCCAGGTGCAGCCTGGAAAGGTCCCCGGCTGCACTGCGGAAGGAAGAGGCGGGTCTCTTGCGCGAGCAAGAAGCTCATGCGGAGCCGAAGGACCTGGACGTGAGAGCCTTCCTCCGGAGGCTGCTCGCGTGAGCCCCGCACCCCAGCTCCGTGAAAGGGTAAGGTGCGAAAAGGATCCTAAAGTTACAGATCCATAACTGCTGTGTATTCAGTAACACTGCCTATCCAAATGGTGTTACTACTGCCATGACTGTAAAAGTCTCCTTAAACTTCCCTTAACAACCAGCAGCCACACCCAGTGATGGAGGTCTGTTCTCTTGGAAACTGGGGTGCAAGAGGATGAAGTTTCCAGACCACTCCTGCCAGCCAGCGAGGCTGTGCCAATCAGAAGCAGGACCCCATCACAGTTCCTCATCATAACCTCAGTCTCTCGTAGGAGGAGGCTGGAAAACTCATCCTGCGGTGCCCCAATCTGTCTGAACAACCAGCAGGCTTACCAAGGGATGGAGGTCTGTTCCTTTGGCAATTGGGGCATGGCGGGATGTCCTTCCTGACCACTCCTGCCAGCAAATGAGGCTGTGAAAATCAGAAGCAAGAGCCCTGTTGCAGTTCCTTATCAAAGCCCTCCTTTCAAAGATATCTGCTTCTGGCTTCATTGCTCTTCTTCCTTGGCAAGGGAACTACTTTCAGCCTGCCAAAGGCTGAGGTTATTTGAGGGTTTTAAGGACTACAATCCCTGCAATGAAGAACTCCTTCACTCTCTAGGATTTGCTAACTCCTTATTTCCTTGGATCCTCACCAGTGGTCTCAACACCCATTATAGGGACACTTTGGCCCTTTTCGCACAGCTTTTTCCAGGCAAAAGGGCCCCTGGAACGTCGCAAAATTGTGAGGAGTGATCTGCATGATGCACTCACAATCGCACAACGCTCCAGGGTAGGGCAGGCGCTGATCGCACACTTTTTCATTTTCTACTAGAAGCCGAAAATGGTGTGCGATCGCGGATTGCTCCCGGGCCCCGTGCACACTTACCTGGCATGCAGAGCCCACAGAACCGCGACAGTCACGCTTCCTGCCCCAGCGCAGCCTGGGAAGGTCCTGCTTGCTTTCGAGCAAGCAGGCAGCTTGTGCGGAGCCGAAGGACCCCGGACGCGAGAGCCTCTCACTGGAGGCTGCTTGCATGATCCCCACCCCCCAGCACTGGCAGACAGTAAGGTGTGGAAAGGGCCTTTATTAGGCCAACCAAAAAGGGCCAAAATACATAACACAAGTTTCTTCAGCAAGCCGAGATGTTAAAAGTCATATTTATGGCAGGGAAAGGGGGTGGTGGAGAAAGTCAGAGAGTTGTGCCTTTCATGTTAAAGGTCTTGTTTAAGATGGTCTTGGAGACAGAAGGGTTGATGAAGGCAGAGGTCACATGATTTGTGGGCTGCAAAGAAGAAGCCGGAGACACAAACAGCCACAGCAAAGCAATAAAGTTGTCTTCTTCCTTGGTAGAAACAAGGATATTTCCTCTGAGATCTGGGCATGGATGTAGCTTTCACTGGGGCAATATGAGGGCTTTGCCCTCCCCAAACAGGAATTCTGCCTTTCCACGAAATTTTCCACCAGTCTCCAAATTTCTAACATTGTAGTAAGTTAGAAATTTAAGAGAAACATTCAGAAATACAGTTGAGGCTTCCAAAGAAAAGGGGGAGGCCAAGTCAGTATGGTGTAGTGTCAGCATAGTCCAGTTTGCTGCTTAGTCCAATTTGAGCCTTGGAATGCGGCCCTGGAGAGCAGGGTTTGATTATCTGCTCAGCCGAGGAAACCCACTGGGTGACTTTGGGCACCTCACACACTCTCAGGTCCAGAAAAACCCCTGATAAGTTCACTTTAATGTTGCCATAAGTCGGAAATGACTTGAAGGCACACAACAACAAAAATGACCAAGAGAAGGTGAACACAGCAAATCGAAAAATTCTGATGCTTGAACAATTTTCGACGTCCCACTTTATCCAATGTTGGAAATTTGGGGATCAAAGGAAACTTTTGTGGGGGGGGGTCAGAATTCTTGTTTGGGAAATAATATTCTCGTTTTAACCCCCACTCCATGGCTATACTCTTGGATCTGGACCAGATCTGCCCATGTGCAGCTTCGTTGAACCTTAGACTATTTTTGCACTAGACCGTTATAGTGCTATCATTCCACTTTCAACCTCCTATGGAATCCTGGGGTTTGCAGTTTAGGGAGGGCCCTCAAAGACTTTTAGATGAACTCAAAGGCCCCTCCCTAAACTGCAAACCCCAGGATTCCATAGGATGTTGAAAGTGGAATGATAGCACTATACCAGTCTGGTGCGGAAATGGTTTTAAATACTGCCACTCTAAATTAAGATGTGTTGCTGAAATTGCCTGATCCAATTGTAGTCTGTGTGTGAGTCTGTGTGCTTGTGTGCTTTCTCTTTCCCTGCCAGCATTTCCTAGTGCCTCCCCCACCCTTTTTGCCACACACCTCCGTACACGGCGGGGTGAGCTTGTGTGACTCATGTCCGTGCTCCGGCAGCAACGACCAGGCTTAGCAAAACAGAACCCCACCCACCCCAGTAGGAACAAAGATTTCGATCTGCGTAGCACCTGTTGTACAGTCAGGGTGGGTGTGTTTATTTTCGGGTGCCAGCTTTGAATACAAATATAGGGAAAGTAGGTCATTACCCCCCATCCTCTGGATTTGAATGCGGGGGGGATGCTGTTTTTGGTGCCTGGCCTGATATCCAGAGAAGGATGGTTTTTGCTGGAGATCCTTTCCAGATTACATGCTAGAGACAAAGGGAGAAGAAAGGAAGGAAGGAAGGAAGGAAGGAAGGAAGGAAGGAAGGAAGGAAGGAAGGAAGGAAGAAGAAAGAAAGAAAGAAAGAAAGAAAGAAAGAAAGAAAGAAAGAAAGAAAGAAAGAAAGAAAGAAAGACGGACTTTTGGTCCCTTGGGAAGTTTGTCCTGTGCTTGTTTTTATTTAATGTTCCTCTTTGGAGAGAGATGGAAGGAGACCACCCTGAGTCTGCAATGAACACATCACAAGTAAAGTAGTTACCAGTGAACACTTACGTTCTTTTGTTTGGCAATGGGGCCATAGAGGAGTTACATTTGAAATGGAACATATTGATCAGGGATAAAGTTACTGGTATATCTCCGTTAGGGAAGCAAAAGTGCTCCTGAGCATTACCTTTTCAACAGAAACTTTGCTCCCAAACCATAATCTATGGTTATAGTTATTAGCAACTCTGGTAAGTTGAAGTAGAGCTGAAAACTTTCTATTAATCAATTTTTCTTTTTCACTACAGTTTGCCAGTTTGTCAAAGTTCTTTTCTGTCCTAGTTAATTAGTGATTAGTGGTTGTGTTTACGGTAATAGATCAGTGACACTCTCTGTGGGTGTCAAACAGCTATTTCCACCGGAAAGCTTTTCCTAATGTTTGGATGCAATCCCTTTGCCTGTAATTTGAATCCATTGGTTCATGTCCGAATCTATGGAGCAACAGAAAACAAGCTCACTCCATCTTCTAGCCAATTTCAGACGTTTAAAGATGGTTTTCATATCACCTCCCTGTCTCCTCTTCTCCCGGCTAATTGTTACCACTGTGTTGCCATCTCACCTATTCTCATACCTGCTCTCCGGAGATGTCTTTCGCCCATCTCGTGCCACCAAGCCAGGCGAGAAGCTCACCAAGCACCCGTGACCCTCCTATGATGTGGTTATCAGGGAGACAGGAAACTCTTTTCAAAATAAGGGCCTGTCTTTATAAACATGGGAAATGTTTGGAAGCACATGGTATCGGCCACAGAGCGGCACATCCAATGGCTTGCTAGCTCCACCTGCTGATGAGAAAAGGCACGGCCATTCGAGACATAGGCCCTTTCCACACGTTCCGTGGAATTCGCGCTGCAACGTTTCCGGGTGGTTTTTTTTTTGTCCATGCTACCGCGGACATATTGTACAACGGTCTATTGCCATTTCCACAGTTCCGTGGAATTCGCGCAGTGGATGTGATTGGCAGCTCTTTTTTAAAAAATGGCCCCGTGCGTCATGACGTGTGTGCTCACGTCATGCCCCGCAGTTCCTCCCACGATGACTCCCTCCTCCCATTCCTCCCACTAGCCGTAAAATAAACCCTGTCAATTTTTTATTTTCTTGCCCTATCTCAGGGGAATGGTTTTCCACGCCATAGCTGGGTGGAGTGCAGCTTTTCTCCCTATCTCGGGTGGGTTCTCGCACCCGTTTTCTGCTTTTATCTTTCCCTGTGAGCGATGGAGGAAGAGGTGTTTCCTGAAGTTGAACGGCCCATTTTAGCTGTATTCTGGCTTCTTGGAGTTGTACTGGCTGAACTGGAACATCTATGGGCTAAAGACCGCGCGAGGGGGCACCGGCGATTGGCCTTTTATTGGTAATGCTGCAGAGGATTTAAGCTTTTCTGTGCCGCTGCTTGGAGGCCCGCCCTCCGATTACATCATGCACGAATCAGCACGGTATGAGGGGGAAAAAACCCACCTTTTCCCCGTTTTTCAAAAAGCCCGCGTGCTGACTGTTGCCGACTTAACCGGACGGATTAAGGTGTGGAGCTTGCCAATTATGTACGAGCTAGCGCACTCGAGCGCACGCTGCCCCATTTTATTTACCCCGTGTGGAAATGGTCAATATTGGATTGCTGGAAATAGCTGAAGGGCTGTTTGGATATTTCTGTGGTTGTTGTGTGCCTTGAAGTTGTTTCTGACTTATGGCAACCCTAAGGCAAACCTATTGCAGGGTTTTCTTGGTAAAATTTGTTCAGAGGAGGATTGCCTTTGCCTCCCTCTGTGGCTGAGAGAGTGTGACTTGCCCAAGGCCGGCCCAGGGGGTTTCCATGGCCAAGCAGGGATTCAAACCCTGGTCTTGAAGTTGTAATCCAACACTCAAACCACACTGGCTCTCATACTTTTTGAATAAACATCCCTGGAATTTTAATGGCAAAAAAATTAGATGTTCTGGAAGATTTTTAAAATGTCCTGAAGGTTGTTTACAAAAGAGGACATCTTGTACTTCTTTTGAACTATGGAACAAACAGTTCCACAGATCTTCTTTCTCATTTTTTGTAGACAGCAAAAAATGTATACAGGGGCAGCATCATTGGTCTCTTGTATGCTTGTTCACCTTTGTGAATCTGGTTAGGATAAAGAGAGCCATTTCTCTGTGAAAAACAAAGGTAGCAATGTAGCAATAATATCATAATTATAGATTTGGGGGAAGTAATGGTATACGTATACATACAGCTAATATATAAAAGTCAAAGTTCATTAGGATTGGCTGCCTAAGAACCTCCTATGGCAGTGGTTCTCAACCTGTGGGTCCCCAGATGTTCATGGACTTCAGCTCCCAGAAGCCCTGAGCATTGACCATAGTGGCTGGGGCTTCTGGAAGCTGAAGTCCACGAAAATCTGGGGACCCACAGGTTGAGAACCACTGTCCTATGGAATCCTGGGGTTGGCAGTTTAGGGAGGGGTCTTTAGAATTCTCAACCGGAAGAGCTTTTGGGCCTCAATCAGCTGTGTCTCTCTTGAATAGGCCAGTTGCTATGGAGATGAGGCCTAGCAGCAAGGAGGAGGGCACTGTGTTCCCTCAGGAACCCAATCTCTGCATGTTAATAACTCTGAATACAGATTGGATATCCAGTTCACTGGGAATAATATTATTTTGCCTTCTTTTCACTCTTGGGCCATTTCTGCACTAGATAGTTATAGTGCTGTTATTCCGCTTCCAACATCCTATGGAATCCTGGGGTTTGCAGTTTAGGGAGGGGCCTTTGAGGCAAAGCCTTTTGAGGCCTCTCCCTAAACTGCAAACCCCAGGATTCCATAGGATGTTGAAAGCGGAGTAATAGCACTATAACAGGCTAGTGCTGAAATGGCCTGAGTGTCGGATTGGTTGCAACTGAAAGGGAGAAGACTCAGCTGCTTGCTCTTTGCCCCATTGCTTCCCTGGTTACCTTTGCTATGGCTCAGTGTTATCATCCCAGGCAGTGAGCGAATCCTTTGGCTCCTTTTAGATCTCAGAGTGGTCCTCAGCGGCAGGAAGGCTTAATCAAGGGAATTAGGAATTAGCATTTCCCTAATACCCTGGGTGGAACGCTGCACAGCCTTCTCGGTTTCTCGAACCTGAAGGCTCTAAGAAGCCACGGGGCTAATGAGCCAGGAGGGCAGTTTGGTGTCGACACTTGCCGTGACTGTGGAGCGAGGGCATTCCAGAGAGCCATCGTGGTCCTTATGCCTGAGAAGGTAGGATGGTGTCTTTCTTTTCCTACAAGCTGAAATTTGGTGGAAGTTTTAGAGAACACAGTACGGGAGCTGTCAGGATGGGAGAAGGTGGCACTATCTTTAAAGGTATTGGTTCGTTTGGACAGGAGTCCTTAGCAAAAAAAGAAAAGCAAGACAGGGCATTTTTGGAAATTTGTTGATTGCTGCACTGGAACGTGACAGAAACTGTGAGCGTGAAATGTTCTTCTGTGTGGGAAACAGCATGAGGCCCACGCATGACTTTTGTCAGTTGCATAGAATCACAGAATCATAGAAATGTAGAGTTGGAAGAGACCCCAGGGGCCATCCAGTCCAGCCCCCTGCCGTGCAGGAACACCCTCAAAGCACTCCCGATAGATGGCCATCCAGCCTCTGCTTAAAAGCCTCCAAGGAAGAAGATTCCACTATACTTCAAGGCATTTTGTTGTTTTCTTGCCTATGCACTTAGGCCTAAGTCCCCACTAGAGGGGAACAATTGAATCAACGGGATTTATGAAGAGCTTGGCTCACTCTTTTGTTTCAATGGGTCTGCCCTAGGTGGGTCTAGCAACTGAATTTCAGCCTTAGCATTAACAGCACACATGAAGCCATTGTGTGTGATGCTCCACATGAACACATGAGTCACTGTCGCTTATAACTGCTTCCTGTGGAGGAAATTTACTGATCTTTTAAGGATGTTGAAGAATATATCTTTATGTCCTGCTTTGGTGAGACCTCACCTGGAATCCTGTGTCCAGTTTTTTTTTTGAGTACCACAATTCAAGAAGAATATTGAAAAGCTGGAACATATCCAGAGGAGGGGAACCAAAATGTTAAAATACCTGGAAACTAAGAGGAGCAGCTTAGGGAGCTGGGAAGGTTTATCCTGGAGAAGAGAAAGTTAAGAGGTGACATGATAGCCAAGTTTAAATATTTGAAAGGGGGCCAAGCTTGGAAAATGGGACAAGCTTGTTTGCTGGTGCGCCAGAGACTAGGACATGGAGCAATAGCTTCAAACGACAGGAAAAGAGATCCCACCTAAACATTAGGAAGAACTTCCAGATGGGAATTGCTGCTGGACGGTGGAATACGCTGCCTTGGAGTGTGGCGGAGTCTCCTTCTTTGGAGGTTTTTAAAGAGAAACTGGATGGTCATCTGTCCAAGGGAGGGCTTAGAGTGTGTCTCCCTGTATGGCAGAAGGGGGTTGGACTGGAGGGCCCTTGAGGTCTCTTCCAACTCTACGATTCTATGCATCTATGTCCTAAGCATGTCACTTGTGAATAATAGCAGTGGTAAAAGGGGGGGCATTAAGTCCAATGCACATGTTGCTTAACGTGGCTCACACAATTCAATTTATGATTGCAATGAATTAAAACACCCTTGTTGAGATCAATTGGGAAAACATGCTCAACCTCGTCTGCCAGGTAGGTCCATCTGTGGGGCATCTGTGCATGAAAACAAGACACACACACCCATAGGTGTATTCCTAGCTGGACTGTGTTCTCAGACATGTTTGCTGATCCTCCAGCCCAAACTTAGTCCAATTGCACATCAGTCACCTCGACAGCCCCTTGCTGAATTGGACGTTGAAAAACTGCTCAATTCTATTTCTGCAGACTGAAGTCTACCTAATGTAGATGCAAGTCCCATCCTGAATAAATAGCTGACTCCCAAATATGCCCAGTAAAGTCTGTCTGAGACAATTCTTGGAATGATTGTCTGCATGGTTCTTTTTTTTTTTTTTTGCGAAAAACAGTTCAAAGTTTGCATCATCTGCAAATTCCCAGATACCCGAGCTCAGACCCATATTTAAAGTACAAGAAATTAGTCTGGCCTATCTTACTGCACTGCTGTAATGGACTTTGGAGACTTCCAATTGCTATGAGCATCTTGTTGTTGTTGAGTGCCTTCAAATCATTTCTGACTTAGGGCAACCCTAAGGTGAACATATCATGGGGTTTTCTGGGGCCGAGAGTGTGTTATGCACCCAAGGTCACCCAGTGGGTTTCCATGGTCAAACGGGGAATGGACCCCTGGTCTCCAGAGTCATGTCTAGCAAGCAAGCCACTATGCCACACTGGGTCTCAAGCATCTTAAAGGGGCATAAATGAACCATGTTGGAAGACCTTCTCTCTCCCCCCTCCCCCCCTCCAAGTTTCTCAGGAAGCCCCTCATTAGAGACAGAATCCTAACTGAGCAAATTCCTCCTCTCTCCTGCAGCCCGCTCAAGACCAACCTGTTTGGAATGGCCAAAGTCAAACCAAGTCCCCGGTCAGAGAACAGAAGGACGTTATGCCAGGTGAAAGCCACAGTTGTCAGAACCACAAGCCAGTAGATCCTTGGGGAGGAAAAGCCAGTGCAGTCATTGACTCACCTGAGAGCCTAGTGAAGCGAAAAAGGAGATGTTTCCAGCCCCCAGGGCAGAGGCCAGGAGACAGGTAAGAAAGGGTGAACTGGTCGCCAAGCGTGTGCTGTTATCCCTCTGCCTGAGAACCCAATTGGTACAGTGGTTTGAACGTTGGACCATGACTCTGAGAACAGGGTTCAAATCCCTGTTCAGTCATGGAAACCCACGGGGTGACCTTGGGCGAGTCACACTCTCTCAGCCTCAGAGGAAAGCAAAAGCAAGCTCCCTCTGGATAGATCTTGCCAAGAAAACACCACTATAGGGTCTCCTTAGGGTTGCTGTATGTCTGAAACGACTTGAAGGCACACAACAACAACAACTGCAGAGTGACCTGGTTAGCAAGAGCGTGGCTTTGGCCTCAGAGGAACAGGATGATGATGGCGTTATGATGAGAATCGGGATCTGTCCCTGGGCAGGAGTCAAACTGCTGGAATTGACCGTAGTGAGCATCCAAAAGTGAATTGGGATGGTGTGCAACATCCGTATTCTCTGGAGCGGAGGGGTGATGTAGCTAGGTCATTGGAACCTCTGCACAAGCAAAGCCAGTGGCGTACACACATTGAGCAACGGATCCTATGACATAACGGGCATCACAAAGCTGTGGGTCCTTCTTGTACAACAGGACACTACAAGAGACGCCCTGATACGCGCCATCACAGTTCACCAGAAGGGTTGTGCAGCTTGTAAGGAACGTAGGTATGCCATTCCAAACTTACACCTCATAAGGCCATTTCCACACTAGCCTGTTATAGTGCTATTATTCCACTTTCAAGATCCTATAGAATCCTGGGGTTTGCAGTTTAGGAAGGGGCATTTAGACTTCTCAGTCAGAGAGCTCTTTGGCCTCAGCAAACTACAAACCCCAGAATTCCACAGGAGGTTGAAAGCGGAGTCATGGCACTATAACAGGCCTATAGCCTCTGATGCAGAATGTTGGCTGTAGTTTGTTAAATGCATTTAGTTGTGTAGTACCCTGGCTCTGTATTAGAGCTCTGGAAAGTTATTTTCCCGGACCAAAACTTTTAGAATCCCTCCATCCACTGGCTGTACTGGCTGGAAGACTTTGGGACAGACAGAGACTCCTCCTAGAATCCTGAAATAGTTTGTACAGATACACCCTTTGTCTCCTTCTGTGCCTCCCCTGGAAGGTCCCACCTCCACCCTTCCTTTGCTGGCAGCTGTTCTTTGCACTAAGGTGGGGCTGGGAAAGCCAAGCGAGAAGTAAGTAAGCGAGTGCAGCTGAGTGTCTGGAGAAAGATTAGTTTGCTACGGCAAGCGAACAATGAAGCCAAGTCCAATCCGTGTCACGGGCTAATCCTGGCGTGATCCTATTACGACAAGGTCAGGCAGGGTTTGGATCACTTTTTAAAAATTGCTTGGCTTCCCCTCCTCCCTCTCTCTCTCTCTCTCACACACACCAATTAGTGAATCTGTCTGTTTGAAGTCTTGCCTGCTTCTACAGGCAACCTCCAGGGATTTCTCTAAACCCAGGTTTTAGTGAGAAGCTTTCTTTCTTCCCAAGGGAAAACCAAAAAAGAGAAGGGTCTTGACAATAGTGGCATCGTCATCCCACAAAAGGCAAGTCCATGTTTGGTATCGGTTTGGGAGGTCTGGAATATGGGGAGAAGCAGAGGCTGGTTTGCAATAATCCAATGTGGTGCAGTAGGGAGGGGGAGAACTTTTGCAAATATTTGGAAATGGTTAAAAAAAAGTATTTCTTGCTTATTGAGAAAACCTGATGAAAAGAATCCTAGGATCGTGAGAATCTTCGGTTCAGGACCGATTCTGCACAAAATTCACATGGGCATTGTTTTGTACAGAAAATAACGTTGCCTGTGCAAGAAATTAATAATAATCAGGAAATAGCACTCTCTGAGTATAAAACAGTATTATTTTCCTTGCAGAAAATGGCTTATTCTGTGCAAAACACCTCGCAGCATCAGCCCCAAATGGCAAATAGTCTTCAAAATAGCCGTTTTTGAAGATTTGCCCACAGCGGGGAGAAAATGGCTTAAATTACACACTGCTTCCTTTGAGAAGAAAATAAGCAAAGGATTACAGTTAGCCGTCCACATTTTCTGGGGTTAGGGGTGCAGGAGCCTTGCAAAAGTAGAAAAATCACAAATATAAAAATGTGCATTTGTGTCTGTAGGAAGGGGAGTGAGGTGTGGTAGGAAGAATAGACACCCAGGGTCCAAGGGGGATCAGTTTGGTGGCCCTAGACTTCCTCTCTCTCTCCCTCCCATCTCCTTCTTTGAGTGGGGGGCACTGGGAATGGATTTGTGGTGCTGAGAAATTGGGCTGTGATCCATCCTTAGTTGCCCAGGCAGTAGCTGGTGGTGGTGGAGAAGGAGAAGGATGGCCAGAGGTGGCTTTTTAAAAGGCTGTTCAGCCTGATTGGCGTGGCCAAGAGGGAGGTTCCCCCAGAAAAGAAGCGCCTGAGGTGGGGAGGGGCAGGGGGCAGTTTTTGAAATTTTCTGGCAGCAGTGAGAAAAATAGCAGAATTATTCTTTCTTGTTTGTGTGAACAAAGTGTACAAAGATGAACGTCCCTAGAAGGAAGAGGTATAGTGACGGGTGATCTGAGAAGAGGAAGATATTTCCCGAATGTCCTGCAGATGGCACTGATAACATTGCAAAACATCCACCAGTGAAAGGAGGACGAAGAAATCACATGTGTGTCTGCCGGTTTGTAGAAGCATAGAATCATAGAGTTGGAAGAGACCACAAGGGCCATAGAGTCCATCCCCCTGCCGTGCAGGGATACACATCCTGATAGATGGCTGACAAACCTCTGTTTCAAAACCTCCAGTTGGCCCTCCACATTCATGGGTTGGACTTTCACGGATTCGATTATTTGTGAGCTTCTCCAACCCTTTCCCCCAGCCCAACCTTAAGCCTTCTTTTGAAGGGAAACCTTCCCTCTCTGGGGCTCTGATCGGCCCTTTTAAAAAACCCACCTCTAGTCTTCCTTCTCCTCCACTGGCCACTGCCCGGGCAGCTAAGGACGGATCACAGCCCAATTTCTCAGCACCGCAAACCTTCTCCTGATGCCCCCCCACACCCAAGGAAGGAGATGGGTGAGAGAGAGGAAATATAGGGCCACCACGTTGACCCACCCCTTTCCCGTCACTTTTGCCTGTCCCGTTTTGGGCCCTGGGTGCCAGCTCTCTCCACCGTGCCTCGGCTCCCTTCCCACAGACACATTTTTATATTTGTTGTTTTTCCACTTTTGCAGAGGTCTGCACCCCTAACCCTAGCAAATGTGGAGGGGTGACTGGAGTGGTGACAGTTTGTGGGAAAAGTTCCTTTCTCGGGCCATTTCCGCACTAGACTGGCCAGCCCCTCCTGAAACTGCAAACCCCAGGATTCCATAGGATGTTGAAAGTGAAATCATAGTGCTATAACAGTCTAGTGTGGAAATGGCTTAGGACTACAGTTCCCAGAATCTCATGTTAGCTAGGGGATTCTGGGCATGGTAGTCCCAGAAAGGAAATCTTCTGAGCTCTGGTATCATGAGCTGTGATCTTAACACCCACCGTGCAGACGTGCAGGGTCTCTGGCACTGAATCATCCCATTCACAGGAGCTGATCATTTATCTGCTGGAAGGTGCAAAGTCATTATGAGATTAGGCCAGGCGTGTCCAATTAGCATCTGGCTGGCGATAAGAAAGAGAATTGCAATAGTCTCTGAGGCAATTAGAAATCACGAGGAGAAGACAAAGAGTCATTTGAGATTCAGTCAGAATGCGGTGGGTGTTCATATGCTTTCTCATTTACCCCTTGTAGAACGAAGAGCAAAAAAGAAATATTAATTATATACAAAAATAATGCGCACTAATTAGTACTGTACTGAGCTGAACATTTGGGGGATGAAAGTGATATGCTGAGGTGTACACCCAACCTGGTGGGATTTTTTTCTTTTCTTGTTCTATCTTTTCTTGCTACCCAATCTGCTGTTTCCTTGGCATCATTTGTTCAAATTTCCTAGAGATTCTTTCTTCCTGACAACATGATCCCAACCAATCAGGGATCACATAGTGGACGTGAATGCCAGAGTACCAACTAGGAGCCACAGTACTGACAAAGTGAGGGGAGATTTAACCCCTTTTGCACATGCCATTTTGTCTGTTTAGATGACTGACCCCTCAAAAATATATATAATTACCAATATGGGAGAGAGCCAGCATGGTTCAGCACTTGGGCTAGGAGCTTGGAGACCAGGCTTCAATTCCCCGCTCAACCATGGAAACCTACTGGGTGACCTTGGGCACATCACACACTCTCAGCCCCAGAAAACTCCAGGAAAGGTTCACCTTAGGGTCACCCTAAGTCAGAAACAACTTGAAGGCACATAACAACAACACAACCAATATTGTAACTGCATTTTTTCCCCAGTAGAGATTACTGCATTTGGTCCAAATTGATTTAGATGCCATCTTGTTTAGTTCAGCATTCAGAAACAAAGAAGGGAACTGGAGTTGTTTAGCTGACCCAATGTTTTTTATGGGAAGATCATTCCACGTCAGCAGGAGGCAAAGTTAAGCTTTTCAAATTCCAGACGTTCTCTAGAGTGAGAAAGGGCAGCACGCTTTGGCTGCTGGTATTTGTAGAAACGAGTAAGCCATTGCCTCTGCGTACTGGATTAGCATTTGCAAGGCACCTATTCTGCATTTCTGTCTGGTTTTTGACATGGCTCCAGTTTCCCAAGTCATCAGAAAGAAACATTGAAAGGAGATGACCACAGAGATGGGGAAAGCGACGCAAAAGTGCTAATGTGTTAAGTTAAAACCTCTAATTCAAATTTGGGTTCACAATGGAGAAAATTATTACATTTGTGGTAAAATGCCATTTAAATTAAATTAAAACTTTACCAGAATGAACCTGGAAAATAGCAACCATGATTTTATCCACGTATCCATTTCGTCTCTATGCCGACCTTTGGAGAAAAGGAAACACAGGCACGAATTTTCTTTAAAAAACCCACTTCTCGTCCACTCTACCAAAGCAACTTTTCTTGCTTTCCCTTTCTCTCTCCTTTGTAATCTCATCTCCTTAGCCTGCATTTCAAAACTTATTATTCTCCACATGGATCCCAGCCAAAGTCCCAAGACTGGAAACATCAAATGCTGGTTCTCAGGAGAGATGAGAAGTCTCTAATCAGTTCCTGGTAGATAATACAGGAGAATCATCTGGAAGCAAATAAAAAAAAAAAAATCAACCTCCTTCCAAGCTATCTTTGTATTTGATGGTTTAATTTCTTTCCCTCTGTTGGAATTAACAAAATTATCACACTGTAACCATGAACCAAAGGAAGTGGCTTGGATCTTATGATCCGAACATTGTACTTCCTCAGTGCTCAGGGAAATAAGGGAATGCAAGAAATATTTTTGACAAAATCCAAGAGAATTAGGTTTTGGATTAAGTAGCAGCTGGGAAACATAAGATGTGTTAACTCCTTAGCACTAGATCTCATTCAATCAATTAAGAATCTGGAATTAATTCTGGAAATTAAATTAATACTAAAATTCCAGCGTACAGGCTGCTTGCCAGCTAGCTGTAAAATCACACTTGGCTATTCCCTTGACTAAATAGAGAAGCAAAATGCCTCTCTGTATGCCCAGGGCAATCTCTGTCTCTGATTCTAGTAGATGTGATCTACAAGTTAATAAGCAATTGGAACTTGGGAAGGTTACCTTTTGGACTAGAATATCCAGATCGTGCCAACCTGGCCACGGTGATGGGAGATTCCAGCCTCTGTGGTCCACAACCTCCTTTGCCCAGTCTGGCAGCTGGTACGTAAGCTGGACTCAAGTGGCCAGGCTAGGAGATGTTACTTAGGGCCTTTCTGCACTACATTGTTCTAGTGTTATTAACTCCACTTTCAACATCCTGTGGAATCCTGGGATCTGCAGTTCACTGAGGACAAAGAGCTCTCTGGCTGAGAATTCTCAATGCTCCTCCCTAAACTGCAAACCCCAGGGTTCCATAGGAGAGTGTAAGTGGAACAATAGTGCTATAACAGTGTAGTGTGGAAAGCCCCCTAATTACATCTCCTAAACTAAGTAGTTGATCTAGGATTCCAGCAAAACCTTCAAGGCAGGGTTGAAAATACATTCCCTTCTCAGAATTCAAGTCTAGGGACTATGGTTTGGGCCAACAGTGATGAATATTTGAGTCTGATGTTCAGGAATTGGGATGCATATGGGTGGTAATGAGAAGCATTCAGACAGAAGGATAGATAGATAGATGGATGCATTTAAATAGGCATATTTAGATTTGTTTGCATACACACAGGTTGCTAAGACTTCAGTGGCAGAATCTACAGTTTTCAGAAATAATAAGCTACACACTAAGAGGAAAAAGATTACTGGAGTCTTGTAAAAATAAGAGCAGAATGAAAGGAGAAGGAGCAGGAGAAATGAAAATAGAGTAGATTACAGAAATTAATCCTAATTTCTCTGCCTCTGCTACTCCACTTTAAGGGCTATTTAGCCCATATGGCCTCCTGTTTTTTTGATATACTTATTCTTAGAAGCTAGTAGTATTGTTTCTGAAATGTCACTGGCTGGCCTTAGTACAGTGGTTCTCAACCTGTGGGTCCCCAGATGTTCGTGGACTTCAGCTCCCAGAAGCCCCAGCCACTATGGTCAATGCTCAGGGCTTCTGGGAGCTGAAGTCCACGAACATCTGGGGACCCACAGGTTGAGAACCACTGCCTTAGTGGATGTGAGACACCATAACCAAAGGTTTTGGTACTTAAACCTATCAATAATGGACTGGATGAGGGTGAACAAAGTTTAGATCCAGACTGTCTGATAGACCCCATCTCCCTATACGACCCTGCCCAAATCTCAAGATCTTCTGGGAAGGGCTTTCTTTATAGTCCCACCATCCTCACAAGCCCATTGAGTAAAGACATCTGAGAAGGCCTTCTTGGTGATTGCTCCCAGGCTATGGAAGACAGGCTGAGCCCTCTCTGAACAGATGTTTGCCAGTTAAGTGGGTGTCTGCAGAAGACTTTTTTAATGGTGCGTGTGTAGTTTTCATTCTCAGAAATGACTTGAAGGCACACAACAGCAATGAATTGTAGTCTAAGACCAGCCAGCGTAGGTTCACTTAAGAGTTCTCACCTTGCAAGGAAGCCAAAATCTGTCCAAAGAATCTCTTCTTGGGGTTTTGATAAAGCTGGCACTTGGGCAGGGAATGTAAAATGTCCTCTACCTCATCCATTCCACAAATACAGAGCCTTACACTTCTCGGAACATTCCTGTATCAACCATCGAAAACAGCCATTGGCATAGTTTGGATATATAATTCTCTAAATGCAGTCCTCAGAGGGGCAAAGGGAAGTGTTTGTAAATATCAGGCTCTTACATGATTTGATTTCAGCAAATGACTAGATTTTGGCAGGGTGTTGGACATTATGGCCCTTGTGGTCTCTTCTAGCTCTATGATCTTATGATGCCAATGGGAAAAATTTGAAGATTGAAACTACCAGGGTTCAATTCCCTGCTCAGCCAGGGAAACCTACTTGGTCACCTTCGGCATACCATATACTCTCAGCCTTAGAAAGCCCTGTGATAGATTTGCCTTAGGGCCTCCATAAGTCACAAATGACTTGAAGCAACAACAAAGTCCAGATCATAATCCAATTTATAGATCCGGTCCTCAGCTTGTTTTTAAGCCCATAAAAAACAAAAACAAAAAGTACCTGTTGAAAGAAATTTAGAGGTTAGTAAGTCTTGGACTTGCTTAGCCTGGATACCTTTCTTCTCTTGTTTTCCTAAATACAGCTTAGGGAGGTGGTCCTCTGACAACATGCCTTTATTTTGTCCCCCCTGGAACTACACCAAGCTGGCCTGCTTGTTGCCCACCCCTCCTGTTCTTGTCTGTCTCGAAATCCCTTTACTGGACTCTTTCCCCATCACCCGTCCCTTGCAAGAGACCAAGCTTCTAGTCCTCTGCAGGGCAGCTATTCTTCTCCCACGACTTTCTGCTTGGCGAGCTGGAGAGATTCCTATCTGACCACTCCATGCTTTATGTGAATAAATAATAATAAAAATAATAAAAATAAAAAACCTTTTGGGGCCTGCAGCTTTGTAAAGTAGATTTACCTTCAATCACCATTTATTAAATCTCCCATCCATTAGAAGCCATCGCTCGCAGGAGCTGTGCGCATTAAGCCTGATTATAGAGAAGCGGGGGGGGAGGGAGGGGGTGTGACTCAGGGGGTGATAGATGTCCATTTACTTCCTTTCCTTCCTCACCGCGCCTGGGTCACTTTGCTCTCCAGCAAGGGAGCCAGCACTTCAAACCATGTCCCGGGGTTTTGACCGTGCCGCCTGGATCCTAGTGCCGAATATGTGTTGCCCGGGGTTTGGTCCTGGCGTGGTGGCCAGGGGCTAGCTTGCACATGGAGGGCAAGGGGCCAGGAGCCAAGAAGGGCCGAGGGGGGAAGATCGGGGGATCCCTCCGAAGGATGAGCGGCTCCTTCAAACGCACCTCGCTGAAGGGCTCGGCTTCTGGATCGCAGAAGGTAAACTAGCCGTTTCGGGGGTGGGATGAGCCATGTCAAGCAGGTGGATGGATGCAGCAAGAGGCGTTTGAGGGCGGGCAGCGCAGGACAATAACGCTGAGAGGTTTTTCCATGCCTAGTTTAGGATGTTGGGTGGAACTCAGAATAGAAGAGGTGGCTCTCCCTTGGAGATGCTCCTTTGTGTTATGACCCTGGAGGACCAGCTGAGCTCTGGACCCTTCTTCTAGAAGTGATATCCATTGGGCATGGCAAGTTTCCTTGTTAAGATTGCTAGTCAGCATTCATCTCCCTGGAAGGGAGATTTAAAACTCTAAGAAGCTTGAGACCCAGGTACACTGAAGAGTTCCTCTTGAGCTCGCCCCAGAGCTACAAACTGCTTTGGTCCTTTGTCTTTGGTGGTTTCTTTGCTTCGACAGATGGCAATGAGCATCTCTGGGAATTTTCTCCAGAGGAAATCCTCTCCTCCCCTCTTAAAAAATATGGTGGTGGTCTCCACAGTGAGAACTCTGCAGAGGGCTTTTTCAAAAGCATTGGGATGTTCTCCCCAGGCAGGTGAAACTGGCACCAACTCTTTGGATATTGAGAACACAGGATAAACCCTTATTATTCTCCAAAAGTTGTAATGGTCGGTTATTGCCTGGTGCTTTTGTCCCCTTTCTCTCCATATTATTCTTTTTTTTTAAAAAAAAAAACTCTCTTTTTGTGCTGCTGTGTTTTGTATGCGTCGTGTGTGAAAGCTCTACTTTTCAATAGTTTTATTGTCATCTTATATGGAAGCTGCTGCATATACGATAGTTCTATTCAAGTGGACCCAAAGCCATAGAAATGTTGTATATGTCACTGTATTGATATCTAGAATTGAGATTAGTGCATCTCTTCTGCCCTATAGTGCAAATCACTTAGCTGAAGCAAATGGAGAAATCTGCACAAAAGAGGAGATTTAATCACTGCAAATAGTTAGTGGCCTAGGGGTCCAGACTCTGCTGTAGCCCCTGTCCCTGGCCTTTAAAAGGTCAAAAGGGAAAAATCTACTATGGCAAGTTTTGGTGACAGAGGCCTTTCACAGCCTTTGATGATAGTTGTGTTTGTATTTGTTGTTCACTCTAACATACACTGACCCCATGCTAGGACTTTCTTGGCAAGACTAGTTGAGAGAAAGTTTACCACTGCCTTCCACTAAGACAGAGAATGTAACTTGTCCAGGATCACCCAGGAGGTTTCCAGTGCTAAGGCTGGGGTTCTTTACTTCTGCACTACAGTGTTATAGTGCGATGATTCCACTTTCAACATCCTATGGAATTCTGAGGTTTGCAGTTTCGGGAGGGGCCCCTCCCGAAACTGCAAACCCCAGGATTCCATAGGATGTTGAAAGTGGAATCATCGCACGATAAGAGTGTAGTGCGGAAATGGTCTTTCTTCTTGAAGGTTGCAATGAATAATTTCAGTGATGTTCTTCCCGTTTCAAGAAAGTCTTCAAAAACCAGACAGTTTTCGATGGCTATTCGCAATTTGGGATCTATTCTGTGCAAAATTTGCATGTGGTTGTTTTGTGTAGAAAACAGCATTTTCTGCACAGGAAACAACACTTTCCACATGAAAAATAATATTTCAACACAGAAATATTTATGCCTTTGCAGAAAGTACTGTTTTCTATGCAAAAAAATACTGTTTTCTGTGCAAATCAAGCATGTGCAAATTTTAAGCAGAACAAATCCCCAATTACAGATTTTTTTTTCTGCATAGAAATTGCTATTTTCTGCACAAGAATTAATATTTCTGAGCTGTAATATTATTTCCACACAGAAAATGCTGTTTGCTGTGCATGAGATGCTGTTTTCTGCACAAAACAACCAAGTACAAATTTTGTGCAGAATAAGTCATGAACTGCAAACTACTGGAGCAAAGTGAGAAAATGGGGAAAGGAGAGACAAGCCATGATATTTTTAAAGCAGATGCAAAAATGGGATGTCAGAGAATTAATTGGGACAAATCAAGGCAGTCAGAATGCGTGCCCTATGCTGGCCTAGCCTACTGGCCTTTAAGCAGAGATATCAGGGAATGAAACTGGACCCTTCTACACTCATGGGATGTCCTTGACTATGAGACGATAGTGGTCATTTCTCTGATGTCCCAGCATCCATGAAAACCTCCTGTTCTGCCAAGGTTTCCTTCCCCTCCCTTCTATCAAAAGAGGGGGAGGGAAGGACCTTAAAACAGCTGCTTTTCCATGCACCCTTGGAAAAAACAGAAAAAAAGGTGGTCTTTTCTGTACAAAAGATTAATCTCTGATAATAGCCCTGTAAAAGATGTAACAGCTGGCCTGGATTAATATGCTGAAATATCTGCTTTCATGTGATTAATAGCTGTATGGATAAAAAAGGAAAAAAGCTGGCATACAATTCCACCAGCAAAAAACAAGCAGAGGTACCTAAGCCCTGATCAATTTGTCACTTGCTACTTGGACATTCTTCTGTCTGCCCGAAGCCTCTGGTTGCAAGCACTGAAATGCTAAGATGTTATCCTAGTTCTTTTTTTTTAGAGTATTAAGCAGCATAGGTCAAGTGTTGAAATAAATAAATGGAAATAAATTTAAGCTTCATGCAGTGGATTTTTCTGGAATTTCTTTGCCAGACTGATCCTACAGGTCAACTTGAGGCCAAAGTCAGATATGGCCACATAAAGCTTGAGAAAGCTACGGGTGGAAACTGTGTTGGGGGGGATTGTGGGAGACAGAGCATGCTTGAAAAGGAGAACCCAGGGCCTCTCTGCACTACATAATTATTGCACTATGATTCCACTTTAACTACCATGACTGCCTCCTATGGAATCCTGGGGTTTGTAGTCTTGGGAGATACTGGAGAATTCTAAATATCCCTCCCTAAACTGCAAATCCCATGATTCCATAGGACAGAACCATGGGAGTGAAAGTGGAATCATAGTGCAATAAGTATGTAGTGCAGAAAGGACCCCAGTCTTTCATGAGTTCCTTTTCTTGACTTCTTCCTGTAGGAAACATGAAGGAATTACAGAGGGTCATCAGGTGATGCTCTGTAATACCCTCATGTTCCTTATAAGAAGGAGAAAAGAGGAGAAAAACTGGTGAAAGAGTGGACCCCACATCAACAGAACAGCACATGGCTACAATTTGCAATGGTAGAGTCAAAAGATAAGTTATCGAAAAGCAGGGGACACTTGCATGGGACTTGCCTGCATGTAAGTGGACTCACCTCTGCAAGAAATTGAAATGAGCAGTATTGCAATGTCTGTATTCGGCCACGGCAGTGGTTCTCAACCTGTGGGTCCCCAGATGTTCGTGGACTTCAGCTCCCAGAAGCCCTGAGCATTGACCATAGTGGCTGGGGCTTCTGGGAGCTGAAGTCCACGAACATCTGGGGACCCACAGGTTGAGAACCGCTGGACCACGGGCTGCCGTGACATTGCTACAGAGAGGAGCCAGTGAAGTGTTGTGCATTGAGACAACAACTAGGGACTGCCAATGTGCACCGGTACAGCCTGAAACCCACTGGGAAACTGGTTACAGAGTACCAATGAGCATTAGTAGACGCCAATGTGCATTGGATGTTTTTGCAAGTGCCCTGATGCACATCTTCACAGTTCACTAGGAAGTTTCTGTAGCAACTCTGCTACCTAGCAAAGCAGGAGTAAAATGACACAACATCTAGGCAGCAATATAGAGTCACAGCTGTACTCAGTGAACACAGCAACGAGAAATGGTGGGGCTGGGATCTTGCCCTTCACAATAGGATCAGGCAAAAGCAAACTACTGAAGCCTTTCATAGCTTATCTGCTCTTGAACAATTTTGGTCCTTGCGACCACACTCTGAGGTTGCCTAGCCACCTGTGGCCCAGCTTCCATCTGTGAAAGGTTGGGTGGTGTGTTGTTCCACTTCCAAATCCTCTTGGTGTCTCTTTTGCTTGATATTTGATGTTGAGCAGCCCCTCCCCGCGGCCAGTTCCTGACAGCATTGTGGTCCCCTCCCAGCGCCCAGCCTACAAGCTGTGTCACTTTGTAATTCTCTCCAAGGATCAGCCATAGATTAGCGTGGTGCAGCTGCTGTGTTGGGGCTTTTGGCATGTTTTCATTCATCTTTTTTTTTTAAAAAAATGTCATTCTCTAAGTAAATCCATCCTCTCCCTCACCTACCCTCGGAACTTAGCATGATGATGACAGGGCAAAATCGTGAAACTCGCAACAGTGGTAAATATGTGAATGTACAACATTAAATTTACAACTCTAAACTTTCAATAACTTAACCTTACTAATAGTAAACTTCCAACAACAGTAAAATCTGAAACAAGAAGCTGCAACGATTAAAAACAAGTTAACAGTAAATTAAACTAAGCTTTTTGTACATGAACATTTTAAACATAATTTCCAGGTAAAAGACCTGGAAACCACAAAACCCTATAAAGCTTAGGGAGCTGGGTGTGTTTAGCCTGGAGAAGAAAAGGTTGAGAGGGAACATGGTAGCCGTATCTAAATATTTGAAAGGATGTCGTAAGGAAGCCAGAATGAGTTGTTTGCTGTTACTCCAGAGAACAGCGTGAAAACCAATGGATGCAAACTAGCAGAAAAGAGATTCCACTTAAATATTAGGTAGAACTTCTTTAATGTAAGAATTTTCAGCAGCCTTGGGGTCGGGGTGGATTCTCCCCCTTTGGAGATCTTTAAACAAAGGTTCTTCATGTCCGGCAAGGAGTTGGGCTAGATGAGTTAGATTTAGGGTTAACTCTATCCCTATCCCTTCCAGCTCTAAGGCCTTTTCCGCACTACACTCTTATAGCGCGATGCTTCCACTTTCAACATCCTATGGAATCCTGGGGTTTGCAGTTTCGGGAGGGGCTGTCCGGCCCCTCCCGAAACTGCAAACCCCAGGATTCCTTAGGATGTTGAAAGTGGAATCATCGCGCTATAAGAGTGTAGTGCAGAAAAGGCCTAAGATTCTGCAGTTCCATAAAAAAGGATACTGGTGCAAAAGAAAATTCTGCGCGGAAAAGCTGTGGGGACTACTTTCCCTGCAGCCACAAGAAGGGCTCAGCCTGTGTAATTCAGCCGCCCAGTGAAGCATGCTGAATTGCAGTGCACATTAATCTGCCCCTTTCAGCCACCCCGCATTCCAGCGCTGTTGTCTCAACCAGCATTCCAGCCTCCTGACAGCTTTGATCGCTTTCCCTTTCAGGCCTGTGACACAGGACTCAGACCAACCGCCTTCCCACTAACTCCCTTCCAACTGTTTGCAGAGTGGGCAGCAACATTTTTTGACCCTTCTTTTTGGTTAAATATCAAATACTTGAGGTTTACATGATAGAATCATAGAATTGTAGAGTTGGAAGACACCATAAGGGCCTCCCAGTCCCACATTTCTGCCATGCAGGAATATACCACGAAAGCATTTCCAACAGATGGCCATCCAGCCTCTGTTTGAAAACTTCCATAGGAGGAGAGCAGTGGTGGAGCTTGGAGTGTGTGGAGGGGGTGGTGGGAGGGGGCGGGGCTAGGGATGTGGCCACGGCGCATGGGGGCGTGGCCACAGTATGCTCATGGCGGCATGGCCAGGGTGTGTGGGGGCATGGCTATGGGTGAGACACCCCAAAAACATTGCCACCCAGGGTGAACCACCCCCTGTCCCTATGTGACTGAAGGAGACTACACCCCAGTCCCAGGCAATAACATATCCTATTGTTGAACAACTCTTACTGTCAGGAAGTTCTTCCTCATGTTTACATGGAATCTCTTTTCCTGCGGTTTAAAGCCATTGTTCCATGTCCTAGTCTCTGGAGCAACAGAAAACAGGTTTGCTCCGTTCTCCATATGACATCCCTTCGATTATTTAAGTATAACCATCATGCCACCTCTTAACCTTCTCTTCTCCAAGCTAAACATGCCCAGCTCCCTAAGCCACTCCTCACATGGCATGGTTTCCAGGCCTTTTGACATTTAGCAATGTCCTCTGGAACATGTTTGAGCTTGTCAACCTCCGTCTTGAAATGTGGTGCCAGAACTAGACACAAGATTCCAGCTGAGGCCTGACAAATGGGGAACAAAATGGTAGTGTCAAGACCTTTAGAAATAGACAAACAGAGTTTAGATATGGACTCAATGCTCAAATGGAGTTTTAAGTTACTCAGTGCTAGAAATTTGGGGACTGAAGGAAAAATTCATGGAGTGGTGGAATTCTGATTTCTGGAGCAATGTCCACATTTTGCCCTCTCTGTGGTAGTGAGGGGCAAAAACCCTAGGCAAATTTCTGTTCTCTGGAGCTACTCATCTATCAGTGTCTTCACTCTATTTTTCCTTTCTGGGGTGTCATGTTCCAGGGGAGTTTCTGAAGCTTCATTGTTCATCTCCCCCTCCGCCACTGCAACTAGAAGTTTAGTTCCAATGGGCAGCAAATACAACTTTCCTAATAGGCATGCATTTCCTTGCATCGTGTATTTCCATGGGCTGTGCTCTGCCCTTATTGTCTGTTTGCCAGGAGATCAACTTTGGTGATATAGGAATATCCATGGATTTTGTATCCACAGATTCAACTATCTATAGTCAAAAAGTATTTAAAAAGTGATTTCAATAACCAAGACTTGATTTTTGCCATTTTATATAAGGGTCTCCGTTTTACCGTACTGTTGTACATAACAGGACTTGAGCATCCACAAATTTTGGTATCCACAGGGGGTCCTGGAATTAAATCCTAGCAATACCCAGGGCCCACTGTAGATTGGGAGGTTGCGATATTTATTGCTGTACGTCTTTGGACCTTTTGTTAAAGTCTTGGATGATTTGTTATCTGGGATGATTTTTCCATCAATTCCCCACACAGCCGAAACATTTTATTCCTGCAGCTGGGGAGGGTGGTCTTTTTAATTCCGACATATATTGCAACAATATCTTCCCTTGTTTTCTCCTTTCTTTTGAATCCCCCCCCCCAATTACAGCCTTATACTGCAGCAGTGAAAGAGCACTTTTGTATAACTCTATGGCTGTGCTGAATTGAATTATGTTCACAGATTCCAATGTGCCAGCAGATTTATGAACAAAGACAATGGCTTCACAGCACACTTCATAGATCAATACAAGAGTCCTCATCTCGGGGTATATAATGAATGGAATCTCCCCAGAGAGAGAGTTTTGAACCAGGGAAACTGACTTTTGGTAAGCAGAGCCATTGCTTTCATGCATCATAACTGACCATGGTTAAATGCTGTGTGAGCTCAGAAAAATTTGATGAGCTTCGGCTAAACCGAGGGCTCAGCTTTGATGCTACAGACAACCTGTTCATTCATTGCTGCCTCGACCGAAGAGGAGGATGTTATTATTAGCTTGTATTTTCATCCAGGTCGCTTCAATACTGGTATCAAAGGATCATCCAGGCCAAACACACACACACACACACACAATGCTTGGACAAGACTGTTTGCCTCAACACCACCAATCCCCTGCGTAGAAAACCTGGCTCAGAAAAATAGTTGACAATAGCCAAGATCCTACATTATCCTTGCTTACTGTAAAATTACACTCATGTACAGTTGTTGCTATTGTGTGTTTTCAAGTTGTTTCTGACTTATTGGCAATACTAAGGCAAAACTATTGCGGGGTTTTCTGGGGCTGAGAGTGTGTAATGCATCCAAGGAAAGCACAGAAAGCAAAACCGGGGATAAAGAGGGGACTAAGGTATTCTGCTATTTCAACCTATAAACCGGAAGCCTATGTAATGTTGTAGCATTCCAGTGTCCCAATCTTAAAACTGGAACGGTTCTGCTCTTTTCCTTCATCTAAGTTGACTTCCATCTGAAAGTCTGTATAAGTACAGGGATAACATGTTGTTGTTGCTGTTGTGAGTCTTGAAGTCATTTCTGACTTACGGCAATCCTAAGGCAAACCTATCTGGGGCTGAGAGTGTATGACGCACCCAAGGTAACCCCCAGTGGGTTTCCATGGCCAAGTGGGGAACCGAACACTCGTTTCCAGGGTCCTTGTCCAAGGCTGAAAGCTCTGCAGCATTCTAGCTCTCTCTATATAACATGTCATGCATTTTATCTTATTTTTACTGGAGTTTAAAAGTAAGATTACAAATAAAAAGGAACAAGAAAGAAAGAGGAAGGAAGGAAGGAAGGAAGGAAGGAAGGAAGGAAGGAAGGAAGGAAGGAAGGAAGGGAGGGAGGGAGGGAAAGGCAAGATGAAATATATAGAGTTCTGGTTCCCTGAACAAACTTCGGTCTTCCAGATGTTTTGGACATCAGCTCCCAGAATTCCTGACTTATTAGCCAAGCTGGCTAGGACTTTCTGGGAACTGAAGTCCAAAACACCCAGAGGATCAAAGTTTAGGATTCAATAATATAGGATATTTAAAAGGATTAGGTATATATATTCAAAGAAGCTGGGCATATTGGCAAAAATAAGGTTGCAAAAGTAAGGTTTCTCAAAGTTGATGTCTATAAAATGTCCATTGATGAGTATCTAAACAGTGAGATCTTCTGACCCTTTAACAACAGCTACCGAATGTTCAACTTTCCAGTGAAGTATAAGCCTTTTTGCAACAGTAAAAGCATTCAGGAGTCAATGGTGTTTTGTTGTTGTTGCATGCCTCCAAGTCATTGCTGACTTACGGTGACCCTGTCATGAGGTTTTCTTGGCACGATTTGTTCAGAGGGGGTTTGTCATGGGCCCTTTCTGCACTAGACTGTTATAGTGGTATTATCCCACCTTCAACATCCTATGGAATCCTGGAGTTTGCAGGTTAGGGAGCGGCCTCAACACATCGGCTCTCTTAATGTGCAAAGTACAAGCGCCATTTTCTGCTCTCATTTTGTTAGATTTCCTCCTCACCTCCACTTTTGTTGAGAAAGAAAAGGAAGGTGGCAAGATCCAGGCATGGGTCCACACACATGATCTGGACATGCTCTCCCCTGACATTGCACATCTTCCTTCACATTGCACATGCATTATTCTCCATTTCCAGGTTGCACAAACAAGCCCTTGGTCATTCCTACTGTTTCTGAAGCTGCTCTGCTCTCCTTGCAGGCTAGGGGAAGAATACTGAAGCCTTCCTCCATAGTTGCTGAGCCACACATTACTCCATCCCTCTTCATCCCAGCTGCACTGATGTGTTAAGCAATCCCCTTAAACAAACTCTGGAGTCCAAAGAGCCCTTCCCACAGTCTGAGTGCAGGCACCCATGAACACTGTTTTTGGTATCGCTGCACTTTCCCTGGGAGGCCGGCTTTTTTTCCCCATTCACCGTCAGCATTCCTTTGAACTATTCAGCCTGGCTTTTGGCCCAATGCCGCGTGCATTGCGTGTAAATTTCAAGTTACAAAGGACACGTAGCCCACCCGGCCGGAACTTGTCCTGCACATATACTCACACAGACACCCTGCATGAATGGGAGGCGCATGAAGATCGCCATGGGAGGCTCTTTTCTACTGAGTCACAGCACCGATCCAGCTAGCCCTTTGCTATCTCATCTAGGGTTACTAGCTTCCAAAGTTTCACTGAAGAAAATCATTCCCAACCCTCATTTCTGCTGGAGGTTGTCTCAGCTGGAGGTGTTTGCATCTGAACTCAGGCTCTGCAACTGAATTCTCCTGGCACCCCAGTTCATCCCCCTGGTTTTTCCAATGGCTATAGGCTACATTACCCATTACACTGTCAGATGGGGGTTTCCTAACTTTTGTGGGCTTTTCCCTTCTTTCTGTCTAACTATCCTGAAGGTACAAGTTCCTGTCTGATCTTGGAAGCTACACAGGTCTGTTCAGCACTTGGATTAGAGATGGTCTATCATTGATCAGACTTAATCAGAACAGAGACTTGCTCTCAGGAAATCAGAAAAGACTGGGGAAGTGCAGCTAGAAAGGAACAAGACAAGATCCTGAACTGTCAAGATATGTCACTAAATACTAAAGTTATCTTGCCTCAATATCCTAAAGGAACCAGATCCCATCTGCTATTGCTTTTTGGCTCATACGCAACTGTTTTGCAGTAGTTTGGTCCATTTGCTGTTGTGTGATCTACTCTGACTGACTGCAGATCCCCAATACCGTTCATTCTTTCCTAGCTGTATTCTGGGGCAGCCAGGGGTCCAACCCTCAAGCTTCTGCAATTTTATTTGTATGCAAGCTATAACCCTCCCCTGCAGAACTACAGCTCCTCCCTTCCTTGGCACTGCCATGTAGGAAGACTATGGGCAAGTTGCTAAAGAAAAGACAAATAACTACTGAGAGAGAAGGGGAAAATTCCTTCTCCTTGTGTCCCTTCCTGCAAGATTTATTGTAGGAATCAGATTCCCCTTTGATTTGGTGACAGAGTATATCCAGGATTCCAACTATTGTTATTATTTATTGTTTTAAATTACTTTATTATAAGTAGCCCTGAGATATTTCGATATAGGGCAGGACATATATAGATAGCTTTCTTGTGAACTTAGTATTTTGTTTGAGCTAAACAGGGGTGAACTTAATGGAAGCTGTTTGGAGTTTTAATTGTATTCTCTCTCTTTTTTTTTTTTAAAATGCAAAATTACCATGAGCCACTTTGAGCCCCTGAATTGGGACTAGATGCATACAAAGCTTGTACTTTCCCACAAATCGATGGCCACACCATATGCCTATAGGCATAGAAACTCATGGTTTAAGATAAAACTGTCAACTAATCCCAAGAACCTACCTGCAAGATAGTTGTGAAGATAAAATGGGGACCTGGAGGCTTTTTAAGAACATCAGCATTGAGATGATGGTGGAGGAGGGTTGGAGAAACACAGGCCATTTCCGCACTAGACTGTTATAGCATGATTATTGCACTTTCAACATCCTATGGAATCCTGGGCTTTGCAGTTTCGGGAGGGGCCGGCCGGTTGCTATGGAGATGGGGCCTAGCAGCAAGGAGGAGGGCAGTCTGTTTCCCTCAGGAACCCAACCTCTGTATGTTAATAACTGCAAAGCCTAGGATTCCATAGGATGTTGAAAGTGCAATAATCATGCTATAAGAGTCTAGTGTGGAAATGGCCACTGACTTTTTGTGTCAGGTTGCAGCAGTGAGATGGGAGAGAACAGACTTCTGGTCTAGCTGAAAAAAAGCCTTGTGTCCCTTCCTGCAAGATGCAGAGTAGACATCAGCTGCCTCCAGAATCCCTTATCAAGTACATGGGCAAAACAGAGAGAAAAGGGGAAAAGTAGACAAGCCTGTTTTGCCAGCTCCCCGCAGCGTGTTTTTTTAAAAAAGTATAATTCTATCAGCTTGGCCACCAAGATGAAGACTGTTTCAAAAGCATCTCTAGAAGGTTTAAAATGTTCTTCCTTGCTTATGCAAGACTTTCCTCATCTGGTTATTTCACGTGGATACTGTGAGTTAATAGTTTTGCTGAAACACATTAATGTGCTCTTCGGCAATGTTAGGAGCTTAAACTTATTCTTTCCATCTTATTTCTGCCTCCAGTTCCAGATTGTCTGTCAAGGAAGCCATCCATTTTGTTAAGTGAGATATACCTCTATTTCCAGGGACAGCTACAGATCATTCATTTTTTACTGTGTTTCTTCCATCAATAGCTTTTTGGAACAACAGCGTATACTGTGAACAAGTTATGCCATTTGCGATTAAAATCTCAGTGATAAGGGAGCACGCTAGAACCAATTTAGCCAAACAGCAATGGCCAACATGTACCGGGAAGGGAAAAGAAGTGTGCACAGTTGTTTCCGAACCTGTGTTCTGCTTTTAATGTAACGCCCGCACTAAGTTCAATTTGCTCTAGAAAGGATTAGATATAATTAATGCTGTATGACCTCCTTTTCCCCTTTTCCAAGAATGTTGAACCGTACTTCTAATGAGGACCCTGAAAGGGCTATTATATCCAATTGTCTCAATTATGCAAATAGCACTGAAATTTCAGCCCTAAGGAGAGAGAGGGTGAACTTCAGATTAAAAGTTGTGAGCGTCCAAACCGGCTGAGCCTTTTTCTTTCAAACCAGCCTTCTTACGTGTTTCTCTGAGCCACTCGTTTGGAGAGAGAGAAGGGGGAACAGGGGTTTAACAAATTGGAGATTTGGGCACTATCAAAGTCGAGGCGTTGTGCCTCGTTCCACCATGAGATGGAAATTCCCTCCAGGCAGGGAGATGAGGGGTCATGGGATCTCAAAAGGATTACCTTCAAAGAGAGTCATGGGATTGGTTTGAACAAAGAAGCAACTCACATGCTCATCATATGAGAGGCTCTTCTTAAAGCGGTGGGACTCCCAAACTTCATGGGGCTTCAGAGAGACCAAACCTGAAGAGGAGATGTGGAAACTAACTCATCTAAACCATAAAAACAGTGTGAGGACTCATAGATGTCTGCCATCTTTTCCATATTTTGCAGTAACGTTCTCCAGAGGTAGGAGTGTTATTTCAACCCTTATTTTGTGATTGTCATCCAAGATTATTTATGTGCTTTTCATTTGCTGGGGTTTTTCCCCCCTCTAAAGGATATGTCATATGTGAGGTTGGATATTATGGAGGAGGCACAACGTATTCCAGTGATTTACTTTAGAGGTTATTGGCAGCTGTTGCGTCTGGCAAGGTTAGAAGATGTAGAAGAAGATGCCAAGGAGCATCAGAGAAGGGTAGAGGTAAACTTGACTTCATAAGGTTTCCTTGATGCTTGCGGGAAAGCTGGAATTAGTTTTGCAACATCTCACAAAGCAGCCCTGTAACCCTTTTCTGTGGTTCTGTAGCCCTGCCTTAACCCCACTGAAGCATATTAGGAGTGTGCAGGGGGGGAAAGCCACCCTTCTCTGATATAAATTAATTGTTTATGTGATATTATTCAGAAATTTTCTTCTGAGCAGGAATCTTGAAATTCCTTTTAATTTTACACTGGTGGGTTTTTGTCTCTTTGAGTGCCTAGTTCCAAGTCTTCTTGGATTTTCCCACCACCACAACCACTGAACGGAGGATTTCAGCCCCAAATTCCAAATTAGATGGCCAGGATGAGTGAGAGGCAGGAAACAGACACTGGATGTATCTCAACTCATCAACTCTATGGTTGTTTTCTGTGAGTCATGGCAGACACAACGTTGTGTAGACTCATGACATAGCAAAAGAATTGTTGATATCCTGATTGCTTCTTTTGAAATTTGTCTTTCTTTCCAAATGGTCGTCTCCAAACTTGGCACAGAATTTCATTTCCAGTCGCCACTAAGCACATACTTTGAGGGTTCAAAGTGAATGTCCCATGCCGGCCCCGTTGTTCCTTGCCTTCAAGCCAACTCCAACTTATGGTGGTCCTCTTCTCAGATTTTCTTGCCAGATTTTTTCGGATGGGGACTGCCACCATTGCCTTCCTATGTGGCTGAGGTTAAATGACCTTAACAAATTAGATTGCTCAGCCAAAACTGACAAAATGAATTTGAACCAGGAAAAACGTAAGGTACTACACTTAAGCAGAAAAAAAAAGCAATGCGCAAATGCAGGATGGATGACACTTGGCTTCACCCCAGTACGTGTGAAAGGGATCTAGGAGTCTTAGTAGACCACAAGCTGAAAATGAGTCAACGTTGTGATGTGGCAGCTAAAAAAGCCAATGCAATTCTAGACTGCATCAAAGGAATATATAGATCAGTGGTTCTCAACCTGTGGGTCCCCAGATGTTTTTGGAATTCAGCTCCCAGAAGCCCTGAGCATTGACCATAGTGGCTGGGGCTTCTGGGAGCTGAAGTCCAAAAACATCTGGGGGCCCACAGGTTGAGAACCACTGATAGATCAAGGAAAGTAATAGTACCATTCTCTTCTGCTTTGGTCAGACCTCACCTGGGATACGGTGTTCTGTTCTGGACACCACAATTCAAGGAGGATCTTGACAAGCTTAAAGGTGTGACCCCATCTTGGTTTTGTAAATTAAGCACAGCTAGCTAGTGAGAATTCCTGTGCAAAGGGGAGTTTTCTTGAAGTCTCTTGAGTTTTCTTGAAGTTCATCCTCTAGGTCTTTCAAGTCGTGTTCGCTTGAAAAGAGTACTGTGATCGTGAGGCTGACGCATGAAAACAGTCCATTGTTACATGCTCCAATCCAGGGCACACTTTCTAAGTGGCTTAAAGTTCAGCAAAAAAAAAAAGCAGAGTTGCATTTGCTCATGACCTTGCTAGCTGGCTCTCTTTTCCCCCCTCTCCCTCAGAGCTGCGATGTAAGACCCTTGCCGGCTCTCGGCTGGAGCACTGCCATTAATCCGTCATAATCCCTTCAGAATTCTTTCATGCCAAGCCGGGCGGTTGGAAACTTACTTAGTTTTCCCAAAAGAGGCAGGGAGTGATGGTGAATATTCCTCATTGAGGGCCCAGGAAGTTGCCTTGGCGTTCCACGGCTGGGAGAGAAGTTCTGACCCAACCAACAGGAAAAGATACCATTCGTCTGTCACTGTAGATGTACTTGCTTCAGTCTTTTCAGAGGATTATAATCAAGCCGTGGGTAAGGAGATTAGACCTACAAGGGCAGTGGAACTTTAAAGGCCAACCATACATGCTTTTGTAAGTTTTTTTTTTTTAAATTGTGTTTGCTTCTGCCTCCATCTCATTAACACGTGAAATAAGTAGCACAGAAGCCTGTTTAGCTGGGGTCAACTCAGGGATACGGTTTATTTTTATTCATTTATTTCTATTCCATCATTCTCCCAAAATGGGAGAGGCTTTGCAATCCTGGGGGTGGGGGCAACATGAATGTCTTTCTCCTCTTGAAATTATCCTTCAGTGTCCAAATGTCTAGCATGGAAGAGACTGAGACACCAAAATAATTTGTTTTCGTATTTGCTCCATTGATGCTTCTTTGGTTTCTTTGCCCACCCATTTTCTTTGGATGCTTAAACTGTGTCTTGAAATGTTCAACTGAAGTTTTAAGTGGAGACTAAGAGAAATTTCACTTGGAGGAGCAGAATCCTTCTCTTTGAGGAGCAAAGCTTTCGTTTCAGCCCTCCTGGGACTACACCCCTGCCTTGGCCCTGCCTCAAAGAAGAATTCTGCCCCACCAGATTATTTTTCCCCCTTCCAGTCCCTAAATTTCTAGTCCAATAGCGAGATGTTGAAAGTTGTTCAGTCTCAAGGGCCATGGGAGATTCTTCAGTATACGATCATGGAAGCAAGACTGTGGTACGATGCTACTCTTGCACAGATGCCATAAGGGAGCCATCTGGAATTTCCTTGCCTCTGTTACTTTCCTGGTCTTTTGTCTTCGGTCCCTTTGTTTCTCCATCTCCCTGTGCCTGAATTTGAAATCAGCCACATTTGGAGCAACACGATCCAAAATATTAGTTTGGCACCGTGTTGGCCTTGAACTAGAAGACCCTCTCTAAGGTTTTCCCAGTTCTCAGGGGCCTTTCAGCTGACTCAGAGAATCAGAAAAACACACAATGGAACAAACAAGGGTGTTGGAAATGCATGTTGGAAATGTGAACAACAAGAAGGGTTGTTTTGCCTTATGTGGCGGACATGTGAAAAGGCCCAAAAGTTCTGGATTCAAATACATACCTTGATGCAGAAGATCTTAAAAGGTTAATAGTCAGTTAAAACCAGCATTTTTTCTTTATGAATGAACAGTTGGAAAAGAGACATGGGAAATCTTCTTCATTATATAAACATGGCAGCAAATCTGTTGTTGGACAAAGATGGAAGAACTCAATATTACCTCCTAAGGAGGAATGGTTGTTGAAACTGGCTGACTGAGCAGAAATTGACAAATTATCTGGCTTGACTAGAGAAAAATCATTGGAAAAATTTCTAAAAGGCTAGAAACCCCTTATAGACTTTTTGCAGAGAAAAAGAAAATGATTTGGTAATTTGACGTTTTGACAATTAGTAAGATTTGGGTATCGGAAGAAGTGAACATTGTAGTTTTAGAGAAAGAGGTATGATTATATTCTTCGTATGGAAAACTACCGAAAAGAAAGTCAGAAGCTACTTTTCTTTCTGTCTCTGTTTCTTTTTATATCTTTTCTCGCTTCCTTTTTATTTTCTTTTTTCAAACTATCTCTAATTTTTTATTGTGTTGGGAAAAACTCTTAATAAAAACTATATAATCAAAAAGAACAATGCAACACGCAGTGCATTGACATAGCATTCTAGGGGCAATATTGAGGAATGCATGGAAAGTATTTGTCCTCTCCGTATCTGGACATTGGGAACAATCCCTGGTTTTCTGGCATCAAATCTTAGAAAATCACTGCCTCTTGTCCCTGTCCCATTTTTGCCTGGAGAGAATATGTTGGAGGTTTGTTTCTTGTTGTGTGCCTTCAAGCCTTTTCTGACTTCCATTGGAAGATTGGAACCCCTTATAGAATTTTTTGTGGGAAACAAGAAAATTATTTGGTTACTTCTGGTCTTGACAACGATCGGAAGAAACGCATTAGAGAGACAGGTATGATTATATGTAGGTGAAAGTGCCAAAAATAAAGTTGGAAGCCACTATTCTTTCTGCCTATATTTCTTTATTTCCTTTCTTCCTTTAGCTTTCTAATTTTTTTTCCAAATACCTGAAATTTTTTTATTGTATTTTGAAAAACTCTTAATAAATGCTACAAAATGAAGCGTTTTAAAAAAGAAATTACGCACACGTAGAACTCTCATTTATTGCATTGGTATGCCACCTTTCTCCCAGAGTGGCAGCCCTAAGGCAACCGATCACAGGTTTTCTGGCGGCTGAGAATGTGTGACATGCCCAAAGTCGCCCAGTAGGCTTCCATTGCTGAGTAAGGATTTGAAACTTGATCTCCAGGGTGATAGTTGCAAAGCTCAAATCGCTACACCATATTGGCTCCCCTTTTCATATTACCCTGTAAGTGTATTTTGCCCCCAAATTGTGGAAAGAAAGGAGACTATAGCCATTTCCGCACTAGCCTGTTATAACGCTATGATTCACACTGCCCTCCTCCTTGCTGCTAGGCCCCACCTCCATAGCAACCGACCGGCCCCTCCCGAAACTGCAAACCCCAGGATTCCATAGGATGTTGAAAGCGGAATCATAGCGCTATAACAGGCTAGTGCGGAAATGGTCTATATAACCATATCTCTTGTGCTGGTCTTTGGCTGTAATAAAGATTTTGCTTTACTTGCAGTGGAAAAATAAGGGAAATTTCCCCCCTCCTTCAACGATACTTCGGCCTCTTTCGAATGGCATTGTTCTTTGATTCCCAAGTTTCTAGCAGTGCAGTAACTTATAACTTTACCTGAACCTTTAGAAACAGAGTTCAGGCCAAATGAAGTTGCACTGTCGTAACCCTTTTTTGGGGGGGGGGGTAGTTGCAGAGACTGGAGTTCTATACTGACCACACGAGCAACCAAAATCTTGCCAAGCTATTTCAAGCCATCAAGCTTTTGAAAACTGGCTAGGATGGGCTTTTAATGATATGCTGTGTTTTGTTTTGTGGCTTGTATATATAGTCTTTTAATGTATGTTTATCAATTGTGTAATTGTCTTTTAAACAATGTTTATATTTATGCTTTTATTAGGAAAGTTTTTAAACTATATTGTTTTTAGCATGTCGTAACGCACACAGAGTCTCGGAAAGACGCAGGACAGAAATGAAAATTATCAATTTTTTTCCCCAAAATTGGAACTCAAAACAGTTCACAATTTTTAAAAAAACAACACTATTAAAAGCATACAAAAGCTGAATGTTAAAATAGAATTAGACCATTTGGAGTTTTCAAATAATGATACCTCAATAAAGAATTAAAATACAAAGGGAAAAAGCTCTTTAAAACAACAGTTAAAACTGTACAGCACCTCTTCGTGCATTCTTTAAAAACTTTCTGTTTTAAAAGCCTGTCTGGATAAAAGGGCTTTAGCCTGCTGATGGGAGTACAACAAGGAAGGGGCCATTCTGAGAAGGGAATTCTAGAGTCTTGGGGAAGCCACCGAGAAGGCCTTTTCATGTCCTCACTGACCATACTTGTGAAGTTGGTGGGACTGAGAGAAGGAATTCTCTTGAGGATCTCAAAGCCCAGACCAGCTCATACAGGGAGATATGGTCGGTCAAATAGCTTTGACCTCAGCCATATAGGGCTTTATAAATCATAACCGACACTTTGAATAGTGCCCGGAAACAAACTGGTAGCCATATAACAACAACAATACCATTCTTTCAAATGATGCAACCCCTCTCCAACGTGGCCATCTCCATATTGTTGAAGGTCAAGGGTACCAGCAGAAGGCCATCATCTTCAGATACCTCCTGAAGACCTCCAAGAAGGCCCTGAGGATGTCTGTTGTAGACTACCCCGCTGTAAGAAAGGAGTTAGATGTGTCTTTGTTGATGCAATGGCATGGAAAGGGCAATATTATGGGGCTGCATCATTCAAAAGGTGGGTTTGGGGGGTAGCATTGGGCAATGTAGCTACCTGCCAGGCATATAGCTCTCAATAGAGGGTCTCACTGAGATCTTAAATCGTGCACCCCCCCCCCAGCATCTCTGCTTATTTTGGGTAATGGAAAAGACAATTTGGCAGGTGCTCCTCAAATATATTGCTTTCTCGCCATTTAACTATATCTAAGACAACACCAGGCATTGCCTTTTTTTAGGTCAATATTTCCTCTCCAGCACTCAACCAATTCCAATGTTTTTTCTCTCTGTTTTTGGTTCCCTAGGGTCAGAAGGCTTGGATAGAAAAGACCTTTTTCAAGAGAGAGTGCATCTACATAATTGCCAACAGCAAAGATGCTACCAGGTAACCTTTCTTCAACTTTTGCAAAAGACATTTTTCCCCACACTGAGGGCTCCTCCAGATGGGGCAAATCTGTTGGGAGCTTGGGGCATTTGTTGCTGTAATTCTCTGATTTTTTTTTTAAAGAAAATATCCAAATGATATTTCTCTACACCCAGACTGCTTTCTGGCAATTCCCTGCATCAGCTGCAACATTATATTCCCACCCTTGAGTGGATTTCCCTTTAACTCTTTGATGTATTTATTTATATTCCTTCATTTGAGGCCCCTCCCTAAACTGCAAACCCCAGGATTCCATAGGATGTTGGAAGTGGAATAATAGCACTATAACAGCCTAGTGAGGGAATGGCCTGACACTCTTTCAGTTAGTAGAATAGGATTTCCTTAGCTGAGCACCAGTTCTCGTCTTTCATAAACAAGGGAGGACAGACTCACAGTTCCTGATCTGGCTTTTGTCCTCAGGTGCTGCTGCGGCCAGCTTCTCACTCAGCACATCCCAATTCCTCCCAGTACAACGGCAAACAAAAACGGAGAAGAGACTACAAAGCAGGTGGATGCACAGCCTGAGAAATGGTCCGTCAGTAAACACACCCACGCGCTCCCAACAGATGCCTACGGAAACCTTGAGTTCCAAGGTGGAGGGCACACCAACAAGTCCATGGTAAGTGGCAGGGCAATGTGCTTTTCAGCTTCTTGATGGGAACAATGATTAGCAACCTGTTAGTGACACAGCATGCACGTAAGTGCAACATAGACATGGCTGTCTCTGGGGAGGGGTATAGGGGGCTATTACCTTCCCCTCACACTCTGTCCTCAAACCTCATCACCAGAAGCTGTCAAGACTGAGCAGGAGGTGTTCCTGCTGCTTCTTACTGGTGGGTAGTGTCAGAGTCCGGGGCGTGGGTGGCAAGGCTTATCAGATGCGGGCAATGGGTCAGGAGACCAGAGGTCAGAGTCCAGTGAGAGTCCACAGCAACAGAAGTCTGACCTGGTATCAAGAGTTCAAGGGGCCAGAGGCAGGTCCAAGAAAACAGGCAAGAGTCCAAGGCAACAGGAGTCTACCTGGTATCGGGAGTCCAAGGGGCTAGAGGCAGGTCCAGGAGAAAGGCCAGAGGAAAGAGTCCAAGGCAACAGTGGTCTACCTGGTATCAGGAGTCCAAGGGGCTAGAGGCAAGAGGTAGGTCCAGGAGGTAGGTCAGAGTCCAGGGGTCAGCGAGGTCAGGACCATTGAAGTGTCCAGAGAGGCTACAGGCAGCACAAGAGACCATGTTGCTGTGGCAAAGGCTGCAGAGAAATCCCAGACCTTATATAGCTGGCTCCTGGCCGCTCCAACTGTCCTGCATCTAAGCAGCCAGCTGGGTTGGAGGTACTGGGCAGGATTCTGCAAAGAAGAGAGTCAAGGTCAGGATCCTTGCAGGCAGCATCCTGCAAAGATTTAGTCATGGACTCAAACCCTTACAGGTAAGGGAAAGAGGGGATCCAAACCATGAAGATATGGCTGGTCTGGGCTCCTGGGGGAAGGAAAAGGAGAATGTACTCCATCCATGATGACACCCATGTTTCTTCTTCCACCCCAAGCTGAATCCAGCTGCTATTTCATGGGCCATTTCTGCACTGGACAGCTATAGTGCTACCATTCCACTTTCAACATCCTATGGAATTCTGGGGTTTGCAGTCTAGGGAGGGGCCTCAAATTTTTTCTGGAGGTACCTGGTTGGCCCATGTAGGATGTCCACATGGGAAACTGGACTCAGTGAGCTCTTTGTCCAGTCTGATACAGACCTTCCTATACCCTCACATCTGTCTTATCTTGCAGTATATCCGAGTATCTTACGACACAAAGCCGGATGCGCTGCTCCACCTCATGGTGAAAGAATGGCAATTGGAACTTCCCAAACTCTTAATCTCTGTCCATGGAGGGCTTCAGAACTTTGAGCTCCAACCCAAACTGAAGCAAGTTTTTGGGAAAGGCCTCATCAAGGCCGCCATGACAACTGGTGCTTGGATCTTCACTGGAGGAGTCAGCACAGGTAAGAAATGGACAATCCACCATAGGTCTCGATGTTCCTATGATAATGTCACAAACTATCATCTTCTTTCAAGATGATGCTTCCTTCTGGGGTGGTGAGCAGGAATCACAGAATCATAGAGTCGGAAGAGACCCCAGGGGCCATCCAGTCCAACCCTCTGCCAGGCAGGAACACCCATTAAAGCATTCCCAACAGATGGCCATCCAGCCTCCACTTAAAAACCTTCAAAGAAGGAGACTCCACCACACTCCCAGGCAGCATATTCCACTGCCCGACAGCTCTGACCATCAGGAAGTTCTTCCTGAGGTTCAGGTGGAATCTCCTTTCCTGCAGCTTGAATCCATCGCTCCTTGTCCTAGTCTCTGGAGCAGCGGAAAACAAGCCCACTCACTCCTCGACATGACATCCCTTCAAATATTTAAATATAGCCATCATGTCCCCTCTTAACCTTCTCTTCTGCAGACTAAACATTCCCAGTTCTCTAAGCCGTTCCTCATAGCACTTCATGGCTTCTAGACCCTTCACCATTTTGGTCACCCTCCTCTATGATATTATTCCACTTTAAACATCTGGTGGAACTCTGGGGTTTGCAGTTTCCTGAGGCCCAAGAGCTCTCTGGCTGAGAATTCCAAAGACCCCTCCCTAAACTGTCAACCCCAGGATTCCATAGGAGATTGAAAGTGGAATAATAGCACTACAACAGGATAATGTGGAAAGGCCCCAAGTTTCTTTTAAGGAAACCAGGAACATAGCTACTTTGTTAACTGAGGTACAACTGTACTCACTTCGTTCCAAAGATTTGGTGTAATAAGACACTCTAACCAACTCTTCTAAAAAGTGTGAAAACTTAACTTTGGCTTTCATGAGAGTGTGCATCGTGGGGCCACCATGGTGAAGTCCCTGTTCTGGCCAATTTACCGCCATCGAAGAAGATGCACACTCTAAGTCCGCACACAATTATCATCAACAATAGAAAAGAAGGGAGAGAAGGCTTAGCAGAGAGGGCTGTTTTGCCTAGAAAGCACAGCGTGCAAGCACCTTGGAGAAGTCTCTGATCATTTTGACCCTTTCTTTAGGAGTCATTCGCCATGTTGGAGATGCCTTGAAAGACCACTCTTCCAAGTCCAGAGGACGAATCTGTGCCATAGGGATTGCTCCATGGGGTATCGTGGAAAACAAGGAGGACCTGATCGGGAAAGATGTAAGGTCCCAAATGTTTGGTGGATGTCCTCTAGTATTTTCTCCTTTACTCAGTGCCATTGGATGAAAGAACCTCTTGATTTTCAACCAACAAGTCAGATCTTTTAAAGAATGGGCTAGTGGGGTACTGTATTGCTGTAACTATTTTTTTTCCCAAGAGGTTTAAAATCTTCTTAACTGCTTTTTATTCTTTTACTGAGGAGTAATTGTATTAATGCTGCAAATAGTTTAATTCTATTTTAACATTCACTTTTTGCGTGTTTTCTTTTTAATTACATTGTTTCTTTAAATTGTGAGCTGCTTTGAGTCCCAGTTTTGGTGAAAAAGGGGATAATAATGATCATGATAACAAGATGTTAATAAGCTTCAGCAAGACCCCATGCTTTCCCCCTTTCTTTCTCTTTGGCTATTTCCACACTAGACTGTTATAGCGCTATTATTCCACTTTCAACATCCTATGGGATCCTGGGGTTTGCCATTTAGGGAGGGGCTTGGGATTATTTTATGATGTTTACTTGTATTGTGCACTGTGTGTTGTCTTTTTTTCTTTTACATCTAATATATAAAAGTCAAAGTTTGTTTGTCTGTGTCAGGCACAGTTTAGGGAGGCCTCTCCCTAAACTGCAAACCTCAGGATTCCACAGGATGTTGAAAGTGGAATAATGGCGCTATAATAGGCTAGTGCGGAAAGGGCCTTCCTCTAGCAAACTCGTGGAGGGGAGACCTTTTCCTCTCACGCAGCCACCTAGAAGTGGAGATTTCAGAGGCTTCATCCTGCCTTCTTTTCTCCTCACAAACTGCCACCGCAGAAACCTCACTTTCCTCCAACTTTCTTTTGCACCTAGCCACCCTACACCCCAAGACAAAAATGCAAAATGGCCAACCGGCTAAGAACTCTATTTTGTCCAGATGGCTCATGCACTAGCTTAGAGGTCAAATGCCTACTGTTTTAAATGAGCATCTTCCTTCTTCCAGAAAACGGTCTGTAGAGGGCAGATGGAGTCTGCAAACCTGCGTCTGCTTTCCTACCTGTTTTAACCGTCCGCTGATAGCTGCGGGGCTGTGAATTCACGGTCTCAGATTCCCTGGGGCCTTGGTGGGCTTAGGGAAACCAGGCTCTTTTAAGCTCGGGGTTCCTGTGGAGGCTATTAGAATTGACTTCCCTTGCAGATTGGTTTGTAAACCTTATTTCATGTTGCCGGGAGTCCTGGGCCTTTCGTGGTAGGGTAGGAAGGGACTTTCAGCAGGTGATGCTTGTCATGCAACCAGGTAACAAGCAACACCTGCTCAAAGTCTCTCCTCTTTGCACCTGTTAGACGTACAAGGCCCTCTCTCTGTTGCACTCTGGTAACTCTACTAAGAAAACACACAGAGAGGACTTCAGGATGTTGGGTTTTTTAAAATGTTTCTGAATTCCAGCATACATACCCAGCGTTGCCTTGGATTTTATTTTCTCCTAGGTAATACTTGTTAGAAAGATTTAAAATCCTGTGTCTCTAATTCCCCAAACTGTCTTGTCCAGTACCTGTAACTTTTTCCCATATTCCCCAATCCAATCTTTTTTCAGAGTTATCAACATACAGAGGTTGGGTTCCTGAGGGAAACACACTGCCCTCCTCCTTGCTGCTAGGCCCCACCTCCATAGCAACTGGCTGGCCCCTCCCAAAACTGCAAACCCCAGGATTCCATAGGATGTTGCAAGTGGAATCATAGCGCTATAACAGTCTAGTGTGGAAATCCGGCTTGATTCTATAATTCATACATACAGAAAGGACTTCAGGATGTTGAAGTGTTATAGAAATGCTAATTGTGGAGTCATCAGATCATAGGATCTTAGAGGTGGAAGGGACTAAAAAAGGGCATCTCACCCAACCTCATGCTTCGAAGTCAAGTCAATATTTAGACATGTTGGCTCAGAGTCCAAAGATAACTGCCTATTATTATATCATCATCATCACCATCATCTTTATTTGTTGTTGTTGTTGTTGTTGCAGGCCTTTGAGCCACTTCTGACTTATGGCGACCTTAAAGTGAACCTGTCACAGGGCTTTCTGGGGCTGAGAGTGTGTGACATGCCCCAGGCTCCCCCAGTGGGTTTCCAGAGCCAAACAGGGACTATTCCACCTTTTCCCCAAGACTGGGACTCAAGATATCTTACGTATTACAATAATTACAGACACATTTGAGACATCTTTGGTTTCCCTGCCCAGAAGTAAAATAGAATAAAACAAGGCTGCCCTTTCTTTTTCTTTTTGACAGGTGACAAGGGTGTATCAAACCATGTCAAACCCACTAAGCAAACTCTCTGTGCTCAACAGTTCGCATACGCACTTCATCCTCGCCGACAACGGCACCCTGGGCAAATACGGGGCGGAAGTGAAACTCCGGCGCCAGCTGGAGAAACACATCTCCCTCCAGAAAATCAACACCCGTAAGTGACCGGTTCTCTTCCGCTTCCCTGGGGAGGTCCATCTTTCAGCACCCCGGTCTCCTTGCTGCTTAGGACTAGCATATAAGAACACTGAGGTGAAAGTTTTTCTCTAGGTTGCCTTCAGTTCAGCTCGATTTATCTTCCCACCCTGTCATTGTGGCGCCAGGGGTGACCCTCTATTCTCCTCTTCATCTACCCAAAAGCTAGAAGCAAGGAGGCTGGATTAAGGCCATTTCTGCACTAGACTGTTATAGTGCTATCATTCCACTTTCAACATCCTATGGAATCCTGGAGTTTGCAGTTTAGGGAGGAGCCTTTCACTAAAATCACAGAAAGTGAAACTGCAGATAACGGGGGCACTACTAAAATCATGCTAAGGTCCAACTACGTCTTTCCAGGAGCTTGCAAACAGCGCAACAGCATCCTTGTGTACGGTAATCATACATTTGTTGCATACACACTTGTATGTGCACACCTGTGCTATAAGGCCAGGGTGGCCAAAGCATGGCATGTGGACCCAATTCAGCCCCTCAGGGTATTCTGTGGTCTCCAGGGCTCTAAAAACAAGTTTTGCCCCTAAGCATCTCCTGGGGGTGTGAGGGATAATTTTGCCACATTTTTCACATACACACCAGGCTATCTAAGCTGTGCACAGTGTTTGTCTCTTATGCTATGTGACCCATATTGCTTGTTCACAGAATCACCCAATTTAGTGTAGGAGGTAACACCACCAATCAAAGACCTTAGAAAAGTTTTGGACCTGGTCTGTCAACTCTTTCTGGTGCATCCCAAACACAGACTTTGGATTTCTCTCATTTTTTCCCTCCAAGCATGCACTTGTATGAACGGGTTTTGACCAAATTTTGCATTTAGACTTGGGTCAACATCCCAAACATTGCTGTCCAAATTTGGGACCCATTAGCAAACTTCAGGGTTCTTTTTTTCCCCCAGCATGGGTCCATTTCGTATGGACTTGGTGTGAAACCAAGTTCAGAGATTGCAAGTGTATCACTCAAACTTTTCTTTCTCTTCACATCAAAAGATGAACCATCGGTATCAACCTGGGAAAAACACAGCATAAATTTCCTAGGTTTTTAGTATGTTGCACGGTTCGTATGGGAACCAAGTCTCGGCTACATCAGTCCGGAGTATTCCAAAAGAAGAATGTCTGTTTCTTTCCCTGTGTGTATTTTTCATTCTCTGTTTCTCTCTCACGTTCCCTGGATTGTCTGGCAAAGGGCCTCTCCTGCTCATGCTTTTCATCTCAGATGTGTAGATGTGCTTCGAGGCACATAGTACTCGTCAGAGAAGCACCCTGGTCTGAGAGACAAGACAATTAAGTCCTGAGAGGCTAGATATGCCATATAAATGATTGAATGTCTCCTTTCTTTAATGGTTGGGCCTGCTTTGTTCCTTGTATGCTGAATTATTCCGCTGTCTGCAAAAGCAGGGCTGTGGATCTGAAGATGTACTAAAGCTAACAGGCCTTTCGCTGCCAGCACCACATTAATAACCACATGTGGACACTAATTGAGGTCCCTGTTAATAATCCTGGCAGAGACAAAAGAATCTCTTGGACACAGAAACTGACCTGGCAACCACATCTCTGGCATGGAATTTGCCCTGGATCCCCAGGGTTGAAGCCCAAAAGATGGACAGAGAGAGAAACTTTCCACCTCCACCCATAATCCGTGAACATTTGTTCCCCAGTGGATCTGATGGAGATGCAAAGCAGAATGATAGATTTCCAATCTGGGGAAGTTCCTTTCTTGGCCTACATGCCCTCCAACATTTCACAGATGAAAACTGGGACATGTCTGTCCCAGCAGCATCAGAGTGTGGCCAAGACGGCAAAAGTTATGTGCAAGGAAGAACACACAAATTAGGAGAGGCTGCAGAAGTTTGCTTTTGCCTGAATTGACCGGGAAAGACAAGGTTCCACCCCTTCCTCTCCTCTTCTACGGCTACCTTTGGACCTTGAATTCCGTTTGCAACAACTGCAGTAAGGTGAGGACAAAGGAAGAAACTGGGAAGTTTTAAAGCAGCTGGAAAAGTCAGATGCAAGAGCATTATAGACATTTCCCCCACCTTTTGATGTCCCATCATCCGACAACTCACTCTTCTGATGCTTCCAAATTAAGGACAAGTTCCGTTAATTCGACTGGCACGCTGCTCTTCCATCAGTTCTTCTTGCCTACAGAGGCTCGTTTGGAATGGCTCACATGCAACTTCTGCTTGCAAAGTGACCTAAGGAGGAGAAAAGACATTAAGCCTGCTGAGAATCTTTGCAAGCGGCACACACATTGTCGGTCCCAAGTGAGCCTCCATAAATCCTCCATGCTCCCCACAGTACAGTCCCTGGGTTCTGCTTTCCAACCAAATTCCATTTTCTGACATTGCTCCAATCTCTAACCTCTCAGATAAATGGGAGTCACTGTAAATCAGATTGATCGGGACTGGCTTTGTCAAACTGGGGTATTTGGTGGGTATGCAAAACAAAAATGTTGGAGACATTTACATTTCCAAGCCTGAAGAAGTCCCCAGGTGAAACTGCAGAAATGCCTCGGTCCTTACCGTTGCTGCGTTGGCTGTGCTGTTAAATTTGGGATGATTCTTTGACTTCAGCAGCTCAAAGCATCGTATTTTCATCAGAAGCCCAGCTGTTATATTTGGGTGGGATCTCTGGCTACCAGCTGTTTAAGAATTTTTGTTTATCACTATATATATATATACCGCATGAATATAATTGGACCAAATACTTCTCCAAATCAGCAACCCCAGAAATCTCATCTACCACTGGATGTTTATGGACAATTGTGAATGGGTCGGAATATTTGATATATTTCCTATAAGCCTGTCCATAATACATTGGATCCTCTGCAGGATTACGGGATTTCTTCACGGTTTTGTTCACAATATCTGTTGATACTAACAAGCCTTCATACCATCATTCCTGCTCTTGATAGTGTTTCTACAAATCTTTGTATTGTTTATTCAGTGCCCTTAGGGTTGACAGTTTGTTAGTAGTTTGGTAGTATAGTTCTTCATAGCAGAGTAAAATTATTTCCATTAATTTCTATACCATTAATATTGGTGCACGTATCATTTAATTTTACCTTATAATTATTAACACATAGGCTTGCCTCATTTTACATTTGGGGGGTATGACATTGTACCATGAAACCTGAAGGAGGAAAAGAAAAAAGACACCAAATTGGGAGAGGTTGCTAATACGCCAGAGGACAGGATTCAAAATTCAAAACGACCTTGACAAATTGGAGAGCTGGGCCAAAGCTAACAAAATGAATTTCAACAGAGAGAAATGTAAGGTCCTGCACTTAGGCAGCAAAAAGGGAATGCACAAATATAGGATGGGGGACACATGGCTGGATAACAGTACTGTGAAGGGGATCTAGGAGTCTTGGTGGACCACAAGCTGAACATGAGTCAGCAGTGTGGTGCAGCAGCCAAGAAAGCCAAGGCAATTCTTGATTGCACCAATAGGAGTATGGTGTCTAGATCGAGGGAGGTAATGGCACCACTCTACACCTCAATTCAAGAAGGATATCAACAAGGTGGTGCGAGTCCAGAGAAGGGCGACCAAAATGGTGAAGGGTCTGGAAGCCATGAAGCCCTATGAGGAGCGGCTGAGGGAACTGGGGATGTTTAGTCTGCAGAAGAGAAGGTTAAGAGGGGACATGATAGCCATGTTTAAATATTTGAAGGGATGTCATGTTGAGGAGAGAGCGGGCTTGTTTTCTGCTGCTCCAGAGATTAGGACAAGGAGCAATGGATTCAAGTTGCAGGAAAGGAGATTCCACCTGAACCTCAGGAAGAACTTCTGAGGGTCAGAGCTGTCCAGCAGTGGAATCTGCTGCCGCCTCCATGGAGTGTGGTGGAGTCTCCTTTTTTGGAGATTTTTAAGCAGAAGTGGATGGCCATCTATCAAAGGAAGTGCTTTGATGTGGATTCCTCCAATGCAGGGGGGTGGACTGGATGGACCCTGGAGTCTCTTCCAACTTTATGATTCTCTGATTCTATGAAAACAGAAGAAAATCTACATTTGAGAGTGTGCCTCAAATCTCGTAATGCCATTCATGCTTCACAGTGGGTGGGATTAAGCCTCTAGTCCTCAGTAGGCCAAACACTGAGTGTGGAATACACAATTTTGGGATAATCATTATTTTTTCCCTTCTAGTCCTGCAACTTCCTGACATGGGACCAAGTCTACCCAGATCACGTGACCTGTGGGCTTCCCTTTGTCATCCTATGCCTGGAGATTGCAGAGAGGCAGGGACAGCAAAGGGGTGCTCAGCTGTTGTCTCTAACGTCGGCCGGCCGCGTTACTCACAGCAATGCTAACAATAAAGACCTTACGATGGGCCTGTAGGAGAGGTGGATTTGCAAGGGGTCGGTGCCAGCTTGATGCCAACTGGGCTACTGGTGATCTGAATTAAAATTTAAGAGATGCATTGTGGTCATTCTAGTAGAAAGATGCTACAATTTCCTGGATTGTTAAGGAGTTTATCTTGTCCTCATTCTTTGGTATTCCTACAACATCTTTGGCCATTTCCACACTGGACAGTTATAGTGCTATTATTCCACTTTCAACATCCTATGGAATCCTGGGGTTTGCAGTTTAGAGAGGGGCCTTTGAGGCCTTTGGGGCCCCTCCCTAAACTGCAAACCCCAGGATTCCATAGGATGTTGAAAGTGGAATAATAGCACTATAACAGTCTAATGCAGAAATGGCCTTTGTTGGTGGAGAAGCTGTGGCTTCCACTCTCTCAGAACATTTATTTAGTGGTTAATAATCTTCTTGCTTTGTTCTGCAGGACTTGGGCAAGGGGTCCCCGTGGTTGGACTCATAGTCGAAGGAGGCCCCAACGTGATCTCAATTGTCTTGGAATGCCTCCGCGAAGACCCACCGCTTCCCATTGTGATCTGCGACGGCAGTGGGCGAGCATCGGACATTTTATCATTTGCGCACAAATACTCAGAAGAAGGCGGGTAAGAGCACTAGACCCATTGGGCTTAGAGGAACATGATGGCTTTTTTTAAATCACAGTTTGGCTTGGGTGGGGACAGAACCCTTTCGCGTTTCAGGAGGTTAGCATTTAGCTTTTCGGTTAGCTAGTGTTCGGTGTTCTCCACCATGATGCTTACCTCTTAACTGACAGCTGTACCATAAATCTAAGCAAGAACATTTTTTTTCTTTTATCTCTCTCTCTCTCTCTTGTAAAATCTCTTTAGCATCATAAGCGAGTCGCTCAGGGATCAGCTACTTGTCACCATCCAGAAAACCTTTAACTACAGCAGGAATCAAGCTCAACAGCTATTTGTTATCCTTATGGAATGTATGAAGAAGAAAGAACTAGTAAGGAACTTATATGCTTTATTTCTGAAAAAAGGCCAGCGTCAGGACTCAGCTATGGGTTATATTGAACACCAATTATTTTCTTTTTCACATAAAAGTTGCTGTGAAGGAGCCAGTCTGGACTGGGGCCATAATACATGTTTTAGCAGAGATTTAACCTTTTCCCCTCTGCTTGAGTATCCTGGTGAAAACCACTCTCTTCCAGCTACTATTTGCTTCCAAAGGGTTGCAGCAAATCCCACTTTGGAACCCAGTAGCAGCTGTTTGGGGGGCATAGGATTAAATTCCTCCTCCATATCTCAAGGTTCTGCACAGGTGCTTTTCCTTCGAGAAGAAAGTGCCCAAAGTTAAGCTGATTTTCAGTGTATTTTCAGGCAGCGTATTCCATTATCAAACTGCTCTTACCATCAGGAAGTTCTTCCTCATGTTTAGGTGGAATCTCTTTTCCTGTAGTTTGAAGCCATTGCTCTGTGTCCTAGGCCCTTTCCGCATCTTACCTTTTTGCGGAGGTGGGGGGCGGCGTTCGCACGAGCAGCCTCTTGTGCTAGCCAGTGGTTCTCAACCTGTGGGTCCCCAGATGTTTGTGGACTTCAGCTCCCAGAAGCCCCAGCCACTATGGTCAATGCTCAGAGCTTCTGGAAGTTGAAGTCCAAAAATATCTGGGGACCCACAGGTTGAGAACCACTGCGCTAGGTGTTCATTTCGTCTCTCCTTCCTTACTGCAGCTGGCTTGCCGGTCACGTGAGCCCCTTCCTACCGCAGCGCAACCTGAGAATTGCAGGCTAGCGCTGAGACAGGAAGCATGACTGGCCCAGCTCCCAACGCACCGCAGGGCAGGTAAGTGCGCTCAGGCCCCGGAAGCATTGCGCAACCATGCACCATTTTCGGCTTGAAGCCAAAAATGAAAAGGTGTGTGCACAGTCCACTTTAGGCTCTTCAGCGTTGCGTAAATGGGAGTGCGTCGTATGGACCGCTCCTCCCATTTACGCGACAGTCAAGGGGCCCTTTTGCTTTAGAAACAGTGTGCGAAAAGGGCCCTAGTCTCTGGAGGAGCAGAAAACAAGCTTACTCCATCTTCCATAGGACACCTCTCCAAATATTTAAACATAGCTTAGTCTTCTCTTCTCCAAGCTAAACACACCCAGGTCCCAAATCCACTCTTAATAGGACATGGTTATGCCCACTGATGAATTCAGTGTTGGCACCTTTCTCTGATTCACTGGCATCTGAGAACTTTGCTTGAAGTGTGAATGGGGAACGCCCACCTTTGATGTTTCGCTGGTCACATGGCATCAGCATCTGGGCAGCCAGGGAATCCCTTCGGATTATATAATCTGCCTGTCCTCAAAAGCCTCCATCAACGAATGACTTTTCTGTATCCCTTCCCATCTGCCCATCCCCCTGATCCCGTGGAAAGGAAATAAAGTAAGCAAATTACAGAATGCACATTTTGCAGGAATAGCAATTAAAAGAGTTCCCTCTGTCTCTCTCTCTCTCTCTCTAAAAGAGTGAGTTAGGAGACCAATTTGATCAGATTAAATATAAAGGTCCGTGTTCCTGTTTGGAGATAAATGGTTGCAGATAGACTATCCAGCCATCTCGTTCATTTTCCCTACTCTGCCAAATTCAACAAGTATCTCCAAAGTTTGCAAACCTCTCTGCAGATTGCGGCCGATGCAACAGGCTAAGGGCCCAATCCTCCAGTCTGCTACTCTGCCACAGGGCCAAGGAGTAAGTTCACAGTGAAGACAGGATGGCAAAATCCTTGTGACGGGACCTAGTGACTTATAGCAGGGCTGCTGATCCCCAATTTTGCTCCTCTCTCTACTTCCGCTGTGCAACACAGCTGAATTGGGCAGGAGATTCACTCGACATCAGAGGCCTCGTTCCATGTCTTGCCACCATCCAAGGCTCACAGAATTTGGCATTCCTGTGTAGGTAGGGAAAAGCAGTTTAAAAATGTCCCAAAAAATGGTCATAAATGTGTCAAGAAACCCTGATGGAAAGATTCCTAGACTGGTGAGAATTTTCATGGTTTGGGATTCCTGCCATACAAAATTCAGCCATGGTTGTTTTGCACAGAAAATAGCATTCCCTGTGTAAGAAATAGTATTTCTGCATAGAAATGTTATTTCCTGTGGATAAAACTTTGTTAAAAAAAAAAAGCCACATGTAAATTTGTACAGAATGAATCTCAAACTGAGAATAGTCTTCAAAAACTGCACAATTTTCAAAAACTTTCATGTAGTGAGAAGAAAATGACTAAAACTACTCTTTGCTTCCTTCAGGAAGAAAATTAGCGAATAATTACATCCTTGTTATGGCAAGGCCTTCTTGGTTGCTGCATCTCAGCTAGGGAACAATGCCTTCTCCAGGGAAATCTGCCTAGCATGTGCTTTGCTCAGCTTCTTGTGGATGATTAAACCTTGGGCCATTTCTACCACTAGCCTGTTATACTGCTATTATTCCACTTTCAACATCCTATGGGATCTTGGGGTTTTCAGTTTGGGGGGCGGCCTCCCTATGCTTCAAACTCCAGGATCCCATAGGATGTTGGAAGTGGAATAATAGCACTATAACAGGCTAGTGTGGAAATGGCCTTGGCTTTTCATTGACAAGCGTTCAGGATGGTTTGGGAAAGGAAACTATGCTCTGAATTTCAGAGCTTGAGAAAGTCACTGTTTGGAGTTACAGATGGCCATGCCATCTGGGGGATTTTGGGAGTTGGAATCCAAAATGACTTTTCCAAGCTAAGCGTACAATGTGGTTTTTCCTTACATTCTGCCTTTCTTTCTCCCCACCTCTTCTTTTTTGGGTGCATATGCATGTTTTAAAAAACTGAAACCTCCTGTTGGTACATGAAATGTAGAGTTAAACAGAACAGAGTGGGGAAAAGGAGCGGCTAGTGATGTTTTTTCTTCTTTGTGGATATTTAGATCACTGTCTTCCGCATGGGGTCTGAGGGACAACAGGATATTGAGATGTCAATCTTGACAGCGTTACTTAAAGGTGAGTTACCCAAGCAACGCCAAGAAGCTGCAAAAAGGTTGCTCTCTCTGTCTGCATATTAGGCTAACGATCTTAATGGCTTGCGATTCTGCAGATTAATAACGCTGGGCTAAGTATGAATTGTTTAATAAGGCGCCCTTAAGAACAGAGGCAACCCTACCATTTGGAGCCTCAAGCTTTCCAGTACATTATTTTTCTAGAAAAGTTTCACTCACCACTAGGATTCTGTGTGCTCAAAAATAATTTTGCTCATATAACACCACGGTTAATTCCATTGGTGGTTATTTGTGAACAGTGGTTAAACAGCAGTGGATGGAAAAACATTTGATAACACCTTTAGAAGATACAACATGATTCTGGATACAGAAGATTAGAGGAACTCAGCCTGGGTTTTAACAATTGAATGTGTTTGACTATTCCTTTCTTTCTCATTTTTGCTAAAATTATACGCTGCCCCGGCACCCTTAAATACAGCATCAAGCAGGTGCGAACACTGGATTTGCCTCCAGAATTTTTTGAAAGAAAAATATTAATGGCTGGCAGTTGGTCACTGCTTTTGCATACCCTTTAACCAGAGTTGTGGGGCCCTTTAACACTACACACTTATAGCACCATGCCATGACACCGTCCTGTGGAATCCCGTGATTTGTAGCTTAGGGAGGACCATTGAGAATTCTCTCAATATCGGAGACCTCCCATGTTTCATCAAACTAATAATCCCAGGGTTCCATAGGATAGAATCATGATAATTAAAGTGGGATCATTCTTTTCTAATTGTATAGTGTGGAGGTTCCCCTGGTTGGTTTTCTTTTCTCTTTTCTTTTCTCTTTTCTTTTCTTTTCTTTCCTTATTTTGTTTATTTATGTGAAGCTGCCTGCATTGTGGATGAAGCAACACAGCCACCCTCCATTTGTTTCCATAGGTACCAATGCATCGGCACCAGATCAGCTGAGTTTAGCCTTGGCCTGGAATCGGGTAGACATTGCACGTAGTCAGATCTTTGTCTTTGGACACCACTGGCCGGTAACCATTTTCTCAGAAAAATTGTTGAGTAATTTTAAAAAAAACAGTCGTAATTATCTAATTCTTTGTGAAAGCACCCAGCCATTTCCTGGTAATTTCTAAACGATAAAGACCTGGCCAGTCTGAATGGCATAGTCTGGCAGTTGTACAGTAATCCTCACCTAATTTGCAGACTCAACTTTCTGCAGTTTTGGTCTCCCGCAGTCTAAAAATATTAAATATTAAAATATTAGATGAAAAACATACAAAACACTAAATGGAAAATACAGGTGGCTGGGCGATGGCATCCACACGGCATATTCTACTGGATAGCATGAACCCTGTCTACAGTCCTGCAAAGCTGGAGGGCTATTTCTAGTGATGCCAGAGCCATTTCTACCTTCACAGGGGTCATAGAGAAGTTTCCTTCTATCCAATAATATGATAATGGTCCTTGCAAAGCTGGAGGGTTCAATACTATCTGTGGTTTCCAAGTATCCACGGGGTGTCTTGGAATATATCCCCTGCAGATAAGGGGATAGATAAGGAGGGATTACTGTAGATTGGTTAGCAGTTCTGACTCTCAGAAGCTGAAGAATAGCAAATAAGAACGTGAGAAGACCTGTTGCTGGATCAGACCCAAGGCCCATCTAACCTAAAGCCTGGCACCCTGGACCCCGAAGTGAACAACCACATCGCTCTTGGTAAGCCACAAAGTGGAAATGAGTACATTAGCACTCACATTGTAGCTAGTAAATTGCAAGTTGAAATTTGATTTATTACAATATATATTGTCATTATTGTTGGTGTGTGCTTTCAAATAGTTTCCAACTTATGTCTGTTAAATATGCTAGGGCAACAAAGGGAAATAAGAAGTCATCAGAAGATATTATTATATTTAATAACTATGGCAAGGTTGACATATGCACAACCCTGGAAAGAAAGGAAATATATTGGTATAGAAGAATGGAAGTTAAAAGTTCTGGATATGATAGAGATGGAAAAATTAGCATCTTCTTTGAAGAATAAATCTATCCAGAACTTTGAGAAAGAATGGAAAGGAGTATTGGATTGGATAAGGATATAAATGTATAAGAAATCAAAGAAGAAATAATATAATTGTTCTTCTCTCTGTAAGATGGAAATTATGCTTGTATGAAATGGAAATAAGCAATCTCAACTGGAAGATTTAAGCATGGAAGTGTTTGGGGGGGTTATTTTCAAGATTAAACTTTTAATAAAAATTACTATTAAAAAAAATAGTTTCCAACTTATGGTGACCCCAAGGTGATCAGGGGATTTTCTCGGCAAGACTTGTTCAGGGAGGATTTGCCTTTGCCTTCCTCTGTGCCTGAGAGTCTGTGACTTGCCCTGGGTCTGGTGAAGCATCAAAGGAACTCTCTGGCTGGTATTTCTAAATGCATCCAATCCCAGGATTCCATAGGAAGTTGCCATGGCAGTTACAGAATCATAGCACTATAACTATGCGATGTGAAAGAGCCAAAGGTCCTTGTGCCACTCAGCTGTCCAGTTTTGCCCTAGACCCCCTGTTGCTTGCCAGTTCAGATGTCACTTTGTATTTTCTGTATTCAGACTGATTCGATGCCTTATGGGACACGTTGGACCACTAAGCCACCATTGTGTTCCCTCTTAACCGCAGCCATTGGGGACCCTCACAGCTGCAGATGGGGCAGCCCCCGAAAAGGAGAAGAAATCGCCAGCACCCCAAGCGAAAGGAGGGAGAGGGAAAGGCAAAGGGAAGAAGAAAGGAGGGAAGCAGAAGGAAGAACCAGAGGAAGAAACAGATCCAAGGAAACTTGAGCTACTAAACTGGGTGAGAATAAAAATATATTGTGCTTTGGTCACCCTGAATGTAGATTGCCTTCGTGGATGGTTTGCTCCTTTCAACTTTTCTGCTTTAAGATGTAGTTTCTGTCAGAGTCAGCATGGGACATTTGGGAATCTCAGGGACTTTGTGCTTATTTAAATGCTTTCTCCTCTACAATTTGGCATCAAAAATTCTCCCAGAGAGCAGCTGTGAAGGTCTCCGTGCGGTGAAGCTTGTACTGTTCTTGTGGAATGGTAGTGCCTTCCGGAGTTTGGGAAAGTAACTGTAGGAAGCTTCCTCAAAACCAGAGTTTATCCTAACATTATTTTTAGACTGCAAATAGGAGCAGTTGTTCAAAGAAACTAAATTTTTCAAGCTTTGGTATTACAGTTGGTCCTCTGCATTTGCTGGGGTTAGGGGCTCAGGACCCCCCTACCCAAAAAAGTGGGAAAACCCACAAATATCAAAATGTGTGTGCGTGTGTGCCTGTGGGAAGGGGGCCGAGGCATGGTGGAAAGAGGGTCCCAACCAGGTCAGAGGAAGGAGAGGGAAGGGGGGCAGTAAGGCATCATGGCCTTATACTTCCTCTCATAGTTTCCACCTTACCCTATCAGGACAATCCACTTCTGGTCCAAAGGAATATCACCATCTTCCAGCTCAGTGTTTGTATCGATATGGCATTTTCGCTCAGTGTGCCTGTCATCCTCCACTTTTGCACAGGTAAACTCCCTGGAGCAAGCAATGCTGGACGCGCTGGTCTTGGATCGGGTGGATTTTGTGAAGCTCTTGATCGAAAACGGAGTCAGCATGCAGCGTTTCCTCACCATCCCACGGCTGGAGGAACTTTACAACACTGTGAGTCAACGTGGAGGGAGCTCTTATGAGGCAGGAGTATTAACTAGTTTTTAAAATAGGTGTAGTGTGTCAGGAAAGCATTGTGCGTGTTCGACCCACTGTTGAGGGACTGGCATTAGTGATATATTCCAGCTATGCTGTTTCTCTTTCCATTCTTCCCTTGAAATTTTTCTGTTCAAGGACTGAGGTCTTAAGGTCCAAGATGGACTGTCCAAGAAGATTCAATTCAATTCCCATTTCTAATGACCAGAACTAGAAGTAGACCTGGCCAGAAACTGGTGTAAAGAATACTTTTCAGAAACCATCTCCATATTAAGTCTTCCAACAGTGCCTGCCTGTTATCTTTTTTCAGAGATTGGGCCCACCAAACACCCTACATCTGCTTGTCAGGGATGTGAAAAAGGTAAGGCAATTTGTGTGTGTGTGTGTGTGTGTGTGTGTGGAGGATGCAGGATAGGAAAAGCTTCAGAAGCAAAACAATTGTTGCATTTACGTTGATTGCACAAGTCACTGAGAAAAAAGAGTATGTTGCAATGTAGCAGTTGGCTGCTGGGTTTTTTGAAATGGTTTTTTTCGAGAGGAGGAGAAGATCCCAATTTTCTATTCATGATCAGGTGGGATTATAGGATCTGGGCTATGAACTTCATATGGTAATACTATTGCAAAAGCATAGACCAGGTGAGGACCTGGCATCTGATGATTTATTGCTATATCCTTTCAGTTGGGCTGCTGTTTATGAGGGAGTTAAATCCTCCTCTTCTTCAGGGGAGTGCAACTTTAAAATCACCCACAGGGATTTCAAAAAGGGTGTTCTCCAAGCTTCTTCCTGGTTACTTCTTAAGCTATCAGTTGCCAGTTTGGAAAACACACTTTTTGAAATCCCCACAGGCAGTTTTAAAGTTGCATTCCCTTGAAGAAGGTGTTTAAATATTAGTGGACCGAAATGCACTGGGCTAATTGGAAGAATAAAATCGTCTTTTACAACACTGCAAGACTTTCTGTTTTCTCTATGGTCCTTTCTGCCCTACACTGTTATAGTGCTCTCATTCCACTTTCAACATCCTATGGAATTCTGGGGTTTGTAGTTTCCTGAGGCGGTGGCTGAGGATTCTAAAGGCCTCTCCTTAAACTGCAAACCCCAGGATGCCATAGGATGTTGAATAATAGCACTAGAACCACACGATTTCCGCACTAAGCTGTTATAGCGCAATGATTCCACTTGCAACATCCTATGGAATCCTTGGGTTTGCAGTTCTGGGAGGGCCCCTCCTGGAACTGCAAACCCCAGGATTCCATAGGATGTTGCAAGTGGAATCATCGCGCTATAACAGCTTAGTGCGGAAATGACCCCAATGTAGTGCGGAAAGGCCCTAAATCTCCACTGCTAGAAATGGAAAGCTAGACTGGGCTGGCCTCCAGTCCAATCCAGTGGAGCATTTTACATATTGCTGTGTTAACTGGAGAGAAGAAGATTCCCAAATCTGAAAGGACATGTGGTGGATCACACTGTACATCTGTCCATTAAATCATGTTTATGGATGTTGTCTATTCACGTTTCATAGTTCACTCTCAGCATTTTTCAGTGTCACTAACATGCCATTGTATGTTTCTCCATCTCTCTCTTTTCTCTCTCTCCCTCTTTCCATCGCATTCCCTCGGCTCGTTCTCATTCAGCGACAATCCGGGGGATTTAGCTGGGTTAACATGGAGGTGAATGGCTCGCTTAGAAAACAGCACTTTTGTCTTAGTTAGTTGCTGTCTCGTTTCTCATAGACTAGACCCCATTGCTGTCTTCCAGCATTAAAAGGCACCCAGCAGCAAAGCACCGTGTTTCTGTAGAATCTCTAGGTTTTAACAGAACTGTCTGGTTTTCAACAAGATGACCGTAGAGGTTCTACAACTGCCTTCTTGACCTAGTCTGGGTGGTGGGTTAACCAAAAGCTTGCTAGGCTTTGAGGGACTGTGAAATGTAGTCAACGGGGGTTTCCTGAGTGGCAGCTGGTTGTTGGATTTCTGTCCAGCATAGGATCCTGGTTCCTCTCCAATTAAGTAGAATCCAGAAAGTGGGAGACTCCAAAATTAATATATGCAGTAATAGTTGTTCCCAAATTGGGAGTTATTGCTTACTATCCACTTTCATACCTGCATCTCATTTACTGTTGCTCATGAACAACGTGGAGGGAGAAGTCTTGGGCCATTTTTACACTACGCTGTTATCTTATTCCACTTTCAACTTCCTATGGAATCCTGGGCTTTGCAGTTTAGGGAGGGGCCTTTGAGGATGGCCTTTGAGGCCCCTCCCTAAACTACAAACCCCAGGACTCCATAGGATGTTGAAAATGGAATAATAGTGCTATAACAGTCTAGTGTGGCAATGGCCTTGAACTGAACCTTCTAATCTGATCACCTTCCCATAAACTGAAGCATTGGGCTTCCTCATCCAGGAGTCTCTGACTCCGTAACTTCCTTTTATTTTTCTGCAAGTAGAAATGCAACACTGTCAGAAGGTGAACAAACCAACAGGAGAAATGGTGGAAAGGCCGGATGAAGGCTTCACGTTCCCTGCAGCAGCTGTCAGAACCCACAGTCTTTTTCTGATTTAATATTTATTAATTTTATCTCAGTGATGCAAACAAACAAAGTAATGCACAACTACAGAAGGGGGGAAAGGAGCAAAAGTAAAGGAAACAAACTGTGCACAAGCAATATATGTGTCTAAATAAAACCAGAGCTAAACTCAACTTAACTAAAATTAAGTCATAATAACAAAAGCTGTTACAAAAAGACTAACCTATTACACTAAACGCATCCTGCACAAAACAAAAACACAGAAGAACTCTGACTCCCCCTTACAAACTCTAATGAAAAAAAAAATAGATTACTATTCCAAATCTTATGCTACCATTAACAATCAATATCCGCTCAGCTTACTAGAGACTGAAATCTTACTTTTTCCCATTTGGGAGAAAGGCAGGGTATAAATTCAATAAATAAATAACTATAACCACAGATTATTACACCATTAGATTCCTTATTGCTCAAAAATCAATAAATAGTTTCCAGTCTTTCAAAAAAGAAATCTTCAGTTGATTTATCTATTAAAATTTCACATCAATTTTGCAAAGAGGGCAAGACCCACAACTTTAAAAACCCATTCTGTCATCATCGGTGCTTCGGTCCATTCCCAACTTTGGGTAAACAGCATTTTTGCAGCTGTTATTATGTCTCGAAGAAGCATCCCATATTTACTATCTAGTTTTTTAATCCATAATTCTTAGCAAAAACATTTGGCCAGCCAAAGACTTCTGAACATATGGAGCTCATTCAGATAACTGTGGGATACCGAGGCTTTCTTTAGTCGTAGGAGAGGGTGTTTTGGCAGGTCTTCGGTAAACAAGAGCCGTGGTGGACCAGTTATTATTCTTGCTGTTTATTTTTGTAGCACCGTCAGTGCGCATGGTGCTTTTACAAGCAAAACAAAAAAAGCCAGCCATCCCTGCCAAAGGCGCACAGTGTAAAATATACACAAACAAATAGGGGAAGGAAGAGAAAACTATGCAATACAGTTGCAAAATAAATTATCCAGACAGAATGCACAAAGCAATACAATATAATGTATGATAAAGCAAACTGATAAATACATGGAATCAAAATATACAGGATGGTAAAACAATATAGTTGTTACATAGCGGAGCCAGTGTGACTCAGTTCTTGCCAGATGACAAAGCAATCATGGTATTTCCTCAGGGCCTGACCCCAGCATTTTGGCTGCCTTTGTGTAGCTGCCATCATCACACGCAACTCATCGTCCCACCAAGGTGCCACTGAAAAGGCACAGATATGGGATTCTGTTTTGCTTTAGGAATCTGGAACAAATATAGACTGGCATGCTTTGATTGGCACTGTTGCATGCCGCCGAGTCATTCCAACGTATAGAGCACCTATCCCCACGTTTTCTTGGCAAGTTTTGTTCAGAGGGGGTGTTGCCTTTGCCTTCCTCTGAGGCTGAGAGAGTGTGACTTGCCCAAGGTCGCCCAGTGGGTTTCCATGGCCAAGCAGGGATTCAAACCCTGGTCTCCAGAGACATTTTCCAACACTCACGCCACTGATATATACAAATATAAGTCCGCCTTAAGCTTCTATGTGTCTCTGCAATGACCAAGAGGAGACATGAGAGCCATGTTTAAATATTTGAAAGGATGTCGTGTGGAGGGTGGAGCAATCCGGTTTTCTGCAGCTTCAGAGATATTCCAAACTCCAGGCAGTTCCAAACCCCGGGAGCCACCACCAAGATGGTCTCCCTCCCTTGTTCCCACCAACCAGGACTGCAATCTCTAGTAAATATGTTTCAAATTGCACTGTAAATAAATGCAGTGACAAATATATGACCTTCTGCAAAGCAATGACATTTTGCATTGGGTTTTCCAGGGCAACCTGCCACCCGATTACCACATCAGCCTCATTGACATCGGCCTTGTGCTAGAATATCTCATGGGCGGGGCGTACCGCTGCAACTACACGCGGAAGAGCTTCCGAACCCTGTACAACAATTTGTTTGGACCAAAGAGGGTAAGAAATCCATTGAACTTAGCCAATATCATCAGCTCCTCACAGGAATTACACCTGTTTTGGCTCCACAGTCTATCTTGGGCAGAAAACATTGGATTTGAGCTGGACTACCACCATGCACTTTATATGGGGCTGCTCTTGAAGGTAACTCAGAAATTGCAGCTAGTGCAGAATGCAGCAATTGGACTGCTAACTGGAACACCATACAGAAGCCATATAGCACCATTTAAAGAAAAAAATCTGGCTCCAAGTATGCTTCTGGTCTGAATTTCAAGGTGCTGGTGAGAACATTGAAAGCCTTAAATGGTTTGGGATCTCAACAGAGGTTGAGTGTCCCTAATATGAAAATCCAAAATCTAGAAAGCTCCAAAAACTAAAACTTTTTGCTGTCAACTGTCTGCTTTCACCTTTCTATACATCATATTTATATGCGTATTAATGACTTTTGATAGTTTTCATCTGTGCTGTTTTTGAATATTTTAAATATTTTAGTGACATAAGAAGTATGGATAAACTTAACACTGTTTCCTAGTAAGCTAATATTTCTCTCTCTCTCTCTCTCTCTCTCTCCCTCCCTCCCTTCCTCCCTTCCTTCCTTTCTTTCTCTCCTCTAAAATATGCAGCCCAAAGCTCTTAAGCTTTTAGGGATGGAGGTAAGATTTTATTTTGCCCCATGGGTAGCACTCTCCACCTCTCACTTTGATTCCCTGGTTTTAGAAAGAAGCATACTTATGTGGCCAAGATTACCCACCTATGGTCCCTCTGATTTACTTGCTTCTGCCTGATTACATCCTCAGGAGGTACTCCAGGTTTCTCCAGGTAGCAGAATAGGTCGTGACCCAGAATGTACACAGGAGGTTGATCTGAAGATCTTTGTGCTTTTGAGAGAACAAGCATAGTATAATGGTTTGCCCATTGGACTATTGCCCTGGAGACCTGGCTTTGATTCCCCACTCGGCCACAGAAGCCCACGGGGTGACCTTGGGCAAGTCACACTCTCTCAACCTCAGAGGAAGACAAAGACAAAGCCCCTCTGAACAAATCTTACCAAGAAAAACCCATGATAGGTTCACTTGAGGGTTGCCATATATCAGAAACAATTTGAAGGCATACAACGGCAGCATTTTACCTCTCCCTGGGTATTGCAAGTCCCTTGGTTGGGTATTTATGTCCTGGATAACTGTTTCATGTGTGCTGTATACATACCCTCCAACTTGTCCTGGTTAGACTGGAAGAGTATCAGTTAATTCTTGTTTCTCTCACTCTATCAGCTGGTTTTTAAATGTTCCAGTTTCTCTCTCTTTCTCCTCCTACTTTCCTCCATCATCCTTAACTGCTGCAAACTGAGTTCAAAGTGCAAAAGTACTTTCTATTCAACTAACTCAATGAAGGGATGGGAGAGGAGTTTTGCCCTTCCTGGTAGACTTAGACAAAATCAAACTGCTGCAATCAATTCTAGCTTGTGTGTTCTTCCTCATTAATATTTGCCATCTTGATCACACTCTCAAGTTACTTAATTATATGTGCCCCAGTTTTCATCTATGAAATGTTGGAAAGTACATCCATGCACACTGAATATGACATTGGCCATTGGATTGGGCCCTCTCTGTTTACCCACGAAGTCTTATTCTATTTTGGCCTTTAAAAAAAAATGCACCTCCATTTTCTTAGAACCTGAGACCTGCTAACTATACTACTAGGATAAAGGGGAATGTTGCTGCAGAGGAAATATCTAAAGCCTTGCTCTAAAGAGGCATTGGCACATATTGTTATATCACGGTGAAAAACGCTTATAAAAATATATAAACACAAACCCAAGCCCACTGCTCTAAAAGCTGGTAAGCAGCTTTGCACGGTACAAAGGAAGCATCAACAATTGCTTAATCTTCTTTGAGATCTCTTTGTCTTTTCCGGCAGCTGCAGAACGAATTCCCTGCCTCTGCCAAGATAGAAGGTGTCCTGGTTTAGCAAGCCTGGAAGGACCAAATCTATGGATGTGCCATGCGTAGCACGCCATGCGTTGATGTGTGTCTCTTCCCAAGAGGTAGATGAATGATTCTGAACAGGAGAGTCAGAGTCTTGTTAGAGAATTTTGGCATTTCCAGTTGTTCTTATAATTACTGCAGGAATATTTGGTATTGATAGCAGAGGAAGGAGACCAAAATAGTAGAAGGCCTGGAAACCACGAACCCTGTGAGGAACTGCTTAGGGAGTTAGATATGTTTAGCCTGGAGAAGAGATGGTTAAGAGGGAACATGATAGCCATGTTTAAATATTTGAAGGAAGTTATATGGAAAATGGAGCAAGCTTCTTTTCTGCTGCTCGAGACTAGGACACTATGGAACAATGGCTTCAAACTTGAGGAAAACATTAGGAAGAACTTCCTGCTGCAAGACCAGTTTGATAGTGCCTGGAAGTGTGGTGGAGTCTTCTTCTTTGGAGGATTTTAAACAGAGACTCTATGGCTTTCCGTTGGGAATGCTTTGATGGTGTGTTCCTGCATGGCAGAAGGGGGTTGACTGGATGGCCCTTGAGGCCTCTTCCAATTCTTGGATTCTTTGACAGTGGAATATGCTGCCTCAGTGGAGTGTGGTGGTGTCTCCTTCTTTGGGGGGTTTTCAACAGAGGCTGGATGGCCATCTGTCAAAAGGAGGGCTTTGATTGTGCTTTCCTGCCTGGCAGAAAGAGAGTGGGCTGGGTGGCCTTGGGGTCTTTTCAAAGTCTATGATTCTGTGATACTTCACTCCCACCCAACATCATGGTGCTTCATATCCTGGAAGACCCCTGGTCTGTTCTGCATGTCTCCTTTCCCCTGTGCCTTACATTCACATTGCCTCCCTGGAATAATGTTCCACCTTCCTTCTTCCTTTAGGAAATGAGCTAGTCATTCCTTTGATGAGTCCGGCATAAGTAAAGGGGAGAGATTCCTGCTCAAAGGTGAAAGTTTAGTTTCCTAAGGACTCATCTTCTTCTTTTGTGCATGACTTTGCTTGTTCTGTGCATGGCATCCAAATAATAATAAATTTGGGCATTCACATTCTTGCTATTTTAAGAAGGGTCCACCTGCACTTTCCGGATCTATGATTTGTGGGGTTACTCTGTTACTCTGGCTTTTTGAGTTCATTAGCTGACCCATTCACCTTGGGATAAGACCATTGGCCAGGTGATAATTTGGTCCAAAGTTCTAAGCACAGTGGCCAAAGGCAAGCCCTGCCAGCCAAAATGGAAATCAAAGAGTGTTTTACTGTCTGCAGAGTGACCCCCTTGCTGTGATTGCTATGAAAAGGCTCTCTTATGCAGGTATACCTCAGTTAACAAAGTAGATGCATTCCTGGTCATTCCTTCTTTAACATCTTCTTTGCATGCTACTTTTTCCTGATTTTCACTCGCCTGTCTACAACTAAGCAACCGTGCATGGACTTCTCGCTAAATATATTCCTGCAACTCTTTCTCCTTATCAACATGTTTGTGGTATTGCACAATGTGAGCAAATGGTGGTCTCCATGAGGTTATAATTCCCCTCCTTCTTCCTAGGATGATGAGCCTCCAACCAAAGGGAAGAAGAAGAAGAAGAAAAGGAGGAGGAGATTGACATTGACGTGGACGATCCGGAGGTCAGCCGTTTCCAGTACCCCTTCCACGAGCTCATGGTGTGGGCGGTGCTGATGAAGCGTCAGAAGATGGCCCTCTTCCTTTGGCAACGGGGAGAGGAATCCATGGCCAAGGCTCTGGTGGCTTGCAAACTCTACAAAGCCATGGCCCATGAGTCGTCAGAGAGTGAGCTGGTGGATGACATCTCCCAAGACTTGGACAACAACTCCAAGTTAGTCTGTGATGGACTCTCCTTGCCAAGGCTGGCCTCTGATTCCATCCCTGGGTTCCTGTCTCTCAGCTTGCCCTTTCCCCCTCATCCCCTGAATCCCTTCACAGATTGGGTACTTGGGCCTCAAGGTGACCCCCTATTCTGGACCAAAGGTATTGTTGTTTTGGTGGGTCCTAGTTAGTAAGCATGGCCAGGCCCTCCCCAAGACTTTGGTGTTGAACACTGACAGCGTTCTTTGTTATCAGAGAAGCATTATTGGTGGTAAATGACGCAGCAAGCAATCTGCATCAGAGAAGCATCTCATCCCTTTCACCGACAGACTCCAGTGTCCTCTTGCAGCCAGCGATAGAAGTGGGGTCCAGAACAATTTGTTCCATCCTAGCCTACTCTTAGCCAGCAATTTAAGTCCTCATGGCTGGCTACAGTAAGCCCTTGGGCGGGCATGCAACCCCTGGGGTGAGAGGCCAGTGGAAGATGGACTCTCAGGCTTTTTACAGTGTATAAAAATCAAAGAAAATCAAAGTGCACAAGCATGACCCCTGTCACCTCCTTATAGCTATGAGAACTATAGGGACCATTGCAAACCTTCCTGTGCCTCTGCAGTCTCTCTCAAAATGGTGACAGGAAGAGAGGCAGCATCACTTCCTGTCCCCATTTTGAGAGATCCTGCAGAGGAGCATGGAAATATTGTTACTTGCTGTGGGGATGTATGGCCATGGGAGGAATCTGAGGAGAGGGAATTTGGCCACCAACCTCCACATAGTTGCCCACCACTGATATAGATAGAGCCGGCCATTGTGTGTGATTCTTTCCTGCCTCTTCTTTTCCACAGAGACTTTGGCCAATTGGCTGTGGAGCTTCTGGACCAGTCCTATAAGCATGATGAACAGGTGGCCATGAAGCTCCTGACCTACGAGCTGAAAAACTGGAGCAACTCCACTTGCTTGAAACTTGCAGTGGCAGCCAAGCACCGGGACTTCATTGCACACACGTGCAGCCAGATGTTACTGACAGACATGTGGATGGGGAGGCTGCGCATGAGGAAAAACCCAGGTCTCAAGGTAACTGCCAGCTGGTATCTTCTGCTGATGTATTTGTTCATTGGACAGCAAAGGATACCCTTAATTTGCACTAATGCACACATGTTGCTGCCTTTTGACCTTGATCTTGACTGCTGCGTGAGTGAGAGGGCACGGGTCTCTGAACAACATGCTTGGAAGAAGGCCCTCCACAGGTTCTTCACCTACTTGGTTGACACCAGTGGCTAAGAGGAACAGGGACTTTGGGTGATGGCAACTTCTTTGTAGACTAACCCTCCCCTAGGGAAGCAGATCAGGTCCAATTGCTTTTTCATTTTAGGAAGCTGGTCGAAAGTTGGCTGTTTGGGGAAGCTTCTTCTAGTAGTAGGCTGTCGCTCACCTGCCATTTTGTGAAGAAACCAGGAAGATCTTTGTTATACCACATCACAAGTTGGCCTGGTCCCCCTATCCTTCTCACATAGTAGCTAACCAGATACCTCCAGAAAGTGTGGAAGTGGAGGTGGAAATAAAATAGTGGAAATTGCTCCTTGGCCGTGAAAATAAAACCTCTCCCACTCTCTGCTCTTAGTTTCTGCATCTAGTTTCCAAAGACACACTGCCCCTTCGCATGGAGAATCTGTTTATCTCATAGTTGTTGGATGATGTCTCTTGCGCTATGGATTCCCTCTTAAAGCCATCCAAGCTGGTGATCTTCACCACATTTTTATGGCAGTGAAATCCATACACATATTTTGCATTAGGTGAAGACCACTTTCACTGGGATTTGGCTTTTTTTAAAAAAAATTGTTTTATCTGTGTTTTGATTATTTGGGCTGCATTATTTTTATGGGTGGATGTTAATCCATTTTGCCTACTGAATTTCTCCATGCAAGTTAGCCCAAAGCACTGTAGAAATGTCATAAATATCAATGAATAGATCTTCTCAGCAGAAAGGGGTAAACGAAGGAGGCACATCTCAGGATGTTACCCTGGTGTCCCATGGTTAAGAAGCCTCCTCTTCTTCTTTTGCAGGTTATAATGGGAATCTTGTTTCCACCCACCATCCTCTTCCTGGAGTACCGCACCTACGATGACTACTCCTATCAAACGTCAAAGGAGAACGAAGTCGGGAAAGAAAAGGAGGAGGACAACGTGGTCAGTATGGGCATCTTCCAAGACAGCCTTTTCAGGGTCTCTCTACACAGAATCATAGAGCTGGAAGGAGGGGTCATAGGCCAGCAAGTACAACCCCTTCTCAGTACAGGGAGTCCAGCTAGAGCATCCCCAGCAGGTAGCTGTCCAGCCTCTTCCTGAAGACTTCCAGAGAAAGAGATACCACCACCGCTTCTCTAGGTCATTGGTTCCATTCCCAAATTGCTCTTACTGTTAAGAAATTTCTTCTAATGTCCAATCAAAATCTACCCTCCTTAGGCCTAGTCTTACCTTCCGGAGCAGCAGCGAACAAACCCATCCTCTCCTCTCTGCAACAACCCTTGAGATATTTAAAGAGTGTGGTCATGACGACCCTCAGACATCTCTTCACCAGGCTGAAGAAGCCCAATTCCATCAATCTTTCCTCATATGTCTCGTTTGCCATCCCTCTTTATCACCTTTGTTGACCTTCTCTGAATCTGCTCCAACGTGTCCATATTCCACTTAAAATGAGGCACCTAGAACTGAATGAAGGACTAAGATGAGGCCTCATTAGTGCAGAATATAGTGTAACTATTACTTCCCTAGAGTTGGAAACTATGGTTCTATCAATGCTGGCTAAAACATTATTTGCCTTCTTTGCTGCAGCATCACACTGCTGGATTGTGTTCATCTTGCAATCACAAGAATCCCAAGGTCCTTTTTCACTTAAACATCTGCAAAATTTAGATCAGTTTTATCTAAACAGTTCTGTTTCCCTCAATTGGAACAGTATACTCTGGTTGATGCAGCCCAGAATCACATTGGCTTTTTTGGCTGCTGCATCACACTGCTGACTCTTTTTTTGTGGTCCACTGAGACCCCTAGATCCTTTTCAGATGTGCTACTTTCAAGCCAGGTGTCATTCAGCCTGTATTTGTGCATTTCATTTTTTCCTGCCTTTTTCCCTTTTGATATCCACTTGGGTCACAGACTATGGCCATTTCTGCACCATCCTGTTATAGTGCCATTATTTCACCTTCAACATCCTATGGAATCCTGGGCTTTGCAGTTTAGGGAGGAGCCTCAAAGGCCATCCTTAAAGACCCCTCCCGAAACTGCAAAGCCCATGATTCCATATGATGTTGAAAGTGGAATAATAGCACTATAACAGTCTAGTGCAGAAATGACCAACGACAATGAATTGCCTGCCTTCATGTCTTTCAGGATGCAAATGCTGACACTGGTTCCCGAAAGGGAGATGAAGAAGATGGAAACAAAAAGCAAAGAAGCCTTCCCATTGGCACAAAGATCTATGAATTCTACAACGCACCCATTGTGAAGTTTTGGTTTTACACAGTAAGCCACAGTTATATTCCCATTCTGCTGCGAAAAAAAAACATTTTAAGTTTGCAACTGACCAGTGTAAAATGTCTTTCAATAGGTGGTATCAATCCAATATGGAAACCCTCATCAGGCTATTTGGCACACTGTATCCCCCTATATGGGCCTCCTGGGTCCTAAGATCCTCAGGAGAGACCCTTTTTCCAGTCCCACCGCCACTGCAAGCACAGTTGGTGCGGATGAGAGAGAGGGCCTTCCCAGTGGCTGCCCAAGACTCCAGAACTCCCGTCCCTTATTGTCCTTCCAGCAGCCAACTAAAAACATTTTATCAAGCCAGGCTGGATTGTTTTAATGATTGTTTTTAAGAACTTTTTTTTATCTTTTTTAAATTGCCTTTTCATTCTCACTGTTGTTTTAAATACAAATACTTTAATTCTAATGTTTACCTTTTGTATGTTTTTAATCGTATTGCTCTTTTTAAATTGTGAGTCTCAATTTTGGGGAGGGAAAAGGATAAACATAGATGATGGGGCACTTTCCCATCCAGCTCTTTCAGCAAACCAGTATTTTTTTCGGGGGGGGGGGTATAAAAATTCTAAAATTCTACAGCTGTGGAATGATATTCCACCACAGACTGGAAAAATTACTTTTTTGGACTACGGCTCCTGGAATACTGTAGGTAGCATGTGGAATTCTGGAAGCTGAGTCCAAAGAAGTAGTTTTTCTAAGCTCTGGAAGTTTCACTCTTGCAATGGTCATTATCAAATGTGCCTACAAATGAGAGCATTACCTGGACACTGAAGTCTAGTGTTAACATCTCTTCTTCCTTTTGCCAGATCTCCTACCTGGGCTACTTAATGATGTTCAACTATATAATCTTGGTCCGGATGGAACGCTGGCCATCGGTCCAAGAGTGGGTTGTCATCTCCTACATTGTGACCTTGGCGTTAGAGAAAGTGAGAGAGGTAAGTACAACCGTAGCAGTGGTTGTGAGGAAATCAGTGAGTGATGCAGAAGCTCCTCTTTGCAAATATCCCCACTTTATCCCTGGGAAGGAGGCAGCGGTCTGCGTTGAAGAAGGACAGGGAAGGGACGCTGCGTTGAATTGTGTTCTAAAGAAAAAGGAGGATGCTAGACCAAAGTATAAGAAGGTTGGCATCTAAGGGCTGATTATTGTGCTAATAAAAATAAACAAACCAAGTTTGTGAGGTTCCCCCCACCCTTCTAACATTATGCATTCAGAAAGACTTGCATGGAAATGTTGTTGTCAAGTCATTTCCAATTTGTGGGAATCCTACGGTGACTCTGTCACAGGGTTATCTTGGGCTGAGAGTATGTGACTCACCCAGTCACCCAGTGGCGGTTCATGGCCGAGCAGGGGATCAAACCTTGATCTCCAGGGTCATAGTTCAATGCTCATACCGCTACACCACGCTGGTTCCTGAGATTTCTTATCACTCAAAACATTCATTAACATTTCCCAACTGTATATTTTTGATGGGTCTTCGAGCCCAGAGCTGCCAGGAAGAAACCACAAAGTCTTTGCACCTTCTCTTTCTTGCTCTTTCCTTTAAAACTGCAGCTCACAGGTGTTTTCTCTTTCATCTTCCCCCTCGTCTCCTTCTCTTTCCCTCATCCTACGTCTTTGTTTTCAGATTTTGATGTCAGAGCCTGGTAAACTCAGTCAGAAAATAAAAGTGTGGCTACAGGAATACTGGAACATCACAGACCTGGTTGCCATTTCTGTTTTCATGATTGGGGCCGTTCTCCGCTTGCAAAACCAGCCTTACATGGGTTACGGGAGAGTAATCTATTGCGTGGATATCATTTTCTGGTACATCCGGGTCCTGGACATCTTTGGTGTCAATAAGTACCTGGGACCTTACGTCATGATGATTGGAAAAATGGTACGTAACACTGCTAAAATCATGAGAGGAAACAGGTGCTAAAGCATTAGGGTTAGGGTTAGGGTTTGCAATAAAAGGGCACAGAATGGAAGCACAGAACAGGTTACCCATAACATGCATGCATGTTTCTAGCTTAATCAGGGCTTAAATATCCCGAAGGCGTGAGATTCCATCTGATCTAGGAAGCTAAGCAGGGTCAGTCCTGGTTAGTACTTGGAAAGGAGACCACCCACAAACACCAGGTACTGTCGGCTCCATTTCAGAGGACGGATCAGGCAAAACCACCTCTGAAGATTCCTTGCCTATGAAATTCATGGGGTTGCCGTAAGTTGACCAGTGACTTCCCACATTTCACAGATGAAAACTGGGACATAGGTGGCCAAATAGCGTCAGAACGTGGTCACGATGGGAAAAGATATTAATGAGGAAGTACACCCAAGCTAAGAAAGGCTGTAGCAGTTTGCTTTTGCCTAAGATTTCTGGGAAGGGCAAGGTTCCGCTTCTCTTCTTTTCTCTCCCTCTTGCTGAATTAATCAAATGCAAACTACTTCTGCACCTCGAACTCCATTTGAAGCAACTGAAGGATGCTGAGGACAAAAGGGGGAAGTGGGAGTGGGAGAGAAGCTGGGAAATTTTTAAAACCAGCTGGAAAAAAAGTGAGATGACAGAGAATTAATTGGGACTGTCCCTCCCAAATTGGGACAGTTGAAATGTATGTGACTTGAAGAGGCAAGCTGTCTGTCTCTTTATACGTGTGCAGTAATTTCTCTGGTCTACTCAGATGTCTTTGAATTTTCACACTGCACAATTGTTGCACTACGATTCTACTTGAACTGCCACCCTATGGAATTGCACATTGACCATTTAGGAAGGAACAGGCAAAGTGCTTAGCCAGAGAGCTCTAGTGCCTCACCAAATGCCCTTCCCTGAACTGCAAATCCCAGGATTCCATAGGATGTTGAAAGTGGAATCATCGCGCTATAACAGACTAGTGTGGAATCTGTGGCAGAGCTATTTGTTTTATATTTTATTTTATTCCCACCTTGCCCTGGGCTTTTTCTCTCTGCAGATGATCGATATGCTGTACTTCGTGGTGATTATGTTGGTGGTACTGATGAGCTTTGGAGTGGCCCGGCAGGCCATCCTCCACCCCGACGAGGAGCCCTCGTGGCGCCTGGCCCGTAACATCTTCTACATGCCCTACTGGATGATCTACGGCGAGGTGTTCGCTGACCAGATAGACCGTAAGAGCAGAATCCATAGTAAGATTCTGTTTCCTGCTTCCGAGGCAGATGATCAAATCCAAATTAAGCAACCTTTTCTATTTTTAATTTGGAACCAGTGTCGCTCTTGCTGCCTTGTTTGCGGCAGACTGTATCATCTTCCTCGACAGTGACCTCACCTTAGCGCAGGGGAGAGTAAAGTGTGGGGTTCAGGGGTCCCCAAAGAGAAGCCCTGGAAGCCCTCCAAAAGCCTTTAGACACCCCAGAAAAAATGAAATCTTCCCAAGCAATTTTTCACCCCATCCCCTCCCCAAAACTGGCTCATTTTGCTCCTCCAGTTCTCACTTCCCACACGCAAACATACTTTGAAAACCCTCCAAAAGCCAAAAAGTTTGGCTGAAAATCCACTGAAATCAAAACTGAAAGTGACACTTCCTATTTCTATTTCAGGTATATATATTTTTTGGTCAAAGTTTTTTTACTTTTTAATTTAATTTTATTTATTTATTGCTGCTAGCAGCTTTTCAAGCTATGAGGAGGGCTTTGGGGGAACAAAACCATAGCATTTCGCAGTGTTTTTGAGCCATTCAAGAGTTTGGATGGAGTTGGCTTTTGGAGAGCTCTGAGAGCGGCGGAAGGGGCCTAACAGTAGCCCCATGTTGGATTGAGACCATAATTCAACTTGCTGAGACTGGCATTTCTTACAAACAACAACAGAGCACCTTTCCAACCTTCGGTGGCCTACAGAGTAGATGCCGGCCCTGTAGAACTCTCCCTATTAACAAGAATCCCTCCCTCAGTTCTGAACTTGGGTTAATCCAAAGCTCAACCCTTCCAGAGACTGCAAACCCCACGATTCCATAGGATGTTGAAAGTGGAATAACGGCACTCTAACAGGCTAGTGTGGAAATGGCCTTAGTGTGGAAGACCATCCCCAGGAGAGGTTCTCCTGTTTCTTCCCAGATAGCCCATAAGAATGTTCTCAGGAATGGCCAGGCCATATCCATCTCATGACATTTCCTCTGTGGTGTTTTGTGCTTGTGGTGAGAAATCGCTCGCATATTGACACGATCATCTGCCAGCTGCCTTTTGTCATTCTCTTTTGATTGCCGCAAACGCGCTGCCGTACATAATGTTTTGGAAAGACAAAGAGGAAATTGCTGGGCCTTCTGGAATCCTGGCAGAGCCATTGTTTCGGAACGTGTATCTTGCATGTTATAATATTTGAGGGTCTTATCTTTCTCTGGCAGCCGAGGAGCAACACGATCGCCAGCTCTGAGCTTTCCTTCCCTATTATTCTTTTGTTCTCAGCTTTCTCTCCTCCAACCCCTTGCCCTCTTTTTAATATTTTATTTCTTTCTCTCTTCATTCTATGCTTTCGGAATGCTGTGTAGTCTATGCCATGGAAATTAATCGTAAGTTCTCTGTGGGGAGTAGACAAATCAATTAAACATTTGTGATGGTGGATTTTCCCCGTTGAACTGTTGTGAGTCTTCAAGCTGTTTCCAACTTACAGTGACCCTAAGGCAAACCTATCCCAGGGTTTTCTTGGCAAGATTTGTTCAGAGGGGGGTTGCCTTTATCTTCGTCTGAGGCTGTGAGAGTGTGACTTGCCCAGGGTCACCCAGTGGGTTTCCATGGCCAAGAAGGGATTTGAATACTGGTCTCCCGAATCATAGTCCAACACAAACCACTGCACTACACAGGCTCTCTATTGAATGATGACTCTTCACTTAAGAGTTCAGCTCAACTAGAATCTGCATCTAACACATAGATGCAACACCAAAGTCACACTGAGTGTGACCTTTCCACCTAAAAACCAACAATGCCCCTTGGCCCTGCTACCTCACCTTGTTTGCACAAGAACCAACAACCCACTCAGAATCACCCAGCCAACAACTCAGACAGTCCAACGGCCAAGCTAGTTGGAAGAATCTAGGAGTTGAGAAGTAACTTTTCCCAGCTAAGAATATTTAGCAACAGGGAGCCCTGGCAGGTGATCAACAACCTGACCACCAGCACTCCAGATGTGTCAGACAACAATTCCATGCATCGCCTGGACATCTATGCCAGATAAGAAAGGAAGCAAGTCCTGGAGTCTTCTGAAGATCAGCTGAAAAGCCAATGAAGTCCCAATAGGCTCCACCCACATCCTATCTCTATGTACCTTGGCCCCTTCCTCAAACCATCCAGACTCCACCCCACCCACCATAATCTCCAATGACTTGACGTATGTTATCAGGATACCAGTGGGCAGGTTAGAGCCTATATAGTTTAATCCCTTTGGCCTTGGCCAGATGGAAACTGCAGTATTACAAATCGGGATTGAATGGCTGAGGGGAGAAGATGGGAGCTTATTTATCTAGGTCTACATGGGCAGATTCAGGAGCCACAGAGACCCAGATAAGTTGAAATACCACAGCACCCTTAGCCCACCCAATCTGTTCTGATTTTGGAAGCTAAGGAGGGTCAAGCTTGGGTCACCCCTGGATGGAGACGACAGGGGAATCTCCAGGAAGGGCCAACCAAGATTCATCATGCCCTGGAACTCTGTAGAGAGCCATGACTGCCTGGCAGAAATAACAGGATTAGCTGAGATGGACCAAGGGTCTTAAGGAATCTAGCTATATTCCCAAATTTATTGGTGGAGTGGGGTGGGGGACTTAAATGTGCATCTTGGGTTCCATCACATCTTTCAGGCACTTTCTGTGTCTGCATTCCCTGAATGTACCAAGCACCATACATCTTGCAGATTGTAAAACTGATCCCAATTAATCCACAGCTCCTTGTGGGGATAACCTTTATGATGAGGATGGCAAACGGCTCCCTCCGTGTATCCCCGGTGCCTGGCTGACTCCGGCCATCATGGCTTGCTACCTCTTGGTAGCCAACATTCTACTGGTCAATCTGCTGATCGCTGTCTTCAAGTGAGTGTCCAGTGCAGCAATGGCATTTAAAGTGGAATCAAAATTCTATAAATGGAAGGGCCTGTGGGGAAGGGGAACATGCCAAAAACACACACCAAATCACCAGATAAAATATAAATGTCATAAAACATATTACGGTTTCATATAATCCCTTTCCTGAAGAGGGGCCATCGCTATGCATTTCCTGCTGTATTACCGTGAGTGGAGTCATTGGTGTGGCTCATCTACCGCAATCCACACAGGAGTCTTGGACAGTGGAGTGTTGACAGCTCATGATGTTCCTCTCTCCAGCCTCAGAGAGCTAAGGTGGCCCAAGAAGGCTAGGAGATGCTCCCAGGAAATGATTTGTCCTTCTCTCTCCAGCATACTTACAAACCAGGAGAGGTTAAATTAGTTGGAGATTAACAAAGAATGAGGACTATACCAGATGAGGCTAGTAAAGTGCAATTACCACTACACCATGCTGGCTCTCTCAAAGTATGATAGCTTTAGTTTAATCATTTTTGCTTCCAGGAAAAGTTCAGGATAGATTTGCTCTCAGGCCCACTCATTTGTCTTTCTGGCAATTTTTCATATCGGCAGAAGTCTCCTGCAGGACTACATTCCACGTGACCCGATCCTCTTCCTGCCTGTTTTCTTCATTGTAATTCACGATTTACATGCCAGGGGAAAAAACTGGATCGGGGGCTTGGTGGGAATATTCACACAATCTGTGGGCTTCACTGTGGCCACCCCCGGTTTTTATGAACAACATTTTTTTAAGTGTGTGTTTGCTTGTGCTTGTGCGTATGCATACCCTCCGACATTTCACAGATGAAAACAGGGACATGTGGGGGCAAGCAACATCAGAGTGTGTTCAAAATAGCAAAAAGCTATTAAGGAGGAAGGCCACCCAAGCTAGAAGAGGCTGCAGCAGTGGGCTTTTGCCTGAGTTTGCAGGGAAGAGTGAGAATCCACTCTTCCTTTTCTTCTCCCCTCCACGAGTTAATTATGACTTCTGCACTTCGAACTCAGTTTGCAGCAACTGAGGTAAGCTGAAGACAAAGGGGGAAGAAGAGCGAGAAACTGGGGCATTTCAAAAGCAGTTGAAAAAGAGGGAAGAAAGAGTATTCATCAGGATTGTCCCTGCCAAAACCAAACTGGTGAAATGTGTATAAGTGCATGTTTGTGTTTCTGGACAGATACAGATACCTACTGACACATACGCACGTATGCTTACATATATACAGATTTCTTGAGATTTGCAAGCTCTGGTATTTAGGTCAAGCTGATCCATCTTATAGCAAAAGCACGGCCACTAGAAGCTTCTGGGGGCTTTGATGCTACAAAAGGCCTTTCATAACAGAGATGCTTCACGTCAAACACCACAGTGTGTTAGCAATGCTCAGTTTGGTGCTGAACTTCAAACAGCTGGCTCCTTTGGAAGTGCTATTTTGCCGAGATCCTTTTGGTGGTAGGCACTGCCTGCTGCAGAAACGCAAGTGATCCAGCAACTTCCTCTATCTGTCTCCAGAGCACTGAGCAAATGGGGTAGCCTTAGATCGTCTCATCTCCCACACGAGCCTTGTAGGCCCCTCTTTCCCTCTTCCTCTGTCACATCTTTCCATGATTCTGCACATCACTGTTTTATAATTCTGGCTGTTCTTTCCAGCATACACAAGAATGCACCTTGGACACGAGATTGTAAGACTACCAGAGGCACTGGTCATGTATAGAAATGTGCATTTGTATTTGTGGGTGCACATGTGCACACACGCAAGCAGTGGTGATTGGTTTCCAAGTCCAATTAAAAAGATTCCACCCAAACATGAGAACTTCCTGACAATACGAGCTGTTCAGCCGTGGAACAGCCTGCCTCAAACTGTGCTGGAGTCTCCTTCTTTGGAGGTTTTTGAGCAGAAGCTGGGCTGTCCTCTTCTGGGAGTGCTTTTTTTCAGTATGTTAGGGGGTCAGGCTAGATAGCTCTTGCAGTCTCTTCCCACTTTGTGATTCTTTACGTCTCTTGCAGCAACACCTTCTTCGAAGTGAAGTCCATCTCCAACCAAGTCTGGAAATTCCAGCGGTATCAGCTGATCATGACCTTCCACGACAGGCCGGTGCTTCCCCCTCCCATGATCATCTTCAGCCACCTTTACATCATCATCGTCCGCCTCTGCTGCCGCTGCAAGAAGCAAAGGGAAGGGGAGCAAGACGAACGCGACCGGGGGCTGAGTACGCATGGAAGCGGGAGAGCTGTGTGCCATGCGGGTGGCCTGCTGGAGTATTCTTTCAGCTAGACAGAGGACAAGGAGAAAGGGAGGGACTGGGGGCCCTAAAAGGCTTAGTAAAAAGTAACTTCACTGCTAGAGGCTTGGTTAATAGAGGTATGCCTATGTAGACAAGAACTGGACAACACAGACATTTCAAGATGCCTTTCAATCTAGTGCTTGTCTCGAGCCATGTCAGTAAACTGAACCATTGAGATGGCAGCTCGCTCTTCAAAATTTTGGATTTCAGTAGGAAAACAAAACAAAATATATATGCATATCTCCCCTTTCCGTTTCTTACAGAGCTGTTTCTAAATGATGAAGAGTTGAAAAAACTATATGAGTTCGAGGAACAATGTGTGGAGGAATATTTCCAGGAAAAAGAGGATGAAGAACAGTCTTCAAATGATGAACGTATCAGAGTAACGTCTGAAAGGTATCTGATGAAATTATCATTATTATTATTTTTTCCAGTCGCAATAGAATGTGTCCAGAGGAAGGCAACCAAAATGATAGAAGGCCTGGAAACCATTAAGCCCTGTGAGGAGTGGCTTAGGGAGATGGATCTGTTTAGCCTGGAGAAGAGATGGTTAAGAGGCAACATGATAGCCACGCTTAAGTATTTGAAAGGATATCATATGGAAGATGGAGCAAGCTTGTTTTCTGCTGCTCCAGGGACTAGGACATGGAGCAATGGTTTCAAACTACAGGAAAAGAGATTTCACTTAAACATTAGGAAGAATTTCCTGACAGTGGAATCTTCTGCTGCCTGGTAATTTCTGCCAAATTGGGACAGTTAAAAAAATTTACCATCTAGTAAATATTATGGTGTTATGTTACTCGCTCGTTGAATTTAAGCCTGAACTTCATGTTTTAAGATTGTCAGCTTATGTTTTGTTGTCGTTGTGTACCTTCAAGTCATTTCTGACTTATGGTGACCCTAACGGACATCGATCACAGGGTTTCCTGGGGCAGAGAGTGTGTTACTCAACTGCTTTATTACTTTCTCGTGCTCTCTATTTTTGCCTTCATCCCTTAAACTTCCACATTTTATTTTAATAAAACTTTTTCAGTTTGGAGCCTGATACTTTTCACAACTCTGGTACCTTTCCTCTGTGTGCCAGACTGCATTTCCACACTTCGTACATGGACGACAGGGAGTAAAGGAAAAAGACATTGAGTTTGCTCAGCAGTGCCTTAACGTCTCTCCCAGGTGGAAAATTAACCTATAACACTTGGGAATTTATTTTGCTCACAGTGATTTTCAGGGTGATGGCAAACTTAAATTGGGTGTTACATGCTCATCAAAACTCCACAGAAGCAGAGCAATTGTCATACAGGTTGTCTAAAAATGTAAGGACTCAGACTAACCACTGTTGAAAATATTAAGAGAAAATAGAGATGTCCAAACCAAATGCAGATACAATCCTTATATTCAATCCTTGTATTTAATTAAACACTCACTTTTCCCCCTTTCTAGTTTTTATTATTGTTCATTTGTTATAACCTGTGTTAAGAACAAATAATATTTCAACAACCTACCAATTACCGTTATTACAATTGGAACCCCTAACAGTTAAGAACGAACCACCATCGTTCTTTGGCTGTTGTTCCAGACCTATAATTGCAGTGTAAAAGAGGCCAAGCAATCCCAATATATATTGCTCGATTAAACTTTCCTTTCCTTTTTGGATTCTGTAGGGTTGAAAACATGTCTATGAGATTAGAAGAAGTGAATGAAAGAGAACATTTCATGAAAGCCTCCCTTCAGACAGTTGACCTTCGACTTTCTCAGCTGGAAGAGCTCTCCAGCCGAATGGCCAACGCTCTGGAAAAACTGGCCGGTATTGACAAAGCTGAGCTGACTCACACGCGCTCCCGGGCCTCCTCCGAATGTGATGTGGCTTACCTCCTGAGACAAAGCAGCGTGAACAGTTCTGACGGCTACTGCATGTACAGGTATCATGGCGATGACCTTCCTTATGACGACCTGCCCCCCACCCCGATGTCCCCAGCTTTGGCGTTGCGTAAAGCGGATTCAAAGTTGCATCTGTCTCCGGAACGTCAAGGGAGCCTCCGCTCCGCCTCGAGTCCAAATGCAGCGGCTTCTATGGATCATGGTAAGAACACCTTAGATGTTGCACAGACTGCCGCTGGGCCATGCCCGGGGGACCGGCAGGATCACTACAAGAGCGAAGAGACGATACCCCAAACCCTCAATCCGACAGACAGTGCTTTAAAAGGACAATCTGGAATGCTCCCGAATGCTCACTTGGCGCTCGAGAGGACCAAATTAGAAGCCACCATCTCCTATCCCTTGGACAGACCCAGAGCCATGAAATACTACCCTTCTGAAACATTCAACAGTTGTCAAGCAACCATGATGAAATCAAGGAGCTTTATATTTGCACAAGGTAGTAAGATGGTTGATGGGGTCAACAACTGGGCCATCGTCGACCAGGAATACCAGACGATCATGGACCGAGTGTGCCCTTCTACCATTGAACAGTGGACTGCCGAATGGAAATACGAGCTTCAGCAGAAGCTCGCTAATGAGCCCCCTCCGGAATACCCTGGCATCGTGTCCGAGGCCGCGATGCAGGCTGAGAGGAAACAGATGGTGACGGACACCGAAGACGACAGCGATGCTGGCGAAGTCGTGGCTCTCAGTGCCTCCCACCCGTCTTCGCCTCTCGTGAAAAGGACAGATGCGGACAATCAGCTTTTGGTGAACTCCGATAGGACTTGCGGATTCCCATCTGTACGCTCCAAGAGTTTACACAGCCATTCGCGGAAAGCCAAGCCTGTTAAAGACAAGCTGAATAGACCAGGACATGCCAGCAGCGTTAGCAGTCTAGCGGTGGCCTGTGGAAACGCAACAGAAGAACAGAAGACGAGCAAAGAAAATGCCTCCACCACAGAAACTGAGTGCTAAAATGGCCTTTTCCCTCACCAGATGGCAGAAGAGACAAGCGTCTGGTTTGCTTGACTCAGCCGGAACGCTGCTGGAGGAACACACTTGAGCATCCATTGCTTAAAGAGCCAGTTGGCCTTGGGTAGTTTGCTCTGTTTTCTTTTGCAGGTGAACTCACATCCTTTCCCTTATTTGAAGCACTTCCTACTTTGGATGAAGGGATAATGTGCACTGTAAGGTACCACAAAAGGGCATGACCAACAATGTTACATGGAGTTTATAATTCATTTGTGAACCAGATTCTTATGCTGATGAGGGTGGGTGGTTGTTTTAATACTTGTCATGAATGCAACATTTTTTTTAAAAAAATCTAAAACCACCAAAAATGACCTTTTGTACTTAGCACTTTACTTAGAGAGGACAAACTTTGAATGAAAATGCCATTCATTGGGCCTGAAGGCTAGATTCTCCTGAGAGGTCAGACCTGTCAGATGGAGGGACGTGGCATCTTGGTGAACGGGAGACAGCACTCTTTGAAGACTATAGGAAAACGCTGGAGAAAGATATGACCAAGAAAACACTTTGGAGAGCTCCTAAAAATATATATATCATGACCAACTCTTCTTCTTGCAAGATGGATTGGATGCAGGTGGCAGTTTGGTTTTCAAACATGAAGGTGTGCATTTGTACTCAGAGCTTTCAGTTTAACTTGGGTGCATTTTTAGTGAAACCTCAGCAAAAGGTGCCCGACAATGGGAGTGTGAAACTTCCATTAAGTCTCAGCATCAAACTAGACTTTGCACCTAGTGTTTTCACCATTACCCGGAAGGGCTTTTTAAATGGAAATGCCATTTCTGGAGGGTCAATCAAAATCTTTGGGATGGAGAGGAAAAGGATGCTGAGCCCTTCCATCACCTACCACTTCTCCACTTCCAATGACCACCTCTCCAACCTTTCCAAATCTTTGCAAATGTGCATTGGGACCACTGGAAGGGGAAAATCCATGGGGCAAGGGGAGGGAAAGGAGGTTAAGCCTGAAGAACAGAAATAGAAGGTATGGGAAGAATTAAGTGCCCCATTTTTCTGCCATTTCTCCCACCCAGATGTCTCTTTCAGAGCTGCCTTTCCTGCTTAAAGAGGGCTATCACAGTAAGACAATGCAATGTCATTCTCTGTGGATCTCCCAACTGGGCCTTCAGGTCTTGCATTGTCCAAAATACTTACTTTTTTAAAAAGAGAATCTTTTGTCTGTGTACCCTATAGGCCTCCATGTTCCTAATCAAATCATGTCAAAGAGCTGATTGCCTTACATTTGTGGTGTTTGTGTTTGCCGCTGCCTTCTGGAAGGCTTGTTAATGGTAGAAGATTTTTGTCGTAGAGTATACCCACGGTGTTGCTGCGGTAGCACCTTTGGGTTATAGCGAGCTAAGTGCTACCGTAGTGCGTTGGGGCGGGGATGTTTAACCCAACAGTTGCTTTGGGGACTTTTGCACCCAGTCATTAAAGAAGCAGCCAAGGAGGAAGTGCGACTTGTATTTTTATGAAGAGAAGCAGAAGTAGCTGGGAAGACTCACAAAGCTGCTGTGTTAGAGTTCTGGTCCAGAAACCACCTGCTGGAATCTCCCACAGCAACACTCGGGCCTGGAAAGAATACGTGTAAACAGATGGCACTCATTCCTTTTGCATCTTATCCACATTCCTCTGGCTCCTTCACAAGTTTGATAGCATGGCAAAAGTCAGCATGCAACCAGCTCCAAGCCACAGCAGTTAGATTGCATGTGCAGCACACAACGTGGTCCTGCAAGCATTAATTTCCACTAAGGCATGTTAATTTACAATCAACATGTTGTCGCTGTGTGCCTTCAAGACATTTCCGACTTACAGCAACCCTAAGGAGAACCTATCATGAGGTTTTCTGGCTGAGAGTGTGTGATGTGTCCAAGGTAACCCAGTGGGTTTCCATGGCCAAGCGGGAAATTGTACCTGTTCTCCAGGGTTATTGCCCAATGGTCAAACCACTACAACATGCTGGTTCTCCACAATCAATCCAACACTTTATTTATATAAAAGTGCAAACAATCACACCTGAAATATCATCAAATCGGTTCTTTAATTTACACAGGCATGCCTCCAATATTCAGTAGACTTGTTTGAACCTATAAGCACACAACAATAAGTCACAGTTCCCTGGTGCATATTCCTCTGTCATTCTGGCTTGCAATGGAACAGGGTAAACAAACCACAGACCTGATGTCAGTGGTTTGTTTATCTTGATGTCCAGTCCCAGCAGGAGCCTGTCGTCTGGCTTGTCTCTTCTCCAGAAAGCCCAGAGAAACAATGCAGGAGCTGTTCTATTTATAAAGACCTCCTGTGTCTTTTAGAACCTTGAATTATTAGGTTCTAAATTGCTCAAGGAGCCAACACTGTGCATTCAGCAGGTGGCACAATTCAGAAATCCAAAACAGGTTGGGTATCCATTACCCAAAATACTTGGGAGCAGGAGCGTTTCGGATTTCAGATTTTTTCAGATTTTGGAATATTTGCATGTGCATAATGAGATAACTTAGAGATGGGACCCAAGACTAAACACAGAATTCATTTATGTTTCATATACACCTTACGCGCATATCTTGAAGGTCACTTTATCAATATTTTTAATAATTCTGTGTATGAAACCAAGCATGTCTACCTTGAACCATCAGAAAGCAAAACTTGTCACTATCTCAGCCATCCTTTTTGGATTCTTGAGAATTTAATATTTTGGGATTAGGGATGCTCTACGTGTGCCAAGTTTCAACCCACATGGAGGTCTGAAGAGCCAAGCTTCTGGCAGTAGAACAGAAGGGTGGGGTCCCTTGCCTTCCCCTCAAAGGATCAGGAATGAAAGAAGGAAATACCCACATGCTATCTGCTTGTGAAGTATGGCAACCCCATACGGACCCCCAAGAACCCTGCTCATCAACCAGCCTCCTTAGATTTTGCAAACTAGGGGCACCTATTGCTTCCCTGATTGAATCCATTTTTCCTGCTACTCTCTGCTTCACCAAGCAACATTTCTTCCAGCGAGTCAGATCTTCAGAATTTGGACTATAACTCTCAGAACAGCCAGTATGGCCACTCCAATTCTGCAAACTGCAGTTCCCAAAAATAACATTTCCAAGAAATGGTAAGAAGGATGAAGAACAAAATATTGAAGGGCTTGTTCAGCTTGACTGTGCTGTTTAAAAATCTCAAGGGCTATCGCAGAGAGGAGAGGGTGGGTTTGTTCTTTGCTGCCCCAGAGAGTAGGACCAGGTCTAATACTTTTAAGTTATAGGTGGTTAGATTTCAATTAAACTTAAGAAAGAACTTCTTGATGGTACGAGCAGTTCAGCAATGGGACCAGGGACTTCCAGGAGGAATGGTGAGATCTCTGGAGGTCTTCAGAAAGACGCTGGACAGCTACCTGCTGGGGAGTGCTGCATTAAGCAGGGGGTTAGACTTGACGGCCCATGGGACCCCTTCCAACTCTAGGATTCTATAATTCTCTTGTCTGGAAGCTGGACTGCTTAAAGAGAAAGTCAATTCACAGTACGGGCCAAAACTCCATCCCATGGCAGCCATTTCCTTGGCAGATCTGGAGGGCTCCATCATGGAAGCTAAGGCCACTTCCACACTAGACAGTTATAGTGCTACTATTCCACTTTCAACATCCAAAGGAATCCTGGGGTTTGCAGTTTAGGGAAGGGCCTTTGAGGTGTCCCATTGGCATGGCTGATCCTCAGCAAGAAGATCAGTAGTATAATATGGTGCCCTTAATTATTCCAAGGTTAAATCTGTAAGATTATTATTGATGCATGCCATCACTTCCACTCGGGGAACAGCACTGCATACTGAATTTTCTTCAAGACCTTTCTGCAAGAGTGCTCTGCCCCCTGCAAAGTGTTTTCTTTCCAAAGAACAAGCAAATAGATTAAGCCACAAAGAGTTTCGGTTAAGTGGGATGGAAAAGTTAATTTTTCACAGAGTATTGGTCAAAGGTTTGGGCTCAGCTTTTGGGATGCGGAGGCAGTAAGTTGGTAACTGCATTCCAGTTTTCATTATAGCCTATATGCCATAAGAGGATGTTCTTGTTATGTGCTGTCAAGCTAATTTCGAGTGCAGACCCTCCAAGAGACCCTGTTCCTAACAGCCCTGCTCCAGTTTTGCAAATTCATGGCAGCTGTGGCTTCCTCCATTGAACTAATCTGCCTATTCAGTCAGCCTTCCACATTTGTGGGTTTGACTTTCACAGATTTGATTATTTGAGAGTTTCTTCAGCCTCTGCGCCCTTCTCACACCTCAGGTGCTTCTTTTCTGGAGAAATCTTCCCTCTTGGTGGCTCTGATCAGGCTGTGCAGCCCTTTTAAAAACCCACCACTGGTCTCCCTCCAACAGCCATTGACTGGCCAGCTAAGAACATGATCATGGCAGGGGGTTGGACTGGATGGCCCTTGTGGTCTCTTCCAACTCTACATTTCTATGATTTTATGGTCTGATTTCTCAGCACCACATCACAAACCCTCTCCTGATGTCCTCCACACACACACACACACAAGGAAGGAGATGGGCAAGAGAGAGAAAGTAGAGGGCCACCTACCCTCTCCTTTTCCTCCAAGGCCCCCTCCCTAAACTGCAAACCCCAGGATCCCATAGGATGCTGAAAATGGAATAATAGCACTATAACAGTCCAGTGCACCATTGAGGAGTGGCTGGTTCTGCAAAAAAGCAGCACAAAACATCTTTCCTTGCTATGCCTTCCCCCGACTTCAGACATAGCGAAAACTGGCTTCCCTTTTTTTATGCTCTTCCAGCTCAGCTTCTCCAAATGCCCTGTTGGTAGTGCAGCAGATGCATGCTTCTCAGCGACCACAAGGCAGTTTCTTGGGTGGGGTGTGAGGGAAGTGAGGAGAGGAGGCGGAGAGCACGAGAACTCAGCATGAAGACGGAAGGCGCATGGAGCACAAGGGAGCCGGGACCGAAAAAGGAGGGGAGAGATGCAGGACTGCACACAGGGGTTGAAAATTTAAGAGCCACTGCGCTACAATCTCATTGCATGCTTTTTTTTTATGACATCATCATGAAGTGATGCATTAACCCAGCCTTCATTTTCATGCTGCGGATGTAGCATATCTCGATTTCAGTGAGGCCTTTGACAAAGTTCCCCATGACATTCTTGCAAGGAAGCTGGTAAAATGCGGGCTGGACAGGGCTACTGTTAGTTGGATTTGTAACTGGTTGACCGACCGAACCCAAAGAGTGATCACGAATGGCTGCTTCTCATCCTGGAGAGAAGTGACTAGCGGGGTGCCACAGGGTTCTGTCCTGGGCCCAGTGCTGTTCAATATCTTCATCAGCGCCTTGGATGAAGGAATAGAGGGCACACTGATCAAATTTGCAGATGACACCAAATTGGGAGGGGTTGCTAATACGCCAGAGGACAGGATCAAAATGCAAAAGGACCTGGATAGATTGGAGAGCTGGGCCAAGGCTAACAAAATGAAATTCAACAGAGAGAAGTGTAAGGTCCTACACTTAGGTAGAAAAAATGGAATGCAGAAATATAGGATGTGGCTGGATAGCAGTACGTGTGAAAGGGATCTAGGAGTCTTCATAGACCACAAGCTGAACATGAGTCAGCAGTGTGATGCGGCAGCCAAGAAAGCCAATGCAATTCTTGGCTGCATCAAAAGGAGTATGGTGTCTAGATCGAGGGAGGTACCGGTACCACTTTATTCTGCTTTGGTTAGACCTCATCTTGAATACTGTGTCCAGTTCTGGGCACCCCAATTCAAGGAGGACCTGGTCAAGCTGGAGCAAGTCCAGAGGAAGGAGACCAAAATGGGGAGGGGCCTGGAAGCCATGAAGCCCTATGAGGATAGACTGAGAGAGCTGGGGATGTTTAGTCTGCAGAAGAGAAGGTTAAGAGGGGACCAGATAGCCATGTTTAAATATCTGAAGTGATGCCATGTTGAGGAGGGAGCAGGCTTGTTTTCTGCTGCTCCAGAGACCAGGACAAGGAGCAATGGATTCAAGCTGCAGGAAAGGAGATTCCACCTGAACCTCAGGAAGAACTTCCTGACGGTCAGGGCTGTCCGGCAGCGGAATCTGCTGCCTCCGTGGAGTGTGGTGGAGGCTCCTTCCTGGGAGGTTTTTAAGCAGAGGCTGGATGGCCATCTGTCAAAGGGAGGGCTTTGAGGGTGTTCCTGCATGGCAGGGGGTTGGACTGGATGGCCCCTGGGGTCTCTTCCAACTCTACATTTCTATGATTCTATGATTCAACATTTCCCCCCCTCGAATGTTAACAATTACCCTTTCTCATAGGTACAAGTTACTCCATGAATAACATGGAACTCTCTTAAAGGACACTTTTTATTCACTTTGCATTGCTTGTTTCCTTTATGACAACTGAAAACAAATGAAGCCTATAGGAAATAAGGATTGTACCTAAAACTGGAATGGCACATTAATAAATTCATTATTTATGTTCTAAAATATGTCTTGGGAAAAAAAATCTCAGCTTGCTATTTTTAGACTCAGGATTTAAGGACAGATGAACCACTGTAAGTTTGGTTAAACAGAAAAACCACCATTTAAGACACAAAGGAAGCTTGTAGTACCTCTGAGGCTAAAGGAGAAAAGGAAATTTCTAATATAAGCTTTTGAGGAATCAGTCTACTTCATCAGAGAAACCTAATAGAAGAAATTTTGTTTCCTAAATTAGTCTCAAAGAATGCTGCTGGATTTCTTCATACCCGGTCTTTGAAAACTGTGGCCATTTCCGCACTAGACGGTTATAGCGCTATTATTCCACTTTCAGCATCCTATGGCATCCTGGGGTTTGCAGTTTAGGGAGGGGCCTCAAAGGCCAGCTTCAAAGGCTTCTCCCTCAATTGCAAACCCAGGATTCCATAGGATGTTGAAACGGAATAATAGCGCTATAACAGTCTAGTGTGGAAATGGCCTCAGATTCATATCTGACATTTATGCCTCGGGTTCAGCTATTGTCAAAATAATCCTCAGTCATGCTCTGGAAAAACTAATCTTGCTCTACACAAATGCAATTTCTCTCCCATTTTCCCCCTAAACTCCTTCGCTGCCTTGTTGACTCAGAGCCCTAAACAAACAAAAAAAGCAAAAGCCCCTCCGTTTCTACACTTTTGTCCCCTCGCGTCCTCCATCCACTCTCCCTCTCTCACAGCCCGCTCCGCGGTGGTTGCTAGGAAACGAGAGGAAGAGGAGGCGGTGCGGATGGAGGCCGAGCGTCACCTTTCGCGCCTGGGGGGGCTCCTGACGTAAGTTGCTGAGGCGGGGAAAGCGGAGGGCTGCACTTGCCATTGGTCCTCGCCCTTGCCCTGTGGCTCCTCCCTTCTCTCCGCCCTCCATTTCGCTTGGGCGCTTCTGCCGTGAGGGGCGGAGCCAGCCCAACGGCCGCCCTCCTTCGCGGCTGAGGTGGGGCCACGAACCCAGCCCGGAGCCCTGAGGGGAAAAGGAGGCGGCGAGGCCGGCCTGGCTCGGGAGTCGCCGCCGCCGCCGCCGCCGCCACCATGTTTTCCCTCAAGCCGCCGAAGGCTACCTTCAAGTCGTACCTTTTGCCTCAGGTATTTAAAATAAAAAAGCGGGGAGAGGAGAGGTGGGGGTTACTCGCGAGTAAGCCCTCGCTGCCTGAGGGAACAGTTGCCGTGGAGGGGGGAAATACGAAGTAAATAAGTAATGAATAAAAATAATAACAACGTAATTAAATAAGCCGGTTGGAAAGGAGGTGCCAAACAAAAGCGAGGGGAAAGTCTGCCTGCCTCGGGTTTACTCGTGAGGAGGACCCTTTGGCAGCGCTCTCCCCCTTTCACTGTGAGAGGGAATAGTTGCAGCGCGGGGGAGGGGGAATGAGTGAGAAGTAAGTAAGTAAATAGTAAGTAATCTGATAATAGTAGTAAGAATAATAGCAGTAAGAATAATAATAATAATAATAATAATAATAATAATAATAGCAGCAGCAGCAGAGGTGCAAGTCAATAAGCCGGTTGGAAGGGAAGGGAAAGGCTGCCTTCCGCGGGTTTGCTGGTGAGGAGGACTCTTTGGCAGCCCTTTCAACTGAGTGGGATTTTATTTGTGGGGGGGGGATTTTTCACTGAATAGGACTGTATTTTGGGGGGAGATTCCTATTTTTCCCCATTTCTGCTTTTCTCTGGTTTACTTGTGCAGAGGACTCTTTCTCAGCAGTTTTGTCCTCCCCCTCCTGTTTCACTGAATGGGATTGGGGGGGGGAGTTCCTATTCCCCCCCTTTCCCCTAGGAAAGGTGCAGCTCCACCTGCAACCCAACAAGTTCATCCTTGCCTGTTTTGGAGTAAACCTCTTTCTCTGGAAATGCATCCCTGACTTTTGAGTCAGCAGCTGTCCCCCCCCCCACCTCCTGTTTCACTGAATGGGACTAAATGTGGTGGGTTCCTATTTTTCCCCATTTCCCCCCAGGAAAAATGCAGAGGGGGTGATCCACCTGTAGCCCAACCAGGTCATGGGCACACTTCTGCTTGCCGACTTTGGAGTAAACCTCTTGAGTCAGCAGCCATGCAAAGGAGTGCAACCACTTTCTTAAAAAAATAAGATCTTTTGGATCTCAGTCCCTAAGGGGGTAAAGTGCTTTTGCAATTCTAGGACACACTTACCTGGGAGTAAATCTCCCCCCCTCCTCCTTTTGCAACCCATCCAGTGTAGACTTGTGTAAAGTTGCGGCTGCCGTGCTGGGCATGGTTCTTTGACTTCCCAAGGAAGTCGGTCTTTCTTTCACCCAGAGATCCAAATTCATCAGAGAGGAAGGCTTATATGTGGAGTTGACATGTTGAGGAGAAGAAAGCTGTGCATCTTGGTTCCTTGCAGAGTTTGAGAAAGCTGCTTCTTTGGAGTCCAGCACCCATAATCCATGTGGGCTGCTGGAGTTGTGTTTGCTTGGCCATGGTGGCTTGAGGAATCTTGAGGGTTGTAGTCCCAAACTGTAACTTTTGCAAGCTTGGGTGCCTTTTGTGGGTTTTTCTGCAGCAAGTCTTATTAGTGTGTGTCAAATTGCTGGTCCCAATAGACTAAGTCTGTAAAAGCAGTGGAAATTAGGTAAGTAGCAATTGATTCAGGGGCTCTGCTATAGTTGGGACTACCTGTTGGATTTTTTGGGGGGTGGGGGAGAGTTGCGCACTGCTTCTCTTACTTAGGAAAGAAATCTGCAGAAGGCGAGTATCAGACCTACATTCTCTCTTTTCCAAAAAAAGGGTGGGAGGAGATTCCAAGACAATCATACTAACAGAGGTGATAAATTTTAATCTGTTGTTAGATGCCTTCAAGTTGACTCTGGCCTATGGTGACCTTATTTCTAATGGGAGTTTTGGCAAGATTTCTATAGGGAACTTTTGCTTCAGCCTTCCTCTGAAGCTGAGCAAGAGTGTAACTTGCCCAGGGTCACCTAGCGTGTTTCTGTGGCTGGGCAGAGATTCAAACCCTGGTCTCCGGAAGTCCTAGTCCAACAATCGAACTTAAAGAGGGCACTTGTTTCAAGCACTCTGGTGCCAAAAATGTTGTTGTTGTTTTGTGCCTTCAAGTTGTTTCCAACTCAGAGCGACCCTAAGGGGAACCTATTACAGGGTCTTCTGGGGGCTGAGAGTGTATGACATGCCCAAGGTTACCCAGTGGGTTTCCATGGCTGAGCGGAGAATTGAATCCCGGTTTCCAGAGTCATAGTCCAACTCTCAAACCACTACAGCATGTTGGTTGTAAAAAAGTACCTACGCAAAAAGTAAAAGAGTGTAGTTCCCAGCTCTCGAAAGTGGCAGGACTGTTCTTGAAACTTCCTCTTGAGTTTGTTTTAAGAGCTCCAGCTTTCTCTTGTGGCTAGTGAAATGGGGACGGGAGTGTCTTGAACTGCTGTTCTAGCTGTAGCAAAGGATACCAGTATGAGAAGAAGAGTTGCTAAAATATTTTTTTTATCTTTCACAAGGATGCCTTTCCCCTGTTCTTCACTGCTGCTCATATTCCTCTAGAATTAGCTGAAGTGTGGTGTGTGTCTTGGCTCCCCCAGTTGCTTATACTGTCACACCTTTGAGATCCTAGGCATGTGAAGGATCTTAATCCAGCCATTCTTCTTCTGCGCCAGCAGTCCTTTCCAGGCATCTCCTCGCTCCCACCACACTCATTTTTTGTTAGCTGGTTTAAAGATGTGTGGCCTTCTGATACACTTGGCAGCATTTGACTTCTGGTGTTATGACAAGATCTGTGTCTGTTTGGCTCCTCTTGTTTGAACCCCTATTCCTAGTGCTTTATAACTGCCAAGACTGTCATCTGGAGAAGTGCCTGGTATGTTTAGGATGTGTTAATTTAACGTTGCTTATTTTCCTGGCAAACAGTTTTTTAACAACAACCTTGACAGGCAGAAACTTAACATGCACACAGTTTTGGTTGTTGTGTGCCTTCAAGTCATTTCCGACTTATAGTGACCATAAGGCAAACCTGTCACAGGGTTTTTTTGGGGCTGAGAGTGTGTGACGCATCCAAAGTTACCCAGTAGGTTACCCATGGTTGAACAGGGAGTTGAACTCTAGTCTCCACTGTCATAGTTCAGCACTCAAGCCACTATACCTTTCTCTTTTCGAGAAAAGCTACAACTGTGGAGCTGATAGAAACTGTCTCTAAGGAGGCAAAAACATCCAACTCCAAGCTAGGTAATTTACTTTGAGTTAAATTGAAAATGCTTTCAGAAATAGTGTCTGACTGTGATGGCCATTTGAGTGAAATCAGCTTGGCAAAACATTTAAATACACAAATAGTATGGATATATGTAGTTTGGATTTGAGGTGTCTTTTCCAATATTCCAGTGTTATTGGAATAAACTAATCAAAACATTGCTCCAGTCAATTAATGAGCCAACCTAATTTTTTTTAAAAAAAAACCAACTTTGATGTATTTAAATACCTTCTGATCTGAAGTTCTATTACAATACACAAATATCAGAAATATCAAAGAATATTTTTGGAACAGTTAGTTGTGATATAATCACTGTATGAGCACAGAATTCCTCTTAACAAAGGCGGGTGTTCTTTATTCAGAAGTAATCCGCCATTAAATTTACAAGGGGACATTTCAGCACAACAGGGTTTTTTTTGTTCTTGCAGCTAAAGGAATGACAGAAATTGTTTTTGCTCCATTGTGACAAAGGACACATTTGTGGGCGTTGCTGTGCAAGTAGGTCTAAAAATTTGGGGTGGGGACTGCTGGGTTTTTTTTTAAAAAAGGGTGGATGCTGTTTTGTACAACATGCATGGACACAGCCAGAAAATGAATGAAGAAGGAGAAGCAGACATTCATGCCTGCTAAAACTTGCTTGCCGACTTTGTTTATTTGTTTAAAGCTGCGGTTCCCACCCTAAATTAAATCAGGAGTAAGCAAAGTCTTCAGCAGGAAGGGGATATCCTTTTTTCCCCCTACACATGAACAGGAAGTAGGCAGAAATCCTATCTTGCTCTGAGCCTTTCCACACTTCACAGTTACAGTGCTATGATTCCACTTTACCTGCCATAGCAACACCCCTTGGAATTCTGGAAGATGCAGTTGAAGAAGAGGCATTAAGAACTCTCAGCCAAAGAGATACTGTGCGTCTCTAAAGAACAAACCGCAGGAATCCATATGATGTAACCATGACAGCTAAAATGGAATCATATTGTTATATTTGTATAGTGTGAAAAGATCCTCTGTCACATAAATGGATCGTAGAAGAGTCTTAGATCATACTAGAGCCGGTGTGGGTGGTGATTTGAACATTAGATTGTTACTGTGGAATTTAAATCCTTGCTCAGCCAACCCACTGCATGACCTTGGGCAAGTCACACACTCTCTCAGCCTCAGAGGCAGGCAAAGGCAACGACAACTCCTCTGAACCAAACTAGCCAAGAATGCCGTGTGATAGCATCACCATAAGTCGGAAACATTTTGAAGGCACAAAGCAAGAACAATAGCGTCCTAGTAGCTAGTCCATCACTTGTTTCCAATAGGGCCCATCCTGTTACCTCTGGAAAATAGCAATAGCAGTAGCATTTATTTCTATACGGCCTATCAACTAGTGTTATCTAAGCGGTTTACAGTGTATTTTAGCTAATTGCCCCCAACAAGCTGGGTAGTCTTTTATTGACCTGCGAAAGGATGGAAGGCTGAGTCAACCTTGGAGCCTGGCAGGATCGAACTCACAACCTTATGGTTGCAGTACTGGCATTTAACCACTGCGCTACCAGGGCACGTAAAACCCATGAGCAGGATGTAAAGAGATAGTAGCCCTTCTTGTGAGTGTAAGCAGAGAGCTTCTGGGTCAGAACAACAGCCTGTCTGACCCAGGGTTTTCTTCTCTGAGTGTGAAGTCTTAAGAGCAGGTCATGAATGCAGTACTACTCTTGCATTCATGCTAGTCTGCAGCTGACATACAGAGGCATGCTGTCTTTGTTAACTGGAAGGAATGCATATCCATCAATTTTTCAGATTAGGCCGTTCACTCCAACCTCGTTTGGTCATGCAAGAGCACAGTCAGAACGCTCCCGACAGATGGCTATCTGGCCCCTGTTGAAATATCTCCAAAGAAGACTCCCATCACACTCACTGACAGTAGTTCCTCACTCTGTGAGCAGGTACTTGCCTTCATCTGTCCTGTGTCTCCCACCATTCAGCTTCCTTGGAAGACCTTAGGCTCTAGGGTTATGAAAGTGGCGGGGGGGGGGAACCTTTCACCTATTGGTTCTCTCCACACTGTGCATAATTTTATATGCTTTTATCACATCTACTTTTACCCTGGCTCCCCAGCCGTTGTCATTCAGTGGCCAAGGTTCTCTGAAAACTTTGTGTAAACATGGCTTTTCCAGAAGTTCACTGTCCTGATGCCATTACTCCTTGGGAGGCAGCAGGTCCTGTAGGCAGCATCTTTTAATTTTGCATCTTACAATACTGCCATATTAATTGGCAGAGCTTATGGTGAATACTCCAGATTGTGTACCAATAGCTGATCTAGAGGCCTCAAGGAAAGGCCAGACATCTTGCCAGTCACCTCTCTCTGGCATCAAGGATAACCATTTGAGACTTTTCCGTGACCCATTTTCTGATGTGGAAGAATGTGCTTTTCCTTCTCTTTCTCTCGAAGCAGTTTTCGAGATACTAATGAAAGAAAAATAAAGCAACAATTTATGGTATTGTTTTTGGTCATGCAATTTTTAAAAGAGGTTGACAGATTTGTATTCAATTACCGGAGTTAAAAATTTTAAAGGGAGTGTACTTAATTATTTAGTATGCCACATCAGTCAGCTTAATGTAAAAATAACTGAAAAGGCTATGTATACAGACTGAAATAAAATTAAGAGAATTAACTAAAACACAAGACCCAAGACAACACACACAAGAAGGACAAAAGAGGCAGTTCTAAGGTGCTTGCATGTTCTTTGAATTACTGTAAAACTTAAAAAGAAGGTTTAATCATCTGCTGTCTGTTAAGCTGCAAAATGGCTGGCTACATTTTCTTATGGAGATTTTTTTTACAGTAACAGTGCCATACCACTGAGTAGTCCAGGGGGTATTTTCCTGTGCCACAGATTTTCTCCTCTTAGGAATCTGGTCACAAAATACCAGTGAATACTACTATTCTTGCATTTGCCAGCTTGTTAAGTCTATTGGCTGCATTTGGACATCACAAAAGGCTGGAATTCAGCAGACTTCTAGCATGTCATGTAGCCGTGGGCAAGTTGCACAGGCTTCATTGGCTCAAAATCTTCTAAGCCAGCACACGGATACATGCTGGTTAATTTTTTCTGATGTAGACAGGATGACTTAACAAACTGTGGACTTTCCATCTCTGTTTGCTGTGGCATATGAAACAGCCAGGGAGATGCCCAGATGGAGAATTAATCCAGAATTTCTGCTATGTTTAATTATCTCACTTGTCACAAGGGAAGCAACTCATGAGTTCTGGTTTGTTGCCGAATTCTCACATTGCAAAAACTGTGTAGACTTTGTCCATGCTTTGTTCAGCTGCTCCCACTGCAAGTAGGAGTGACTGGACAGGGTGCACCAACGTGCTTCTGACTCTGGAGCCCTGGCTTTTTCCTTTGCTCTTTTTCTCTTATGTCTTTTTAATCTCAGTTGATCTAAAATACTGCAAAAAAAATGCCAACCTTATTGTAAGCATAAGGTCATACGTTGTGTTTGCTGCAGGCAGGAAATTTAATGCTGTAGCTTTCTGAAGCTGAGGGCTAAGGGCAGTTCCATTGGATGTTTAGACATTTATCTAAAAATGTGTACATAACAAATGAGTGTATTCAGCCGCACCTCTGATAGGGATAAATATGCTGTTTAAACTGGGCTTGGATTGCCCTCTGCTGCAGCAGAGTGAAAAAAAAGGTGTTTGCTGGTATAATGTGTGAAACTTGACTGATAAGAAACCTCGTGCATGCAATTCATTGGAAGATCAGTGTTCTGTAGTTTTTGGAAGATTGATGTATATGTTGTGGCTAAGCCCTGTTAATACACACACATACACATCTATTTTGTACTCGGACTCCATGAAAGATTTGAAAACTGTCTTTAAGTATTAAAATATTTACCCCCTCTTGCTGCTGTGTTTCAGGCTGAAGACAAGATAACACCTGAGCCCAGGCTTAAGAAATTGGAGCCAGTTCTCTTGCCAGGTAAACCTTCTCTGTGTTTGTTGACCTGGCTTTTGTCTCACACAGTTTCTACTGCAAGATATTTATCAAAATGCCTGAAAACTCTTTTGCTGGTATTCCACAGCATTCATGCTTCATTCGGGCATCTGCCTTTCTTTTTCTTTTGACATTGGAGCCATCCTCTTACTTGCATGCTGCAACTTTTCATTTTGCTTTGCTTGTATCATTCACTCATGCAGTGCAAACCTTTTATGTTTTCCATAGTCTGACTTTTGTTGAAGAAGCCTTTGGTGAGAATTTGATAAATCTACTCAGGTCTGCTCCTCTGCCACATTGCACTTGTGCTCAGGGGGTGAACAAACCTGCTTCCTTTGCCACTGGTCTTGGTTAATTGACTAGTAGGGCAAGTCAAAATTGGTTGGTTTCAGTCTGTAGTGACTTTTTTACATGTACGTGAGTCCATGGGATGTTCTGTTTAAAATCCACAGCAAATCAGGGTAAAAAGGTCAATTTTCAGAGTCACAGATGCTTACCTTTAATAGCATCCTCTCCTTGGACTGTCAGGTTTATTTCTTGCAACAAGAACTCTGTAGGCTGGGCTTGACAGTTACCTTTCACATGTGTAAATTTCAGAAACAAAGCCAGAAGAATCTGTTACTTGATGTCTTATGCCTTTAGCCAATTGTGAGTTATGCATCTGCCGCACACATCTTCCACATGTATTGAATGGATAAGTGAATGCTTGCTTCTCAGTACTGTCACTGTGAAACTGCATTTGAAGGAGCCTCACCACAACTTTTCTCCATTCAGCCAAACATCTTGATAAGAGATTAAGTACTGATAGATGGTTGTGTTTCTATACTGGTCAAGCAAGGGCTGAAACTGGTGTCAGATTTTAGATTTTGAATGTGTGAAAGTCTGTTGCATTGGACCAAGCAGAGCTCGGCACGCTGGAGCTGGGTAACAGTTTCGACAGTCGCTTGCGCATAGGCTGAGAGCAGAAGTGCCACTGAGTTGTCTAAATTGTGGTTTGAAATGTTTAACTTTTGCATCAGTGGGAGAACAAGTTTGACCACCAAAATGGAAATCATAAGAAAAGTGGAAGCTGGTAAGAGGAAGAGTCATCTCTGAAGCATTTTGGCCTTCAGGTTGTCTCTAGAAAGTTGAGAATATTTTGTTTGTTTGTTTACATACACAAGGCTTACTTGACCTAGTTGTTTTGTTTCACATGGATGTATTGTTAGTTTTGGTTAGAAAGTTTGCTGAAACACATTGAACTGCTCTTCTGTTTGTGTATGTCTGGTACAGGCACTTATCCCTATTTTTTTTTTCCATTTTATTTTTGCCTCTGGTACCAAATTTTCTGTAAAAGAAGGGATGCTCAGGAGCACACCCAGTTTGTTAACTGAAGTACACTTATATAGTGATTGAAGTAATATAAGTAGCCGTGGTGTTTTAATTGGGCTGTTTCTATGCCTGCCATCTTCTGCTTTGCCACAACTGGTGTCACTAATACTGAAAGATGCTGGTTTGTCTTTACCATGCTGTAGCTGCCTTCTGTCTTAATATACATTCCACTCCAGTGGACACAGCCTCATTTTTCATGCACTGTGACTTGTTGGTATTTGAGATTTCTCCACACTTGGCAACACAGCTACTGCTTCCCGGTCTTGTGGGAGGTGGGAACAGTTGCTGAATTGTGAGTTGCAGAAGTCTTAGAGAAATCCTGTATAGGTAGAGACACGCTACCCTCCCTCCCTGCCCCCCAGAGTAGTTCCCAGATAATTTTAGCTTGACAGTCCATAAACATACTTTGCAAATAGATCAGGCCAAACTGTGCCTGTAAAGTTTGCTTATATGGCTATACCTGTCTCAGACTTTTTCAGTTAGAAGAATTCTGTTTCCTTATTTGCAAGAATGCTTCAGCTTTTTGCGTTCATGGCTACTGAAGCTTTGACCCTGTGGAATGTATTTGGGCAGCGTTCTGAAAAGACAGGGAGTACTGGGAGGCAGTTGTTGTTGTAGGCTAGAAAAACAGACTGCTCTATAAGGCTTGCTGATCCTGGAAAGGGTGGATTAGCGTGTATTGCTAAAGGGGGATTAGCATGTATTGACACACTGGAAGACTACTTTTAAGGGGAGAGCGGGGAGATTTTTAATGATGGAAAAAGGGGTGCTAAAAAGGCCTTTGGAGAACTGTGATTGGTAGACTAAAGGCCATTTAATGTATATGGCTTATTCCTACTATCCTTACTTGGGACGTTTGTGCTAAAAAGATTACATTTGTACCCTTTCTCTTTCTGTCACTCTTACAGCTAATGTATGAATTATATATTCTGCCCTCCTTTAAGGTAACATCTAAAGCAGTACTTACTGTCGTATTTACTGTGTGGCAGGTGCCTATTTTAGTGCTAATTTGCATATGCTCCACAGTAAATTGTTTCCTGGAGTATTTTAAACTAAATTCAATCCCTGGCTTAAAATACTTTGCTTTCAGTGTCAAATGCAAGTGCATCTGAAGTGCAGCGAAGTGTGTGTCTCCTTGCCAGAAATGGAAAAAAAGGTGTTAGAAAAAAATACACACATACACACGTCTGTGTGTGTGTGTGTGCGTGTGCGTGTATATATGTGTGTGTATATGTGTGTGTGTATTATTTCCTAACACCTTTATATTTCTATTGACTTATGGTGACCCCCATGATTTTCATAGGGCTTTCTTAGGCAAGGAATACTCAGAGAATACTCAGAGATGGTTTTTGCCAGTTCCTTCCTCTGCAATATAGCCTACAGCACTTGATATTTCTTGGCACTCTCCCATCCAAGTATTAACCAAAGCTGACCCTGCTTAGATTCCAAAATCAGACAGGATCTTATGTCTTTAAGGTATTTAGGCCCCTCTCTGCCTAGTTTACTTCTTTACTATTTTATTATTATTAGTATTTCTTTATTAATTACAATGTAGTTGGATGTTTTCTTGTCCCTTTCAAAAATACTGTCTTAGCAGAAGCTTTAATACAGAAGCTTGCTAGTGTTTGGACTTCTGCCTCTGTCTCTTTCTAGATACCTAGTCAATAGCACATGGCATTTCTATCTTCCCCATAACAAATGGTCAAGGGACTAACATTTGGCAGTGCCTTTTTCTTCATTGAGCAGGTACTGGAAAAGAGTGCAGAACTTGGGCTGGCATATTGGCTTTGATGCCAAGCTCACTGGCTGTTGTTGCATCCTGGAGAGAGTTAAGGTGGTTTACTGTTACAAGAGGATTGGGCAGTTGTCCCTGCATATATTGATGGACTGTCATTCTACACTTTCCATCAGCCTTAGCTAGCATAACCGATGGTGGAGGATTATGAGTGCTAAAGGCCAACAACATATGGAGGGATGCAGTCACCCACCCCTGCTGTAGAGGAACACGTGCTTGAAAATCCCAAAGCCCCTGTTTTGACCTTTTGTTGTTAAAAGTGTGCAGCTTTTGTTAAGGTGCAGGTTTTATTATGGAAAATTTTCCAAAACCTGCTTCTTAAGTGTAATTCACTACGCTTGTAGTCAGTGCTGTTTTCTATTTTTCTGTAGGTTTTCCTTGCCTTGTTCTGGCCGTTTTCTATTACTTGCAGAACTCTAGAGTCTAATCGGAATGTTGAAAAAGGTTTTTCTCCATGTGTTAGTATCTCTTTTCCAGGGTACCAGTGTTTCTTACTGGATGACTCAACATCCTACTACAACTTTTTACTGAAAGTGCATGCTGCAGTTTTCCTGACAGTTCTGCCAGCTGACGGAATATAGTTAGTGGGAAGGAATGCAAAAGATTCTTTCAAGGCAGAAGGTCCTAGCTGTTAGACTATGCGAACGTTGTAGGAGGAATGCAGGGCTGTAGAATGGGGAGAAGTTTATAATTGTCTGTTGAAGGCCTCTGGTGAAGATACAGACATTCTTGGAGTGCTAAAAGTATAGAGAGGTTTGAATATTGAGCTGGGACTCTGGGTTCAAATCCATGCCAAGCCACAGATCTTACTCTTTCAGCCTAAAAGGAAGGGAATGACTAGCCTCTTCTGAATAAATCTTGCCATTATAACCATAGGATAGGGTTTGCCAGAAGTTTGAGTTGACTTGAAAGCCCGTAAGAACAGCAGAGTAATTTTTTAAGAGAAAATATATCAGCGCAGTTGTTGTCAATTAACGTGAGGCTTCTCATAGCCAGAGCTCTGGGGACCTATTTTTCTTTGACTGCAGAGGCTAACATGGAAGGGACTTGCAGAGAGAAAAGGGCTGTAGAGGGGTTATGTTAATAGCCTCTGAATTGTTGCAGTTACCTGACTGGACCTCGTACAGGAACTTTCCAGATGCAGTTAAATATTGTCTGTTTTCTGTTGTAGTAAGCACGATCATCTGTCACAAATCCAAACCAGAACCGCCTCATGTTTAGCTGAGGATTAGCATGCTTGTGATCTGCAAAAAAAGGAGTCTAAGCAAGAGTTTTGGGCTCCAGAGCAGCATACCAGGAGTTGTCAGCAAGTGTATTTATGAGCCTGTGTTGCTGAGTTCTGTTTCTCTGCACATGGCAGCTTTGTTTGAAAGGTATAGTAATCATTTGACAAGAGAAGGTTGTTGGTGTGTCTTAACAGAAGGACATAGAACTTTGTGATCTTCCAGGCCTGTAATTCTGAGGTTAAATACTTGGATTTGAGGATATCTATGTAATTTTGATTCTCTATTAGGATATTTCCAAGTTGTCTGTTTTGATTGCCTGTGGCTGCAGGATCAGAGGATCTGAAATACTTGATTTTTTAAAAAAATTAGACTCTGTGCAAAGAAAGTTCAAGATCCTTATGTGTTTGTTCTTTTTCTCAGTAGAATAGAGAACTGCTGTCCAACAGCACTCTATCCGGAAATTATTAATTTCTGCTTTTCTTTTCTGTTGGTTGTCTGATCTGTACATTTTTCCGGCAAGAACTGTGAAGCTGACAGAAGTCATAAATCAACCAAGATAGATAAAGTGATTTAAAAAAAGCAACCGTTTTTTAAAAACTTTATAAAAAACCAAATATCTTAAATGTTCTTCTTAAAATGACCTGGTTTGACATTTCTTCTGAAAATAGTGTATAAATACATATAATAGCCCACATCTTAGATAAAGCTGGTACAGCATAAAGTTTTGCCAGTATACTTACATGGCACACTGGTGCCAGCAGATAGAGGATAGAGGTAGCCAGTCCCGCAGTGGCATTGGACAGATTTCCTGGTGCATTGGTAGCCAATCATTGCATGTTCCATTGAAGGGGCAAAACTGTGCCCAGCAACTGAGTCACAGTTGCTGGGCTGCTGAACCTACAACTTGCTTGAGATGTAGGAATATATGATCACCTGTACATAACTTGTACAGATGGAACTTAGAGATGAGGTCGAACTTTCCAAGTAGGGTGTGTGTGTACATGCTGGCCTTCAAGTCACCTAAATTTCATAGGGTTTTCTTAGACAAGGAATACTTGGAGATGGTTTGCCATTGCCTTCCTCTGAATATAGCCTGCCCTACTGCCTTACCTATTTGTGACTGACTTGGCAAGGGACAACCCCCCTCCTATCAGATCTTACCAAGAAAACCCCATGATAGGGTTGCCTTAAGATAGAAATGACTTGAAGGTACAAAACAACAACCCCCGTCCAATTACTAACAAGTTCTGACCTTGCATAACTTCCAAGATTAAATGGCATCTGGTACCTTCAGGGTGGGTAGTCTGAGCTTTTCCAGCTAGGGTACAGTAGGTCATAAAACATGCTATTGAGGAAATAACAAAGATTCAGCCCGTGATCAACCAAACTATAATGTGTTTTCCATCTCATGGTGCTAACATTGTTTTATCCAATGATATCCTAACCTTATGTCTGGAAAACTGTGGATTTTCAGCCTTCAGCTAAGTGATCTTGTTCAATTTCCTTCCATGTTAACAGGGAGAGGCAATCTATTCTTTGAATTTAACAATAGCACCTTGAGACAGCTAAAAGTTCTATAGTTCAAATGATGCATGAAGTGCAGGAGTGAAAGATTTTAAATATGTATCTAGATTGTTTAAAGGCTCAAACTGTTGCAAGTAGATACGTTTAATTTGCTACTGTGGGCAATTAGTTTGCATGCTTCAGAACATACAAAGATTAGAAACTTAGCAGCTGGAGGCAAATAAATTATTTGAGTTAGTTCTTACTTCTAGCAATAAATATCAGGAATTCATACCTGTCTTGCCTTGTTCATGTAATATTTTCTCCCTCAGCCAAATTTAGGTAACCTTCTGCATGTGGATTGCTGGTTTTCTGTAGTACTATCTTTTTTGTTATAGTTTTCACCAGTTCTATAAATATATTGTTGTTACAGTTTTTACCAGTCCTATAAATATGTTAACTGTAAGCACAACGCGAGAGTTTAACTATGGAAACAATGTTATAATATGTGTACTTCTTTATTAAGAACCAAAATAGGTTTTTACATTTGTGGTTCTGTGCATGGAGTTGAATTACTACTTTTGGTTATTTTGAGGTTAGCGTGAGTCACAAGGCAACCTTCTACCCCATTCGTAGATACACCTCCTCCAACAGAGTCTCCGTACTGTGTAAAATTTTAAATATAGTTACAGCTATAGAGCGGAACTGTTTTAAATTAAGCTCCTTGGACTGGGACAACATTTACTGAACTACCTGAGAATGCATGTCCTCTCCTGCTCGATATAATTCAGTTGATAAGCCTTCTACAAAGCCTCTCACTTGATTACGATAGGGTCCTGTATGTTCAAAATGCAAGAACTAGGGAAGATTGCTACCTTTTGGACTCAGTGTACATGACAGTTGTAGAAAAATTAACTCTTCCAAGTGCTGATCTGTGATTGAGAGCCAACATGGTGTAGTGGGTGTTGGACACTGGAAAACCTGGATTCAACTTCCCAGTCAGCCATGGAAACCCATTGGGTGATCTTGGACAAGTCACACTCTCTCAGCTTCAGAAGGCAATGGCAAGCACCTTCTGAACAAATCTTGCCAGGAAAACCCTGTGACAAGATTGCCTTAGGGTCACCATAACTTGGAAACAACTTGAAGGCACACAGTATGTCTGTTTATAAGCAAGCCCCATGGAGATCAATGGGACTTATTCCCAGGTATATAGGCTGCCGTCCTACTATGGGTTAAGTCCCTCTTTGATCTCAGTCAGGCTTATTTCTAAGCAGAAACATATAGGGTTGTGCTTTGGATGAGAACACTTGCCTTCAAGAAAGAACAGCCCCTGAGAGGGAAATCATTTTGTTTTTAGATGATTCAGACATGTGTGACCTTGGGCTCCCTCATAAGAAAGGTATTTCCTTTTCTCTCACAAGCATCTTTTGCTCTGTGAAGGGGTTTACTATCTCTTGTTTTTATTAATGCTTGCAGTGGAATACCCAGGAACACATCAACTTTGGTAACCAAGGTATATTTGTACTTCCCATAGCAAGGCAAACAGTCAGACTCTAAAACATGCAGTTCTGAACTCAGTTTTTTTGCAGAAGAGTGTTCATAGTCTTTGACCTTCATGTGTGTCATTGTTAAACAAACTAGGTACTTAGCAGTTCTATTGCATAAAATATTTGTGACTGACTTGGCAAGGGATGAGAGGAGTGACTTTTAAAATGTGTTTTTAAATCTCTGGCAGCTAGCATGGGCAGCTAGCATCTGTGATTATCATTATGCACTGCATGATGTAGCTGGGGCCATGATCCAACAGTGATGTTGTGAAAAATCCGTGTGTGGCTGGAAGATACAGTGGAAACTGGAAATTGCTGTGTGCAGCAGATAAAGCTCGTTGAGGCAAGTGTTATCTTTAAAATCACAAAAAAGTCGTGACTCCTCAGTAGCGTGCAGAAATTGGAGAGAAACCCTTGTCTAGGCTGTGATTTCTTGAGCAATACAGTTCAGGCATTTCAATTCAGCATGAAGAGATTTCCGCAAATACCAGGTGCTGGAAGCTATATTTCAGAGAAAGGAACCGGAAAAACCATATCTGAGGATTCCTGGCCAAAGAAAAGCCTATGAAATTAATGGGGTCGCCATAAGTTGACAGGTGACTTGAAGGAACATACACACACACACACACACACACACACACACACACACACAGAGACAGAGATTGGGGATCTCCAGCAGTGGGGATAACAAAACATTTTAGATATGATTCAGTGGGTTATGTTTAGGTTCACATGGATAATGGCAAACAGTTCATGCTGTTTGTTCATTACTGCAAGATTACAAGTGTCGTTGGATTAATCTTCAATTAACTAGTTGATTAAATAATCATATATTAGCATATTGAATGAAGGCAGTAGCACTCAAGAAAGGAGTGCGCCTCCTTCTTTTGCATGTGGCGCATCCATCTGTTGGATGAGGCACCAGGGTGGAAGGAGGAGTCCTTTGTGTGTTTCTGTGCGTGTCATTGTGTAAGAGAGAAAATAGGGGCAGATGTGTGGAGAGGTGGATGGATGGATGCAGGCACACATGCACACACACCTGCCTCCTGTATTCATTATTCTTAGTTTTGTTTTTAAAAGCACAAACACAGCTTTCCTCCTGCGCAGGACACCTTGTTAATCATTCATCGGCACAGTTAATTGACTTCTGCAATCGTCTTTACAGCATGTGAAGCACTCAATATTTAGGGCACGCTGGAGTGTTAATGTCTGTGTCTTCATAGTGTAGGAAAGTACTGTAGATTTCTGGCAGGCATTTTCTAGAATCTCATGCCCTGGGAGGAGTTCTGTATTTGGTTGCACACCAACTGGGTAAAAGGAGGGAGTATGGAAACAGAGTGAGGATATTTGATCTCATTGCATGTAAAACATTTTGCTTACCTCTTGATGTAATATATATCAAGTCTGTTTGGATAAAATACAAATAAAACCAATAGCGTGCAGTATGTGGTTTGCAGTATTGCTGTGGTTGTCCAAATTGCCAAAGAAAGGATTATTACTTTGTACCTTCGCAGTGGGAGGTTGTTTTAAGATAACATTTTCTGGAGAATGGACACTTATTATAACAGTTTATTTGTTTGAAACTGAACTATTTGACACTGGAATTGATTGCCTTCAAGGCAATCTATCTATTTTGGCAGTCTTTCAGGCTATACTGTAAGCCTGAGGGCAAGGAACTGTCAAATTAGCAATTTGTAGGCCGCTCTGAGAGCCTTTATGGATGAAGCGTAGGATATTGTTGTTGTGTGTCTTCAAGTTGTTTCTGACTTAGGTTCAGCTTAGGGTTACCATATCATGGGGTTTTCTGTGGGCTGAGAGTGTGTGAGGTGCCCAAGGCTCAAACCACTATAGCACCTTGGAGTATAAATTCTTCAAATAAATAAATAAATAAATGGGTATTGTTCAGTACAGCTTTTGTTGTGCATTCATGCATAGCAGGGCTTGGGTTAGATGATGCTTGGATCCCTTTTGACTCTACAATTCTATGATTCTAGAAGGAATCCCTGTGCCCAATTCTACTCTTTTCCACCCTCAGTTTTTCCTCTTGCTGAGCCATTGCAGTGTCTCTCTGATTCCCCTAACTTTTAATGTTCACAGTGCCAAGAGAGTCTAACGAACAAAGTTTATTTCTGCAATAACCAGCTAATTTGATTGTCGTACTTAGTTATAAAAGTGCCTCATTTGGAGCATTGTCGGGAGTAATTTGCCATCTTTTTTTCTCCATCTTAACTATTAATTCACAGGGAAGAAAAGTGAATAAAATCTGAACAGGTGGCAACGGTTAACAAAGCAGTTTGCAATTACTTCTAGATCTCTTGTGGGGCAATGAGCGCATTGTAAGTGCTCATGAAAATTCCCTAAAGGGATTTTCAGAAAGCACTTCTATGAGCTTACAAGTAGAATCTTCTCCGAATGGCTTTCTTCCCTTTTGAACTTCAGAATAGCTACTGAGTGCACTGAACAGAAGATTCATTTAGAAGTGGATTAGAGGAAATTTACATTTAAATGCTCGGTGCATGTTAATAAACCCTTCCTGCTTTTAATATTCAACTCCTGCTAGGACTTCCTTGGCTCCAAACACCAGGAGACCACAGTTTGGGTCTGAAGCAAATGAATTCAGCTCTTCTTCAGACTAACCTTTGAGTAGCTTAGTACAGGTTGAGTATTCCTTATCTGAAATGCTTGGGACCAGAAGTGTTTTGGAGTTTGAATTTTTTTCACATTTTGGAATGCCTGTATTTGAATATGCATACATGATGAGATACCTTGGAGATGGGATCGAAGTCTGAACATGCAATTCATATATGTTTCATACACACTTTTGTATAAAAGTTGTTGTACAAAAACTACTTTTGTACAACATTTCTAATAAATTTGTGCATGAAACAAAGTTTGTATAGCTTGAACCATCAGAAAGCAAAGGCATCACTGTCTCAGCCTACCCCTGTGTTCAGTTTCAGATTTTGGAGGATTTTGGATTTCTGGATAAGGGATGCTCAACCTGTATCTATTTGTAGACGTGTGGAAACTGATCGAAGCAGGGAGGTCACATTACCCTCCTCTTTGATATCAGCTGGGGAGATTAAAGCATCTACACAGCTCTCATGGGCCTTAATATCCTAAATGCACCAGATCCCATCTGATCTTGGAAGTTAAGTAGGATCAGCTCTGGTTAGTACTTGGATGGAAGACTGCCAACAAATACCAGGTACTGTAGACTACACTTCAGAGGAAGGAACTGTCAAAAACACCTCTGAGTGTTCCTTGCCTAGGAAAACCCTAGGAAAGTCACAACATAAGTCAGCGGGCAACTTAAAGGCATGTGCGCACACCCAGCTCTTCTAACAGAAATGAGTGTAAGTGGGCCATTTTTGCTGCACTGTCTTCAACTGTGGGTAACTTGTCAGTGGACCTACAGCTAGAGCCAGAATTGCAAGTTTATTTTATAAGCTCAAAGCATTCTTCTTTGCCAACAAGTTTCAGTTGGCTGGTTTTGAAGGGTTTTTCTTTTTACATGGCTAGATTTTGGGAATATCAGTTCTTCTAATTTACTTTTTAGAAACTGTTGTGGCATATGTCCCTGGTATCGATAAAGTGGAAAGGGTACTAGAAATATTGTAATAAATAGTATTTATCAAAGGATACATGTTAAAGGAAACATGCTTGGTTTTAAGCAGAGAATGATTTTTAGTATTTGGCAGACTGGAGAAAGAGTAGGCCATGCTACATAGTGTTTGTAGCTGTTCATATTGGGCTTTCAGAGCATGAAGATAGCCTAGAGTGATCCCTGATTTTAAAAAAAGATCGTGCTGCTATGCTCCCATGCCTTTTTGCCAGATCATATCCGAGGCTTTTCCTGTCTGTTGATTACACACATTGATGTCCACTCCCTGAAATTTACTGGAACAAGTGAGTTCTCAAATCTGAAATAGTCTTGCAAAAGGAATGACAGGCAGCTCTTTTCTGAGTCAGAGACTATCATGCTTCGCAGGAACTGCAAGCGCATCTTTAAAAGCACAGCTGTCCTTAATATGAATCAGTGCAAGCAGGGTCGCACCTTCAGGCGAAAACTTGAGGCAAACAATAACGTTTCCAGAGGCTTTAAAACTATGTTGACAAACATCTATTGAACTTTGTTTGTACTTACTTGAGAGCCAGCTTGGTGTAGTGGTTTTGATTTATGAGCTATGGGTTTCCAAAAGTGGATTTCCAACGACTGACTCCATTGGGGCTAGAGTGCTATTTTGGGCCGGGGGGGAAGTCGTTTCAAAGCAGGACAAGGAAGGCTAGAGCCAGACTTAGTCATAATTGGTCACTAAAAGGGAAACAGAGAGCCAGTGTAGGATAGTGGTTTGAGCATTAGACTGTGACCCTGAAGAGCAGGGTTCGATTCCCCTTCATTCGGTCATGGAAACCCACAGGGGGACCTTGGACACATCACACGCTCTCAGCCCCAGAAAACGCTGTGATAGGTTTGCCTTATGGTTGCCAGAAGTCAGAAGTGACTTGAAGGCACACAACAACAACTTATTTGACCTTTTATAGTTGCATTTCTCTGTGGTATCAGTGTGGTTGACGCCCCCCCCCATTAAGTGGAGTTATTCCGTCACAGCTCTGTAGGTATCAGTGTTTTTTTTTTTTTTTTTGGCCAACTTAACATGTGGAACATAAAATCCTGATGTATGAGGCGTTATTGCAACAGATACTCCTCTGCACACTACACAAATTGGTGAATTGTTTTTAGAAAGAAGCCCCATTCAGTCAGTATAAATAAATATTTAATTGGTGTCAGGAATCGGTAACATGAAGTAACATTTAGTTTTATGCCTCAGCTGTTGGGTAAATGAAAAGTCTTGTTTCTGGTGGCTGTCAAAATATTAAGAAGGCACTGGATTTATATATCTGCTGTTTGCTCTTTAATTTAAACTCCAGGAATACATGACAGATGCCAGATCCTTTGGCTGATGTTTCTGTATTTACACTTCATCTGGAGACCCTTTTCAATAAATTCCTTCCATCTATGCAAGCTGCTGTGTTCAATTCAACAGGTGTTGCATTCTGCCTCAGATTCATGAGGAAAAGAGGGGTTGCCTAGGCTGTTGAAATATTCAATTTTAAAAATAAAGCTAAAGTCGAGCAACAAAACAATAAATCTTTGGCTGGATAAAATCGCAAGTAATTGGGCCACTTTTCTAGTTGACATGTGACATTACAAGAAATGTGTGGGATGTGTTCAAAAGAATGTCTGATTTGGTGGTGACTTGAATTCAAATTCCCATTTAGTCTGAAACCCCTCTGGGTGGCCTTGGATCACTCAGTCTCTTGGCTGAATCCACCCTGCAGATTGTCCTGGCTCCTGAAAAGTACAGGCTTGATTACAACTATTTTTAAATAAGTAAAATCTAGCATTGCGTCTTCACCATTTTTCCATCTGCCTTTGCCATTATCCCAGCTTTCTAGTTATGTGTGATAGCATGTTGTTTCTGTGTTGCAGAACCTCTTGAATCCCAGTCTGGAAGAAAGGTAGAGTATGAATAAAATTAAGAGTAATAATAGTAATGGATTATGCTTGCTGGTGGCACAGTAGTTTTCAAACAGCTATCCCAGGTTGAATATGTGCGTTAGATATTGTAAGTACACCCTGCAGCGAGACTTGTTGTTGCATGGCTCCATGCAATGGAGGTTGGTAAGTTTTCATAGTGATTTGAGCATTAGACTGTGACCCCAGAGACCAGGGTTCAATTCCCAACTCAGCTATGTAAACCCACTGGCTGACCTTAGGTGCATCACACATACTCAGCCCCAGAAAACCCTGTGATAGGGCTGCCAAAAGTGGGAAATGATTGAAGGCACACAGCAACAGAGATTTTTCATAGTGCATTTTAAACAGCTTTTTGAACATGCAAGTTTGTTGCACGTGTTCCTAACTGCATTTGGAGTGCAACTCAAATTGGACACCAAATCTTTGGTGTAAGTTCTTCAGATAGATCTAATCTGGATGTAATTCTCTGATTGGAGTCCGTGTGTGTGCGTGTCTGTGTCAGTCAGTGTCAATGTCACTGTTTCCAGAATAATGCTGTGGGATATGTTCCTAGTTTCTTGGCAGACTTAATTCAGCCTACTCGCTTTGTCTCTTGCGTCTGCTCCTTGCCTATTCGAGTCACACACAGGTTGACCACCGTTCTGCACTTGGAACAGCTTGTGCCAGTAAAACGGAAAGAGCAGGGAACAGCACTGTGTCTAAATTTAGAGTAAACTTTATTGCACGAAGGTACCTGCAAATAGCTTTACTGCATACCTTTCCTCAGTGAAACTGAATTTGACCCCCAAAAGTGGGGGTTGGTTGCAGTTCTTGCAAGTCAGTTTCTCTCTTCCTGTGTCTTGTGGGTTTGGAGATGAGGGAGAAGGTAGTTTGTATGCCTCTCTCTGGCCATTTCCGCACAAAACTGTTATAGCGCTATGATTCCACTTTCAACATCCTGTGGAATCCTGGGGTTTGTAGTTTCGGCCCCTCGAAACTGCAAACCCCAGGATTCCATAGGATGTTGAAAGTGGAATCATGCACTATAACAGTCTCGTGCGGAAATGGCCTCTGTCAGTCACGGGGGGCACGTTTTTGCTCTTTTTCTCTTGTATGTCATGGATGGGGAAAAGATAACTGAATATTTGAGTATTATATCTGTTCAATTTTCTAATACCTTAAACTAGTTTAGCAAATAAAGATGGAGAGAGAGCCAGCCACCGCTCTTATCTAATTTCTTCTTTCCCTGCATTTTAACACATTTACACATTACTTATTTCTTTATCTAAGTTTGAATTCATACAGCTGCATCAGGCCACCCTGGGGGCAGCTCCCCAGCACAAATGTTTTCTACATCTGTGTTTCTGAACAAACTTGGGGTTGTTTTTTTTTGTTTTTTTTTTTTGGAATCACCTATTCTAAAATGTTCAACTTGCGGTTTGTGACTTAAGCGTTTTGCAACTGGCTGTAATTGATGGTTGAAGACAGGCAGTCTTCTTTCTTTGAAAAGAAATAAAGACTCCTCAGGATGAAATACAAATTAAAAATGTAAATGGTAAAATAATAAAGGATAAGGAATAAAGAACTGATTTAAATCAACTTTTTAAAACATCACATCAAAGCTTTTTTAATATTGGGGAGGGGAGCCATGTATACATCTTGGAATAGAGTAGTCTAAAAGCATGGGGCCACCACAGGTAAGGTCCTTTCTCTCAGTCCTGCCAACCTAACGGAGATTGTAGAAGAGTCCTGTGGGCTTATTTTTGGACCTCTGCTGGTTTCCGTGGATGCAGGCATTGCTTCAGATAGCAGGATCCCAAACCACTTGGGGTTTTGAAGGAGAAAGGCAGCACTTCAGGATGGGTTCATAAAAGCACTGAGTAGCCTGTGCAGTTAGTAGATACTTGGTGTTAACAAGCAGTATCTAGCTGTATGGAAGGAGTGTAGCTGACCAGTACAAAGAAGTTGAGAGGCCATATGAGATGACTTAAAGAGTAAATGTTTTGGATAGGGAACACTTCTTACTAGATTATTGTTACTGTAAACCACACAAATCTTTTAAACAAATAAAACCACAGGCTGAACAGGACACAGGCTACGTTATTTGGAAAGGTGCTAGTCACAGGGAAGAGATTATTTTAACTTGAATTTTTATAGTAATTGGAGATACGCTACTCAGAATTCAGGTTTTTAGAGGCCAGGTGTGAATAAGTATTTCACACTCTCTAATCTTATTTTGTTTTGTATTAAAATACTTAGAGTGCCATAAAATTTGATGTCTCTCCAGATGATTAATAGATACTGTTTATTACTTGTAATTAATAGATTAAAATAAAAATAACTTTTTTTTTCTTCTTTAAGAAGGCAGTTTGGTGTATTTGTGTGTATGTATAATGAATGCCAGGTGCTGGAGGCTATATTTCAGAGGAAGGAACTGGCAAAGCCACCCCTGAATGTTCCTTGCCTCAGAAATCTCTGTGGAATTCATGGGATCACCATAAGTCCATGGGCGACTTGAAGGCACACACAAATGCGCGCGCGCACACTTTTAATGTAGCCTTTCTCTTGCAATCAATTTTCTCAGCTTCTGCTTACAGGCAAGGATTCTCTTTTTCAGCAGCAGCTGCAATTTAGTGAGCATTTAGATTTCTTATTTCTATTTTCACAGGTGAAATTGTGGTGAATGAAGTGAATTTTGTGAGGAAATGCATTGCAACCGATACAAGCCAGTACGATCTCTGGGGAAAGCTGGTTTGCAGCAACTTCAAGATCTCTTTCATTACTGATGATCCCACACCACTTCAGGTTGGTTGTCTCTATACCTGTTGAGTGCTAGGATACAATTATGATTCCCTTTAGCATGGCTGAGACATGAGCATGACAGGCATAAATCTGATGTGAAGACTCTGTACCCTTGCCTTGCAGCTTGGGTCGTTTATTTATTGAGTTTACTGTGGCACCGCTCAGCTGTGGCCAGGACACTTGCAGTCCTGGGCCCCTGTATGTAACAAGAGGGAGCCACTGCATTGTCCTGTCTCAGACTAAGCTTTGAGCAGTCTTATGTGACTTGGGTGCATGTGATGTCTGCAGTGTTAGCACGTTGGGATAAATATTTTCTTCTCTCTGTGTTGTAGAGAGCTGGATTGGGGAGACTCAGGGACATATCCCCATCCGTTGCTGAGTCTTTTAGGTTGATCTTGAAACCTCATTGTAACCTCTGCCTCATTGGGCAGTTGTGGCAGCAAAAGGAAGTGACCCCAGGCAGGCCAACTTGGAGAGCAGTAGGGTTAAAAGGAAGATGATGTAACACTCTCCCCCAGAAGAATCCAAATTTCCATGAGGATTTCTCACCAAGTACAGGACTGCAACACCTTTCCAAATCCTCTTGGCTGTCACTCTCATGGTCCATCACTAGTGAGAGGCAGGTACGATTTCAGGGATCCCCCCCTTATCACAATACGATGTATTCAGCTAAATATTAACATCAAGTGGCTATGACAAAATCTTAAACCCCAGCCCTTTGGCATAGTTATATCTGACTATGTAAAGCAGAGGTCAGACTTCCTCTGCCAAATTACATGGCAATTTAAAAAAAAAGAAAAGTGAGCCATGATATTTATCCTGAGTTTATCTTTGGTGTTTCAGAAGTTCCAGTACAGGAATCTTCTCCTGGGAGAACATGATGTTGCACTAACGTGCATTGAGCAAATAGTCACAGGTATGTATGAAATAATTGGGTGTGATGCTATATGTAAATAAATAAAACAGAATAATTAGAAATGTCTTTTGGGACAATTAGATGTTATCTTTAGCATTTACAACACGGCGGTGTTTTTGCGTGCTGTATTTTTCTCTAAAAGTGTTTCATTCCCTGTCTTTCTCCTTTCACTCTGTGTTTTTCAGTTAACGACACAAAGAGGAAACAGAAGGTCCTAGGCCCAAACCAAAAACTCAAATTTAATCCAACAGAACTAATCATTTACTGCAAAGACTTCCGTATTGTCCGGTTTCGTTTTGATGAAGCAGGACCAGAAAGTGCAAAAAAGGTACCTTGGGAGGTGCTGAGTTCTTTTTGCCTGGGATGCCTGTTTATTTGCTAAATTTATAGCCCACCTGTCCACCAAAAAAGTTACTTGACGCAGCTGAAGGTAATATAATTTTAAGATTAAAACAAACACAGTTAAAAGATAAAAGCAGGTTTTAAACACATCAATTTAAAAAAGCACACAAGCAGTTAAAAAGCTCTTCAGCAGAACCCCATGTGAATGTCAGAGTCCTGTTTGAATAAAAAGAGATTTGTCTGCCAGTGGAAGGACAATGCACAACAAGGAGGAGGTGCAGAATAGTGCTTAATCAACTGTTCTGGTTGTTTTTTTAAAGAAACAATCCAGGTTATGAAATTGGATCTTGGTATATTTGTAAAGGGTAAACTGACTACTGTCCCTCATGTTTGCTTCATCAATGGGTCATCTGTTCCATTTACTGCCACAAATATTGGTATTGCAGCAAAAGCTTAACAGTTGAATGTAAAATGGGACCATCTGGTAGATCCCTGAGTGTTTGCTTGAAGGGGCCATGAAGACTTAACAATATTGTACTCAGACTTCATTATCACTGATACAGTGAGCTTGGGCCTGGGCTGTGTGAATTGCCTCTACAGGAGCTGGGGTGTGTGTGTGTCTATGTGTGTGTTTCCCCACTTATCATGTTGGGAAAAATCTAGACTAATAATATCCCTTATCCAGAAATCCAAAATGCTCCAAACTCCAAAACTTTTGAAAAAGCAGAGTTTTCTTCCTCTAGGGAACATGAGGGAATTATGGAGGCTCAACTTGGGACATGTTCCCAAGTAAGCTTCTGTAATTCCCTCATGTTCCTTATGGGAAGAAGGCTAGAGGAAAGAACTGATTAAAAATTGGCAAAAATTTGTTGGGGTGGGGGTTTGCCATTGCCACCCTCTGAGACTGAGACAGTGTGACTTTCCCAAGGTCACTCCATGGGTTTTCTTGGCTGAGTGGACATTCAAACCCTAGTCTCCCTGGTTTGTACTCCAGCGCTCAAACTACAACAGCATGGTAGCTCTCTTGTCTCCAGAATAGGTGCCTCATTCCATGTCCTACCGCTTGTGGCATTGCACTCCCTTTTGAGAGCCAAGAACTAATGGATCAGGTACTCTGACAGTTCATTTTAAAGCTCCTGAACCTGGAATCAGGTTGTGTATGCAAACAGCCAAGATTTTTGTAGTCAAGATTTTGTTGTCATTAGAAATGGAAACTGTTAGTTAGACCCTTGCTGACAGTGCCTGTCCTTTGACTCAGTGGTACTCAAAATGTTAGGATGTGAAAATTCACACGTAGCTCCTGGAAAGTTGGAGCAGGAGTTTTCCCTGGCAGATGCTTAGCATTCTGCACTTGTTTAAAAACTGCTGGATGAATGTTTGGGCTCAGTCAAAGAGAGAACAAGAAGGCCATTCAGTGTGGCGTACTCCAATATATTTACCCTCTCTCGTTTTAAATTTCTCAACACTGTACATTGAGGGAGGTCTTGGGAGGGGTGTGTTTTGGTCCGAGTGGAAATTGTAAATATCTAACATCCTGAAAAGGCAACATGGGCTGAGTCCGTATAGTCCTGACTATGCTTTCTTATTTCACACCCTAAAATAGATTGCTTTTTAAAATATGATAATGTGGAAGGCTTAAAATATTAAAGACAGTCATGGAATGCAGGAACAAAAAGACTTTTGAATGCTTTCTTGGCACTGACACACTGTGCTGCTTATATGGCATGTTGTGGTGGTATGAACAGGTTTTGCAGTTGAAGCATGAGGCCTGGAGGCTTCTGTGCGTGTGCGCAGATGCACAAATGTGTTTTCAGGGAGCAGCATTACAAGAGTATTAGTAGTCAGATGCAGCATGTCCACTTTCATAAGGACAATACCACAGGCTTCCTTTCATAATATAACTGCCTGCTGCGTATGGTGAATGTACTCAGGCTTGCAAGCTCATGTAAAACCTCAGTTCAGATTCTTGTTAGGGGAGCTATCCAGGTTTGCTTTAGCCATCATAGGGAAGAGAAATTGTGCAGGAGAGAAAAGGAAGGACGTGAGCATGCTCCTGATATTCCAGCTATTCTGAAGGGATTAGTAATGTTCCACCTGTGCCAGATGAGTCTCTGTCTTCTTTATTTATCTTTCCTTGGCAACAGTGGGTGAAGGGGTGATCCAAGGTGTGGCACAGCTGCTGTTGTTATAATTTATTTATGTAGTATGGTGTTTTGCAAGTAAAAGAACAACAAAACAGTTCCATACCCTTAGGCATACAATCTAATTAAGATATAACACAAAAGAAAAGGGGATGGCAGTAGCGAAGGGGATCAAGTCCAGCAAATACTGTCTCTTTCTCCTCTCCCTCTGAGGCCAGGGCAGTGGCAGCTGGGATGGAGGAAGGGCCTTTCCTCTGCTCCTCGGTCTAGGCGTGATGGAGCTGGGCCTGCCCCTTCTTCTCTCCCTCTGAGGCCAGGGCAATGGCAGTTTGATCACGCTTTCTTGCTTAACAACGGACTGTCCTGGGCTTTTCTGTGCTCTCTGCACTATTCCTTTTGCCATGGTATTTCCCTCTAGGCACGCCACTTGAAATCCTTTCCCATTTCCTCATGAATGAGGAAGAAGCCCTTCAGCAAAAAAGAATTCCCAATGGGTTGCTGAGGAACTATTTATCTGGGAATGCCCTGCCATCTGACTACTCCCAGTTTTCATTTGACTTCACTAACCCTTTCACTTTTCTGCTGAAAGATTAGGCTGGCATAGAGCTGGAGTCATGACACCAATTTCAGGGAGGCAGAACCAAAAAAGGAGGAGTGTAATGGTGCCACTGGTTTCTTCATCTCCTCTGCAGTGTGCAGTGTTAGGATCTGCAGCACTTGTTGCCCTAGCAGAGTTAAAGCAATGAGCTAATGTTCCCCATCCCATTCATCCCTGCGGATATGTGTGGGTTTGCTGACAGCAGATTTTCTAATCTTGTGCCCTTAATGTTAAAACTGCTGTGCCTGGCAGTATATGTTCTCTGCACATAAAACATAACAAGGGGCTGTATTGGCAGCACGTTTTTTGCAGTCCTGACTTACCTTCCCCTTTCCACACTCTTTATTCAAAAAGTAAATTAGGACACAGATATTTTATTTTGTATTCAATAACAAGCTGTCTTAATCATACTCTTTTTAATTTTTTTAAAAGAAGTCTCTTGTCATATTTAACCAGAGACATTATCTCACAACCTGATGAGGCAAAACGCTTCCAGTTCCAATGAAAAATCCTGATGTTTTAAGTCACAGATGAGAAGCCTTTGACTTCTCAGTTTTGTTGGACTCCATCTCCCATCAGCTCAAACTAGCATGGCCAGTAGTGGGGAATAATTGGAGTTGGAGGCTGACAAGATCCCAAGGGCTCCAGGTCTTCAGATCTTTGTTGCTATTGTGTGCCTTCAGGTTTTATGGTGACCCTAAGGCAAACCTTTCACTGAGTTTTCTGTGACTGAGTGTGTGTGACATGCCCATTATCACCCAGTGGCTTTCCATGGCCGAGCAGGGGATAGGATCCTGGTCTCCAGGGTTGTAGTCCAGAGCTCAAACTTCTACATCAAGCTGGCTCTCCATCTGTAAATATCTGAAGGAGTATCATGAAGATGGAGTGAGCTTGTTTTCTGCTTCTCCAGAGTCCAAAATACAAACCAGTGGATTCAAATGGGAAGAAAAGAAATTCTACCTAAACAGTAGGGAAAAAAAAATTACTGACTATGGATGGCCCTCAGGGGATGATAGAGGATTGTCCTTCTTTGGCGGCCTTTGATGGACATCTCTCACATTTCGCCCTCCAGTTCTAAGAACCCAAAGTTCTGTGATTCCAGGTACCTCACCTATAATTTCCATTTACCTGAGTCATCTCTGTGCCTGGTACGTGCATAGTAATTGGCTTGAATAATATGTTGGTGGATAAATGTTAGAACGTGAAACTCCATGGTGCTTAAGTTTGTTGTTCAGCTGTTTTTGCTTTCAAACTAGATCTGAAAAATCTCCAAAGAAAGACAAGGCAGGTGGGTGTGGGAGGAAGTCGAGGGAGGGGAAGTAGAGTGTAAGCAGAGGCCATGGAAGAATTAAGTCAGCAACTTTGGAGGAAATGATGCCTTTTTAAGTGGAAATCAAAAGCAACACTTTTCGTTTGAAACTAGGGAGACCTTTATGCCAATATGAACTTTAGCAAGGATTAACTGTTAATGTGAGATTTGTTGGTAAAATCAGATACAGTTTTGAGTCTTTATTAATCCCCTGTGGTTTTGTTTTTCGTTTGTGTGTGCTTAGATTTCTCTTTAAAAAGAAAAGTTATTCAGTAGCTCAGTGCAAATGTTGACCTCCACCTGACACAGCAGCTGTGGTGTTTTTGACAGCAGCCTTTTCTCCAGTGGCTGTGGTTTCACTGACAAAACTACCTGCCCAGAGCAGGGTGCTCTTTAAAGAAATAGCACTTGTTGCACAAGGAGCTGTTGTTCTCCTTGCTTTCCTGACTGTGAGTGCCACTGGGGCTTGGGCCTTTCTTTCAGCAGCCAGACCAAGAAGGAGAAGCATTGCTGTCCTGTCACATCATAGCATCGTTTCAGAAGAAAATCAGCTGGGGAAGAACAGAAGGAATGGTGTGTGTAGAATTCCCCTTCTTTTGGGGACAGGGTGCATATATAGAAAGCTTCATCCCAGTTTAGTGACCGAATTGTCCCTGCAGCTTTTTAACTAGTCTTCTAGGTGGAAGACATAACTTACGTTGTCTGGCTTCAATTCAAAGTATTCTCTGTGTGACTGTTTCTGTTTGTTGTGGTGCGTGTGCATTCCATCCATCTCATGCATTGCACCATCCCTGTTGCTTTTCACATTGTTCCATCAGTGCCCCCTAATCATCTTCAGCAGTGCTTTTTTAGGGACATTTAGAACTACAGCAGGAAGAGGTAGGTGATTTTTTTTTAACGTAAACAAGTGGTGGACAAAAGATAGCTTGGGGCCTCAAAGTGCAGCCCCTGAAACTCCCCAAGGCCACCGACTCAAAAACGTGTTGATTTTGGGGCAATTTCTATCCCCCCAAAAAACCCTGTCCAGATCAACCCAAAAACATCTGCGAATCTGGTAGTTTACTTTTCCAACCTCACAGAGGCCCGCCCCCACCCTCTGGAAAAAGAAAGACTGAAAATAAGCCAAAATGGCACCCAGGAAGGATGTGATGTTATAAAGAGAAAAACTGGGCAAGGCTGGCTGGTGCTAGCTGATCACAGCCTTCAGAATGCTGTGAAGGAGAAGGATATGAAAGATATGACCTAGTCTGTTGAAGAGTTAGCTAGGGAAAGGATGAAATAGAATTAGGCCAGTCAGAGAGAGAGAGAGAGAGAAGACTAGTTAGGAAGATAAGATCTGAATAGGGCTTTGGGAGCTGGGAATGTGGAAAGAGAGTTCAGGGATTTATTGCTGGGAATGTGGGAAAAAGTTCAGGGAGTTAATGCTTAACCTATTTGTTATCTAATACATCTTGTTTTTATGTTCTGCAACCTGTCTGAATGCTTTATTCTCATAATTGTTAAGGACGACTGGTCACAATTTACCACACTGAACCCGCTGATCCGACGCACCCGCTTGTCCGGTTTTGTGGTCACCTTGAGGGCTGGCTCCCAGATCCAGGGAGGGATCTTGAGGGCAAAAGGGCAAGGTGGATGACAGAAGCCCAAGGGCTGGAGCTGCAGGGCCAGCCTGAAGAGGGAATCTGTCACAGACATTGATTCTGACTTGCCAAAACACAGCAAGGCCACCTGCTAGGGGGCACAGGGGAGAAATAAGATTTCCCCATCTGCAGTTGCCCATCCCTTATCAAAGCTGTGTTTGTTAAACCTAGCAAGAAGGCTGACAGAAAAGAGCTAGAGACAGTAGCGTAGCAGTGTGGACCACTGGAAAATCACGAATCTAACTAGGTATCTTGTATCAACATTGCAACAAGGTAATGGAACTTGTATGTTTGTATAAGAGTAGGGGGACAAGCCCCAGCTTTGCACTTGCTCTGCTCCTAATGTGACAACAAGAATAGAAAAGTGGGGGCAGCTGAACTTCAGAGACACTGAGCACCTTACAAAAATTTCCTGTTCACCTGCTGAGCAGTTCTTTGGTGTATGTGAATGAGCAATGATTAATTAGAGAAATGTTTTCTCCTGGCAGAGAGAAAACAATTTGACCTTTCTCCTTTTCTGTGGCATTCCTGGTACTTTCAAGGCATTTGCAGTCTTGACATTAAGAAACCGCTTCCATTAAAATCCTTGACAATAGCCCTAGTGTGTACAATTGCGCTCTAAGGCAAAAGCAGCGAACAAACCAGGCTTTTAGTCGGAAAGCAAATCAGAGTTTCCAGGCGTCCATTAGCTTCTCTTAAACAGCCCATGTGACAGTTGTTTTCAACTGAATGTTGGCTTCTGAGAGCTGTTTCTGATGTCCATTTGTGTTTCTCACAAAAGCAAGGAAGGAAGTGGAGAGAACATGCCCAGCATGTCTAGTAACAGCACCAGGCAATAGCATTTCAGCCTTAAGTTGGTAGTGGAGGGAATCCATGTACCTTTCAGTGTAACAAGGTGAAAGATGGGAAGGCCCTTTAAAAAAAGTCAGAAAATCCTTTTCCTAATGGTTGAAAGCTCCTTTTGTGAAAACTGATTTTTTTTAAAAAAAAAAAAAAAGTCCTGGGCTCCACAAAAATGGTCCTAGTGGGTCGCACTTTGCCCACTCCTATAGTAAACAGTCATAGGAGCCATTTTGTTCATCACAAATCTTTTTGTTTCTGCTTTCCTCCTTCAGGTGTGCCTTGCGATAGCTCATTATTCCCAACCAGCAGACCTCCAGCTCCTCTTTGCATTTGAATATGTGAGCAAGAAATACAATAATCCAGGTAACGGAGATACTCTCGTGTCCATGTGAAGAGACATTTTAAAGTTTCATTATGGCTTTCAATTTCCACCAAATGTTTTTTTTTCCTGTTTTGGAGGGTACCAAAATGATTTGCTGTGCCTTCTCATGCCTCTACTTACAATTTAAATACCCGTATATTCATCCAAGTTATAAAAACACACACAGAAAATATTTGAGACCTCTTAATGCTAGTTTTGGTCCCTTAAATCCCTCCCATTTAATGTGCCTTGGTTTGCTGGGAAGGCAGACAAGCCTCACCCCCACCCCGCATCGGGTTTGTTCCCCTGCCCTTCTCTTGGTAGTAAGTCTCTCTTCTGGTGGCATTGCAGGAGGATTTGTACCACTGGGGACACCATACCTCCTTTTCCTAGAGGCTTGCTAGGCAGTCCAAGCTCTTCCCACTCAGATCTTTGGCCACCCCTGCTGAGTTGGAGCACCCCACCCCCTCTTTGCTCGAGGTCAGTCTCCCAACTGAACCTTGTCAGTTAGGTAAGCTTGTAAAAGATGCCTTCGGCACTTGGTTTCTGTGGCACAGTGATGTTGCAAAGGGATCTCCTAGCTTTGAGCGTTCGCACGGCTTAAGGCCTTTGGACTTACCGTCTACCTTTAGAAGTAAAGCAACCTGAGTATCCAAACAGGCATTCTTACCTGTAGAATTTACAAATGGATACAATAGAAGGGGGTTGGGGCAGTGCTTCCTATTCATTCAAGATTGACACAGATCAGTGTTTTTGTTCACGTACAAACTTAAAGCATACTGGTATGCCTCAGTTAATGAAGTAGTTGTATTCCTGGGTATTCCTTCTGTAACAGAAAATTTGGCACCAGATGTAAAAATAACACAGAAAATATAGGTATAGTTTCCTTCACCACAAAAAGAAGAGCACATCAATGTGTTTCAGCAGATGTTTTGTTCAGAACTAACACTACTGTACACTGTCCTTACCCATGGTCTCTGGACGTGTGAAGTAGAGTGTCCGTGACTGCGTTGTGTCCTATACCTAAAATGGTGTTGAAGCACTACTGCCATTGAATATAACAGGACACAAGTATTCACAAATTTTACCATTTGTGGGAGTTCGTAGAACGGAAGCTCTGCAGATATGGAGGGTGCACTGTATGCTCATGTGAAATGAAACAACCAGGTCAGGTAAGCCTGGCATAGAGAAACAAAAAAGCATTTGAACATCCCAAATACCACCTGCAGGTTTCTTCCAAAATGCCTCCAGGGATGACTTTTTCTTTCATTGGCCAGCACTTTTCTTGCAGTTTCCATTTTGGTGGCTTACAGATCTGTGTTACTTTAACCTGCTCCAAATTTTCTCTTTGTTTTGCTCTCCGCATCTTGTCAGTAAGTGATTCTGGAAGGAGCTGCTGTTTATTTTGCCTGTTGTAGGCAGGCAAACACTGCTACACTAGAATTTTGCCCTATCCCAGTTCAGGATTTGCTGCCTTGTTTACTGCCAGCAAAAAGGAGAGACTGAGGATCTGAGAGAGGAAAGAGCCGGAGTGCTGTAGCCACCGTTTCAAAGGCAGAAGCAGACAGCTGGTAGCAAAAGTTTGGGTTATGATGGCTTTTAGATTTCCAGATAAAGGAGGCTCACCTTTTGAAGAATACCACACAGTTCTGTGCAACATTACAAAGTGAGGCTGGAGATGGAAACTTTCTTCTCTTGTTGTTTGCAAGGGCCTTTTCTTGGAATCCACTTTATTGTTACATGCCTTTAGGTTGACTCTGACTTACGGCGACTCAGTCATACAGTTTTCTTGGCAAGAGATAGTCAGATGAGATTTGCCATTGCCTTCCTTTGAGGCTGAGAGGGTGTGGCTTGCCTGAAATCACCCAATGAATTTCCATGGTCAAGTGGGGATTCAGACCCTGATTTCCCAAGTCTTAGTCCAGCACTCGTCCAATTACACCACAGTGGCTCCGGGCTCCATTTAGTGGATAATAAAATCTTAATGTCTTTGCAGTCCTGTTCATTCTGGACTTCTGCCTCCTTGCCATGAATTTACCATTTTCAGAGCAAGCCACTGATGGTTAATCATTAGAAACCATCTCAGGAAAGAGAGAGTTGAGACAGGAGTATGACAGTTCAGAATGCAGTAGATGGCTTGTACTTGGCGTTCTGGAATCAGATCGCTAAGCCTACCAGAGCTGCTGAGTGCTTTACAGTTATCCTAAAAGCAACAGTAAGGTATAGTATCAGATAAATAATGGCATTCAGAATAAATTAGTGTGTGAAACTGTCAAGGTAGCCTTTCTTGTTCATTTTTTCACTCGGTTCAAGTCTGCATTTGTTAGAGTGCAGCTAGACTCCGCAGGGAATGTTGTCCAGCTGTTTTTGTGGGGCTGGCAAAGGAGTTTGCAAGATTACGGACTTGTTTATGTAAAGCACAAGGGGACAGAGTGCATCCCACAGCCTGCATGAGCTGCACCTTTGCAGCCCCCAAAGGCCCCCAACACCCTCATCTTTAAAAAAAAGTTAAAGAGTGGCATTGCTGTCAGTCACCATTTGAGAGAGATCGGAGCTTTTTGGCTTTGCTGTATGAGGGAGTACAATCTTGGAGGGGGGAATTGCCCTCTGCCTCCCCTGCCTTTCATGGTCTACATTAACATTAAAATAGATGCATGTTTCTGTTGTTTTTTTTTTCAAAATTGTATTTGCATTGTACAATTTGGATTTTAAAAACAATAACAATATTTTCTTTCTTCTAGCCAAAAAGGTGAACGGGTTAGACCCTGGAGGAGGTGGCGGTGGCAGCAGCCAGCAGACTCCGTTGTTTGAAACGTACTCAGACTGGGATAGAGAGATCAAGAGAACTGGAGCCTCAGAATGGCGTGTGTGTTCAGTCAACGAAGGCTATATGATATCGACCTGGTAAGTTTGCTCTTTTATCCCAAGAAACTCCATCAGGATTGGGGGTCAGACCTAAACGTGGAGTGCACATAGCTTCCTGATCTGGCTGAGCCACAAAGAGGTTTGCTGGCAAAACCTAGATGCCTTTGTCATGCAAGTGTTCCCATTTCTTCAGTAAGATGGGACAACTATACTGTCTTTAAGAAATTATAAGTTTAAATTACTCCAAATTTTATCTCAAGGACACCTGTCATATGTTGTTCCATCCTTAATGGGTGGAAAATACCAATGCTTGTCCGAAATGTTGTCTTTGACTTCAGAAAATGCAGAACTAGCTTTAAAAAAAAACACTTCTTAAACTGTATTTCATAATAAGCTCTTATGTATCTGCTCTGTCTTGTCCCCAAGTCTTCCAGAATACTTTGTGGTGCCATCATCTTTGGCGGATCAAGATCTAAAACTCTATTCCCACTCCTTCACTGGAAGGCGGATGCCAGTAAGTGTGAAAATGATATTATTGGTAACCATGGTTGTAATTCTTAGCTTAGGGTTCTCAAAGGAAGCAACAAGCAGTGTTAGCCGTTTTCTTCCTCCTGCAAGAAAGTATTTGAAAACTGGAGATTTCGAAGACTATTCACAATTGGAGAATTCACGTATGGGATTTTCAAGAAACTGCACGGAAAATAATATTTCTTTGCAGAAAATGCTGTAGTTGGCAATTTTTTTTGTGCAAAATTCACACGTGGGTGTTCTGTTTTTCTGAATTTCTATGTGAGAATTCTGTGCAGAATGATCTTTGAATTGTGAAGATTCTTTTCAGTTGAGGATTCTCTTCCTCTTGGTTCCTGACTTTCAGGAAACTTTTTTTTTAATCATAATTGAAGTAATGTCAAATATTCTTGCTGAATATTTTCTAATATTCTTTCTACCCCTCTCATGCACACATGCACACTTTCTTTTTCTCTGAACTCCATGCAGTGGTTTTTGTTTTTTTAAAAAAAACTGGATTGAATAAATGTATCTGACCTGAACTGCAGCTGCAGAGGGAGACCCAGAAACTCATTGGGGATACGTTGAACCTTGTCAAGGTGATGCTTGCTGAGTTTTTCCATAGACACTATGATAAGTAACTTCTCAAATTTTTAAAATTGATCTCATTTTCAGGCTTCTCCTGAGGTTTTTTAAATTTGTTTTTGTTGTTAATTGCTGTCAAGTCAGCGTAAACTTATAGCAACCTTATGAACAAGAAAACCTCCCTGAGTTCCAGTATTCCTGAACAGCTTTGTTCAGGTCTTGCAGATTCAGGGCAGTCATGGCTTTCTTGGTTGAATCAATCCGTCTGTAATGTCGTCTTCCTCTTTTGCCACTGCCTTCCACTTTTCAGGGCATCGTTGTTTCTCATTATGTCCAAAGTGCAATAGCCTTGGTTTAGTCTTTTGGGCCTCTCTAATGAGAGCTCAGGGTTGATTTGCTGTCAGACCCGTTTATTTGTCTTTCTGAGATTAGCAGAACTCTTCAAATAAATTGTTCCTCCTAATCTTCCCTGCCTAGTTTTCACCACACACAGAAATATGAACTACTACGGCGTGACAATCCTGACTTTGCTGTTTAATGATACTCCTTTACATTTGAGCATCTCCTCTAGTTCCTTCTTAGCAGCTTTTCCAAGTCTTAGCCTTCGTCTGATTTTTCGATTGTCCTTTATGCAGTTGCGTCTTGCTTTTAAAACAAGCCTTGCTCTCCTTCTCCTAGATGTGGTGCTGGAATCATTCCAGTGGAAGTGCCCTTGTGAGAATGGCCAACATAAAGGATTCTTTGCAGCAGCGAAAAATAGACCAACGGTAAGAAGTGATACCGTTCTTCTTTGTGGTCTGTGTGACTCACAGATATGGGTGGGATTTAGCCCATCTTAATGATGCTTGTGTGCTGTTTTGGCCGTGCGGTCCAAGGGAGAATGGGTTGTAGTCAATCACAGCTGTGGCATGCTGGGTTAGGGAAGGTGGGGGTAATTTATAATATACATTATAGTGGGTTTGAAGTGGCTGCTAATACAGAGTGTTTTGCATCATCCAGCCTTGACAGAAATGCCAGAGACAAATTTAAAAACCTTATTATTAGGAGTTATACATAATCTTCCTGTAGAATTGAAAGGCACTCAAAATTCTTTATATTATATTAACGGCATTTCTATAAAGATGCTTGACCTTTGTTTCAACCACAATTTATTTCAACCCTGGATTCTAATCCTGTTTTTGAACAAAATGTGGGAATCCTTAGCAAGGAGCCAGTTGGTAAGAATGGACATTGAGGCAGGGTTCTATGCCCTGTTTGCTGTTCATTTTAGACCAGAGTACTTTCTCTGTTAAAGAAATCCAATTTCTGTCCCTTTTGTCATTGCTAGAATTTGCAACGCAATCACCAGAAGTCATCCCCAGAGAAGCGATGTTTACAAATCTGATTTGGACAAAGGTTTGCCGAATATCCAAGAGATCCAGTCTGCCTTTCTGAAACTCAAGCAATTGTGTGTGAATGGTATGTCCTCTAAACCTCTTTGGCTGCTGATCTGTGAAGAAATGAGTGTGTGTATGTTTCTTAAGTGGGACATGATGTGTGTTTGTGTGTGCATCAACTTACAATGACCCCATCAATTTCATAGGGTTTTTCTTGACCAGGAGTACTCAGACCTGGTACTGCCGATTTCTTTCTCTGAAATATAGCCTACAGCACCTAATATTCGTTGGCAGTCTCCCACTTAAGTACTAACCAAGGCTGACCCTGCTTAGCTTCCAAGATCAAATGAAATTTAGCGCCCTTAAGGTTGTTGGGCCCTACTTGTGTGTGTATGTGCCTTCAAATTGCCTGTCAACTTATGGAAACCACATGGATTTCATGAATATTTATATATAAAAATAAAATAGCATGTGCTCAAGAGGCAAGGACCACACAGTCATCTCTGATCCTTCAACTGTGCTTGAGAGTTGTGTAGTATCTGTACACAGATCCTTTCTCTGCTTTCTAAAGACAGTAATGCCACCACACAAAGCTAGTCCTCAAGATCACTGGTTTTGAAACTCTGTTGAGTATAAAGACTGTAGTCCTATCCTTGAAAATGCCTGTTCTTTCTGATCACAGAACCGTTTGAAGAAACAGAGGAAAAATGGTTGTCTTTGCTGGATAATTCACGTTGGCTAGAGTATGTCAGGTATGTCCAGAAATGGTAATCAAAATAGAGGGTTGTTGGATTGCCATATTTCATAGATGTATCATATAGTGTAATTTAGGGTTCTGAGACCTGAAGGTGAGGTACCTGGTGGGAGGGTCTCTGTTCAAACATTTAATTGAAAACACAAGTCTTGAACATCTGAACTCCAAACTGGAGAGTTAGACTTCACTAAACCTTAAAGGTAGTTTGGTTCTACACACATTGGCCAGTTTGGGGAGTGACTGGATTATTAAGTATTATTAAATCATTTTAAATATAGTCAAGTAACTTAATTTTCTTTTTCTTTGTCTCTTTGGTTCAGACTCTTCCTGAAGCATTCCGCAGAACTTGTGTACATGCTGGATAGTAAGCATGTTTCAGTAGTTTTACAAGGTAAGCCTCTTGAGTTTGGATTTTTTTAAAAAAGAAAAAAAATTAATGAAATAGTTCAGCGGTTCAGCCATCATAATTAAGCATCTATAGCCATTACGGCTACCTAACTTGACATCTTGACACGATGATTAAACTTAATTCATCCATTTCTTTCCCATGTATTATTCCCTGACAGAAGTCTTTCTGCTTCTCATGCTGTTTCTCTTGTATGCATTTACAGGACGTAACCTAGGCGTAACGACAGATTGATTGCCATATAAATGATGTTTCTGGTTAGATGCAGAGGTGTTATAAAATGGTCTCATTGGACACAAGCTCCTGTGTGAGTGTGTCCCTGTCCATATGCCTGTCAGCATTTTCAAGCTGCATGCTGACCTATGAATTTCATACTTTTTTAAAGACAGGAGTTAGGAATGGTTTGCCATTACCTTACTCTGAAATATAGGCTACAGCACCTACTGTTCTGTGACTGTTTCCCATCCAAGTACTAAGTACTAGGTAGACCAGACGCTGCTTCACTTCCAAGATCACACAGGATCTTGTGCTTTCTAAGAGCTATACAGTGATCTCCTCTCAACTCTGTCCATGATTTCTCTGGTTTTTCAATGACAAAAACAAGTAGGCATTATCGTTCCTGGTACAAACAGAAGAGAAACTGTGACCAGTTCTCTCTCTGCTTCTGGAGTTTCAAAGCAGTCCCCTAAAGCTTTCCCAGTATGTTGAATGTCCTATCACTTTTTTCCCTATTGAAACATGCAGTTTCTTCTTTTGCCTCTGCCCTAAAGCATCAAGAACGGTATTGGTCGTTATTACTGTTTGCAGCAGGTTCCTTATAGTCTACCTGGTACCTCAGCAGTAATTGTTCTTTGAGCCAAAGAGTGACACATGTGGCTGTAAAACAGAATATTGGCTGGAGGGTGTGTGAGCATGGGAGCTTATGGTTAATGAAGGATGTGCACATGCACACAAATGCCTTCCTGTTCATGCTGAATAGTGCCAGATGAGTAAAAGTTCCCTTTATAATTCCTTTTCTGTTTCCTCCTTACTTCCCTGTTAATGTCACTGTTAATCTTTCACCACAGAAGAGGAAGGGAGAGACTTGAGCTGCTGTGTGGCTTCCCTCGTTCAAATGATGCTGGATCCCTATTTTCGGACCATTGTTGGTTTTCAGAGCCTGATTCAGAAGGAGTGGGTCATGGCGGGATATCCATTTCTGGATAGGTGTAACCACCTGAAGAAATCTGACAAAGAGGTAGGTAATTGGCCCTCAGAGTGTGCCTGACCAGGCAGAAGTGGTAGATTAAAATATCTTGAGCTGACTCCTCACCCCAGAATTATAGATATAGCTGTTGATTTAATAATGTTACAATCTGTGAAACTCGTCAGAGGATGTGAAGTGGGAAAGCAGTTTATTGGGATGAGATGCAGAAGTGTGGCCCTTCCCCTTTGGGCAATGATTTACAGAATCAAAAAGGCTCTCAATTTCCCTGAACAGTTCAGTGAGAACAGAGCAAGATGGTGGTTGTGTTTATGGTGTGGCCATTGGGCTCTGCAGCCTGGAAACATTGGCTAAGATTATGAACACCACATATCAAGTCAGTAGCATGTGCTGTTGCTCGATCATTGCTCTTTTTTTCTTCTTCAAGCATTTTGAGATTTTAAATTCATATCAAGCCACATCTTCCTGTTCACAGTTTGCAGAATGGGCTATGAGAACTTTTCCAGCTTGAGTGAACTCCGTTCACAAACAACAGAACAACACTATGTATTTGATCTGCCTATTTGTGGGTCATTGTGAGGCGTTTCTGAAATATTTTATATACAGTAGTCCCTCTGCCCTTATCTGCGGGGATCCCTTCCAAGATCCCCACTGGGTGACTTAAATATAGTACTATAGAATCACACTGGAGGACCTAGAGATTCTTAGAGAGAATATATTTTTTCTGTAGCAGGGGCAAATAGGGTAAGATTTTTTAAAATAAATAAAATGAAAAAAAAACCTACAAATAATCAGATCCATAAGTTGTGAACCCACCAATGTGGAGGCCAGCTGTAGTATGCATTCTGTTCAGTTTCACAACATACAGGGTGTAGCCCTTTTGTTGCCAGGGTTTGGGCTCTGAGTTCTTAAATAGCTGAAGAGTCATAAGGTATTGACAATCCAGAGATTGGTGCCATGAGCCCTACACCATCTGTAATGTCAAACTGCTTTCTCAGCTGAGAGATAGAGGGTGTAGGGTACATTTATTCAAATACATTGCTTGGTTTCCCTGTCTCATACACTTTCTGATGCTGTGCTCTTTTATATAACATGTCATGTTCATGATGTTGATTTAATTGTGGCTAAAATAAATGTAAGCGGTTTAAATAAACTGTCTGTCTGTCTGTCTGTCTGTCTGTCTGTCTGTCTGTCTGTCTGTCGATGATGATGATGATGATGATGATGATGATGATGATGATGATGATGTCTATCTGTCCATTTCCTCCCCTCCCAATTTTCAGTCCCCATTGTTCTTGTTGTTCCTGGACTGTGTCTGGCAACTGCTGGAGCAATACCCATCTGCCTTCGAATTCTCTGAAGCTTACTTGACGATACTGTACGACAGTACGCGGATCTCGCTTTTCGGCACCTTCCTCTTCAACTGTCCGCATCAGAGAGTAAAGCAGAGCACGGTGGGTTTTTTTAAAAAGTGCCTGATCTCAGGTCCCACCTTGGAGAATGTTGGGAGGGGGACCGGGTGCGCAGCACAGTATCTCATCTGACCCTTGGGCAAACAGATTGACTTTTCCCAGTATCTGAAGCTGGTCCAGGTTGGATCAGCAGCTTTGTTTAAAAGATAGGATTTCTGCCTTTTTATTTCCTGCTATTTAACTCCTCTGGATTTTCTTTCTCTCAGGAATTCGCCATAAGCAAAAATATCCAGCTTGGTGATGAGAAAGGCCTGAAATTTCCTTCCGTTTGGGACTGGTCTCTTCAGCACACGGTGAGGGACCGCATGCTCTTTCACAACCCCTGGTACATTGGGAAGAATGCACCGTGTGTACACAATGGGGCTGTAAAATCCTTTAAGCGGACAAAGGTAAGAACTGGGTGGGGAAGTGAAGCCAGGTTTTTGCGGTTCTGCTTTGAAGGTGATGCTTTGTCGTAAAACTTTTGCCTCAACAGCAAGCTGTTCAGCATAGTTATAGCCTGTTACTGACTGCATCCTACTGCTTCAGCTTTAGAAGTATGCATGTAATCCCCTTCAGAAATGTGTCTGAACTGCACAGGTCTCTGGCCTATTACAGTGCTTCCTGACTGCTGATTTCAAAAATATCACAAGGCATTTTCTTTGTGAGCGGGTCTGAATAATTTATTGTTCAGTTGATTCTGAGCTATGGGCAGCAATCCTGTTGGTTATTCCCAACTAGAGTAGACCCACTGAATCCATTGCTGAATTGTGTGTCATCACAGTGGTAAATCAGGTTGATTCAGTGGGTTCTGCTGTAGTTAGGATTATTAACAAGAGCTGGGCTGTGTTTCCCAAGTCATTGGGAGTCATTAAAAAAAAGGGAGGGGGAATACAAATTGGGTATCTGAAATGCTTAGGACCAGAAGTGTTTTGGAGTTTGGATTTTATTTTTATTTTGGAATATTTGTATTTACATATGCAGTACACACACACACACACACACACACACACACACCATATATACGAGGGTTCCGTTGCAGGAGTTTCTCCAACCCTTCCCCTCCTACTCAGGCATTTCTTTTCTGGGCAAATCTTCCCTCTCAGTGCCTCCGATCAGTCCACACACGCTTTAAAAATCTACCTCTGGTCCTTCTCTTCCTCCTCCTCACTGCGTGGCAAGCCAAGGATGACTTGCAGCCCAATTTCTCAGCACCCCAAACCCTATCCTAATGGCCCCCACACACCCAAGGAAGGAGATGGGCAAGAGAGAGTATAAGGCCACCATAAATACTCACCCCTTTCCCACCCCTTTCTCTGACCCTGGACCCTGCGTGCCTGTTTTCCCCGTGATGCTTCAGTCGCCCTTCCCACAGAGAGAACACACACATTTTGATATTTGCAAGTTTTCCACTTTTGCGGGGGCCCTGCACCCGTAACTCTAGCAAATGCAGAAGGCCAACTGTAGACACCTGTAGAAACCAAGTTCAATGTGATGGAAAACTGAATGCTGTTCTATAACTTTCATTCCCAGAAGAACTACAGTTCGACACTCAGAGGTTTCCCACCATCCCTGAAAAACGGGATAATCAGTGAGCAAGACTTTCTTCCAAGAAGAAATTCCCTTATCTTAAAACTGAAGCCGGACTTCCTCCATCACACGGACAACAACACCAACGGCATGGAGCAGTATTTCAGAGAGTGGTTTTCCAAGCCGGTGGACCTGCACGGTGTCCTCCTACCCCGTCTCTCTGGAACACAAATCAAACTCTGGAAACTCTGCTACTTCCGCTGGGTCCCTGAGGCCCAGATCAACAGTGGGGGGTTCATCACAGCCTTCCACAAAATCTCCCTGTTGGCGGACGAAGTGGACGCGTTGAACCGGAGGCTGCGGCAACACAACGGCGGCCTGCCTTTGCTGGCTCACACTTCCGAACTGGAGCAAAGCCGGATGTACTTTAGAGCAAATGGGCTCAACGATACTTCCGTCACCCCTGAGTTCCTCTCTTCCTCTTTCCCCTTTTCACCCGTCGGGAATCTTTGCCGGCGGAGCATTCTGGGAACACCACTAAGCAAATTCCTAAGTGGTGCCAAAATCTGGTTGTCCACAGAGACACTGGCCAACGAGGACTGAGGCCTTGAGGATGAGGCGCTGAGGAAGGGACAGAGTACTAACCGCAGCACCGGAAGCTGTTATAACTTTATATACTAAGGTTACCTATGATTTTGCACAAAGTATTTAAAAGCAAGCGTGTCATGCTTTCAAATCGCACAACTCCCCCCCCTTTCGACTTTCTTCTCCTTCTTTTCAACCATTCCTCTTGCTTTCTTACATAAGGCTTATGTATCATTCAGGGTTGGTTTTCCCCATCTCAGCAGACTTTCACCAGGGTGGCTAATTTTCCTTTGCGCTGTGAAGCTCTTCTTCCCACTTGCTGACTGAAGCAGCTCTGTTGTCAGCTTGCACTGACTAATAGGTGAAGACAGATATCGAAGGGGAAAGAGGGGGAAAAAAACCAGATTTTCAGGGTCAGATTTGATTGCCCTGTTTGATGCAAATACAAAAGCTATTATGTTTTGCCGAGTGGCAGATCTATGGCATGATCCAGCTAAGGTTAGGCACTTTAAATACCTATTGATTTCCACGGTACTTCTAAAGTATCCCTCTCATTTGAAACAAATTAAATCTAAAAGCTTTTATTTTTGTGTCAAACTGATCTGGGCATGACCTGGTTTAGCCTGTGAGTCTTTTTTTTCTTCCTTTCCACCCTCATGTCTGAGGCTGCCTAGTAGGTCTGGGCAATAGTGTTGGCTTATGGGGCCACATTGAGCCCCCAGGGGATCTTGCAGAGTGGCCCTCCCATCAACATTTGCCATCAAAGCTCCTCATGGAGCAATTTCTGCACATTTTGAGCCTCTCTGGGTCATTTTAGACCCAGGAGAAACTGGTTTTTTTCCCCAGTAGGAAGTGACTATAAGTCAACTTCTGGGGCACTTTTGTTGGAAGAAGGTATCTCTTGAGCCTAAAACAGCTCAGCGGGGAGATGTGGAGAAATTGTTGCCCTCAACTTCAGGGAGCATTTTAGGGGGGAAATTTGGATGAAGTGTTCCCTAATTCTCATGAGTAAATAAATACCCCCCTTTCTTTAACTGTGGCTAATGCTGGCTTCAGTCAAGCTTCCGAGACCTAGGCTAAAGGGAAACCTAGGTTGTTTTCACTGTGGTTAAATCTGAAGGCAGAATCGGCTGCTAAGGTCTTCTGTAAAGGGGGTCATGACAATTTGCACAAACATAAAATATGCCTGCCAGTGGTAGCCTTAGAAGTGCCTTTTGTTGTTGCCTTGAAGGTTTTTATTTTTTTTAAAAAAAAGTCTCTTCTTGCAGTTCAGTTGTTTTCATGTGGAAAGCCAATGTTCTACCCAGTAAGCCATTTTTCAGGTTCTCATTCATACCCTAATTTCTTGAAATGTAACAAAAGCCATTATCATCCGAGCAGTAAAAGAAATCTTGACAGTATGCTGCAGTAGATCAACTGTGAACAAGCATCCTAAAATGTCTTAGGATTTTTGACGTTGTGAGGTTTTGAGGGCTGCTGTGTGTTTGTGGATTCTCTTGTGGCCAAAATTCTGACTGCAGGCACTTTGGGCAACCCAGGTAAGTCTTTTTAAACCAAGGGTTAGAGAATGTATTGGCCCTCCCAGGAGATCTTGGAGTGCCATAGCACTCTGAAAAAAAAACAAAACTGATTTCCCCAAATGCCCTCTAGGAGTGTGTTAAGAGCCGTTCTGTCATTTTTTGTCTCCTTCTGTAGGTCAAAGAGTTTTAAGGTAGTATGTGACCTGGAAGTCCCTTCATTTCACTTCCTGTTTTGTTTTAAATCAGTCTCCTCTGGGGCTAAAATCCTGGTGAAATTACCCACCCACCCACAGTAAGTACAGTGTGGAAAAGTGCAGATTTTCAGAGTTAGACCACTGGGAACACCAACAAAACTGGTGTTAGGGCTGCCCCGTTTTAACTGGGTGACCCTGGTGTTATACTGGTGCTCCAGCCTCTTATTCTAAGCCAGAGACGGTCCCCGGGTTATGCGATCAATGCCACTGCACGTCACGCATGTGCCCCAGGGCAGCCCTATGGAATCTTTAAGTATGGTCAAGGTAGTAAATTCAAATTGTAGGCCCTAAATGCCCTAAAGGCACAAGATCCTCTCTAATCTTGGAAGCTAAGCAGGGTCAGCTTTGGTTAGTACAACAAATTCCAGGTGCTGTAGGCTGTATTTCAGAGGAGGGAACTGGCCGGAGCACTTCTGCATGAGATTCCTTGCCTGAGAAAACCCTATGAAATTATGAGGTTGCCATGCAAATTGAAGGCGCACACACACACACACACACACACACACACACACACACACAGAGTCAACTGAAGCATTCTGTGTAGTGGACAGTGTCAGTTTTCTTGTTTCTGGGGGACACATGCCTGCCACCCAGGATTTCCCTCGCCCCCAGAACTTTCTGACCAGATTAGAGTTGTGTGCAGAGTATTGTTTGCAACAGGTCCTACTCACCTTTCACCACCTGTAGCCCCTGGCTAGATGGGGGGGGGGTGTTAAGAACTACCTGAAAACTCGTTTTTTCTTCCCTCTCTTGACATTTCCATGCTTGCCCCCAGAACCTTTAGCCCAAAAAAGCACTAATTGGGGTGACTGGTATCACCAGAAAAGATCCAAGTGCTGGCTGACTTGGTGTGATCAATTGTGGGTGTTAACTACATGCCTAAGGTATTTCTCTTCTTATAGTGAACAAAATGTCATTCCCCTCATGTTCAATTTTTGTATGTGTCCAGTTTGTATCCTGACCTTTCACCTTTTTTAAAAAAACAAACTGGTGTATGAACTTTACTTCCTTTGTGGATGTGCTACTTCACGCCTGAAAATCTTAACTGCATTTCAGATGTAATAATTTTTGCTAATGGATTGAAAGGTGGATGAATATATTTTGCAAAAGTTACTAGGTGAAATGTTGAACTTTTGAGATGTAAACTATATATTACCTAAGCATAGGTCTCCATCTCTCCTTTTACAGGAGTCTTTGGGGTTTTTTTTAACTGTACATTTTTGTAGCTGATGACCTTTCTTATCCCTTTTGCTGTTTCAGAAGTTTGCCTTTTAAGAATAGCTGCCTATCCACTGTCTTTACCAAATGGAGTAGAGTGGGTTTATAACAGGAGCAGTTCAAGTGAGAGCAAGAGGTTCACCCCCAGGCTAGCAGGACCTGTGACTCCCCGTGATAGGGCCCTGAGTGGAATAAGACTTTGGCAGGAAAGGTGGCTTATTAAATTGGTTGGAATATTCTGGTGAAGCAAGGCTGTTGAGCAACAGAGACTGAATCTGGGGCCTGTAATATTGGGGATGAAGGTGCAGAGATCTACAAGACGGCTGGTGGTGAAATTGTCCATGGAAGGATAAAAATTTGGAGGGTAGGTCATGGAAGAGGCAGGAGGCTAGGTGAGCATTTATTTGCATTCTCTCTGTGCCTTCTAGTCACAGTTATGGCAGACTCATAGTGTTCCTTCCCCAAATCTTGGGATGGTGTATGACGAGAAGCAGGGGGAAGGAAGGCAACCCGTGTTTCTTGATGCCATGGAACCACAGGCCAGTGTTTAAGAGAGACCTTGGCTTGGTCTGGCATTGGAAGGTTCAACTCCTCTCTGTCCAAGGAGGGAACACTCATTCAGTCTGTAGAACACCTCCTGCCAAATGGTACCTGCATTGTCTCTCCCTACTGCCTGGCATTAAGCCATTCGTCTAGGAAGTACAGGCACAGTTGCTCGAAGGACAATAAGCTGCCTTGCAGTCTTGGCCTTCTTCAGAGACCTTGACAGTCACCCTATACTGCCACCACCTTCTTTAATCTCCTCCTTTCTGTTTATACGCAACTTGCTCACCCAACTCCCAGTGTGGCAGAGAGAAGGGCTCACAGAAGACTGAGCAGGACCTATTAGAACCAGGTACTTTATGCTTTTTAATTTTTTGTATATGTGTAGAAAATGATAGCTTTTCTTTTTTTTTACTTTCCCATGCCATCCCACCTCACCTCCCAAAATTAGCAGTGGGCAGTGCTTGGAACATTAAGGAGGCTGCGGTTATTAAAACACAACATAGGTCCAAGCAGACATCATTGCCTTTTAGCTACTATGGAGTAGAAGCTGGCTGTTACGTAATTTAACATAGAAGTGCAATTATATTAAATCCTTTGTGTAGGTCACGAACCAAAGAGATGCCACTGGAAAAGTGTGTTTCACAAAGGCAGAAGAGAGCCTATTTCAGTATCGGTTGTTACAGAGTTCTCCCCCCTTTTTTTTTTAAATTTTAGCTGTTAAATCTCCAAAGACAAGGTACCCAGTGAAAGCCAAACCTGTCTTAAGCTTACCTAAGGCAAAGTCTGACTGTCACTGAGACCTCTGCTTTTCTGACTTAGTCGAGTGGGAGCTCTTTATGGAGTTGGAAAGGGTGAGAAAACTCTTTTTAGTTTTGGAATGGGATCTTTCAGCCTTGATACCTAACCATGCCTTACTTGAGCAAAGTAGAACTGACAGGGACAAGCGCAGCCCTGCCACGGTTGTGAATGTGAAATAAACTTGATTTAATAAATTAAAAATAAACCCTTTTAACACGGCTGTGTGGAACTATTTCTATCACTGGGGACAGCTTTTCAAGAAGGATATTGACAAGCTGGGACGTGAGGTGCAGTTTAGAGAGCTGTGTTTAGCCTGCTGAAGAGAAGATTAAGAAGTGACATGATATTTGAAGGGATGTCACACAGAATATGGAGCAAGCTTGTTTTCTGGTGCTCCAGAGAGCAGGACATAGAACAGCAGCTTCAAACAGCAGGAAAAGAGATTCCACCTAAGCATGAGGAAGCGCTTCCTGAGAGTAAGCAGTTTGACACTGGAATATGCTACCAGGCAGTGTGGTGGAGCCGCCTCCTCCTTTGGAGGTTTTTAAGGAGAGGCTGGATGGCCATCTTCCAGGAGTGCTTTCATTGTGCCTTCCTGCATGGCAGAATGGAGCTGGACTGGATAGTCGTTGGGGGTCTTTTCTGCTGCTGCCCTATGCCATTTGTAATATGGACTGCAAGATTTGCAAGACACAGAGAGTGTGAATGAGGCTTGTAAGTCCCTTTTAAAAATGGTATAGCAGCAAGCATCTGCCCTCTTCTGGTTTACAAAAGAAAGCCAGTGCCTCAAAGGTCATACTTTTTTTGTGTGTTAAATGGGGGGGGATATTTTTGCGTTTTTTCCACATGTGCAGGGGTCCTGCACCCCTAAGTCCAGCAAACGTGGAGGAATAACTGTATAAGGGTAGCCACAGACTTTCTCAAACTATCCGAAACTGTCCCTTTGCACAAAAAAAGGATTTAGGTGTATCCAGTCTTACGTGAATGTATTCCTCAGGAGAAAGGACTATTAAGGAATTCCAGAGAAGTGTCAAACAGTTTTATGTGTTTCTCTGGTCTTGGGCCCGGTTGCCGCAACAGATGTCCCTCAGCTCAGGCGTTGACTTTTGGCTCCCACCGCAACCACATGGCAGACTTCAACCACTGCGCCCAACTTCTGCAGTTCGTCCAGCCACAGCATCTGCTTGTGAGAGAGGCGGTCGTTGGGGCCCTTGACTTCCACCAGCTGAAATGCAGATCAGGCAGAGAGAGAGAATAAGAGAATGCTCTGTTCAGGTACCCACAAGGATTATTTTAAAGGGTAGGAATACAAGCCAAACCACAGGCTGAGGGGTGCAATGCTCTGAGCAGCCTTACCTGCAAGCAGGAAGCAGAAGGAAATTAGAATTTGAATGGACAGGTGTCCTCCACTGATTTGACAGATTTGGGACCAGAGCAGTATTGAAAACCATAAATAATCAAAATGTGGACCCATTAAAGCTTGTAAGTGCATTTTGACCACTACACACACACACTCATCACTTGCAGATGCATGCAGAAGCTAATTAACAGTAGACTAAGACAAAACGTAGAGGCATGGCCACAGAAGCATGTGGACAGTCACAGAAACATGACGAAATGGTCAAAAGAGTGGACCACACATCAAAGGTATGGGCTCTGGTTGTAACAAAAGAGTCGAAAGAGAGGATCTTTGAAAGGTGGGGCGTGCCTGTATCAGTCTGTATAAATTACGAGTGTGTGCCATGTCTGCAGTCTGCATTACAACAGTTAAACTTTTCACCTGTGTCTTTCTGCAAGGTTGGTAACATAAAAACGGGGAGCATCCGGTGGAATCCACAAATGAGATACATTTCAAGACACTCAGAAGATGGGTGTTTTATTAGTAGAAAAGCCTGGCATATTTCAGCCTGCGTGTCCTCTTAAGGCAGTGGTTCTCAACCTGTGGGTCCCCAGATGTTTGTGGACTTCAGCTCCCAGAAGCCCCAGCCACTATGGTCAATGCTCAGGGCTTCTGGGAGCTGAAGTCCAAAAACATCTGGGGACCCACAGGTTGAGAACCACTGTCTTAAGGTCTTCTTCAAGGGGCTAGTCAGAATCAAAACTTCTGAAATTTCTCAATTAAAGACTGTCATGCCATTTGCTAGACAAGTAACAACATAAAGCATAAGCCCCTTACGAGGCCCCCTAGGACACCAGGTTACGAACTGCTGCCTCACAGATCCCATATGTGACTCTTTTGCCTTATTTCAGCCAGAAAACAGAAGCTGGGAGAGATTTCCCTTTCCCCCTCAAGTCAACCAGAAGCAGACTGAACATTTTAGCCAAGGAGTTTGTCCTGCTGAGTTCTGCAGCCGCCGCCACCCGTCTTGGCCAGACCGGTGGGAGCAGCTCACTCCTAACTGCTGGCTTCCCTCCCGGTTTCCGTGTCATAAATCATATCAGGAGGCAAAACCACTGCAGCCACACAATGCGTCCAGGGTGGTCTAGGGCTTCTAACCCAAAGAAAACAGCATTGTGCCTCTTTTTTTAAAAAAGAAAACCTTTTAATAGAAAACTTCCCTTTAGAAAGCAGGTTCTGATGTCAGCTTTAGTGGAAATTTACTTCCTTTAAAGACAGGTGGAGAGGGGGAACAGTACAAAACAGAGCTGCCTTGATGACATAATTCTACGGCAATGCAGGGAGAAAATATATAGCACAGGAGATTAAAAAAAAAAAATCAAATGTATTAATTTTAATACAAAAAAAACCCTCCACATCTGTGGGTTTTAAATTTCGTGAATTTGATTTACTTACAAATTTATCCAACCCTTGCCCCCCCACACACACACCATAGATGCTTTTTTCCAGGGCACCCTTCCCTCTCAGCAGCTCCAATCATCCCCCGGAGTCCTTTAAAAATCTCCCACTGATCCTCCTCCTCCTCCACCAGCTTCTGCCTGGCCAGCTACGGAAGGCTCGCCCTAATTTCTCAATATCATATGAAAGATGGGGCCAGCTTGTTTTCTGCAGCTCCAGAGACTAGGACAGGGCACAATGGCTTCAAGCAACAGGAAGAGAGATTCCACCTAAATGTTACGAAAAACTTCCTGAGGGTAAGAGCAGTATAACAGTGGAATCTGCTGCTGCCTCAGTGGAGTGTGGTGGAGTTTCCTCCTTCTTTGGAGGTTTTTAAACAGAGGCTGGATGGCCATCTGTCAAAGGGAATGCTTTGATTGTGTCCTCCAGAAAGGCATAATGGGATTGGACTGGATGGACCTTGGGGTCTCTTGCAACTCTACGATTCCGTGATCCATTGTGTCTGCACGAGCCTCTAACCAAAACCTTCTCTGGGCTTCCCTTGACTTTTGAGAGAAAGCTGTGCTCCCATTTCATGCTTTGTGTTGCTGAGCTCTTGACCTCAACCTCTGCCACCTACCTCTGGGAACGTACCTTAAACTGGCGGTCTTCAGTTCTCCAGACTACGAGATCGGGGAGGCCACCCTTGGAATGGCGCAGATCTTTTGACAGCCGTCGGAAAACCCCACTGAGGAAGGGACCCCCAAAGCAGCATGCTAGGCTCTGCAAAAATCAAAGGCCATTTCTTTCTCACAGATGGAATTTGCACTCACTCATCCTATGCCTGTTAAGGGATGTGAAGGTCTGGGAAAAAAGAAAGATTCTTTCGGAGACGGGGGGCATCTTCCTCCACCTCACCAGCTGCTGCTTGGCCAGTTAAGGACAGATCACAGCCCAATTTCTCAGCACCACAAACCCTCTCCCACTGCCCCCCAAGGAAGGAGATGGGCAAAAGAGAGGATGTACCAACAAACCCCATTTCCTTCTCCTTTCCCTGACCTGGTTTGGACCCTGAGTGCCTGTTCTCCCCACCCTGCCTCTGCCCCCGCCCCTTTCCCACAGACATAGACACACACGCTTTTTGATATTTGCTATTTTTCCACTTTTCCGGGGTCCAGTGCCCCAACTCTAGTGAATGTGGAAGGATGACTGTATATTTAACAGCTGCTCAAGAACACTGGCCTGTGCTTCCCCTCATGGGAAAAAAGGGCACGCAAATTAGAAGAAAGGAGATGCCAAACAAACACTGGGAAGAGCTTCCTCAAAGAAGAATGGATTGTTAAGGCTGCTAAATTAGCCAAATTAGCACAGGTTTTAAAGGATAATCCTGTTGAAGATTTCTTCAAAGAGTTTATTGACTTTTTGAGCAATAATAAATCTAACGATCCAATAATTTGTGACTATGGTTACTAGTAATTCCAGTAGGTTACCTAGTTGGAGCTGTAATGGTGATTTTTTTTCTTTTTTATCTCGTAAAAACTGTTTCAAGCCCAGCCATTAAGCAGGCAAGAAATAAAATCGGAACAGTGGGTGGATTCAACTCCCCTTTCCCCCTGTCCGCTCCTTACCTGGGCCTGATGGAGGGAAGAGAACCGCTCCCAGCTGATGAGCGCAGCCGCTTTGCCTTCATGGGTGTTCCAGACATCACCAATCCACTCTTGCAAGGTCTCCGCGGAAGCATCATGCAGCAACTGCAGCCTGGACTCCAGAGCTGCTTGGCGGTTCTCATAAAAGCTATCTGTGTACAGATCCAAAGGGAAAGCCTGTGGAAATAGATTGGGAGGGAAAATTAACCATTTTTGGAGGAGGGTGACCCAAATGGTAAAAGGCCTGGAAACGATGAAGAGGTGACAAGAGAGCCATATTTGAAGGGATGTCCTAGGGAAGATGGAGCAAGCCTGTTTTCTGCTGTTCCAGGGACCAGGACACAGAGCAACAGCTTCAAACAACAGGAAAAGAGATTCCGCTTAGGAAGAAATTCCTGAGAGTAAGAGCAGTTCAACAGTGGAATATGCTACTGCCTGGGAGTGTGGTGGAGTCTCCTTCTTAGGTTTTTAAGCAGAGGCTGCATGGCTATCTGTACGCAGTGCTTTGATTGTGTCTTCCTGCATGGCAGAACGGGGTTGCACTGGATGCCCCTTGTGGTCTCTTCCAGCTCTACAGTCTCCCAGAATTCCCCAGAAATTTATGGGGCTGTAGTTCAAAACAGATCACGGGCATACATGCATGATCATTTCTGAGCTGGAGGCATAGCATATTCACCAACATTCTGGTGGCATCAGTGCAGACAAGACGAGGGAAAAAAGCCATGCATGATGCAACAAATCCCAAAATCACGTTGGTTCACAGGTGGAGATGAGGCAGCTCCTTTCTTGCATCTACAAAAGCATCTGGACAGTTCCTGGGTAGCAACCCTATGGCCAATCAGTGATAGGAGAGCCATCCCTTCCACATCCTGCATAAGGAGGTACTACGTACCTCTTTGTGCAGTACCAACACAGTACGTAACAGGGGAATTACACCACTATCATTGCTGCTGATGGCAAAAATGCACAAAGCAACTTTTGAAGAGCTTCCCAGGGAAGCACCTGCACACAGATAAGGGACCATTTTACTCCCAAGAGGATGAAACAATTTCTTTGCTTTAAAAGAAGCATACCTGGTAAGGATTTCTAAAGACATCTGGGATGCCATCCATGAAAAGAATATCCCACATCAGCAGGCCGTAGAGCGTGCTAAAGGTAGATCCTTCGCCATGAATCCCTGAGAAACATCACAAAAACAAAAGAAAAAAAATTGCTTCAGAATATTTAACAGATTAACAAGAGATAGCATCCTGCAGTGTCACTGATTACTGAAACAAAAAAGGCATTCAATACCCACAACGTCAAAACCAGGATGATTTCCCTGGCCTTGAAACAACCAGCTAACCAAAAGCAGGCTGGTTCCCTCTCCCTCCATCAAGGAGAACCTCTTAAAGCCCAAGGGCCAGCTAAGTTCTTGAGGGCTACTGTCCGGTGCTGGGCAGGGCCAAAGACAAAGCGGTACAGCCAAAGAAAAACATCAAGTTCTTCCCATCAGTAATAAAGGTCTTGTAGAAACATTTCAACCCTTTAGAATGGAAGAAGATCCCATTAAAAAGCTGGAAGACTACCAAATAATAATCTCATGGGAACAGAGGCATGTTGGTTGCAGGCCTGTAATTCTACGCCTGATTTCAATCACCTTGATCAAAGCCATTTTGCCTGTAGTGGGCCAAGGCCAGCTCTTCCACTGAGCACATGATCATCGATGGCTCAAGGTCTCCTCCCCGGTCTTCCACGCTGAGGTCTTCCATGATGAACACAGACTTCCCCATCTCGACCTGCGGGCACAGCTTACCTTTGATGGTTACCTGAGCAAAGGAGAAGATCTGGTTGAGTAAGAAGGAAGGGACATACACAGGGCCTCAGCACTAGCTGTGTTCCTTTTTAGGCAGCAGGCATGGGGAGAAAGTACAGCCGGACCTCTATATCCACAGATTCTGCATTCATGGATTCAACCAACCATGGCTCGAAAACATTAAAAAAATGACCCAAAAAGCAAGCACGGATTTTGCCACATGCCGAGTGCTACACTGATGTATGGGCATAACCCTGCTGCAGCCTCCCAACATATCACTGATCCTCAGGCTATTTCTGGCACTTGTTTGAGATTTTTGCCATTTTATATAAGGGATGCCCTTTTGTATCTTGGCACTTGAGCATCCAGGGATTTTGGTATCCATGGGAGGTCCTGCAACCAAACTCCAGTGGATACCGACGGCCTCCAACCATGGCCCACCCCTGCAATACATCATGGGTTGGACAGTTTCCAGGCAGTTTGACTGCTGGCAGGGGGAAGAGAAAACCAGGAGGAAGAAACAGAAAGCAGGGGGAGAAATATTGCTCGGGGAGAGGCAAACAGGAAGGCTCCCCAACTGCAACACTGTGTTGCAGCACCTCCTTTAGAGCAACTGATTATAATGCAAAAAGAGAGGCACCAGCTTGAACCTGCTTCACACCAGTCAAATGGCAAGCTAAAAATAAAAAATCAAGCATTCAAAATGCCATCTTCTTGTCAGCGATCTGACTCAATTTGGGAAGTGACAAATGGAGCGGCTGCCTGGGTGGGGAATTTGTTCTCACATCGCTGATCCCGAAGATGTAGGTAGGAAGGAAGGAAGGAAGCTCAGAGCTTTTGAGCGAGGAGTGGAGGAGGAGGAAGAAGAGAACATCGTGGAAAGAGAAAATACCTCCCAAGCATTTTAAATCAAATTTAGCACAAAAGGCAAAGCTGGTGTCCAGATGGTGGCACAGAAAGACAGGCATGGGAGGGATGGTGGCAAATCTGTTCCTGAAAATGGCAACTCAGAGACTCTTTTGCAAAGTATTTTTCAAACAACAACAGAGGGTGAGACAAAAAAGGGAATGTAGTATGCTTTGCATAACTGATTGCTCTCATTTCCTTGCTTTTAATTATGGACAGTGTAGGTTTTATTTTCTTCTTGTCTGCCTGTCTTTTGGGGGTATATGCAAAAAATCTATTGCAACAAATAGAACTGAACAAAAAGGAACGATTTAGAAATGCTCCTGTTTCACTCCTTGAGCCATCCCGGATCTTATGGTGACCCTAGGTAAATCTCATCATGGGATTTTCTGGGGCTGAGAGTGTGTGTCATGCCCAAGGCCATCCAGTGGGTTTCCATAGGGGATTTAAACCTGATCTCTTGTACTTCCCCATCACAGCTTGCCCAACTTTTATGGCTTTCTCTCCATTCCGCCACCCTCACAGCCTTGTCTGGAGAGAACTTAAGAGAGAGTCTTTTCAATGGCCGCTCCTAGGCAAGGAGTCTCAATTGGTCCTTCTCTCTTCTCTTCTCACCAGCAGGCAAAGACTTTTCTACTTAAACAGAGGACTCTGTCCACAAAAGCTTATGCCAGAAATGTTTTCCTCCCAGTTAAATCTCAAAAGATGCTGCTGGATCCCTTTATGCCCTTCTATGCCAAAACAGACTAACATGTCCATCTCTTTAAATACTGCATCTCTGACCTAGCCAGATGTCCCCCCCGGCTGCAGGAAAGGGGTGACAAAAGCTACTCACATGGGCAACATTGTCCACGTGAAGGAGAGGCAAGTCTTGCAAGACAGCCCTGAACTTCTTACATGCCGGGGACTCTCGGATCTTCTGAGCTCGTTGGGAAAGGGAAAGACGGTGGCCGGTGCGGACAAACGGGTCCAGCAAACCTTCCCGGATGCATCTGACAGCCTGGCAGAGAACCAGAAATGGCAGGGAAAGACAGAATTACAGAGCGCAATGGTGTGGCCACAGGAGGGATGTCAAAATGAAAGCTTTGCCCCTGCAAACAAGAGTTCTGCCTCCCCAGTGAAATTTTCTTTCGTTCTCCTTTGCCGAGTGAGACACTGAAAATCATTCAGACCCAGAGCTCTTATATATTCTGTGTCTGCACTCCCTTGGTGACTTTGTCTGCTCCTTTATTTTGGATGCCTAAATGCTATTTCCACATATTATATTGCAGCTTTATGTTACGGCAATGCTAGAAATTTGAGGATGGAAGGAAAACTTTGCACTGGGAGGTGTGATGGAGAGATGCAGCCCCCAATGTGGCCCCTTTGTCCACCTGTTAGCCAGAGGACTCTAGGAGTGTTGGTACAAGCAAAGTAACTTCTCCAAAGCTGCGGTGAGGACAGAAAGAGGCCATGGTCGCCGGGGATTTGGGAAGTGGTAGTCCAAAGAAGTAACCTGTCCAAAGCTCACTGCCTGACCTTGTGGCAACAAGGCTGGCTGGGAATTCTGGGAGTTGTAGTCCAGAAAAGGACATTTTTCAAAGCCTGAACGTGTAGCAAAGAGGAGGAAAGGGAGATCTACCTTCTCTGTGTCTTTCAAGTGCTGGTGCAGGTTGAGAGCCAATCGATCCCACCACCGTCCTCGGCTGTCCGCACAATAAACCTCCTGGGCCAACAACTCCTGCAGCTGCCCCACTGCCTCCTAGATACAACAAAAAGATGCCCATTAGAAGAAGGGCAGACCGCTCCCAGCGCTGGGGAGAAGACGAGGCCTTTAACTGTGGAGCGGTCTTCCTTTGGACCTCCAGCTGAAAGAGGATCCCCCCTTTTGCTTTGATCTGCCGGATTATGCTGCTGAGTTGTGCCTTAGGATGCTGGCGTGGCTGGTGAGATATGGAGGTTTTTATGTATGTTTGCAGCATTATGTTTTGTTGTCCTTGTCTCTGAATGTATCTGGTTAATGTTCTGCCCTTTGGTTGAAAGGGCAATATGAATAAACATTATCATTATTATAATCACTATGATCACTGTGTTATTATCATTACCAACATCATCATTTTCTTTTTCTCTGCCCCTACTCAGATGGTCTGCACTCACCCTGAGCCTGCCATTTCCATCCCCGGATGTCCCCTTTCTCGTAAAAATGCAGGAAGAGAAAGACTCAATTCTCTCTGTGCAGGACATGTACCTGGGTGGAATTTCTGATCACCCAGGAGGACCGCGTGAGTTCTTGAATGCAAGTCTCTTGTCTGTTGTGACTGGGGCAGCATCTGGAACCCAGCTCAGTGCTTCCTGCTTGTGGTCACAATAAGCTTTATGGCTTTTGCTGCAGAACTACCGGAGGCCTACTCACACTGCACAGTTATAGCAGTATGATTCCACTTTAACTGCCCCAGCTGCATCCTATGGAATCCTGGTAGTTTGGAAGGGACTAGAGCTCTCTGGCAGAGAATTCTTAACAATCTTTCTTGAACTGCAAATCCCTAGATTGCAAAGGACATTTGGAATTTGTTTCTCCATCCTCTTACCTCATACATGTGAAGTCTCTGCAAGATCTCAACACCGCGGGAGAGGATCCGGGTGTACACCCAGCCGACCGTGAAATGCCTCAGGTATTCGGGCAGGGCAGCGTGATGCCTACAGGCGACACCCACAAAATACAAAGGTCACTTGTGCAAAGACAAGGGACAGATGAGAGTTTAGAATAACCACAAAGGCAGCATGACAGAGGAATCATTTCCTATAAATACATTTCTCCTGGCCTATATTGCTGGCAAAACAACCCCTGAGTATTCCTTGTCTAAGGAAATTTTAGGAAATTTATGGGGTTGCCTTAAGTCCGCAGGTGACTTGAAGGCAAACAAACACAAACTTGTTCTGCTTTAATGAAGCTCAACCTCCGGGCTATTGTACATCATGTTTCAGAGAAAGGCACACACACCTACAAATTGTTCTCCTTTAATGAAGTTCAGATCTTTGGACTATTGGTACATCTCTTTGCAAAGAAAGGTACAGCATAAATCCTATGCGTGTCTACTTGGACATAAAGCACACAGAACTCAACAGAATTTGGGCCCGGCCAGGACCTAATGTAGGGTGGTGTAGCTGGCCTAGTAAATGGCAGACAATTTGCCTACCCAATTAATACCTTAGAGAAGGGTCATCTTTCATCTCCTTCCAGGCTTCTTTTGCAGCTTTGTACAGGCTGTGCCCTTCTTTCCAGTTTCCATTAGCCAGGGCCACGGACAGATCATTTGACAGATGGGCAGCAGTGGCGTATCTAATTGGAGTTAAAAGGAAAGCAACAGTAATAATACTTCAGGGTAAATTTTGACTTGTAACATTCAAGAGAAACAATTCCAGAGAAACACAGAGCTGGAAGAGACTACGCGGGCACCCAGCCCAAACCAATTCTGACATGCAGGAAGACTAGTTTTATATAACTCTTGCCTCAGTCTGTGGAGCTTAGTGAACAGGAAGAGGAAAGCAGGTACTATGCAGGGGCATTCCTGGAGAGGCCTGGAGTGTTCTCTCCCTGCCTTTATAGGACAACAAACATGGATTGCAATGGAGCAGTTGCAGTAACCTGCAATACCTGTACCATGCTTGCTTGCTTTCCAGAGGCAGGTCTACCTTCAGCAAGTGCAAGCTGGTTGCCCTGCAGAAAGAGAAGGTGAAGCCGTTTATGGCCCATATATCTACACTTCCAACTTATTAGGGAAGAAGCTTTTTTTGGAAAAAGTGCAGCAGACTCTCCTTGAGGGGCAAGACACAAGAGGTACTTAGAATTTTCAGCCAGAGACCTCCAGTGCCTCACTTAACTACAAGATGTGTCCAGAGAAGGGCGACTAAAATGGTGGAGGGTCTGGAAGCCAAGCCCTATAAAGAACCCCTTAGGGAGCTGGGAATGTTTAGTCTGCAGAAGAGAAGGTTAAGAGGGGACATGATAGCCATGTTTAAATATTTGAAGGGATGCCACGTCAAGGAGGTAGTGGGCTTGTTTTCTGCTGCTCCAGAGACCAGGACAAGGAGCAGTGGATTCAAGCTGCAGGGAAGGAGATTCCACTTGAACCTCAGGAAGAACTTCCTAACGGTCAGGGCTGTCTGGCAGTGGAATAGGTTGCCTCCATGGAGTTTTTTAAGCAGAGGCTGGATGGCCACCTGTTGGGAATGCTTTGATGGGTGTTCCTGCATAGCAGGGGTTGGACTCGATGGCCCCTGGGGTCTCTTCCAGCTCTAAGATTCTATGATTCTAAGACCCAAGATTCCACAGGATACGGCCATGGAAGTTAGAGTGGAACCGGAGCGCTATAACTGTGCAGTGTAAAAGGGCCCTGTTACAGCTCCCTCTTATGGGATCCTGGGATTTTGCTGTAGGGGAGGTATTTAGAATTCTGTGCCAGGCCACGCCAAATTACAAATCCCACAATTCTGTACAATGTTGCCAGAGAAGTTAATGGAATAATGATACTATAGCTCAGAAGTATGAAAAAAACTCAGGATGAAGACAAAAATGTGAGACTCAGCATATTTTCCTACCTGATAAAATCATCCCGATCCTGAAATATTGACGTTTTTCTGCAGACGGTGTAAGTGGGGAACACCATCCGGCCCATGTTGACCATGAGGACGGTAGAGAGCTGTCCCTGGCCTCCGCTCCCTGCCTCTTCATCCTCCACCGGGTCAGACAAGGAGAAGAGAAGCAGCACACGGGAGAAGACCGCCCGAGGCCCTCTGCAAATCCGGACGGACTTCCCAGCCAGCTCTTTCGCCCTGAGCATACAACGTGCAAACAAAACGCAACACAGCCAAGAAGAGACGTCAATGTGAGAGGCAAACTCTCATCTATTTTACAGTCATGGAAATGTTAATCACCTAGTCGGCATTCATGTGGAATCTGACCTCCCAGTACATCCAACGGAGCTTGTGTGCTCATGTGGCTAAGATCCACACGCAACAAGATGGTGGAGGATAAAACTCTGCTAGGGGTAGCTACATGTGCTCTCTTCCCAAGCATTCAACCTCCCTGAGCATTCAACTCTTCCCATAACGAGTCAGTGGCCAGGGGAGGACTCTGGGAGGACCACCAGCAGGTTCCATTTGCGCAGCCAACTTCAAGAAGACAACATTATCCTCCTGGAACTTTTAGAAGACCTCCCCCCGCAAAGAACACCTGTTCCTTCCTACAACCTGTTACTGCAGGAGTGGGGGGTGAGGTGGAGTCAATTTTTGAATCAGACATAGATTTGGAAGAGACTCCAGGGGCCATCCAGTCCAGCCCCATTCTGCCATGCAGGAACAAACACTCAACGCACTCCCAACAGATGGCCATCCAGCCTCTGCTTAAAAAACTCCAAAGAAGGAGACTCCACCACACTCCACTGAGGCAGCATCTTCCACTGCCGGACAGCCCTGACCGTCAGGAAGTTCTTCCTGAGGTTCAGGTGGGATCTCCTTTCCTGCCACTTGAATCCATTGCTCCTTGTCCTGGTCTCTGGAGCAGCGGAAAACAAGCCCGCTCCCTCCTGAACATGACATCCCTTCAAATATTTAAACATGGCTCTCATGTCCCCTCTTCTCTTCTGCAGACTAAACATCCCCAGCTCCCTAAGCGGCTCCTCACAGGGCTTCATGGCTTCCAGACCCTTCACCAGCAGGCCACAACACACTAGTCCCCCTAAATATATATACACGTACAGTAAGCCTTCCACTTTCGTGAGGTTAAAGGCCCAAGACCCACTGAAAGTGGAAAAAAACATGAATAAAAATAACAATCATGAAGGCTTTTTTTAAAAAAAACCTGGGAACACTCCTCTAGGAATCTCTAGGTCCTCTAGCTTATTTTATTTTAGTGGATTAAAAAAAGTAGAAACTCACAAATTCTCCTGCCCTCTTAAATGGCTCCTCTTTCTACAAGAATATTTAATACAGTTGTATCTCCCCATCCTCTCTCTCTCGGTCCCTGGTTATCCTTCTCCTCTAATCCCAAGCTTCCCCCCTGCATCTTCCCCCTCTCCATTCCATCGATGATGCAGCTGAAGTGATGAGATGCTCCTTCGGAATCGGGCACGCGTCAACCGAGATAAGCCCTCTGCTTAAAATTAGCATGTAGTTCAAGTGCAAATTATAAAAGGAGCAGAAATAGCATCTCCTGGGAGGCGTTGGCTGAGCGACGGCAGCTCTCAGAAACTGGGTTAGGCTGGAGAGGGAAAAGCAAAGCATTTCCTCAAGCGAAAGAGAGACTTCCATCAAGGTGAGCCTGAACAGCCAAACAATTTAAACCTCTGTCAAAAAAGCAAAAACAAAAACCTCACCCCAATTACACTGTTCCTGATATTTCTCTTTCTGCAGGCTTAAAAATCTCAGAATGCTTCACAGTGAAATATAGTCGACCCTCCACATTTGCTAAGGTAAGGGCACAGGACCCTCACAAATGTGGAAAAACTGCAAACATCAAAGTTTGTGTGTGTCTCTGTGGGAAGGGGGCACAGTGGGGGGAACAGGCACCCAGGGTCCAAACCATATCAAGGAAAGGAGGGGGTGGCCCTGTAACTGGTTGCAAAGCAGTTACTCCCAAGAAAAGCAATGGTTCAAAGAGGATTTAGTCTGCAGCCTTGTTTATTCAGGTTGCAGAATCCAGCTTTTCCTGCTGCAGAATGCAGGCAGCTGTTGCCAGAATTTCTGACCTATTTTTAGATTTTAGCAAAGGCCAGCTGCAAAAGTAGGTTACCGTTTCAGAATCACACTTCCCACGCCAGCTCGGTTTGGGCTGAAGAACGAGCGCTGTTTTGCCAGCCGGAGGAAATCTTCGAGGAGCTGCTGCTTCTGAGCATTTGGGTTTCTCAAGTGGAACGCCTTCGCTAAGGTTTTCAGCTCAGGGGCTGACAGTAAGTCGAGAACCTCAGACAGATCTCGTAATTCTGTCTCTGCAGGCGGGACAGGGAGGAAGGAAGCAGAGAGAAATAAATCAGTGAACAGCAATGCAAAAAGAATCAAGTATATTCCTATTCTTTCACTAGCTACGGTAATCAGAAAACCCACACCTTCATTCTGCAAGTTCAAATACAGGAACTATAAACTGAATGAACAAAAACACTACAGCTGCCAATGCTGAAGGCAGAAGCTGGTGGCTGACAGGCTCCCCAAAGATATCCTGTACAAGTACTGTAATTTTTTCTTCTCCAAATACAGGTATCAGGTCCCTTATATCCTCAGGTCTCTCTAATCCTCAGTCTCTCTCCAGCCTCATTCACAAGTAGAGAACAAAGAAAGACGCGAGGATCTGTGAAATGGTGGGAGGCGTAGAATTCACGCCGAGTGCCACACTTGGATTCCTGCAATTTGAGATCCCCGCATCTCTTTTGAGTCTCGCATCTCATTCATTCACTGCTGTCTTTTGTATGAAACATCAGGCTGAAGAGAGGTTGACGATCTCAGAGACAAATGAACAGGAGCGCTGCAAGCAGAAGTGGCAAAATGTTTCAGTTCTTGGAGGGTTTTTTTGGATTTCTGGATTAAAGATGCTCAACCTGTATCGTTATCTTAGCTACGACAATTCACTCAGATATTTCATCAGTCTGCCTGGAACTGCCCTCAGAATACTTATCACTGCTGGAGCCACAGCTTCTTCTTTTCCCGGGAACACTGCTTATTACTGTTTAGCCCACTGTGTCCAAAATTGTCTATTTCAACTTTGAGTGACTCTTCAGTGTTCCCATGCCAGCTTTAACAGACTTACCTGACTGCAGAAATCCAGCTTCAGCCAGCTCTCTGATGACCGGCGAGAGATCCTGGCTGATCTCAGTGTATTCTATTTTATTTGTTTTGATCCAGCTCAGCTTACGTTGGAAAAGCCTGACGTACAGCTTCTGCCCTTCGGCTGCAGCCAAATTGTAAATCAGGAAAGGAGGGAGAGATAAATTATTCTTAAGAAATGCTTTCAAAAGGAGTGGAACAGCACACCTGCAGTTGCAAAAATAAACGAGAGATGCATAAGACCTTCTTTCTCTACATGTTTTAGTTGCATTTGATCAAAGCCCAATGTGAAACCCAATACTTCTGGCCTGGGATTAAACTAAAACCATTTTGTCACCTTCAGAAATTAGGACAAGCTGTTGGGTTAAGGTGGATGAAAAGAAACGCAGCACGTCCCCGTACCGAGAAGTCCCATGGAGTTCAGTGGGGCTTCTCCCTAGTAAATGAACACTGGATTGGACTCTAAGTAAATAAGACCCAGTAGATTTTACCAGGGGTGAATGTGGAAAGAAAATTCTTCCATCACTGTTGTTAGGTGCCTTCAAGCTAACTCCAACTTGTGGTTGGGTTTTCCTGGCAAGATTAATTCAGCTATGGTTTCGGCTATGGCAGTTCTCCGAGGCTGAGAGTGTGTATTCCACTTTCAAACTCCTCTTACCGTCGGGAAGTTCTTCCTATGATTTAGGTGGAAACTCTTTTCATTCAACAGAAGCGCACTGAAATTCAGAAAAGTAATTTGTTTGGACGACAGCTCTCCAGAATCTCTAGCCAACATGGCCAGCTGACTGGCTGCGGGTGATTCGAGCAAGTAACTTTTCCTCAATGCCACCTGAACCTGCAGATCAAAATTCACCATATGCAATTTCTAGGTGAAAAGCTGCAACGCCACACCGTAGAATGGCTTATTGGTAGGCCTGCCCCAAAGAAAGGGGAGAGAAACACAGATGTTGAAGGGCAGGAAAGTGAAAGGCGACAACTGACAACCCTCTTGTTCAGGCTCTGTCGCCCTCACAGAAAAATAACAACAATCCATTCTAGCTGCTACTGCGATCCATTTTGCCACTGGTGTTTTTAAATTAGCAGGAAAAAAGTGAGGAAGATTTGCTGCAGGCAGGACTCCCTAAAGACCGGAGAAGGCTGAGCTTGATTAGGGAAAAATATTCCCTGCTTGAATCTATTACCCAGCATTCAGCCCAGTAATTCTAACTGAATTAAGAAGTTAATTACTGCAAGCGATACAGAAGTACCATGAAGGCTTGGCTTCTCAAACAACGTAGCAGCGGTCGCAAGATTTATTGCAATAGCTCTGCACTTAAAACCACAGCAGGAAACAGTGATTAGTCCACTATATGTGTGTGCGTGCATGCACATCTTCAAGTCATCTGCTGACTTATGGCAACCCCATGAATTTCACGGGGTTTTCTTAGGCCAGGAACCCTCAGGGATGGTTTTGCCACTTCCTTCCTCTGAAATATAGCCTCCAGCACCCAATATTCCTTGGAGGTTTCCCATCCAAGTACAAACCAAGACTGAACCTGCCTAGCTTGCAAGATCAGATGAGATCTCGCGCCTTTCGAATACAGGAGCAAATCATAATCTCCAGCAGCTGCTTCACTGCAGCCTACAAATGACGAAAAGCCATCCATAGGGTCTCTCTCTTTTCTTCTTGCATGGACTAGTGAATTTTACAAACACAGTTGTTCCCCCAACAAAGTCAGAAAAAGCATTTATCCACCAAGACAGAAAAGCTGCATTTGCACTGCACTGCAGTATCGATTTGGTACGCCTTGAACTGGCATGGCTTCCTTCTGTGTAAACGTGGGATTTGTAGCATGATGCCCTAGCAGAGAGTTCTATGCCCCTTATCAAACTACAGATCCCAGGACTTGGGGGGGATGGAGCCATTATAGGTCACTTCAAGGAGCAGAAAATAACTTTTTGAATTTCAACCCCCAACAGAAGATCACTCCACATGCTTCAAAAACACCCTCAGAGGTCACACACTCTGAACTGTATTTCATCCATCCCAATTTACAAGTGTATTTCTCTGAAATCCAGCATGGTTTGAACACTGAACTACAATCCTGGAGCCCAAGGTTTAATTCCCCATTCACCCATGGAAACCCTCTGGATGGCCTTGGGCATGTCACACACTCTCAGCCCCAGAAAACCCCATGACAGGGTCACCTTAAGTCAGAAACGACTAGAGGGCACGCCACAAGAACATATTTCCCTACATTACAAAACCTGTAACGTACTTCTCCATTATTTTTGTTGTTGTAATAATCACTGCTATCGTTTACGCCCCGCTTACCCCTCAAAATTGGGACTGAAGGAGACTTCCCTTCATTAACTCTTCCTTAGTTCCCACTATTCCTTTCCCTACTTTTTGAAGTTACCTCCTTGCAGGCAGAACTTTTTTTTTCCCTTTGTCACTGCACAAAACATCAGCTAAACGGCGTGGTCTAACAGCAGCACCAACAACAAATATTAGCAAGCCATCTACCTGATAACTGGTAGAATTTAGCAATAGTTTTTGTATCTTGCTCATCAAAGAGCCTCCGATCGTCTTCGTTCTGCAGGACTGCTTGCAAGACCATCAGAAAATTCCGGAGGTAATACGGATGATCGGCTGCATCCGACTCAGGTCCAGAGCCGTTGAGGACAGTTTCGAAAATGCTGCCAATGGGACATGATTCTTCTAAAGCTCCCGAACAACTCCCATCGCTCACCTCCTTTTTTAAGTTTTTACAACCTTCCATAGGAAGTACTTCCTGTACCCAAGAGACATCTGGTATTTGATCACGGCATTCTTTTTCGGCCTTGAACAAGACAACTTGTTCACCGGAAGAGAAGTCTCTGGTTGCCAGTTTGGATGGACTCATTTTGCCAAAAGCTGATGGACATACTTGGTCCAAAACTGGGTCACTCTTGGGAATATTTAGTGGCTCCTTGACCCCTGCAGAAAGCCCGGGTTTGCTGCACGCCAGATCACCCAATGGTAACGACAACAGAGTGGAATTACCAAAATCTCCAGGAAGATCTCCGGCGTCACATTCTCGTACCAGATCTGGAGCTCCGAATCGACCGGTTGAACCTTCTTTTGCACTGTGCTGCTCCCGAATTCCTGAAAATGGCAACTGGTTCTCTTTCTGGGAACCTTCCTCGGAAGCAGGGTCTTCTGGTTTCTGTTCTACAATTTTGCCACAAGCGTCCGGAGCTGTACAGGTCTCCCCACTCGGAGCTGAACCTCCATCGCCTTGGGCACGACGTTTCCTGGACAATTTGGTCGACAAAGTTCCCAGGGAGATGCTTTTTACCACGTGGACCCTGGGCTGTCCGTCTCTCGACGCTAGACTGCCACTCTTTTCAAAATAAGGACTTGTTTCTCCTCCTGAAGCCGTTTTTCTCTCACAGTCTCCAACCGCTGGGCAGCCTGGATTTTTTTCTGGAGTGGAGATCGCCTTTGCAAAGTAGGGACTGGAAACATCTGCTCCATTTTCAGATGAAGGAGCTGTATTCGAGGTTGCGCCAACCAGAATCACATCCTCGTGTCGGCTCTTTTGACACGCTTCATCTATATGCTTATTGATTCCGTATCTTGATACGATTTGCCCACACAAAGGGCAAGGAATTCTGGCAGGCGGGATGTTATTAAAGAAGGAAGCAATAGAAGAAGAGGAGGGCATTGCTAGAGACGGCTCTTCCCTCGCTTCCACACCATGCTTACTATTTGCAGATCTTCTCTTGCTTCTACTGAGGGATAAGCTTATTCGAGGCCTTTTATTTTCTGGAAATTCATTCCCTGCCATTGCAGGAACCTAGAACACGAGAAGTGGAGGAGTCCCTCATTTATCCAGTGTTTCAGGCACGCAGAAATACTTCTTGTTTCATGTTTTCATGCCGCCTCCCCTATCTGCTGTAAAAAAAAAGAGAGAAATATTAAAAATTTTACAGCATTGCTGCTGTTGCTATTATTAAGCAATACAATTTCAGTAGCTGACTGTTGACAGTCTGCTCAAAGTTAAACTATGTTGAAAATGAATGAGGTTCAGTTAAGAAAAGAAAATTATTTAACTCTCAATTTAGGGATATGAGGCTCAAACGGGCGCAAAAGTTTCGCAATGAAACAAAATTTAAAAGCTGCTCATGCAGGGATTGCTCTTGGATGGAAAAAGAAATCAAACTGGAATGAGCTTTATCTGTAAAAATATATACAAGAAGCTATATTATTTCATTTCCTTAGGGAAAGAGGGTTAAAGTATAGTGTACAATATAGTAAAGAATCATGGAGCGATAATCAGGAAACAGTGACCAAGAAAGCAAAAGAAAAATCGAGGGTATGATGATGTGATAAATTTGACTACAGTTCTATCTGGTATCCCTGAAGATGCTTTTATCCTCTGTCAGCTGTTTTGCAGGGTGGGGTGAGAGGGTGAACAGATAGAAAAAGCAATGGTAATTTTTTTTCTCACTTGTAACAATATTGTAATATAGCATATATTAAGGTATATTACGTACGTGATTCATAATAAATTCATAATAAAAAAAACCCTATGTTGACAAATGAGTGAACAATAATCTCTTTTATTTTCTGTAAATCCATTTTCCTCACATTGCAGGAACCTGAAACGCAGTGAGAGGTCTGAGTGTTGGCCTAGGAGTCCTGAGAACAGGATTCGAATTCGAATCCCCGCTTGGCCATGGAAACCCACTGAGTGACCTGGGACAAGTCACACTTGCAGGGAACTGAACTCGGGTCTCCAAGGCCACAGTCCAACACTCAAACCACGACTGGCTCCCCTGGTAAATTAAGATCCAGGTTCAAATTCTGCCACAACCAAGAAACTAGAAACAATGGGGTCTGCCTTACAGGGCACCTGCAAGGATAAACCAAGATTAGGAAGGAGTATTGTAACAACATGCACCAAATGCACCTAAATGGGACAGGAAATGCTTCAATTTACGCAGAACCTAAGTCCTAAAGTGAGCAGATGTAGTACCTTGAGTCAGCTGTTTAAAAGAAGTACAAAAGTGGAGAAGAGGAAAACAAGAGATGTGACTTTTTTTTTTAATTTCAGCAGGAGCTTGTGTATAAACCCACTTCTTCAGAGGCAGTGCAGAGTCAACTGCAGAATACCAAATATTATAAATACACAGGCTAAATATGCTCATCTTAAAAGAATTTTTAAAAAATTACAAACCTTTCGATTTTCTGGGGCTTAGGCAAACATCGACTTAGTTTTCAAACACTCTAATCGCCTTTCCCTTAATGTGAAAAGTTGGAATGGTTTCTCCAGAAGAAAAATTACAAAGCGTAAAATGGAGTGGCTAAATAAGATGGTGATTCCTTAAAGAAACTTTCAAGCCTAGCCATGGCTGTTTAAAATATGTTTTACAAATGATTCCAGTGGATAAGGGAAAAAAAAGTGCCAACGAGCAAAGCCTGCATCTCAGGCAATACTCTCATTCCCACGTCTACATAACATGCACACACATATTAATAAAGTAGCATCAAGGCCCCATGCAACTTCCACACTGGAGTGCATTTTGCAAAACTACAAGGGAAAGAGAAAGTGCAGTACTAAAGAAAAAACAAAGTTATTTCACGTGCAATGCAACACTAGCCGGTATAATAACGCAATGCAACACTAAAAGCTAAAGTTTTAAGGTCTGCTTTAACCCGCGCTCAGCATCAAGATTCCATGCAAAAAAAGGCAGCTGCTCCAAGGCCGCGCAGGCGCAGAAAACCCCGCAGATTCCCGGGCAGCCAGCGCCTACTCAGAGGACTTGGCGCACGCGCAGTGGGCTTCTCTCGCACTGTCTGCCGCTGCTCGCCGCTTCCGTCTCTGTTTCTCTCCATTCAAAGCACTAGGCAGTCGCAATCTATTCCCGATTCAGGCATGTTCGGCCGATGCCGGAGCGATCGATTCCCCATTTCTCTATGGGTGGCAAGGATTGTCACCTAGCAGAGCAACCAAAGAGCCCAGTGCAGTCACTGTATCGGTTGCATTGTTGGGCTGGGACTCGGGAGATACAGGATCTAGTTCCCACATGAGCCAGAAGCATGAATCTCAGTGGAGCAGTGTTATGCTGTCTCCCTACATGACCTACCTCGCAGGGTTGTTGTGAGGGTAAGGCAGGGAGAGGTGGGAGGAGAACTGATGTATGGTACCTTGAGCTTATTGGAGGAAAAGTGGGACATAAATGGAATTTATCCATCTCTCCAGATTGTGGGTCTATCCACATTAGTTTGAGAGCGGGCATGGGGCAGAGCTCGGAGTAGCAGCCGGGCACCGCCAGGTTCAAGTCCCCAGTGAGATGGGAAACTCACTGGTTGACCATGCACCACTCGCTTGCTCCCAGCCTGGCCTACCCGCTCAGGTTGTTGTCAGAACAAAGTGATGAGGAACAATACGGTGGACTCATGAAGAGAAAGGCAGGATATCCACGTAATTAAATACACACCTTTCTGAGTGGAGCTCTCTATACATCCCAGAATTCAGTTGTTTGGTAGGCACAGCAGCTCCCAAAAGCCAGCATAGCCAATGGTGATGGGTGATGGGAACAGTAGTCCCAACAACATCCCAAAGGGCCAGATAGAGCTCACCTCTGCTTTTCTTTGCACTGAAATTGCCCAAAATTCAGCTTCTGTGGATGACCCAGTTAGGTTCTGGTATTGTAAGAGCTGCTCCCCAATCCTCTTTCTCTTTGCTCCTGTTATCACATGCCTCCAGGTCAAAGCGGATTTATGATGACCCTCCTCTAGGGTTTTCCTGGCCAGGTTTCCTCAAAGGAGGCATGCCAAAATTCTACAGCCGTCCTCTTAAGGCTGAGAGAGTGTGCTTTGCCAAGAAGAAGGGGGAAGAAGTAGAACATTAAAAGAGATGTTCATGCACAGGGATCCGCCACTGACAGCTAGAACGAGCCTCAGCATTCAGGGGCAGTCTATCTTAGAACCAGATACGCAGAGCCACGTTTGTGTGGGTTGTTGCTTTCACGTCCTGCGTCTGGGTTTTCACACCAGCACAACTGGCCACTGCACGAAGCCGGGTGCCAGAAGACAACGGCCCTTGTGTCTAAACTGTCACGGCTCAACCAAAGGTCGTAACAGCAAACGGAGACAACATTTGTTTTCCTTCGTACGCTGCTGATTAATCCACGGCACCTTACAGGGTCTTCTAAGCAAAAGCGGGAGGGGGATTTTTGACAATTGCACTCCCGTCAGATGAAATCAATTGAATTTACCGGCTACATGGCCAGGGCCTCAACCACTCTCTGTTATATAGGGAGCCTTTTATTTTTTCAGATGGTGGCCTTAAGGCCTCTCCCTATTAGCTGAAATTGTGGTCTCTCGCTTGCAGCCTGAAAACTTTAAAGTAATGCAATTCTAGCCTCTGTGTGACTTTAATTAACTGTGACAAATTCCCCCCCAAAGCCCGTTTGGCAAATAACACATAATTTATGAGGTCAGAGAAAGAAGATGAAGAGAGAAGGAAAAAAATGTTTAGTGCCCCATTCAATCAAGCGATAGGCATTTGCTTCAGGTGCTTAATGGCATGTGTTCAACGGGCAACCGCCCCACCTCCCGCTTTCCAAGGCTGCTCTAATGCATTTGGGGTACTGATCTTCCATGACCGCTGTACAAAGGAGAGTAATTATAGCCAACCGTAGTGGTGAGAGGTAATTTCGCAGGCAGAATAAGCTCAAGGAATGGCGATCTTTTATTCCTGAGCAATTTTGCTTGGAAAAGACCCCAAGAGCCATCCAATCCAGCCCCCCTCCGCCACGCAGGAAGACACAATCCAAGCCCTCCCTCTGACAGATGGCCACCCAGCCTCTGTTTAAAAACCTTCCAACAAGGAGAATCCATCACACTCCCAGGCAGCAGCGTATTTCACTCTCAAACTGCTCTTATCCTCAGGAAGTTCTTCCTAATGTTTAGGTAGAATCTCTTTGCCTGAAGTTTGAAGCCATTGCTCCACGTCCTGGTCTCTAGAACAGCTGAAAATAAGCTTATCCCATTCTCCATATGACATCCCTTCAAATATTTGAACATGGCTATCCTGTGACCGAGAGCCGGAGTGGTGTAACGGTCTGGAGACCAGGGTTCAGTTCCTCGTTCAGCCATGGAAACCTGCTGGGTGACTTTGGGCACATCATAGACTCTCAGCCCCAGAAAACCCTTAGGGTGGTCAAAAGCTGGAAATATGTTTTCCTAGCCCTCACAGCTAAGCGGGGGGGAAAAGACCTCTTAAAGATGTAAGGCACTCACTGCCCGTGATTTTCAATGCTGTATTACAGCTTCAGCAAACAATAACCACTACAGCAAGGTAGAGGCATATAAATTAGGATTTATATATAGATTCTCAGTATCTTTACAACCATCTGGTGAGGCTGACTGCTTCATAAACTCTCATTCCACTCTGTATGCAAACTTATTCCAAGGCCACATAGATCAATTATGTGTATTGTGTCAAACTATGCTCCATTCGACACTAACAAGGACAGAAATAACTACCTTACAAGAATGGTGCACCAAGTCTCCAAGAAATGGATGGAAAGTCAGAAGTGGGCAGCATAAAAAGCAATCAATTTTTAAAAAAGCATTAACAGTGTTACTTGCACGTAGGTATAGAAACATTTTGGGAATTGTTGAGAGCTAGATAGACGTATATGTCATGCACATATATAATAATAAAAATGATGACTGAATGAAACCTGGGTTTATAGCCTTTCTGGTTTTGCTAAAATCAAGAAATTCCCCTGCCAATACTGACTGTAAATGAGCATGTTCTGTGCTCAGAACTTTTCTTGAGTCCAATTCGAGAAGCTTCCAGGACTATCAGCTCACTTTTTAAAATAGGTCCAAGCCTCCTTTTACAGCATTTAATAGAAAAAATCAGAAGATGGACTTCTCTTTACCTCCAGTTTGGAGTTTTGGCGATCTGTGCTGCCCCAGAGTCCCTGAGACCACACATCTGGCTACCCAGTGCTATGGTTAGCTTGTTTAAAGTATGGCTTAAAACCCAGAATGGCTTCACTGAGCCACTGACATTGGATTAGGTACCTGTATTACATTTAACGCATCTGTTTTAAGGTTCACCACAACCCATAGAAAGAACTGGAAGCGTGAGAATCCCAAGGCTCAGTGGCATGAGACAAAGTCTAGGGCCGCCTGTAAATCCTGCCGGGGTCCACAAACAAAACTGAAGGCCATCAATAGAGAAATAAAAGAGAGATACCCCTGGGGACACAAGAAAACCCCTTGTTTACTTGTTAGATTATGGTGTCTGTGAAGCTGTTTAGTCTGCTTCTTTGGATACCCATCAAAGAATCCCCATCCAATCGTCCCTTTTAAACTAGGCTCTCTTTGATTAAGATGTAGCCTTTTTTTCCCCAAACATAACTTGGAGATGTAAGGCAAAAAATAAAAATGTAGGCTTGAATTAAGGAGGGGGAGAACAGAAACCCACCTTACTTTAATTTATACAAAATATTACATGCATAAAATATTATAGCTTCAGCTTCTGGGCAGAGAGCTCCCGCTTCTTGGGTTTCTTCTGGCTTCTCTTGGCGTCTTTAATTTGCATTTTCACTTGATCTTGCAACTGGGAAAAGAATGCCTTCGAGGACTTCAAAGCCTTGTCTTTGCCATCATCCTGTAAGAGAGCAACATTTACTTCTTAACAAATAGAAACACATACACACACGCACAAAATAAAAACAGAAGTACACACACTAGTTCCAGACACTTAATTGTTTCAGAACAATACACAAAAGGCCTGATTTGTATTCCAATCGATAACTAAATAGCAAACAGCAGATGCTGAGTTATGCCATACAGATTCCCCCACCCCCAGCCCCACAATAAATTGAAAAAGCTGAAGGGGGACTTGGCATTATCTCCACCTCTCATGCTTAACGCATGCTAATGAGAGAAACGTGCGTGCTAGGAGCGTCTCCCTTTACAATAGAGACTTAAGAGCAAAGGAACTCCACTGGAATTTTAAAAAATTCTCCTTTGAAGTTGCTCCTCTATAATCACCCAGCCTATTTTTCAAAAAGTCGATGGGATTTCTTCGACAATGCAAATCTACCAGAAGGCAGGAAACGCTATTATTTTCAATAAAATTATATTTACGGCTGTGTTCATATTTATGACAGCGTACGTTACCAAACAGCCTCGCAGGATTCACTGTGCAGAGAATATTCACATTTCCTATATTAGAATACCATATTTGGAATATCTAGCTGCTCAAGACATAGGCCATTTCCGCACTAGATTGTTAATAGCGCGATGATTCCACTTCCAACACCCTATGGAATCCTGGGGTTTGCAGTTTCGGGAGGGGCCAACCGCCCCCTCCCGAAACTGCAAACCCCAGGATTCCATAGGATGTTGGAAGTGGAATCATCACGCTATAAGAGTGTAGTGTGGAAACAGCCATAGACAAGTTGGAGCAGGATGAGAGAAGGGCAACACGGATGACATATAATACCTGGATGACCAAAAATTCTCACGGTCTTCAGCACAGCTTCAGCGAGCTTACCTTAAGTAAGGAAGTTCTACCCTCCTTGGTCAGCTTTTTCAGCTGGGCGGCCGAAGCTTTCTTGCTGAACCTGGGACTTTGCTCTGACTTTTCCTCCAAGAGCTTCTGGTGTTTCTCCTTCTCCCTCAGCTTGAGGCGCTTCATAAGTTTCTTTTTCCTCCGCTCCCGCTTTTTATCCGTGGAAGTCTTCTCAGCGTCTGTTTTCACGTCTCCAGCTTTGTTCTTCTCCTAAAACCAAAAATAAAAACAGTGGGGGAAAACACACATACAGAATTCGGGATCCTGCAAGAATTAACTTTTGAGGAAACGTTAGGAAGAACTTCTTTGCTGTAAATGCTGTTTGACAGTGGAACAGGCTGCTCCGAAGGGTGATGGACTCTCCTTTGGAGATCTTTTAAGCAGAGGACGGATGGCCATCTTTCAGGAGGGCTATGATTGTGTATCCCTGAGACAGTCCTTGCACTTTCTTCCCAGCCCTATGATTTTAAGCACGCTATTACAACAATGTACCTCTGGAGACACTCCAGCGCGCTCTGCCACCGGGCTCTATCAGGCCTACCCAGGGAATTCATTCAATGTGAGTGTGGAAAGGTTCTTCTAAGTGGACAGCAGGAATGAGGTGATGTGTCCTTGTGTGCAGCTGCAAAGAATGTTTTGGCTAGCCAGCCTCGGAAGGACTTGCCTCGTCACTGAGCACCAACACAAGGAGGTTGTATGCTGTAGATGTAACTGGGTCACCCCGCAGGGTCTGGGGTGTGGTTAAGTCCTTAAAAACACTTAGGTAAGGCACTACACCATTCAGGTCAATTCCTGGTGGTCACGGTGCTCTAACGGCTAATTTATGGAATGTATCCAGACATGCTGCCGGTCTGTTTTTTCCACGCTGGTTTATGTTTCTGTCTTGCTTAATACTTCCTGGTATGCTGCCAGAAGCCCTAACTTTAATCTCAGTGTGCTTTGCTAAATAAATAGCCCCATCATTTTCAGTCTACGGAACTTTTTTAGCCTGCCTGGAGCTGCCTGGTCACAGGTGGATGTCGCTGCCCTGTCAGCACTCTGCACACGCTCTGAGGAGCTACCTCGTGCTACCCTGAAAGTGCAGCTGTTGGGGAGTGTCTATGAAAACCGGATTTTCAGGAAGGTCACAAATACTGCCTGAGCTAAACCAATTCCATTTTCTTCCAAGGAAGCAAAGGAGCCTCCTGAGGATGAGACGATCCCTCAGACGAGGAAGTAAGTATTCAAGTGGAAAACTCATGTCCACTTGAGACAAATGCCTTACCTTGATCTCCTCGGGCGCGAGGAGGGCAGCATCGCTAACATTCACAGGTGCAACTTCTTCCATGGTTATGGCCGGGAGATTCGAGACAATTTTGACTTCTGGGACAGGCTGTGAAAAGACAAAGAGGCAGTTTATGCACAATGGGTAACAACTAACATGGAGTGCTGCACACATTTTGCCAGGAGTAAGTGCC